>CM062928.1:12941977-14191977 GCA_031878705.1 Tapirus indicus
TAAACCCGAGAGGTCCAGAAGAGCACACAGCGCAGATGGGCACCACTCATGGCCCCACCAGAAGCACAACTGAGGGAGCCCCAGAGGGAAAGCTCCCCACCCTTAGAGGACCTGGGGTCACTTGGTGAAGCTCTGGGTTTGATGTAGTTCAGACCCGGTTCAATCCTGGCATCATCATTCACTTTGGGCAACTCGCCAAATCATGGCAAACCTCAGTTTCTCCATCTGTGAAATGGTAATAATAACATTTGCCTTAACATTTTGTTAAAATGAAATAATTTCTCCATAAACAAAATGTTGTACAAAGAAAGCGAGTTACAGAATGATAGATATTCCATTTATGAAAAATGTTAAGTGATGCAAAACAATGTATGATGTTTATCGATAAAGACTTATGTCATAAAACAGAAAATCATGCATAAGAATGATAAAGACCAAATTCAATTTCCTAGTGCTTACCTCTGGGAAATGGAGGGAAATAGGTTTGGGAGGCATATAGGTGAGGGGAAAAATCTACAACAAATCCATACAGCAAAGGTTAAGATTTGATAAAGTTCAGCTGTGGGTTCTTTTTTTTAAGCTTATTTATGTGACAGTAAACTGAACATTTAAAAATGTACCACTTGATAAATTTTGACATATACATATGTACAGATATATATATATATGTACACTCATGTAACCATCACCACAATTAGGAAAATGAATGTATCCTCCCCAAAGTTTCCTCATGCCCCTTAGTAATCTCTCCATCCTGCCGTTCCCCATCCTCCATTCCCACATGACCACTGATCTGATTTCTGTCACTGTTGATTAGTTTGAGGTTTCTAGAATTTTATATAAGCGGAATCATGTCATATGCTCTTTTTTTTTTCATTTGGATTCTTTCACTCAGCATAGCTATTTTGAGAATCCATCCATGTTGGTGGGTGTATCAATAATTTATTCCTTTTCATGACTGAGTAGTATTCCATTGGATGGATGTACTATCATTGGTTTATCCATTCCCCTGTTGATTATCATTTGTGTTGTCTCCAGTTTGGGGCCATTAAAACAAAGCTGCTGTGAACATCTGTGTACAAGTCTTTGTGTGGGCATATGCTTTCACTTTTCTTGAGTAAATACCCAGGAACAGAATGTCTGGGTTAAATAGTAGCTGCATGTTCAACTTTTCAAGAAACTTCCAAAATGCTTTCCACTTTGTATCATTGGGAATGTATCATTTGACATTCTGTCCAGCAATGGATGAGAGTTTTAATTGTTCCACATCCTTTCCAACACTTGGTATGGTCAGTCATTTTAATTTTTGCCACTCTGGTGGGTGTCATATCTCATTGTGGCTTTAATTTGCATCTCCCTAATGAATAAAGACATTGACCATCTTTTCATGTATTTATTTGCCATTCATATATCTTTTTTGTTGAAGTGTCTGTTCAAATATTTTGCCCATTTTTTTAAATTGGGTTACTTGTCTTAATAAGATTATTGAGTTGTAAGAGTTCTTCATATATTTTAGAAACAAGTTACTTATCAGATACATGTTCTGCAATTATTGTCTCCCAATCTGTGGCTTGATTTTTCATTTTGTTTAATGGTGTTTTCTGAAGAGTGAAAGATTTTAATGAACTCCAATTTATTGATTTTTTAAAAAAATTGTTCATACTTTTTGTGTTGCATTTAAGAAATACTTACCAAACTCCAAGTGACTCAAATTTTCTCCTGTGTTTTCTTCTAAAAGTTTTAGCCCTTATATTTTGGTCTATGATTCATTTTGAATTGTTTTGTATTTGGTTGAGGTAAGGGTCAATGTTCTTTCCTTTTTCTTTTTTGTGTGTGATTGTCCAATTATTCCAAGACCTTTTGTTAAACATTGTACCTTCTCCCTTTGAATTGCTTTGTAATCTTTGTGAATTCACTAAATATGTGTGGGTTTATTTCTAGATTCACTCTTCTTTCCATTCATCTATTTGTATATATTTATGCAAATACCACACTGCCTTGATTACTGTAGCTCTATAATAAGCTCAACAAGGCCAAGGTTGAACCTAACTCACCTTTATTTTGGGGACAGAGATCTTTTTCACATGTACCCAGTCCCAGCTTCCTAAGAGATTCATGGTAAAATAATAACAATAGCCAGCACTTATAGCCTGTCACTCTTTTAAATACTTTAAACATATTAATTAATCTATTCCTCATGATCACCCAGAGGTATTATTAAAAGAGTCATTAAAATCCCTATTTTAGAGATGGGGACACAGGCTCACTCTGGTGAGCACAGCAGTTAGGATTTTAACCCAGGCAGCCCAACTCGGAGCCTGTGGTTTCACCTCCCTTAAGGCCCAAATCAGGTTGGGAGTCTCGTATTCTATACCAGCTGTGGATCCCATTGCCAGGCCAAGTGGTGTGTGATGCAATGATGCACTTTAAAGAATGAATCTCTTTATTTTTATTTTGGGATAATTATAGATTCACACGCAGTTGTAAGAAATAACATAAAGATATCCTCTGTATTCTTCACTCAGTTCCGCCCAATGATAACATCCTGCAAAATTATAGTACAATATCACAACCAGGATCTGATGTCAGTGCAGTTAGGATAGAGAACATTTCCATCAACACAAGGATGTGCTTTTATAGCCACACACCCACTTCCATTCCACCTCACCCTCTCCTTGACCCCAGGTGACCACGGGTCTGTTCTCCACTTCTTTAATTTTTGTCGTTTCAAGCATGTTATATAAATGGAGCCATACAGTACGTAACCTTTTGGGATTGGCATTTTCACTTGCATAATTCTCCAGAATTCATCCAAGTTTTTCATATATCAATAGCTTGGTCCTTTTTATGGCTGAGTAGTATTCCATGGTATGGATGTACAGTAGTCCCCTCTTGTCCAAGGTTTAGCTCTCCATGATTTCAGTTACCTGCAGTCAACCAAGGTCCAAAGATATTAAATGGAAGATTTCAGAAATAAACAATTCATAAGTTTTAAATTGCACACCAGTCTGAGTAGTACGATTGAGTCTTGAACCATCCCACTCCTTCCGCCCTGGATGTAAGTCATCCCTTTGTCCCCCCATCCATGCTGTATAAGCTACCGGCTCGTTGGTCACTTAGGAGCCATCTGTGTTATCCGATTGACTGTTGCATTATTGCAGTGCTTGTGTTCAAGCAACCCTTACTTTACTTCATAATGGCCCCAAAGCCAGCTTTGTTATTAGTTATTGTTGTTACTCTTTTACTGTGCCTAACTTATAAATTAAACTTTATCATAGTTTATTTGTATGTATGTATTGGAAACACATATATGTATGTATAGGAAAATACATCGTATATACGGGATTCTATCTGCAGTTTCAGACATCAACTGGGGGTCTTGGAATGTATCCCCCCCCCCGCCCCCGCAGTTTGCTTAACCATGTATTGAACGATTTCTCAGTTGTTTTGGGGCCACTACTAATAGAGACACTAAAAACAGTCATGCACAGGCTTTTGTATGAACATGAGTTTTCAATTATCTGGGACACATGCCCAAGTGTGCAGCTGCTGGGTCCCATGATAGCTGCATGTTTAGGTTTTAAAGAAACTGCTAAACTGTTTTCCTGAGTTGCTCTGCCATCTTACATTCCCACCAGTAATGGTGAGTGAACCAGTTTTCTGCAGTCTCACCAACATTTGGTGGTGTCACTATTATTTTAGCCATTCTGCTAGACGTGTAAGATTATATCATTGTGGTTTTAATTCACATGTTCTTAATGGTTAATGATGTTGAATATTTTTTCACGTACCATCTCTGCATCCTCTTTGGTGAAATTTCTCCCCATGTCTCTGCCTATTTTCTAGTTGGATTTTTTTTTATTGTTCCATTTTGAAATTTCTTTATATGTTCCAGATACCAGTTCTTTTCCAGATATGTGGTTTGCAAATATTTCCTCCCAGTCTGTAGCTTATCTTTTCATCCTCTTCACAGGGTCTTCTGCAGGGCAAAAGTTTTAATTTTGATCAAGTTCAATTGATCAATTTTTCCTTTTATAGGTCAAGCGTTTGGTATCAAATCTAAGAATTCTTTGCCTAGCCCTAAATCCTGAAGATTTTCTCCTGTGTTTTTTTCTACAAGTTTTATAGTTTTATGTTTTACATTTAAGTTGATGATCCATTTTGAGTTAATTTTTGTGTGTGAGACTTAAATTGAGGGGTTTTTGGTCTTGTTTGTGTTTGTTTTTTCTTTCTGGTTTTTTGTTGGTTTTTTTTTTTGCCTGTGAATGACCAATTAGTCCAGCATTACTTGTTGAAAAGGCTATCCTTCCATTGATATGCTTTTGCACCTATCTCAAACATCAGTTGAGCACACCTGTGTGAGTCTGTTTCTGGGTATCTCTCTGTCTACCCGTCTGCCAACATCACACAGTTTTGAGAGTGTGGTTTTCAAATCAAGTAAACTGATTTTTTTCCAAAATCGTTTTAGCTATTCTAGTTTGTCTTTTCATATCATTTTTAGAACAACCTTGTCCGTATCTACAAAAAAAATCTTTCTGGGATTTTGATAGAAATTATGTTAAAGCTATCTACTAATTTGGGGGAGAATTGATATCTTTAGGATGTTGAATCTTCCAATCCATGAATGTGACACGTCTCTCCATTTATTTGGATTTTCTTAGATTTCTTTCATTAGCATTTTGTAGTTTTCAGCATAAAAATCCTCCTCCAACATTTTTTAGATTTACACCTAAGTATTTCATATTTTTTGAGTGATTATAAGTGTTATTGTATTTTTGATTTCAATGTCCCAGTGTTTGTTGCTAGTACATAGAATTACAGTTGATTTTTGTATGCTTAGCTTGTATCCTTTGACCTTCTGAACTCATATATTAATTCTATGAGGGTTTTTTTTTTTTGTAGATTTCTTGGGATTTTCTATGTAGACAATTATGTCATCTGTAGATAGTGACAGTTTTATTTCTTCCTTTCTGACCTGTGTACCTTTTGTTTCCTTTTTGTGCCTTATTACACTGGCTAGAACTGGCACTATCTTGAATAAGAGGGATGAGATTGGACATCCTTTCCTTGTTTGGACCTTAGGGGACGAGCATTCACTCTTTCACCATTAAGTATAATGTTAGCTGTAGGTTTCTGTAGATGCTCTTTATCAAGTGGAAGAAGTTTCCCTTTATTCCTATTTTTCTGAGAGTTTTTATCATGAAGAGCTGTTGAATTCTGTCAAATGCTTTTTCTGTATTGATTGGTATGATCGTGTGACTTTTCTTCTTTAGCCTGTCTATATGTTGGATTAAATTGATTTTCCAATATTGAACCAGCCTTGCATTCCTGGAACAAACTTCACCTGGTCATGGCATATAATTCTTCTTATATATTGCTGAATTCCACATGTTAATATTTTGTGAAGAATTTTTGGGTGTATGTTCATGGGGGAGGTTGGTCTGTAGTGTTCCTTTTGTATTTTATTTGTCTGGTTCTTGTATTAGAGTAATGGTAGATTCATAAAATGAATTGGGAGGTGTTCCCTCCTCTTCTATTTTCTGGAAAGGATTGTATAGAATTCATGTTAACTGTTCATTTGTTAGAATTCTCTGGTGAAACCATTTGGGCCTGGAGAGTTCCTTGTTGGGAGATTTAAAATTACAAATTCTATTTCCTTAATAGGTATAGGACATTCAAATTATCTATTTCATATTGTGTGACTTGTGGTAGTTTGTATTTTTTGAGGAATTAGGTCATTTCATTAAAGTTGTTGAATTTATGCATGAATTGTTGGTAGTATTCCCTTATCTTTTTTTCATGTCCGCAGAAGTTGTAGTAATATTCTCTGTTTCATTCCTGATATTGGTAATTTGTATCTTCTCTCTCTTTCTCTCTCTCTCTCACCAGTCTTGCTGGAGATTTGTTCATTTTAAAAAATCTTTCCAAAGAACCAGCTCTTTCTTTAGTTGGTTTTCTCTACTGTTTTTCTGTTTTCTATCTCATTGATTTTTGCTCTTTATTATTTCCTTCCTTTTACTTGCAATGGGCTTATTTTGCTCTTCTTTTTCTAGGTTCTTAAGTGAGAGCTTAGACTACGGATTGGAGTGTTTTCCTCTTTTCTAATGTACGCAATTAGTGCTATAAATTTCCCTCAACACTGCTTAGCTGTGTCCCACAAATTTTGATGTTTACTTTCACTTCCATTCAGTTCAATGTATTCTTTTGTTTCCCTTGAGACTTCCTCTTTGACTCATGGATTATTTAGAAGTGTGTTGCTTAGTTTCCAAGTGTTTGGAGATTTTTCTGTCATCTTTCTATTACTGATCTCTAGTTTAATTCCTTCATGGTCAGAAAACATACTCTGTATGATTTTAATTTTTTAAAATGTGTTGAAGTTTGTTTTATAGGCAAGGTTATATTCTATTTTGGTATGTGTCCCACAGGCATTTAAAAAAATGTACATCCTGCTGTTGTTGAGTGTTCTATAAATGCTAATGAGATCCTGTTAGTGGTGGTGCTGAGTTATTCTATATCCTTGCTGACTGCCTATCCAGTTGTCCTACTGATTGTTGAGAGAGGTATGTTGAAGTCTGTAATTGTGGATTTGTCTAGTTCTCCTTCCAGTTTCAGCTTTTGCTTTACGTATTTTGCAGCTCTATTGTTTGGTGCATACACATTTGAGATTGCAGTGGTAGACTGACCCTTTTGTCACATCCTTCTCCATCTCTGGTAATTTTCTTTGCTCTGAAATCTACTTTACCTGATGTTAATATAGCCACTGCTGCTTCCTTTTAATTGTTTGCATGCTATATCTTTTTTCCATCATTTTACTTTTAATCTCCCCATATTGTTATATTTGAAGTGAGTTTCTTACAGACAGCATACAGTTAGGTCATGTTTTTTAATCCACTCTGCCAATCTATGTGTTTTAGTTGATGTAGTTAGACCATTTACATTTAATGTAACTGTCGATATATTAAGGCTTAAGTCTGCCATCTTATTTATTGTTTTCTGTTTGTTCTCTGTTTTTCATTTCTGTTTTCTTTTTCCTGCCTTTCAGTGAGTTACTTGAATATAATTCCATTTTGATTTATCTATAGCGTTTATCTATAGCCTTCAGTGTCTCTCTGTATAGCTTTAGTGGTTGCTCTAGGTACTACATTTTATATATACATAATATCACATTCTACTGGTGTCATCATTTTATCAGTTTAAGTGGAGAAATCTTACCATCCTTTACATCCCTTTTACCCTTTCTCATTTATAATATAATTGTTTTAAATATTTCCTTTACCTAATTTAGATACACATCAGCAGCATGGGTTGAGGGTGGCACTGTTTTTCATTTGTTTGTCTGATATGGGTGTTTCGCTGGAGTAGAGCAGCTATTGTCAAAAAATTTTCTGTCTCACCAGGCTGTCCCTTTCCTGGTCCTTTAGCTAGAGACAGCAGGCTTTTGTTTTTTGTTTTTTTGTTTATTTGTTTTCAGTTTGTATCCCTTAACATTTTGGGGTCATAGGCTTCTTGAGCTCCCAGTCTGGAATATATGAGGCAAAAAGAAATCTAGGTAATTTGTCACCATGCTGCCCCTAGAGTGTCTAGGTTCCTAGTCATTGTGTCTCCTCTCCACCTTTTGGAGTCTTCTCATATTTGTTTTATATATAATATCTAGGGTTTTTAGTTTTACTTTGTGGGAGAAAGTATATCTACTCCATTCTCCTTGAAGCAGAAGTCCTGATGCATTTTAAAAATCTTGCCTCTGGCTCCACCTTCACAAAAAACATTTCCCCGTGAAATAGGGGCAGGATTTCAGTGTCCATCAAAAGAAACGGAAAACAAGTTTGCAGTAAGAAACGAGATGATTGGCAAGGTTTAGACCATCCCAATCTGCCTGCCAAAACATTACACCATGGACAAAAAGCTACCTCTGTCTGCTAGAAATGCAAGAAAATGAGATAATGTGAACATTGATGATTTTGTCCATTGCCCACACAGACCTCACTTGTCTGGGATCTACATGACTAAAATCTGCTTGTTCTCTGCCTTCCCCACAACTGCAACAACTATGCACACCTTCCCCACTGTTCACAAGCCTCTCAGAGACTTCATTCCCTTCCTTCAATGAACCCACCTCCTTTTTGCAGGCAGGATACATGCCATGAGACAGGAAGCACCTCAAGTTTCAGCTCCAAACTTCCACTACCCATGTCTGCCATGGCCACTTTGTGTGAATTAGAAAGAAGCACCCTTCCCTCGAGGCTCTTTACTACCATCTGCCAGGAAATGGTCATGGTTACTGTTCAAAATCAGGATGACACTGCAGTCAATCCTTTGGATTCGTGAAATACACAACCTGCTCAATAGCGCAGATCTGACAAATCTACCTGTGCCTGGCCCCCTTCCATCTTCCTTTCCCAGGGTCACTACCTGAGGTCAGCCCCTCCAGCTGTGCTCTGCATACCCTGTCTCCTCCTGTCCTGCCTTCTTAAGAATTGTCCTCATAAACGACTCTTGGGCATGAGCCAATTTGGTCATGAGCTGATGAACACCAAAAACCTCTGGCTCCTCCTCATCAATATCAAAACAAACTTATGTCTTTCCAATCTTTAAAATATAATAATTTAAAAACATTAACATCCTCCTTCCAGTATCTTTCTCATTTCTTCATAGGCAACTACTTGGAAAGCCTGTTTGTGCTCATTTGTCTTCATTTTCTCACTATCACCCTCACTGGCTCCTCAACTCACCCCAAGTTGGCCTCCTCCCACAATCCGGATGAACCTCTTTAATCTAACGGCATTTCTCAGTCTTCATCTCACTAATTCCTCAGGAAAATCCGCTCACTTGAGCATCCTTCCTAGAAGCACTCCTCCCTTGCCTCCTGAAATGCCATATTCTCCTGGCTTTTCTCCTAAGCCTACCTGCTCCTCGTCTTCCTCTCCTTTAAGTAGAGGAGCTCTTGAGGCCATCCTGGGCCTCTTTCCCCAATGGTATTCTCTCCTCCAGGCAATCTCTTCCATGCTTCTGCTCCCTTCCCACCCCACACACAGGTCTAAGACACTCACTTCCAGGTCAGGCCTCTCCTCCAAGAGATTCCAACAGGCACATCCCTGCTGAGCTTCTCCACTGGAGGGTCCCACAGGCTCCACATGTCTAAAACCAAACTGTTCCCAGGAACCTGCGGCTCCTCTTGTGTTCCCTTCCGTACGGGGTATCCCAACATTCACCCAGCTCTCAGCCCAGGAGCCTGGCAGTCACCCACCTCTGCACATTCCACACACCCAACCACCACCGCCTGCCTCCCAACTATCTCTGGAACCCTCCCTCCTCTGCTCATCATGCCACAGCCCGGGCCCAAGTATCCAAAGCCAAAGGAGCATCCAAAGATCCCCCCAGACCAGCTGGGCCCGTGTACTCCATGGGCCTCGTGCTTCCAACCCTCGCGCACTGCGGTCAACCTCTCAGTGTCCATCTCCAGCAGGTCTGAACGTCAGGAGGAAGAGCGCCAGGTGGGTCCTGTTCGCTGGGTTCTGGCACTCAGCATCGTGCCTGGCAACTAGTGAGGCCAGTAAATACTCGATAGAACTCCAGAACGAGAGAACGACAGCGAACGAGCGCGTTCACCCTGTCTTTGGGGGCGGGGGCTGCAGCTCAGAGCCTCAGGGCCACAGTCCCCATCTGCCACACACAAGATGGCGGCGGCCGGGACCCGCGCCCGACTTCCGTTTCCGGTGCGGAGATGCGTCACTTCCTCTCCGGTTGCCCGGGCGCCCCTTGGAAGCTCAGCGGGCGAGTCTCTTCTGCTCCTGTCCGCTTCCCAGTTCTTGCCTCTGCTCCGGCGCTGCCTCGCCGAGCGGCCCCGAGGCTCTGCCGCCAGCGGCTTGTCGGTGAGAGGGGCCCGGGGCAGGGGCCGTCCCGGGTGCAGGAGTGTCCGAAGGGAGGGACGGAAGGGGAAAGTGGCTGGGAGGCAGGTCAGGTAAGTTTATGTTGCAAACCCCCAGACCCGATTGTTGTTGGGCTGTTGGAAGGGGCAGATGCGGTGTGTGGGCAGAGACAACGATGCTCAGTAGCAGGACTTCATCGCCACAAACTGTGTGTGCTGTGCACAGAGGGCCTCAGCAGTCTGAAAACCATTTTCTCATCTTGTAAGGTTTCTTCATGAAATGGGCCCACCCACCAACCACACCTGCTGTCTGGGAACCTTCCCTTCCTGTTTCTGAGACCGTGTCCAGCGCGAGAAGTCTTGATTGGTTTTCACCGATGGCAGGCACCATTCTTCACTCTTCTTGCCCCTTTACTGAAATGGCAGTGAAGACTCAAGTGGACAAAACACTGTTAAAGGGGATGAAAAGGCTACAGACCAGAGCCATTGACATTCAGTTTAGAAATGAAGATCTCTTTTACTTGAAGGAACTTAAGGATTTTGTCATTCTAAGAGCTGCTGTGGGATTTGAAAGCAGTAGAAATTTTGCCATAGATGATAGGAAAGATGGTCACCAAATGAATATCCCCTGACTTGCCTAGTGAACAGAGCCATAATCTTCTTCGGCAACCATCTTGGCATTGGAACAAGCTGTAAAGTTTGCCCTTCTTCAAACTAGTCCTTACTTACACCCCCACGTTCAGTTTTGCATAGTTGCTTTATGTGGTTTCTGGCCTGATGGTTTTTCTGTTTGTTTTTTTGTCAGGGTGCAGCAGAAGCCCCCAGGTAGCTGAGAAGTGCGTGGAATCTTCTTATTTGTACAACTTTCACAAATGCTTGTGTTATAGTGTGGAGTAAGGGTGACCAGACATTTCTCAAGTGCACCGTTTACCTACACGGCGCACTGCAACTTGACTTCTGAAAGTCAAGAGGAGCAGGTTTGAACAACTGTTTTGTGTAACATAGAAAGGGCATTTCATTTGATAACAGAAACATAACTTTTGTGCTAATAAAATGCTTTAAAAATTAGCGTGTGATTTTTTAGTAATTAGCATACAATTTTAGTTATCAATTGGTTCATAACAAACAGACTGATTAGGTACCCCACTCAGTCATTTATCTAAATGAAAAGTTCTGCTAAATTGTATTTGTGGGCATTGATCAAAGCTAATGGGAAAAAGAGATTAAGATGAAAATTGTGGGATTAAATTTTTAATTAGTTTGCCCCCTGAACAATTGCTTAGTGTGACACAGTGACTGATAGGCTACTTATGCCTGCCCAGCAAGGATGCGGCTCTACTACCAAACTTCTGAGCATAAAAGTGTTTTACAAAAGACTGAATATTTTATGCAGCTTTCTCTTTATTCCTGGTTAACAAGGAATTGGAAAGGAAGACAACATCTGGGATCTCATCGTCCTTTGTCTGGTGATACATATAAAGTATGAGATGGGGGCTTCAATCAGTTCATTAACTAATATCTCAAACTTAACATGTCTAAAATAAAACTCTCTGTTTCCTGCCCCCAACCTCCTCCTTTCCCTGCTTGCTTATTACAACCATTGGCACCACCAGACGTCAGTGTACTCGGCAAAAACCCAGAAGCAATCTTGACTCCCTCCTTCTCTCATTCGCCACAGCCTGTCCATCAACAAGTTCTATCAGCTTTTCTTTGAAAAGTATCCAAAATCCACCTACTGTTCTCACCTCTACCACCCTAACCCAGTCAGGCACCATCATGCTTTACCAGGTTAACTGCAACACCCTCTTGATCTGATCTCCCTGCATCTAATCTCAGGACCCATTTCCACCCTCCCCCAAGTCCATTCTCCACACAACAAGCCAAAATATTTGCATAAAACATAAGCTGGATTCTATTATTCCTCTCTTTAGAGCCACTCATTGTCTTTCCACACTAATCACTGAACCCTGCAAGACGTTATATGATCTGGATTCCCCCGGGACCGCTCTCTACTCCTCCACTCACTATGATCCACCACACTGCCCGTCTGTCTTCAGTTTGTCAGGTTTGGACCTGCCTTAGGGCCCTTGCACTAGTTTTTCCCTTTTCCTGGAACCTTCTTCCCCCGGGTGTTTGCAGAGCTGAATCTCTCTGGTTTAGGTCTAAATTTAAATGTTCCCTCCTCAAATAGGCCCTTCCTCCACCACCCAGGCTAAAGCAGTCTCCTCGTCCTCCCTCTCACAGCCTGATTCAGTTTCATCACAACACTCCTTATTATTGCTGTTTTCTTGTATCTTTCTTTCTTTGTTTATTGACTATCTCCCCCCTACTAATATGTAAACTCCATGAAAGTAAAACTCTTGTCTTTCTCATGTGTTATGGTAACCCCAGGGCCCCAGATAATCTCCAATGGATGAATAAATGAATCCATGAATGAATGGATTCTGTTGGCACCCAGGCTGTTACCATCTTTTCTCAAGATGAGATGAAACAGGAAGGCTGGGAAAGGTCAGGGGACCAAATACCACCTAGGGTGGACCTTAAAACATGACCTTGAAACGTGGACAAGAACACAGAATGGAGAGAGGCACGAGAAACATTTGGGGTTGGAGGCAAGGGGACAGTGAAGGAAAATGGAAATGACATAGTACAACTCTGCAGATACATTCTAGAAATCCTAAAACTAACACAAGTGTGAGCCTGCACACACAAACTCACACACAGTCCAGCTTGAAGAAGAGTGACTCTTGGTGTTTGCTTTGTACCTGAGTCTTCCAGAACACTCTTCCTGGTAGAGATGCTTGGGTTTCAGTGTCAAAAGAGAGTCCGATTCAGAGGTCTAGGTGGGGCCCACGTGTCTGCTGCCATGTAAGCTGGTCTCATTCTTGGTCAGTCAGGACAGTGAGGCTGCGGGAACTATCAGCAGCATGGAGAAGGCACCGTGGCATCTTGCAGTGGTTCTGTTAAACCACCCCATGGGGTGAGCCTGAGCAACTTTCCCTCCATGGGCCCCAGTTTTGCTTAAATATTAAGTGAAAGCCTTACTTGGAGTGCTGTGTAACTTTAAATGTCAAACTTAACTGAAATTGGGTATATGGGGTCCCTTCCTCCCTGAGGAGCAAGGGCCGTATTTTTTAGATGACCCTAAGGCTACGTCCCAACTTGACGATTCCACCTAAATGACCTATTTTGTCTAAAAAGCACTTGACCGTATTACGTCATCTAATGTTTATATTGAAAATGTCAGGAGCAAATTATGCTGCTGTGAAACTGCTGACATGGCTCAGGCTTATTCCCTCACTCTAGGTTGGATTGAGGGGTGATGGATGAGGGAGAGAAAGTGACTATGCCGTTGGTGCTCAGGTGAAAAAAAATGGGAGAAAAATGAAGCTTTGACTTCAATCCTTTCATAAATCTTTCTCACCCCTGATTGGTCATCAAATTCCTGGGATTAGCCTTCTGTCTTCCATGCGCCCCTTGGCTATACCTTCTGTCAATCCTTTTCCCCTGTGAGGCTGCCCCTGACATTTTTTTTTTAACTGAACTGCAAACTTTATTCAGACCTAATCCAGGGTTCCACGTGGCATTTGGTTTTTATATCTCCTTAGTCTCCTCCAGTCTGTGACAGTTCTCATTATTTCCTTGTCTTTCTTAACCTTGACACTTCTGTATACTGGTCAATTATTTTGTAGACTGTCCTTTGATTTGGATTTGTCTGATATTTTCTCATGGTTAGACTGGGGTTTTGAAGTTTCTGCAAGAAAACCGTAGAAGTGATGTGTCCTCCTCCATGCACCATATCCGGGGGTACATAATGTCTTATTACTGGTGTTGTTAACCTTGATCACTTGGTTAAGGTGGTGTCTGTCAAGTTTTTCCCTGTAAAGTGGAGCATTCCATTTGTAATGAATATATGTCTGGGGAGATGCAGAGAGACTCCGTCGGCATTGTTCATAAGCAGGTGTTCCTTGTGCGTGCGTGTGTGCTGGGATGGAGGTGGGGCGGGCAGTGTGTTTTGTTCAGTGTCCATTCCAAGAACAGATCAGAGCTTGCTCTGATTATGCTGCATAAAGTCAGGCTGAAGAAGCCTCTGCCGCTATAAGAACTGTGGCTGCATCTTGATACACATAAGGGAAAATGTGATATGGCACGTTTCTATTCTGTACGGGGGCAGCACGTACGTTGTTAATTGAATGGAGTTCTTTTTACCCATGAGTTCATTCAGTGAATGTTTGTTAATAAAGGCTAACATTTTTCGAGTGTCTACAACTTGCCAGGCACTGTACGAGGCTCTACGTCTGTTATCTCAGTCATATGCACACTTTAAAATAGGTGTTATTACCCATTTTACAGACAAGCATCCCAAGGCTCGAGGAAGTAAGTTGCTCAAAGGCAAGTGGCAGGACTGGAACTTGAACCCAGGCCTGTGTAACTCAAAAGTGTGTGCTGTTTCCATGGCACCAAGCCTGCTCCCCTACTATGTGCCAAGCACTGGGAGACATGCTGAGGATACAGAAACTAAGACACTGGTTCAAGAAGAGCCTGTGCCACAGCACAGGAGGCCTTTGCAGGAGGTGCAGAAGGCCTGGGGAAGAACCCGTCCTCGTAGGTCTCATCCTTTCTTCTGAGCGGCAGTTCCTGTGCCTTGAGAATCTCTGGGCTGGTTTTTCTAAGGTCTTTACTGAGTCAGGGTGGATTTGTCAGGTTTCCTTCAGCTACAAGTAGTGAACCAGAGAAGGGAGCTAATGTCGATGGCATGCTTGCTCTGCTTGTTGCTGGCCGTTATTTATCTCAGCCACCCTCTGAAGTGGAAACACTCTCCTCTTAGCTCATGAGGAAATCAAGGCTTAAAGTGGCTGAATAGCATGCCCGAGGCACCAGCTAGTAAGTGGCTAGCCTGGAGTTTGATCCCAGATCTGACTGATTCCAAAGCCTGAGGCTGGTCTCCAGGACCCTTGATGTGACAGGGGTGCGGGTTCCAGCATCCTTGCCGCCGGTGGGACCGTGCACCTCTTGTCTTCTTGTTTGTAGAAAGGATGATCGTGTTTACGCCGTGCCTAATGGATGCTGATGGCAGGTCATTGGTGGCAAGCTTTTTCTGCTTGGACCAAAGGATCTTTGTGCAGCTTTTGCTTTTTTTTTAAACCACTTCTCCCTCACGGTCAATGCATGTCAACAAAAGGAAAGTGGAAAGTGATAATTCTGAATCATTTGTGACATATAAAATGCTACTGTAGAAACAGGCATGCTTCCCTAAGAGACACGGCATACGGCAAGTCAGGTCTCCCTGCCCCGGGCTTTTGATGCGAGTTCAGTTCCTCCCAGAGTCAATGCTTAATAAATAGCCTTTGATGCTGCTGCTAATAGTTTGTGGCCTTCATGTCGCAGGGCATTTGCTGAACTGTCCAGGGAAGGAGGGGACAGAAAAGGTCTGTCATTCTCCTGCCTCTTCCATTTTGACATCTCCGTAGACGGTCTCAGATCATTGCTCTTTCTATTCCTCGTTGGTTTTGAAAATATGAAAGCAAGATGGGTAGCTGCATTCAGTGGTCAGAAAAGAAAAGGCAAACTGATTATTAGCAGGCCCCGGGGTCAGGATGGGGAGGTCACCGGGCAACCTGGTTTATTAAAATCATTCCATTTTGTCCCTACCCTATATGGCCGAGGTTCACTGATTATCTTGACTCTGTCACTGTTGTCCTGGTAGAGGCAGGGAGAATGACCACAAAGTGAGATGAACAGTGGCTGTGAAGAGAATGGGGTGTAAGGAACTGGGAGATGTTTTTGTTTTCCCCGTCTTAGTTTGGACTCCCCCAGACCAGACCCAGAGTCGAGGATTCAAGTGTAGGTAATTTATTTGGGAGGTACAGGAACCAGTGGTAGGGGATGAGGGAGAACGGGCTGGCAAAGGGAAAAGGCCAATAAAGGATGTATCATCAAGCTAGCCACTACTGTGGGGACTGGAGCTTAATCTAACTGCTGAGTCCTGGGAAACAGTGGTGTAGAGTGCATATGTCAGAATTATCCAGCGTTCCCCTGTCCTGCTGAGGGGAGGGAGCTGGGGCATTTATACACCAACTTCTGAGTGTCAGTGATTGAGGGCTGCTCCCTTGAGCTTTGCTGGGCACACAGGGAGGTTTCTGCAGCTTGGGAGAAGGCTCTCGGGCAAGGAGATGCAGATGCTGGCAGTTAAGTCAACCAGTGTGCACTGGTGTGTAAGGCTTGAGGGTATGGGCTGGGTACCAGCAGCATCTATGTCCCCTTAAAACAAAACGAAACACCCACTCCTCCCCCATGTTCCCCATATCATTAGATAGCACCACCATTTACTCGGTTTCTCATGCCAAAGACCTTGGAATTTTCCTTGACACTTTTTTTTTTTTTTTTGGCTCTTGCCTCACATTCAGTCTATCCCCAAATCCTGTGAAGTCCATCTTCAAACTATGTCTTGAATCCTACTACTTCTCACCACCTCCCCCATCATCTTTAATGGATTTCTGCAACAGCTTCTCAGCTGGAATTCTTGTTTATGTTCTTATCCCCTCCCCCACATGGTAGCCAGGGTAATCTTTTTAAACCTAAATCAGATCACTTTACTCCCTTCTCAAAACCATCTGGTGTGGGGCCTGCCTGGTGGCATATTAGTTAAGTTCGTGCATTCAGCTTCGGTGGCCCGGGGCTCGCTGGTTCGGATCCTGGGCCCAGACCTACTCACTGCTCATCAAGCCATGCTGAGGTGGTGTCCCACATAGAAGAACTAGAAGGACCTACAACTAGGATATACAACTATGTACTGGAGCTTTGGGGAGAAAAAAGAAAAAAAGAAGAAGATTGGCAACAGATGTTAACTCAGGACCAATCTTTCTAAAAAAAAAAAAAAAAAACCCAAAATAAAACCATCTGGTGGCCTCTTATTACTCTTAGAATAAAATCTGAATCTCTTACCATGTCCTACCAGGGCCTATGTGATCTAGTTCCCGGCTACATCCCTGACTTCAGTTTCCAGCCACTGTCCTCCTTGCTCACAGTGCTCCAGCCAGATTGGTTTTCTTGCTGAACTCCTGCCTCAGGGCCTTTGCACCTGTTCTTTCGACATAGAATGCTACTGTAGATATTCATGTCACTCAGACGGTTTATTCAGGTCTCTGCTCAAATATCACCTCCTTAGGGAGAATTTCTCTTAATATTCCATCTAGAAAAGAGCCTTTTGTCACTCTATTCCCTTAGTCTATGTTATTTATCTTCTCCATAGAAGTCATCATGATCTGGCTGATATTAGTTTATGTTTTCATCTGCTGCCCATTCCTGCACTAGAATGTGAGACCGTCAGTGTACGGACTTTGTCTGATTCATTGCATTACCCCCAGCTTCTAGAATAGCACCAACACATAGTAGGCATTCAGTAAACATTTGTTGAATGAATGGATTAGTAACTGTTTACTGGGCCTGCTGAGAGCGCCCACCGGTCAAGAACTTTCAGAGCAGACAGCAGAAATCGCAAACTTGGTTTGATAACTGCCTGGCGGCCTCTTACCCAGAGCTGGCTCTCCTGAAGAACACACACCCTTTGCAGAGTCCGTTGAATGTCCTGGGGCTGCTTCCAATATGTTTTTTTCTTGACATCCGTTGCAAATCTCAACTTGTTCACTTTTCTTTGTGTTTGCCTTTCTGAGAACAAGAGGGAAAATCAAGGTAGTCGGTGTGCTACAAGTCAGATACGACGACGGGGACAAAGTGTAGTCTTGTGTTTCGATAAACTAGAATGCAAGGTTGCTGATTTCTCGTAGTGCCCGGCGCAGTGTAGGTGCACACTAACTGTGGAGTGAATTGACAGTGTCTTCTACTCGGTGTTATTAAGCTTTCTTTGTGGGCTCGTTATTCTGCAGAAGGCATTGCATTATATGGCCCACACTCTTAAAGATGCCAGAGTGAGCAGATTTTCTCCATCACTGCCCCCAACCCGGAAAATCTTTGGCTTTATCCACACCATCCCTTGATCCTAAAAATAGTTCAGTCAGTTCTATCTTTTGTGCGTAGCTTAAGACTATTTAATTTACTCCCTTATAAAAATAGTACAGGCCCATTTTAGAAAATTTATTAATTACAGAACGATAGAAGAAGAAGAAAAATAACACATGGTTCTACCACCCAGAGATAACCACTGTTAATACGTTGGTGTATATCCTTTCAGTGTTTTCTATGTATGTTTTTACATCGTTTTTTCCCCCCTGCTGGAAAAGATTCACTCTGAGCTAACATCTGTTGCCAATCATCCTCTCTTTTTCTTTTTCTTTTTTTTTTCCCTCCCCAAAGCCCCAGTACATAGTTGTACATTCTAGTCGTAGGTCCTTCTAGTTCTTCTATGTGAGCTGCCGCCAGAGCACGGCTACTGACAGACGGGTGGTGTGGATCCACCCTGGGATCCGAATCCGGGCTGCCGAAGTGGACTGAACTGACCTTTAACCACTAGGCCATCAGGGCGGGCTCTGTATACTTTTACCTAGTTTTAACATATAATTTTACATCTCTTTTTTACTTAACATTATAACATAAGCATTTATTCTTAATATTCAACATTTTGTGAATATCTTTTAAAATAGTTGTGTACTATTACGTTGCCCTGTTGTAGACCATTTAGCCTGTTTTCAGTTTTTCAAAATTATAAGTAACGCTGGGATAAACATCCTTTTATGTGTATCTTTGCTGGCATTGCTGAATATTTCTTTAGGACAGAGTCCCAGAAGTGGAATAACTAGTTCTAAAGGATACCAACTCTTAATACATTTTGTGAGATTTCATGTTGATTCCCAAAACTGTTCGAATGTGACTTCCATAAAAGAGCTCTAGAAAGACAGATTGCCTCGAAGAATTTACTTTCAGTTTTGAAACATTTCAGACCCAGAGTGTTTTAAATGCATTCAGTCTAAATGAGCACAGAAATCTTCTGCAGCCTATCTCCACTTCAGGCCTCTTCCTTCTCTAATAAAATGCGGCAACAGCATTATAAAAATCTGTTTTTAGTAAACAACATCTTTTTGTGTTCTCGAGGATTGTTTTCTTAAGTCTTTCTGGCGGGTATTGGATTTATGTCTAGAGTTGTGTGTCGTATTTTTGCATGCCTGTTTATGACGTCGTAACGGTTTAGTTATGCTTTATGGGGCTTTTTTTTCCATTGCCAAAAGGAAGTCCAGATTTTTTTGGCAGTGAAATCTGCTTTTGCAAGTCTGAGTCCTGCCTGCAAGGCCAGGACTACCTTGGCAGGGACTGCTCTTGGGAATATCGCACAAGGAGTTCTCTCTCCAAGGCTGGGCCAGCCTGGAAGGGGCCTTGCCAAAGATAGACAGTTTATAAATGGAGGGAAACCATGGCTTTCATAAATATGCAGAGTCAGGCATGATATAACATGACATCCAGGAGAGATGATATCCAGAAGAGTCAAGGGATATAGGATGGTTTGGAAAGGTGTGGTTCAGTCATGCTACGTAAGCCCGTGCACACAACATTATTAAACAGGATGAGCCCAACATCTCCATATTGACCCGAACAGATGTCCATGCTATTTGTTCATTCTAAATAATGAGTTGTAGAGAAACACGTATGGTTTGATCCCATATTTGTAAAAAGAGCAAAAATTGGGTGTAGGGGAATCTTTAATATCTACATGAATCAAAAGCAATATGTGGAAGGACACACACCAGACTGCTGGCAACTCTGGCTCACTCAGGAATGTGGAACTGGGTTGGAGAAAAATGAGGAAACCTTTGCTTTCTACAAGTCTAGTGCATAACAGGTTGCAATGAGCATGTATTACTTTTATGACTTAAAAGAAAGGAGGAAAGCTTAAAAAAGAAAACAAAGTCCTGGAGAGGAATGGAGTGAGGGGTGAGGTTTAGGAGCTAGTTTATAGTTAGGCCCTATGCAGGGCTGGGTTCTCTCTCTTGGCAAGGTTGGTAAGATCTCCATAGGAAGGCCTGGCTTCCCAGAAGAGTGGGGCTGGGCTGGGCATTCCTTCCCCTGGAAGCTGTTATAAAAATCTAATGTGTTGGCATTTGCCTGCAATATCACACTTGGAAAAAATAATTGGAATGATCCAGATGGAGTCAGGAGTCGTTGTCCTTCCTCTGAGGGCTTGAGAGAGGGTCACCAGGAGCAGAGAGGAGAACAGCCTTTAAAACTCCAGAATGGAAAAGATTGATTCAGCGTCTGAATCAGAGAGCACTTCCTCGCCATCTGTGAGACAGGCCCCAGGCCTTGAACTGGAGACAGTGCCCAAGGCTTTCTTAACCTTCTTCCCTTGGGAGCGAGGCGTGTGTCTTTGAAGAGTGATGGCCAGAAGCTACATAACTTTCCAACATGACTTGTTTTATATTCTATTTGTGAATGAGGGTGTGTTTACAGTGAAAGAATGATTTAGATGATGATGAGTCTGCTGGAAATATAAAGGGATAATTGAATCTCTAAGTCTATTAAAGACCATTGTCTTCCATCTTGTGGGTGACATTTTATTACAGAGGCCGACTTGGCTCCTGTATTCAGTTTCTTCTCTTCCTTCTTCCCTTTCTTCATTATCTTTCAAAAATTAGATTTTCCCTTCCCCCAATCAGAAGTTGCAAAAAAGCCTGTGAGGAGAGTCAGGATGCCCGGGAGGGGTCCCCGGGGGGGTGACATTGTGTGGCAGTGCAGTGCACAGGCTCTGGGAATGGCCACTGTGTGACCTCCACAAGCACCTTACCTCCTCTAAGCCTCAATTTCCTTCCCTGTGGAGTGTGACAATGCTGACTTCTTAGTTGTTATGAAGATGACATGCAATGATTCTTAGCACAGGGCCTGACACTCTGCAGTAAGTGCCCGATCAAATGTTACAATCGGAACTTTGTCATTCCCCGTTCTGCCAACTTGCTTTGTTTCCTCGGGCAAATCAGTTCATTTCTGTGGTCCCCTTGTTCCTCATATGCCACAGAGCTCTTGACAGTTAATAGCTCCAATGAAGCCCCAAAAAAGGAACAAAAGCAGTTGAACAGCAACAACAATAATCAAAATAACCCACCCAATTCCTCTGTAGAAGGATAATGTCATTCCACTGGGGACCGCTCTCCCCAGTAAGGGGGACTTTTTTCTCCAAAGAGCCCAGAATCTGCTCCTCAGGGCTGCTAAAACCGGCCTTGTTCTGTGGTCCGATCCGCTGGCCACCTATGCCCACACTCTTCTGAAACTGGCTGGTGGCCCTGGCACAGTCGCGCCACACAGGCCGCCAAATCGAAAGGCCCTTTTTTTTTTGAGAAAATAGCACCGCACACGTTGCCATCAAGAAAATGAAAGCGTGCTCGGTGGCGTGGAATCCGGTTTCTCTCTGTGGCCTTTTGGAACAATTTTGTGACCAGAGACCGGCAGGGGACAAAGGTGTTTCTATCTGATCTGCTCCCCAGGCTGGCATCGGATTGTGGGGGGCCCGTATCCCTCTTTCCGTGGTACCACGTGGATTGCTGTCGCCGCATCTGGCTCCTCTCTTTCAGTGGGACAAGGCAGACGGGCAGCAGAGGGGTATATTTCAGCTGCCTTTGACTCTGTTTATAATCACAAACATGAAAGGAAGGGAAAGAGATTGGGTTTCTAGGACTGGTTCTTTGTGTAGCCCAATTTATCTCTCTCCGGCAGCAGTGGGCTGAGCAGGTTTCCTTTTTGTTTCCGATGCGGGAAACTGAAATATGAATCTATGCTGATGAGAGAATAAAGGAATTGAAAGAGGCATAAATCTTATCTTCTCGCAACCCTGGAAGATCAGCTTCTTGTGAAGAAGGGGATTATACTTCTGTAATTAACTGCTTTGCAGCTCCGGGTGATGGATCAGAGCTGAATAATAGCACCCGGCGAAGTTGGATAAAAGGCGGGCGGGCGGGTGCAGTGGCTGATCATGAACAATGGTCTCTGGCTGACATCCTTTGCCGGCGCCCAGCTCTCAGAGGGTCAAGCCAGGAGATATTTGTTCCCTGTCTGTCAACATTCACAGCAGAGACAATGGAATTCCAGAACAACCCGCTCATAGAGACCTGCTCCTGTGTAGGCTGGGGACTGCAACGAGGTGCCTTGAAGGGCCAAGCCACGTTTTACACCTCTTTGTGTTCCACCCGGTGCCTGGTACCCGTTAGGTGCTTGTTAAATGCTTGTTGGAAGTAACTGCCACTTACCAGCTGTGAGATCTTGGGAAAGTTGCCTAACTTCTCTGATCTTCAGTGTCACCGTCCACAAAATGCACAGGGGTCTTGTAGAATTCTTGTGAGGAAGAAATCAGATCACAAGTATAAACAAGTTACTTACCGCCGTGTCTGGCACATGGCAGGTGATCAATAGATGGTAGCTATTATTATTATTAATATTACATTGTGGAATAAAAATTGATTGTGAACTCATAGCCATTATAATAGTGTTTATGAGGCTTTGCACAGCACGGTACCCACATTAGTGCGCAAAAGCCTCACAGCATCCGTATCAGGTAGGCGGGCTTCTTCCCCCCATTTCACAGACGGTAAACAGGCTCAGAGAGGACCAGTGAGCTGCCCAAGGTAAGAGGCAGTAATGGAGACCGGAAGCCGGGTCTTCTTTCCCCTGTCCCTCGCCCTCGTCCCTCTCCCCTCAGGACCAGGCTCAGGGATGCTACCCCCGATCATCCCTGGGCTTCTTGACGGGTTCGTCTGTCCCTCACGCTTCAGATCTCACCACCCAGGATCAAACCTCTGGGCCAGCGTTGCTTCCCTCTTTCCTCCCTGCTGCATGCTGGCATCACTAAGTTCTGGAGAGTCTTCTTTTGAGATGTCTCTAGAATTTCTCCCTTCTCAATCCTGCTGCCACTCATGCCAGCCCAGACCCTCGTCTCATGGCAACCAGGCTTCCCCCAGCAAGCAGGCCCCCGAGTGGTGTCTCGGGGCTAGTTCTCTTTCCATCCTCCCCCACACCAGTGCCGGAGGAGCAGTCCCAACCCCCACTTTTCTGTCCTTCCCTACAAGGGACCAGCGGCGTATCAGAGCAGCTCCACATTTCTTTCCTGGCATTCAGCGGACCCACCCAAATTCCTCTCTTCTTAGTCGCAGTCGGAACACCCTGTGCCAGCTGAGCCTGCCTTCGTCTCCCTCAGGCAGGGACCCCCAGCCACTCCGGGGGCTCAGTGGATTTGATCCTTGGTAAAGATGCAAATGCCCCATAGAGGATGCCCCATTCAATGCACAGTAAGTGCTCGACAGGGCCATGGGACAGAGAGATCGTCTGTTCCATCACTCACCCTCTCTGCAGATGGAACCCGAGTCACATAGCTGAGGTCACACAGTGAATTAGTTTCAGAACCAAGTCTCAACCCAAGGTCTTCTAGCTTAGGGTTCAGTGCTCCTTCACCGGACCCGGAGACCACACCGCCCTCAGTACTCAGTCTACACATGGGTCCTGGACCCATGTAGTTCACCAAAAGGACAGCCTGAAAGCCTGCTGTGGGGAAAAGACTCTGAATTAGGCCCCTGGGGCAGGGGTGTGGTGGGCGGGGGCCTGAGTGGTAGTGGGGTTGGAGACTGAGATATAGGGGGATCATCGTGGAGATCGGCCACCATAAGGCAGATGAAAATGGGGCTGAACACCAGTGGAAGCAGTGTGCCATGGGAACAGCAATTAACTTCTCTGTTCTAGTGGGAGATGGGGTCCGGGAGGCTTTGGGGAAGAAGTGGCCCGAGACTTGGGTCTGAAGGACCAGAAGGATGGTGCTCAGTGGCAGTCAGGGGCAGGGCGTTCTGGACTGGGGGAGCGGCGTGGACAGAGGCAGGGAGGCCAGGCAACCTGGGATGTGCGTGAGGAACAGCATGGCTGGCAGCGAGGGAGCCTGGAAAAAGCAGAGAAACCTGGGTTCAACTTCTGACTCTGCATCTGGTCTCACCAGCTCAGGATTTGGGCAAGTCACTGTATATTTCTGGATCTTGCTCCTTATATGTGAACCAGGCATAGTGATATTACCTGTGTCCTGGGGTTGTTGTGAAGATGAACCAGAACGGTAAGGCAGAACTATAGGGCCTGGCACACAGTAGGTACTCAACGAAAGGTCTGGTGTGGCTGGCGCTTAGGTACTGCTGGGCCACAGGGACAGGCAGGGGCTTGGGTGATGCTGTATGTTTTCTTTCGCCTTCCAGTGGGCCCTTTCTGCTCCTGCCAGGAGCTCACCAGCTGGCCCGGGAGGGCTGCCTGCCCACTCGTGGTTGCCAGAATATGTGGCCATTCCCGGGTCCAGAGCAATCTTGTGGTTCTGTCCTCATCCTTGAGCCCTTTCCAGCCTGAACGCAACTGGGGCTAGTGTTCCAGGTCTGGGAGCCTTTGCTGGCAGAGCCCGTGTTGGGGAGCAAGAGCTGTGTTCGGGTAGAAACAGACACTGAGCACAGCTGCTGGCTTCTCCGGGTAAACACGACGGAGCCCTGCTGCTTTGGGCTTCGCGAGGGGGCGGGGAGCACGAGGCAGGCCCTGCTCACCGCAGCTTGTGGGGTCGGAAGGCCATTTCTGCAGCCTCCTCAGGCTGGGGCCGGGGTGGGGCTGGGGGTGGAGGGGGTCAGAAGCTCTCCCTTCCCTCTGGGCTTCTAGGTGCTTGAGACCCCACAGGCACTTTCTGCCATTTGATATCTGTGAGACTTGAAGTCAATTTTTCACCCGCGCTCAATGGGCCAGTCGGCAACGGCAATTCCTGGCTTGTCCCTGTATGCTGTTCCCCTTTAGTGAGTGGTTATCAAACTTACTTATGCATCAGAATCACTTGGGTGGGGCTAATTAAAAATTCCGATTCCCAGGCCCTTCTCCAGACTCACTGAGTCAGAATCTCTGAGGGCAGGGCCCAGGGGCCTGCATTTTAGTGAACTCTCCAGATGATTCTGGTACAGGCATCCCGGGAACTACACTGTGAGAACCACTATCTGAGTTCCAACAGGTTCCCTGGGAAACCAGGAGAAAGAGGCAGGCAGAAGGAGGGGGCTGATACATGATGCCAACATGCCCCTCCTGTTCACATATGTATCTGCAGTTATGCTTCTTGACTCCGGCTTGGAAACAGATGCTCTTAGATGTATGTCTCCTTAGAACAGATGCCATTGCTGTTCTAGGATATAAAGAGTGATACCCCATCCCCTAGACTTACCTCATTTCCACTCCATCCATCCATTCATCTATGCATCCATGATCCATCATCTGTCCATCCATTCATCTATCCATCCATCATCCATTCATCCACTTCTCCATCCATCTATCCATCCATCAACCCATCCATTCATCCATCCATCTATCCATCATCCATCCATCCATCCATCCATCAATCATCCATCCATCCATCCATCTATCCATCATCCATCCATTCATCCATCCATCTATCACCCATCCATCCACTCATCCATCCATCCATCATTCCATCATTCATTCATCCATCATCCACCTGCTCTGTGCTTGGCTCTGGCTGGGCTTTGGAGACACAGAGAAGAACAATGTCTGCTTCCTGGCCAGAATTCCCCAACTAGACAAATAGACACACAAATCATCCTAATATAGGGGATCCATCCTATGAGCGATGTCTCCAGTAAATACAGCGTGGCACAAGGCAGAAATGATGGACTCTTCTGGCATGGAGAAAGGGTCAGAGAACGCCTCACAAGACAGCAACTTGTGAGTGGGTCGTAAAGGGTGAGTAGGAGTCTGCCAGATGGAGAGGCTGAGTGTGAGGGTGTGTAGGAAGGTAGGTGAGTCCTGTGAACAAAATCCCTTCACATCCACGGTGAGAGCAGAGGCCTCTCCTCAGGCCCCATGGAGCCCGCGTTCGGATGCTCATCTGTAGCTGCGACCTCTAAATTCCGCACCATCACCTGGCGTTTCTGAGCGAAAAGGAACTGCTCTTTGGTGTGTGTTGCAGCTCATGGGGGCTGTCTCTCACACTGTGGAATTGACAGGTGAACAGCCTTCCAGGTCGAGATGCTGGGGATGCTTCAAGAGCCCTCTGCCTGCTACGCACGGTGTAACTGCGGGCAGGCCCCTGAGCCTCAGTTTCCCCATCTCTAAGATGAAGAAAGGCATCCAGCTCTGCCAGTTTCTGCCTGGAGCACGGCCCTGTCACCTGGCTGCAATACACATGCTGGCAATGACCTTTCTCTCCACTCCAAGCTGGTCTGTCTCTGCACGTCAGCGACACCCCATCCCCCAGGTTTAGTGGGTTTGTTGGAGCCCCCAGCATATTTCCCGCCTCCCAAAAGTGGAGTTCTGCAGGGAAAATGCAAGGTGGAGGTAAGCCTGAAGGTGGCGCTGTGGCTCCAGTTGCCGAGCTGCTCCTGGAGCAGGTCTGTGTTTTCAGAATATCTGCGGAAACTGGCAGCGTGGACGGCAGGTTCTCTCCCTTCTTGGGGCCTCCCAGTCCAGCAGGCCCTGCTCATTTGCAAGAAGCAGCCAGGCCAGCCCACTCGGGCCTCCCCACCTCCCGGGCTCCTTGGCACATCACCAAAGCTCTCTGTTTCCCTTTGGGTCCTCCCTTCAGGAGAAGAGGAGGAGGAGGAGGAAAGCTTGTAGTGAATGGCGCGTGGTCACTGGAGCGTGGTCACTGGAGCAGGGGTCTGTGTTGGTGTTTTCTTGTGCTCATTGCAGGCGGGGGGCCTCAACATGGAGCTGCTGTTGAGTCTATGACATTATGTGACATGTGGTGTTTGGGTCATGGCCTTCTTGACCCCCCCATCCCCCCACAGTGGACTCCAAACCCTGGTGATTGGCTTGATATTTTGAAAGCACTCCATCCTCTTCCCCCTGCCTTCTCTCCATTCATTTGGGTCTGGTTTTTAGCCGAGCCATCTAATAAAGAATCCAGGGGGAGAGAATGACAGGGGTCAAGAAGAAGAAAAGAGGAAAGCATTTTCCTCTAAATAAATGCTAGCATTTATTTAAAGTGCCTGCCGGGTGCCCAGCACTTCCACAGTAACTACAGCAGCGAGTCTGGTACTTTTCTTCAGCTGCAGACCCCTTCCCTCCACCCAAAATCACAGGCCAAACCCGGCACATAAACCAGGGACCAGGGTGCCTGCTCAGGCGGGTCAGTGGGGCGCCCAGACCCTGCCTCTCACCAGCCATACCCTCCCACCCCTCCCAGCAGCCCCTTCAATGGTCCCACAAAACCTGGATCTAAAGCACCGGGCTCGTTAACCTGTATATAACTCTTAGGGGAAATATTATCCCCACTTTTCAGATATAAAAGCTGAAGCCCAGAGAGGTGGGGCGACTTGCCAGGATCACGTGATTCATAAAGGGCAGAGAGCTGGGCTGTGGACGCAGACATGCCTGATTCCAACGCCCCCACTCTGCCCGGAAGACAGTGGGTGCTCTGCTTCCTAAGAAGGGGCAGGATGGACCAGGCCAGATTCACATGGACGCAGTTGGTGTTGGATATCTGGTAAATGCCCGCAGAGAAGGAACCCAGGCTGAACAGGAGAACTGTGGACGATGGGAAACACATGGGGAGTTCTCCGCCCCAGGGAAATGATCCCTGAGCCCCAGCAGGCTCCAGCTTGGCCGAGTTCAGGAGGCACCGGCCAGCCATGTGCGAGAGATTCCGAATCGAGCTTTCCAGGCCCTTTGTTTTGTTCCAGGAAAGCTGGGGTTTGGGGCTATAAAATAGGAACCGGATCTCTGTTCCTGCTTTGCAGGTGGAGGGGAGATTGTGGAAGAGCAGCTCCTGACAGGCACGATTCTTTAAAAAGAACAAAAAAAGGAAGTCATTGGTTTGCTTGGAATTTTTTGTTTGCTTGGAATCTTGGAATCTTGTAACGGGCATAGGTTTGGAGTCAGAAGTGCGTGGGTTCAAAGGTCATCTCTGCTGGTTTGAACTGACTTCTCTAAGTCTCAGTTGCCTCCTTTGTGAAACGGCGTCACACATAGTCCCCGAGTCACCGGGCTGCCCTAGGGATTAAGCAGGTTCTCGTGTGTAGGGATTAAGCCTGGGTTGTGCAAGGCAAACAGTGGTTCTCTGCCTGCTCTCCCAACTGTTCCCCAAGCCAGTTGAATTTATGGTTTGTGCTAGTGGATGTGCTTCCAAGGGGCACTTAGTGGATGAGTTACCACTTCTCATTGTGGTCCGCTGGCCGAAACTCTCACTTTTCCATCTTAATATGTGAGACGTGATGCTCTCCTCCTGAGAACTGTAAACTTAGAGCTTCAGAGAGTTCGGCATGGTTGAATCCAACTCCTTCGTTTCACAGATGGGGAAAGCGACTTGCCCAAGGTCACCCATTGGCCTAGTGGCAGAGCTGGGGCTGGAACCCACGTTTGCCGACTCCCAGCCCACTGCTTTGTCATCCCAGGTGAGAAGGAGCTGGGGGGGCGGCATGAGGAGGAAGGACCGCAGGATGCCGTCTTGATCCGTTCTGGCCCATGATTCCTACATCTTAGAGGAGGATAGAGTGAGGGGCTCACTGAGGGAGGCCCACTCTGTTCTATGAACCCCATCACGGCGGGGGGCATGCTTTGGAAGGGGATGGGCCTCCATGATAGGTCTGAGATCTCAGGAGCCGGGAACAGTCTTGCCATCAACCAGAGTCAGGGGTGGAGGAGGCTCCTGCCCAGGCAGCAAGGTGTAGAGATAGTCTAACTTGGAGTTGATCTTGTCCCTGCCTCTGACCAGCCATGTGATTTGGGCAGGGAATTACCCTCCCTGAGCCTGCTTCCTTATCTGAGGACCAAGGAGAAGAATAATACCCACCTCGTAGGTTATCGTGAAGATTAAATAGGTTAATATAATAATAATAATAAGAGCCAACACTTACTGGTCATGCTGGATGCCGGATTGGGTTCTAAACTCTTTATACCTATTTGCTCATTTAATCTTTATAACAGCATGTATTTTACAGCTGAGGAACCAGGTTCACAATGGGTAGGCAAAGCCCAAGGACGCAAAATTAGAGAGGGCAGGGCCAGATTTTGAACCCAGGTCGACTGGCTTTAGCATCTTACTCTTAATCACTGTGCCCTTTGGCCTCTCGATTTAGGTGAAACCCAGTGCTGAGCACATAGATGCTCCAGAAATGTCCATCCCATCCCTCTCCCTACCTTCCTCTCCCACCCCTTCTTGAGTGGATTCCAGAAACAGCGTGCTGTGCTTTCTCAGACACTGAAAGTCCACCCAAGCTACCATTTCACCTTGAATCATTTTTCTTCTCTGATTTGTTTTTTGTTTTAATCAGAAGGGTGACTGAATTGCCAGCAAGCCAGATCTCTTGATCTTGTGCTCATGGGCACAAGGGGAGCCCCCACACTCAGCTAAGCTCCCAGGGCCAGTGGGCGAAGGGGCACGATTGCCTGGCTTCTCATTACACACGCATGTGCCAACCCCCCAGCCCGCGGGCCAGCTTCCTGAAAACGACTGACCAATTTGGGAGAAAATACGCCTTCTCGTTTGTGAGTCTCTGGCGACACTTGTTCAAGTTCCTGGTTACTATAGAGACCTTGTCAACACATCCAGATATTCTTCTTAGCACAGAGACTTGTCTTCTCACCACTCTCCACGGAGCCCCAGAGAACAGAGGGTCTCAGGAGGCAGCAGGAAAGGCTCGGTCGCTGGGTCGACCCCAGCCACGACTCCCCTGGGGCTCTCTTCCTTCTGGCTACTTGCAGACCTTGGGCCCACAGAGGGAAAAAGGAGGGAATGGATAAGGGTGTCTGAGTGGGATCAAGCTGCACAGGGAATCAAAGTGAACCAGAACAACGGAGAATCTGGCCAAGCTATTTAAATGTCCGCATTTACTTCTTCTTCCAGTGGCCTAAAGGACAGGCAGTCTGTCCTGGGGATCCGGATCCCCCACTGTCCTGGTTGGAAGGGAGAGGTCCGAGTCCCCAGTGATGCAGCGTCTACAGTGTGTTCACACAAACAGTTGGCAGAGCCCCCAAGCTGCCCCTTGTCCTCCCGTCTCTGCTTGTTGAAGCCCCACCCATGTTTTAGGACCCTCCGATGCCACCACTTCCGGAGAGATTAGAACCAATCCCCTCTCTCTCCCTCGTACCTCTCGCTACAGTCTCATCTCTCACCACCTTCTACCTGGCATTATGGCTGCTTATACATTTTCCTTCATTCCAGAGCTTACTCGTGGGGCTCCAGGTGCGTGGCAGACCCAGAGCTAGTCGCTGGCGATGAGAAAGATACAATCCGCGTTCTTGCTCAGAGAGCTCAGTGCTTCAGTCTAGCAGAGACGACAAGTTAGCGTGTAATTAAAACACGGTGTGCAGGAGTGTGCCGACTGTCTTGAATACCGAGAGGCCGGGGCATCTGCCTGGGGCGGGGGGGACCCTGGAAGTCTTCCCAGAGGAGGTGACGCCTGGCTGACGTGTCAAGGATGAGTTGCTCAGAAGGGCAAGGGGATGGGGAAGAGGGAGCAATTTAGGGTGCTGGAACAGCATATGTAAATCCAGGGCGGAGTGGGAGAGCGGTTCTCAGGCAGGGAGCCCCAAGGAGCTTAGATGGCTGGGGCGGAGGGGACCTGGGGGAGAGTGGCGGGAGGTGGGATCGAGCAAGTGGGGAACCATCACATGGCAAAGGGCATATTGAGCACTGCTTAGCAATCTGGGCTTTCTCCTTCAGGCAGTGGAGAGCCAGGGAGAGGGAAGGGGCCTGACCGGATCTGCATTTTAAGAGGACGACTTGGGGGGCTGAGTGAAACACGGGTGTTAGGAGGCGAGAGGTGAGGGGGGGACCAGGTGGAGGCAGCAGCATTAGTCCAGGTGAGAGATGATGGCTTGGACGAGGGGGTAGCAGTAGAGGGATGAGAAGTAGAGGATTCGAGAACTTTCTAGGAGGTAGCATGGCGGGACACAGTTTAGACAGGATGGGAGAGGCGAGCTGGGGATCCTCCCAGGACTGCAGCGCCATCTGCCATGGCGGAGGACCGGGTCTGGGGAGGAAGGTGGCATTCGGTTTAGGAAATGCTGATGCCAGGGGCCTGGGGGATGCCTTCAGGTGCAGGTGGCAGCTCCTCTTCCTGTCCCCTGCTCGCCAGGCCACCCTCGGTGTGGATCTCCCCCAGACCTGCCGCCTGCACCAGCTAAGGGGGTGGCCTGAGGTCGGGCCAGGTGCCAGAGACATTTGACAAGTCACCAGATAGCCCCCCTCGTGAAGGTGTTGGAGCTGGACCCTGTGCGCCTCCGTGGGGAGTCTGCACTTCAGGGAGAAATCCCAGAGAACAGAGAGGTGGAATTCCAGGATTGCCAGGAGACAGACTTGGCAAGAGTTCTTCTCCGGGGCCTGAGGACACACTTGCTGGGGTTGGTGGGCCAGGAGGCCTGGGGCCCTTCCTCTCGTGTCCTTCCCTATTTGCCCCTGGGCCAGCTCTGCAGCCTTCAGCAGTGGACCCTGCACCCAGTCTCCCCACTGACCATGTCCAAGTCGAGTTCACACCCCCAGCCGCCAGACCAGGGAAAGTTCTTCGTCCCCCTGGGCCTGCTTCCTTATTCATAAAACTGCAGGATGATGCTCTTTGCCTTCCTCTGCATCCCTTTTCTTCCTCCTTCCTTGGGGGTTAAGAACAAGGACTTTGGAATCGGGCTGATCTGGGTGTGAATTTCAGTCCCATCACTTTCTACCATTGGATACTGCCTGTATTCAATGAGAGGATGCGTGGAGAGCTCTTAGCTCAGTGCCGGCACCCAGTAGGTGCTCAAAAGCTGCTAAGGTTTGGTCATCCTGTCATCCAGATTCCCTCTCCCACTCTCTTTCCCTCTGTCCCTCCCTCCCTGACATTCTTTGCAAATACTCCCAGTACGAGGATCACTCTGGCCTGGGCTGCCAGCTGTCCATTCTGGAGACAGAGGGCTGGACTGGTGACCCCCTAAGTCTCTCTGGTCGGGAGTCTGGGATCTCAAGGCTTTGGAACATTCTCTGTGAACGTCCCTCCTCTTTGTCCTCGTGGTGATTTGGGAGCTGGCCTCGTGGGCCTCTGTCTCTATTTAGTTTTCCCAACTTCTCTGGAAGCTCCCTCCCTGCACCGCCCCTTCTGCGTCCCCCGCTGTGTCCAGACAGGTTAAGGCATGCGCTGTCATCAGCTGTCACAGCCCACCCACAGGGTCCCCAATTACCGGGTTTCTGGCTTGGCTTCATTCTGCATTTCCCGACCATGTTCTGAGGGATTTTGTGTACATCTCCCTGCCTGCTGGCGCTCTGGTGTCTGAAGCTGACTTCAGAGCAGAGGGAAATGGTTTCAGCAGAAAGAGCTTTCACATCCCCTGTGCCTCCTTTATGCCTGGCATTTCCTGGTGCCCAGGGAGCTCGGCTTCGCGTGATTTCTCTATTGATCTCCTCGGTCAGACTCCCTGTGTGTTAGTCATGGTTCTCCAGAGAAACAGAATGAATAGGATGTGTGTGTGTGTGTGTGTGTGTTTATATAGACTGAGATTTATTTAAAGGAATTGGCTCACACAATTATTGGAGGCTGGCAAGTCCAAAATCTACAAGGTGAGCCAGCAGGCTGAAGACCCAGGAAAGAACCAATGTTGCAGTTCAAGTCCAAAGGCCAGTCTGCTGCAGAATTTCCTCTTGCTTTGGGGAGGTCAGTCTTTTGTTCTAGTCAGGTCTTCAACTGATTGGACGAGGCCCACCCACATTATGGAGGGCATTCTGCTTTACTCAAAGTTGGCTGATTTAAATGTTAATATCATCTGAAAATACCTTCACAGAAACATCCAGAATGATGTTGGACCACATATCTGGGCACCATGGCCCAGCCAAATCGACACATAAAGTTAACTCTCACACCCTGTCATTGATAAACACACTAGAGAAATATTCTGCCTCAGAATGCTTGTCCCTACCCCATATTCCAGGCCAGATAATATCAAGACTTGCTTCCGTCTCCCCAGGGGGATCATGATGGACAGGGACCAGCCGCCAGGCGTAACCTCTGCCTCGGCCAGTCAAGGCCTCTCGGCCTGCAGCAGTTCAGGCCTGAGGCTGAGGGGTCGAGAGGAGGGGCGGAGCATTTTCTATAGCAGGGTCCGGGGGGGGGGGAGGGGCTGGGGGAGGGTGCTCTCCCCGCGACCTCATGGACAGTGCTTTTCAAATCTGGTTGCATATCAGAATCATCTCAAAATGCAGATTCTCTGACCCACTGTCAAGGGAAATTCCCGATTCCAAAGATTAGGGCATCTGAATTTTTAACAAGTAATTAATGTATTGCCACAGAAAATTTTGGAATGAGAGTGGAGCTCTAAGCATCTCCTGAGGCCAGATATTCTCGTTATCTCTGGGAGGTGAGGCACCTGGTCCAACCTATAATTTCATGCTGACTCACTCTTTTATCATCTCACTTGAATGACTTCTGGGACGGAGGCCTTACTCCTCCGAGGGAGCCCCTTGTGCATGAAGAGGAGGGATGTGAAATCTGTCTTCCTGTACCTTCCAGCTGCTGGTCCTCCCTCCGGCTCTTAGAACCAGAAGGGATCTGTCTAATTGCTCATCCACTGGAGAGCCCTTGAGGTGTTGATGACAGTTCTCATTTCCTGCTGTGTCTTCTCTGGGCTAAAAAGCCGCAGCCCCCTCACCAGGCAATGTCTCTCTGTGTGAGCTCCCAGGAGTGGACTCTGCTCAGACTATTCTTTGGCCCCTGCAATGCCTAACAGAGTAATCACCTCCCTCCTTCTGGACACTCTACCCCTATTAATGTGGCCTTTGGCCTCTTGCGTTAGCCCCATCGCACTGTGGATGGAGTCCTCCAAGTCTGAGCCCCCAGCCTGGATCCTTATTCTCCTTCCTCTTGCCGTCACTGCTCCACTGGGAAGGGGAGCTTCTTCAAGGGCCTGGGAACCCCAGAGCCTTTACTTCTATGTTGAAAAACACAAACTGCAGGGTGTTCTCCAGGCACCTGAGAAAACATAGCGCTTGATGCTCTTTTGGATTGGTCACGTCTGAGGCCAAGACCTGACCCAGATGCTGGTGCCCTTCGTGGATGAGGCGTCCTAATGTAATAGAAAGCGCATAGCCTTTGGGCCAGGTGGATTTGAGTTCAAATCCGAGCTGTAGCAGCTGTGGGACTTGGGCAGCTGGACCTCGGTTCCTTCATCTGTAAATAGTACCTGCCTCCTAGGGCTGTGCTGAAGATTCCAGATCAAGTGTCAGAGCAGCTGGCCCAGGGCCTGGCACGCAGAGGGTCTACTGTAAATCTGAGTCCTCATCTTCTCTTGAAGAGTTAGATCTCTTCTCCCATCTCCCCACCAAATCCCCCATCCTAGCCTCTAATGCTGATGAGCCTTATTAGGTAAACAGATTGGAGGCACTAGTCAAGTCTTGAGGCTTTGGGGGAGAACGTGTCCCCATGTGGACTGTGTGACCTGGAGCAAGCCTCTTCCTTTCTTCTGATCTTGGGTCCCTTGTGTCAGACCTGCAAAGGGCAGACCAGGAAGCCACTCAAAAGCCCCTTCCAGGTCTCCCTACAAGCCTGCTAGTCCTTTGGGTCCCCGGGCCCTGGAAGGGAGTCAGACAGATGTGAAAATCAGCTAACAAGCTCCCTAGGATAAGGTGGGCCATTCCTCCTCGCCTCTCAGTCCAGAGTCATCCCCTTGTTGATCTCTCAGACATCCACCGGCCCCTCCTCTGTTGGAAGGCTCCGGGACGCGGAGATGAGAAATAAAGGGCCTTTCACCCCAAGACCCTAACAGGCCAGCAGGGCGGACAGATGAGGAACAGATGACTGTAATCCAGGTTGACAGGTGCTATCCCAGAGACGGGATGCACAGAAGGGCCGGGAGAGCGCAGAGCAGGGAACAAACGTACCTCCGGGCAGAGGATGGGCGGTGTCAGGAAAGCCAGCGGGAGCAGCATTGGAGTTCAGGCGTGAAGGACAAGGGAGGAGGGGGCACTCCAGGTCACGGGCACACACGGGCAGAGGCCCGGAGATTGGACAGCCCAGCCAGTTTGGAATGACCTACGAGTTCAGCAAAGCTTGAGGAAGTGGCTGGAAGACAAGAGTGGAGGCGAGGAGACCAGCTCGGGGTGGGGGTGGGGGCTCCCAGGGCGATCCTGACTGGAGGCCACAGGGACATGAACTAGGACGGTGCCTCGGTCCGTAGTAGGCAATCTGGGGACACAGAAACCAGCCGGATGCATGTCCTCCTCATCCAGCCATTCACTCACCGGGAAATACCCAGCATCTGTGCCTTCAGACGCTGCGTGAAGCAGGGAGCTTTCTCCAGGAGGGAGCAGAGGCCTGTGCCCCAGTACATTCGTTTCCTAGGACGCCTGCAAGAAAGTGCCACAAACAGGAATTTGTTCTCTCACAGTTCTGGAGGCTGGAGGTCTGCAATCAGGTGTCGGCAGGGCCGTGCTCCCTCTGAGGGGACCCTCTGGGTAGGTCCTACCTTGCCTCTTCCTGGCCTCTGGTGGTGGCTGCTAATCCTTAGCATTCCGTGGCTTGTAGCTGCATCAGTCCCCTCTCTGCCTCTCTTGTCACGTGGCATTTTCCCTGTGTGTCTGTGTCTGTTCTCTCTTATAAAGACACCCGTCACATTGGTTCGGGGCCCACCCTAATTGACTGTGACCTACTCTTACCTAATTACGTCTGCAAAGACCCAATTTCCAAGTGAGGTCTCAGTCATGGGAACCAGGGGGTAGGACTTCAATATATCTTTTCAGGAGGGGGACACAATTCAACCCACAACACCAAGTAACCACAATGCATTGTGCCTAGAGGAGTCGAGGATGGCCTTGGGAATCCAGACTAAAGAGAGCTCTTGCCAAGCAGGGGAATCCAGAGTGGCTTCCTGGAGGAGGTGGCCTTTCAGCTATACATTGATAGGGAGGATTTTTACGCACAGTTGTAGAGAAGGAAAGGCACTACAGGCAGAGGGTGGTGCGCGAGTGACAGCACGGGGGAGGGAACTGCGGGTCCACAGTGATGTCCCTCTAGTTATAACCAGCGCTCAGAAAGTCCTCTGTCTCCGCCTTCCACGCACCCTCCCACATCTTGTGCAACCCAGCTCACTCCGGCTCCATCCCGTCTTGCTCTTAGCTTGGTGGCATTTGGAGACATTCTGCTGCCTTGGTCATCATCATGTCCAAACCCAGATTTGTTTTTCCTGAGCTGCCCTTAAGAAAAAAAAAGACAATAATAAACTCTATATTTATCAAGCAGCAAACCAGTAGGAAATTATAACCTTTTAAAATAAATATGTATCTAATTATAGGGAAGCGCAGTTGACTTTTCCAGCACTGTCAGGACTTCCCCTGCAAGCCGAGTCTACAGAAAATGTCCCAATCCCCCCACTTCCCACCCAAATCTCACTGGGCATTAACCTCGAAAATACCATCTCAGCCGCTCTCTCGGCAAGCAGGGAGCCAGGCTGTGCTGATGCGCTCCAGGCAGGCTGCAGAGGAGCGTGGGTCCCCATTTTTTCCTTTTAGAGCCCTTGAGTAGCTCTCAGCCACAGAGCCACAAGTCCCCGACTGACTGGCCTGCCCACAGACCTTTGCCCAGCACGCAAGTCCGTGGTTGGCCATTTTCTCCCTTTTACAGGAAAGTCAGAAGTCCCAGAGAGAGCGGAAAGGAGCCGTCCCGGGCCTGACACGGCGCCAGGCATTCCCTCCACGCCCGCGGGCCCGTCATCTTTGAGTCCAGCGACAGTTACTGAGCTCAGAATGTCACACCCTGAAGGAGACAACAGCGTGACCGAGGCCCGCAGGATGCCGAGTGGGGTGCGGCGTGGATTGGTGCTGACACGTGGTAACTGTCAGTGTCTAGGGACAGCGTGTGACGAATTACCGCCTACCACGTGGGTCCCAGAATCCGTCATTCTCTCAGCAAATATTTACCAAGCACCTCACTTCCTCCACTCCTTCAGGTCTTTGCTAGACTGTCCCTGGGGCGCCCCCATCTGCCCTACTTAATCCCTGTCCCCCTCGCAGCCCACTCCAGGTTCACCCACCCTCCCGGACCCTGCTCTGCTTTTCTCCCCAGCACTCGCCTCCTCCTCTACACCACGTGACTTACCTGTTGTCTATTGTTTTCTTCCGCCCCCCCCAACTAGGAGGTAAACTCCTTGGGGGGTGGGGGTGGGGGTGGGGGTCTGGTTTGTTTACTGCTGTAGCCCCACTAAGTCAAGGCTGGGCGCAGAGTGGTGTTCAATTAATATTTGTTGAATTGAATTGAACTAAGATCACTGTTTTTGGAGACGGACAAATCAGGTTAAATTCCCACTCCTTACCAGCTGTGTGACGTTGGGCTTGTGACACAACCTCTCTGAGCCCCACCCTCCACTTCTGTAAAGCAGAGCATCCCTGGGGATCTAAGGAGGTGTGATGCCTGTGGGGCCCAGGACGGTGCCTGGCACAAAGGCACATCTCAATAAGTGGTAGGTAGGCTTCTGAGGGTCAGGTCTGGGGTGGGAAGTCCGTGGTTCCTGGAGGCCTCAGGTGTCAGGCAGGCCTGGGTTTGAATTCTGGCCCTGCCACTTGTAGCTCTGTGACTGTAAGCAAATCACTTAACCTCTCTGAGTCTCAATTTCCTGTTTGTAAAATGGGGCTCAAACAGCACCCCCTGCCTCAGAGAGGTCTCACTGTGACACGGTATGAGATGTGTCCACGAAACAAGGCACATCGCCTGGCCCAGAGCAGGCACTTGCCCTCCTCCCAGGGGGCTGTGGGGAGCCGAGGAGCAGGAGTCTGCGGTGCCAGAGGCCTGGGCCAGGGGCAGGGGCAGGGGCACTCTGTCAGGCAGAAGGGCCATTGGCCATCCATCCCCTCCCGTCCCCCCACAATTCCCCACCTGGACCTGCAGGACGTGCACCCCGAGGATGTGCCCTCCTCCCCCCACGTCAGCCCCTGCAGCAGCTTCCCCACAGCCTCGGACCCCCCAAGGCACCGTGTCTCTGCTCACTTTGGCACTAACGGGCCCTACATTCCTCCAAAATGAGATGATGGCTACCCCCAGGGCCCACAGCAAGTGCCAGAGGAGGAAGGGTCTCCTGGGAAATGGAGGGCTCCCCAGGATTGGGGGGGCCCTGGATGCCTTTGTTCCTACAAACAGAAGAGGACAGGGTGGGGCTGCTGCTCTGCTCTGCGGCCGCCAGACAAGGTCGGGGGGCTTGGTCCCGGTGGGACTCGGAATGGGGAGGTCACCATGGCAGCCTGTCCTAACGCTCCAAACTAGGAGATGCCCCTCTGCCTTCCGTGTCTAGATGAGACCCAGAGAGGGCCAGTGGGGCCAAGGCCAGCCATCCCCCAGCCTTACTTACCTAATGGGCTGCTGCTTTTGAGGACTGTCCTGCCCCCACCATCACTAGCACAGAGTCGGGGGCAGCCCGATGCCAGCACAGGAGAGTGGGACGGAGGGGGACACGGGGAGTGGGAGGGAGGTGATGTTACTGCATGTGCGGTGTGAGAGCTGGAAACTTATGTACAGTCCCAAAGGTGGCACTTCCACCAAGGCAGGGACATGTAAGTCCCACATGGGCCTAGATCTGGCTTTCCTGTCACGCTGCTTGGTGGGCGCTGACTTGAAAGAGTCCTAGAGCGTCCCCACTCTGGAGACGATGTGCTCCAGTGTTCCGGGGCCTTCTTAGTCTGGGCGATGGCAGGAAGCAACAGAGGCCAGGATAGAAGATGCACATGGGACAGAAGATGCACAGAAGACAGACAGAGGATGCACATGGGACAGAAGACTGAGCAAATTGAACATTTCAGCTGGCTGGGGAGATGTGGGCTTTGCATCTGCCTGTCACACTGGGTGGCCTGGGCTGGATGCCAAAGCACCAGGTTGGTCCTTGGGGCTATGACAGGTTACCACACATGGAGCTCCTCTGCTGGGCACTTTGCCTGGACCATCTCCTCCAAGCTCCAGAACAGCCTATGAGGAAGGTACTGTCAGGAGCCCCATTCCCCAGGCAGTAAAGTGAGGCTTAGTGAGGTCAGATCCCTTTCCAAGGGCACCCAAGTGGCAGAGCAGTCTTTAAAGCCAGCTCAGCCTCCCTCAAAAGCCCATTTTGCAGATGGAAAAACCGAGGCCAGGGGAGGCCAAGGCCACCCAGCTAGTAAGTATCAGAGCGGTCAGGCTGTGAGCCAGGATGCTTAACCCGGAGTCTGGGAACTTGGGCGGGACAGAAATACGACTGTATGTTCACTCACCTCAAACTGAAATTTGGCATTTCGTTCAAGTGGGAATATAAGCAACACTCCACAGCCATATTAGCAACACCTGTGACTTTGTCACCAATCGAAATCACAGATATTTTCATGTCACACTACATTTAGGCGGACGTCTCGAAATATCACTTGTGCTCATCACTACTTTGAAATGACAGTGGTTATTAGACCTGACATTAGGTCTTGTGATTTAATGCATTAATAAAGAGGCATATACATTGCTAGAGCCCAATTTAAAATGTTTTGATAACTTTTTAAAAAATATAATTGGCTTGTTTTGTGTTCATGCATATTTTATGCATTTAAAAACATAGTTCTGAGAAACGGTCCACAGTCTCGACCAAATGGTCGCAGGGGTCACGGCACAGAGAAGGTGAGGACGCTCTGCCTCCAAGCATAGGCGTCTAACCTCCGATTCACCTGCCTTGCAGGTGCTCAGCCGGTGGGTGCAACCTTTCCTCCCCTGGAGGGAAGCAGAATAATAAGCTTGGACTGGCCCGGGGGCTCGGCACATTTGGGTGCGCTGTGTCCCTCTCCCTCCCTCCCCATCTGACTCTCACTCACCCTTTCCCATCCCTCAGCCACGTGGGGGTTAAAATGCCAAATTCTCTGGAGAGCCCACTCTCCCCTTTTACAGCCAAGTCAGGTTTGTGCCGACTTCCAGGCCAATTATGGGCCAGCTCTCTTGGACCAATTAAAACGTGCAGGTGCAATAATGTCGACATTGACAGTCTGGGGTTATCTAGGCAGATATTTTTCATGAAATATTTATGAGACTTTGGGAATTTTAACCCCTTCTGTGACAGTGCCGCCTGTGTCTGGCAGGGCTCCTGGCCTGTGGAGCGAGAGCTGGCAAAGGGGGAGGGAGAGAGGTGTGCAGAGTCCTGCACTGAGGGGTGGGTGGGGGGCTGAGAACGCTCAGGAGCGGGTGTGTGTGGGGGAACAGGACTTCTCTGAAGGTCTTGAAAAAAGAGAATCTGTAGAATTAGACTAATCAGGAGGCTGGTGTTCTGGAAAGAGACCATGTGGGTTTCAGAAGACCCAGGTTTTCGTTCGGACCTGCTGTGCACTTGCTGTGTGACCCCAGGCAAGTGAGTCGCTTGGCCTCTCTGGGCCTCAGTGTCATCGTTTGTTAAAGGGAAGAAAAGCCCCCACCCTGTCCACCTCTCATGGCCGTGGTGGGAATTAAATGGTGGAGTGAACGGGAAAGGCTTTGGGAAGGGTTCAGAGCTGCCTGCAGGGAAGGTTCTAGGCAAAGGGGCTCTGGCTGTAGAAGCAGATGACTTGTGCTCTACAGCTACCGGGGACGGGGGGGGGGGGTGGCGGTCAGCCCTGCAGCCCCAGCACCTTGCACTGTGCTTGGCACCCAGTGAGCATGGGTTAAATGTTTGTGGAATGAATGAGTGACCAGCCTTGACCACTTTCCAGCTTCGTGACCAGCTGTTAATGTCTGCCAGCTTCCGTCTCTTCCCCTGCAGCAGGGGCTCCTGGCCCCAACCTTCCAGGTTGTCCTGGGGATGAAGGAAGACACTGGCTCTTTGCGAAGCAGAAAGACTTCCCCGCTAATCAGGGTGTCGTCTGCGAGGCTGGGCGAGCTCCCCGGAGGGTCTTTTAGAGCTGGCAGACACAGAGGCTGTGGTGGGCTGACGGTGATAAAGATCCCAGTTTTTCCTGCCTCCGTGTGTCCTCCCCCTGTGGTAGTGTCCTCCCACACTGACTCCGATTTGGCCCTGTGACCTGTGCTGGCCAATGAAACAGCAGCAAACTTGATGCAAGTGGAGCTTGAAGGAGCACTTGTGCATTTCCATGTGCCTCTTGCTCCTCTGCCTTTGTCACGAGAGTGTGTCCAGGCCAGCTTGCTGGAAGGATCTGAGAGAGCTGTGGGGAACAGGCAAGGTGTCCCAGACCAGCCCACAGCCAAGACCAGCAGAGCCATCTCCCCAGCCTGCCCCTCCCCACAGTGAACACAAGACTCGCCCAGCCAATCTGTAGATTGTGAGCAATAATAAATGGCTGCTGTTTTAAGCCACTAATTTGGGGGATGCTTTGTTATGCAGCAATAGCTAACTGATGCAGTGACTACATATGCCCATAGGCTCTTCCATCTTTGTACCCTCCTTGAAAAGACAGCAAAGATGGTGTCCTCTTCCCTGTGGGTCACCAGGGCCACTGCCCAAACGGAGAGGCAATTTGCCTAGTGCTGGAGGGTGTGACGCCAGAGTCAGAGAGTCCTGGGTTCCCATCCCAGCTGTGTGACCTGCAATTAGTTACTTGATCACTCTGTGCCTCAATGTTCCCATCTGCAAAAGCACAGTTTCTTCGCCATAGGGTTGCGACGGGGATTAGAAAAGATATTGGATATAAAGTGCGTGGCACAGACGAAGTGCTCAGAATGACATTTTTTGTTGTTGTTTATTTAGGGTGGTTGATGTTCAGTCCTTCTCCCAAAAGCCTCTATTTCTCTCCCTCAGCCCAGATTGCCCGAAGCCTTTGCCAGAACACCTCCCCAGCCCAGGGAGACGAGCTGGAATCGGCACCACGTGCATTTGACTGGTACAGATTTCACCAACACCGCGATTTTTGCCGAGCAGAGTCTGCCAGTTGCACAGGAACAACTCTTCCTGACGACACACAAGTTTTAACCACCGCCCAAGCACTTCCACGTCCATGCTCATATTTGATAGGCTCACAAGGATCCCGCGAGGCGGCCGGGCCAGGACTGGGAACCCCAGATGGAGACACTGAGGCTCAGGGAGTGTCCCTGAGTTGTGGGAGCTAGGATTTGGCCCCAGGTCGTCTGGTCACAGAGGAGACTTGCCTCTAGTCCTCCACCACTCAACTTCTCCCCCAGCAGCAAGTTTCAATCTGGGAGATGCTGGTCCAAGCTCTGGAACCCCTGGGTGAGGGCCAACATCCTCCCCTTCCAGAATCCTGAAGGTGCCCTGTCCTACGGCCCGGCACCATGACGCCCATATGGCCTGGTTGGGATGTAGCCATCATCTCCCTGACTCCCCTTCAGGAAGCTTAACCTCACCCCAGCTCACGGGGCACAAACAGGAGGTGGAGGACTTCGTGCCCATTTATGTGTTTATTCACGTTGAAACCCACCTCTGCCCCCTTTCTATCTTCTTCTCAAAAAGTTACTTTCAGAGTTTGCAAAGGAGGCTGGAAGGTTGGGATGGCTTCAGGAAGGTCCAAAGCACAATTTAAAAATGAAAACACAGTGCAGCAATAATATTAAAGAACACTGGGAAAGAAATGCCCCGTAAAACAGCTTTTCTGTTGGCTGACTCCCTTCCACGGGTGGGTAGACTATTAGATAGGTGTAGCCAGAATGAATGTTCCATTTGCTGTCTGCTCTAGTCCCCCACTGTCCTATCATAAGCATTTTCCTTTTTACCGCACATTAAATTATGGTGTTTCCACCAGTAGAATTTTTGACAGTCATGAAAAAGTGATTGTTACAAAGACCAGATTGTTCCTTGGAATGCAACGAGGAGGCAGCTCCGTTCCTCATTCCGTGGTTTGTAAAAATTGCAAAGTGGCTCCCAGACCTCAGATGGCCCCTGGAGCTCCCTGTCTGAGGGCAGAGGAAGGCACAGATCGTCCCAAACCGGTCTGGGCCAACTGGTCTCGAGAATCTCAGCCACGGGCATGCGTGTGCCCTACCCCAGGCCCAAGAAAAGGGCCCCTTCCCCATGCTAATGCTGCTGCTGCTGCTCCTTCCAATTTTTATCTCTGAGCTGTCACTCTCTTGGACCACAGGGGCCTGGGAGGCAGGAGTTCCTAGTTCCTAGGACTCTGCCATTTTCCTCCCATAGTGTGGTTTGCATAAAAGATGGGGGGACAGCGATGTAATGGTGAAACAGGAGGAAACATAGTGTCAGAAAAAGCACTTGGAGACCCTCAGACAGGGGTTAGGACCCCAAGCTTCCTCGCTGACCAGCTGGCTTTTGTGCTCTAGAGCTTAACTTACATATACGTCGTCTCATTTGAGCCCCACCACCGCCTTGAGATGCTGGAATTATCATCATCATCACCATCATCATCATCCTTGTTTCTGAAGTTGGGGAAACTGAGGCACAGGTTAAGTAGCTGCTTCAAATAGGACCTAGTGAATGAGAATTAGAGAAACTGGCCCCTGCCACCTACCATCTGACCTTGGCAAGTTTTGCAACCTCTCTGAGCTCGCATGTCCTCACAGACCTGGGCCCTGCAAATGCTCGATAAATTCTAACCGTGCATCCCTTCCCATGTGCTGGGGGCAAATATGTACTGAACAGCTAAGGAGCTGTTCAGACTCCGGGCGGGGAGCAGCTCGGCCTGAGTCACTCGGGAGCAACTTGTCTGAGACGGGCCCACTGTGGGGGGCTGTCAGGATGGGCCTCTGCAGGTTCCTCCTGCATCCTCCACGTCCTTCCCTCTCTCTCCAATCCAGTCCCCCTGGACAAGCCCACCTTCCCACCTCATGGCCTCCTCTGGGTACTGTCCTCAACCTCAGCAGACCCCCCACCAACATTCTCATCTCATTCTCAAAACGGGCTCACAGCTGAAGGTCTGCTCTCAGCCCCTCAGTGCTGAGAGAGCCAGACTGGAGGCAGGGGGCCACTGAGGAGGCCTTGACAAGAAGTTCTCCAGGTGACAGTGATGGAGCCAGGAAAGGGTGATGGAGCCAGGAAAGGGTGATGGAGCCAGGAAAGGGTGATGGAGCCAGGAAAGGGTGATGGAGCCAGGGAAGAGTTGATGGAGCCAGGAGAGGGGTGATGGAGCCAAGAGAAGGTGATGGAGCCAGGAGAGGCGAGATGGCACTGTGATGGAGAGGAGGGGGTAGACTGAGGGTGGCTAAGAGACAGAATCCACAGGGGTCCAAGTGGGTTGGGGGCAGGGAATGGGGGTGAGGGAGGAGCCTCTGAGGGCCCCCAAAGCTCGGTCCTGAGCCCATGGAGGACCAGGTTGGGTGGAGATGTCAAATTTGATTTCTGACACATTGTGGGGAGGAGCAGAAGGGGCAGGTATCCAATTCCAGAGCTCAGGAGAGAGGCCTGGACTGGAGGGAGCTCCTGAGCCTCCTCTGTGAGTGATGCCTGGAAGCCCGGGGAGTGGGGGCTTGTTGGGGTGTGGGGAGGGGAGAAGACTAGCTGGGTCTGTAGAAGGCTGTTATGTCCTCCATTCTCCTGTAGCCCCTTCATGTCACTGCAGCTCCCTCGGGTGGCACAGATGGGCAGCAGGACACTTACTGACTGTGCAGTCAAGGCCCCTCACCTGGTAACCTCCTTTGGCCAGAGATCTCCTTAGTCTGTCTGCCCATCCTGACCTGCAACCCACTAAAGGCAAAAGATTTGGTTTTTAGAAACTGCCCATTTGCTTCGCCACTTCCTGCTGCAGCCAGAGCTTCGAGAGGCCCATCCAGACATGGGCTTGGAGCAATCAGCTCCCAAAGTCAGGAGTGAGCCTCTCAGAAGGGAGGCAGCAGCATCTCCTGGGACCTGAGCCCCAGGCCCACAGGCCAGGCCTGCTTCTCTTGACAGGATGTGGGAGGTGGGAATCTTGGGGACCCTTAACCCCACTGGCTGACCTGGAGCAGGGAGCATCAACCCCAGGAACGTGCCCTTCCTTTGAGCGAGAAGAAGGCACTTACTGTGGGAGTGGGGGTTAGCGGGGAGCAGAGGGGCCCCGGAAAAGCATTCACTGGCGCTGGGGGCTCTGAGTTACTCTGCATTCCTTCTCGAACCTCTGCTCCCGACCCTTCAGGCCGTCAGTTTGCTATTCTGCAGAATTCACACATCAAATATTTTTGGGGTAACTTCCAGGTGACAGGGACTCCCTTAGGTGTTGGGCACACAACAGGTAACAGAATCCTGCTCTCTTGGAGCTTATATTCCAGTGAAGAGAAAACAGGCGTAATCCCGCTTGCTGTGCTGACCTAGAAGCCGCTGAGACCTTGTCCAGCTGCCTCATTTCGCAGAGAAGGAAATCGGGAGGGGAAGGGACTTGCCTGGGGTCAGCCAGCAAGTCCCTGAACCCAGACATCCTGAGTGCTCCCCAGCAGGCCTGCTGTTCCCCCAGGCTGCTCTGCTCCAAGGAGTTAAAGCAGGTGAGAAGGTGTCTGTGTCATGGTTGTCAATTTCGTAACTGGAGGAAAGAGGTAGGTTGAAAGCCCTGGCAGCAGCTGCTGGCGGCCTCCTTCAGCCAAGGAGCCTGACAGGGGCTGTTGGCTCTAGAGTCCAGGATCCCCGTCCCCTCCCATCACTGACAGCGTGGACCGGATGGGGCCGGGAGGTGATGGAAGGCGTGGGGGAGTGGACTGCCTGTCAGCTTTAAGGGCCCTCTGCTGGGAGGCAGAGACAGGCCTTATAGGGAGGTCTAGACTTCGGGGGCCGCCTCCCCGGGCTGGGGCTAACCCTGGGTCTCTTTCAGGCCCTGGGGGGATTGTCACAGGCCAGTTCCTGAGCCTCCGTGACAGTCCTGACAGCTGATCGAGGCTGTTACTACTAGCGACCACTAGAAGCATTTTCCCTGCTATTGCATTTTTACACCCCACAGCTCCTCTGGATAGCATTTTCCCCGTTGAATCAGATGTTCTGCAAAAAAAAAAAAAAAGGAATGGTAATCATAACCATAAGTCATACGTCACGTTACTGTAAGCAGATGGCTTCCTGGCTTCCTGGGATCTCTGAAGCGGAGGCTGAGTGTGGGAAAGCTTGCTCTAATGAGGAGACGGGGGAGGCCAGGTCTTCCCAGGGGGTGGCAGCCCGATATTTCACGCAGCGTGCGTCTGGATGACTTCTGCCTCAGCGAGAGGCAGCGCGTTTATGGGGAGGCCAGGGGAGGCGGGGGAGGCGCACCAGGGAAAAGTGGATCGCGAGAGAAGGATGTTCGTTGCCCCCGGTCCTGCCTGATGAGTGTATGAAGAGGTGGGTGCTGTCCAGAATCCCCCCAGCCGGGTTTCCGGGGGGATGGGAGTCCTTGTCCAGGATGCCGCCCCGAGCCTGTGTGTTCCCACGGCCCATCACGCTTGCTAGGAAGCACAATCCTTCATGGATGAGAGAACTCACATGGGCGTGCATGGGGGCTCCCAGGCCCTGCCAGCGGCACCTCTGTGATCCAACCAGCTCTCCTCTGAGCACAAATAAATCAACTACAGAAGGACTTAGGGAAACTCAAAGAGGAGAATTGAAAAGAAGGCTCTAAATAAACATAAAGTGCTTGAGCACTTGGGAGAGGGCTTGGGCCCTGAGGGAGGGAAGGAAAGATCCCCTTGGCAGATCTTACTACTCAGACTTAAGGGAGAGGAAATGAGCACAGAGAGGTTCAGGGACTTGCCCCAGGCCACACAGCAGCCCCAGATCCAAAGGCTTCTCGTTCATGCAGGCAGGGATCATTCATCTTAGTGGCTCAGTCAGCAAGAAACATTGAGCACTGGGGGCCGCCTGGTGGCGCAGCGGTTTAGTCCGCGCTTGGCAGCCCGGGGTTCGCGGGTTCGGATCCCAGGCGCCCGCCGACGCACTGCATGTCAGCTATGCCGTGGCGGCGTCCCATATAAAGTGGAGGAAGATGGGCATGGATGTTAGCCCAGGGCCAGTCTTCCTCAGCAAAAAGAGGAGGATTGGCGACGGATGTTAGCTCAGGGCTGGTCTTCCCCACAAAAAAAAAAAAAAAAGAAAGAAACATTGAGCACTGCTGGGGACAAGGCCCTGACCTCGGGCCTGGGGATGTAGAAGGTGAAGATACACCCCTGCCTCCAGAAGTCCATGGGACAGCAAGGGAGAGAGGCACGGGGCAGTTACGACGCCCGGTAGAGACAGCCATGGTTTATTTCCGATTTACTGCCATGGTTCATTCCCTGAGGAATTTGAGGCAGCAGGAAAGGATGCGGCACCAGAGGCAGGAGCAAAGAGTCTGGGGGCAGCAGTGGGAGAGACGGCCTTTGTGGGAGGGGAGGCAGGAGAAGTGGCGCTGGAGGGGAACTAAGGAGACCCTTTGCTGAATCACGCTTCGGCTTGATCCTGATGCTGCAGGATAAACAGGAGCTTACCCGGAACAGAGGGCTCCGAGGGGCGCTCCACGTGGACGGGAAAGTCCATCAAAGGCCCAAGAGGTGGGAAGAGCAGGGCATGTGCCTACCACATGGTGGCTGCAATGCAGGGGCGGTGAGGGGGCCGGGGAGGTCAGCAGAGGCCAAGCTGGGAGGGTTTTGATGCCAAGGAGTATGGACTTTATCTCGTAGACAGTGAGGAGGCAGAGACAGATTCTGGGAAGGAGAAGTGTGAACGTGGGGTGAGTGTTCTAGAAAGTTCCTTCCCACTGTGGTGAGGCTGATGGAGGCAGGAGGCCAGCCAGGGGGCTTTGGTAGTGACCCAGGTGAGAGGGAATGAGAAAGAGTCTGCCCAGGGCAGTCAATGGGGACCGAGGGCGGAGGGAAGGTCTGATACAGACATTTTAATGGAAGGGGTTGACAAGGCTTTCTGGGTTAGGAAGGAGGGTTTCCCGGCTGCCTCTGAGGGTCCAGCTTAGGGAGATCCCAGGTAGGTGGTGACAATGTTAACCTTTGAGCTCCCTGACCTCCAACCTTGCCCACCATTGCTGCTGAACCACTCTCTCTCTGGTTAGGAGACCCGACTAATGTAAAGATGCCAGGTTTGGGAGTCCAGCAGATGTAGCTTCTAATCCCAGCTCCTCCGTTACCAGCTGTGCAACCTCGGACAAGTTGCTTCCCCTCTCTGAGCTTCTGGGCTCCAGTTTCCTTCTCTGGAAGTGGGATAACCTGGAGGCAGGGCTGACATGAGGATTACAAACTATGTGTTTGTTTCAGGTGGATCCCAGCAGGAAACAGACGGCTCATTCAAGTTGGGTGACTTGAGGAGAGTTTAACAAAGGGGCTGTTACAGAGATCTGGGCAGGACATGGGGAAACCTCAGGGGACAGCGCAGTGCCCCAGGTGACAGTGGTCCCAGTTACCACCCGGAGGCCTGTGTAGGGAGGGCCACCTGGCGGGTGCTGTGACCTTCAGTCTAGGAATGCAGCAGCCTCCCCTCCCTATTCCGATTCTGAGCCCTGGTCCCCCGGTCTCCGGCAGTCTGTGCCCAGGAGATTGAGTGCGTCTCCTCTCGAGTGTGAGAGAAGTGGTGGGCAGCCCTCTTGACCCCGGCCCCCTTGACCCCCACCAAATTAGATAGGGAGGTCAAGGAAGCTGCTGATACAAAATCAAATTTCTCCTAAGCTCTCACCACCAGGACCTGAAATCATCTTTGTCTCTTTCTATGCCCCATCTTTCTCTCCTCCCTTCTTGTCTTTCCTCCATCTCTCAACCTCCTTTTTCCCCTTTCTCCTCCTCTTCCTCTTTCCTCCTCTCTTCTCTCTCTGTCCTTCTCTCCCAACCCCCCACTTTTGATCTTCCTTAACAGCCAACACCTTTACAGAACCAGTCTCCCGTCATAACTGCCCTCCCTTTTGACCTAACCTTTGTGCTTTGGCCCAAGGGAGGGAGGTGTGGAGTTAGCTGTTTAGGTGTGGGGGTCCCGGTCACCCCGGGGATGGTGTCTAAGAAACGAAGGCTCTCAGGGGATCCACAGGGCTTAGCATTCTGTTTGCACCCGGATTTCTTGGCCATCCGGAGTGATTGGCCGCTATCAGTGCCAGCCTGCCCGACAGTCTGGACCATCCAGTGGTGTGGTGGTCAGTCCCGGGACGGAGCAGCTGCTCTGGTGTGCTGGGGGAGGGGGAAACCAGGCCAGAACATTGGCACTGTTTCAGGTGACCAGCGGAGAGGGACAAGGAAAGATGGGAACCAACTAGATGGAACCTAGTGTGCTAGGCACTGGGCAAGGGGCGTGTACATATTTTATCTGATGCTTACGAAGGCCCCACACGGTACTCCCCATTTTGTAGACATTCTCCCCATTTTATGGATGAGGAAAGCAATATGGAGGGCCAGCTAAGGGCTCAGGTCTGTGGTAAGCCCTGGGAGGAAACAAGTAGAGCACCGGTCAACAACTTCATTAGTTGGACATCTACCACGTGCCAGGCGCTGGGCTGTGCTGAGGAAGACTGTTCTTTGTCTTGTACTGTTCCAGAATGGAGTGGATGAAGGTGGTGGTCAGAACCCCGGGATGTCAGGGCTGGAGATTACTTAGGCTTCTTCTAGAAGCCCAACTCCTCCACTGAACAGATGGGCAACTGAGGCCTAGAGGGAAGAAGTGGCTTCCCCAAACCACATGGCGAGTCTTCTGAGTCTACCTCGCAACACTGCGTCTCGAAGATGTCTGTTCTGCTTCTAGGCTCCCCTGTTTTGACGTTGGTTTTTATTCCCCCACTTAAACAATTAAGCTTTAATACACCAAAAACAGATCATTATCTTCCGAAGGTTTAAGAAGCAAGATTACTATTTGTAACACAAGCAATTAGCTACCTTCTGGTGTTTTCTTACTTCCCTCTTGCCCAAAAGGCTGAGCTTTGGGGGCTAGCAGAGGGCCCAGCAATCGGGGGTACCTGGTGCAGGCAGTGGGGGTGCCAGGATCTTGGGAGCTGGAAACGCTCCAGGAAGGGGAAGAAGGGAGCCGAGTTTGGCTGTAGGGGGTCGTGCAGATGTGCAGAGTCCTCTTTGGGGGGTGCTGGGTTGGTTCTGACAGCACTGGAACATTCTTATCCACACTGCTCCCTGAGCCACAACAGTGTGCGCTGGTGGAATAAAGATGGGCACCCACCTCTGGGGATGACGAACGTGTGAATTGACTGTAGCAACATGAGAGCTCTTCCCATAGAGGGTCTCTAAGGGGTCTATGAGCCGTCTGCATTTAAATGGAACATTTGGATGCTTTTAAATTGTTCTGGAAGTGGGGTCCATAGATTTCAACAGATTTCTTTTAAATGGCAGAAAGATTTATTTATTTTGTTATGAAATATACACAAAGAAGAGTGTGTAAAGTGTATGTGTATAATCTAAAGACTAATGAAGCAAATTCTTGTGTACTAATCTTCCCCATTGAGAAATCGGACATGTCAATATCTTAGACGCCCCAGGGGGCATCTTCTTGCTTCTCCAGGGCCACATTGCTCTTGACAGCCGCCTGTCACGTGTGACCCTGGGCTTTACTCTTTTCTCTGCTCTATGGTCTTGCATTACATAACTCAACTCCAGCTCAGCGGGTTCCGGACATTTAGGATGTTTCCAGAATTTGACTTCTTTGAACAATGTTCTGTGGCCATTCTCTTCTACACGTACAAGAGTTTCTCCAAGGAAAATAACTGGGAGGGGGGTTGTTCGGTCATGGGGTGTATGCACATTCAACTTTACCAGAGAGTGCCAAACTGTTTTCCAGAATGTTCCTACCAACTTCCACTCCCATCAGCAGTGGATGAGAGTTCCGGGTCCTCCACACCTCACCGATGTCCATCTTGTCAGGGATTTTCATTTTTGCTAATCTGGGGTGTGTGTGAATTGGTAAAGTTACTTAATCTACAGTTCTTCGATGACTAACAAGATGACCACTTTTTGTTTGTTTATTGGCCATTCAGGTTTCCTTTCTGTAAAGTACAGCTCCAGTCTATTACCCATTTTTCTATTGAGTTGTATGCTTTTTTCTTGATGGGGTCCTATAGAGTTTTTTGTTTGATTTTGTTTTAATAGATTCTAGACATCAATTCCTTGCAGTTAAATGAGTTGTGAGTATCTTCTCACACCGTGAATTTTCTTTGGACTTGCATTCGTCATGTTTTCAAAGTGTCTAATGATCCTGGGGAAGGTTGAGAACCACTTACATTAGAGGGTCTATAAACAGGAGGCCCATGAGGCAAAAAACCCCAAAGCTTTGTTAAGCTCAACGGTATTACAGCAAATTGAACCAGAAATCAAGAATGTCACATCAAAAGCCAAGGATTGCAGCCTCTTTTGAAATACCAGACTATCGAGGCCTGCAGCTCCTGCCAGTGGGGGCTGCCAGCTGGAGACCCCAGTCCCCACTGCTTCCCAGACACTGAGGGTCCATTGCCACTTATCATCCTTGGGCTGCCCTGGTTTCCTTCCACCCACCTGGTTTAGTTGGCCGTGTTACCTGTAAGTATTTGCATGTCATTAACATCCTGCCCCTCTGTGCCTCATCATACCCTGCAGAGCTCTATCTGCTCCCGTGCTGGTCGTGATTTCTGTTGTCGCGTGGATGCTTCTAGTAGGGCTACCACTTAGAGCTCATCTCAGTCACTGAGTCCTGAGCAGGAGGAAATTTCACCTCATCTTCTGAGTGGGTTCGATCAAGGCCTCTGAGGACCTGGCTTCTGCAGGTCCCAGAATTGGGCCCCAGAAAGCACTCCCGCCCATGGTAGGTGCATGGACATGCCACCATTTGTTCGGGGGAACTGGTAGTGACTGATAAATCAGACAGACGTGAGCAGAGAGAGCCCATCCCCTTGATCTCCAGAGGAAGGAGACCAGAGATCAACAGTCAGAGACATTTGGTTTTCTCTTTAATGGGGACAGCTTGATTTGCATCTCATTTACATCCACTAATGTGCTGAATCTCGAAGGTCCGAACTCTGGGTATCTGAGATAAATGAAATTATATAACCAGACTCACACCCACTGTGGGGGTGTGACAGGCCTGCAGCCACGCAGGCTCTTGAACGCTGCTCATTTCTTGAGCGCTTGCTCTGTACCAGCTGCGGTGCAAGGAACTCTCCATGCGGTGTCTTCTTTCAGCGTGAACATAATTCCCTGGGTGCAGAAAATGCAGATGCAGAAATGGAAGCTGGCCCAGGTTTCCTCGTGTAATGGCGGTTACCCACTCAGCCACTGGAGGCTGGCAGACCTGGTGTTGGATCCAGCTCTGGCCCTTGTCATCTGGGCGTTCTTGCACAAATTACTGACTGTTTCAGAGCTTCAGCTTCCCCACTGATAAAACAGGAATCATAACATGCACATCTCTTAAGGTTCGTGTGAGGATGCAATGAACCACGTGGTAAAACATTTAGCCCCAGGCTCCCGTGGACCGAGATGAGAAGGAGCAAGGATTTCAAGTCAGTCTGATTCCGGCTTCTCTGGGATCCCCTGACCTCCCACTAAGGCACTCTCTTTCCCCATTAGCCACAGGCACAAAATGCCAGTTTCCTGCCTAACCTGCCAGGGCCAACCCCTCCTCCTCACCCCCCGTCAGAGTCTTGTTGCCCTGGCCAGGACATGCAGGCGGCCGTGGGCTGGGCAGGCTCGTGTGTCGGTTTCACGGGGATGCCACTGCGGGAGGCTTTGGGGTGGGGGCTTATTGCTCTGGTGTTAGTCACTGCCTGCCCTCACTGGAGAAAAGCTGGGCGAGGCGTAAGTTTCTCTAAGTATTTTCTGTTACTTTTTCTTCCTCTCTTCGTGAGCTGCTGTCCCATCGGCCCAAGGCCATCAATGAAGACGTGGATGCCCATGTCCCTATAAACAGTCGGGGTGTATAGGACCTGCACGACAGGTCTATGGCAATGATGCAGAACTTCCTGAGGTGTCCCGGACAAATCCAGAAACTGATCACAGTAAAGCCCTTTCTGGCCTTTTCCCCTCTGCTCCCAAGTCTGACCCACCCACTCTGGTCGGCTGGGTTGATTTCAGGCCCCTGAACCTTCTACGTGGAGCCCTCCCACCTTCCCAGGAGAGTGGGGTGGGAGAGTGGGCTTTGGGGATCAGACTGTCTGGGCTGGAACCCTAGTTCTGCTGCTCACTAGCTGTGTGTCCTTGGGAAAGTTGCTGAACTTCTCTGTGCTTACATTCTTATCCGTAAACGGGGATAATAGCAGTCTTACCAGGTGACTGTGTACATTATATAAATATGTGGGTAACACTTAGAATAGGGCCCTGCTTGGCCTGAGCGCCCCATGTTGGCTATCACTATTGTTACAGTGCAGTGTTGTATAATAAGCGTGGGCTCTAGCTGGGTTCAAATCCTGGTCCCTCCAGTGAGTTTCCCTGTGACCTTAGGTGTCACCCTTAACCTCATAGAGCCTCATCTGGGTTGCCTACCCCCAGGGTGGCAGGACCTGCTTCATGGGTGTGTGACCTGTGCAGTCACACAGGGCCCCGTGCACAGAGGGGCCCCGGGCTTGGTTTACTGCTCTGCTCCGGCCATCTTGAAACCTCTAATTCTTCCGGAGCAGGAGCCTCTCCTTTTTTTTCAGTTCCGGGTCCTGCAGATCACGCTGCATGCTCCTCTCTCCCATCTTGCACCTCGCCCTGTGTAGAGCTGGGCACACGGCCCATTCCCGGTCCACGAGGGGCTACCCCTGTGCAGAACGCAGGGGGCTCCTTCTGGCCCTCCCTCTCCAGCAGTGGCTGGATCCTCTCTGGGTTCACCAGGCTCTGGACCCCCAAGGGCACAAGGGGGATTGCCACCCACCGGTGTCACATGGAGCTGTTTTCGGTGAAAACTTCTTGGCTTGGGATTCTGACCTCAGAGTGGGTTGATTTAGGCTATTTGCTGCTGTGGAACTGACCATACATTTTCTGTATATTAGGTGATTTCCAGGAAAAAAAATCAATTTTAATAGCAACAGTCAGAACTAGAAGCCTCATGGTCCTACTTTACACCTGGGTTTACAGGACAGGAGCCAAAGAGCCAGAAGTCTCCAGCTCACTGCTGCCTCCCCAGCACCAGGGGTGGTGTGGGGGTGGGGATAGAGGGAGGGAGGGGCTGGGGGAGCTCATCAGAGTGGATGGAAGTCCTCCCGACAGCAGCCCGTCAGATCGACACATTTTGTATAACAGCTGGTTAATCTTTAAGAAGGAATATATTCTTTATTCAATGATAATTATTAATTGTTTCATAGTTAATTCATTCTCATGGTTGAAAATCCAAAAGGCACAAAAGGGCACAGAGAGAAAAGTCTTGCTTTACTCTTGTTCTCCTTCCTGGAGGCAACAAACGTTCTCAGTCTCTTGTATGCTTCCAAGAGAGGGTTTATTTATACTCAGGAAAAAAATGTATATGGTATATTTATATATTTATATTCATATATTTCTCCCATTTTAATATGAATGGTCGCATACAATAGCACTGTCTGTACCTCGCTTTTTCACAGTATATCTTGGAGGCGGTTCTTTATCCATCCACACTGGGTTTCTTTGTTCTTTTATATGGCTGCGCAGTAGTCTGTTTAGAGAGGCCCCCTAATTTATTTAACCAGTCCCCTGTTGATGGGTGTGTGGGATGTTTCCACTCTTTATAGGCGTGAGTCTCAACAAATTCTGTTCTCCCTCACTCTGCTGTTGACGGCGCTTGTTTCAAGGGGCAAATGGTGTCCTTCCCTCGCAAGCTCCGCCGGGTCATTCAGTTTTCCTTACACACCATCCGTCACAGCTCTGACTGATTTCCAGATACATTTCTTGAAGACACGGGCCCTCTTCCTTCCTCGTTCTTCTCTTGCACCCTTCCTTCCCCTCTTCCAGAAACGTCTGACTCCTCCATCTCCCTCAACTCCCACATCCAGTACCTCAGCCTTACTTCCAACACATCCCTGCCCACCTGTGTCCTCCCCACTGCCACGTCCTGAGTCCAGGTCTCCACCATGTTGGGCTTGGACCACTGCAGTCACCGCCTCTCCTGCTGATGGAAACCTCATCAGGAAAGCCCTTCCATGGCTGCCTGGTGCCCAGGAGATAAAGCCCCAAGTCCTCACGCCCCCCTGCCCCATCTCCTGCCATTCTCCCCACTCGTTATCCTATAACCACGCACCGGGCTCTTTCCCATCTCTGAGAATTTGCACATACTGGGCTTTCTTCCCGGAGCACCATCCCCACCCCAGACTCCCTCCTTCACCTTCTTAACACCACTCCCTTGAAGTCTCAGCTTAGCTGACACTTCCTGAGGGAGGCCGTGCCCTGACCTCCCGTCTAGAAGCAGTCGTCCATCCAAGGGGCTCTGGCGCCATGCTTCATTTGTTTTCTTACGTCATTCATCACTTTGTGTAACTATGTATTTGCTTGTGTGTGTGGTTGTTTAGTGTCTGTTCTCCCCGGTAGAATATAAGCCGCCTGCGGGCAACAGTGTGGGTCTTATTCTCTGCTCTGAATCGTGTCCTTAGCGTGGGGCCTCATCAGTGTCTGTCGAGTGGATGAAAATTTCTGAGCGCTTATTCCTTGCTGGGCTTGTGCTCAGCACCAGACATTCAGCATGTGATGGGACCCACTGAAGTGCCCAGATGGAAACCAGAGGGACGTGCACCTTCCTGGTAATGCGACCCCACAAGGAGGAGCTAATGCTACCCCAGAGGAAGTCTGGAAGGATGAGGGGCCCTCCACCAGTGAGGAAGGAGGGAAAGGAGATTCCAGGCAGAGGGCACAGCATGAGCAAAGGCAGAGACATTCAAGTTCACGGCCCGTTTGGGGAGAGGGTGTAGACCAGTGGAGCTGGAACACACGTGTGTCATGAGATGGGATGAGGTGAGCTGGACGTGTCACAGAGGGCCGACAGGGACGGGTCAAGGAGTTCAAATGTTTTTGTTGTTTTCTGCTTCTTTGTATCCCTAGCCCTTCTCTCACACTGGACATATGGTGCAAGTTCGATGAAGAATACCAGATGTAAGCCGATCACGCTAGATGTCACCTGTTTCACAGAAGGAAACCAATGGTCCTAGATTCAAAAGTGACTTGCCTGGCACCTCCTTATTCTCTTCTGTCACATTTACTGGAAGTTCCCTGTGGTAGTTTGGGGAAGCTAAGCTGCTGTAACAAAGAGACTCTCTCCCATCCCCCCCCCGAAATCCAGTACCATAAGGAACAAAGAAATTTCCTTCTCTTTTTTGTGGTAGGTTTGGGTGGGTAGATCTCCTCACCCGGTCGTTTGGAGACAGGTTCCTTCTGTCTTGTTTCTCCACCATTCCCTAGGGTGTTGTAAACACCTTCACGGGTGAAGCTGGGTCTCCGCCATGTGCTGGTTGTAGACGGGGAGGGGAAAGAGGTCAAGAAGGAGGTGAGCCATCGTCTGAAAGACTCCTCTCAGATGGAGCATGCCTCACTTTTGCTGACATTCCCATTGGTGAGAACTTGACTTAAGCGCAAAGAAAGGCAGGAAGTGTAGTCCAGCTGGGCGGTAGGTGCCTACCCACAATTCCGCTACTCGGGAGGAAGACAAGGACGGATGTGGTGGACTAGCAGAGGAAGCTACTGCGGCAGGCTCCAGTCACCAGGACAGGTGGCTGGAGGCTGGGCTGGGGGGTGATCCAGGTCCCTCACGCTTTCATCACCCAGGAGGTGGAACCATGGGCTCCGTCCCTGCCCCCAGCTGCCGGGGAGAAGCTGTTGGGCCTCCCCTGACCTCAGCCTGCCCCTTTCTCTGAACGATGCTCTGAGCAGTCAGGCCCTCCCCGGCCCCTCTCCTGTCTTGCATTCCCGGCTCATGATGACTCTGAGACACACCCAGACCCTGCCCCTGCTGCTCAGCAAGTAAGCATCAGGGTCCACATTCTAATGGCTCTTAGGGACGATGTGACAGGAGAAACTCTTCTAAGTATATGAGAAGCACCTTTTGAGATACAGAAATGAGTCATTAATTACAAATCATTATTATCCAGTGATTAACATAGGCCTCTGCTCTAGACTGACCGTGCCCCCCCCAAATTCATGTATTGAATCCTAACACCCACTGTGACGGTGTTAGGAGGTGGGGCGTTCAGGAGGTGGTTAGGTCGTGAGGGCAGATCCTCATGAATGGGATGAGTGTTCTTATAAAGGAGGCCCAAGAGAGCTCCCTTGCCCCTTCCCCCTTGTGTGGTTAAAGCTAGAAGGTACCACTCGTGTATGAACAGGAAAGGAGCCCTCACCAGACCCCGAATCTGCCAGCGCCCTGAGCTTGGCCCTCCCAGCTTCCAGAACTGTGAGAAATAAACTTCTGTGGCTTGTAAGCCCCCCGTCTGTGGTCTTCTATTATAGCAGCCCGAACCCACCGACAGCCCCAGAGCCTCTTTCTGCCAATGTTGCAGTAGCCCAATAGGGGTCGCTGTATGTTCCTGAAAGTAACAAAACGGCATTTCAGAGTTCTGGAAGATGAACCCAAATTGGACTTTTATTATAAATAATATCAAACTTCATTAATATTCAAAATTAATAATAGCTCACATTTCTGGAGCACTGACTGTGTTGGGTACGATCTAGCACCTTGTGCAGCACAGTCTCTCACTTAGTCCTTACCATCCCGCTGGAACACTATGATTGGCCCCGTTTTCAGACGAGGAGGCTGAAGCTTAGAGAGGTCAAGTGACTCGACCAAGGCCACATGCTCAGTACAGAGCAAAGCTAAGGTTTGAGCCCACCTCTGCCTGACTCCAGAACCTTGGTGTCTAAGAAGCTGCTCGCCTAAGCATCACGGAAATGCCTTTTCCTGAATCCCCGGCTGTCTCTGTCCTCCTTTCAGTGGAAGAGATGGAGGATGCCCTTTGGGGACGGCTGTCCCACGTGGGCGGGTGGCCTTCTCAGACCCCTGGAATGCTCACATCGCTGGGAAGGGAATCACTGGCCACTCTCCTCTCTGGGGAAAGCCAGCAGGGCCCTGCTGCCCCACAGAGATGCCATCTCCCCTCCAGCTCCCCTCCACGTCCACTGCCCTGTCGTTCTCACCTCCTCTTACGAGTCCAGGGCTGAAGCCTTCTTCCTCATCCCCTGCCCTTTCCACTCCTCATCTTGCTTTTCCTCTCCATCCTCTTCAAGCAGCCCCCTGATCTTTCTAAAATGTTAGCAAACCTGATAATGTCACCTTCTGCCTGGAAACCTTTCATGTTCCCATTACCTGCAGAGAAAAGCTGTCACCTAGCACCTGAGGCTCTTCAGGACCTGGCTTTGCCTGCCTTCCAGGCTTCCGCCCATCACCTCCTCTGCCGCCCCCTCCTCAGCCCAACAGATGCTCCCTCAGCTGCAAATAAAAAGGGAGGGGGAGAGGGAGGGCCTGTGGGCAAAAAAACTTGGAAAACTCTGTATTCTCTATGCCTCCCTGGAAATTAATCCAATTTCCCCTTTTTATTTGACCACAGAGGAAATAGCAGCCACGGTAACGTCCTTCAGATCAGCCACTTGGAAGATGCTCCTGGAGGCAGCGGCCCCCCCACACCCTGTGCTTGCCCACCTCCACTCTTTGACTCCTGCCCTCCTTCCCCTCCCAACCCCCGACCTGAACGCCCTCTCTGACCTTCTCTCTCTACTGAAATGTTTCAAGGCCCAGCTCAAAAACCATGGTCCCCATGAAACCTTTCTGATTTCGCCTCAGCTGAAGTGCTTTTCCCAACGCTCAGTATTAGACTGGACCTCTCCCCGACCTTGAACTGCAAAGCCAGCTGGGATGTGAGGTCACATGTGGTCTGTTCTGGTCGCTTCCTTGAGCCAGGGGTTTTTTAAGGCAAAAGACTGAATCTTAGTCTCCTTTTCATATCTCATTCAGGGCATTACCAGTGCTCTGCAAACTTTTGAACAAGAACTGAAAAAGGAGATGGAAGGACTAAGACCCCGCCTTCCTTAGCCCAGCCCAGGTCTATTCCCATGGCAACCACGGTGGAGGACCCGCCTGGCTCTGAAGCCCCAGGGCCCCCCTGGCCTGACTCTCTGAGCCTGATGGACAGGCCAAGAGGCTTCTCTGGTAGCTCAGGAGCAGACGGTGGGGACACCATTTGCCACCATGACAGGCTCTGCACGTCCAGTCTAGATGTCCCTTGGAGAAACACATCATTTGTCATCTGCAGATGGGCAGCAATGGACAGATCCAGGATAAGGCTTCCTCGCTTATAGCAGGCTGCTTCCATCCTTTCCAGAGCTGGGGAGTTGCTGTGGTTTTGTCAGGGACCAGAAGGAACGTGCTATGGGGGCCACAGGCACGTGCCAGACTCAGATCCCGGCCCCTGGGGCTTGCGGGGCCAGGCGGGCTGTGGGAATGAGAGAAGCAGGCAGGGCAGCGTTCACGGTGAGCGGGCAGATCCCGGCCCTGCCTGCAGGGGGCGCCCCGCTCAGCGCCAGCCGGTGAGGTGAAGCCCAGCGGGAAGAGGCATTTGGGAAAGCCAGCCTTTCTGATTTGTATGAGAATCTCCTGACTTTGAAAAAATAGTTCGAAAACCTTGTAACATAGGTGTAAGCCACACACACCTATGGCATCAATAAATAGCATCGAATGTCGGGAGCACGTATCAATTTTCGTTCTTATGAGCGTTCAGAGCTGGGTGCAGTTGCTCATACTGGTGGTGAATGCCGGGTGCGGACGGCAGCCAGGTTAGTTCTGCGTGAAGGGCTCACGTTACAGCCACATGGTGGGATCTGTTGTGTTACACGGATCTCTCCGAGTCATACTCATCTCTCAGCTCACGCATTGGTGCAAGAAGCATGCCCTGCTGACCTGTCTGGCGCCAGCCCCTCCCCCGCCCCCCCCCCCGCCCCTCCGCTCCCCCCCCCCCCCCCCGCTCTGGTGCCCTGTTCCCTTCACAGGGATGACACTCTCTCCCTCAGGGCCTGTCCAGGTGGCACCGTGGAAGCCCCCACCTTCCATCTCCAGCTCGTAAGGTTGGGGGCCAAGTGCATCCGAGCACGGGGTGTAAATGTGTACGGCCCTCAGTTGGGGGCTATGGCGCAGACTCCCTGGGTCCCTGCCCACCACAGACCTCTCCTGCGCTGGACTATCCAGCCCCCTGGCTGGACTATCCACTTGGCCCGCTGGCCACGGCCACGCTTGGCCTCAGTCACGCTCCCTGGAGAAGATGTCTGATGCAGTCTGCTCCGCGAGCCGGCAGCGGAGGGGCCGGGACAGGCCTGCTGCTATTACACATCAGCCTCCGTCAGGCTGGGGGGATGCTGGGAAGGAGGCGCTGGGGCCGGCTCTGTCATTCGTCTCCTCCTCTCCCGGTGGCAGGGCCTGGCTCAGCCTCTGCTGTTCCCAACCAGCCTTGGGGCTGAGTGGATTGGGTGCTGTGTGTGTCCCCTCACTCTGACCACCCTGCCCCCCAGCTCCACACTTGAAGACAGACAGAGAGACGGAGAGAGGGCATGCACACAGCTGGGGCCACGGAAAACAGAGCGGGTGAGGGCCCTGGCTCTGCCACTTACTAGCTGTGTGATCCTGAGCAAATTGCTTAACCTCTCTGTGCCTCTGTAAAATAAGGATGGGGGTGTTGTGATGGTGAGAAGCACACGGGCACGTGGTGGGCTCAATAAATGTTCCGCATTCCAGGGAGTGGGGGTGGGAGGAAATGGGAAAAATCAGACTTCTCTCTGTGTCTCTCTGTCTTTCCCTCCTCCCTCTCTTCTTTCCTTAGAGCAACAAAATGTTTCCATCTCTCAAGGTGGACAGGGCACAGTGAGCTGCATTCCTGACCTGCCTCTAAAGGCCAACTCTGGAGGGCGGGTCCCTTCAACAGGCGTCTACACCACTCTCCTCCCTCCCCCCTCCTCCCTCCGTCTTCCCCACCTTTAGGCTCAGACCTGAGAATTTTCTTCAGGAAATGCATCCTCCCCTGACTGCCTTTACTCTGAACCTTCCACGGCCAAGTTTCCATCTGTTCCAGGAATAAATGCTACTAGAAAAAGCCCAGGCCGACGAGCGAGCCCTGCTCCACCCAGCCACATTCCGTGGCCTGTCTGAGACTCATTCATCTTTAAGACTAGAAGAATGCCCCTCCCAGGGCTGTTAGGAAGATTAAATGAAGGGACGTTCCTAACGCCCTGAGTTCTGTGGTCTTCTGTCCTCGTCCTGCACCCCCACAAATGCTTCCTTTCACTTCATGCAGAGGCCGAGGGAACCGGCTGGTTTCAGGCAGCAGCTTCATAGCCTCCTGACTTTGCTGGGGCGTCATCAGGGCCTCTGACAGACCTGCTTCCTCCTGCAGGGTGGCGGCCTCGCTGGCTGTGCGGAGCGCCCAGTCGGAGCCAGTGTCTGCCCCAGTGGGTTTCCCTGCCCCTCCCAGCCCTCCAGGCCCCTGTTAGGCCGGGAAAATGACACGGTTTGCACTGATTTTCTCCCCTGCAACCCACCCCTTCCCTGCCCTTCCTCTCCACGGGAAGCCCACTGTGTCTGTCGCAGAGAGAGAGCGCCAGATGTCACAGCGCTGTTCCATTCTTGCGCATTCAGCCCGTTGGGGTGTTTGATCTCTGGCTTAACAAGTTCAGCCATTTTTCTTAAGAGAATAAAGGAGATTCGGACAGAGAAACAGGGAAGGGGACAAAGAATGAGAGAGACAATGAGATAAAAATGACCAGAGACTCAAAGGAAAATGTAAAGAGGAAGACAAAGCAAGAGAGAGGAGAGAGAGACAGGACAGGGAACACCTCTTAGAAGCCACCTCTGGCCTCTCCTGGGGCTCTCGCCCACCTCCAGCGCTGCCCCCCAGCCTCGCAGCCACCAGATCGTCTCTGAGTGATCGCGCTCTCCCTGTGGAGGTGACTGCCCCCCGCTCAGCATGATAGGACATCTGCTCAAGACTCAGGAGCCTCTGACAGGAGCTGGGATGAGCAGCCTTGTGGTGCAGAGGGCTGGCTGGCAGGGGACAAACGGGCTGCCCGTGGGGGGGCCAGAAGCCCTGCCTCCCTTCCTCCTGGGTGTGAGCAGCTTTTCAGGGGCGCAGGGGAGACAGCCACACAGCCCTCGCTGAGCATCAACTCCGCTTTCAGTTCCTGCTCTGCCTCTCCCTTCCCACTTCCCTCTCCCCTCCTTCATCTGGAAGTCTTCGATTTCCTATTTGAGAACAGTTCCAGCCCGTGCCACCGCCGATCCGGCCTCTGTCACCAGCGAAGGCTGTTTCGAGCCTGTGAGTCGGAGACCAGCGCTGGTTTTCATTAAAGGCAGAGGGAAAATAATCTGATTGTATAAAAGCAAAGCATCTCCTTATATGCCAAGTGTTCATGGCACATCTAACTGCCTGAGATAATATTTTAAAACACGCATATACACACGATGGCCCCCAACCCCTTCCCAGCCTCTGGTGGGAGTATCAAAGCTGCTGGGGGTTTTTTGTTTCTTGCTTATTTTCCTGGCTAAATGTTTCTAGGTCACTTCCATCCTCCCCCACTGAGAGCTCCTATGCAGGAAACGCCATAGATTCCATTCCTGTCCCTGAGCCTCCACAATTAATGGGATCACTGGAAACCGACCAGGAAGGGTGCTGGGGGCATGGGGTCTTATCTCTCTGGTCTCCAGGCAGAGAAACTTCTAGCAGGATGAGAAGCTGAGCCCATCCAGGCCCTGGGGCCCTGACAGGGATCCCGGCTCCCTGTGAGCCCATGTGGGGCTGGCAGTCCTGGGGCGTCCTTCTCTCCCTACCCCACCACCCTCTAGAGCTGTCTTTTTCTATAATTCTCTTCTCATTGAGTCTATTAGCGTTCTGCAGCGGGCTCTGCCAAGTTCGGCTGCATCTCCTTGTCTAGTTTATATCAGAAGAGAAAGCTCTGGCGTGTTTTCCCCTCACCTGAGGAAAGAGACGCTTCTCTTTTTCAAGACTCTCATAGCCTTTGATGAAGCCAAGAAAGACTTAAATTATAATGAAATGCAGTCAATTCAAGATGAGATTGCCCAAGAGCGCTTCCAGCTGCCTTGTGAAAATAGCTTGGCTTTCCAGCAGAAAGGCAGCTAGGCACAGAGGCCTGGTATGCCTTTTACTGACCTGTCTGCAGCTTGACTCCTGCCCGTCCCCTCTTCCCTGCTTGGACCATTGCAGTAGCCAGTTGGTGTAGTAGCCTCCTGACTGGTCTCCCTTCCACCTGCTCTCCTCTCCTCCCCCGCTTTGATTCTTCTTGCTCTGATCACATCCCTTTCCTCCTCCAAGGCCTCCGATGGCTCCTAAATTCTCAGTTCAAGTGCCCCTCCCCTCCTTCACAAAGCCCCTCCAACATCTTCCAGATGGGATGAACTACACCTTCCATCAGATTTCCATACGCCTGTGTCTGTAGCCCAATATAACCCACTTTACCCCTTCTGCCCAGGGTTATCGTTATGTGTGTACTTTATGGAAGAGAGAGAAAACAGCCCCTGTGAATAAAGGCCCACCACGTGCCAGGTACAGGTGGAAAGCTGCCCTGGAGTCATGCAGACCTGGGTTCAAGCCCTTGCTCCATCACTTACCAGCTGAGTGCCCAAGGGCACGTTCACTCACCTCTTTGAGCCCGCTTCCCCATCTGTAAAATGGGACTAATGATGCCTACGTCACAGGACTGCCATGGAGGTTAAAGAAGGTGTCACGTGCTGGGCACGTGGGAACTGCTGGCTAGGTAGATGCCACCTCGCCTTGTTTCTTACTCCTCATAAGGAGAAAGGTGGTGTTAGTCTGGCTTTATGGACGCTGAAGTGGTTCTCGACCTTGGCTGTGTTTCATAAACACCCGGGGAACTTTGTAAACTACAGATGCTGGGGCCACCCCCGGACCCTTCCAGGGCTTCAGCCCCGGTGTGCGTGGTCAGAGGCCCCCGTGTGGACGGGATGGGAGCTGCTGCATAGGATGTTCCGAAGCAGAGGCCCAGTCAACCTGGTTGACTTGGAAGAAGAACCCAGGAGGGCTTCTTCGGGGGTGGAAAGGCCTGCGGTGGGGTGGGCAGGACCAGGAGCCTGGGCCGTGGAGGGAGCCCAGGGCAGCCCTCGCTGTCCAGCCCGCTGACCAGCAGGAGTGGGTTGGGAGGGGACAGGGCACGATCTTCCGTGGTTCCTGGGCATGCCCAGGGCGGGGAGGGTCCAGGAGGGTGGGAAGGCTTCGGGGGAAGCCAGGCTGTCTTGCCTGCCCAGAAGCAGGCTTGTGACCGCAGCACCAGCCTTCCATCGGGGTGGGGACGCTCAAGGGAAGCGGGAGCTAATTGAGGTCGTCAGGAACAAAGGCTCCCTCTCCACCGCTGAGAACAGAAGGGAAAAACACCCCGGAGTTAATTAACTTCCTGCAACACGGCCGGTGCCAAGGGTGTCACAGCTGCCCGGGGTCTCACTCCATCTTCCAAGAGGACATCATGGTGGCCAAAAGAAAACCACTCTCAGATGGTCAGGGCAACCCCCTCCTTTCTCTAGTCACACACCCGTTCCTTCATTCAGTCATCAACAAACGCGTGTGTGAGCTCCAGGCTCCGGGCGACAGGACAGAGACATAGCACGGTGGTGACCAAAAGAGGGCTTCCTGACCCCGTTAAGCTCAGGTCATCCATTTGTTCCCCTTTACAGCAAAACACCCATTCAAGTGGCCTCTGGGGGCTGTCTCCAGTTCCCCTCCTCCTGCTTCTTTTAATCCTGCTCCAATCGCCGTCCATTCCCCCACTCTAGGGTCTCACCGAAGACACCTACAACCTTTAAGACACCGGGAGTCACTGCTCGGCACTCATCTTACTTGGCCCAGTGGCAGCACTGGACACCATTGATCGCCACCTCCTCTTTAAATCACTCTTCATTTTGTTTCCTTGGATTTCTTCCCACCTCGCTGGTCGCGCTGTCCAACCCCCTTTGTTAGTCCCTCTCTGGTCTCCTAATGGTAGGGGTCCTTTGTAGAAGTCACTCCTTGGGCCTCGTCTCTGTCTACGTTCATTCCACTCACGGTTTTAGATAGTGTCTCTGTGCTGACAATTCCACATTTGTGTCTCCAGATCAGACCTTGCCCCAAACGCCAGACTCAAACATCCAGCGGCCAAACCAGCCTCTCTTCTTCATTGGCATCTCACACTCAACTCCGAAACTCAGTTCCTATCTTTCCCATAATTCTGCTCCATCTGCAGCTTTTCTCCAACTTGGTTAATGGCGACTCCATCCGTCCCATTGCTCAGATCAAAACACTTTGTTGTTATCTGGGACTCCTCTCTTTTTTTCAGGTTTCACATCGGTCAGGAAATCCTGTTGACCCCACCTCCAAAATGTACCCAGAACCCCCCCAGCCCTCCCCACCTCTTCGGCTGCCATCTTGGTCCAAGCCAGCATCTGTCGCCTGGGTTTTTGCAGTTCTGGTCTCCACGCGGCAGCCCATGTTCCTCTGTTGTATCTGCCTCTCTGTTCAACCCCCGCCCAATGCCCCCATCTGGCGTGGAGTAACCGTGCTCCACACGGCCCTCCCTGGTCCGGGTCCCACCGCTGCTTGGACTTCCCCCCTCCTTCTCGTCTCCATGCTTGATTCCTTCCAGGCAGGCTCTCTCCTTGGGGCTTTTAAGACTTGTTATTCCCTCTCCCTGGAATGCTCTTCATGCAGACACCTTCATAGCTTTTTCTGTCACTGCCTTCACATCTTTGTTCCAGTGTTCCCTTCACGGCGAGGCCTCCCCTGAGCATCCCATGTCGTACTGCAAGGTCCAGTCCCACAAATCCGTCTCCCTTCCCTCCTTCCCCCCCAATCTGGCACAGCACTTCTTACCATCTAACATGATGTGTCTTTATTTGGTTTTCATTTTCCTCCGCTAGAACACAGGTCTATGTAATGGGTCGAATTTTGTCCCCCAAAAAGATATGCTCAAGTCCTGACCCCCTGTAGCTGTGATTTGACCTTATCTGGAAATAGTCTTTGCAGATATCATTAAGTTAAGGGTCATCCTGGATTTGGGGCGGACCCTAAATCCAATGGTCGGTGACGTATCAGAGAAAAGAGAGAGAAACTTGAGGCGGGGAGACACAGGGAAGAAGGTCACATGAAGATGGATGCAAGGAGTAGATGATGCTGGCACAAACCAAGGAACCCCAGGAGCCACTAGGAGCTGGAAGAGGCAAGGAAGGCGTCTCTTCTAGAGCCTTCAGAGGGAGCGTGGCCCTGCCAAGACCTTGATTTCAGACTGTTCGCCTCCAGATCTCCGAGACAATAAATTTCTCTTGTTCTGAGCTGCCATGCTTGTGGTAACTTGTATCAGTCCTAGGAAACGAAGTCAGAATCTTGGTTTTGCTCCCTGCTGCGTCCGAAGATCTAGCACGATATCCAACAGAGTGCCGGGCACTTGGCACACACACATGTTGAAGAACTGAACAAATGTCCTTCCACACAGCACAGTGACAGCACTCTGAGGTAGACAGAGGAGGACAGGCATGAGGTGTCCCCACCCTTAGCTCTGGGAAGCAGGACAGAGCCTAGACCCCTGGAGACCCAAGTTCGAGTCCCAGCCCTGCAACGGAGCAGCTGGCACCTGTGCCCTGCATTCCCTCATTTGCAAGATGAAGTGGAAAGTTCTACATCCCAGTGCGGGTGTGAGAATTAGGTGTTGTGTACTAGAAGCTGCATTAATGTTAGCGTCCTCCCCCACCCCTCACTGTCCTCCTCATCTGTAAGATACGGGAAACATCCATGCTTGTCTACCTTGGAGAACCATTTTTATGGGTTTTGTTTTGAGGGGTTTTTGGTGAGGAAGATTCACCCTGAGCTAACATCTGTGCCCATCTTCCTCTATTTTGCATGTGGGTCACCGCCACAGCATGGCTTGACAAGTTGGGTAGATCTGCACCCAGGATCTGAACCTGTGAACACGGGCCGCCAAAGTGGAGCACACCAAACTTAACCACTACGCCACGGGGCTTGCCCCTCTTTATGGTTTTTTTACGAAACACCATTTAATGATGTGGGAAATATCTGTGCTATATTGTTAAGTGGGGAAAAAGCTGGTCACAAAATCGCATGTGCATTAGCCATGCTTATAACAAGTGGGCATGAAAGTACAGCCCATCACCAGAAAGAAAATCTTACTCAAGTGCCCGGAGCCCAGAATCCAAATTCTTCTTTGCTCTTTCCATTGACTCTTATCTCAGTCCACACGGAATCCACCCGACATGGGCACCGGGGAGACCTCTTGCCTGCCTTCTCTCCCTCCCTCTCGTTTCTCGTCTTTCCAGTTCTTCTTTTATTTCCTTCTGTAACGCTTTATAAATTTCTCCATAAAAGTCAGGCATGTCTTTTGCTAGGTTTATTCCTGGGTGCCTGTCAGCTTGGCTTGCTATTTTGAAAGGAGCCTTTTTTCTATTACAATTTTGTTTGTTTTCGTGGAGCCTTCTCTGGAGGGCAGTTTATACATTAACTCCTCCTTGGAGCAGCCTCTGACCCCCCACAGCCTCCCACACCATGAATATCCCCTTCGCGGCTCTGTCAGTTTTCACTTTTGTTAATTTCACTTCCTTATTGGTGCATGTTTTACTAATGCAAATTATTCGTTCATGGCCGTCTTCTCTACGGGACTGTGAGGTTTAAGAGAATGGGGATAGGGTCCGTCTCAATCACAACTGTAACTCCAGGATTCAGTGTCATGTCTGGCATCCGTGGGTGCGCACAGTGTGTGTTGAATGAGTCGCGTGCATGAACACGTGGACGGACAGACGCATAACCGATGCTCTGTTGCTCCTGGTTGTAGGAACCTGGGTTGGTCACCTCATGGCGTTGTGCTTTAGCTTCTCCAGTGACAAGGGCCATGGCTTCTGGATTCCCTTACATTGCTAAAACCCTGTGACTCAATGAGGAAAGGGCTAGAAAGGGCCAGGAGCAAGTCACCTTCCACAAGTCAGGCTCCCAATTATAAGCAAAAACTGAGGGAGAGTTTCCAAGCTTCCAGCAGGCAGTGATGTTACAAAGACGTGCCATGCTGTTGTCTGAGTGACTGATCCAGATGCCCTCTGCCCTCAGCGGGCTTAGGGCCCTGCGCCAGGAAGGGGGATTCCTGGCCAAAACCCAACTGGAGGTTTAGCATCCCACAACAGCTGAACAGGTATTCTCTGGGACGGGTTCCGGGGAGAAATGATGGCATCCATGCCTGGTCTAGTCTTCAGTTGAAGCATCTTCTCTTCTTCCCCATTTCAGGCTCTGCCCTCCACCCTCCAAGTCCCCTACCCTATTAGAGTATTGAAATGATTGTTGGAAGTGAGTAGGAACACAACTGATATCTAAATATTGAACGTGTATTGGGCAACCATAGTGAACTCTTACTCGTTCTAGAAGATTGTAGATTCTTCAGGATTTTCTAGATAGAAATGCAAATGAAGACGGTTTTGTTTCTTTCTTTCCAATTCTTTTGCAATTTACTTATGCTTTCTTTCCTGACTGTGTTGATTAGGGTCTCCAGTTCAATATTGAACGGAACCAGTGGTAGAGGGCATCTTTATCTTGCTCCCAACTGTAGTGGAACAATGTCTAAAGCTTTATCATTGAGTAAAATATTTGCTGAAGTTTTTTTCTAGATACACTTTATCAGGTTAGGAAAGTTCCCTTCTTTTCCTACTTTGCCAACAGTTTCTGTTTGTTTTAATCACGAATACGTGTTGAATTTTGTTAAGTGCATTCTTTGCATCTTTTGAGATGACCTGATTTTTCTCCTTTAATCTGTTAGCGTGCAGTATTATATAATAAATTTTCTGATATTGAACTAACCCTGTATTCCTGGGTTAAATATTACTTGATCAAGGTGGATTTTTAAAATTAGCCAATATTTTATTTAGAATTGCCTGTTCAGTTTCATAAGTGAGATTGGTCTATAATTCCCTTTTCTTGTACTGGGGCTATTTCGAGGATCCAGTGACACGGTGCTTTGAACATCATATAGCACTCCAAATTTTTAGATATTTAGTAATCACCCCAAAGAGCCTAAAGGAGCAATACTTACCTCAAAGGGCCTCTGGCTCAGGGGGAGACTCTGCCTGTCGAGGAGGCGCATTAGCCTGCCTGTGTGGGACATGAGAGAGGCCTGGCTGGCCTAGTGCCTGGGATCCCACAGTTCAGGATTCACCCGTGATTCTGGAAGACTTTCGGTCCTCAAGAGTCCCATTAAAGACCCGAGAAGCCCTGAGCGTAGGTCACCACTGAAGCTAATTTCAGGATTAGCTGCCAACCGTGAGATGGGGCAGAGAAAGGCTGATTCCCCCACTTTACCAGTATGGTCATGCATCACTTAACAACGCTTTGGTCAATGACAGACTGCGTATATGATAGTGGTCCCGTAGGATGACTACCATACAGCCTAGGTGTGTAGTGGGCTGTACCATCTAGGTTTGTGTAAGTGCACTCTATGGTGTTTGCACGAGGAAATTGCTTAGCAATGCATCGCTCAGAACGCATCCCTATCATTAAGCAACACGTGACTGTACCAGGACTACTCCCCTTGGGGAGATGACCCATCAGATAGTGGTACCCTTGCCAACCAAAGGGGATATATGTCTACGTTCTTCATCATCATACAGAGTAGGGTTGCGGGGCGGGTGGATGGTTGAACTCTTTAAAGTGATAAACAGACAGCTTCCAGCCAAGTTGTTCTAACATAAATTCAGTAAGAAACATAATTTTATCCCTAGAAGGCCTTTTGGTTGTTTGTTCAGAATCATGGCTCAGTTTCAGCTTTCATCCCCAAGCAGCAGTTTGCATGCACCCTGGAAATGGGATGGGAGGCCCCCAAGAAGGTTGGGAGTGTAGAAAGAGCCTTGGCATGGAGTGGGAGACCCGGGTTCAAATCCTTACTCCTCCACTCGCTCTCTGTGACTTTGAACCTTTACTTCATGTGCTAAACAGGGATGACTACACTCCACCTTCTAGGGTTGTAATAAGGATTAAATATGATGATAAGTGCCGAGAGTCTGGTATGTAGAAGACGCTCTGTCAATTCCCGCCATTTCCTGGGAGGCCGAAAGTGATAAGGAGAGATGGAGGCAGAGCTGTGTACTTCTCCCTCTGGTGGAGCCCTGGAAGCTCAAGTGTAAAGCTGGACTCAGCTCACTTAGACCAAGCCCGTGGGATGGCGGCGTCTAGAAGGAGAGTCAGTCTGGGCTGTGGGGCGTGGCTCTATGAGAGGAGGGCAGGGGCTGGGTTACCAGCTGGTCAGTTCCAGGAGGACCCTCAGAGAAGGACAGCTTGGATTTGTGAGCTGTCAAGAGCCACACCAGAAGCAGACCTGGGTATTTGGGAGGAGAGAATCGAATAGGATTTCCCACTGTGGCCAATAAAACCGGATAAATGGATGGGATGTGGCAGACAGGAGTCCCTGACACCTTGGGATGAGTTCAGAGGAGGGCTTCCCAGGCAACAGCTCCACCCACTACCCTTGGCACAGAGCATCCAGTCCTTTGTCCATCCCTCCTTCCATTCTCTCCCTCCCCCACCATCCACCCATTCATCTATGGACAGTAGGCATTAACTCATCCATCTGCCCATCAAATCGTCCATCCATCTATCTATCTATCCATCCACCTAACCATCTACACATTCATCCATCTTTCCACGCATCCATTCACTTCTCCATTTATTAATAGTAATAATGATGATAAAAATTATAGTGGCTAATGGTTTTTCAGTCCTTCTTTGTGCCAGCCACTGTTTTAAGTGTTTCATAGGTATAATTTAGTCCTCACAACAAGCTTAAGAGGACATTTTATTATTATTTCCATTGTACAGATAAGAAAACTGAGGCCCAAAGAGAATGATTGACTTGCCCATGATCACACAGCCAGGAAATACCAGAGTTAAGATTCAACACAAGACCTCTGGCTCCAGAGCCTACATCCCTAACCACGGGGCTAAATGGCCTTCCTAATACTTACCCAAACACCATCCATCCAACCCTTCATCAGACTTTTTACCCATCCTTCTGTCCACCACCCACTTACCTTCCCATTCTATCCACCCAACCCCCATGCACTCCCCGACTTATGCTCCACCCTCTTATGTACCTTCATTCCCAATCTTCGTTACCCATCTGTTCCTCCGTGTGCCAACAATCCGTCCACCTACTTACCCACTCCTTTTTGCAATACTTACCCATACAGTCATCCAACAACCATTTATTTACCGAGCACGTTTTATGCTAAGTGCTGATGTTTAGAGATGAATGACACTTAGTCTGCGACATCAAAGGGCTCACTCGTCTGTGAGGGAAACTGGGAGATGAACCAGTGGGGTAACCCAGTGGTGTCAGTGCTAAGGAAGAAGCGAGCCCAGGATGCCATCAGCGCATGGGGGAAGGACCCTGGACCAGCCAGGGGAGGTCTGGGAAGACTCCCTGTGGATTTGGAGGCTGACTTGGATGGGTCACAATGATGCAGGTGGAAAAGGTGAGAAATGGCCTTCAAGGCAGAAGGAGCCCCAGCTATTTCCCAATTCAGATGGGACAGGGAGAGGGATGGTCCCTTTCTTTCCGATAGACTGTGGGAGACAGTCCCCACAAGCAAAGCCATGGGCAGCGCCCTCTGAGCTCCTTAGTGGGGATGGGGACAGGTCTAGTCACGGGCTGACCAGAAAAGGGCTGTTGAGCCAGCATCTGAGCTGCGACCCAAGGCAGCTCCCTGGAAAAGAAATCCCAAGTCTAGGGTTCCTTTAAGACCCACTGGCTGTGTGGTTTCCCTCGGAGCCATCCCGCGTTTGCTATTCTGTGCACTTGCCACGTATTTGCAAGTTCTGATTGAACAAACACTGGCTGGGGCACAGTGAACCCAAGTGATTGTGTGCCTGTCAATGGTACATGTTAATTGGAGAGTTGCAGAGTCCGCGGGACGGGTCACAAGAGAGAAGCCAATTACTCCGTGTACCTATTTGAAAGGCTCCTGCTCCCGGAATCCTGACTGGCATTAGAACACTCTGTATTGGTCCGTGTTATTGATTTTCCTCCTGCCTCAGTTGATGGGCTCGTTAATTGACAATTACCTTTTTCCCTGTGTCGGGAGAATTGACAACAACGACCTGAAGTGTTCAAGTTCCATTTGAGCTGAGCTAAGCCTGTACCTGTTTAACCTATAACAAGTCCCAACAGGCAATTCTGGGGAGCTGGGGCCTCCGAGGAGGAAGCAGGGTTGTTGGGGGAGCGCCTGCATCCTAATGGGAGCAGACTCGGTCACGAAGCATCAACAGCCCAAGGACCGAGGGTGGAGCTGGGTGGGACTAGGCAGAGACTGGGGCTGATATACAAAAGCTCCCAATAGGACCAGTTCACCTCTGGCGCCAGTGGATAGAGAAAGAGGGAATGACCGTTAAATAAGCATATATTATGATCCAGGAACGTTTTTCCTGATTGGATCCCTCATAAACTTCTAATACCACAGATATGCTATATATCTGTTTATATATTATATGTGTGCTTTATACATAAAAATTGAACATTTTTTTCACCCTTCCCCCCAAGAATCAGTTGTTGCCCCCTTGGGGGGAGATATTGCTTACACTGAGAGTGTATGGTGTAGAGAAACTAAAGCAGGAGCCCAGGCATATGGACTTGGTGGGGATGGGGTCCCACTTACTCCAAACACACTGGGTCTGGACAGTGGAGCTGGGTCAAGGGTAAAGACTTGGGCTTCAGACTTGGGTTCAAGTCTCTGCTCTGCCACTTACTGTTTGACTTAACCTCTCTGAACCTCAGTCTCCTTATCTGTTAAATGGAGCTACAAACAGGACTCCCCTTACATTGGACGGCAATGATAATTCAACGAGGCAGAGCTTAGCACCTTGTAAGCTCTCAATAAACTATAGAGGCTACGATAGTCATTCCTTCCAGAACACACTGGCTGGTGGGGCAAAGGTTCCTGGCGTGTGCCCTGCTCCTCAGACGCATGGACCATGTCTTACTCGTCTCGGTGACCCTGTCCCGGCCCTTGTTGTTGGGTGAACCATCAAGTCTTGGGCGTGGTCCCTCTGGCTCTGAGCAGGTGGAACAGCAGGAAAAGGGTCAGGGATGACGGGCTGCCCACGAGCACCTGGGGGCCACGTGTGCCCCTGGGAACACCACGTCCAGCCACCAAGAGGAAATTGCTTTTTTAGCCTCTGCAGATGTCTGAGACACTTCAGAGACTTCCTTCAGCTTCCGCCTCTCCCTTAAGTTGCCCTGCCAGATCGTCCGCCTGAGGCTGACCCGAGGTGCCCAAGGAGTCTGACGTGTTCTGCTTGGACGAGAGAAAACTCTGGTACCCAATGCCTGAGGGTCGGGACCTGGAGGATGGGTGCTGCTGGGTCCAGTCCCTGCCTCTTAGCCCAGCCCGGAGCTCAGAGACACTGGGGTGGGATCAGAAGCTGACATGCCTGGAGGGCCCTGTCCCGGAGCCCAAATCTTACAAAACCTTCCCCAGAGCTTTGTCCTGGGAGGTGGCCACTTGGGTCTTGCCAACATCAAGGGGACTCTTGCCCACTCTTTAATAGCTAAAGATTTTAAATTCAAATTCAACGAAGAGTTACTGCTCACCACCCGACTTGTGCTGGCATTCTCCTCCACCTCACAGTCTCTTCTAGATTTGTCAGTTTCATTGTTACACGGTCTCACAGAAAACCACCTCATCACAAACCAACCCAGCAGCCACAAGCCACAGGCTGGACTTGATTTGGTGCACTGGTTTCCAATTATTTTTAAGCTGTTTATCCCTTTCTTCAAATGAAATCTTATGTGGAAGCCCAGTTGATGTGTAAGAGGAACAAATATCTCTAATGTGTAACAGGAACAGAAATTTACCCATGTGTGAATATCCCCAATCTCCTCCCTTCCCACGCTTCTTGCTTTCTAGACAGCCCTCAAGTGCTCTGCCCTGTCTGTGCGATCACTATTGGTGGTGACAGAAAGAGAAGAAGCTTGAGATCTGCTTGCTCGTCTTCCCTGCAAACCCCCCTCCCGTCGAGAACCCCAGAACCCCCGGGACACAATGGGAAAGTTATTAGTTGGTGGGGAGATGGGTTCAAATTCAGCCTGGCACTCTGTAGCTGGGTGACCGAGGACAAGTTGCTTCACCTCTCTGAGCCTCCATTTAGGCATCTGTAAAACAAGGAAAAGAATCACATTCCTCTACCCCTCTGCATCGCCACAAGGACAGAAGAGATTTGTGAATGTGAAAACCAACTCCAAAGGGCTGTCCTGGGAATCGGAAAAATACCTCGTTGAGTTTTGTGTCTTTTTTTTCAAGGTTACAAGCGACAGAAGCACACGCTCCATTAACTGTTGAGGTGGCCAAACCCTGGAAATTCCACACTGCTTACGTTTTGCTTGGGAAAAAAAAAAGAAAGACTAGTGTTTTCCTCCCCCGTTTCGTGGAGCAGACCCTGCTCTTGCCCTGTTCCGAACATTTGGTTCTCGGGGCTGAAAACCGCTCTGAGTTTTCAAACCGCTCCTGTTCTGGTTTTGTCTCTGAAACCTGTTTCTGCAGAGAGAGGAGCCATTTCAGCCCCTGGGGCTGTAGCTTGGAGGCCCCTCTTTGCCGGGGTTCAGAGCAAGATGGGGGGGTACCCGGCTACCACCAGCACTAGTTTTAGGTACTGTTCAAGCGTCTCCTTCCCCTGGCTGCCCTTCACTGATGCCAGCCTTCCTGGGGGGCGGGGAGGACAGTGAGGAGGCAGAGGGCCCTCGCTGTACGGAGGACCCGGGGAGGAGCTGATGTCCTCTGGCAGGGGTCCTGGGACACTGCAAAGGGCCTGGCTTAGTTCTCATCCCACTCACAGTGAACGGGGCTGGGAGAGGGGTCCTGCAGGAGGGCCTGGAGCCCTGCACTGTCTAGAAACCGGGACAGGGACACCAGTGGGGTCACATGGAAGCCATTTGCTTTTGGCTGTTTGGAACGGAAGACCCCAGCAGGGATCCAGTGGCTGCCAAGGGTGCCCTATTGCCAGGCCCTGTGCTAGGCTCCTTCCAAATGGCAGCTGACTGTATCCTCAGATGACTCTGTGAGGCAAGTGTGGTTGTCCCCTTCTAGAGACGGGAAAATTGAGGCTGAGAGGAGTTAAATGACTTACCTAAGACCCCACAGCTAGTGACTGTGGTGGAGCCACGATGGCCGGAAGCACAGGGGAGCCTATTGTTTAGTGAGGTGGGAGGAGACCTTGGGAAGGGAATTCACGGGGGCTGGCCAGGTCTCGGAATTCTCATGCCCCACAGGTCAGGATGATCTGCACCAGCTCGTTTGCTGACTGCGGGGAGCACCATCCGTGCAGCCGACCACGGCTTACTGAGGTCCTACTGCGCACGTGCTGTGGGCTGACACAAGAGAGGCAGAGACGGACGAGAGCAGACCCCATCCTCGAGAAGAGCACAGTCTATAGCGTAAAGCAGGCCACAGGAGTTAGCATGGGGCAGCATGGACACTGCTGTTACAGAGATGTGTGCGGAGGGCTGAGGGTAAGGGGAGCACTGCGGCGGGGGTGGGTCGGGGAGGCCACTGGAGCCCAGCCATGAGAAACAAGGGGAGGAGGACAAAGGATGTCGGAGCAGAGCTCCAGCCCACAGAATCACTGACTACACAGAGTGTTACTGCTTGGGGTCCACGCCTGCCCTGCCAGACGGAGGGTTTCAAGCTGGTTCTTTCTTCTTCAGGATCGGACCTCGGGCAGGGTCTGGTCTTCATGGCCCCACCACCACTCTAGATGCCCGGGGCCCCCTCCTTCTGGTTGGGGGAAGGTTTACAAGTGTCCCAGACTGTTGACTTTGCGTTGCCCATTCAGAGTGGGCTGGAGGAGGGCTGGGCAGTCTCCGGGCACCAATGAGTGACACCCCAGAGTGGACGCTTAGTCGGCGACCTCCGACCCCATCCCCTGGGGGTCCTCACAGATAGCAACGAGCAGGGAAACTCAGCGGTCCTGCGGCTTCCTTGAGGCCCCCTCATGCTGGTGACAGGCCTCTCTGCCCCAGCTGGGGCTCACAGTGTCTCCCCCTCCTGGTTCCCCCAGTCCTCCCTCCTGTTTATTCTCATCTGTGAGGGGGGAACCTCACTCTACAAGGATATACCCCAAAGTGATTAAGAGCCGGGACTCTGGAGCCAGCCTGCTGGGTTTGAGTCCCAGCTCTGAACTGACTATTTGACTTTAGGCTATGCCTTAGCCTATGCCTCGGTTTCCTCGTCTGTCAAGTGGAGATAATAATAGGCCTAGTTCATAGGCTCGCTGAGAGGATTAGGTGCCACAGCACATGCGTTTTCTGGGACTCCACACTGTCCTCGCAGTGAAGAGATGTCACAGATATTATCGTCAGGGAGTTCTCAGTGTGGGTGGGAGTGACGATGTGACCCAGGCAGATGATGCTCACAGAAGGATGGGGCCCAGGACTCAGGTGAGGTACTGGTCAGAGGAGCGAGCAGTCCCGTTGGAGGGTTTAAAACCTAAAATCCAGGATAGAGAAGATGGAAAAAGAGAAAAAAGTGGTAGGTCTAGTGCCTAACCCAACATCAGAGCCAATAATGTAGGACTGGACAGGAAGGGGTGAGGAAGAAGGGCGCCCCAGGAGAGGGACGTGGGTGGGCAAATGCATGGAGGCAGGAAGGCATGGGGGGGATTCACGGAAGAGCATGTGTGTGGTCGATGTTGAAGCGGGTCCCCAGTGGGGGGTTACGTAGTGCCCAGCACGTATGTGACCAAGTGTGCCAGGTACCATGTGGGGGTTTGCACAGAAGACCTGGTGCCCTCCTTACACTGGACCTGTGAGTCCTGTTATCATCTGTGTTTTTTAGATGAGAAACTGGGCAAGCTCAGGGAGGGGAGCTCCTTGCCGAAGATCACTCGTTAAGTGGTGGCTGTGGGCCTTGAGTCCGTCTGTCTGTCTGCAGAGTTGGTGACCTTCCCAGTGCCCCACGCTGTCACCCAGGCAACAGGGGAAGAGTCATGGAGAATGAAGGGGAAGCTGGTCCAGGGCCAGGCGGAGGACTTGGAGAGTTCCAGAAGGACGTTTCAGCCTCCTCCTTCTTAGGAAGGCCAGCCACCAACAGGGACTCACACATTTGGAGTTGTCCACAAACATTCATAGCCAACATGGAAACCCGGATTCCCGGCCACGGGTTTTATACTCCTGCTTTTACGCTGCGAGATTTTGTCAGGGGCTGAATTCTGTGTGGTTGCTCTGTTCCGCTCCCCAGGAAGGGGGAAACGTTTCCGTGGACCCATTTTCCCGTCGGCACAGCTCACTGTCAGCACGTCAGGTACCATCCTGTGGATTCTAGTATTATAAAGGCTTGACCATGTTCCAAACATCCTCTTGCTCTTCTTTGTTGGGCCCAAATCTTTCAGAGCAGCAGTTCTCAATCCCGGGTGCAATGCAAATGAACTGGGGAGCTTTAAAAAATACTGATGCCCTGGCCTTCTGGTCTGGGTGGAGACCCCGGGGGGAGGCATTTTCAAAGCTCTCTGAGGTTGAGAAGTATTGCTTTAGAAGGATCTTCTGGAATAGTCTGTGGACCCTCTAAGCACGGTCGGGGCTTCCTTTCCCCTCACGTCAGCATAATCCACCCTATTAAAGCCCACGAAACACAAATCAAATGGTCCTGCTGGCCAGAGGAGGGTTTTTGGAAAACTGAGCAGAAGGTTGTGAACTCGTGTCCCGGGGCGAGTTCTGACAGTGTCTGCGCCGGTCCAGCCACCGTGACTCCCGAGGCAGCTGAACCGGCATTCTGCCCACGCCGTCTCCCCCACGAGAGCCGAAGCCCCACGGAGACTTTTATTGTCCGTTTTATATTGTCAAACGGAGCCTTGGATGCTTGTGGTCATCATTTAGAAATGTTAAATTACACCGAGCATTAAGGGCCGTGTTTTCTGTTAGAAGACAGGTTAATTGCTGCTCTTCATCCTTGATTTTGAGATTTAAGCCGGTTTCCCATTTAGCTTTAATTGGTGGTGTTGCGACAGCCCTCCCTGACCTCAGAAGCCTCTGATACGGTTTAGAAATCCTTTTATGGAAGCCCGTTTTTCTTTTGCCCTGCACATTTAATAGATGTGTATTTCCTCGGTCATCTTTCCTTCTGTGGAGATATTTCAAACTCGCACCGTGTGCCTGCAGGGAATAAATGCCACCTCTCTAGCAAATGTTTTCTTACAGCGATCAGCAAAAGAGGATTAATTGCCCCCATTCACACACACCTCTTACTCACTGTGCTCCATTTTCACACGGAGATTTTTAATCCTTTCTTCTGTCGCCAGGCTGGGTTTGTCTGTGAATGCTCGTGCTCTCAAAGTGATGTTTCTGGAACAGACCTTAAGAGAGCATCTACTCCAATCGCTCTGTTTTACAGATAATAATATCACCATAATAATGCTTTACGTGTAGGGGGAGAGCACTCACTGTGAGGATGGGGCGGGGGTGGTAATGAGCCCCCCGTCCTTAGAGGTGTTCATGCATGGTTCGGAAGCAGCTTGCCAGGCATATTTTAGAGGCAAATATAGCACAAGAACTAAGAGATTTTAGAGTCAGAAAGACTTGGGTTTAAATCCCTGCCACTTACCGGTCCTGTGGCCTTGGGCGGCTTATGAGCCACTTGGAGGCTCTGTTTCCTAGTGTGTAAAGTGGAGTGTATCGTAATACTTACGACACAAAGTTACAGCAGAACCGAGTGAAATAATACCTGGCCCTTAGTAAGCGTTTAATAAATGTGGGTTACTATTATTAAATATTACAGACGGCAGCCGGGATTCAGAAGTGGGGGAGGGGTGGGAATAGGGAAGAAATCGACATAAAGACCGTTCAGTTATCTTCAGTCTGGAGAATTCAGTAGCCCGTCAGAGTTTACAAAGGGCTTTACATCTGTAATCCCAATTTACCCTCACGACAGATCCACAGCCCGACAGTCCTACCTTCCCAACAGTCCTCTCCCCAGACGAAAGAACGATGTGGAGAAATGGAGGCTCAGACAGGTGAGGTGACTTGCCTAAAGTCACACAGCATAGGGATGGAGCCACTAGCACCTCAATTCATACATACTCCTCTTTTTCTGCTCCTTCCATGAGACCAGATGGTTTCTGTCTGTCTGTTCCGTTATCCTTCTGCTTTCTCATAAGAATACTTCTTAACACCCCAGGAGCTCCCCTAGCTGGGTGGGCATGCTCCTGGTCTGCCCAGACTCTCGTTCTGAAGGTGACGTTTGCCAATGCAAATGCAGAACTTGGAGCTGCTTCTTGTATCCCCCAGTATGTAGGGCAATCAAGCGGTCCAATCATAATAACCCATAATGTTGGATACTCGTAACGCCCTTGTTTCACATCGCCGTCTTAGAATTTTAATTTGATGCAAGGAACATTATTACTCCATATTCACTAAATCGCGTGTTAACCTCTTTTAAAAACCCTTTTCCAGCAATAACGGAAGACGATTTTACATGAGGAAAGTCATCTGGGGAAGATCTGCTCAAGAGGTTTTCCCTAGCATCGTTATGGCCTGGGCTGACCCCCATCTCCCCCCACCCTAGTTCCAGTCTCTCCTGTCACAGTTTAACAAAGTACAGGAGGCCATCTGTGTGGGGCTCGTGGGAGCATCTGAGGAGGGGGCTTCCCCCAGTTCTGCTCATTGCTGGGCTCCCTGTAGTCAGCCTTTTGCACCAGTGTTATGCGACTGGGACTCTTCGAGGCTCATAATTATAATAGATTCAATAATCGGAGGAAAGAAGGGAGCAGATCAGGGCTGGAGGATGAGTGGGGAGATCCCTACTCTCCTTAAAGAATTATACACTCCAAGAGTTGGGTTGGGGGAGCTTGAACATGGGTCAGACTGGGTTAGCTTCAGGAGCGGGACCCCGTCTACTGACACTGAAGTCCACTAACTCTGCCCCCTGCCTTTTGTTTGAACTCCTCACCCGGTAAAAGACAAGTCTACAGGTCTAATCCAGCCCTCACTCTCAGGTGCTGACCTCTGACTAAATGAGCTGCTCCAGCTGTCCTCAGGCAGCGCCCCAAGACTCCTGGGGGCGCGGGGTGAGGGCCCCACCCCGTCTCCAAACTGGGAAGCCCTACTTATATTTTTCAACTGAGTCTGCACATACTTTCGCCTGAACAAGGAATTCTGAGCCCACGCACCCTGAACCTGTCCCACCCCCGTTTTGCAGATCCAGAGGAGGCAAGGCCTTGTTCCAGGTATGTGACCGAGTGGGAACTAGAATCTGATCCTAACTCCTCTACAGCACAGTTTCGATTGCTTTAGCCCCGGGAGGACACCAACGCAGTAACGTCCTTCCACGGATATTGAGGAGAGCTACGGTTTACTACGTTCTTACGATGCACCAGAAACGTGTTCTAAACAGCCCGCATCCTCTGGTGGAATCCTGACAACAATTCCATAAGGTAGCTATTACTGTCCCCGTTCCATGGATGAGCCACTGGGCTCTCGCACGAGGTCAGCCGGGGAGTGACAGAGCCAGGCTTGAACGGGGGGGCCACCGCCGGGCTCCACACCCTCTGCCCATCAGCCCTGCGCTTTACTGCCTGGAACCAACAGCCTGGAGCCTCCGTTTACTTCTCTGGGAGACTAAGTGCCCCATCCCTGTCCAGACGAATTTACACTCAACGTTCAAGTCAAAGGGATATAAAAATTCTTGGCAACATTAAAAGTGCTATAAAAACGCACAACTCCTTGCTAATGCCATTATAAAATGTGGACAAATTATTTGGTTTGGGGCCCTTCTTTTTTTTTTTTAATGCTGTAAAAATTCTGGCAGGAGAAAAGGGACTTTGCACCGACTTTAGGGGTTAGAGATGCATTCATTCAAAAACTTTTACTTAGAATCTTTTCTAGGCTCCGTCCTGGGTCAGATACTAGAGATTCAGAGATAAAGAAAACCAATCCCAGCCCCCAAGGTGCTCACGGTCATTTGGAGATTGTCAAGAGATAAAGGAGCAGTTGCATTCCAGTGAGGAATGTGCCAGAAGGAGGAATGGTCTAGAGGCTACAAGGGGGCGGGCTGAGGGGGCCTGACCCAGTGTGCTGGCCGAGAGGGAAGGCTGTGGTCTGGGTTCCTTTGGATTCAAATCCTTGCTCTTCACTTATTAGCTGTGTGTCCTTGGGCAATTTTCTCGACCTCTCTGGGCCTGAGTTTTCTCTTCTATAAAATGGGAGTTACAAGAGACGGTAACAGAGTCCTGCCTCAAAGAATTACTATAAATATTTCACGAGCCAGAGACCCTGGAAGTCTGATGAAGCCTATAGACTCCTGGGAATATTTTTTTCAATGCATACAATAAAAACACAAAGGGTTACAAAGTGTACTAATTATATTAAAAATAGTATCAAAATATTAAAAACACAAATTTATAATTTAGCAATATATGTGCTTCTTTATTAAGGCATTAAATAATAACATCTAGCGGCTGGACTAATAAGCCCCATAATTTCGATGTGGTGATAGGCATTAAGGGTATTTCAAGGCTTCTGCAACAACATAATGTGATAGGAATTTATCTGTTGTTTCCATTGATGACATACAACAAAGGGAAATGCTCAATTTCAGTTGAGATCAGTGAACACAGAGATGTAATTTTTCTCTTCCAAGTTCTCTGACCCCCTGAATTCTACCCAGAGGACCCACTGGAGGCCCGTGGACCCGGGTGGCTGAGTCCTGCTCCGGGGAGGCCCCCTGGTGAAGGGGAGGGGGGCATGATGCTGAGGGGCCGGGCAGGAGGAGCTGTGGGGGACTCCGGAAGGAGGTCCACCCTCAACGGCTGCTGCGGGGTGGGGGAGGCACTGCTTGGTGTCCTGGCATCAAGTGATGCCCGGTGAATAATAATTGACACCCCAGGCCTAAGCCTGGGCAGGTTCAGATCCTCGTGCACCTGCACCATCCTCCACTTGTAACCACCCGCGTGACAGTTAAGGGTGGCCTCTGCTGAACTTCGGATCTCACTCCACGACCCCTTCTTCGTGTCACCTTGGAAAACATCCTGCCTTCGCTGTATCTCGGTTTCCTCCTCCATAAGATGGAAATAACAGTCCTGGCCTCCTAAGACTGTTGTAACAATTGAAAGAGAGGCCTCAGCAGGCGTGTTCTGCTCTTATCAGGCCTTCCCGTGGTCCTGTAAATGCCGTGAGGTTGGTGAACCAGAATGAGCCACTTCCCGCAGTATAGCCTCGTGGTTCCGAGCACAGGCTGTGGCACCAGACCACTGGAGCTTGAATCCCGCTTCTGTCACTAACCGCTTGTTGTGCAGCCTCTCTGACCCTCGGTTTCTTCCTCTGTAGAACGGGAAAAAGAATAGCGTCAACCCCACAGTGCTGAGGCCGAGACTAAATGCATTAATGTATGCAAAGGACTTAGGACAGCCCCTGGCCCGTGTTAAATGCTCATCTGTTAGCTCCAATGTCATTAGGATTGATGGTCATTGCCCAGTGAGTGAGCCTAGCAGCCGCCCAGCACCCACACGGTGTTATTTTCCAAACTCCAGTGGTCTTCACTGAGGGTCCAGGAAGGCACATAACACATTCAGATTTTTTTACAGAACAATTTATCTGCTGGAGCAATGCTCACAGATCTGAGACTCTTTTGGAGCAGCAGAAGGACCAGGTATCGTGCCTGTTATATGCCACCTGTGTTGTCGCATTTAATTCTCACAATGGTCTTTCCAGAGAGTTGCCATTATCCCCCTTTTACTGACACACAAATGGATGTTCAGAGAGACAAGCAGATTGGCCCGGGTTTGCAGAACCACCGAGTGACAGGGCTAGGATTTGAACCCAGATCTGTCCTCCCCGCAGAAGGCTCGGCTGTAGGGAAAATTTCCTGCTGAGCCAGAAGGGCCGGGCCTGCCCGTCTGACACCAGCCTCCTTGGTCCCCACGTCTCTGGTCCAACCAGGCTAATAGGAGCTGGGATGCTCGCTCTGGGCAACGAGGAACACATGTTTATCTCATGAGCACTGAGCTTGCTGCTCGATGCCTTAATTGACGCGTAGTGACCGCGCAGGAAGAGCGTGCCTCTCCCTCCTCTGGGGCTGTGCAGCCCTCATTAGTTGGGGATGGCAGACGGGGCTGCAGTGGCTGCTGGGAGTGTTACCCCAGCGCAGCCATTGTGGCACTGGATCGTGTGTCTGAAAGCCGCGTCACTGGGCCAAACGCTTCATCTCTGTTTCTCTTCCACTCCTCTTCTAGGCAATCAGGGATGACAGAGAGGGTCCTAGAAAAATGGAGGGTGTCCCTGAGTTCTGGGGAGCCTGGGCATTCCCTCATTCACTCACCAAATGGATGTACAGAGCACTCTCTTGGTGCTGGGCGCTGAAGATAAAGGATGAATGAGACACGATGTAAAGGATGTATATGTCACTGGGACCTGGGACATAACTGAGATTGTTGCGAAGAGCTATGGGAGAGAAAAGGAGAGAATGACTAATTCTCTTTGGGGTGAGGGTTAGGGGATCCAGGGAAAATATTTTCAAAGGATGTGCCATAGAAAAACAAGCAGGTGTTCACCAGGCAGAGATACAGGAGCCGTCAAGGATGGAGGGTGGACCAGGACCAATACGTAGCAGTCGCCCTCCAGTGCTGGGCAGGTTCTATGTCAGGCACTTGACCTGCTGTCTGTCACCTCATCTTCACAGCAATCTGATGAGGGCAGACCTCAGTGTCCCCATTAACAGTGGAGGAAATGAGGCTCAGAGAAGCCGAGAGACTTGCCCAAGGTCACACAGCTGGGAGTGATGGGGCCAGGTGGCCACCCAGAGCTGGCTAACTCCAGGACTTGTGTCCTTATTCACCTTGAGCCCTGGCAAAGGAGACCCACTGGCAAAGACCCAGAGGAGGGAAGGGGTCTGAGGTGCTCAGAGGAGGAAGCTGGACTGTAGAAGTTCACCAGGAGGGTGAAAGGGCATTGGAGCCAGAGGACAAAGGCCTTGAAGTCACACCCTGGAGAATGTTCCGTGTTGCTGTGGCAGGTTCTTATAATGATGGCCCCCGATGAATCTGATCTCCCTGCGTGCAGACCGTTCCCACTGGGGATTGCCACTCCTTCCTTCAAGAGGTGGTGTTCGTTTCCCTGCCCTTGAATCTGGGTTGAACCACGGCTGCTGTGCCCAATAGAATATGGCGGGAGTGACCCTGTGAGAGAGAGTTCCAGAGCGCTTGAGAGATGCGCAGCTTCCAGTCTCAATCTCCTGCTGCCCTGGGACTCCATGTAAGGAAGCCTGGGCCGGGCTCCTTGAGATGAGAGGCCACGCGGAGAGAGAGAGAGAGACAGCCCCTCGCCCCGGCCACCTCAACCCTCTCAACTGAAGGACCATGAAGCACCAGACATGTTCAAGAGCCCAGCTTGGATCTTTGTCCCAAACTGCTGCATGAACGCAGCCACACAGGACTGACTCCAATGACCCCTGGTGGAGCAGCTGCGCCCAGCCCGGATTGCAGAATCATGAGCCAATGAACGGGTGCCGCTCCTTTAAGTCACCAAGTTTGGGGGTGGCTTGTTATACAGCCATTGTTACTGAAAACAGTTGCCATTTGGAGCGAGTCTATGACTGAATTGAGCGCAACGACCTGAACTCCTCCCAGCCCAGTTATTCTGGAAACATCCCTCCATGTTGGGGGCAAGCATGCAGTGGCTGGACCAGAATCCAGGGACCCATCACAGCTCGATCACCGGGACAGCTGGCTTCTCCTTTGGAAGCTGGAACCAAGCAGCCTCCCTCCGTGGTTGATCCGTTCGTCTCACTGCCATTTCTCTGTGCTTTCTCCTTCCATCACTGATGGCGGAAGCAGCTGCCAAAATAAACTAGGGCAGGCCTCCCAGCCAGAAAACACCAACTGCCTGGACGGCTTTGCTGGTCTGTTTGTGTCTCCCATTACCTTTTTTTTTTAATGCTTGTAGAACCTTCTCACTGGGGACCCGGGGGCCCTGGGGAGTGGACATTGTCTCAAGGACACCAGCTGAGTCCTAATGCATAGCAGGCACTTTACATATATTATTATGTTTATGCAGCGAGCATTGTTTATGGATTCCTACTGTGAGCCTGAGACCCTTATATACATTAGCTTTAGTGCTCACAACCATGCTACAGGGCTGCTGCCACTGCCCCATTCCACACAGGGGGATCCGGAGGCCCAGAGGGGCTAAGTGACTTGTTAGTAGGTGGCAAAGCCAGACTTTGGACCCGTGTTGTCCAGCTCCAGAGCTGGGGCTGTTTCCATGCTACATGCTGTTTCCTTTCCAAGAAAAGAAAAATCTGGCAACCAAGAGTCCAGGTGATGGGAATATTGCCTAGGTTTGACTGAGCAGGAAATGGCCATGTAATAAGTGGACTGTGTGTTGCAAAAGACGACTCTCTTTTCACTGAGTTGGTAACCGAAGAGTCCTTGATTTTGCCCTCTGGTGTCCAGCTGCTACGGAGAATTCGGTGGAGCCTGGATCACTCCACTCTTCTCATCACCAGCCCTCATGCTCACAAAAATGTTGCAGGACTCTCTGTCCTTGGGCACCACCTGTGGCAGGAAAGACCTGGAAGGGGTATGGCAGAGGAGCATCCCACACCGTGGGCAGGCCTGAGCAGAAACCCTGTTTCCCAGGTCTGGGAGAGGAACCCAGAGCTCTCCGAACAGCTGAGGCTGTGGGGACCACTTCTCGTCGTGAGTCACTGGGGTCCAGTCTCCCCACGTGGGCATGTCACTGCCTGTGGCTGAATCACCCAACACACAGACCCAAGTCCAGGCTTTGGGCACCAGCAAGGGAGAACACCCACAAAATACCTTTTATAGTACAAAAAAAATAGATGGAAATAGACCTCAAGGGGGAACATCAGAACTTTGTTTAATGTTCTTATACCTACTTTTCAGACCTTTTCATACTGTTGTGATTTGGAATTATGACGAGGAAGGAGGCACCATCATCATCTCAGGATGGGGCCTTTAGACTGGGCCTCAGTTTCCCCACCCACAAAACAAAACATAGTCCCAATTGTGTTCCCAGACCTGGCTGGGTATCAGAGCCACCTGGGGAGCGGGGGTCCCAGTCATGGTGACTCTGAGTGAGGGAGGTGGGCCCAGAGATGTGTCTGTATCTTAACAACTGACCCATGGTGATTCTTCCAACAAGGGCAGATCTACAAACCCGGGTTGGAGAACCACCATAAGAGAGGTACCAGCCATCCCGGTTTGCTCAGGACTGAGAGGTGTCCCGGAATGTGAGATTTTCAGTGCTAAAACCAGGAAAGTTCCAGATAAGCCAGGACAAGTTGGTAATCTTAACTGCACCAGGTGACCCCTCAGGGCCTTCTGGCTTGAACCTGCTGTGAATCTGCAAGGACCATCATACGAGATAAATCCTTCTCCCTGAGAGCAGCTGACATTGCAACGTCTTGTTTGTAAAGAATCTAAAGTGAGATAAGAAGCTCTCCTAATTCACGGTGGCTTGAGGTCTCTTGACCAGTGCCCCAGCTGGGGGCCACCAAGTGAGACCCTCAGGGTCAGAAATCTTCCATTCCAGCACACCCTCCATCCATCTGAACTCCCACAGCTCCTGCAGCACTGTCTCTGAGCAGCTCTGGTTCCAAGTTTTCACTGGTGTCTCTGTGTGTAAGGAGGGACACAGGGACAGGAAACAAAATTTGTGAGCCCCCTTCCCCTCTCTTTGATTTTTAATTTTGTCTTTTCAGAAAATATGAGAGTATGTTATCTCACTTAATCCTCATGACAACCCTGCTGGTAGGATTTATTTTTATCTTATGAATAACAAATCTAAGACCCAAATTCCTCCAGTAGGTAATCACAAAGCAGGTTGGGATCCACAGCTTCTCCTCCTTGTATCACAAACAACTTCCCACTTGCCAAGCTCCAGGAAGGAGCAATGGGTGTAAGGATGCATGTGGAATAAGAGGAAGGTTTTGGAATCCAAGAGCAGGGACTAGAGAACGATGGGGCTTCACAGAATCCTTGCTGCTGCTGTTACTTGATTCTTCCAGGTCAGCACGAATGAATAGAAATGTAATGCGTGCCACACATGTAATTTTATAAAGGTAAAAACAAACATGTGAAATTGATTTGATGACATATTTTAGTTAACCCAATATATCCAAAATATATCATTTCAGCAAATTATCAATATGAAAGTTATTAATGAGGTATTTTATACTTTATTATTTTTTTGAACAGAGTCTTAGGAATCTGGCATTTATATGTTACTGTTACAGCACATCTCAGCTCAACTCACCTCATTTCAAGTGCTCAGTAGCCACATGTGGTGAGGGGCTTCTGTAATGGACAGCATAGCTCTAAGTTCTTACTTCTTTTTTTGGTCTACTAGATCTGTCCAGTTCTGAGAAAGGTGTACTAAAAGTCTTCCACTTAAATTGTGTTTTGGGGGCAATTCTCCTTCCATCTCTAATACTTTTTGCCCTTTTATTTAGTTGCTATGTTGTTTGTTGCATACATGTTTACGACTATAATATCTTCTTTATAAACTAAGTCCTGCATCATTGTATGATGTACCTCTTTGTCCTGATTCATGCTTTTGGTCTTCAGTTCCACCTTGTCTACTGTTAACAGGGTCCCACCTTCATACTTGCTTGCTTGCTTCTGTTTGGTTGGTTTTGCACCTGCCTGGTATCACGCACCTTCCTTCTGAGGCTCCACGGCCCACATGACTCAGCTACTCTCAACCTCTGCTTCTTTTTACGGGTCTATCTGTTTCTCCTTGCATGATGAACTGGCGTTTTCACCTTCTTTCTTTTTTCTACCTTGAGGTGTTTGGTTATTTACGGGTCCTGCTGCCTTATAACTTTGGCTCCCCCCGACCTCTCAGAACTCAAATCAACCTCTTGGCTCTGCCTGTGCATTATTTACATCATACATCAAACTCCCCACACTTGCCTGGAGCAATGTTCAAGATACTGATTCTCTGGTCCCTTTCCTTGGAGAGTCTATTCTCACGGGCAGGCTCAGGAGTCCACATTTTAGAAGTCACCCCAAGTGATTCTTGTGACCCAGCAGTTGGGGGCTGTGTCTGCCCCTGTGTCACTTCCCTTCCGCCACATGGAAAAGTCTGCTTGGCTTCAGATCAGACTGGCAGAAGATCTGAGTAACACCAAGGAGCAAAGAAGGGTGATCCCACTGTGTTAGATTGTTTCAATTAGTTCCACTGCTCAGTGACTTAGAGCAGGAGGTGACAGATGTGTTTTTCCTAATAAAATCCCTATACGTACAAATGTCCTTTCACCCAGAGCCCGCCCACCTCCGCGTGAGGGTTGTTTTGTTTTTAAAATGGTAATATTGGCTTTTTTTCTTTTTGGGGTGGGAGGCAACAAGGCTCTGTTTACCAAAGAAATGGAGGGGGACGTTTCCAGTTATCTTTAATTGAAATGATCTCAGATGCAAACAAAAAATTAAGCCTCGGATGCGCCTCTGCAGAATCGAGGGGTAATGACACCAGTTTACGATAGAAAGCCATGATCCGTGTCATTGTCTAAAGCCATAAGCATCTGTCATGTGTGGAAGGTTCCCTGCGGGAGCCGCCAGAGCGGGAAGGGGGTGCTTTCCCCGCCATGCTTTCTCCCTTCCTGCCTTCTGACTGTATTCTGCTTCCTCGCACTCGTCAGAGTGGGGTAGAACAGAGACAGCCAGGCGTGAGCCGAGGTGGCCCCAGCACCAGAAGACGAGCCACCACTCCATGTCTTTGGATCTGAAGAAACCCTTGCAGACCCCGGCCCTCGCCTCCCACCACTGTGGGCGTGGCCTACTCAGCACTCTTCTTCCAGGAGGGCTGAGTGGGTGTGGCATGCAGTCACCTCCATTGCTCTTGAGGAGGAGGGCTCTGTGGCTCCTCCCATCCGGTGGGGACACTTGGCGAGCACAGAGCTGGACACCGTGAGAGCAGAGGGAGACCGTGTGGGCTGAGGGGCAGCGGTCGCCTTCTCAAGGGTTTGCTCTTAGAGACACCCCCACTCGCACATCAGTGCCAGCAATCCCTCTCTCTCATCTAGATCAGGGGTCGGCACACTTGCGTAAACAAAGTTTTACTGGAACACGGTCGCGCCCATTCGTGCACGCACTGCCTGCGCCTGCTCTCGTGCTCCTCCCGGTCCTCTCGGTGTGGGCATTCGGGTGTGTCCATCTTCAGTTCTCGTGTACTCTGGAAAGCAGCCCAGGAGCCCTGTGGTGGAGTATTTTTCTTAAGGCAGAATTTCTACCTCCAGAGTGTGGACGCCAGCTTTGATGAGTCGTGGTGCCAGAGACCACAGGGCTTTCAAAGCCCGAAATATTTACCATCTGGTCCTTTACCGACGCCTGGCTTGGACCAAACAGCATTAATCCCTGAGTTGTGGGGCAAAGGGAGAGGGGCACCTGAACAAGAACAGGCCTCCGCCAGTCGTGAAGGGGAGAGAAAGGGCTGTGGGCACCCGAGAACTTCTGAAGCAGAGGCCCTATGTGACCAGGCCCCTGCGTTTCTCTCTCACCTCATGGTGGACCCTTCCTCCCATTCCTCCCCAGGCTCCTGCACTCCAGCCGTCATTCTGCTTCTCCAACAGACCACCTTGTGTCTACCTCAGGACCTTTGCACCTGCTTCCCTCCGCCTGGACTACTCTTTCCTCAGATATCCACATACTTGGGTCTTTCTTGTCTCTCAGAGCTTTGCTCACAAGATTCCACCCCAAAGAGGCCTCCCTGAGGACAGCTGGGCTTGTCCTCAGCTCTCCTTCATTATTTTATTTTCATATTTACCACTCTCTAAAAGCTTTGTTTGTTTGTTGTCTTTATCCCCCACTAGGAGATCACCAGGTTTACAGTTGGGAGGGTTCAAGACTTAGTTGATATCTCCACCCCTTATTTCTCTCTGAATGGTAGAGAAAAAGGAAAAGAAAAGAAGAAAAGATGGGGAGATATGAGTCCCTTCCAGGTCCCCTCTGTGTAGAAGAAAGCCTGACACCTAGCACACTTATAAATGAATGAATGAGTGATGAATGAAGGAATGAACACATCCTAGACAGTGATTAAGGCTCCGGGATTTGGGATCAGGCTGCCTGCATTAAAATCCCAGCCGTACGCTTGGCAGCTGTGTGACCTTGGTTGAGTTACTTGACCTCTCAGTGCCTCAGTTTCCTCATCTGTAAAACGAGAGCCGTATCTTTAGCTGTCTCCTGGGATTGCAGGGAGGATGAAACAGGATTGTGCATAGAAAGATGCTAAATCCTTGTTAGCTATGAAATTTAAGTGGGGGAGGTTAACTAGGATCACACGTGTGCCTCAAACAGTCAACCTCAGCGAATGGTGGAACTGTGGGTTCTTTTCCCCCGACATCAAAGCTGTGGAGAGATTGCCAATCCTGGGCAAGAAGCCAGTGGGCCGTGTGACTGGGGACAAGTCAGTCCATGGCTCTACAGCCCGGCTCCTGCTCTGAAAGATGGGACCAGTTCCTCTTCCTCATGGGCTGCTGTGAACCAGAGGAGGCCATGTGTGTGGCCGTGCCACAGAAGATGCTCCTCACGCCCAAAGCACGTGCTCAGGACCTGCTGCTGAGGAGGGTGGGCCGTGGCCGAGGGGGCAGACTCCGGAGTCCAACAGACAACCTGTTAGCTGTGTGGCCTAAGCGTCTTCCTGGTTGCTCTGGGCCTCAGTCTTCTCATCAATAAAATGGGGACAATGATAGTCACTTTGGAGTTTTACGAGGATGGTTTCCAGCACAAAACAACACTCATTCCATGGTGGCCAGTGTTTGTGCCGCCTTGCAGGATCTTATATAAGCAAAACGTACCGCATGAATTCAAACACCAACTGGATATGTTTATCCATATCCAGTGTGTCTGTGTGGGGGTACCACAAAGGTTTGAAGCTCTGATCCAGAGGGATGGGAACGGAATCCAACTTTTCCTCGTGGTCAGCTCAATCTCCTTTTTACAACTCCTCATCCCAACAAATTTGCTTTGTGACCTTCAGCAAATCACTCTCCCTCTCTGAGCCTTAGTTTTCTTCTCTCTAGAATAGAGATTGTAATACTTGCCCACTGTGATGATTAATTTTTTATGTCCATTTGGCTGGGCCAGAGTGCCCAGATATTTGGTCAAACATTATTCTGGATGTTTCTGTGAGGGTATTTTCAAATGATATGAACATTTAAGTCAATGGACTTTGAGTAAAGCAGATTGCCCTCCATAATGTGGGTGGGCCTCATCCAATCAGTTGAAGGCCTGAACAGAATAAAAGACTGACCTCCCCTGAGCAAGAGGGAATTCTGCAGCAGATGGCCTTCGAACTTGAACTGCAAAATTGGCTCTTCCCTGGGTCTCCAGTTTGCAGGCCCAACCTGCAGATTTTGGACTTGCCAGCCTGCATAATTGTGTGAGCCAACTCCTTAAAATAAATAACTCTCTCTCTCCTTCTCTCTTCTCTCCTTCTTCTTCTCCTTCTCCTTCTATATATATTCTTATATACTTTCTATATACTTTCATCTACATTCTATATACTTCTCTTTGTATGTATACAGTCTCTTGGTTCTGTTTCTCTGGAAAACCCTGACTAATACACCCACCCTACCCTCAGGCTCCCAGAAAATCCAGTGAGGAACTAAGAAATGACAGATCCAGGTGTCCAAGTGGAGCCATTACTGGTCCCTGTGTCTCAGGGTCCGGGGGGGGTCCAGGGGGCATAAAGTCCTTTCCAGCTTCAGGCAACGGGGTACCATGGTGGGGGCGGGGGGCTCAGACCCGCCTTTCTCAGGCCTCCTGGAGCCCCGAGGGGCCTGGGGTGCCACCAGGAGGAAGGAGCATGAGTCTACCATGGGGCTGGGGGCTGACGTCTGCCCTTCTGTGTCCCTCTTGTATTTGTTTTCCAGTACTGCCTTAACAGGTTACACAAACTGTGGCTTTAAACAACAGAACTTCATTCTCTCGCAGTGCCGGCTAGAAGTCTGAAATCCAGGTGCTGGCGGGGTTGCTTCCTTTGGAGGCCCTGAGGGGGAAGCTGATCCACGGCTCTCTCCCAGCTTCTGGTTGGTGGCCGGCCATCCTTGACGTTCCTTGGCTTGTAGACACATCACTCCAGTCTCTGCCTGCCTTCTCCCATGGTGTTCTTCCTCTGTGTGTCTTTCTCTACTTCTTATAAGGACACCAGCCATATTACATTTAGGACTCACCCTAAACCAATATGATCTCATCCCAGCTAATTACATCTGCAAGACCCTGTTTCTAAAAGAAGGTTTCACATCTGAGGTTCTGGGTTGGCATGAATTCAGGGCAACAAGATTCAACCCAATACACCTGTGCTGGGAGTTTTGGGGCAATTTAGCCCCAGCACAAACGGAGAGCAATCCTTCACCTTCGACAGCTCCATTTATCCTGCTTCTTCCAGGCTGGCCTGGGAACAGGCTGGCACTTTAAAATGCAGCCCGTGCTGCGGTGGGGCCCAAGGAGACTGAAAATGGGCTGGAGCGTGTGTAACTGCAATATTCCCCTTTTCTGATGTGTGTGAGATGGTTGCTTTTAAATTACTTTAGTAATCCAGCTCCAATCAATAATATTTGCAAAAAGGGCCATTAAAAAAAAAAGCAATGAGAGAGCCCTGGGAGGCGGAGGATCCAGATGTCGGAGGTGGAAACGCCCAGCTGGAGAGGGAAGGAGCATGAGGCCCCATCAGAGTCCCCTCGGGGCAAGCCCACCTTTCCCTCCACCCACTGCTCCTGGGCTTTCAACAAGGAGAGAGTGGAACAAGTAGGGTGTTTCCAGTGGCACGTGGAGAGTGGAAAGGTGGCCCTGGAATTTTAGAAAACTTTTCGCTCCTGGAGATAAGATGCGTCCATGCACCATCTGGCAGGTATTGTGGGCGCCCAGCTCAGATCCTCTGGGGCCCTTTTACCCCGTCTGTGCAGGCGGAGGGGAGCTGGAAGGGGTGCTGGGCTTCAGTGTGCTTTGCTTTCCAATAGCCAGCCCTGTGACACTTTTTGGAGGACTGCCCTGCCCTCCGGCTTCTGGAACATTCGCCGCAGTGCTGGAATTTACATCCTCCAGCCCCTCGCTGCGCCGCAGTTAAACCAGAGACTGATGGGTTCAGGGGCAGGAGAGCCCCAGCATCCTGACCTGGGGGAGTAACTTATACCCGGAGCTCCCTGCCCGCCGCCAGCTGAAGTCACCCTCTGGGACATCGCCTGAGGTCACCCTGGCTTGCCTGTTTCTCGGGGAGCACTTTCTTGATAAACCCCCTGCACAGGAATCCTGCATCAGGTCTGCTTCTGGGGTCCCTGGCCTGAGACACACCACTGGAATGGAATATCTCTTGAAACCCCCATGCAAGGCAGACCTTTTGTATCAGGGACACTGGCAGCCACCTCTGGGGCAGGATTTGAAGGACCAAGGGCCCCGTAAATCCCCTGGAATGTGTCCCTCACTCCCCTTAAAATGGAGTTGTTCCTGGGGGATCAGCTTATCACTGTGTTTATACTGCTCCCTGGAGTGGGGTTTCCCTGTAAATCAGGAGCCTTCGGCTGCTGCAGCTGCTGTTGCGGCCCCAGTCGGCCAGGTTTGTGCCGCTGGCGTGGGGCCTGGACGAAATCATGAAGGCAGAAGACTGTCCCTTTGCCACGGCCTGCCTCGCCCCGCCGTGCCCTTCTCCCCGCCTCCTGGCTCCTTCCCCCACTCATTCCGGGGGCTTATCTCAGCTGCACGAAGGCCAGTCCACTCAGGGTTTAAATCATGGTGATGACGATAATGAAAATGGTGATAAGGTGTTATTATTTTTGGAGTGTCATTGCTCCTGAGGATGCTTCATTTTAAATGGGATTTCTGGAACATCACAAATGACCATGGGACCCAAGGGGAAGCTTGAATGGTGGAATTCAGGTACTGTGATCCCCAGATGAGGGTAGTTTGGAATCCTGCCCTGCACCCTTCCAATTACAGTCACAGCATGCCGGGCTGCACTTCACAGCTCCTCGGCACGAATTAGGGAAAGGCGCCCCGTCAGGGTAGATGGATTAGAAAATAGCACCTCCTGGGGGCAGACACAGCTCCAAGGGTGCACAGCTTGGGGGTAAGCCCAGGCTGGATTTCAGCCCACTTACTCCTGGCAAGTACCTTTGCACAGTGCACAAACTGCCCAACCATACAAGGCAGCCCCATGGACCCTAATTAGTAATAGTAATGGCCAGCATCGAGTTTCCCCTGTGGCACCACTGTGCTAAACATGTTGCTTGCACTCTCTTATTTACCGCATCAATCTTAGGAGGCAGATACAATTTGCATCATCCCCATTCTACAGCCGAGGCTCAAAGATGTTAAGCAAATTGCCTAAAGTCACAGAGCAAGGTCTAGGGCTTGAGCTCCCGTAATTGGTGCCACAAGAAATGCCTCCCTCTCTGGATATTTCAGAAGGGAGAAGGGTGGTAGAGGGCAATGAAACATCGTCAGCAAATCAGATTAGCAGAGAGGAGGAAGCGTCTTGGCTGGGGGGCTGTGGAATGAGGCAGGGTGGGCCAGTGGGCAGAGCATTGGCCTGGGGGTTGGGAAGCTCAGGTTAGACTTTCAAGTCTGACTTTTACCAGCTGTGCGTCTCTGGGCAAGTCACTCAACCGGTCTGGGCCTGGACATCCTCGTATGTGAAAATGAGGGTGGGGGAGGGCATCTCCAAGGATCACTCAGGCTCTCTCAGATTGCCATTCCCACCGCCACCCCTAAGAGAAGCCGCAGAGGGGCAGTGAGTGGGCCCCCTGGTCCCCAGTGTGCCCGATGCGAGGAGGGCGGGGCAGGGCCCCTGCGTCCTCAGCCCAGCCTGGGGTCTGCGCTCCCAACCTTCCTCGTGGCCGTTTCCATCCTGACTCAGGCCCACGGCTGCCGCCCTGCACAGATCCGGCAGAGCCATTTATCAAACACACACAGTTCGGGGCACGGTTGCCAAGATCTGTTCCAGAGCGGAGTGGAGCCTGGGGGGCGGGGAGGAGACCTGGGGAGGGGGCGAGCTCTGAGCCGGGGCTGGAAGAGAATCACAGCGTGAAGTCCATCGAGCACCCACTGTGCCAGCTGGTTCTGCACACGTTACCAGTGCAGACCCCATGAGCTTGTTACCCCATTTTACAGATGGGACCAATGAGGCAGAGGGAGATCGTGACCTGGCCAGGGCTGTGATGAGGGCAAGGGGAGCGTTTGAACCTGGGTGGTCTTGTTTAGAGGATGCGCTCTAAGCCATACTGGGGCGACTAGATATTAAAATAGAAATTGTGACTGAGCACTGGATATTAGACACCATCGCTGTGGAAGATTTCAGGAAGGAAAATTTTGAGAAGGGGTTGCACGATTCCTGGGCTTTTTAGCCAGATCAAGGGTATAAAAAAGGGAGCGGAGAGAAGGAAGTTTATGGAGATTTCTATTTTTTTTTTTTATGGAGATTTCTTAGGAGGGCCATTGAGACTGCTGATGAGGGTGCCTTGCAATCTTCCCGGGCTGCCCCCATCTCTCCTGGACTCCTGCCCAGGGCGGCCCGTCCAGGGCTGCAGACTGCTCCCTCCCCTCACTGGTCAGGGAGGTGGCCTTCCCGTCAAGGCCCCTCTGTGTGCCTCCTCACCTTGTGTCTGGGCTTGAACCAGGAACAGGTATGTGTGAGGCTGGACAGGAAAATCCCAGCCAGGCCCCTGTGTGCAAGTTTGTGTCCTCGCGGGCACATGGTGGATGCTGTGGTGCTGCCCAGTCCCCCTTCCGGGATCAGGACTCATCCCTCAGCTACCGGGAGGGTTGATAGCTGGTGGTCACAGCTGAGTCCCTCTATGGCGAGAGCCACCTCGCCCAAGTATTCCCCCCTCCCCTCATCCAGTGATGGGTCTACGCAGGGACACAAAGGCCCAGCCACTTCACCTCAATTCTGGACATCTCTGAAGGGCCGTCCCAGCCTCAGAGCTCCCTGTGGGATCCGCCGAGGCCTCCGTGGTGTCAGCATCGAAGCTCAACTCCTCCCTCCGTTTGATCCTGCTCCCTCCCTCGCCTGCAGGGGATGCTCCCAGGAGCCTCCTGCCTGCGAGGAGTTGTCATCTCAGAGTCTGTTTCCCAGGAATCTGAAGCAAGATAGGGCCTACGTGTGTGTGCGCACTTGTGTGTGCACTTGTGTGTGTGCACATAGGTGAGGGCGAGTCAGCGTGTATGCAGATGAGTATTAGGTGGGAACACGTGATTGTGTAGAAAAGTGGGTGTGTGAACATTTGTGCGAGGGCTGATGTATAAACGCATCGCAGCAGGATTGTGTGTGTGTGTGTGCGCGCGTGTGTGCGCACGGGCGCGTGTATGGTGAGTGCGTTCCCTACAGCTCTGCAGAGCCCTGCGAGAGACAACATCTGGGGCTCTGGGAGGTCCAGCTGCCCGTTCCCTGGTTTCTCTCTTCCTCTCACTAATTGGCCCCTGCGACCCCAGGGGAAATGATGCTGTCTGCTCTGGTGAGTGTCCACATAGCCTTGGAGGATGGCCCAGCCAGATCCTGCCCCCTCTCTCTACCCCTCCCACTTTTGCTCACCCACCCCCTTGCCTGAGCAAGAACCATCCATTACCATGGAGAAAGCCCCCCTGGAAACCAGAGGCTGTCTGGACAGAGGAGGGGAGGGACTCTGAACTCCTATGGTCCAGTCTCTGCTGGGACCGGACTGTGCTCCAATTGGCCTCCGCTCTCTTGCCCCAGTGACGGGAACCTCATATCCCCCAGCCACCCACAGACAAGCCCATCTGTCAGAGCATCCTTCCCCGGAGTAACCCCAATCAGTTGCCCTCTTACTTCTACCCGCTGCTCTCGGCTCCTCCCTCCTCCCTAGGCTGCTGTTTCGAGGCAGCCAAGTTGTCCCCACTAAGCCTTGTCTCCTGTCCCACGCTTCTTCCCCCAAGATCCGTTCATCACTCCTCACATGAGGACATTGGGTCCTGCCCCCCTTTATGGGTCCCTTCGCTGGACACTCCGTGCCTATTAAGTACAGGGTCCAGATTTGAACCCACAGCACCAGCTATAGCTGACCAGGGCCGGGGGGGCAGTCCTTCCCACCACCAGGGCCCCTGTCAAGTTAGGAACCTACATTTGGGTCCACTGTTGTGTTGTAGCCACATCACCTTGTTGGTACTTACATTGACCTTGGGGGTCAAATAAAAATGGCCAGGTCATTTCGGGTGGAATTCTGCCAAGCCAGCCCCGTCTACCCACGCTGGACTTGTTCCTTGGGTCATCGATTTTTTTTGACCTGAAAGTGCCTGACTTTTCATTGAGTACTGTTAAATTTCTTCTTGTTGATTTTGGCCCAGCATTCTGCCTGGGAAGAGAGCTTTGGATCATAAATCAGCGGTATCAAAATAACTTGTGCTTTCAAGGTTTGGGTGAACACGTCTTCTGCGTCTTCATCCAAGTCTCTGGCAAAATTATTGGACAGGTTAGAGCTAGGATGATATTTGCACTGCAAGTCCCTCTCCCCTCCACACAAACTCCTTGGGTGGGGCTGTTCAGACCACCACGAGCCTGCCCTGTATCCTCTCTTCTGCTAATCTAGTCATCCTATGAAAAGGGGGTAAATGTTTAATTAGGGGAAACTCGACTTAGATGAACCCAGTCTGGCCCTTGGACCAGGCCCCGTTCTTCTCCAGATGCTCTGGACTTTCTGTCTAGTCAGCCAGTCTAGGCTGTTTCCATTGTGATCAGAATCCACGCTTCCACTTTCCCTGCTTTTTGGCAACCCAAGGCAATTTTGCCCCTTGCCAGCCTCCTTGCAATTTTCTCATTCTTCCTGATTCTTGGACAGCCCACAGGATCTCGGAAGTCTTTCCTGTATAAAGTAACCATGTAATATTGCAACCAAAGGAGATATGTTTGAGAGTGTATTAGTTATCAATTGCTGTGTAACAAATCACCCCGAAACTTAGCAGCTTAAAACAACATTGATCATCTCAGTTTCTGCGGGTGAGGCATTGGGGAGTGGCTGAGCTGGGAGGTCCTGGATTGGGGTCTCTCATGAAGTTGCAGACAGGACATTGACCAGGCTGTGGTCATCTGAAGGCTTGCCTGGGCCGGAGGGTCCATTTCCAAGATGGCTGACATGGCTCTTGACAGGAGGCCTCAGTCTCTCAATGCGTGGGCCTCTCTGTGGGACTGTTTGACTTTCCTCGCAACGTGGCAGCAAGATTTCGCCAGGGTGAGTGATCCAAGAGAGAGCAAGGAGGAGGCCACAATACCTTTTATGACATAGTCCCGAAAGTGACACACTGCCACTTCTGCCACGTTCTGTTCATTAGAAGCAAGACACTAAGTCCAGCCCACAGTCAAGGGGAGGAGAATTAGGTCCCACCTTCTGAAAGAAACAGTGTCCAAAAATGCGTTGACATATTTTAGAATCACCACAGGGAGTGAAAAGAGATGCTGTCTAATTACCCCAGGATGATGGACTGGAACCAGGACTGTCCTGGGCAAAGCACTTGTGGTCACCCTGCTCTTTCACAGTCTCACAAATATTTGGACCATGAGCCACAGTTAAAAATCACTCATGACCTGGGTCGGTCCCGTGGCCTAGTGGTTAAGTTCAGTGCACTTCTCATTGGTTTGGTTCCTGGGCACAGTCCTATACCACTTGGTGGCGGCCATGCTGTGGCAGCGACCCACATACAAGATAGAGGGAGATTGGCACAAATGTTAGCTCAGGGAGAATCTTCCTCAGCGAAAAACAAATCAGTCATGACCTTCTTCACATATATATGTATAACTGAAACAGAAGTTCACAAAACAGCATTTAACCTTACCATAAGCATTTGTAGGGGAGGAAAAAGTTGTCCCAGACCCTCGTAGGGCCCCTGGCTGGGTCTGAAAATTAAACTGACAAAGCCAGATTATCAGGAGAAAAGCATACAGATTTATTTAATATAAGTTTCATGTGACATGGGAGACTTTGTAAGGAAGTGAAGACCCAAAAAATCAGTTAGACCTGGGTATTTTCATGCGAGGTTTGATGAAGAGTGGACAGTCCACGGAGGACGATGACAGGTTAGCGAGTAAGAGGAAATTGTGGTCAACTGGAGGAAACTTAGCAAGGTCTGAGCGTTAGGATTCTTCTTGGTGGTCCTGTCGTCTTCAGAGACAAGGATGCTTCGTTCCTTGATGTAAGGGGGGGCACCTCTCACATGAGGGTTTTATGACCTGTTTCAGGGAAGAAGGGTTGGGGGACCAGAGTGACCTTCCTACTTCTCCATTTTCTCAAACTCCTTCAGCTTAAAATATGCAATAAGTCAAGGTGCTGTATTTGGGGTAGTGTGTCTTGAACCCCATCACATTGAAATCTAAAATATTCCATTCAATTTCATTCTATTCTACTCTGTATGTTCTTAAAACATTGCTTGTAGCCAACTACATTTATTTCATGATTCACTAATGGTTAGCGACTCAGTTTGAAAAAACAAACCAGTATCCTAGAGCGTGTTCTGTGTGGACACCAAAGCTGCTTCCATTCTCCATCTAGTTTGGAGCTCTCCATGGGTTTCACCCAAGTTTCTTGACTTATCTGTTTTTTATCTTTGAGACCCCTCCTCCCTCAACACACACCCACTCTTACTTTTTAGCTCTGTGGAGTCACTGAATCATGAAATGTCAGAGTATGAAAGATATTCTGGACCAGGAATGACATGTGTCTCCTTGCCAATGCCCATGACAGACATTACTAATCAATCACAGTACCGTCCCATTCAGCTCACTGTGTACCTCAGAATCCTTCCTAACTCAGCGCTCCAGGTATCCCATTTTTTATGACAAAATTTATTTCACAAACGCTTTATTTGAAGCTAAAATGCAGATTCTATCCCAGAGAGGTGAAGTGGCTTTTCCAAGGTCACACAGCTGGTCAGCAGCAGGGAGGAAACTGGCAGTCTTCTCCCCTACCCTGACCACTGTTCCCTCTGCTGAGCCAAGGGCATTCTCGACTTCACCCATCTATTCACTGTTGCCTTGGACCTTGTTCTCCTCACAGGACCCAGCAATCGCTCACCAGCTCGTTCCTCACCCACCACCCATGGACCACCAGGTGATTCACAAGACTCCAGACCCTTTCCAGAGAGAATCTCACCTGGGGGCTGACACTCACAGGGCCACAACCAAGAGAAGCAGCTTTGTTTGGGATGCAAGCCACATCAGGAAAGAACCCACACATCCTCTGGTCCAGCTCCACCCCCAACAGCTGGAATCAAGGGCCCGGAGTCCCCTTGGCCACCCATCGCCACCAAGAGGGTCCAAGCTGGGACCCTACATTGTTTTATGTGACTGCTCACCCTGCCGTGAGCAGTTCCGTGCCATCGCTTACTGCTCAGCCCCTGGTGCCAGCCCAGGCATCTGCTCAGCGCTAAAGAGGTGAACAAGACCATGGAGATTCACGGGCAAACTTCCAGTCACCATGAGGCCTGGAGGGGGCAGTTCTGGGGGCTGTCCAGGGTGCTACAGGAGCCTGAGACAACGTTCCACCCAGAGGAGGGGACACCTGGCAGGCCCGGTGAAGGTTTTGGAGGATGGGAAGGTTACTCTGTAGTAAGGGAACAGCAGTAAGAAAGGCACAGAGGCATAAGGGAGCAGCGGGCTTAGGGGAAGTGCCGCCATTTAATATCATCGGAGAGTGTGCTGGGGGACGGCGGGCGATGGAGCTGCTGCCCACTGGGAGCTCCATGCTACAAAGGGGGAGAGAGCAAAAGAAAATAAACATGCACCAGGTAGTGACAGAAGCAAAGGAGAAATAAAGCTGGAGGGGACAGAGCTGGGGTGCTGTTTTGAGACGGGTAGTCAGGGAGGGCCTCTCTGAGGAAGGGACCTGAGATGCAGGAGCGAGTCTGCGGATACCTGGAGGAAGAGCATTCTAGGCAGAGAGAACAGCAAGCAGAGATGCCCAGAGGTGGTCTCGTGCTTGCTGGTGGGTTCAAGGAGCAGTAGGAGGCCAGTGTTCACACACTGTGTCCTTTCTCCTCTGACTGCATCTGGTCCTTGTGATCACCTGGAAGGAAGGCCACAGACCGCTCCCTTTTCCAGACAAGGATGCCGTGGCCCTGTGGGGTTAAGTGGCTGGTGCGGAGCCATGAAGTGAGCTTGAGGCAGAGCAGAACCCAGAACCCAGGGCTCCAGACACCCAAACCAGGGCCCTTCTGTGGCCCAGAGTAGCCTCGTCCGCCAATTGTGGGCTTGGGCCCAGCAGAGCTCAAAGCAGGACAGCTTCCCAGCCTTGCCAGGGGCCGGCCTGCTGGCTCTTCCAGGAGAGCTGGAGGGTCCCCTGTGCTTGGCTCTGACCCCTCCCAGACCAAAGTCTTGCAGCCGCAACTGGTCTGTTTTGGGGGGCCCTCATCAGAAGCTTGGGGTCAATGGGATTGAGGGAAGCCAGGCCAGGCAAGAGCAGTGCATGGTGCCCTGAAGCTTTCCGGAATGAGGTCTACAACAGACCGTGGTCTGCCTCAGGGACCCAGGCGGAACCCCAGTGGTCCTCTCTGGGGGTGGGGGCAACTGTGGGTGGGATCTCAATTCAGCATTGATCAGGCGTGTGCATCCTCAGCCTGGGGGGTTCACAGTGGAATATTTTTTCTCCTTCCTTTCCTCACTTTCTTCTTTTAAAATATCAGGACTGGAGTGGGGTGGGTGGGATTGGATGATGGTTTCTGGGGGCCTAGGTGAGCTGGCCCCTTTGTGTCCTGCCAAGCCGAATGCAATTTAAAGCCATCATCACCCCGTAACGTACCGAGTGGGAGGACAGGGAAGAGGTTAAGGACTTGGGCTCTGACATCAGACAGACCTGGGTTCAACTCCATTCCCTCTTACTAGCTGTTTGATCTTGAGCAGGAAGCTGCAGTTTTCACCTGTAAAACGGGATAATCAAGCGTCTTTCTTGTGGATCATTAGACAACAAAGCCCTTAGCACGGCGTCGGGCATGTGCAACCAAGGCTCATGGAACACTAGCAGTGGTCTGTCTCGGTGCATAGGGCCCCCCCTCAGCCAGCCAGCTGAGTGAGGATCAAATATCAGCCACGCTCTCCTGATAGACAGCAAGAACAGTCATGGAACTCGCTCTCCAAATCCTGTTTGCACTTCCTGCCAAGGTGACTCTCCTTTGCTCTGGGGAGCAGGACAAGAATTTGTTAGTCCATGAAAGGTTTTTCAGTGGCTGGGCCTGGCTGAGCCAGACTTTCTCCAGGTTGTTGTGGACGTTGGTGGTGCCCCACCCAGATCCCTTTTGGGGGTCTATGACCCATTCCTCAGGTACTACAAATATTGGCTGCTAATGGTTCACAGATTGTCCGTTGTCTGGAGAATCACCTTGACCCAACAGGAGCCAATGGCTGAGGGACACATGAATACAAGGCAGCCCCCTTGTCTCAAGGCAGGACTAACCGTGTGATTTAGTTTATGCTGCAGAAGTCGTTGTGCAATTAGACTAAAGCAAGTCTCCAGTTGAGACTTGCCCTGCCCTATCCCTCTTCCCTTACTCCTCTTATCTTTTCCCAATCAATCACATGCACTGAATCCTTGCCTCAGGCTCTGCTTCCAGGGAGCCAGATCCAATACACAGTCTTGCCATGATTCTAGTCTCAGAAATGCCCATCACTTCAGAATCTCAGGAAGAGGACATCCCCTCCTCTGCCCCTTAATTCCCCCTTACCTCAGCCCCATTGTCCCAGCTGCCTGCTAGATGTCTGCACATGGCTGTCTGGCACCTGAAGACACTGTGAGTCTGACATTGCACTCACTATCTTTGCCCAAACCCAGCTCCTCCTCCTGGCTGCCGGCTGCTACAAATGGCACTCCTCTCACCAGCTCTCCAGACCCCTAACTTGGCTGTGTTCTGATTCCTTCCCTCCCCTGCTCAGCCGCCAACTCCCATGCATCTGTCCCCCTCTCCTTTCTCACAACCAGCAGCCTCTTTCCCTCATCAACCTCATCTGTTTTGAAACAATCTTGGAGACATCTGCTAAAAAGCTACTACTTGTGAGACTCTAAGTTCTTTGTGTTTATGAACTCAATTACTCATCACAATGACCCTCTGGTGAATTATTATCATCATCCCCATTTGACAGATGAGGAAACTGAGGCATAGAAAGGTAAAATCATTCATCCAAGGCCCTACAGCTAAAAACTTGTTGTCTTATTCTGATTTCCCCAGAAACCAACCCCAAGTAAATGATTCAAGTGCAGGAATTATATTTGGGCAGTGAGTGTAGGCAACACTGGCAGGGCGGTAAGGCGGCAAGTAAGGAGTATGTTATCAAGTAAGTTACCACTGTGGGAACTGGAGCTCAGTCCCTCTGGGGAACTCCGAGAAGCACAAGGGAGCTGGGGTATTGATACACCAACTTCTTTTAGTCCACAGTTGAGGGCTATTCCTGGGGGCATGAGTCCCTGGCATTCCTGGTGCAGGTGGAGTGGGCTCCAGCAGCCTGAGAAAGCCCTAAAGCAAAGCAGTACCAGTGCTGGGAGCTGGGAGTCAGACCAGTGCAATCCAACGTGAGGGCTAAGGGGCCAGGGTGGGACACCGATAGGGCCCGTGACAGTGGTAGAGCTGGAAGCAGATCCCAGCAGCGTGGGTCCAGGGTCCACGCCTTTTGCCACATGCTCTGCCAGCTCCAACATGGTGGCCTGCCCTTCCTTTCTTCCCACCAATTTTGCCCATCGTCACCCATTTATTCTCCTGCCCTCACTTGGAGTCAATCCTCTGCTCAGACTTTTTCAGTGCTTCCTGTTAACAGCTGGGTGGAGCCTCACGGTCTATCCTGCAATCGAGGTCACTCCAGAAGGGCCCTTACCTCCAACAGGAGCCTGTCTCCCAGTCCTCCCTGCAGCACACTGTGTCCTGCTCTCCCAGCCTCTGCCCCTTTGTTCACACTGTGCCTCTTCTTGGAATGCCCTCTCTCCATCACTGCTGTTGAAGTCCTGCTGACAGTCTGACTATAAGGCCCCTTGGTCCACAGAGCCCTTCCAGAGCCCTCTCTCCTCTGAAGGCAGTGGCTCCTGTTGGCCCTTATCTAAGCGCATTCATCTCTGTGCTTTGTGCCACAGCTGTGGCGCTGCGGTTAAGCCCCTTACCCCAGCTGTCAGACTGTTAGATGCTAAATTGCTGAACCCCCACTCTGTACCTGCTATGTGATTCTTAGCAACTTACTTGATGGCTCCAGGCCTCAGTTTACACATCCACGAAATGGGGAAATAATAATATTTACATCAATGAGTTGCTGTGGGGATTAAATAAGATAAGCCACATAAAGAGCCAGCACATAACATGCTCAAGAATCTCCCCCTCGGCCAGGCCACACACTCCTTGAGGAGGAGACCCCACCTCTTAGTGCTCTCTCTATCCCCCATGGCATGTGGCACAGCCTTCCACCCAGCTGTGGAGGGATCGTATTAAAACGTAAATTCTACACCCTGTTGGATCTCACATACCTCTTGCTAAGCCCTTCCTTCATTTTCTTCTTTATTTTAAAACCTACTCATTTTGCTTCCTAATATTCATCACTTACAGACATTACATTTATTTCCTTGTTTGCTCATTGGCTGCGTCCCCTGAGAGAATTAAACTCCCCGATGGCAGACATTCAGAATGTTTTTTGCACTGCTGTATGTCTGGCACCTAGACCGTCTTATTTTTTTCTTGGCCAAGGCTGCAGAAGTCAAGGACTAGTTCCATTTGCTCATCCGTCCCAACCCTGGCTTGAAGGCGCTCAGCCACGGGGGTTTCTCCCTTGGTGCTGGATCTCCTGTGCATCTGTGCTCCCTCCAGGCCAATGCAAAGGGGCCCCCGTCGTTGTTCCTGGGGCCCAGGCCAGGCCCTAGGGAGACAGTAGGAGAGAAAGATGGATAAGTCTATCAGACCTCTGGGACCCAGACTGGGCCACATCCACAACTGTCACCCCTTCCGCACGACCCTGCTCCTCACTCCAGCCAGACTACAGATTCTTCCAGGAAGTTGGTTCTGGAGCCAGAATCCCAAGGGATTTGAGCCCCTGAGTGCCACGGGCAGTGATGATTCCACCAGCTACCAAATCTGGCCCGCCGTCCCCCACGCTTGGATGCTGGAGGTGAGGGAGTGGGAGGTGGGAGACTATGTGCACGTGTGACTCAGTGTAGGGGGCCCGGCAGAAGCAGCAGCTACAGAAGTGACTCATCAAAGAGCGGGGCGGGGTGCTGAGGGCTGGTGGGGCCTGGGGCCAGAGCTGAGCGAGTGGGAGTCAGAGACTGGTGACACACCTCATCCCACACATGGGACAGTGGCCAAGTGGACTTCAGCTTGGAGGAAAGACACCCAGGGCCCACGCATCCAGTGGGCTCCATCCACAGCTCCCTGTGCGCCTGTTGCCTGCTCCAAGACCAAAGCCAGCCTCGTGCAAAGTCCTCCAAGATTCGGCCCCATCCTCCTCCAGCCTCTCATCCTGCGACTCCTCTCAACTCTGCTCCAGTCATATGGGATCATTTGAGTTACCAGAAAGTTCCATCCCCTCCTTAGCTGCCAAGCATTTGCCTGGGCTGTGCCCTTTGCTTAGAAGACCCACTGCCTCCCCTGCAGACACTGGAGGCTGGATGTGTTATTGCCCCTGCCCCATGTCACCTTAGCACCTTGGGCCCGTCTTCACCCTCATGGCCTGTTTCAAAATGTAGCCTTTATTGTTGTTCAGATATGGTGGGACCAATCGATCAGAAATGATTGCCATTGAAAAGACAGTTTATTACAGATCCCAAGAGGAAGGGGCATGCCACACCACAGGGGGCCACATGGGGAGGCACCAGGGTCAGTTGGGAGGCAGAGGGAGAGAGAAGAAACATGGGCAAGAGCCTTCATTCTGGTTTCTGCAGGGAGGACAGGACAAGGCAGCATAAGCAGCTGGTGTGAACAGCTTCAGTGGGCACTGGGGTCTAGGGACTGTCCGTAGTTGTCTGGTACCTGGCCCTGGGGCGATTAGGACACGTGAATAGCGGTCCAGAATGAGACCACTATCCAGAGTGCTCCACTATCCACAAGCCAGAGTGGCCCAGAGTGAGCCCCAGAGGGGGATGAAGGCGGTGGGTGCGTGTGTCTCTGGTTGGTTTGCGTGTGAAAGGTGTGCTCACAGGCAAGTCCTTGGCTCTCAGAGAACCGGCGAGCCCTGGGAAAGGCAGTATCTCCAGGATCAACAGGTCCAGATGTCAAAGCATCAGAAACACGTGGTTCACACGTGGACTTTCCTCCGTTTCCCAAACTCTCCTGAGGGCAGCAACCAGGCCATGGTGGAACCCCAGCACTGAGCTGACAGCTAGGGGGCTCTTGGCAAATGTTGGACATACGAGGGGCCACTATGGACCAGGCCTAGCGCCAGGCACATGGGGACGCAGCAGCAGAAAGAAAGGCAAAATCCCTCCTCTCAAGGATTTTCCTTCCAGTGGGCATGGCGGACAAACCAACCGACAATAAACCAACAGGAGAACCTCAGGTACTGGACAGCGCTGTGGCGGAAATAAGACACGAAGACGTACTAGCATCCGGGTGGGCGGAGGGGGAGGGACCCATTAGAAAGGGTGGTGGGGGCAGCCTCTCTGAGGAGGTGCCCTTTGGCCGAGACCTGAATGTTGAGGAATCAGCCATGCCAAGGTTTCAGGGCAGAGTGCTCCAGCAGATGAAGAAATGAATGAATGAATGAATGGATCCTTGGGGCTGCGTTCCCACCTCCTAACTGCTGGCTGTCGTGCATTTTGAGGTTTGAATGCCATCAGTGTCGGAGTCTCACGTATTAAGATAACTTTATCATGGTCTTCCCTCATTAACAGGAACATTCCACAGGGTGGCCCGGGCCCTGGGAGCAGGTGTTCTAAGTGTTCTAAGCCTCAGGGCAGGACACTGTTTTAACCAGCTTTGCTCTTTGACCCCTCATTCCATTCACACCAGAGCCAGCAACCGTGCTGCCGAACTTGTCCCTGATGAGAATGAAAGTGGTGGATTTATGGCCCCGGTTGACGGTGCCTCTCGCGGGGGCGGGTGAAGGGCAGTCTTGATCAATTACTGAGGTGTTGCCCGCCATCGGACACTCAGGCCAAGCCCAGACCACAGATGCTCCAGGCAAAGCCCCAGGTGCAGACCCCTGGGCTGCCCAGCATCTTCCAGCAAGCCTCCTCTGGCAACTAAGGCTGGAAGCTGACCAAAACAGGGGAGCAGCAGCGGTGGGCCGCTTTGGGGTTCCTTGTAAATCTCCAGTCTTTACTGGGAGAGCTGGGCTGTCCAGCCAGGCCACCAGGAGCCACTGTTTGAGGCGCTTGGCGGGGGTGTGCAAACGTGATTGACAGATAAAAGTCAAAGGGAGGAGGCGGGGGGATTACGCTGTCAGCCTGCAGGCAGGCGGGATATAAACAGTTTTAATGGACCCCTCTCCCGCGCTGGGTGCTGGAGAAGACATCTTGAGACGTCCATCACACTGGCTTGCAGGGTTGTCTCAGCGGCTGTCTGGGCTCCCTGCAGCCTGCATGGCCTTCCTTTCCCATGGGAAGTTATTTGCTTCCCATGGGAAGGCCCTGGCTGCATGTCTGAGTTCCAGAGGGGAACCCAGGGCTGTCTGATTCACCAACAGGCCCAGGAGAATGGATCCTGTCGAAAGACGGGGTGTTGGGGCAATTAGGAAGGGCAGGAAAGGAACATTCTCTGAGACCTGCTTTCTGCTCAGAGAAGAGAAGTAGCTGCCCCAAGATCATAAGTGTTGGACCTGAACCCAAGTCTTCCCTGCTGTTAACTCCCATGGCGTGTTGCCACTGCCATCTTCTTTTCATTCATTCATTGGTTCATTTGTCAAATATTTCTTGAACCCCATGGGGAGTGGGAAAAACAGATTTCAGAGCCCAGAGTCCCTGCTCCTCCGCTCCCAGCCAAGGGGACTAAGGCAAATTGCTCTGCTTCAGTTTCCTCATTAGCAAAAAAGGATCGTGACACCCACCCCTTGTGAGACTCTTCTCAGGATCCGTACGAATGCGTGTGGGTCATCTTGGTGCACGGTCAGCCCTTGCCCGCGGGCACCGGCTTAGGGATTGCAGGGTGCCACGAGACTTCCCTTCCAAAGGCTCCACACCTGCTGAGGGACAGACCTCACAGCTGCTTCTGCTAGTGGGCAAAATGGAATGAGTGCTCCACGGAGACGGGAGGAACGAGCTGCGGGCAGTGACATTTGGGTGTGGTGAGGGGGAGCTTTCGAGGAAGATGGGCATTGAGTCCCACCGGTGCGACAGCAGGAGAAGGGACATCCAATGGAGAGGACAGCGTTGGCAAATATCTGGAGACCTGAAGGCTATCTGAAGACGGTGGGGACAGAGTAGATTGGTGTCACTTGGGCAAGGGGACCAAGGGAGGGATTGGCAGGGTCTGGTCAGGGGGGTTAAGACCGGATGCTAATTGACTTTGGTTGTTACACTAAAGAACTTGAACTTTCTTCTCTGGGCATGGGGAAGGCTATTAATGGCTTCTGAGGAAGGCTGTGACATAATCCGGCCAGGGTCTTAGGGAGAACATTCTGGGGGCAGTGTGGAGGATGACCTGGGGGGCTGAGACTGGGGGTTCTGCAAGTCCAGCCAAGACGTAAAGAACAGACAGATCTGGATGAAAATGAGATCAATTTACTGACATTTACTATGTTTCAAGCACTTTCTTTTTTCTTTTTTTTTTTAAAGATTCGCCCTGAGCTAACATCTGTTGCCAATCTTCCTCTCTCTTCTTTTTTCTCCCCAAAGCCCCAGCACATACTTGTATATATACTCTACTTGCAAGTCCTTCTAGTTCTCCTGTGTGAGCTGCCACCACAGCATGGCATCTGACAGACAGGCGGTGTGGTTCTGTGACCGGGAACCGAATGCGGGCCACCAAAGCCAAGAACGCCAAACTTTAACCCCAGGCCATCAGGGCTGGCTCTCGAGCACTGTCTGTAACTTTCTCATCCACCTCTCAACAGTGCTGAGTTAGGTGCTCTTGTTCCCATTTTGCAGGTGAGGAAATTGAGGTATAAAAAGGCTAAGGAACTTGCTCGAGGTCACATAGCCAGTGAGGTGTGGAGTCCAGATCCAGATCCTCGTCTGTCTGAATTCAAAGCCCTGATCCCTCCCGGACCGTGATGCCCACAGGCAGAGGAGGTCCCAGGGTGGAAAGAGAGACGGGGCCACAAGCTTAGCAGATCTCGGGGACTTCCTTCCTCACCATCCCTGGGCGGAGCGTCCTCCCTCTGCCCCTCTGCCTCCTGCTCTGTATCCCGGAGGCTGACTGTATGGGCAGCCTGGTCTTTTCCTATTGGCTTCTGGCTGGGCTCCAGCAAGGGGGCGGGAGAGCAGAGGGAAGGAGGAGAGCGAGCAGGGGAGCCGAGTCGCCCTGCTGTCTCCCTGCCTCAGGCGCGCTGGTCCCTTTACTGACGGCCACGGCTCCTTCAGGCCCTGCAGGCACCCCCCACAGCTCTCTGCAGATACGGCTGCTCCCTCTCTTGCCCTTTCAGACCTGGGGGAGGTGACAGCACTCTGATCTCTTATGTGGGACTGTCTATCGGTCTGGAGCTCGGGAGGGAGGGCAACAGGGGTCAGCTTCTAACACTGGACCCTGACGTCACGGGGTGGACAAGCTTGCCCAGGGAGCGTGCAGAGGGTGATGCTCAGGGACCAAGCTCAGGGGGAAGCTGACATTTCGGAGTCCCCAGAGCGTGAGAAGCCAACGAAGTGGCTGAGGCTAGATGGGGTCAGAGCGTCTCTCACATCCCCAGCTGGAAATTGTTACCCGCTGGCTCCATCTCCTTTGTCACAGAGGGTGGAGTTCTGTGACCCGTCGTCTGCCAGTCTCTGGAGACAGTGCTTGCTCCCTTGGGAGGTGAACTCCGCCAGCAGATAACTGCGTTATCCCCCCTCCTGGGGCTTCTCCAGCCGCGCATTCTGCAGCCTGGCTTTGTGCTAGGAGGGCCTAGGAAGGCACGTGGAAACGCTGACTGGGAACGAAGTGACCTTCTTTTTGAAAAGCCTGTTCTATCCCCAGGGCCTGGTTGGCTGAGACCTCTGGAGCCAACTCCCCGGGGGGTGCTGATTTGTGAACAGTGCCTTTCGCCTTTCTGGGAATCAGGACCCCGTCTGCCCCACCTGTGGCCTGTGTCAAGCTGCACAGGGGCACGGCCGGATGCAGCAGCCTGCTACCTGCAGACAGAGCATGACTGGCAGCAGCAGAGAGAGGGGTAATGGCTGCCATCTCGTGTGGCTAGTGTCAGAGAAGAGGAGGGAAGGATGGGGTCTCAATATTTAAGTTGGAGCTACAAAAATCGATCTTTGAACAGAGGTAGATCCATTTGGAACCATAGGACTTGAGCCAGAAAGGGCTTTCCAGAACCCCACCCTCATTTCACAGACGAGGAAACTGAGGTCTAGAGAGGGGACCTTACTCATGGTCTCAGAGCCGGCCAGGCCCACCCGGTGCTCTCTCTCAGCACCGCCACCCTGCCTTCCCACAGCTTCTTCCTGCCAGACTCCTCGCCCGGGGAGAATGGTCATTTCACACACATCGGCATCCACGTGCCTGCGGCTGGTCCTGATCCCAATTCCTGCCCGCCTTTGTCCCCACCCTGGAAGCAGCTGGCTGCCCCACGGCGGGCGGGGCTGCCTGGGTGTGAGACGACCGTTTCTCGCAGGGCAGAAACGAGATCTGCTCCCTGGGGAGAGGTGTTTGTGAGCCGAAATGCCAGCCAGTCGGGTGAGGAGCGGGCCGTTGTCATTCTGTGCTCCACAGATGCCAGCCGCACAGGGCAGGGGGGGCGGGGGGACAGGGAGGAAGGGCAGGGGGCTGGCAGCGCTGTTAGAAGGGGCCTTGGAGAAGGTGCAGGTGGAGAGCAGAGGCGCTGAGAGGACATGGGCTCACCCAGGGTCACACAGTGAAAACAGCACCCCAGGGTCAGACAGCTCTCCTGGCCCAAGCTGACAGATTAGATTATTACTCAGCCAGTATCTATCCCCCTCCTCCTCCCACCATGCACAGGGACCAGTCCCTGCATACTCAGGTTGGGCTTGGCCATGTGACCTGCTTTGAGCAAAAAATATTAGCAGACGTGACCGAGCAGAAGCTTGAAATGTGCTGATGTGGCGTGACCTGCTCCCGTGCACTCTGATGGTCCTGTAAGAAGAGGCTAGCCTGGGAGGCTGCTGCCCTTCAGCCGAGGTCATAGAATGATCTTACATGGAGTGACATGGGCCCAGCTTGCAGTCTGAAACAGAATGCCTGGCTGAACCCATCCTAGACCAGGAAAAGCACGGTCGACCTGCAGGCCCATGACTGTGAGAATAAATGCTGTGGCTGTAAGCCGCTGAGTGTGGGGACTGCTTGTTTTGCAGCAGCATTATGGCAGTAGCTGACTGATACACAGAACCAGAGCTAGAGGAGAGGCCAAGGGCTGGGACTTGAAGATTCAGGCTGTCCACCTTCCTCCCCTCCCACAGCCCTGTGAGAGGGAGATTGATGGAGAGGACACTCTGAATGCTCTTAGTTAGCTCTAAGAGGCCACACAAACGTGGGGAGGGCCCCACGCCCCTGTCAATACTCATTATATCTCTGTGAGGAAAGCGAGGCTCCTCAAGGAGACTTCCCAAGGCTCGAGAGCTGGAAAATGGCAGAGCTGAGACTAGAACCGGGTCTCCTGGCTCCAGTTTTCCATGTACCAAGCAACCCAACCCTGAGCCAGTTGAGCGGTGAGACCCGCGAACATTGGAACCAGTGGCCTGGCTCAGCCACGGAGGGAGGGGGAAGGAGAAGTTACTGTGTCCCCTGGGTGTGGTGCTGTGGGGACCTCGGGGGTCTCCACTCCCAAGAGGCTTCCACCACTGAGAAGATGAGGCTCACACACAATCTCCAGTGTCCCGGGCAGCCCTGGTCCAGCCTTAGACACAGCATCCACTCCGCCTCAGGACGGACAGCCTGGCTGGGTCATCCGGGTCTCGGGGTGGGTTTGGGCTCCCTGCCCCCAGTGCCACGTCCGAGACAGAGTGGTCCAGAACTGCATTCAACCCCAACTCTGCCCCTCCAGCTGTGTGACCTTGGATAGGGTGCTGCATGTCTCTGGGCCTCAATTCCATCATCCACACAGTGGGGCTCACCGGCCCTGTCTGTCGTGGGAGGTGACATGAGATGACATACACGGAACATGGAGCAAAGATGCCGGCACAAGATGAGCTCCCGATAAGAGGCAGCAGCTTCCATTACTATTATCACGTGATTCAGGATTGCATGGAACATTCAAGGTTCAGAGCCGTGGGCAGCACCGTCTGCAGCCAGCAGGGCCTGTCTCCCCTGGGGGACTGCTGGCTCATCCAGAATCCACCCTGGGAAGGGGGTGGGTCGGAAGAGTTTCCAATCAGAAGAGAGAGCTGGCCTTTGCTTTGCGTCCCCAGATGAGAGCCATGAGGGTCCCAGGAGCACAGGGCCTAGCCGGCTCCCAAGAGGAAACCACGGCAAACAGTTTGAAGACGGGGCCTGGCCGTCCCTCGGTGAGGGACGGCCAGGCCTCATGGCCTGAGTGACATGGGGCCGCAACAGGGTGGGTGCAGCCTGGGGAGGTGCCGGTGGAATTGCTGAGAGTAGGAACTGCTGGGGCCTGGGGCAGCTCATCAGCTCTGTCCCCTGGCCACACACACACACACACACACACACACACACACACACACACACACACACACACACTCCCCCAGAGGAACCCCTCTCCAGCTGGCACTTGGGAACCCCAGAGCATTTCCCTTGGGAGTGGATCTTCAGGAAGGATGGAAGCCTCCTGAGAGGACGCCGTGTCTTCCGAATAGTCTGTCCCTCCCCGACTCTGGGTCTGGTCTAGGATTCTGCTGTCCTTACAGCGTGCACGAGCAGGCCCTCTGCTCAACCACTTTGCTGCAGTTCGGGCCAGTCAGTCATTCTGAAGACGTTTAATGAACAACTACTATGTCCCAGGCTCAGTGCTGAGCCCTAGGGACGCGGCAAAGAATAAGACACAGGGCGCTCTTGTCCTCACGGAGCTGACGTCCCAGGAGCTGGAAGGGTTCACCTGAGCCATCACCCACACCCTCTCCTTACTCTGGGGTCCAGGCCAGGCCAAGGTGACGCCCTGTCAATGTTAAGGTCGTGAGGAGTGACCAGGGAGCCTGAAGTTCTGATCCCCACCGATTTGTGTGTGACCTTGCATAAGTCACCTCCCCTCTCTAGGCCTGGATTCCTGCCTCTTCAAGGAGAGGGACACGGGACCACAGGCCCCCCGAGGCCCCTCCTCCCTGGGGGCGTCCAGGAATCAGCTCTCACATGGGGATCGCTCGGCAGGTCTTTGCTGAGGACGCTCTGACCACAGACCAGCCCGGGGACTCACGATGACAGGCCTGGCCCCCTTCTCCAGGAGGACCCTGATTTAGATGTTTTTAAAATAAACAGGAAAATAGTTTAAGACATCAGCAAGCTTAAGCCAGCAGCATTTCTACTGCCCCGGAATTCTCCTTCCTGTACCACAGTTAGAGATCACCCGGGCTCCGGCTTCCTTGGCCCTCGTCTCCGGGGAGAAGGGCACCAGGTCCAGTGTAACCGGCTTCACAGTCACGGCGTGTCTGCTTCACGCCCGGGAGGTAAGATGATCGTCGTGAATTACACGGTGACTAGTTGAGGATGACTGCGAAGGAAGGCTCCTCTCTCCCCGGTTCTCGAGTTCTGGTGGGAGAAGGGCCGCGAGGCGGCCGCTGGAAGGCGGAGGCCGAGACCACAGACTTTGAAGCCTGGGTTCAAATCCTGCTTGGCCTGGGCAAGTTTTTTAACCTCTCTGTGCCTCAGTTTACTCATCCGTAAATAGGGGATGGTTGGAATAATCCCTACCTATCTCAGAGGGGGTTGTGAGGATTAAATGGACTACTGTTTGTAAAGTGTCTGGACCTATCAGTGCCCCATAAATGTTTGTTACATGGGCGCTCAGCCACGGCGTGGTGGAGGAGTCCTAAGAAAAGAGGTTCAGGGTGCCCAGAGCCATTGGTCTTGTGTCCTCATGGCCTGTGCTAACCAGGGTTGCTGAAAACAGCTCGTTTTTACTTACAGAAAATTCACTCTGAGTCAGACACTGTCCCAGATGGTTTTTGCGTACATTAACCAAATCAACCCTCACAATAACCCTAGAAGATACAGAGGTGCCATCCTCATCGCTCCCATTTTACAGATGGAGAAACTGAGGCCCAGAACGGATGCACCCCTGGTTGGGGGCATCAGAGTCTAGTGCTACAGCTGGGTGGAAGGCAGGGGTGCAGTGGTCTCTGGTTCCAGCCGTGTTCGCTCTGACCAGCTGTGTGGTTTGGGGCAAGGAACTAACCTCTCTGTTTCCTCAACTGTGCAGTGGGGGAAATAACACTTACCCCTCAGGGCTGTCGTGAAGCGTAAATGAGATAACGTGGGCGGCATGCCTAGCGTGGCTGCTGACGTAGGACGGGGCTCGGGAGATGGGAGAAGTTATAATTTCAAAAAGGGAAAAGGGACTGGGCAGATGTCCTAACCGCAGGACAGCCCCAGGCCGACAGCCTCTTTCAGCTCCACTGAAAGTATTTAGCGGAAAAAAAACCCTCCAGCTTCCCACTCCCATGCAGAGCCCCAGGGACCTGTCACAGGGGTAAGGATGCTGCGGGGTGGGCCTCAGACCTGGGAGTCAGCCAGCCTGGGGCCCACTCCTGCTCCACCACTTACAAGCCCCATGTCCCCAGACAATCACTCCCATCTCTGGCCTCGGTTTTCTCATCCGTGCAGGGGGAGAGCAACCACCATTTCACAGGTATGGGTAGGAGGGGACGAGATAGCTCAGGTTTATTAAGCCCTTGCCATGTGCCAGCCCCTCCTCTATGCACGTCACACCCCCCTGTGGAGTAGGTACCGTTAGTATTGCCAATTTACAGATGCAGAAACTGAGGCTCAGAGAGGTCAAGGAAACTGCCTAAGATCACACAGCACCAGAGCGGTAGAGGAAAGATGTCAGCCCAGCAGAGCTACAGAGCCCACAGCCTGTGGCTTTGGTAAATTGCTCCTAGGAGTCCCTCTCCAGCTCCCTGGATTTAAAAGCAGGGAAATGTGGGCTGTGTCTTGACTTTGTGGCCTGAGCTGGGAGGTCCCTGGCTGTTTGTGAAACATGCCTAACCAGGCCCGAGGTTCCAGAGAGGCTGACGCAGTTTCCTGTCTGGTCCTACCCTGGCACCATCATCCCGGGACACTGGCCAGAGTCAGGGGCTGGAGCAGCCTGGCCTGCCTGCCTCAGCTTTCTTCCCGCTACGAGGTGACTGTGACCTCCCCTCGGCCGATTCCTTTTCCCCAGAGCATCCTCTTCCTGTTGCTCCAGTTTGCGTCTCCTCAGGCCCAGGACAAACCACTCCCTTTACGCTGCCTGCAGCGGGGACTGTGCCACTTCTGGAAACCCTTTTACCCCCAAGCAGCTCCCCGTCCACATTCCTGTGGCTCCAGGGCAAGGCTGGCCAGCCTAAAGTCATCCCTCCTGGCTGGAAGGACTGTTGGGATCACCTGTCCCACCTCCCCCTTTCCACAGACCAGGCAAGGGAGATGCAGACAGGGGCAGGGCTCAAAGCAGGGTCAGGAGAAACTATGAAAACAGCCACCACTGAAGAGCCTTAGGACATGCACAGCCTTAGCTGTGCCGATGGCTTAACTTTCATCCAATACCCAGTCCAGGCCTGCAAGGTCGGTGCTCTTGTTCCCACTTTACAGCTGAAGAGATTGAGGCACAGAGAGGTTAAGTTGCCTACCTAAGGTCACACAGGAAGCGATGGTCTAGGCATTTAAGCCAAAGTCTGTCCTGACTCCTAAATCAGTGCTCTTTTCTCCTTGCCACACCATCAGTAACTACTTATTGAGTTTGTGGGCCCAGGGCCACCTACCAAAATGGCTGGATTCTCTGTCCACCGCCAACACCCAGAAAACCTGGCAGGAGGTGGGACGGTCTGCTTCACCCCTCAATCGGGGCTTCCTCTCCAGCGCTCCATCCCTTACCCTCTTCCAGAAAGTTTCACAACCACGTCAAGCTGCTGGGGATACAGAGAGAGAGAAGGGCTCTCCACCGCCCCACCTTCCTTCCTTATTTTCTTCCGCTCCTCCCTTACTCTTCCTACACTGAGGCCACGCTGGTCCCTCATCATCCACCCGCGCCCCCTCGTCGTGTCTCCCCTCCACGTGCTTCCTCTCCCCATCCCCTCCCGTCAGGATCCTGCCCATCTGCAGGGAGATGGGAGCTCAAATCCCTCGACTCCTTGTGTGAACCGGGTGACCTGAAGCAAGTGGCTTCTCCTCACTGAGCCTGTTTCCTCCTTTGCATATGGGGTGCTAATAGCGGTTTGGAGGGACACTTGGAGGATTGGATGAGCTACTGTGTATAACACAGTCCAGTGCTGCATTATGGTGGCAGCAGTGAGTGGCACAGGAACTGGGCGATGGCTGACAAGACCGAGGGCGGGATGAGGGCCTGGGCAGGGCAGCATCGGAGGCTGTGGCTTGGATGCTGGAGAGAGGACTCCCAGTGGGGACTGGGACCACGTCTAAGTGAGACCAAACAGCAAGGCAGTCCAGCTGATGTCCCAGAGGCAGTGGCCGAGTGCCCTGCTGGGAGGATGGGGCCCAGCCTGGGGCACCTGGTAGGTGGGCAGTGGGCACCACCCCGGGCTGGTCATCAGGCTGAGATTTGGGGAAAAGCCTCGCAACAGCCCTCTTAGTATTTGTCTCCCCACTTTACAGACGAGGACAGCGAGGCACAGAAAGGGTAAGTAGCTTTCTCAAGATCACCCAGCAGGAAAGCAGCATGATCAGAATTAGAACCCAGGCAGTGTGTTAACCGAATCCCCGCCGCGCCGGCTCACCACAGGTTGGAACTGAAGTACCACCACGTCATGATCTGCCCTGTCCTGGACCTCAGCTGAGCAGGATGTGGACGGATTCTCAAGGGAAGCAGGAACACTGGGCCGATAGCCAGCCAGCCCCCGGCCACCACAAGCAGCCAAATTCTTCCCACCTCTGACCCGCCCTGGGGCTGCCAGAAAGAAGTCGGGCTCCAATGACAATTTCTAATAATTAAAGCTAAACGAGAGGAAACTATTAAATGAGAGCAGGAGGGGGCCACGGGCCTTTGAACTTGCGGGGGTGGGGCTGGCCGCTGCCCCAGCCGCCTCCACACTCAAGCTCCCTTATTAAAATAGACCCCGGTGCAGCGCCCTCGGGCAGCCTGGATTTGGGGTCAAATCGGTGCCATCAGCCAGGAATGTGCCGCAGGGGGGCCCAGAGCCCTGCCCAGGTCAAGCCGGTGACTCTGGACACAGGGCCGTCTTCTGGCTGGTGAGAGTAACTGCATAGAGGGGGACAGGAGGGGCCTTCGCAGACCCCATCCCAGGCCGTCCCACCCCCAGGGGTTGGCTGGATCCTTTCCTCCTCCTTCCTCACGCGACAGGCCCTCCGGGCTCCCTTCTCCAGAGGGGGCCTGAAGATCCGAGACCAGAAAATCCCACGGAGGGGCTGCTCCCCCACTGCCATGGAGGGTCACCGTCCCTCCTCCGCCCTCCCCGCACTGCAGTGTACAATCCACCTTCCACACCGTGGACAGGGTGCCCCCGGAGGTGTGCGATGCTGCAGTCCTTTAGGCCAATGACTCCCCCGGGAGTTAGAGGTCACCCCAAAAGAGGACGAGGAGGCTGGAGGGGTTAAGAGGGACAGTAGTTACAGGGAGGCAGGCGATGTTCCAGGTGCCACCTGCCACTCTTATGCAGCCCTCTGCTGCGGGCCCAGGGCGAGTGCCTCTTACTGTCTCGGGCAAGGGCAGGGCAGAGGGTGGACCCCCTCCCCCTCCTCCCCGAAGGACACGTGGCCCACAGGCTCCGGGCGTTGTCAGTGACAGCAAGCAGCCCCACTGCCTGGTGATCCACTCTCCACCCGCCCGGTGGGGCTGCCGGCTGGACCAAGCATGACGACCCTTTCTGAGGGCAGACACAGGGACGCCAGGAGAGGACTTGGCTTCAGAGCTGGGCTCAAGTCCTTGTGGCCTTGAGCAGGGGGGCTGGCCCTCTGGACCTCAGTTTGTCCATCTGTAAAGGGGGTGAGAATCAAATTAAAGTGGAGGAGAAAGTGCTCTCTGCCAGCAATAAGAACAAAGCTAATGCTTAATGGGTGCCTTCTAAGTGCCAGCATCATCTCATGAGATGATGCATCATCCGTGCATCATCTCATCTCATTGTCACACACACCCCTCTGAGGTGGGGGCGTGATGTCTCCCCCAGCAGATGGGGAAGCTGAGGCAGGAGCAGAGCCAGGATTTTGGCCACGTGGGCAGTCTAACCCCATCCACGAGCTTTACCTCTGTGCTCTCTGGCCTCTCCCGCTGGTCAAGGTCAGTTGGAAAGAGGGTTGAACTAGCACAGCTTCCACCTCCCCATCCCCCACCCCCACCCAGGCCACCGGTCAGGCTCATTCTGTGGCCCAGCCAGTGGGGGCAGGTAAGCATGGCCAGTGGGGTCCTGTCGCCCCCCCAGCCCAGGGAAGCCTCTTGGGTGGAGGAGGGAGAGGACAGCCCACGCCCTTGGCCTCCCCCTCCGACCGCCCCTCCATCCCCCATCCCAAAGAAGGCCCTGTCTGCTCCCCACTGCTTTCCTTTTGGCCCTTTCCCCACCCTTCCAGGGAGGATTTATGGTTTTAATAATGCAGACCTTCTCCACCAGCCTCCCTTGCTGTTTAGTCCCCTCTAAAGATCCTTAAAATTAAAACACTAATCAGGAATTTATTTTCTCATCAATCCTGCCCTTCAGGTTATGAGGCCCGGGTGTTTTCACAGCCCGCTGGCCGCGGGGAGGGGCCTCCAGAGCGGGAGGGCACGGGGGACAAGGGCTCTGGCTCCATCCGATTTTGGGAGAGGAGAGGAGAGGGAGAGAGGCTGCGGGTGGCAGAGAGACTCAGACTTAGGTCAGAGAGGAAGGGAGAAGAGGCTTCACGCAGAGACTGTGGACAGTGGCCGAGAAAGATGGAGGGATCAACGTGCTGTGGGGATGAGAGAGAGAAAGAGGGAGGGGGGGATGCAGACAGAGACAAGGCAGGAGATGCAGATGAGAGGGGCAGAAGCCCAGAGAGATGGAGAGACAGAGGAGAGAGTGACGAGGAGGAGGGAGGGGTCAGGGAGCAGACAACAGAAGACAGAGGAAAGGAGCACGGGCTGGGGAAGACAGACACGAGGGGCAGGGTGAGCAGGCAAGCTGGGCACTGGAGAAATCGCCCCTGTCCTCTCTGGGGCCTGCACCCCTGTAGTTTTACATTGATGAGGGGGCCGTGTGGCATGTCTGTCTCCCCCCAGGAGACCACAAGCTCCATGAGGCACGGCCCCTCGGTTTTTCCCCTTTGGTGTCTGCAGGAATGAACTGGGAGGGCTGATTTCTGGCTCCCAGCTCCTTCCAGCTCTGAGACCCTGCAAAGTCCTTAGGGAAGCCCCAGGAGGCCTTCCTTTTCCTCTCCCTTTGAGCTGCCAAAACGCTTGCTGGATCCCAGGCCCTGCCTCCTCCTCTTTTCGGTACAGGCAGCTCGGAGAAGGTGTCACCTCTGTCCACCAGCCCCTGCCCACACAAAGGGGCTGTTTGCAAAGTCTATCTCTCCTGGCCCAGCATTGCTATTCCCTGTATGGGAAGCCTTCGAGATCAGTCAGGTCACCACGAGCACTGAACAAGGAGTCAGCTGCCTGCTCTGCCTCCGACCAGCTGTGTGATGGTGGGCAAGTCACTGACCCTCTCTGAGCCTTGGTTTCTTCATCTGTACAACGAGGGGTTTGCAGGATCTCTGCAGCCCCCTCTTCCTCTAATGGGCTACAATCTTTGACGTAATTTCAGAAATCCTAAAACTAAGTAAAGAAATGGAAAATTTGTGCTTTGTTCGTTTAGTCATTTGACAAAAAGAATTGAGGGCCTGCTCATGTGCAAGGTGCCATGCCAGGCACTGGGGAAGTCACCCTAAAGAGCCCTGCACCTGACCTTGGTTGACAGTGAAGCCACTGTGCTCTCCCGCAGCCTCAGTTTGTCCATCTGTGAAATGGGAGGACGTGGCACCCGTTCTGCCTCAGAGCATTACTGTTCGGGAAAGGCCTTTGCCAACAGGCGTTGGGCATCAGGAAGGGTCCTCTAGCATCGGAAGCGTGCGGAAACCTCATCAGGAGCTCATCCTGCCAGCTCCGAGGTCTCGCAGGCCCTGGGTGGGTGTGGAGTCTGGCTCAGGTGGGGCTGGTGCGGGGGGCAGGCCTTCGTCTCACACAGGCCCGAAGAAGGGGGAGCTGACGGAGGGGTCAGAACACCTGAATTTGAGTCTCAGTTTGCAGCACTTGCAAGGTCAGTACCCTAGGTAAGTCACCTCCCCTCCCTGGGCCCCAGAGTCATCTTTAAAGAAGGACAAACCTGGGGTGAGATGTGAGCATTAAGTAAGGTAACTCAGGTGGACGGCCGGGCACACAGTAGGTGTTCCGAAAACGCATGCTCAGTGCAAGGTTTAAGCCAAAAGATAGACAGGAAGACCGCCAGGGCGTCCGTCCGGTTCCCCAGTCAAGGACGGCCTGGGATTGTGGTGCAGCCCACCCCAGGGGGATCCAGCCTCCCCCCGAGTAAGGCCTTTCCTGGGCCAGCATTAGCGTTTTCCAAGATGACTCAGCAAAACCAGGGGGCTTGGCCAGGCCTCCCCTTTATGCTGAGAGGATTGCTCACACCCCAGCCCAGCTTGTCTGCCTGATAGGAAATCAATGCGTTTATGATCCGAGGCCTCTTGTGCAAAAAGAAGAGGGAATAACTGCTCTTCTGAGATCTGAATAGCAGCATGTCCAATCCGCTGAGTTAACTCCCCTGGCCGCCCTCCCAGCCCAGGGAGCCCTCTCTCCAAGTCAAAGTATCCAGGACCTACAGAACCCAGGACTGTGGTCCAAGGACTTTTAATACCCCCACCCCGAGGGGTAGAGGAGCCCTCTGGGGCGTCCCTCTCATTGCAAACCTGTATCATCAGATCACACAACCTCAGAAAAAGAGTTTAGCTGTGTCTTCAAGAGGTTCTGACTTCTGAAATAATAGAGACATAGTCTCCAAATTCTATTCCTGCGAGAACTAATATATGGTATATGGGAAAAGGTAGATTTTGTTGAGAGGGACAAAATAATTATACTGTAATTATATCTCATCTCTGCTGTAATCACAAATCCAGGGTAGCACGTGACACTTCTCTCTGGTATGATGCGGGCTCCACAGGTAAAATTAACATTCCAGAAGCTAATAGAATTTATGATAATACTGAAAACTGTGATCAAATGTGTTGGGAGAGTGAATCAAAACCCCTTTGGGACATTATGCCTGAGGAGAATTGGCCTGAAGAAGATTCAGATTTGATTAATAACGGATTGATTACAGTTCTTAATCGCTCAACAAACGTACGGCATTAAGTGCAGATGGCTGCAGATCAGGGAGGCAAAAGAATCGTAAAGTTAGTATTAAAATACGAGAAAATTTGTGCTGCTAATGTTGGGTGGTTCAATTGTCTGTTTAAATCCGTGCCAAGCCCTTGCTGGCTCTCACACGTTTGACGTCTGTGTGAGCATTTTAATTGCTGTCAAACTAAGGATGATGCTTTTGTCATAAAATGGCCTGGGCCGTGGGACAGGGGGTAGACTGTGCTGTGAGCTGTTTGCTGAATCCCGGCCTGGCGCTGACCCCTGGTCAGGGCATGAAACGTGCTGGGCAATGCTGTTGTTCTGGAACCAGCGGACAGAGGAGTTTCAAGCAGCCTGACAGGCTGACAGCATTGTTTATGGGTAACGCTGAGATTGATGATTTGGACCCGGTCTTGGTGAGCCCCCTGAAGGGCCCGGCTGTCGAGACTGGCTGTGTAGCAGGAGAGTGTCTCCACGCCCAGCAAAATATGCAAATACCTAAGCTGAGACTCCTCCCCAGTTCGGAGGGCTTCCTTGCACACGCCCCTTGCAGGGGGACGACGGCAAAGTCACCTGGCCTGTCCGGACCCCTAGCTGTGAAGTATATCCTGACTCTAATGCAGTCACTATGTCATATCCTTTTCCTGTAACAGATATAGATTTGTGAGCATTGTCATTTGGGGTCCTGTGAGTCTTTTTTAGCAACTGAATCCGGCTTAGCAGCCACTATTAAGGGTTAAAAATCTGTCTTCCATGTTTTATAGAAGGAGCAAGTGAAACCCAGAGAGGGGGAGTGACTTAACCACCGTCACTCGGCAGGTTGCGGTGGAGCCCAGATTGGAATCACAGGCTCCACTCTCGGTCCAGAGACGCTGGTCTGTTTTTCCCTCCTTACCTTGCTCCTCGGAGGTGAATGGTCACTTCCCAGGAGGCCTAGAAGAACCAGAGAGGAGCATCGACCCCAAGCAGAGGCATCAGGGTGGCAGAAGAATTAGCCCAGGATGAGGTGAGGTTGGAAATCAGAAAACAGATGGTAAAACGTGAGGCTCAATGAGAAGAGCAGATGGAGAAAGAGGCTCAGGACCGAGTCTGATGGGAGAGTGCATCAGTCAGCGTAGGATCGCTGCTGTGACAAACAACCCCAGTCTCAGGCACTCAACGCCAGAAGAGTTTATTTACTGTTCACGTCGTAAGTCCCAAGCGGGTGAGTGGAAGAGAGGGGGGGCTGCTCCACGCAGTCATTCAGGGACCCAGGCTCCCTCCATCTTGTGGCTCTGCTCCCTTCAGGGTCCTTGGGGTCCTCGCCATCCAGAGGGAAGCTGGGAAAAGAGAGAACACCGATGTTGTCAGAGGCCAGCCCGGGGGTCACCTCTTTTATGAACACCCCAGTCTGCATGTTGGTGTACAGGAGTCAGGACCGAGGGGCTGACTTCCTTTCTTGCTGACGGGCGGTGGTGAAGGGCCTGAGCCAGCCGACAATTGGCGCTTCGGTGTCCCTAGGGGCTCTCCTGACATCTTGACATCAACCCAGCCCCCTTCTATATAAGGTGAGCCAAATCTCAAACACGCGGTCAGTCCCGAGACGGCCAGGCCACTCTTGGCCCCTTGAGCCTCTGACCCCCACATCCCAAGTTCATCTACTAACACCCTTGGAGGAGCATTTCAGCAGTTGTTGTAGATCAGCTGCCATCCATCACAACCTTGGAATAAATCGCAGAAGGATATGAATTGTGAGTCGTTATTTCCCGGGATGGGCTGTTCTCCTACTTAGAAACACTTGCATTCATGGCAAAGACCCTGTTGGAAGCTGACTCCAGTAGTTTAAAAACTACAAGAAGTGGTCATTTGTGTGTTACCCAGGAGAGAACCTGTGTTGGAATTTTCCACCGGTAGGAGTCAGTAGGGCACAGACTGGGGGCTGGAGTAGAGCGTGGCTCAGAGCCAGGCTGGGGGAAGGCTCCCGGACACCGTACCCCAGGACACGGGGTGAAATATGGGACGAGCACAGGCCTTGGGGCGAGACAGCTCTGGCTTCTACTCCACGTTACAGTGCTGTGTGACTTTGAACAACTCAGCTCACCTCTTTGGGCCTTGTCTCATCTGTAAAATGGGAGCAATCATAGCACCTTCCTCAGAGAGGGGCAATAGAGTTTAAGGAGAAAATGCACCAAAGCACAATGCCTGGCACCCACGAGGTTTCCAGTAACTGAGCTTCCACCAGCCCTCCCCAGACTGCTCTTGAACCTTTTGTAATAGGAGGAGCCCAGAGCCTACTGAGGTAAGCCTTTAAGTCATCAGAAAGAGTCCCATGCAAACGTGGTATTTTTCCAGGATCTAAGGACGTAATTGACTACACCAGGTGGAAGATGAAGCTTCTACGGCTGGTCCTGGTGACCAACGCCAGGGAGGGAGCGGGGTCCAGAAGCTCAGCTCTCCAGCGAGTTCCTCCGTTCCAAACGATTTTTCACCCAGCTTGGGAGAGCCTGGGCTTGTAAAATGCACTTATTAGTCGAAATGATCTAAATCTAATCTAATTCTCCCGTGGAAATGACGTAGTAATGCTCCTCACTAAAGATCTGATGTTCAATGTGGTATAAAATGACCACAAACATCTGTGTTAATCACGTTTAAATGGCGTACCTGCGCCCTGGGAGGCGGCAAGCTTTCAGAAGTGCTTCTGAATCGATTCAGTGGGGCGACGTGGTAAGCACACACATAAAACACCGTTTAATATGAAACAGAATCGTAGCCAAAGGTACAAAGGGTCCTGGTCAAAGTTCTTGTTCATTCGCCTCGGTGTCTCCACGGTGAATAACACCTAGCATTTATTGGGTGCTTACAATGTGCCCGGTGCTGTTCCAAGCTCTTTACAGATACCGTGTCACTAAGTCCAACCCAACCATCAAAAAGAAGCCTGGGGCCAGAGAGGTTAAGGGTCCTTCCTGCAGACACACAGGAAAGTGTCAGAGCCAGGCTTTGAACCCAAGTGATGAGATGGGAACCAACGCTCTTACCTGAGTAGGGATTGCTGGAAGGGATTGGTGGTATCAAAAGGCTTATCTTTCCAAAAGCCTTCTCTGGGTAGTTCTGGCAGATGATTTGAGGAGATATTTGGGGACAGGGATTCCTCTTGGTTGGCTTTGAGACATATCAGCCAGTCATCTCAGTTGAGTGCCTTTCTGTTCCATGTTCAATTCTGTAACATCTAATCAGCTCCATCCTAGGTACCAAGAGCTGAGCCAAGCACAGAAGATAGCAAGACATTTGAGAGCTGGTCCCTTCCCTCCAGGGGAAGGAAATGGATAAATGGCCCATTCCAAACCAGGAGAAAAAGCACAATAGAAATACACCGCATGCTTGACATGGCATAAGGGAGGAAATGGTCTGTCTGAGAAGTCTGATAAAAAAATAATAAAAAGAAAAGTAATTACTGGGAAGGACTTTGGAAAATGAAAAGGAGTTTTCCAGGCACACAGGAGGAAAATACATCCTAGACAGAGACAGGAACGCACAAGGATTGGGTGGAGTGAGTGTGGGCCCCACAGTGGTTTGATGTGGCTGAAGCACGAAGCCTGTATTGTCAGGGAGGGGGAGGGGCAGTATGGAGCAGCTGTGCCAAGTCCTGCAGAAATTTGCAGGCCAGTCTTAGAAGCTTGGATTCTCTCTTTCAGGAGAGGAAAATTGTATTAGTCAGGACTCTGAAAGTTTCAAATGATAGAAACTCAGTTCAAATGGTCTTGGACTTGAAAGGTTTTCACTCATGTAACTTAAACCACCAAAGTCACTGCATTCAGGAATGACTGGATCCAGGTGCTCAAATGATATCATCTGAAGTCTGTCTCCCTCCGTCTCTTAGCTATGGTTCCTCTGGCTTAACCCTCAGGTAGACTCTGTCCAATTGGTGACAAAGATGAGCTCCAGCAGATCTAGGGTTACATCTTACCAGCTGGGCCACCTCAGGGGAAAGAAAGGACCTTGTTCCTAATCATTTCAAGCAAAATCCTGGGGCAGATGTTACTTGGCTCTAACTGCCTGCTTGAAAGGCCTGTGCTGTCATTGAGGAATAACCCCAGATGTCAAGACAGCCTGGAGCCCAGTTCCAGTGCTGACACTTAACCACGTGGCCTTGGGCGAGTCCGTCTACTCTCTGGATCTTGCTCTCGTCATCGGCGGAGGGGTAGACTTGAGAATCTCTAAGGCCCCCTCGAATCTTACCTTCGAGCCTGCATGCAGCCCCCCTGCTCCAAGTTCTGTTCTGGTCGCATGATGTTGTCTGCAAAGTCACAGCTGCCTGTAATGGGGTGGGCTTGCCTGGCACCCTCCACCTCCTTGCTTCCCCTCTCTGTGTGACCCAATAGCAGGGGATGGTTGGAAGGTGGCTTGACTGATGGGCAGGGGCCAAGCAGGCACAGCCACCCCTTCCCCAAGGACCTGAGAGAATGGGCCAGGGTCATCGTGTGTCAACCCACTGTGCAGCCCACTGCCAGCTTGGGGCCCTTCAAGTGAGAGACCCTGCTCCGCTGCAGGACGATTTAATAATCACAGGAGGATGGCCTCACCAGAAAGCATGACTGCTTAATCCTTAAATTGAATTTTATGTGAATTTTTTCCCCTTGAATTCTCACGGTACTTAATTCCAGTGCTAAGCTGGGACCCTGACTCTCATTCGTGATCCAGGTCACAGTTGTGTTTTCTTGGGCAGCGGTAAGGCTGTTCACGCATGGACCTCGTGGCCGTGGGCGCCATTCTCCACCTGCCGGGCGCCTCCCTCCTGTCCCCTGCTGGCCAGGACTCCTGTCTTCTTCCAGCTCCAGTCTCTCTTGTCCTCCATTTGGCCTCCCGTCAGGGCCCACCTCTGGCACTCATTTCCATGATCTGGCCCTTGACATCTGGGCGTCTGTCCTCCTTTGTCACCCTTGTTCTGGGGGCCGGGGAGGGGACAGGGGCTCTCAGCTGGAGAACAGTCACTAATGATGGGCCTCGCCCGGATGGGGCCTTTGGGAGATAAAGAGGGACGTCTGTCCCTTCCTATCCTTGTTCCCGCTGCTTCCTCACCCCTGACACACACACCCCTGTGCCAGGGACAAGATGCTCTGTCAGTTTTCAAGTGCAACCTGGCAACAGGGCGGGAGCCAGGAGAACTGGGCGCTCTTTTTCTTGTTTTCCTTCCCTCCCACTGTTCTTTCCTTTCTCTTGCTCTCTCTGTCTCCCTCCCTTCCTTGCAGTCACTCAAGTATTCATTGAGCACCTACTCTGCGCTGGGCCTGGTGCCAGGTGCTGGGGATGCAGCAAGACAGACAGACATGGTTTCTGCCCTCCTGAGGCTCACACGCAGGGGAGACAGATGACTAACCAGCCCTCGCTGACCTGAAGGTGCAAACGGGGCACATGTCACCCTGAGGTGGTGACATTTGAGCTGTGACCTGAATGACAAGAAGGAACAAGAGCAGGGAAAGGGCATATCCAGGCCAAGGGAACAGGAAGTGCAAGAGCCCTGGGGCAGGAAAGACTTGGCTTGTGGGAGGAACAGACGGAGCCCTGTGTGGCCGAGGCAGGGTAGACAAGGGGAGGTGGCCTGAGCTGAGGTCAGAGGGGTAGGCAGGGGCCAGATGAGGAGTTCGGAGTTCACCTCTGACAGGACAGGACGGAGCTCCGGAAGAGAAGACAGGAGTGTGGAAGGTCCGAAGCACAGGCAGAGGGAACAGCACGTGCAAAGGCCTGGAGGCTGGCGGCTCAGCGGGGAAATGCCAGTACAGTCATCCGTCGCTTAACGACGACGGGGATGCATTCTGAGAAACACGTCGTTAGGCGATTTCGTCGTTGTGCGAACATCGTAGCGGTACTCACGCACACCTAGGTGGGATAGCTACCCCTCACCTAGGCTCTGTGCCTCATCTTATGGGACCACCGTCGTACTGCGGTCCGTCGTTGACCGAAACATCATCATGTGGCACCTGACTGTAGTCCATTCTACTCAGGTGTGGCCCCGACAAGGAAAGCTGCTTTCTGGGCTTTTCTATTAGACAACAGTGACGGCAGGTGATGGGGGTGTTTGCGGGTAGGGAAAAGGGGAAATGTTGGGGGAGGAGCTGGAGATGGGGTTGGGCAATGGGCCTGAGCTACCGAGAACCAAGGAAATTGCCCCAAGAGCTGCCTGCTTGGCCCTGACCCCCAGTCCTGACCCCGAGGACACCCTCTGGGCTGTTTGACCAGGGCGCAGGGCGCTGGATCAGAGAGACACTCACAGTCCTGTTCTGAGCCCCCCACCCACATGTGGAGGGTGGGACCTGGGCCTCCAGATCCAGGCTGGGTCCCGCCATCGCCACTGACTGGCTGAGTGACCTTGACGTGCTACTTCACCCTCTTGTGTCCCAGTTTCTCCATCTGAACAAATAGGGAGATCGGTCTACGTCAGAGGACTACGGAATGGATGAGCTAACCCATGCAAAGGGCTCAGTAAATGTCATCAACAGGCTGGCAGGTGAAGAAGGCAGAGACGGCACCCCAGGCCAAGAACACAAAGCCATCTGTGCTGACGGGGGGATGAGCAGAGAGGCAAAGGAGAGAGGGCGTCATTAGCTCTGACCTGGGGACCCCGGAGCAGGATCAGGGGTCAAGGAAGTCTTCTTGGAGGAAGTGATGTGGGGGGGGGGGCCTCGAAGGCGGAGCAGAGTTTCACCTGCAGGAGAGGAGTGGCTGCGGCCTGAGGAGAGGGCACAGCAAGGTGTCTGGGGGGGAGCGAATGGTCCCCCAGGATGGCCAAGACAGGCTTCAGGGGGTGAGGCTGAAAAGGGAAGCTGGGCCACATGGTGCGGGCCCAGAGTGCCGTCTCAAGGAGCCTGACTTTATCCTCAGGCTGGGAAAGACGTTCTTCCTGCTCAAAGCTGGGAAGTGAGTGACATAATGAGATCAGATCTGAGTTCTGGAAACTCTCTCTGGCAGCCACGCTGGGGGGCGGGAGCCACGTGGAGGAGGCTGCAGCTGCCTCGGGATGTCAAAGAGGAAACCCCCAGGAACCCAAGCTGCAGGCTGCACTCAAGGCAGCAACCGCTTCCCTGGGAGGGGACGTCCCCGGCTCTAGTCCTGGCCGTGTGATCAACTTTCTGGGCGACCTTGGGCAAGTCACTTTCCCTTTCTGGGCCTCAGTGTCCTCATCTGGAAAATGAGCGGCGCTGGCGTAGGTCCCTACCCGCCTGGACAGCAGGATGGGGCTCTCAGACTCGGGCGCCCACAGGGAACAAGCAGGAAATGTCAATAAGGGAGGAGGCAGAGGAGCCTCGGAAAGCAGGGAATTGTGGGAAATTAGAAAAAGCTTGCCTTGTCCCGAGAGGAGGCTGCTGCTCTGCCCCAGCCCACTGTTGCCATGGGGTCAGCGTATGTGCGCGCACGTGCGCACACTGGGGTTGCTGGCAAGTCTTCAGATATTTTTAAAGGGAAGCTGGAAATCCAGGGGCTTTTTTAAAATAAGAAATCATCTGACTTTTAAATGTTGGCTCAGTTCTTTGAAAAAAATCACTATCTCATCTACTGGCCAGAAGCAACTCACATCCCTGCTGGAAAGGGGGGACGGCAGGTAGAGGAGGGAATCCACAGAAGGGGTCCTGGGGAAGGAGTCCCGCCCCGAGATGCAGGACAGCCTGGTGCCTCCGCAGCAAACCATCCCGGCCGCCATCGGCCCGCGTCTCTTCTGAGCTGGCTCAGGAGCTAGGAGTCTGTTTTCATTAGAAGCCGAGAGCTAACCCGGCCCCGGAGGCGTGTAAACCAGCTCTCCTGTCCGGGAGGCTTTTAAATCTATCTTGTAAACTTGCCTTTCAGACCTGACAGGAGGCTGTCTTGTCAGGAGAGAGGCTGGTGAGCAGAGGTCAGCCTCACTGCCCTTGTCAATCAGGCACAGGGGGTGGGAGGGAGGGGGGACGTGCTCCAGGAGGCAGGGACGCAGCAGCCCTGGGGCGGGGTCAAGGGCAGAGGCCTGAGTTTATTAGCTGTTCTGGCTGCTGCTGGCTGTGTCCCTTTCAGCAAGTCCCTGAGCCCTTGGAGCCTTTGCTTCTTCCATTGAAACGTGGGGATGATAAACCCACCCTGCAGGGTTGGCTGCACAACCACGTGGAGTCAAATGCCACTGTTATTCCCATTTTATACGAGAGGGAATCTGGGTTCTGGAACTTGCGCTGGAGTCAAACATCTAGTAAAGTCAGAGGTGGGACTTGAACCCGGGTGGTCTGGCCCACACCCTCTGGGTGATGTGGGCGTCTCCCACACACCCTGGGAGATCGGAGGAGAAATGAGCCTGCTGCCTTCCGACTCACTGAGTGATCTTGGAAAGCCCCTTCCCCTCTCTGGGCTTCAAAACGGGGTTGGCCATTTGATCTCCGGGATCCTCTGGCTCCGACATCCGTTTATTGAACAAGTACTCCTTTAGCATGTGTTCTGTGTCAAGGCCTTGGGGAGAGAGTCGGGAACAAGACAGACAGACAGACAAGGTCCCTGAGCCCTTGGAGGTTACATCTGGCTGCGGGGGTGGGGTTGGGGGGAGATATGTAAAGACAGGAGCCACAGATAAGGGATGCTTTGCAGAAAGGGATGTGTTTGGAAGCAAACAAAGCAGAGGGGTGAGACAGTGGCGGAGGTGGGCAACATTAGATCGGGCGGTCAGGGGGAGCTTGTCCATTCGTGGATGTGAGAATGAGTCAGACACGTAAAGACCTACAGAGCAGTCATTCCAGGCAGAGGGGACAGCAGCAGCTGAGCCCTCTAGGAGGGAGCACGCTTGGTGTTTTCAAGGACCAGAGAGAAGCTGGCGTAACCTTAGGATCCTGCAAGCCCTTCTTTCTTCCTCTGCCTCCTGCTCCAGAGGCCAAGGGGCAGGCAGCCAGGGGAGAGAGAGAGAGAGATGGTGCCAGCCTTGAGAACCCATAAACCCGGAGGACTGGCCCTTTAATAATCCCGGGTGGCCACTCAGCGCAATTGCAATTTGAAGATTCCAGCTTGATTAGTACAAGTGGAAAATTACCTCCGCGGCTACACCGTATTGCTTTTCGATCCCGATTTCATCATTCATACGTACCGCAGTGCATTTTCAGTGGGTACAATTTAATTAGGCTCAATTTGTATAACTAAATTATTAAAGATTCATTTGGAAAGAGCTTTATGTCCAAAGTTCACTGGGCTCTGCCGTTGGCTCGAAAACATATTTGGAATAGAGCCCGCGGCCGACCCTGGATTCCAGAGTGCTCTCGTCCGCTGCCCCCAGCGCAGCGGCTGGCTTGTCATCTGATTCCCATCTCACTTAATAGAATGTCTTTGGAAGTCTCTGGGTCTCAGAGCCTCTGACAGGTGTCTCACGTAATTACACAGCGATTCCTCATACGCTCCTTCAGTCAGTCATCAAACATTCATGGGGACTATTATGGGAGCACGACCCTGAGCCAGAGGCCTGGATGGGAATAAATGGCCAGGCCCTGCAGACACACCTTATAGCCTAGAAGGGGGTAGGGAGGGAGGAAACTCATGATCCCATTGTCATCCTCACGAGCAATCCTGCGGGTGGGCAGTGAGGGGCTGTCAGCCCCGGCAGCAGATGAGGACTGCGGGGCTCACGGTTCCTAAGTCGGTGCAAAGACAGGGCTTGAACCCAGGGCTCTGGACTGGTCTGCTTCACTAAGATCTTTCTTCCCTCGTGGGTGAGGGGCAAGGATATTGCCAGGGAAGAGGCAGAGGCAGAGGCAACAAAACGATAGGGTTGGACCAGGATCCCTGGGAAGGATGTATAGGGACAGAATCCTTGCAGACTTGGAGGCCCAGGAACCTCCAAGGCGTTGAACCTGGGGGGTCAGAGAGAGGGCGTAGTAGTCAGGCTTCTCCAGAGAAACAGAACCAATGGGATGGATACGTACCTTTAGAAAGAGGTTCGTTATAAGGAATCGGTCCATGCAATCATGCTAGCTGAGAAGTCCCAAGATCAGCAGTCGGCAAGCCGGAGACCCCAGAGAGTCAGTGGTGGAAGTTCTAGTCTGAAAGCCGGCAGGCTTGAGACCCAAGAAGAGCCTATGTTTCAGTTCAAGTCCAAAGTCAGGAAAAGACCAGTGTCCCAGCTCAAGGCAGCCAGGGGGGAGGAGTTCCCTCTTCCTCGGCCTTTTTGTTCTATTCAGGCCTTCCACTGATTGGGTGAGGCCCACCCACATCAGGGAGGGTCATCTGCTCTCCTGAGTCCACCCGTTCAAATGTTAATCTCATCCAGAAACACCTTCACAGACCCATCCAGAATGTCTGACCCAATGTTTGGGCACCCCATGGCCCAGATACATAAAATTAACCATCACAGAGGGAGAGAGAGAGGGAGATAGAAAGACATTGCTAGCTATAAACAAAATGGCGGCAGCAGAGTAAAGGAAGCTCACATCTCATTTCATCCTCAGCCCCACTGCGGGATAGGAGTTATGATTCCCATTTTAGAGATGGAGAAACTGAGGCTGAGATAAGTGGTTCACCCAGGGACACAGAGCGGGTGACTCCATGCCTCCTTGTCCCCGGGTAACACCTGCCTCCGTGGAGAAGGGGCGAGGATGCTGCCCGCAGGCCTGTCTCCTGGGTCCTCACCTTGTTTGCTGTTGCCTCTTCTGCTCTTGCAGTCGGATCAGAATCTGTTCAAATTGCTGAATTGCCCGTCTCTGGCTACTGCAAATACGGAGGGAAGGACATCACTGTTGACGTGACAGTCAGTGGAGTCTTCAAGGTCTCCCATAATCCTCTGCTTCAATGATGCCAAGAGCCCGGGAGCAGGGCCGCTGCTCTGCCTCTGAGTCGCTGTGTGGACTTGGATACATCCCTTCCCTCTCTGGGCCTCAGGCTCTTCATCAGTGGAACAACAAGGGAGGACTGGAGGATGGCTAAGATCTAGCAGAACCTTCTGGGGGATTCCATGGCTCCAGTCTGGATCTGTCCTTTGCTGGAGTCCCATCAGCTTTTGGGATCTCCAAGTCCTATGGGGGCTGCTCTGGAAAGATCTCCAACCAGGGGGGTCCACACTCCTCACTGAAGGAAATCGACCCTGGGAACCCTGGCCCACCCCAGGGCCACGGGCAGGGCCACGGGCAGGGCCACGGGCAGGGAGGATTGGCCCAGATGCTGGGAAGGAGCTGGTCTCACACACACCCCTGGTTCCACTCCCCATGTCGTCACCAGCCTGGGGAATGTGCACGGCCATGGGCAGCATGCGTCAGGGACAGAGGTTTCTCCTCTCTTGCCTGCCCCCGGAAGAATATTCCTGAGTCCAGAAAACCACACTCTTCCTGTGTGTTTCTCCTTTCCTCTCACACCCTGCCACGCTCACAACACTTCTGACCCTAGACGTGTGGGCTTTTCCCCCACACCAGGAAATTCTGCAACATCAGCTGGTGTCCTACAATTCAACTCAGTTCCGACACTCTCCACCAGGAGACAGCATCCGATCCTCAGTCCCACGAGACTGCCCCCCACTCCAGATGCCAACCACAAGCAGTGGGTCCCCAGGTGACCCACAGCATCTGTCCAACCTGGCTACAAATCGAAGGTTCCTGTGCCTCCTCCGTTGGATGGGTTATATGCTAGACTAGCTCACAGAACTCAGGGAATCCTGTTTATCAGTGTATTATATAAAAAGATAGGATAAAGGATACAGATGGACCGCCAGATGAAGAGACACACAGGGCGAGGTCTGAGAGTCCTGGGTGCAGGAGCTCCCGTCCCCGTGGAGTCTGGGTGCATCACCCTCCCAGTTCATGGGTGTGTTCACCAACCTCGAAGTTTTCCAAACCCCACACTATTGGGATTTTATGGAGACTTCCTCACGTCGGTGTGACCAATTATTAACTCCATGTCCAGCCCCTCTGCCCTCTCCGGAGGATGGGGGCTGGGGCCGAAAATTCCTAGCTTCTAATCATGGCTTGGTTTTTCTGGTGACCAGCTCCCATCCAGGAGCCCACCTGGGGTCACCTTATTAGAACTAAACACACTCTTATTACCCAGGAATTTCCAAGGGTTTCGGGAGCCCAGTTTCAGGAACTGAGGTCGAAGATCAAATATTAGAACAAAAGATGCTTTTATCACTTAGGAAATTACAGGGTTTTACAAGAGCTCTGCGTGGGAACTGAGGTCAAAGATGAAACGTTAGAACAAAAGATTTTCCTAGCATCCCTGTTTATGAAGGTTTTAGGAGCACTGTGTCAAGAGACCAATACATGTATATTTCTTCTTATTTCACAATTTCTCAGTGACCAACCCCCAAGTCAATGCATCTAAGGCTGGAAATGGGGGAATAGAAGTCAAGTAGATCATCTGTGATCCAAGAAAGAAATTGGGAGAAGCTTGGAGCTCACAGCCCTAAAGGGAATCCACAAAAAAGAGCTAGATAGGGAATGGGCTCTCAGGATCCAATTCCAGTCCTGCTCCTAATTCACTGTGTGACTGTGGGTAGGTCACTGTCCTTCAGGTTTTTCACCTATAAAATAGGGAGGGGGGTAGGTCAGGATGAGCTTTAAGATGTCTACAAGTTTGCTTTCTTGCCGCAGGACCTTTGCACAGGTCCCCCTCAGCCAGGAACCCTCACTTTCCACCTGGCTAGTTCTTGCTCACACTTCCAATCTCGATGTAAATGCCAGCTCCACCAGGAAGCCCTCTTGGAATCCCCACACTAGTTAGGTTCTCTTATAATATCCTCCCCTGTCCCTTAAATTTCTCCTTCATAGCTCTTGTCTTGATTGCAGATAGAACAACACACGTCAGAGTATTTGTTTAATCTCCACTTCTAGGATGTCAAGGGGAGCAGGAGCCAGATCTGATCTGGTCACTTCTGTGCCCCCAGTACCCAGCACAGGGCTAGGTACACAGTAGGTGTGCTGACTGTTTGCTTAGAGACCTTGGGGATACAGAGGAAAAGAATAAATAATGCAGATTCTACCCAAGTTCTCTAGCATTATAAACACTTGGCCATCCCACAGACCGCACAGCAGAAGCATCCAATCCCACTACTGACATAAGGGGGAAGGAGTGTAGCCCTTGTGTGTGGGACATCTCAACATAAGGGGGGGGGGAGCGGGAAAAAGGGCTCACACAGAGGAAGGCTCCTGCTGAGATCCCCCCATTTGGACCCCTCCCCCATGCTCTGCCACCCCCCGTGGTTGCTCCGGAAACCATTGGGGCATCGTGGACGGGGGACGAGGATTTCAGGGGGGCTGTCAGCCCCAAGAACCCACTCGGAGACTCACGGCCTCCGGGTTGTTCCCGTGTAAATTACTTAGTGTAGCGAGCAGAAGAAGGTCAGTCCAGGCTGTCGGGAAGGCCACATAAGCAGCTTCCCTCCTGAAGAGGGTCTTCTTTTTGCCCTGAGGCCTCCCCCGGCTGTGGCGCATGCCGCACGCGGCGGGGAGCTGTCAGCTCTGCGGAGCGACAGGAGGAATTAAAAGTAAAAATTGACTTTTGGAGAACAAAATCAGACCTGACAGCTCGACTCACTCAAACCAGCCGTGGTTAGCAGATTGCAAATGTGTTTGTCAAACGGCGGTGGCAGGGACAGGGTGGGGGAAACCGTCTCGGGGAGGAGATTTGGGAACTCATTCGTGTCCTTCTGAGATGAGGTTCCCAGCAGGGCCCCGCCCCTCCTTGTCAATTGCTCCTCTTTCCACTCCTATCAGGCCTGGGATCGGCCCAGTAAGTTGCAGATGCACTGGGATCAATGCAGTGGATCCTCCTTATTAGCAGATTCCGTATTTGTGAATTCACCTACTCGCTGAAACTTAGCCCCCAAATCAATACGGTCGTTCACAACACGGACATGCGCAGAAGGGCGAAAACTTGGACTCGTTCAACCCCCGTGTGCTCAGCTGAGGTCCGAACGCGCGATGCTCTGCCTTCTTGTTTCAGCCCCCGGGCTGCACACAAGTGTCCTTCTGTGGTCCACTTTGTGCCACGTCTTTCCCATGTTTGTGCCTTTTGTTGGTGATATCGCTGTTTAAAATGGCCCCCAAGCATAATGTCTAATGTCTTAAGCACAAGAAGGCTCCGAGGTGGCTTACGGAGAAAATGTGCGTTAGGTAAATTTCATTAACAGATGAATTATAGCTCTGTTGGCCGTGAGTTCAATGTTAGTGAACTAAAAATACATATTAAGTAAGTCAGTACGGTGTCTTTAAAGAGAAACACACAAAAAACGAGGTTTTTATGTATTGATTTGTTGACAAAAATATTGTGACCAGAGGCTCACCAGAGTTACTGACGGACCAGAGTTAGGAAACTAATCCTGTATTTTCACTAGGAACAGTGGTTTAGTTTCACACTGACTTTATACAGCATAACTACTTCAAATAGTGAAAGTCGACTATTTCTGGCAGACTGAGTTGAATTGTTTCTGGACCTGAATCTCCCCCATGCGCCCCCACACCACGTGCTGAAGGGCAGAGAGGGGGCCTGACTCATCTCTACGTTCCCCGCACCTCGAGGTCCTTCTTAAGCGTTTGCTGAGTGTATGTCTTGCTAGGAAGGACATTGAGGACATTCATTCACTCAGCTTATAGTTAGGATTTTCCACTATGTGCCAGGCACTGTCCTAGATGCTGGAGATACAGCAGTACAAAAACAACAAAAATCCCTTCCCTCGTGGAATTCTTGCTCTAATTAAGGAAGGCATACAATAAGTGGAATGTCTTAGAGATCTCTGGAGAAACAGAACCAAAAGTACATATAAATATATACATTTTAGATGTATTATTTATATATGTATATATATGCATTTTACATATGTGTGTTATATACATAGAGAGAAAGAGAGAGAGATTTATTCTAAAGTATGGGCTCATGCAGGTATGGAGACTGAGAAGTCCCATGATCTTCGGTCTGCAAACTGGAGCCCCAGGAAAGCTAGTGGTGTAGTTCAAGGGCTGGAGAGCCTGAGAGCTGATGGTGTAGAATCCTGTCTGGGCCTGAAGGCCTGAGAACCAGGAGCTCCGAGGGCGAGAGCAGATCAATGTTCAAGCTCGTTGGTCAAGCAGAGAGCAGATTTAACCTCCCTCCACCTTTTTGTTCCGTTCAGGCCCTCAACGACTGGATGGTGCCCGCCCCCGTTGGAGAGGGCCATCTGCTCTTCTCAGTCCACCAGTTCAAATGTTAATGTCTTCCGGAAACACTCAGAGACACACTCAGAAATGATGTTTAACCAGCTGTCTGGGCATTCCGTGGCCCGGTCAAGTTGGCACATAAAATTCACCATCACACAAAATAAATAAATAAAATGTATAGTAAGTTAGATGGTAGTATGTGCCAAGGACAAAAGTCAAAGCAGAAAAGGGGGCTAGAAATGGTCAGGAGCAGGAGGGAGACAGACACTCTAGATAGGGTCATCAGGAAAACCTCACTGAGGAGGTGGCTTCTGAGAAAAGGAAGTGAGGGAGCTAGACAGGCAGTTGTCTGGGAGACAGGTGATCTGGGCAGAGGAACAGCAAGTGCAGTGGCTCTGAGGCAGGAGCATGCCTGGGTGTTCCTGGAGCAGCAGGTGGCCATGTGGCCAGAGTAGAGTAAACCAGGGGACAGGGGTAGCAGTGGGGTCCAAGAGGTAATAGACAATCTGTGGGGTCTTGTAGAATTGACTTTTCTCTGAGTTTGGGTTTGTTCCAGGAATGCAAGTTTGGTTTAACATTCAATCTTTATAATTTACAACATTAATAGAACAAAGAAGAAAACTACCTCATCATCTTAATAGGTGCATGCCTGGAATAAACCTAACTTGGTTGTGATATATCATCCATTTTATGTATCAGTGGACTCAATTTGCATTGTCTTTATCAGGTGGAGCTGTATGAGCCTGTAGGTTTCTTGGGGAAAATATTGTAAATTCTGGATCCAATCTTTAATAAATATGGTACTTTTCAGATTCTGTTTCTTCTCACGTCCATTTTGCTAAATTGTGTTTTTCATGGAACTGTTCACTTCTTTAAAGTTTTTACATTAATTGGCATGAAATTGGTCATAACCTCCTCTTACTTATTTTTAAGTCTATAAGATATGCAGTGATGTCCCTTTTTCATTTCAGGTCATGATAATTTGTGCCTTCTCTCTTGTTCAGTGTTGTTAAGGGTTTATCAATTTTAATAATCTTTTCAAAGAACTAACTTTTATTGGGCATTGTTGTAGGCACTGGGGATAAAAGGTGAACATAGCATCACTGCTCTAATGGATTTTACATATTAGAAGAGGAAAAGAGGCAATAAACAAGCCAACATAATTAAAAAAATAATTTCAGCAAGCAGCAAGTTTCAGGACGTTGCAGTAAGAAGTAAGGAGAGTGACCGGGAGTGACCTTTGATTGTCTGCTTCCTCTAAGGCGGAGACATTTGAGCAGAGGCATGAAAGACAAGAAAGAGTCAACCATGCAGAAATCTGGGAAAAGAGATTTCCAGGCAGAAGGAACAGCATGTGCAAAGGCTCGAGGTAGGAGTTGTGTTTAGTAGCGTGTTCAAGAGCTAAACAGAATGTGGCAGTGGCTGAAACATTGTGTGTAAGGGCGAGAGAATGGCACGAGATGAGATCAGAGAGGTAGGCAGGGTAGAGCCAGAAAACGTAGGGTCTTATAGTCCATGGTACAGAATTTGGACTTTGTTTTAAATACAATGGCAAGTGTATTAGTCAGCTATTGCTACAATAATGCTCCATAACAAATAACCCCCAAGTCTCAGTGGCTCACAACGACAGTTAATTTTCTCTCTCAACAGTCAACTGGGGTGGCTCTGGTTCACACTGATGGTTGACTTTAGGTCTTCTCCATCTGTTTCTCATTCTAGGACCAGTGTTTACCAAGGCGTGCTCTCCTCATGGAAGATGGTAGACATGTGACAGGCCAAGCCAAACTTCACAAGCTCATTTAAAGCCACTGCTCACATCACGTCCATTAACATTTCATTAACCAAAGCAAGACACGTGGCCAAGCCCAGGCCCAGGAAATACACTGTGTCTAATGGGAGGCACTGGAAATTCATACTGCAAAGGGTGTACAGTTCTTACAGGAGGAAATGAAAGATCAGGAACAATAATCGAATTTACCGTAGTAGGATCACTCTGGCTACTGTATGGAGGATGGATGGAAGAGGAGGGGTGAGAGTGGAGGAGAAACTGGTCCAGGTGAGAGAGGATGGTGGCTGGAATTCAGATGATAGCACTAGAGATAGAGTGCGATGGACAGATTTGGGATGGATTTCAGAGGCACACCCCACAGGAGCTGACGATGGATGAGGCAGGGGTAACTACTATTACTCTCTTTGCTCACTTCATTCCAGCCACACTGGCCTTCTCGATGCTCCTCGAAGATTCCAGGCATGCTGTGATTCCAGGCTCTTCGCAATTGCTGTTCCTTCTGCCTGGAACACTGTTCCTTCCAACTGGCTTGGCCCACTTCTTCAGTTAATTCAGGCCCTGCTCAAATGTCAGCTCCTGGTGAGACCATCTCTGGCCACCCTATTAAGAACAACAGTACCCGCCCCTTACCCTGATCTATTTTTTCCCATGGCTCTCATTGCTCTGTCAGATGCTAATTTGTTTGTCAATTTCCTCTCTCTCCCTGTCTCCCTCACTACAGTGGAAGCTCCACGCTCACAGGGCTTTTTCGTATGTTCTGTTCACTGCTGTATACTCACATCTTGAGTACCGCCTGGCACATAGTAGGCACTTAATACATCTTTGTTGAATTAATAAATGGATTCCCACAGGCCGGCCCTGTGAGGCAAGCGTGTGACAACTCCTGGAGACCATTCACCTTGATCTGGTCTTCAGGCTGCAGAGTCTGGCCCAGCTCTCGTTGAGAGGACCCCCCTCTCCCCAGGCAATTGTCACCTAGCGGCAAGGGGCTGTTGGATGCCTGGGACCGTGGTGAGGCCTCCCTGCCTGTTATGAGTCATTAGAAAGCCCACCTGGGGAAATTCTGGAAAATTGGTTTACACGGTTCTGATGAGCATCTACCCACAGGCTTATGGTCCTGCATCTAAAGCAGGGTGGGAACGCTGGAGGCTGGGCTCGCGTCTCCCCCAAGCCCTGGGACCCTGGAGCAGGGACCAGGGCGAGAGTGAGGGCTTCTGAGGCCTCCTCAGCCCCACTATTCGGGTCCGGGAACATCTGTGGGCAGATCTGAGAGAAGGGGAGAGAGACTCCCAAGACATTTGTTGGCCGTGACAAGCCAACCAAGGCACCAGCTGTTTTTTCAAAAGAATAAATACCTTCTGATTGAAATGGGAAACTAATCGATTTCACACACCGGCTTTTCGCAAGACAATGTCTGCCGTGGAGGGAGCTTGTAGGGGCAACTATAGCCTATGTAGGTCATGGGGAAGAGGGTGGAGACGACTGTGGTGTATACGATAGGAGGGGCGCTCTGGCATGCCGATGGGGAAAGAGGCCCAGGGTCGGGTCTGTGTGACTGGAACGTTGTCATGTTCCCAGGTGGGGGACGGCAGCTCAGTGCTGTGCGGGAGGACTCTATAAGGGACGCACGCAGGGGAGGGCCCGTAGAGTTCAACACTGCTGTGTGTTTGCCAGAATACTCTCACCTACCCGTGTGCACCGGTGAGGAACACTTGGATTATGGACAGAGAGTTCAAGGACTGCGGTCCAGCTATAACCCAGACCCCAGGGGAGGGACACAGTTGGGTGTATGCAGATGGGATGACTATGCACTGCTGTGAAAACTCTGTCACCACTGAACGATGCCTGCCCAGAAGACACCACTGTGCACTGCATGGGGGCATTCGGCTGAGAGGTTACGAGTGGGGTGAACTCTGCTCCCAAGCTGTGCAGTCTGGCACTGGTCATTGATTGCTCTACCCACAGGTGCCTCTTTTCCTAATTGGTCAGCCCAGAGGGGTGCCTTTTCTAAAGTGCACAAAAGCGCCATAGCGCTAACAGCAGCCGGACGCTCTGGACCCTCCCTCCCCGCCCCATGTGACCACCTCATTTCCCAGTCCCCGTCCCTCACGTCCCACTCCCCCATGCTCCAGCCAAACAGGTGCTGGAGCCCCATCTGGGACTTTCCTGCCCCTCCCCACCCCCTCCACAGTCCCGGTCACTTTCACCTCCTCTAAAATGAGGCTGTTAGACCAGATAACTGCCAAGATCTCTCCCAGATTCACCATCACAGGATTTTTCACATCAGGGCTGTTGAGGTATAGTAAGCAAATATTAAAATTCACCAATTATAAGTGTCCACTTTCACGAGTTTGGACAAATATAGTCATGTAACTGCTACTGCCACAGTCAAGATCCTTTCCATCACCTCCAAATGTCCCCACCTTCACAGTCCATCCCCTCCCCCACTCAGATCTGTGGCAACCACTGATCTATTCCTGTATTTTCCCTTTTTCTGAATTTCATTATCAATGAAATCATCCAGTCTACACCTTTTCACTTGGCATAATGCTTTCGAGATTCTTCTATGTTGTTGCATGTATGAGTAATTCATTCCTTTTTATTGCTGAGTAGTATTCCATTTTATGGACATACCACAATGTATTTATCCATTCACCTATTAATGGATATTTACTTTGCTTTCAGTTTGAGACTAACATAAATGAAGCTGCTGTTAACATCTGCACATGAGGGTTTCTATGAATGTGTGTTTTCATTTCTCTTGGTTGTATACCTACGAGTGGGATTGCTGGGTCACAGCGCAAGCATCTGTTTAACTTTATTTAAAAAACGCAAACTCTTCCAAAGTGGCTGAACCGTTTTTCATTCCCAGCAGCAGTGAATGAGTATTCTGGTTTTTCCACATCCTTACCAACCCTAGGTATGGTCATTTTTTTTCCACTTTTTCAAAATTAAACTTTTTATTTTATGATAATTGTAAATTCACATGAGGTTGTAAGAAATAATACAGAGAGATCCCATGGCCCCTTTACCCGGGTTCTCCCAATGCTAACATCTTGAAACACTATAGTACAATTTCACAACCTGGATAATAATTGATCCAGTCAAGATACAGAACATTTCCATCACCACAAGGATCCCTTTTGTTGCACACCCACTTTTCTCCTATTCCCACTCCTTCCTAACCCTTGGCGAACACTAATCTGTTTCTCAATCCTATAATTTATTATTTCAAGAATGTTATATAAATGGAATCATACAGTATGTAACCTCTGGGGATGGTTGTTGGGTTTTTCCTTCCACTCAGCATCATTCTCTGGAGATTCATCTAGATTGTCACATAGATCAATAGATGGTTCCTTTTTACTGCTGAATAGTATCCCACAATATGCACATATCATAATTTAACTATTCACGTGTTGAAGGACGCTTGGGTTTTTTCCTGGGATAAACCCCACTTGATCGTGATGGATTATCTTTTCAATGCATCACTGGATTCAACGTGATAGAATTATTTTTGCGTCTAATTTCATCAGACGTATCAGTCTACAGTTTTCATTTTTTGTAATGTCTTCATCTGGTTCTGACACCAGGGTCACATGGCTTTATTATATGAATGGGAAGGCTTTCTTCATATTCCATTTTCTGGAAGAGTTTGTGTAGAATTGGTATTATTCCTTCCTTAAACGTCTGATAGAATTCATCAGTGAATTCTCTAGTCCTGGAGATTTCTTTGTGACAAAGTCTTTAACTGCAAATTCAATTTTTTAATAGATACAGGGATATTTGGGCTATTTGGCTATTTATTCTTGAGTGAGCTTTGGAAATTTATGTCTTTCAGGGAATTTGCCCATCTCATTTAAGTTGTCGAATTTTGTTCATAATATCCCCTTATTATTCTTTTAATGTATGTAAGACCTATAGTGACATCCCCTTTTTCATTTCTAATGCTGGTAAATTTTGTTGTCTCTCTTCTCTCTTTTTTTCTTGATCAGTCTAAAAGTTTGTCAGTTTTACTGATCTTTTAATTTCAATAATTTTCTCTGCTCGCTTCAATTTCATTGATTTCTGCTCTTATCCTTATAATTTTCTAGCATCTGCTTATTTGTGCTTAGTTTGCTCCTTTTTTCCTAGTTTCTTAAGTTGGAAGCTTAGATTCTTGATTTGGGAACTTTCTTACTTTGTGACATAAGCATTTATTGCTATAAATTTCACTCAAAGCACTGCATTGGCTACAATCCACAAATATTGACAGAATGTGTTTTCATTTCGAACTGAATGTTTGAAACATTTTTAAATTTTGTTTCTTTGATCGATGAAGTATTTAGAAATGTGTTTTTGTAAATTCCCAAACATTTGGAGATTTTTCTTCTATATTTCTGTTATTAATTTCTAATTTAAATCTGTTGTGGTTGTGGTCAGGGAGAATACTTTGTATGATAGAAATCCTCTTAATCTTATTGAGACTTCGTATGGCCCAGTATATGGTCGGTCTTGGTGACTATCCCACGTTCACATGAAAGGAATGTGGATTCTGCTGTTGTTGAGTGGCATAGTCTACGAATGTCGATTAAGTAAATTTTTAATAGTGTTGTTCAGGTGTTCTATATCCTTACTGGCTTCGTGTTTACTCATTCTATCGATTACTGAGAGAGGCATATTGAAATCTCCAGCTATTGCTTCCCCTTTCAATTCTATCAGTTTTGGCTTCATGAATTTTGAGGCTCCCTTATTACATGCATATACAGGATTATCATGTCCTCTTGATGAATTGACCTGTTAATATTCCTTGTTCTGAAGTCTGCTTTGTCTAATATTGTTGTGTCTGCTCCAGCTTTCCTGTGATAAGTGTTTGTGTAGTATATCTTTTCCATTCTTTTACTTTTAATCTATCTGAGTCATTATAGTCAAAATGGGCTTCTTGTAGACAGCACGTAACCATCTTGACGTTTTAGCCAAAATGATCATCTTTCCATTCAATTGAGGCGTTCAGCCCATTTACTGTTAATGTAATTACCACTATGTTTGGATTTGTCTACCATTTTGCTATTTGTTTTCTATTTCCACCTCTCTCCCTTCTCCTTCTGGGACTCTAATTACACAAAAGTTAGACCACTCGATATTGTCCCCTAGGTCACTGATGCTCTCTCTCTCTTTAAAACTTTGCCTTCAAGTTCATTAATCTTTTCTTCTGCAGTTTCCAATCTGCTCTTAATTCCATCCAGTGTATTTTCCAACTCATATACTGCATTTTCCATCTCTAGAGTTTCATTTTGGTCTTTTAGTATTTTTCGTTTCTCTCCCTATCGTATTCATGTTCTCCTCCATCTTCTTGACTAAAGGGAGCATATTTGTAATACCTGTTTTAACACCACCACCTGCTAATTCTATTATCTCTGCCGTTTTCAGATCTGTTTCAATCAATTGATTTTTCGCTTGGGTTATGGATCATCTTGAATGTTGAACATAGTCAATTTTATGTTTGGGGGTGCTGGATTTTGTTGTATTCCTTTAAAGAATGTTGAGGCATGCAGTTAATGTCATTTGAGATCAGTTTGCTCCTTCTGAGCCTTGTTTTTTAAGCTTTGTTGGGGCAGGTCCAAAGCAGCCTTTAGTCTAGGGCTAATTTAGCTCTATTTCTAAGGATTTCTGAAGACTGTCTGATGCCCTTTGTATTTTGAGGTCTAGCTACTCTGGCTAGTGGGAACATAAACTACCCCCAGCCTTCTGGAACCTCTGGGACTTTCTCTGCCTGCTGGTTTCCAGGGGTACTTACCCCAGCCTCATGGAGTTTCGCCCCACATATCCTCAAACCAGTGTTCAGTCAAATATTTGAGTGCTTCCCTCTGCAGATAGCTGGATCCCTCTCTCTCTCTCTCTCTGCACCTCCTTCCTCTCTGTGTTATGTCTTGCAAGTTCAAGTTGCCTCAGCCTCCACAAACTCCAGTCTCTGTCTCAAGTCAGCGAGACTGCTGGGCTCCGTTGGGATTTCCTCTCCCTGCTCTGCTGCCTGGAAACTGCCTCCAGGCAGCTTTATGGGGCAATCTTAGGGCTCACCTCATTTGCCTCCCTTCTTCAGCGTTCACGGTCTTGCATTGCCTGTTGTCCAAAGTTTGAAAGACAGTTATTTCATAGATCTTGTTCAATTTTTTTTTTTTGTTTTCAGCCTGAGGGCAATTCTGGACTCTCTCACTCTCTCACGGCTAGAAGTGGAAGTCTCCCGCCATCCTAAGATTTTAAAATAAGAAACCAAATAAATGTAAAAGGGGCTGCCATCAGCGCAAGGACCATAGTTCTTAGAGAGGTGGAGAAGATACTGTCCCCTACTTCCCTCTGGCCCTGCCTTGCCCTGACATTAGGAAGCAAAAGCAGAGTTGGTTAGACATGTGCCATTAGGGGTGCCCAGTAAGTTTCCAGAACTCTGAGCAAGGAGATGCTTGAGTGACAGGACATTTGAAGAGGACAACAGGACTGCAGGGCTGGCAGTGTATTCAGCAGCACTCCTGGACTATGGTTTGCTAGAATCTGTCTCCAAGAAAAAAAAAGTCAACAAGAAAAGAAAAAATATAAATATAATAACAAAACCCTATTCCAGCTGGATTTGTGGAGGGGTTTTTTTTCCCCTGAACAAGTGGCAGTAAAACCTTTATTGCTCCCAGACTCTCAGACTCTCTTTCTTTCACACTACATAATGTGTTTGCAAGTTTCTGTCCATCGCTGAGTCTCCCTGTGCTTTGTCCTATGTGATGAAACCACTGGTTTCCATGGCAACCAGACTGCCAGCTCAGAGAGCCAAAAGGAGGAACAGAGGTTCTGTAGTGCATTTCTGGGGACTGGCAGAGGCCTGGGCCACAGGTGGGAAAGGGACATGGGAGAAATTATGCCACCACTGTCATCTAGCTTTGCACCCCTGGGTGGCCACCCAGTACCTCCGCAGGCTGGCGCCCCTGGGGGGACCTTACACTACTGAGCTCCTCCAATCGTCAACAATTACAGGGCAGTCTCTGGGCCAGGTGCCAGGTCCCAGAGACAAATAGGACCCAGTCTCTGCCCCCAAAGGGCAAGCAGTATGTCTAGAGAGAGAAACAATGGCAAATGGTGTCCGGAAGGAACATTTATTAAGTGCTGACTACATGCCAGGCACTGTTGTGGGAATAACATATCTTAAATCTTAATCTCTACAGAAACCCAATGATTTAGTTATATCCAAGGTCAGACAACTAGTAAAAGGCACAGCCAAGATTCACACCCAGGTATGTATCCGCCTCTGCCTCTATGTGCACAACCTTACCCATATCTGTCTGTCTGTCTTCTGTAAGTCTTCCGTCCAGGTGCCTCAGAGTTTAGAGAACTCTCTCAGAAAGGCTCTCTCTCTCTCTCTCTCTCTCTCACTCTTTGCCTCTCTCTCCCCAATTCCCCTCTCTCTGGCCCTGTAGACATCTCTGCCTCGTGCCTCTTCCCTCATTCTGGAGATAAATGTACCATTGAACTAAAACCCCTGGAACATGAATTAAACACAGGAACAAATCCCAGGGTGGCCCCTGAACCCCATGCTATGTGGCGATGGCATTACTGAAGGGTCACACAGCCACATCTCCACTTAATTCTCTGAAATCCCACCTGCTTTGTCCAGACAGTGGAGGAAACAGCCAACATCAGAAAACTGGAAGACCCCTGGGGAGAGAGTGCTTTAAAAATAGCTACCGTGGTGGGAGGGCTCCTTCAGGCCGAGCCTTCCCTGGGCCGACGGGAGCCAGTAAAAGCATTGCTTTCAACCACCCAACTCTGCCTGGACGGGCCTCAGAGGCGGCTCCTGAAGGGGCTTAGAAAGAGAAACTCTAGCAAAGCTGACTGCTGCGTTGTCACAAGGTCAGGTGGGCTAACAAAGCCAGCTGAGGCTGAATTAGTGAGCACACGCTGCCTCGGCTCAGACTTTGCCCTCCAAACAGGCTGCAGGCGCTGGCCTCCCCTCCAGGCTTCCAGGTCTGCCCCACCTCCCAGTGTCCCTTCCCCTCGTTGGCCATGCTCTGGGACCACAGAGCATCAGAGGCTGCAGGGACCTTCCATTGCGCCAACTGACCCTTTGTTTTGTAAACAGGAATCCAAGGCTGAGAGAAGGGTAGTGATGACCAAGGGGGTCACATGTCAGCTCAGAAACGGGGCCAGACTGGGAGCCAGGTCTGAGCAACAGCCCCGGGGCAGTCATCACCCCAGGCCAAGACTCTGGCCATCTTAAAAAGAGAAGGGCTGCAGTTCCAGGTGCCCTGGGGACTCTGGGAGAACAGCCTCCCCACAGCTGGGTCCTGAATTCTACCATCACTCCTGACCGCCACCCTGGGGTCACCCTACCAAACAGAACCCACCTGGACGCTTCACGTTTGTAAAGACTCCGTGGAGACCTGAATCCCTTGGGCAAGTCGCTTAACCTCTCTGTGCCTCATTTTCTCAGTTTTTTCATTTGAGAATGAAGATAACAGTACCTACAATACACACACACGTTAGAATCTTCATTCAAATTCAGTGAGGTACAAGTTTTATACGACAAAATGCACTCATTTTTTACAGCTTTGTTGAGATATAATTGACATAGTACACCATACAATTCATCCATTTAAAGTGTACAATTCAGGGGCTGGCCCCGTGGTGTAGCAGTTAAGTTTGCACGCTCCGCTTTGGTGGCCCGGGGTTCACAGGTTCGGATCCCAGGCGTGGACGGATGCACTGCTTGTCAGCCATGCCTGGCGGCGTCCCATATAAAGTAGAGGAAGATGGGCACGGATGTTAGCCCAGGGCCAGTCTTCCTCACAAAAAAACAAAGTGTACAATTCAATAGTTCTTCATATATTCATATAGTTGTGTAACCATCACCACAACCAACTTTAAAACATTTCATCATCCTCTCCCCTCGAAAACCACATACCCATTAGCAGTCATTTCTCCCCATTTCTTCCGACCCCTTCCCTCACACCTAGGCAACCACTTACCTACTTTCTGCCTCCACACGTTTGCCCTTTCTGGACATTTCATATGATGTGTGACCTTTTGTACCTGGCTTCTTTTACCTAACACAATGTTTTTAAGGTTAATCTGTGTTGTGGTATACACCAGTACATCATTCCTTTTCACTGCCAAGTAATGTTCCATTGTATAGATGTACCGCATTTTATTTATCCATTCATTCTTTGAGTTGTTTCCACATTTTGATTATTGTGAATAATACTGCTACAAATATTCATGGACAAGATTTTGTGTGGACACACGTTTTCATTTCTCTTGGGTATATACTAGGGGTAGAGTTGCTGAGTCATACGGTAACTCCACATTTAATCTTCTGAGGAACTGCCTGACTGTTTCCCAAAGCAGCTGTACCATTTCACAGTCTCACCAGAAATGTATGAGGGTTCCAATTTCTCCACATCCTCACCAACACTTATTATTATCAGTCTTTTTAGTTATAGCCATCCTGGTGGGTGCGAAGTGGCATCTTATTGTGCTTTTGATCTGCATTTCCCTAATGGATAATGATGTCGACATCTTTTCATGTGTTTATTGGCCATTTGTATATCTTCCTTGGACAAATGTCTATTGAGATCCTCATTTTTTGATTGGGTTATTTGTCTTTTCATTATTGAGTTGTAATTGTTCTTTACATATTCAAGGCACAAGTCTCTTATCAGATATATGGTTCCCAAATATTTTCTCCCCTTCTGTGGTTCTCCTTTCACTTTCTTGATGGTGTTCTTCAAAGTTTTTAATTTCTATGAAATCCAGTTTACCAACATTTTCCTTTTGTCATTTGTTTCATGCCTAAGAAGACTTTGCCTACCCCAAAGTCATGAAGATCTACTCTTTTATTTTCTTCTAAGAGTTTTAGCTATTATATTTAGGTCTGTGGTTCATTTTGAGTTTATCTTGTGTATACCATGAAGAAAAGATCTAACTTCATTCTTTTGCATGTGGATATCCAGTTGTCTCAGCACCAATTGCATTCACTTTTAAGAGTACAATTCAATGAGTTTTAACACACACACACACACCCATGAAACCACATCTCATTTCATCATCCCCAAGATTTCCCTGTTTGTAGTCCCTCCTCCCAACCCCAGCCCTGGGCTACCGCAGATCCACTTTCTGTCTCTATAGATTAGATTTGCCTTTTCTAGAATTTCATATAAATGGAATCAAACAGTATGTTTTCTTTTGTGTTTGGCTTCTGCCATTACATTTTCATCATTTAATCTCCCTATATTAGTCAGGGTTCTCCAGAGAAACAGAACAAATAGGATGTGTGAGTGTGTATGTGTGTGTGTGTGTGTGTGTGTGTGTGTATAAAGAGAGAGAGAGATTGATTTACCTTAAAGAATTGGCTCACACAATTGCAGAGGCTGACAAGTCCAAACTCTGAAGGCTAAGCTGGCAGGCTAGAGACCCAGAAAAGAGCCAAGTTTGCACCTCAAGTCCAAAGGCAGTCTGCTGGCCGAATTCCCTCTTGCTTGTGGGAGGTCAGTCTTTTTCCATTCAGGCCTTCAACTGATTAGATGCAGCCCACCCACATTATGGAGGGAATCCGCTTTACTCAAATTCTACTGATTTAAACGTTAATTTCGTCTAAAAAGTACTTTCACAGCACCATCCAGACTAGTGTTGGGCCAACTATTGGTGCAATAGCCTAGCCAAATTGACAGATAAAATTAACTATCACATCTCCCAACAGCCCTATGAGGTGGGCATTATCATCTCTATTTTGCAGATGAGGAAACTGAGGCTCAGAGAGGCTAAGGGTTGGGTCCTGTGCTCAGAAAAGGCAGAAGTGAGACTTAAGCTCATGCTGTTTCTACATCCTCCTGGTCACCTGTCCCCAGTTCTGCTCCATTAGTGGATCGAGAAGCATTTGCGATGTCCGTCTATGGCTGTGTTTTGTCACACCTGAAGACCTTTCTCCCAGGGCTTGCATCACCAGGGCTGACCTTCCTCTGCTTCCCCTCCCTGTCATGGAGCATGACATGGGGAAGGAGGGTTAAGCGGCCCAGCACCCCCCACTCCCAAGGCCCCCCAACCTCGTCCACTTGTTTTTGTGCCCAGCTAGCCTCTTTCTTCCCCTGGTCACCAGACATGCCCTTCCACATGCTCCTCGCTGAGCCTGCCTCGTCTTCTGGGCTCTGGTCCCCCAGCGGCAAAGAGAAGCAGGACTCGCTCCCTCCCCCTGAAGGTGACCCATGCTCCTCCCCAGACTCTGAGGTGCTATCTCTCTTTATTTCCTTCCCAGTGGGTAGCATCTTCTCCCCTCATCCTTCCCGGCCTCCTGCCTGGCTGCCATCCCACTGACCTTTTCATAATTCTGCTGAAAAACAAAATCTCTAGATCATTATTTCTTCAAGCTCAGAGACCTTGGGAGGAACCAGTGAAATGAGTTGCTCACTGATATATTTTTTTTTAATTTTCAGATCAAGCCTGAAAAGGAAGCATCAGGAATGTTCCAAAGGCTTCCACAAGCTAGTGAAAATTGTCAGACCCTCCAGGAGACTCTCTGAGTAACCAAAGGAAACAGATGAGCTCTCCCTCATTTAGGAAATAAAACCACATGTCAAGGTCAGCCCTCAGATCCTCTGATCTGACCCGTCTGTCTTAGTTCAGATACCAGACCACTTTGGGTTTAGATTTTGCTTAATCTGGATAAATGTAAAATCTTATCCTCCCATTCAAACAGCCAACTGTCCAAGTTTAGAAAAGACTGGGGTGTCTTAGCCTGGGTTCCCCCAAAGCAGAGCCCAAGACAAAGGCACGTGCAGGTAGTTTATTTGGGATGTGGTCCCAGGAACCCAAACAACAGGACAGAAAGAGTGAAATGGCAGGGAGAGAAATCCAGTCCAAGGATGTGTCACAGAGCTGACCCTCCAAGGGGCCTTGCAAAATGCATCTAAAAGATACCTTCACCCTCGACCCCCGGTGATCCAGGGTGGCTCCACAGGCACAAGCTCCCCCACACCTGGAGCTGATCATGCATCCAAGGGCTCTCACGAGCATCTCCAAAAGGAGCAACAGAGAGGTCTCAGGACGGGAAGTGAGAGGCACGTGCCAAGGCTGGAGGGCAGGACTTTCTGATGACCCCTGCACGAGGCTGCACGAGCCTGCGTGGAACTGGGCGCTGCATCAGTGGCTGGAGTGAGAGGTGAGGTCAAGAGAATCTTAAAGCCCTGTCCAAGAGGTGACCAATAGAGGACAGGGTTGGAGGGAGGATGTATCTTAGCAGGGGGACACGAGTGAAAAAATCTCTGAGCCTTGGTAATGATGCTCTCAAAATGAGTCAACAGTGTCATGTACTTGTCACCCAAGCCAGTGCAAATTCAGCTCAACCCACAGAGTCAACCAGGGGGTGGCCCCTACCCAGCGTGGTCACACCATCCTTGCACTCCTGTGTTCATCCAAGGGAGGGGCTCAGGTGGGATGCAGACAAGGCAGAGTGTGTTCAGTGCGTGGACTGACCCACGTAAGGGACAGTTGAGGGAACTAGAGCTGTGTGCCAAGAGCAGGGAAGACATAAGTCTGCAGGGTTATCTTTTCAAAGATTTGAGGAGCGCTTCTAAATCAAGTGCTTACAGAACTGATCCTGTCTGCCACCCCAACTCTAAGATGTGGCTTCCTCCTCCTGTGCATCCCTTTCACCATGCTAACATCACACCCAGACCCCACCTAGGTGCCCCACCCAGAAACCTGAGCATTGACTCGATTCCCCTCTTAGTCACCAAGTCCTGTCCGCTCCACCTCCTAAATCGTCTTGACTCTCTTGCTGCTCCCTCCACCACCGCTGCCTCTGCTCAGGTCTAGGCACCTTCCTCTCCACCTGCACCGTTCCAGCCTGTCTCTGCATCTCCTTCTGCTGCACCGAAGCCACCCTCCAGGAAAGTAGAGTCAGGTACAACTACCACCTGCCTCGACCACGGACTCCCTACTGACCTCAAGCCAAGTCTAAATGCTCAGCATCACCACCCTGCCCCCAGGGCCACCGCGGACAGATGTGCAGGTGGTTCCCTGTACAAGGAGGCCAGCCAAGGCGAGGAGCTGGTTAAACTTCAGCCCGTCTTACGCTTGCCAAGCAGTGCCTTTTTCTAATCCGTACAAGGGCACCTCCACTTGTCACCTCCTGGAGGAAGGGCACTCTTCCCTGATGTGAACGGAGTCACTGAACGGACACTCATCCGTTCAAAGGAAGAAACTGGATGTATTATGGGATAAGATCTTGGGCTTTGGAACAGACAGATATGGGTTCAAATCTCTGCTACTCACTCATTGTGTAAACTTCAGCAAGTTACTTCAGATCTCTGAGCATCAGTTTCCTTGTTTGTAACATGCGGGTAATAATGGCAGCCTCAGAGGGCAGTCGTGAGAAGGAAGTGGTGTTATAGAGGAAGCACCCTTCGCACGGTGCCCGGCACATAGTAGGTGCTCAATGGATGGTGACTGTTGTTATTGCTGTTGTCACACTGAACCCTACCCTGCCTGCCCCTCCTCCACACGGGCCCGCTCCATGGAGGTGCCTCGTTGTCCTTAACAACCTGGCTCCCTCTCCTCTGTCCCCACCCTTCCCCGGGTCATGGTTCTTCTCCCCATTCCTGGCCCAGGCTTGGTCGTGTGCTTCCTCCATGACAGAGAGGCACGACGGTCAATGCTCGCAAATATTTGCCGTCTGAATGCATTCGTGGGTGGATGAAGGAAGGAAGTGTCCATGAACAGCACCCAGGGACAGCCTCGCTGGTGCCCGGCATCTTAGGATCTCCCCACTCCCTGGCTCCAGCCCCAAAGAGCTGAACCCCGCACAGCCGGGGCCTGAGCATTAGTGTTGTTTGTGGGAAAAACCGTGGGCTTTCCGGTCAGAGATCTGTACTCAAATCCTGGCTCAGCTGGGTGACTTTGGGTGGACCAGTTTCCTCTCTATTTTCAGTCTCCTCGTCTACAATATGACAATACAACAATGGCTATACCCTCTTCATGGAAGTGTTGTGAGGATTGAGTGAGACATTTCACGTAATTGGCTTGAAGCAAAGAAGTTGCCCTACAAATGGGGTTATTTTTTTCTGTATCTGTCAGGATGGGCCCGATGACACTGCAGTAACAAATGACCCCAACCGCAGGGGCTAATAGCTCACACCACGTGCCCATCCCAAGTCAATGGGGAGCTCTGCCCCTGTCATTCACACTTAGGAACCCAGGCTGATGGGGCAGCCATCATCCCACACATTGTTGGTTGCAGTAGCAGAGGCAAAGAAGGTTCTAGAAGGCCTTGTACCTGCAACTAAATGCTCTAGCTTGGAGGAAACACACATCACTTTGGCTTCCAACTCATTGGTCAGAATAGCCACATGACCTCACCCAACAGCAAGGGGAACAGGAAGTCCAGTCCTATCACATGTTCAGAAAATAGAGAGCCAGAAGTATTTGGCGCACAGCACTAATGACCACCACAATTACTCTTCACTGTCTTGGTTTCTTCAACACAAGATGGGACTCATTGCTTCTGTCCTGTACGTGATAGGAAGTCATCCCAAGTCCATGCAGGCGGCTGCTGGCTGAGCTCCCCCAGGGTCCCTGAGCTCAGATCTGCTCTTCTAAAGCCTCCTGGGTCCTCTGCAGAGCTGCGGCTGCTGGGGCTTGGGGAGAGGAGGGTGGGGATGTTGGGGGTGACCGGAGATGGTGAAGCCCTCCTTCTCCAGCCTTCAGCCCTAGGGAGGTTGGGCCTGAACTTTCAAGGTGTCTTTATGTTGAAGCCCACTGGATATTAAAAATGAAGATGATGGCAAAGCAGGGTCATGGGATTCGTGGTCTACTCTAAATGTTTGCTTTTAACTGATTAATGCTTTTGCCACCTACCCACAGTCCAGTGATAGATGTAACACCTCATTGGGAAATAACTCTGAAAGTCTAAGTGGGGGCCCTTCGTGTGCATGAGACCTCCTGTGAGGAGAGGGGAGGGAGCTCGTTTTTCAGACTTCTCGAAAGGTTTCCCCGTGAGTGTCATCTTGCACGAAGACTGCAGTGGTTTCAGTCTCGTATTTATGAGGTCAGTTCAGCCCTCGAGGTAACATCATTTTATGTTCAAAGTCCAGGACCATTCCATCTGGGCAGGGCATGAGCGGTGGCTGAAACTGCCCTAAAATCTCCCCACAGAGGCTCTGGCCAGGCCTGTCATTTCCCCCATTAGCAAATCAGTCATTCCTCTGGGATAAGTCTCCCAGTTTTGGGGCAGGGGGCTCATAACAGAGAGGGGTAGGCCGGGACCTGCAATGGGCTCCAGAAGTCCTTGACACTTTAGGTGGAATTAGCTCACTGAAAAAGTTTCCGGCCACCCCGGAGGATCCGGGGTCAGGTGTGGAGGGATCCTCACAGGGACCAGACTGAGTCTCTGTAGAACCAGCTCCTTTTTTCATCTCTGCGTCTCCCCTTTGTTGTTGATTCTACCTGCCCCCTCTCCCGAGGCTGGTTCTCCTGACCTCACTCCAGACATATCTGGTCAACTCCAGCCACACACAGAAACACCCTTCATGTAGTCATTCATTCACTGATTTATGCAACAAACACTTACTGAGTGCCGACTGTGTGCCTGGCACGGTGCTGGGCCTGGAACCTCACCTATAACCATGAGCAGCGTAGACGTGGTCCCTACCCTCACAGACCTTTCAGTCTCATGATAGGAAAAGTCTTCCAACAACTCAATTTTGAAAATAATAATAACAGACAAAACATTTGAACAGACAGCTCACCAAAAAAGATATATGGAGGGCATATAGGCAAATGAAAAGAGGCTCGTTCTGCACAGCAAAGGAAACCACAACAACATGAAAAAGCAACCTACTGATGGGAGAAAATATTCGAAAGTCATATATCTGATAAGGGGTTAATATCCAAAATGCATAAAGAATTCATACAACTCAATGGCAAAAAAGCAAACAACCTTGTTAAAAAATGAGCAGAGGATCTTATCAGATATTTTTCCAAAAAAGACATACAGATGCCAACAGGTACATGAAAAGATGTTCAACATCACTAATCCTCAGGGAAATGCAAATCAAAACCACAATGAGATATCACCTCACACCTGTTACAATGGCTATCATCGAAAAGACAAGAAATAACATCTGTTGGTGAGGATGTGGAGAAAAACAAACCCTTGTGCACTGTTGGTGGGAATGTATGCTGCAGCCACTGTGGAAAACAATATGAAGGGTCCTCAAAAACTTAAAAATAGAACTACCATGTGATCCAGCAATTCCACTTCTGGGTATTTATTGAAGAAAACAAAAATACTAACTCAAAAAGATATCTGTACTCCGATGTTCATTGCAGCATTATTTACGATAGTCAAGACCCAGAAGCAACCTAAATGTCCATCGATGGACGAATGGATGAAGAAGATGTGGTGCATACACGCAATGGAATATTGTTCAGCCATAAAAAAGAAGGAAATCTTGCCATTTGTGACAACATGGAAGGACCTTGAGGGCATTATGCTAAGTCAAATAAGTCAGACGGAGAAAGACAAATACCATATGACCTCATTTATGCATGGAATCTAAAAGAAAAACCAAACTTACAGAAACAGAGAACAGATAAGTGGTTGCCAGAGACAGGAGTAGGGAGTGGGCAAAATTGGTGAAGGGAGTCAAAAGGCACAAACTTCCAGTTATAAAATAAATGAGTCCTGGGGATGTCATGTACAGCATGGTGACTATAGTTAATAAGACTGTATTGTATATTTGAAAGTTGCTAAGAGAGTAAATCTTAAAAGTTCTCATCACAAGAAAAAAAATTGTAACTATGTGTGGTGATGGATGTTAACTAGACTTATTGTGATAATCATTTCACAATATATACAAATACCGAATCATTATGGTCTACATCTGAAACTAATATAATGTTAGATGTCACTTATATCTCAACAATAAAATTTTTTTTAAAATGCTCAATATCAGTAATCATTAGGAAAATATAAATTAAAACCACAGTGAGGTGCCACTACACACCCATTCGAATGGCTTCAACTAAAAACACTGCCCATCCCAAGTGTTGGCGTGGAAGTGGCTGAACTAGAATTCTCATATGCTGCCGGTGGGGGTGTAAAATGTTACAACCACTTTGGCAAAGAGTTTGGCGGTTTCTTAACAAGTTGAACATACACCTATTATATGATCCACCCGTACCCCTCCTAGGTATTTACTCAAGAGAAATAGAAAGATATGCCCATACAAAAACGTGTACATGAATCTTAATGGCAGCTTTATTTGGAAGAGCCAAAACCTGGAATCAACCCAGGTATCCGTCAACAGGTGCGTGGATTTGCAAATGGTGATCTATCCATGCAATGCAATACTACTGTGCAATAAAAAGGAATTACTGATACATGCAACAGTGCAGGTAACTCTCAAAATCATTACTCCAAGTGAAGAAAGCCAGACAGAAAGTATATATACTGTAGGATATTCTAGATATTCTAGAAAATTCTAGAAAATGCAAACCAGAAAGCAGATCAGTTCTTGATTAGATGGGGTGGGGGGTTGGGAGGGAGGGAGGAATTACAGAGGGTCGTGAGGTGACCTTTGAGGGAAGACAGGTATGCTCATTATCTTGACTGCAGTGATGGTTTAACGAGTGAAAATCTGTCAAAGCTTATCCCATTTTACACTTTAAACATGTGCAGGCCAATGAAGCTACTTCAAAAATTACAACTGCACAAGGAATCATTTAAGTGCAGGTGAGATGAAGAGCTACCACCGAGGCACGCGGATGCTCTGAGAATGTGTCTGGGAAGGAGCCGACTTGGTCTGGGGGTTGAGAACCAGGGAAAGTGAAGTTCATGTCGAGATGGGACAGATGGGTTGGAAATGGGACAGATGGGGGAGGGGTGGGATGCTGGGGGAGGAAACAACAATCCTGGGAGGAAACCAAGTGTGTCAGGGCCCTGGGGGGTGTCAGCTGGGAAAGAGGAGCTCGCAGGAGCCAGAGAGGACTCAGAGATGCTCTGGGCGCATCGAGCCTCTGTTTGATCTCGTGTAGATGTCAGATTGTCTCCAGCGACAGAGGATTCCCACGGGAACCTCCACCCTCTTCACCACTCTGGCCGGGCCCAGGCTCCTAGCATGATGGGGCCCCCATCGCCTTCTAGGGGCTCCCCCACTCTAGCCTGGGAAGCGAGCTCTACACGGGCTCCACCCTCCTCTGATCCAGAACCTACCCCAGGCCTGGTGAGGGCCCCCAGGACACAGCTTCCCTCGCTCCAGCTGGCAGGGCTGGCAGCCTGACCTGTCCCTTCCTTCAGTGTTGGGAGAGGCGTGCCACTCTCCCTTCTGGAGCCTGGGGTAGAATCCCAGCTTCATCGCTCACCAGCTGTGTAACCTCCCTGGGCTTCGGTTTCCTCATCTGTAAGATGGGGATGATAGTAATAGAGATTCACTGAACTGTTATAAGGATTAAATGAGCTGAAATTTATAAAGCACCTAGGAGAGTGCCTTATTTCTTTTATTAGATACAAAATGATATTCCGTTCCACCCGATAAATGTTAGGAGCAGCTCTGAGGGCGGCGATGTGTCGGGGAGGAGGTGACGCATCAGGCAGTGGTGGGGGCAGCTCACCTGGCCCCTCTGGGCTTGAGGGCAGGGGGGTCTCTTGCAGCTCAGATGCACCCAGATACTCCAGTTCTGGGACTCCAGGCAAGCTTGGCATCTAAAGCCTTCAGGGCTCCTCATGGGTGGCTGTGAGTCCCCGTTGACACTGAACAAGCTTCTCGATCTCCCAGAATTTCCCAGCCCTCTTGTCATGTGTGTGTGGACTTTGCTTGGGGATGCTGGGACCACGGAGCGATAGCTTCTCTCTCTGACTTGCTTTCCGATTTCTTTGTTCTTCTCCATCCCAAAAGGGAAGGAGCAAAATGCCTCTGCTCGGGGCTGGCTTTTCTGTCCAAGCTGGAGCAGGTTACCTCCCGGGCCTTTGTTGATGGAAGACAGCCCATCCTCATCCAGGGGGCTCACAACTACGTCACATGTGCCGTCCCCTCTGCAGATCCTTCAACGCCCTTGTGCAGCTGGCAGAGCTCGGCCTATGCCACAGAGGAGGAAACTGAGGCTTGGAGAGCTAAGGGCACTTGTGCTGGGTCAGAGCAGCTGGTGTAAGGAGTCACCATCAACTGCATGACATGTTACACGTGCGCCAGCTTTGTAATTCACAAAGAGCCTTCACACCCGGTCTCATATGGGAGCATCACCAAACCCTTGCAGGGGAAAGTGGTGCAACTATTATTATTATTCCCGATTTATAGATGGGAAAACACAGGCTTGGAAGATTAGTGGCATTTCCCAGATTCCATGGGTTCAGTTAAATTCAACAAGTAATTACTGAGCACCTACGATGTGTCAGCCATTCTAGGTCCTGGGGAACTAAAGAGGACCAGACACAGCTCCCCACCCTTGAGGAGCTAGTCTGGGGACAAGGTGGTAGGTGCCTGGAGGGTGGGGGCTCAGAGGGCTCTGGGGCAGCACATAGAAGGGGAATTCTGGGGAGGCTTCCTGGAAGAGGTGACGTCTGAGCTGGGTCCTGAAGGATGCGTAGGAATTGACCAGGTAAGTAAAGGTGGGAGGAATACTCGGAACTGAAAGACAAGCCTGAGATAAGCAGAGGGTGTGGGTCCAGGTTGTAGGGCAAAAGCCACGGGTGGTTGGTTCTCATAGAAGCTGGGTCTCCTGACTCTGCTACTGCCGGGTCTTCTGTAGCAGGTGGAGGAGGACCCCTCGTGCACATGTGTGTGTGTGTGTGTGTGCACGTGCACGCGTGCACATGTATGCAGACCCGCAGTGGTGGCAGCGTCCAACATTTAGCAGATCCCAGTGTCCGGAGTATGTCCTATGAAACCAGACAACCTAAGTTCAAATCCTGCCACCGTTACTTTTAGCTCTTTGACCTTGGGGACATTTCCACACGTCCCTGTGCCTCAGTTTCCCCATCTGTAAGTGGGGATAACAATCGTGCCCACTTTGCAGCATTGCTGTGAGGATTGTATTAGGCAATACACGGACAGCTCCTTCTACCAGCGCTGGGCATGTGGCGAGCACTCAGCGAATGTTAGCTGTTACTACGTCACTAACGCTGACTGTTAGAACCCCCAGACCCGTTCCGCAAAGGACTTGAGCTGGGAACGAGTCACAAGGTCCCTGGGCTCAGGTGCCCTCCATCATATTTGCTCTACAAACAGACCAAGAGCAAGATATGACCTCAGAGTAGAAAGTGACCTCAGGAGGCACAGACAGAGGAAGAGCAAAGGGCAGAGGGAGGAAGGTACATCAGGGCGTGTTCAGGGAGCAGCAAGTCTAGAGTCTTTACTTAGGGGCAGGGCGGTTATAGGAAAGCAGGCAAAGTTACTCCATTTGACTCTTGCTCCAGTGGGCAGACAAAAGCAGAATGGACCAAGGAGAGAAGTATCAGCATTAGTCAGAGCAATGGACTGGGCTGCCTTAAAGGCAGTGAGCTCCCCATCACTGTACTTCCTGTTTTGGGGGGTTTCAAGCAGAGGCTGGAAGACCATTTGTCCTACTTTCATTGGATGGCCGAGATCATCTCTGAAGTCCCCAGGAGCCACTGAGCTATCTGGTGTGGTGGAACCAGAAATTCACCAGATGGGGAAAGGGGGAAGAGCAAAAAGATGAGTACCCAGAGATAAGGCTGGAAAGGGACACTGAACTGCCTGCAACTGGCTTTTAAGTTTCATCCCTTTGGATTAGGGATTGTTCATTACAGAAATGTAAAGAATGACACATCATCCTATCAGTCATTTTCACGTTAGTATAAATTAGATACACTGATCATTTTCTCCATGACAGCTGACTGATAGTAGAAGAGTACAAAAGATATAAAATGAAGAGAGAGAAGGACATGGAGAGTAAAGTGGGCAGGGCTCTGAGACAAACCTCATTCATCTCAATTTTGCCGAACAGTAGCTCTGACAGGAGCCTGAGAAGAAAGAAAAATAAATACTCAGTGACAAACTTTTGCCATCATTTTTTCATTTCAGCAACCAGCTACGGAGCACCAAGTACATACCATGCTGTGTGCAGGGCACTGGGGACACTAGAGGAATCGGACACAGTTCCAGCCCTCTCAGGCCCCCAGGCTAGTAAGAGAGAGACACAGAGACCACGGTCACAAGCCAGCACGACCAGTGCCGTGACAGAAGGATGTGCTCGAGCAGTGGATGAGCTTTCCCGTCAGCTGCACCCCAGGCCTTCCCCTCAGAGCCACCCCTGCCCCTGGGAGGAATAGATTAACAACACGCCCATTTCACAGACCGTGAAACAGAGGCCCCGAAAGTCTGAGCAACCTCTGTGGGAAGCAGCAGTCAGGACTAGAACAGCAACTGGCTCCAGGGCTGGGCCCTTCTCCCACACACGAGCCTGCTCCTTGGGGTCGGTTCTGGAACATCCCCAGCCCACAGGCCTCCCCCCTCCGTGGGTGGCTTGCTCACTGCGCTCCTTCCTCCCTTCCTCTCTCCCTCTCCAGGGCAAGGAAGACAGACGACCAGTGTCTGCTGCGGTGAGGGCCTGCGTGGGGCTCCGGGCGGGTGGATAATTAGACTCTGAGAGGCGCCATCTGCTTCGGCCCCTCGGGGTCTCGGGCAGACCGGGCAGCGCAGCTGCCCCCGACCCCACCGCGCGGGCGGCTCTCACAGCGGAGCCCCTGTGTGCGTGGAGTTTAAACGTCTCCGCCATCGGAAGGCCTGGCCTTGGGTGAGGGGCTGGCGGCTGGGTCAGCTCTTCACTTCCCAGTCTGGGTGCTCTGCTTTCTCAGGGCCCTGGGGGGGAGCTGCAGGGACGGGCAGATGGGTGGGGAGGGGGAGGCAAAAGTCACCAGGGCCATCAATAAACTGCAGAGATGGCAGAGCCCTAGGCCGGCACCACATGGGCCCTTCCTCTCTCCAGAAGGGCAAACTGAGGCCCAGGCACAGGGAGGGAGTGGGCCAAGCCCCCACAGCGAGGCACTATCTTCAAAGGTCATCTCATCCCTTGCTGGGGACAGGAGGGCAGGAGGGGTAGGGGTGGCGTCAGGCTGAGCAGCCAGGTCCCCAGATCATAAGGAAGTCCTACCCCACCACACAGAATCTTATCCACATGACCTTGTCTTATCTTGGCAACCTCTGAGGTTGGCATTACTATCTCCAGGGTACAGAGGAGGATGCCAGGACACAGAGAGGTTAAGTAACCTGCCCAAAGCCACACAGCTGTTGAGTGGAGCCAGGCTTTGCATTCATGTCTATCTGAGTTCACAGCCCTGCCTTACCCACCCAAGAGGCTGTGCCCAGCCGTGGTGAGCACACAGCGCCAGGACTGCGCTCCTGTCTGGGTTCGCACCCAGCTCCCTCACTTACAGGCTGTGTGAGCTTGGGCAGATTGCTTTTCCGAGCTGCACTTGTCCCCGTCTTTAAAATGGGATGATGGGACCCCCCCCCCCCGCCTTGTGGTGTTGCAAAGATTAAATGAGTTGAAATAGGCAAAGGACTTGGAGTTGTGCCTAGAAGATGGCACGTCCTTCGTAAATGTCAGCTGCTGTCATTACTACAGTCTGTTCTCAACACAACCGCCAGGAGAATCCTTTGAAAATATGTCTGATCACTTCATTCCACTGCTTAAAACACTCCAACGGCTTCCCCTCCACTCGGAACACAGGCCCAAGTCCTAACCGTGGCCTCTGACTGGCCTTTGCCACCTCCCTGGCCTCACCTCCCAACCCACCCCCACCCTGACATGGCAGTCTCCCGCCTCAGGGCCTTTGCACTTGCTCTTTCCTCTGCCTAGAACACTCCACTCCCAGAAATTAGCATGGCTTCTCCTTCAAGCATCTGTTCCAATGTCATCTTCTCCGTGAGGTCTGCCCTGACACCCTCTTCAAAACTGTCACCACCACCCACTTCCCTGCCGGATATTCTCTGTAGCATTCATTGCCAGCAGACGCTCTAGAAAGTAGTTTGCTTATTTAGTTATTATTACTACTATGATGTAATCTTTCTCCCCACACTGGAAAACAGCTCATGAAGACAAGATGTTTGTGTGTCCTGCTCTCTGCTGTGTCTCCAGCCTGGAACACTGGCTGGCACACAGTGGGACCCCAGGAAATACGAGCTGAATGAGTGAATGAATGAATGACGACATCCGTCTGCCTCCACACTTGAAAGCCGGGAGTCAAACACCAAGGAAATCAGGTCCCAAGGGCCAGAGGTAGGCATGGAGGGGAGCAGAGCCCAGAGGTGGGAGGAAGGCAAGGACAGGGCAGAGAAAGACAGAGTGGCCCCGTCACAGTCCTTCTCCCACAGCCTGAACCCCGCACCCAACACCCAGCACACGGTGGACACCCAAGAAAAGCTCATTGGAAGAATGGCAGGCAAGAGGGAGGGAGGGACATTTACCAAACACATATCAGGCACTAGAAAAAAAATCAAGATATTCATTGGTTCATTCATTCATTCATTCACTCACAGATGAGCCCTTGAACACAGCCCGTGCCAGGCCCAATTCTAGGTCTCCAGGACCTTACACCCTGGAGGGGGCAGCGAGGTGTGTAGTTCACGATCCCTGCACTCGCCGATGTCACCATCTTGTAAGCAAGAAAGACACTGACCAGCTCTATGTGTTAGGTATGAACGCCACACCCACCTCCTATACGAGGAAACTGAGGGTCAGGGTATTCAGGTGTCTCGGCCGCGAGGAGGCAGAGCCAGTCTAGAACCGGCTGGGTCCGCCTGGCTCCAAACCCCATCCTCCCAGACGGGTGTCGCTGGCGTCCGGTGCTCAGAGGGGGCACAGTCATCAGGACCGGGGCAGCGGGCAGGAGGAGGAACGGGACAGGCAGAGGTGCAGGGGTGGGACACAGGGAGTCAGTTCCAGGGCCAGGGAGAGAGTCCTGTGACAGTGGAGCAGAAGAAAGGGACATCAGAGGGTGGGAGGAAGCCAACTACAGAGGCTGCAGGCTGAGGCTTCCGCTTCCTCCTCAGGCACCGGGGAGCCAGCGAAGGTGTGTGAGCGCAGGAGCTCTTGAGGAGCAGCCTGGCAGCTTGCGCGGGAGCAGAGAGGAGGAGCCAGAACCCCGGGGCCAGGAGGAGGCCTGGCCAGAGGCTGTCCCAGCGGTCTAGGAAAGAGGTAGTGAGTCAGGAGTGGAGGAGGCCACAGGAGGAGGAGGGGCAAGGCCATCAAAAAAGGAAGGATTGACAGGTCGCGGGGCCAATGGAGCCTGGAGGGGCGAGGCCCAGACATTTAAACAGTGTCCTTCAGGCAATGCCTGCATGAAAACCAGAAATCACGAGCTGTCTTGCCACGATCATTGCAACCGTCCTGAGTCCAAGACAGCTCCAAAGAAGGAAAAATGCAGAATTACCATTTCTGAAGCTCCTGGGACACACCAGGGGCTGAGCTGGGCACCACGCTTGTGCCACCTCGTGTGAGTTTCTCCACCGCTCTCTGCAGAGGTGATTTTTAATAACTTCGTGGAGGAATATTTCACATACCATAAAATCGACCCACTTCAAGTTTACAGTGCAATGATTTTTAGTAAACTTACCAAGTCGTGCAACTGCCGTCATCAGCTCAGAACATTTTCATCACCCCAAAAAGATCCCTCGTGCCCATTTATGTTCATCCCTGTCCTAACCCGTACCTGCCCCAGACAGCTGCTAACCTACTTTCTGCCTGTCTAGATTTGCTTTTTCTAGACATTCTATATAAATAGAAGCACACAACATGTGGTCTCGTGTCTGGCTTCTTTCACACTGTGTCATGTTTTTGAGGTTCATCCATGTTCTAGTACCTATCAGTAGTTTGTTTATTTTTAAGGCAGAATAATATTCCATTGTATGGATATACCCATTTTGTTTATCCATTCATCCATTGATGGACACTTGTTTTCAATTTTTGGCTGTTCGGAATAATGAATAACGCTGCTATTTGGGTGCAAGTCTTTGTGTGGACAAATGTTTTCATTCCTCTTGGATAGACATTTAGGAATGGAATTGCTGAGTCAAGGGGAAAGTTGAACTTTTTAAGAAAGATGCTCAAGGTGTTTGTTTTATGTTGGTCTCAGCCTATGGCCAGTGACACTCGCAGCTAGAAATACCTGAGGGCTCTCACCAGGGCCAGGACTACTTGTGAGGAGCCCTCACAGACATCCCCTCCCCCGCACCCTCCCACCCCCCACCCCATCCCCCTGCCCCTGCCACCACTGGAGCCCATGTTGTGGCTGGAACGGCCCTGTGGTTCTTATTGTAAATGCAAGACACACCTCAGCAACGATCATGAGGGAATTGTAAAAAATAGAGTTTATTACTCACAGGTCCTGGAGGGTACACGGCGTGGCTGAGGTCACACAGCAAGGTTGCAGGGAGACAGAGAGTGGACCTTTGGTTCTGCCTTTATTGGGGTCAAGGGTGGGGTGCCTAGGGTTTTGCGGGTTCACTCTTTACTGGTGAACTTAAAACATAAGGGCAGGAATTAAAGTGCAGGAAGGGAAACGGAGGGTCACTTCATCAGTCAGACATCTAGGTCACCCAGGGCTTTCCAAAAGGGCAACTTCTTGGGGGGGGTCAGCCTGGCTCTTTATCTAGTCGCGTAGCTGGCAATGTGTTTATCTGAGATGGATGTCTTTGAAATGGATGCCTCTGAAATCAAAAGCTTAATGTCAGGCAATCACATTACAATCAGAAAAAGCTAATTGTCAGGCACTGACAGCACAGTATTATCATCATCATTTTTATGCGAGGCTAGGTCAAGTGAATTGCCCTGTGACACTGAGTCATAGCTGAGTGAGGGAAGTAGGTTGACCATAACACAAACCATGGGATGTACGTGTCACTGGTAGACCTCGCTTTCCAGAAGGATCTCCCCCATGGACCTAGCTACTGTCGTGGGTCTACAATGCCACCACTCACACATCTTTCTGTTGTTAAGCGTGGCCTCTCTTCATTCTCCTTTGCGAGGTGAATTCCTTGGCTGTGGTGATGTGTTAATTCCCAAACCCCTCTCTGTAAACGATCTCCAGCCCACGAGCCTGGGGCCTGCAGAAGGAGAAAAGGAAGGCAAGAGAAGTGTTAAGACAGCCTTGGTCACTCCCGTGTTTGCCCAGCCTGGTCCTGTCCCGGGAGGTGCTCAGTTCCCCTCAGTTCACATTTACTGGCTGTCTACCCTGGACCAGGCCCTGTGCTGGGCTCTTAGAGGGAGACAGAGCAAATCAGATTTGATCCTGCTCTCAGGGAGCTCACAGCCCATTGGGGCAGGTGGATTCACCATCACGCAGCAGAGAGGTGCTGTCTGGGAGTACACACCGAGTGCTCCAAAAGCCAGAGCAAAGAGACAAGTTCCTGTTGGGGAGATGGGAAATTCTCCCTGGATGAGGTGGCATTTGTACGGAGCCGTGAAGGATGCTTGGGATTCCATACGAGGAAGGGCTTTCCAGGCAGAAGGCTCAGCATGAGCAGAGGTGTGTGTGTGGGGGGGTGTTCAGAGTGGGCAACTGGGCATCTCCCATCATCTAGAGACTGACGACCTAGATCAGAGCTTGCACACTCAAATGCCTCGGGGCTGAATGGCCACCCCATGAGTGGATCGGGCCGGACTGGGACACAAGCATCCTATCTAAATGGTGGCTGCTATTCAGCTTGAGCCAACTGTCGCTGTGTAAGGACACAGGCTCAGTACTGCCAGATCTTTGATGTTTCAAAAGAAACCGGAAAATCCAAATATTTATGTGAAATATCCGGATTTTCACAGTGCCGGAAATGCATTTCAAATTCTTTAAAATCACGTGTGGGTCAGAATTTGTCCGAGGCCCTCCAGTTTGCAACCTCTGGCCCATCCGCCCGGTCCAGATAAGCTCTGCTCTCCCGACCCTCCCTTGGCCTTTGAAGAAAGACCTTCCAGAGGCCCCACCTGCCCGAGCCCTCTTCCTGCTCGAAAGGGATTGGCTGCGACAAGAGCCAATCAGGAGCCAGCAGCCGGGAGGGGGCGGGAGCCCCACAAGCTGGAGAAAGTGGGCGGGCGGTCTTCAAACCCCATCAGCCGCAAGTGAATGGGATTGACGGATTTTAATTACATCTCATTCTAATCCTTAACATTTATCTAAAAAGTGACGGGGGCGGACATGGGGGCGGGTCAGGAGCGTGCTCAGCCTCAGGCTCGCCGTGTGTCTAATTAGAAGTTTGCTCCCTCTTGATCACCTAAAGTCAAATTCATTTACTCTGCTCGAATTGAGGGTTTAATTGGATTCTTATTTTCCCTCCTCCTGTCTTCTCCCCCAACTCCTCTGCCTTCCAAAGGGCCTCTCTCCGAGCAGGAAGCAGGCCACAGCATCTCATCATGAGAGGCAGCATCCCTTTAAGGACCCCCGTTTCTGACTGTTCCCGCCAGCCTGCGGCCGCAGCAGCACTGACCCAGGGTCGCGATCATTATTGAGGCCGTCATGACTTAGGGCCTTGGGGTGATGGCTGATGAGCGCGAGGGTGGCCCACGAGAAATGTGGGCTTCTTGGTCCAGGCAGGCCCCGCCCCTGCCCCGCCCAGACCCGCGAGCCCTTCCCACCCCTCCCTGCTGGGCCAAGAGGCCCTGCGTCCTTTCAATCAGGTGCAGCTGGGTGGGCTTAATGCCCCAGTTCTAGAAGAAAAGTGGTTTAGAAGAGCAATTAGGGGCTCAGCCAGCTACACCTGGGGACGTCGTGGAGGCACTAAAACCACTAATTCTTCTTGCAGGTAATGAGATTTCTTCCCTTTTTTGTCTCCTCTCTCTCCCCTTGTCAATTAACGCCTAAACGCGGCAGCTTCTCTCTGGCGGCACCATCGGTAGTTGGAGGCTGGAGAGGGTGGCAGGCAGCTCCTCACCCACAGGAAAAGTGCTCTCTTCCGGGTCAGACCCCCTCTGGGTGCTGGAGAGGGGAAGAGGACGAGGCACAGACACCTGTGCAAAGCTCTAGACTAAAGTCGTGGCTGTGCACTGGCTGGAGACAGGATAATGCAGAGCAGAACTGGATTGGGGCCCAGCTCGGTCACATACACGCCTTGCGGCCTGGGGTGTGTGACCCAGCCACTCTGAGCCTCAGTTTCCCCATCGTAACACAGAAGTGACATAAAGTGGCTATGAAGCGTCAATGTGCCTGGCATGTGGCATGAACCCATCACACAGCAGATGGCAGAACGCTGTGTTATATTGTTTTATGTACTCTGCAAGGTACCTAGCAAACTGTAAGTGCTCAATAAATACTAACCACTATTATCATTTGACCTAACCTCTCTGGGCCTCGGGCTTCCCCATCCGTAAAATGGGAACAACCACCGCCCCTTCCTATCTCTCAGAGTTGTTGAAAGAAGCAAATGTGTTCATTCTCATTGAGAGAACTGAACACAGTTTGGGTTCCCTATATGTGGCTGATGATTATTCTAGAAGCTCTCTGAGCTTGGACAAGTCACTTAACCACTCTGGACTTCAGTTCTCCCAACTGCAAAAAAATACATAAAGGATTAGAAAATAACACCATCTGTCCCGTCTACCTCACAGGGTTGTTGTGATAATTAAATGAGATAGTGTTGATAAAAACACTTGGTGATCTGTGAGCGCTCTACAAGTGTTAGCTGTTAGCATCGCTCCATTAAAAGGTAATTAGTTGGTAAATAAAGGGAAAGAATCAAGCATTTATCCCGCCTTTCCTATACGAACTGTACCACTGGGTATCCAAACTGTAGATGAGGGACGTTTCTCTTTTTAGAAGTATTCCAGCTAATAAATGAGGAAGGGATGGTAGGATTCGAATCTCACCATTTTGCAACCCCTAATGGATTAATGGGTCGAGATATTCAACATTCGCAGCTGCTGACAGCCCCGAAATGGAGACAGTGAGCATCGTGTGCCTTCTGATGGAAACACGAAGCACCATCAGCTTGTCTTGCTAAAAAAAGCCAAACTTGAATCTGATCAAGCCTCAAAAACTAATTGTCAATTTATGGAAAATACAGAGGACAGAGAGATGTGTTAGAAGACACCATGGGAATGCAATCCGTAAAGTCCACACTGGGATAATGCAGTTCTTAAAAAACATTTTTTTTTTAAAAAAAGAAAGGTACAGCCACTTTGGAAGACAGTTTGGTGGTTTCTTACAAAATGAAACACACTCTTACTATATGATCCAGCAACCTCGCTCCTTGGTATTTATTCAAAGGTAGTTGAAAACTTATTCCCACAAAAAACTTGCACACAGCTGTTTATGGCAGTTTTATTCATAATTGGCGAAATTTGGAAGCAACCAAGATGTCCTTCAGTAGGTGAATGGATAAGTACACTGTGGTACATCGAGACAATGAAATATTATTCAGCACTAAAAAGAAATGAGCTATCAAGCCATGAAAAAACATGGAGGAAACTTAAATGCATATTACTAAGTAGAAGAAGCCAATCTGAAAAAGCTACATACTGTATGATTCCAACTGTATGACATTCTGGAAAAGGCAAAATTGTGGAGACAGTAAAAAGATCAGAGGTTGCCAGGGCTTTTGGGAGGGATGAAGAGATGAGCACAGAGGATTTTTAGGGCAGTGAAAATACTCTGCATGACACTATAATGATGGATACAAGCCGTTATATTTTTGTCTAAACCCATAGACACCAAGATTGAACCCTAATGTGAACTGTGGACTTTGGGTGATAATGATGTGTCACTGTAGGTTCATCGGTTGTAACAAATGTACCACTCTGGTGAGGGATGTTGATAATGGGAGAAGCCGTGCATGTGTGGGGGCAGGGGGTATATGGGAAATCTCTGTACCTTCCTCTCTATTTTGCTGGAAACCTAAAACTGCTCTACAAAATAAGGTCTATTAAAAAAAAAGATAGAGAGGAATGTAGAGGGATTATAGATTAAAAGAGACTTAGATATAGGGGCTGGGCCCGTGGCCAAGAGGTTAAATTTCCATGTGCTCCATTTCGGTGGCTCACGTTTGTGGGCTTGGAACCCGGGTTTAGAAACCAGGTGTGGACCTACTCCGCTCATCAGCCATGCTGTGGCAGTGACCCACATACAAAATAGAGGAAGGTTGGCATAGGTGTTAGCTCAGGGTGAATCTTCCTCAAGCAAAAAAAAGGGGAGGATTGACAATGGATGTTAGCTCAGGGCAAATCTTCCTCACCAAAAAAAAGAGACTTAGATATATCAACCAACCTCACTTGATCCTGATTCAAACTAACTATAAAATAAGTAAAATTCAGACATGTGTGAGGCCACTGGAAATGTGAACAGTCACTGGTTATTTGATGCTATTAAGGATTTATTGTTAATTTTTGGTGGGATAATGGTATTATGGTTATGTTAGAAAAAATAGTAGAAAAGTGCACTGAGATAAATATGGACAGAAGAGATGGTGTCTGGGTTTGCTTCAAAACAACATGGAGGAGTGGGTTGATGTAGGAATGAAACATGATTGATATTGTCAAAGCTAAGTGACAGCTGTATGGGCTATCATTATACTAGTCTATCTACTCTTGTGTGTTTGAAATTTTCCACAATAATATGTCAAAAGGAAAAATTAAATCAGCTTAGGCCAAGCCTGTCTGGGGCATCTTGAGATTGCACGTAATGCAAATGCTAGCGGGGTTCCTTTGAGAAAGCCAGAGGGACCCGTGGTCAATCTTTCTGAGGCTGTTAGATCTCCCTTTGAGTTCTTGATAAATTTGTTCCTTTGAGTGCCCATAGTTACAGTTGTATAGTTATATTATATAATAGCTATAGAGAGATATATTATTTCTCCAGGATAATATTGGGGGGGTTAGAATTATTTTGACTTACATTTAGGGCTTCTCACCTTCTGTCTGTTTCTGATACCACCCCCAGGGACTTCAGAGTCAAGGCTAGAATAACCAGGGAAGGCTGCCTGGAGGAGGTGGCCAAAAAGGAGGAAGGAGGGGTGTTCCAGCCATAGCAAAGGCTTACAGACAGGCGTGTTCACAGCTGTTCTGGGGCAGTGAGGAGAGGGGCCTGGCTGAAGCAGGGAAGGCTCAGTGCTGGGGGAGCTGCACGTGCTAAGTTGAGAGCCAGACTGGAGCCTTGAATGGCAGGCGAAGAGGTCTGATTTCCTTATGACACTCCATAGCTCATCAGCTCCCCAGTGCACACAGGGAGAGTCAAGTATTTTTCTGTGATTTAATGAGGTGGGAGCATTGTGCAAGCTGGATTAGCAGAGGAGGAAGAGAGAGGGAAAGAGGGAGAGGGCGGAGAGGGAAATCTCTTGACGGCTATTGACATAGACCGGCATTTCTCAAAGAGTGCTCAGAGGAACCCCAATCCTTCAAGATCCCATGAAAAAGGAGTACCATGAACAGGAGTTTGAGAAACAGTCCATCGGTTCCTCTTAGAAGGAGGAATCCACGATTCTCATTAACATATAAAAGTCATGATAAGTCCTACAGCAAATAAGCCGTTTTAATTTTGTTTAAGCATTTTATCACAAAATACCTCTTTCTCTAGGGAACCATGCCCTAGACCGTCAGACAGTTGTGACAGTTTCCAGACCTTCCTGTTCAGCCTAGCTGCTGATCTCCAGTCCTAACTCCACTCTCGTATCCCTGTCCACCCCAGCCACGGCCCCCGTTTGACCCACCAGCTCATCGGGGTAACACCCAACCCAGAGGGCTCCAGGACCCAGGCCCCAGCCCACACTCCCACCGGACTTTCAGCCCCCCCACCAGGCCGACCCGCTTTTCCAGCATCGCTGCAGCTCCCTGGGGAGGCTCAGGGAAGCGTTAGGCTTTGGCCAGGCCTTCAGCACGAGCTGCCCCATCGTGGGTTGTCAATACGGATGGAGCATTCATATCAAATGGGGGACAATGGGGGATGGGTGCCGTACTGCAGCCCTCTGCAGTACGAGGGCTGTCGGCCATGAGCATCCCAGGTTTGTGATGCTGGCTCAGACTCGGGGCTGAATTAAAAGACTTTGCTGTGATCTTGCGGGGGGGGGGGGGATGAAGGGAGGGGAGGGGACCTCTCTCCCTCCAGCCCGGGCACTGCAGGAGGACCCTGGTGGGCTCCATGGCCAACTTGTGCCGTAAATCCAGGCCACACCATCCCACCCACCTGCCGTCACCCGGCCTGGGTGACTGGGTGGGGAGTGAAGAGGACCCACCTTGCACCTTTGCTGGGCTGCAGCCGCCGCTCTTAGGATGGGAGGGCTCTGTGGGGGGAGACACTCCTCTCCCACCCCCGCCCCTCCCTGGGCATCCACTCCTTCGTGTTCCAGGTCCCGGGAAGAGAGCAGGGGACCAAACTTGTAAAGAGCCCTGTCCTCGTGGGGCTTCCTTTCAGGAAGAGGGCAGAGGGGGATGCAGAAAGTAAACTTTCAGCATAATAAGTTGACAATTTATCTGGAATATTAGAAGGACGTAGCACTTTGAAATGCATGGAAAGCCGAGCGGTAAAGGAGATGGAGTGTTGGGGAGGGGTCCTACGATCCCGCCTCCCTGTCTTATTTTTCTCCACGTCATCCATCATCATCTAAGCGACTATCTCGGGTGCCCATCTCTTTGTTCCGTGTCTCTCCCCCAGCTCCACGGAAACCCCGTGGGGTCGGGAGTTTAGTCTGTTTTGTTCTCAGCTTTCCCCGTGTAGTCAGTGCTCAGTACGTGTTTGTCGCATGAATGAAACAGTCTGTGTGCCCGGCATCCCTCCCCGACGTACCCCTCCCAGAAGGAGGGAGTTCATTTTGGCAGCTGATGCAGCCCTGCGCTGGCCCCCCCAGCCACCACCCAGGAGGCAGATTGGCTCCCACTCCGCTCCGTGCCCCGAGAGGGTGAGCGCAGACTCCACCTGTCGGAGATGGAGACCTGGGGGTGGGACCCAGGAGGCAGCCCAGTGTGGAGGGAGGGTCCTGCGTGCTCGATGACGCTAACTCAAAATACATCCAGAATCTGACCTCTTCTTGCCACCCCCACCCCCACCTGTGTGGTCCAGCCGCCATCATCTGTCGCCTGGATTGTTGCAGCAGCCACCTCCCTGCTCCCCCCAGCCAGGGCCATCAGTCAGGTCTTGTCACCCCTCTGCGGGAGGCCCTCTGGAGGCTGCCGTCTCACTCAGAACAAAAGCCAGTGCCCCTTGTCTTAGCCCACAAGGCTGATGTGCTCTGGCCCCTCACATCCCCTACTGTCTCTCTCCAGCCTCTCTGCTCGTCCTTCCCCATCCTTAAGTATCGCTAACACTCCTGCCACAGGGCCTTTACACCTTCTGTTCCCTTGTAACTCTCGCCTCCTGGTCTCCCTGTGGCTGGTACCTTCTCAGGGTTCAGCTGCCTGCTCAATGCCACCTCCTCAGGGAAGCCTTCCCTGACCAGCCCACACCAAATAGCCCCACCCCATCCCTCTCTATCTTTCCTGGCTTCGCTTTTTACATCATGGTTCTTTTCACCACTTGACATTACTTTATATATTTATCCAATTGCTCTTTGTTTGTGCCACGAGGATATAAGCTCCATGGGGCCCACAGTGCTGCTGTATCATCATTGACCACTGTATTCCCAGCACCTAGAATGGTGCCAGGCTTATGACAGGTGCTCAGTAAAGTGTCGTTGAATGAATGAATGAATGAATAAGCCAGACTTAGTGTCGGTGGGCACTGCAAGAAGACAAGCTCCCCAGGGAACGTGGACAGGGGTTCTGCTTCCTGCGCTACCCTGGCTCAGAGCAGATGGGCCACACCGGGGCCGGGGCTCAGTCCCCAAGCTGGGAAAACATTCCTGGGGTTGGCCAAGGCTTCAGAGGCCCCTGGAAGGGCAGGGGACACCACCCTGCCTCCTGCTGCTTGAGCAGCCTCCCTGGGGGTGGCCAGCCAGGCTCTCTGAGCAGGGACGGAGACCCCCTTCCTGCTGAGGTGCCCCCACCCTATTTTACAGAAATAGCATCAATGGCAGTGTGTAATGGGGATCTGATTACAAGAGCCATGTGTGTTCTTAGAACATTTGGGAACTGCAAGAAAGCACAAAGAAAGCGGAAATAAACCACAATTCCACGTACATACTACTCCTTTGTTTTTTAATTGAGATCAGATGGCACATCCCGTGTTGTAACCGACTTTATTCTTAACTTGATACTGGGAACATATCCCCACACCATTAGATACTTTTTCTGTAATGCCAGTTTTAATGGTTGTCATTACCTTGTATTCCAGAACCAAACCAAACCACAGCAGTATATTTAACTAAGGTTTTTCCTCTCTAATACCAACCAAGTACCTGGTGTCTTTTCCAACATCACTTCTCCAAATGACACCAACTGTGTGTCCGGCAGTTCAATTCTGACACTGTCTACCTGGAGTTAGTGTCGGATCCCACAAGCTAAAGGGCTCCGTCCCACGAGACTGCCCCCACTTTAGATGCCAATTGCTAGTCCTGGGCCACCCGTACTTCTGACCTGCTGGCTATAAATCAGGGGTTCTCATGACCCCCTCCTCAGGTTCGGTACTTTGCTAGAATGGCTCAAAGAACTCAGGAAAACACTTATGTTTACTGGTTTATTTAAAGGATACAGCTCAGGAATAAAATGGAAGAGATGCACAGGGCAAGGTATGGGGGTGCCGAGGTCCTATGCCCTCCCCAGGAATGCCATCCTCCCGGCACCGGGATGTGCTCACCAACCAGGAAGCTCTCCCAACTCCATCCCTTAGGGGTCTTATGGGGGTTCCGTTACGTAGGCAGGATTGATTAAACCATCGGCCCCTGGTGATTAGCTCCGTCTCCAGCCCCTTTCCCCTCCCCGGAGGTTGCGGGTGGGGCTGAAAGTTCCAGGCTTCTAATCAAGGCCTGGTCTTTCTGGGGACCAGCCCCCATCCTGAAACTATCTAGGAGCCCGCCAAGAGTTGCCTCGTTAGAAAAAAGATGCACTTATCACCTTTGTCACTCTGGAAATGACAAGGGATTTCAGAGCCGGGTGTCAGGAAGGGACAGAGACTACATATCTTCCTTTGCTGCCACATTAACCAGCCCCCTGCTGTCGGACATTTAGGTGCTTCAGAGTTTTCTTCCTTGGAAACCGATGCAGCGAGCATCCTTGCGCTCCCTCCGATTGTTTCCCCAGGGCCCCTTCCCTCTCCGGACAAAGCTGGGGTTCGAGTCCAGGCAGGGAATGGAGGTGGTGGCCCCACTTGGTTCCTTTTGCTCCAGGCAGCTTTGAGGGGTCCTCGAAGCCCCAGCACGTTCCCCTCTCCTCCTCACAGGCCTCCCCCAGGACCCGCAATTTTCAGAGTTAACGTATCCCATTTGGGGAAGTGTCGACATCCTCAGAAAGTCCTTTTTGTGGATTCCAGAACATTTGTCCAACAGCTACGTGGGGTGTTTGCCATTTTACACCTATCGGCGTGGTGTCGAAGCTGCTGTGAGGTCTTCAGCAAGTCCATTCCCCTCTCTGAGCTTCTTTCTCGTTCTCTGGACAATGAGTGGATGAGACGGTCTCACAGGCCCCTTCGGCCCCCGCCTCCAGGCGAAGCACTGCCCTACAGTGCAGAAAAGGACCCGAGCTTGGGCTCTGAGGTCTGACAGCCCGGACTGGGATCCCAGCTGCGCCAAATACTAACTATGTGACTTCGGCAGCTTCCCTGAACTCTCTGTGCCTCAGTTTCCTCGTCTGTACAATGGGGATATCAGCCATGTCCACCTCATGGGGATCTGGGGGGGATAAATGAGATAATCTAGGCTGGCTCCTAACATGGCACCTGGCTCATCACACAGGAAGTGCTCGGGAATCTACTAGCATCGTGGTGATGAGACTTGGTCTTTCAGTCTTTATTTCATGGACCACGCAGTCGTTGTTCCTGTCCAACCAGTGAGGAAACAGGCTCAGACAGAGAAAACGGCCTGTGCCAGGTCACATGGCCAGCTCAGGGGCGTGGCCAGGCTTATCTACGCCTCCCATTCCAGTGCCCTCTGTATCTGGAAGCCAGACCCCCAGTGGGTGGCCTAGTCTGCCGTGGCCCCTTGGCTCCTGTGGCTGAGTCAAGCCAGTGGTTCCTTGGCCCCCGCCCCATACTTAACGCCCCAGCCCCACACAGAGGCACTTCTCTGAGACGGCGAGCACAGGCAGGTAAGAGGAGAGGGCAACAGCAACCCATGGCCTGTCAACTTATCAGGAAACAACACCAGGGGCTGCCGAGCTCAAGGAGCCAGAGTGACTAACATGATCGCAGCAAAAAAAGTGAAACTCAGGAACGTTTGCCTCCCCCACCTGGTAGCCCAGGTCTGGGCCCAGCAGCAGGGGGCAGTGGGAAGACTGGTCCCCCCTCCCTCAGGTGAGCCTGGCCCGGCCCCAGGAGACCCAAGGCTCTGAATCTACACTCTGAATCGCCACACAGTCTGTTCTACCCCAGCTCGGGGAATAATCTGGGGTCTTTCTGCCTCCCCAAGCTTTACCCTGGGGATGGGGACACAGGTCCTCTCTGTTCCCGGGTTCTCCAAACCTATTTGGGTGGGGAGCAGGGAGGAGTCGGGGCAAGCATGTGGTCCACCTCCCATGCCCGCACAGCAATGTTCCCCCCATCTCTCTGCCTTCCCACAGCCCGGGAATGTCATCTGATCTGGGGACTTAGAGCATCCTGTATCTTCTGAATCTTTGGTTCTTTCCATTCCCCCCCCCCTCCCCCCCACCCCCACAGGCTTCAGTTTTTGACACTCAGAAGGCAAGAACTGACTTCTGACTTCCACTGGGTCATCCCTCCCCTTTGGCGGTGAATGTTCTGAGTCCAGCTGCCCCTGTAAAGGAAGAGGAAATGCCAGGGAAGGAAGGAAGATTAATATTTCAAAAAGAAAACCATCTGGCCATATAGTTTTACATTTATTCTTGTGATCAATTAATCTCTCTCTCCCTTAGACCATAAATTCCATGGGGCAGGACCCACATCTGAGTTAGCTCACCGTCCCATCTCTGGTGACTGGGACGGGACCTGACACACAGGGAAGAATGAAGATTAGGTGAATGGAGAGATGGCCATTCACCTTCCTCGGGCTCCCTGGGTGAGTTCAGAAAGACCCCCAGAGCCGAGGAAATGAGGGGGCTGAACCAGATCTGTGGGTGCCAAGCTGGGGTCTGTGAAGGCAGTTGTGTGAATCCTGTTTTCGAGGTTCTAAAAAGTCTAATGAGGGGCTGGCCCGGTGGTGTCATTGTTGGGTTTGGGCGTTCCACTTCAGTGGCCCGGGGTTTGTGGGTTCGGATCCCAGGCGTAGACCTGCACACCACTCATCAAGCCAGTTTGTGGGGGCGACCCATATACAAAATGGAGGAAGATGGGCACAGATGTTAGCTCAGGGCCAATCTCCCTCAGCAAAAAAAAAAAAAAACAGTCTAATGAAGTCAGACCCTCTCCACTCTCGGGTGGACGGCTTGCACAAGCTGTCAAGATGACAGCCCCTCTGAGTTTGCCCAGAGTCATAACAACCGTCAGGGATTCTGGTTGGCCGTTGGTGCAATCACAGCCTCCACCCCAATTCCAGATCCCACGCCCAGTCCTGCTGGTCTCTGCATTGCCCCCACTGGGCCTGTGAGGGTCATTCGCCACCCTGCCAGTGTGGGCTGTGGCAGACAGTGTCGCAGAGAGCGTGATGCATCGGGTTACCTGCTGGTCCACCTGAGCTTTGGTGGGAGAAGGTTCAGGATCCCAGCTCAACCACCGCTTGAAGTCCCCCCAGAACCAAGCGCTTCAGGCAAGCATATGCCCAGACCACTTTCTTCCTGACCAAGAAGGGCCCTGGGCCCAGGAGGAGAGAGAGAAAGGACGTGGGAGGAGCAGAGACGTCCCTTTGGATCCTGGGAGGACGCCAGGACCAGCTCTGGAGGGCACAAAGCCCCAATCTCCATCAGGAGCTGCCATGGGCGCCCTTTCCCTCCAGCCAGGGAGTAAGGGCAGGGCCCTCCACGGGACCTTCTCTCCCTGGCACCATCCATGTCCCCACAGCTGTCTTCCAGGAGCCTGTGTCCCGTCCACTCCCCCAGAGCCTGCCGGGTGGCACCGTCACTGTCTCTCTCAAGGGCCCCGCTGGTAACAGTCCTGACAGTTCACCTCGTGGGTTGCTTTCTCTTCCTCGTGCTGAACTGGACAGTGCGTTTTACATACATTTGCTCGTTTCATTTCAGGCCTCCCACAATCCCTTGAGGAAGTTCCAAGATGAGGCTCGTTTTACAGATGAGGACCCTGGGCCCAGAGAGGTGGGGATGGATGGCTGCAGTAATGGCCCCCAGTTTGTTCAGCCACAACCTTGGCTGCGCCCTCCCACCCTGGCTAAGGGCTCAGCCACGTGTCTTACTTTGGCCAAAAAGACGGAAGCAAAGATACAGCCACAGAAACCTGGGGATGCACAGTGGGGCGTGCTCTCCCCTGTCTTTGAAGGCTTTTAACCATGCGGTGGACAAGCCCAGGCAAGCCTGCTGGAGGCTGAGAGACCTCGGGGAGAGAGGCCCGGTGGTTCCAGTCACCCCAGATGGGGCCAAATTAACCAGCCAGTCCCAGCGGATCCACCAACTGACAGCAGACACTTGAGTGAGCCCAGCCACGATCCGCCGAGCCCCGCCCAGAGCAGAAGGACCACCCAGCTGGCCCCAACTGAAAGTGCTGACCCCCAAATCATGAGCTAGATAAACGGTTGTTGCATTGTGCCACTGGACTGTGGGGTGTTTGTTGCACAACAAAAGTACGTGACACAGCCATTAAGTCCTTTAGCCCAGGTCGCGCAGCAGGGCTGGGATTCAAACCAACCTTTCTGTCCATAGAGCACGTGCTCTTAACCACTAAAGCTTTAGTGCTTACAAAGTTCATTTAGTTTCATTGCACACCCCTAGTGAGTCCACGAACCAATCAAAACAAAAGCTCAGAGATGTCAAGGAACCTACCTAAGGTCACACAGCTCATCAGAGCTGGAAGAGGGCATCCAACCCAGTTCTTCTGATTTCACATTCATGCTGTTCCCATCTCTCCATGAAGGCTGAACAGCCAGAGCCTGGGGCACTGGATTATGAAACAGCCTCTTCATCGGTGCCTGTGAGGTCCCCGGTATGCCTCCTTGTGTTTAATGAAAGGGCTGATCTTCTCCCTCCCACCGTGAGATCCTCAGACAAAACAGGTGGCTCCCTCAGCCGGGGAGCCACACCCGCTGAACTGACCTGCCGCCCCCGACCCCCTCTCACTGCCCGGTAGGAGCTGTCGGTTGTCTTGGATACAGCAGGTGATGGGAAAGGATGGCAGCTGCGGTCACAGCGGGAACTGGCCAGGCTGTGGACGGGGAGAAGTGGCGTCCCAGACACACTCATGCCCTTTCACCCAGCCTGGAGTGAGGGAGGGGGGCATGGCTGGCCTGGTCGTGCCCAAGCCAGTGCAGGAGACCTGAGGTCTTCGTAAGATCCGGTGGGGGGGGAAGAAGGATGGGCTTGGAGGAGCGAGGAGGCAAGTCAACCGCCCAAGCCCTCCAGGTCTAATTATAAGGCAGTGGGGAGGGAAGGTCATACACCCCCCCCCATCTGGAGTGCCGGGTGGTGACGGCCACTGGGGGTCCAGCTGAGGCCCCGCCCTGACTGAGCATCTGCAGAGCGAGGATCGAGAGGGGAGGTCTGCTTCCCTGAGGTGGGGCATGATCGGGTCCCTCTCTACTCCCCCCAAAAATAAAATAAGTAAGCAAGGAAGAGGCCGCAGCATGAGGGAAAGAAGATGCCCTGAAGTCATTCTGACCTGGATCTGAATCCCACATCCCCTACCCCCAAGGTGCGTGATTCTGGGCAGGCTTCTTCGCCTCTCTGAGCCTCGGTTTCTCATCTGGAAAATGGGGGTAATCATTGCGGATCACGTGAGCTGTTGTGAGGTGTAAGCGAGAAAATGCCACGAGAGCTTCTTGTAAACCACAAATGCCGTGTGGGGAGGTGGCAAGGGGACACCCCGGCCCGCCTGTGCATCTGGCTCCTCCAAGTCCTGGGTGAAACCCCGTGAGCTCCACTCCTCAGAGCTCAGAGGGTCCGTTGGAAACCACCTGGCCCAAACGGCCTGACATTACAGACGGGGAAGGTGAGACCCAGAGAGGAGGGCTTCGCCCAGATTCCAACAGCCGCTGAGTGCGCGGCTGGCCCTGGACCCGGGTCTCCTGACTCGGGTGGTCTGCTCCATCGTGCTGCCACCAAAGCTCTCCCCCCGCCCGGCACTCCATTCCTCTCTGGCCTGAGGCTGGATGGAGGGGGATCAGGTGAACTACTCCCTGCTCCCCTCTTGGGTCATCCGTCCCCACTTCTGAGTGAAGTGATGCTGCAAATCACATCAGGAGGCTGGGCCTCCCGGAGGAGGCGCCTCCATGGTATCTGCGTGAAAAGGACTTTAAAGCACTGGGGCAGCCCCCGTGGGAGATGTCTGAGACTTAAAAGCCCTTGGGTCCCTCCAATCGCATCAGCAGCTCCCACCCCCGAAGGGAACCCCTCACCCCCACCCCAGCCATCAGAGGAATATTAAATTCTGTCACGTTCTGTTCAGAATCCAAGTCCATCGTCTTGTTAGCAGGGCTGAGAGAAGTCCCTGTAACTCTGAGAGCTCAGGGGTGCACCTCCCTCCTGTGGGGGTCCCACCTCCTCAGCCCCTTCAATCTCAGCCCCTGGCCTCCCAGCCTCTCTCGGCCATCTGCTCCCCGTGGAGAAGAGTTCGGGGTCAGTCTGGCTCAGAGCACCTCTTTGGAGCTGTTCTTGGATATTCCCCTCCCTGGAGACATCTGCCACCCTCTCCCCAAAGGAAGAACCAAGCTCCTCGCTCACCTCGTCCTTCCCGGGATCCCACAGCCCAGGCCGGCCCACGAGCTGCCCAGCTCAGCAGCCACACTTCAAGCTGCCAGCCAGGCCCAGAATTCCTTCCCCGCCTCATCCTCAGGGCCGGCAGGGGAAAGCAGCCAGGGTAATGCTCAGGCACCCCCCACCTGTCTCTGGCCCCACCTTGAGCCTCAGTTTCCTCCTCTGTGAAGTGGGGATAATTACGCCTTCCTCCCAGAGCCGCTCCAGGATGAGAAGAGGTGGCGTACATAGACACCTTGCTTAAGGAGGCTCCCAGAAGGGGTATGGTCTTCACCTCACCCACAGGTGGGCTTGTTGAGGCCCCTCCCTGCCTCCCTTGGGCCTGAAGATCACCTTGACCCTGACCTCTCCCTGCATCTCTCAGCCTGGCTTTGTCACATCACTCCGAGCCAGTGCCTGCCAGGGTTAGTTTTTTTAACTGTGATTTTATTTATTCTTTTAAATAGGAAGCACATGTACTTGGTGCAAAATTCAAAAGGCGTAACAATACATGTAAACACAGAGGAAGCTAAGTCCCTCCTTTCCTGTCTCCCAGTTACCTGCTTCCCCTCCCCAAAGGGCAGCCACTGCTCCCAGACTCGAGGGATCTAGTGGTCCGGGGATAGTCTATGCCTTTATAAGCAGAAGTGCACACATATTTATATAGTCTTTTCTATTTTACATCAATAGTAGCATCCTATACACATTGTTCTGGACTTTGCTTTTTCATCCACTCACCTGTCTTGGCAATCTTCCCTCATCATGGAGAGCTGCTGTTTTTTTTCTTTTTAATGGCTGCATAGTATTCCATTACCTGGATATACCATCATTGACTTGCCAGCCTCCTATTCATGAGCTCTTCTGCTGTTTCCCACCAAGCTAGCATAGCACTACAATAAATCAGGTGTTATCTGTAGGATAAATTCCAAGAAGCTGAATTTCTAGATCAAAGAATATTTGTGTTTACAATTTTGATAGATAACATCAAATTGCCCTCCATAGAGTTAGGACCAGAATTGTTGAGAGGACCTATTTCTCCACACCAGTTGACTCAGTATATTATCATGTTTTTTAACCTTGCTCCATCTGATGGATAAAAATGGTATCTCTGCCTACTTTTAATTTGCATTTTTCTTATTATGGGAGAGAATGAGCAAGTTTGTATACTCTTAAGAGCCATTTTTATTTCCTTTCCTACAAATTGTCCATTCCTAACCTTTTCCCAGCTTTCTTACTGGGTCATTTTTCTTTTTCTTATTGATTTGTAGGAGCTCTTTATATATTAAAGAGTTTAGCCTCTGTCTGTGATATGACTTTCAAGCATTTTTCCCAGTTTTTCACTTGTCTTTTGACTCTGTTTATGGTGTTTATTTCCATGCAGATTTTTAAAATGTCATCAAATTTACTGATCTGGATTTTGTGGAGTTTCTGCGGTTTGTGTCATACTTAGAAATCTTCTAAATTTAAAATTTGACCCACACTGAGCCCTCATATTGGTGTCTGGCCTGACCTCTCCTCCCTGGTTTGATCCACCACCAATGCTGGTCCCTGTTGTCTGCATCTGGCCTCTCTGCTGGACAGCTCCACCTGGCTTCTGCTAGACATCCTCCCCCCTCCTCCCTGCCCTTGACCCCTGCCATTTGGCCTTTGGCTTCCTGCCACTTCCCCAGGCCCCATCTTCTGTGCCTGTCCAGCTTCCTGCTGCAAGCCCTCTGGCCCCTGCTCAGCACCCCCTCCCATTTCCTACCCCTCCCCCGTGGACTGCATTGGTCCAGCCACCCCCGCCTCCTCGCTCTTTCTGGAGTACAGCCACACACAGGGCCCTGACTTTGAAACTCTGGCTCCTCGGCCAAAGCTGGAATGGTAGGGGGTCTCTGGAAAATATGGTGGGTAACTGTGGGGAGCAGTAGGCAGAGCGGGAGGGAGGAAGGAGTCTCCCCAAACCTCCATGAGCAAATCCCAACATGGCTTCCTCCTTCACAGCAACTTAGCCGAATTTCTATCTTTATTAATCAAATAACAAATTTAATTAATTACCTTAAATTGCCCTAATTGAATCTAGAGCCAGAGCATGGACAAAATCCTGGGAAGTAATGAACCCAGGCATTTCCAGCATCTGGAGTTGAAATGATCTTCAATTTCAATTTGGGAGCAAAAATAATATGAGTGCCATCAACCCCTTCCCTCCCAGCCTGCTCCCCGACAGCCTCGTCACCACGCACAGGGCTGACGGGGCCCCAGCACTCTGTTCTCCCTTCTCAGCAGCGATGTTCTTCCTGCCTCAACTTATCTTAACCAAGAAATGGGTGCAACCCCCGCCCCCTGCAACGGTTCTCTAAGGACTGGAGCCCACCAGGTGCTTGGAGAGTGTACAGTCACAGACCCGGTCGAGGCACAAAAGATGAGACAGCAGCCGAGTCCTCAGGAGCGAGGACTGTACTCCCGCTGTGCCCTCGGCCAGGAATGCCTTTTCCCTGCCGTTTCCAGCTGTTGCCTCCCTGCCTTCAAGGCCAGTTCAAATGTCCCTTTCAGAGGAAAGCTACCCCCCTCTACAGAAAGGGGTTGGAGGGACTGAGATGTTATCCCAGCAGCCGCCCTCCAAGGGGTAGCCCTAGGCTGGAGGAGGAATGGAACAGAACCAACATTTCGGGGCGGGGAGGGGCAATGTATTCTCTGGATATTAAAGATGAGGAAACAGAGGCTCAGAGACGTGAACTGCTTTTCCCACGATCACACAGCTGGGTAGTAGCCAAGCCACTTCTGACCTTAGGCTGACGTGGCTGCCCGTCTGGCCCTGCCCGGGTGTTGCTAGGAAAAGCCGCACCCCAAGGTTCCCCTTAAAGCCCATCTTCCCGTCTTCTCTCTGCCCCAAGCCACCAGATCCCATCAGTCCCTGCTCCCCCAACATCCTCTCCCTTCCCTGACTCAACCCCACTTTGCCTCGCAGCCTCTCTCCATCCTAGGTATGCCCTTGTTTCAGCTTGACCTCCGGGTGCCCTCTGATTAAGAAAGAAGGATGCTAAGACAGCCCAGATCCTCCTCTGTCATTGTTATTATTATGGTTATTATTATTATTTTTTTATTATTAGTTTTCCCCTAAGCTGCCAGGTCTCTGTCAACATCCCTTTCATTGTGACATGCTCCTGCTCAAACACCTACAATGGCTCCCTATTACCTGTGGCCTCAGGTCCAAATGCCTCTTTCTGGCTCCCAAGATCCTCCCAAACTTGGTTCCACGTGGATCAGGCAGCTCCTACAACACACTTTGTGCCCTGGGAAATTTACTTAACTTTCTCGAAGCTCCATTTTCTCTTCTGTAAAATGGGCATAGCAATCCCTATCTTGCAAGACTATGATGAGGATACAGTGGGAAGAGACAGGTGAAGCCTGGCATCACAGCAGCCCACAGGAAACGTGAGTGCTGGCCCCGTCTACACCTTCCTCCAGCCTTGCCTCCCCCTGGGCTGCACACACATGCTCATCTATACCCAGGGTGGGGGTCTTCACTTCTCTAGAAATACTTTCTTTTTTATTCCCACCTCCACACCTTTGTTCACACTCTTCCCTCTGCCTACACATCCTTCAAGACCAACTCAAGCTGCCCTCCAACTTCATGATTAGTTTGAGGACTGGGGGCAACAGCACAGACCTTAGCCCTGTCTCTGAGCAGGATTTGGCATAAAACCGTCCCGAGAGGTAGAACCGATTCTCACTCTCTGGATAAGGATACGGAATTCCCCACCAGCCAGGATTTCTGAGCAACAGGTTCAGGCTTATAGCCCCACCCAACCAACCCTCGATGACACCCGCCAGTGTCCCTCCTCCAGGAGCGTCCCTTCTCTTTCCATCTGCTTCCAGAGAGACAATCTGCTCTTCAGCAAAATCACCCTCAGAGGTGTCTGTTTAGGTGTTACAGGACACCACATTCCCTTCCTTTTTCCCAGATAAGAGCCATATCTTCCTGAAATCTCTCGGGCCAGTTCCTCCTGCCAAGAACATTACATCTCAGTATAATTCCAGGATCCCCAGGAGGACCAAGAAGCTCTGAGGGGCACCTCCCCCCTCTCCCACCCTCCTTTCCGCGCCGGCACCTGCGAAAGAGAGCCAGCCTTCCCATTTACTGATGGGGACAGTGGGTCCCTAAATGAAAAAAACGCTTGCCCAAGGTCCCGGAGAGAGTTGATGCACCAGGAAATGGAAGATATCGCTACTGCGCCGTCCCAAAGGGAGACCTGAGAGGCAGAGGTTGTCCAGGATTGAAGGGAAGACCAGTGCAATTAATAACAGACCTGCACCCCCTCCTCTCCTCCCTCAGCCTAGGGCTGGCCCCACAACCCCAGCGTGTCATGGCAGGAAAGGTGGCAGGGTCACCTCGGCCCGGCACCCCTCCCCGCCTCCTTCCACCCCAGGGCCACCACCTCCCTTCCTCTGCCCCCAGGCCAGCTGCCATGTTCTAGCCCACCTTCTGCTCATAACAACCTGTACTGGTTTCCTAGGCCCACGGAACAGGTTACCACCAATGGAGCGGCTTAAAACAGCAGAAGCTGTATTCTCTCACAGTTCTGGAAGCCAGAAGAACAAAAACAAGGTGCTGGCAGGACCATGCTCCCTCTGAGGGCTCCAGGGGACAATCCTTCCTGGCCTCTCCCAGCTCTGGTGGCTCCTGGCACACCTTGGCTTGTGACAGCGTCTCTCCAATCTCTGCCTCTGTCTTCACATGATCGCCCCCTCTGGGTCTGGGTCTCAGGTCTCCCTCTCCTGTCTCTCATGAAGTAGCGGGCACTGGACCCAGGGCCCGCCCTGAATCCAGGATGGGCTCGTCTCGAGATCCTGAACTTCGTTACATCCTCAAAGACCCCATTTCCAAAGGAAATCACATCCGCAGGTACCGGGGTTGGGACTTGGATGTATTGTGGGGGACGCAATTCAACCCACCGTACCACCCAACCCTTGCCAACTGTACCCCAAGCCCCACCGCCTCTAGGTTTTGCCTGAAGAGACTTCAGCAGCCTGAGCCTGGGAGCTGCCCACCCATCCCAGCCCACTGACCCCCTGGAAAATGGCCCAGCCCCTCTCGGGCCCTCCCTGTTGACCTTTCTTAGAGGGGCCCTGGGAATTTTCTGTGGGTGAAGCATGATGGGACTGCAGAAGACAGTTTCCGGTGCCTGGGAGGTGGGGTTCCATTCCTGGCTCTGCTGTTTACCAAACCTGAGACTTTAGACAACTCTCTGTGCCTCAGTTTCCCCATCTGTAAAATGAAGAAGAGAGTGTCCCCATTGTCGGATTGCTGTATGAGGAACAATGGAGTAACCCCTCAGCAGGGCCCGCAGTCGGGGCTGCACGACCAGCAACTATTACTGTACCCCTTCACCACTCTCGCTCCCAGGGGAACATCTCACTGATAACCCCCCACCAGGAGGCCCCACCTCTCCTCCAGTCTCCAGGTGGTCAAGAAACCTGTTTTCCTCTTAGCATCTCATGAAGGACATGTTATTCCCACTTTACAGATGAGAAAACATATTCAGAGAGGTGACACAATTTGCCCCCAGACGACCAGCCATAGCTAGGGACTAACTTAAACTCCCCACGCCGGGGGCTCGCTCATTGTTTGAGGTCTGTGTATCTTGACTCCCCCGACCCTCTCAGCCTTTACACAGGAATGTCACTTCCCTGGGTCACACCCTGCCACAGCTGCCATTGCAACAAACGCTCAAAACACTTCACAGTTTGCTCTTCTCCTGCGTACCCCCATCTCGGCCTCACAAGCCCTGAGAGAGACAGAACATATGTCATTGTCGGTATTATGTCCATCAGGCAGACGATGACACCGAGAACTGAGTGCCCAACATCACACGACTTCATCCTGGCGGTGGTAGAATGCGGGTCTTCTGACTCATAATTTGGTGCTCCATCCGTTTCACACCACAGTCCAGAACTCAGTCATTCATTAAACGGTGAAAAATAGAATACGTAATATACATGATTATCACAACCGCGAGGGGCAGGTATTCCTTTCACCCCCTTTTGACAAATGAGGAAACTGAGGCTGAGAGAGGATCACAGAGCCAGGATTTGAACCCAGGGCCCTGTGCCTGCTCCAGAATGCTCCGAAGCCAGCTCCCACCCACTGTGCTGCATGGGCTGTGAGCACCTGCTCTGGCAAGACTCTAAGGGCCATGTTTCAGGGCTGGCATAAAAGAACCACTCATGTCCCTGCCCTCAAGACGCTTCCAGTCTCAGAGGGAAAATAACCCCGTGTGGCCAGGGACCAGCTCTCTAAGACACACCAGAGGTCACAGCCTGTTCAGAGAGGGCAGCACAGCCTCACCCTCTGAGAGGAGCTGCCCTCCCCTCCCCCGAAGCTAGATTTGGAAGGGGGCGGGCTGAGGGCGCTGTGGCTCTGAGTAAAGCATCATCCTCCACCCCCACCCCTGAGATGGTCCATTTGGAGGCGTGGGCAGGGCAGAGAGGTGCTGCTGGTGGGGCTCACTGGGAGCTGGTGGGTCTGGGGACTTAGGGCTCCTCCAGCCAGGGCGATGAGGCTGGGAGGTGGATGGTGAGTGCCGGCCACCCCGGCAGAGGGAGCAGATGTCTCAGGCTCCCCCTGTTCCCTGGCAGGCCTCCTCTTTTATAAATAGCTGTACTCGCTGGAGCCAGAGCGGGCTGAGGCTTCGGCATCTCTGACTGACAGCCCGGCAGAGCCAGGCCCATCTGCCTGGGGCTGTGCAGGCTCACATAACACCCCCTCCCAACCAGGCAGCCCTCCTGCCAGGAGGGTGTCATTGCACCCAGGGTGCGCAGCCTCCTGGCATGTGCTGGCTCCACGTGGCTGGTGGCATGTGGGTTGTGTGGGCTCTTGGGCAAAGTAGCCAAGTAATCAGAAGGGACTTTGGAACAGACTGATTCTGGAGGTAGTGAGCTCCTCATCCCTGGAGGGGTTCCAGGGGAAGCTAGATGACCATGTGACAAGCACACAACAGCCAAGCTTTGTGCTCTGAAGCAGGGTGGGGGCAGAGGGGGAAGGCTGGGCCATGTGACCTCAAAGTTCTTTGGGTCCCATTGTACATCTGGGGTGACATGGACGGGGAGCTTGCAGGACCATGGTGGTTTACCAAGACCACGGCCTCCCTCCCCAGCGCTCATTTGCCAAGAAGCTCACCTGCACGGGCTCCAAGAACCCTCTGCTCCTGCCTGAGGCAACCAGCTTCTCTGGGTGCAGAGACAGTCAGCAGAGGCGCTGCCCACAGTGTGGAATGCATTCCTCGGTAACTGTTTGCTCGCGCTGAGCATTTATGTGGCTCCTACAAGATGCACTGCTGAGGCTGCCAGCTCCTGTTTGCTCGCGCTGAGCATTTATGTGGCTCCTACAAGATGCACTGCTGAGGCTGCCAGCTCCCCAGGCTTTCTATGAAGACCGGGTGCTGGGACACTGCCCCCCAGCTCCCCTGATCCTTGGGGAATCCCTGTTAGAGGGGGGACACTGTGAGCCTCCTCAACTTTAGAAACGCTGGGAGTCTATGGAACCCTTGACCTTTGGGATCAGAGGTGGGCGTCCCAAACCATAAGCCCCATGAGGACAAGGACTGGGTCTGTCTTGTTCACTGTGCTGCTTGTCCATGGTGGCGTTGAAATGATTATGGATCAAATGGGTAAATGACCAAGGGAACCTCACCCACCTCCTCGGAGGAAGCTGGAGTCACCTGTGGAGCCTCCCCTCTGTCCTCTCTCTGAGGAGCTAGGGGACGAGCATGACACTCTGGAAAGCTCATCACCTCTGGGGTCAGACTACTTGGGTCCTGGTCCCGGCTCTGCCTTTTATCAGATATGTGACCTTGAGTGGTTTCCTCAATGACTCTGCTTCATTAGCTGCAAAACAGAGATAAGAATCCTTACTTCAAAGATGCCAGGAGAACACGCTGAGATAACATTCTGGAATTGCCTGGCATAGAGCAGGCGCTCAATAAATGGTGCATGTGGTAGTCATTAGTGCTCTTCTCCAAGTGCCTGCGGGTCTCCTTCCAAGAGCGTGGTAGGATCCCACTTCCCCCCGCCTTGAAATTGGGTGTGGTCGTATGATTTTCTTTGGTCAATGAAATGAGACCAGAAGTGTTGTGTCACCCCTGATGGAGACTTTAAGAGCCCACATGTGACTCACCATGCTCTTTTTTCTGCCTTGGTAATCATGGCAACAATAAGATAGAGCCACGATCAGCCTGGGTCCTGGAATGAGGAAGACCCGGGGCAGGTCCCTCCAGCGGACCCATGTTGGAGCAGCATGTGGCACATTGTAAAGATGGCTGCAATATCCCTCCCATCCCCTTTGCAACATGACTTTGGTCCTCCCCCATCCAGAGATGGAGTCCATTTCTATACCCCTTGAACCTGCTCGGCCATGTGACTTCATTTGGCCAACGGGATATTAGAAAATGCGATGCAAGCAGAAACTTGTAAAGCTCTTACACAATGGAGCTGCCCTACTTTGTGGCTGGGCACTCTTCTCCCACCAGGTGAATGAGCCTGGGTAGCTTCCTGGAGGAAGAGACAGCAAGTAAAGAGAGGCCCACACTGTCCCAACTGTCCCCTACCCTACACCATCTAGCCCCATCTGAACTGACACAGACCAGAAGAACCACTCAGCCAACCCACAGAATCAGGGGAAATATTAAATGTGTGTTGTTTTGAGCCACTAACTTTCAGAGAGCTTTGCTTCTCAGCAGAGGCTAGTGATACAATGTAGCACAAATGAGAAATAAACCTCAGAGTATTAAGCCACAGGACTTTGGGGATGTTTGTTATGGCAGCACAACCTAGCCCATTCTGACTGATACATTTCCTTCCTCTTTCCCCCTGGGAAAGGAAGTACATCCCTATTAAGTCATGAGGGGCCTTATGCCTCAGTTTCCCTCCTGTTCAACATTCCCTTCCACTCAGCCCCTCTCCTGCCTCTTGGTCCAGGTAGGATCTTCTGCCGTTGCCCATGGTCCTAGGATAGGTTGGTCACTGGGCCCATCGTGGAGCTTCTCCTCACCCCCCACTTCTGGACTAAACTCTCCAGCTTCAGAGACAACATGTGAGAGGTGCCCATGTTGTGCCGCCGGTCTTCACGATGGACACTTGAGGGCTAGCCTTGGCCCACAGTCAGCATCCCCCCACCCCCTGCCCCCAGAATATGCTACCTGGCTGCAAAGTGTGGTGAAAAAGGCACCAGCTTCAGCATCAGACACACCTGAGTTCAAATCCCAGCTCTGCCACTTACCTTTCAATCCTGGCTCTGTCACTACATAGCTGTGTGCCCCTGGGAAAATTCCCTAAGCTCACTGAGCCTCAGTTTCCCCCTCCGTGAACTGGAAGTGAAAATTCCCTGCTCATATGGCTGTAAGAATTATAAATATATCAGATGTCTAGTGCAGTGCCTGATACACAGTAGACACTGAATAAACAGTAACTTCTCATTAGCATTTGGAGCCAGACTGACGAGTTATCAAATTCCAGCTCTGCCATTGACTGGCAGTGTGTCCTCGGAAAAGTTACTTGGCTTCCCTGAGCATTAGCTCTCTCCTTGGTAGAATGGGAGTTAAAATGCCTTTTTTGACAGGGTCGCCATTAGGGTTTAAAAAGGAAGCATATAATAAAGTGCAAGGCATGTAGTAAGTTCTAGAGAAGTGTCAGTTCTTTCTCCTCCTCTAGTTTGCAAATTCCTTTGACAGTAGAGGTTGTGTTTTAGCTCTGTTCGCCTCCCTTTACTCTCTCTCACACACACAGAGCCTGCACACACTCACACACAGTCAGTGCCCAATAAGTGTGAGCTTGTTGTGGGGGGAAGGGTGAATAGACCCCCAGGGACCCCAGAACCCTCCCATCCAGGGATGGCTCTGTGCCCACTCACCTCCAAGGGAGACTTCTCGGCCCAGAGAGCCTGGTTCTATCATGCATCAACTACACCAAAAGAGCCAAGGGAGCGGAGATGGGGAGACCCCTCTGCACATCTCACACCAACATCCTCCTTCTCCCCCTCTCCCTTGCCTTGCCCTCTCCCACAAGCACGCTCCATGACTGCTTGAGAGCAGTTTCCATGGTGATAGCATTTTAAAGTTTTCTAGGAGCAGAACAGGAATAATTTTCCACCTTCTACTCCTCCTCTGTGGCAATCCGGGGAAAAGGGAGCTTATTACAGATAAAGGGTGGGGTGAGGGGCGAAGAGGGGAGAAGTGGCTCTTTCTTTCATCGCCTGATTGGATGAGAAGGTCACGCTGAAATTCCTCCCTCCCAGCTCCCCCCACCCGCAGCCCCCACCATCATCCCCTGGGGTCCTAGGTCACTCAATCCTCACTCAGCTCTGCTTGGATGAAGAGATGGGGTGGGCAAGGGTAAGAGAAGAAAGGGAAGAAGGAAAGAGATAAAGGAAAGAGAGGAAGGGTGAGCTGATATATGCCCAACCACATGCACGCATGCACTCATAAACAGAGTGGCTACAGGAAATTTCCACTAAGCTCACTTTGGAAAGTGATTCTCATTAATGGAGGAGAAGAGCAGAGTATTAGAAGCAGAGACTTCTGTGCAACCTGGGGGGAGGCATGATTTAGAGTGAATCTATGTACAACCACCTTGTAGATATATTCATAATATACCAGCCCAAAAGAGGGTCCATACTCACTGCAAGAGAGTGTTGTGGTTGTGATGCCTTCTGATGACAGTGGACACAATACTGTAGTGAAGTGACGGTGGGCACTCATCGTTCATTCTGATTCCTATTTGCCTCCACAGGCTTCTTTCTCTGAGCCCCCAGCTAAGTTCCTTCGTGCTCATTCCCCAGTCTTTGGAGGGTACTTTGGTCCAGAATGTGGGCCCTCATTCAGTCTGCATATGAATTCCTGGCCAGTATCCCTGAGGCTGACACCATCCAGGATGGGGGAGGGGGGCTGTGAATGGTCTACCTTCCTTTCCCTCCTGGCGTGGCTGTGAAGAGGGCATCTGTCCAAGGCCAGGTGAGCCACAACCCCCAACAGGCACTAAGAAGCAGGCTGAGGCATGGGAGTGGGGGGCATAGGCTCAGATGGAGACACGTTCAGTTAAGAAGAGATCTGAACGCAATAAGATTTCTTCCAGGGCCAAGCTTGGCCAAACAAGTCATATGGGGATCATGCAGGGGACATCAGGATAAGGAGACAGAAGAACCAGATTCAAGTTCTGATTCTACCACTCACTAGCTGGGTGACGTTAAGAAAATCACTTAACCTCTCTGAATCTCTTCTGTTTCATCTCTGCTTTCTATCCTATCTGTCTTGCTCAAAAGGTTGCTTTATCAATTCAAAGTGAAAGCACCTCACAAATTAGCAAGTACAACATACTTGTAGTATATTCCCTTCTATTACATTGGCAGAGTCAGTGACTAAGAAGAGCTTAAAGTCTGGTCTCAAACAGCATTTGAAGTGAAGCCAGGACACAAGAAAAGTTTAAATGTCAACCTAGAAATGCACAGTCCGCAGGCAACAAAGTGAGTGACGAGGTAACTCCAGTGGCACAGGGACCTCCTATGTGGCCTTGGACAAGTCACTTGTCCTCTCAGGGCTTTGTCTTCCTCTATCAAAATAGGCTTTTAAGAGCCCCTTAGGGCAGCAATCCAAGCCAGATAAGAGGCCAAGTCAAGCCAGAGAGTGTGGATCTGGGGTCAGCACCAGGGACAGCTCCCCTGAGCCTGGGAAACCACCAGAACTCTGAGTCACCGGAGACCTGGGTTCAAGTTCTGACTCTGCCCCAAACATAGTGTTACCTTGACCCGGTATCCAGACCTCTCTGAGCCCCAATATCCCCATCTATACAGTCAGTCCCGTGGGCTCACTGAGATGGGCGTTGCCCCACACCACACTCTTGCTGTGATGAAAATGCTTGGAGTTGAACAGCTCTGAGTGTGCATCCCGACTCTGGTGCCTGCTAGCTGTGTGTTCTAGGGCAAATAAATTCCTCTCTCTGAGCCTCAGTTGTCTCCTCTGTAACATGAGAATTAAATAATACCTGCCTCACGCTGCTCGTATGAGAATTAAATGAGAATATGCACATAAAGCCCCCTGTGCATGCCTGTCCCATAGTAAGCACCCAATGAAAGCCCCTCCCTTTCTGAACTGTGGTCCCTCTTGCTTTAGGAAACATCTCCAGCTGGGACGTCTCTGGCTGGGTCACTTGGGACAGGAAAGGCAGTGGGCAGGGGGCCAGGTGCCATTTTAAAGGGAAATGGCTTATATGTCCCCATAAAGCTGTTTCCTGATTAAGGCCTCTCTGAAAGGGTCTTGGGTTGACCTCCCAAGCCTGGAGTCCCAAAGCTAAATAACAGAGGTCATGGGACGGAAGTTGGAGCTCAGAGAAAAGGACAGTCTGCCTTCCTCCAGCTCTAGGCCCCTGTCCTACTTGCTTTTAGTTGTTGAATTGGCAGGTGGGGGCGGGGAGGAGGGGATGTGGAGGTGCCGCCTACAGGATTTTCAAAGATCTCGTTTAGTCCCAACTTTGCAAACAACTTGCTGTGTAACTTTGGCCAACTCCCTTCCCTTCCCTGGACTGCAGTTTCCATCTCTGAAAAATGAAGAGCTTGGAGCCAGCACTCCCTAGAGTTGCTGGAAGTCTACATGCATCCCCGTTAGGTGTGTTGTGGCTGCAATGGAGACTCAGGACATCATCCACTCCCCTCTATCCCCAGCCCAGCTTGCAGCCTGTTGGGCCCTTACCTGAATTCATCCTGAATTCTGTCTAGGCTGTCACCCCCAGGCACCCAGGCTGCCCCCCAAGCCCTCTCACAGGGCATTGGGAGGAAGATCCAGGAGCCTTTGGGGCTGCAAGGCCCAGAGATCGGGGTCTAAGAGTACAGCATTTCATCATGGGTTCCACTGGGACCGTGGTAGGGCCACCACTTTGATTTCCAGCCTGATTCCCTAGGGTCCAGGAGGGCAAAGTTGTCTTGCAGGCGGTTAGACAAAAAGACCAACACATGAGGAGGGAGAAATCCACCAGCCTGGAGCCTGGAGTGTGGCTCCTCTACCCAGAGAGCCTCCAGAAGTTCCAGATCCTCTCTTCTGAGGTAGGACTGGGGAGGGAGGGCAACACCATCAGCTGCTCAGGGGCCCGGGCACCATCTTTGTGAGCGGGATGTCCCCATAAATCTAAGTCTTTAAGACACACTCATCTCTCATAAGGCCTGGGATGCTTTGGGTTATGCTCACGAGCCTTCTAGAGAGGCAGCGTGCACAGTGGTCAGGAGCACAGAGATTGGAACCAGGCTGCCCGGGCTACGCAACCTCAGACAAGCTGCTTAACCTCTTCCCGTCTCTGTTTTCTCATCTGTAAAATGGAAATAATATTGTTTGCCCCATGACAAGCACTCCACAAACCCTAATTCTTATTTTTACTCCTGTCCTGGGGTGAATGGTATTATATTGTTCAGAGGGGAGGCTCTGCGATCATCTTTACAATGCCCTGTGAGAACGGCAGGGGAGGCGTTCTTATCCTCATTACACAAATGGGGACACTGAGGCCCAGGGAACAGAAATGACTGGCCCAAGATCATGCAGAGGGTCAGGGACAGAGCCAGGCCCAGAGCCCAGGTTTCTTGAATCCAAGTTCTCTGTCCTTCATAGCATCCTCTCAAGAATCGCACCCGTATCTTCACTGAGCCAGGTACCTTTCCATAAACCATCTCCTCTAGCCCCCATGACAACCCCTGGCTTAGGCATTATTATCCCTACTTTTCAAATGGGAAAACTGAGTGTAAGAGAGGAGCACACCGAACCCACTGTCTTTTCCATCCTGCAGTGCCTCACTCATAAATAAGGTGGCTCCCGCCCTGTCCTTCCAGAAGCAGCGTGACCTTGGCCAAGTCTTGTCCCCCTTTGGGTTGGACCACAGCTCCAAGCTCCAAGCATCTTTACTTCCATCCTGCAGAGGGGGCATGGGACCTTGCCCTTGACCTTGGAGCCCCACATGTGATGCCAGTAACCCCTCAGAGTCCAGGCTCACTGGAGCCCCAGGTCTCTGAGGGCCCACAAGCAAATTCTCTGCTCGGAGCTCATTCCCAGCCAGTTCTCCCCCGGAGGCCCCTGGATGATATGGCTCTGCTGCTTTGGCAAGAATCTTCCCTTTTTTTAATGAAAAAATTATTTTGACAAAGCGTTCTTATAAGTCACGGATGTCAGCCCAACTCTGTAGAAAAGTGTCAGCATGGAATTGATGTAAGACTTGGTATTTTAATTATAGCAACAGCCTCTGGCTCTGTCCTCAGTGCCAGCCCCACCCACTCTGCTCTCCTGGTGGAGGGTGGGGGGAGGCCTGTGTGACCTGGAGCTGTCCACCAGGGATCCAGGCCAGCCTTTCACCATCAGGAGGAGTTGGGTCCCAACTGGCCCCAAACTGAATTCGCAAGGTCAAGGTCCTACAGCCCCAGTAGAGTTTAACATTCATGAAAGTCAGAGATGGGAAGCAACTCAGATATCACCATACCCAACCCACTCATTTATAGGTGGGAAAACCGAGAAACTTGCAAATTATCCTGCATATACCAGGCCCCTTTGGTCTTATTATATGACCAACCCTGCAGAGAAGGGGCAAGAAGAGGTGTGACCGTCACCTCGCCTGGGCCGGGGGAGTGTGGGAAGACCCAGAGACACAGATCAGGGAGAGAAAGAACAGCAAAGAAGGAGCTGGTATGTACTATGCATCTATTAAGTGCCAGGCACTGGGCTTGTCACTTTTATAGATTATGTTATTCGGTGTCCCCATTTTCCAGATGTGAAAACTGAGGGTCCAGAGAGATTAAGTGACTTACCCAGGGTCACACAGCCAGGATATGGACCCAGGTCGTCTAGACCCCAAATCTTGGGCTGTCCCCATTGAAGGAGGCTGTAGTGGGCTCCCCTCTGAAGAAGCAAAAGTCTGGAGTTAAACCCACTTTGTTTCCTACTCCTCCTGACTTGTTCCCTGGGATCAAGCACTCAGTTCCCTGTCTTGTCTTACTGAACAAAAGGCCTCGTGGGCATAACCTGCTCTTCATTGGATCCAAGGTCTTACCTTTCCCATAGGTGTCAGGTGCACTTTCTGCCATTTAGGGCTTCTTATGATCTACTGATATGAAATGACCCAAGCAACAGACTCATTTTCAAGATGTCAAGTCAACCCCAGATGCACCCAGAAATGTTTCAGGACACAGGGGCCAGTCGCCAGAGGGAGGTGAGATGATTTGGTGAGACCCAAAGGGCAAACATCTTCAGATTGGGGACAGAAGTGACACTGGAGGGCTTGCAGTGGGAGAGGGGCTTTTTGACTTCCAGAAGCCTCAGTCTAAATTTTGGATTCTTAAGCAATTCCTCAGCATTAGATTTGAAACATCCCTGGCCTGATTCCAAGATGCCGGCAACCTCTTGGTGTCAATCAAATTTCTACAGATGTCAGGAGCTGAATCAGCCTGTCCATACTTCATTGCTCCAGGATCCCAAGTAATCAGTTACGAAAGGTGGGGGAGTGGCAGGCAGTCACTGCACCTTCCCTTATGCCTGATGTCGTATGGGTGCCACCTCACTCTAGCTGAAACATCTCCCCAGCCCACACAGGGCACTTGAAACTCCACACAGGCAAATGGCTACTGCATGGGCTGAATTATGTCCCCCCACCCCCAAATTCATACGTTGAAGTCCTAACCACCAGTAATTCGGAATGTGACTGTATTTGGAGACAGGGTCTTTAAAGATGTGATTAAATTAAATTGAGGTCATTAGGGCGAGCCCTAATCCCATATGACTGGTGTCCTTACAAGAAGAGGAAATTTGGACACAGACACACACAGAGGGAAGGCCATGTGAGGAGACAGCAACGAGGTGGCCATCTGCAAGCCAAGGAGAGAGGAACCAACCTCAGAAGGAACCAACCCTGCCCACACCTTGATCCCAGACTTCCAGCCTCCAGAACTGCGAGAAAATAATGTCTGTTGTTTGTTTGTTACAGCAGCATGAGAAGACTAAGACAGCTGCCATGTCACTTTCCCTCTCTCCAACTTATCGGGGTGTCTCCTTCCTCCTTTCCCACCCCTCCTCCCCCGGGGATAATTTACTGGCATTAAAAAGTGCATGATGGTGGGGCCGGCCCGGTGGCGTAGCGGTTAAGTTCGCACGCTCTGCTTCAGCGTCCCAGGGTGCGCAGGCCCGATCCCAGGTGCAGACTGACGCACCACGCATCAAGCCGTGCTGTGGCGGCGTCCCATGTACAAAACAGAGGAAGATGGGCACAGATGTTAGCTCGGAGACAATCTTCCTCACCAAAAAGAGGAGGATTGGCAACAGATGTTAGCTCAGGGCTAATCTTCCTCACCAAAAAACCAAAACAAAACACAAAGTGCATGATGGGATGAAGAGGCTGGGGGGTGCATTTTAACAGAGCGGGGGAAGACTGAGTGCAGAAAGGGCCTTTCTTCTCCAAACAGCCCAGCTCTCCAAAGCCAAAGGCATCTTGAGATTACAAGAAGCTAAATTGATAAGCCAGGTCCACCCCAGTCAGTGCGTCAGCCAGATTTCTGGAACCCAGCATGCATTTTCCATAGAAACAATATTTGAAAAGGCAGATCGGTTCCCAGGCTAGCCCACACAAGCCTGTTTGGTCAATCACAGAGCTCTGATACTCTCTCTCTGCCTTGGAGAATAGAGGGTACAATGCTGCCTCTTTAATCTTTAAACCCTACAGAAAAGCAACGAGGCCACCACAAAGCGAGGGGGGAGGATTTTCATGCGGGATGGCAGTGCGTAGAGGAAAGCAGACTGTGTTAGAGGGGGCCGAGGAGGGAAACAAAGCCCATCTGTGATCCTGTAGGGGGCTTCTGGAAGTTCTCAGGGCTTTGGGGGCTGAGCACTCTTGTCCTTCATTATGTCTAATTTCACTTCAGAATGCAGGGTCCCCTTTTGTATCCTCCCGCGACGGCTGAGCTGATCAGCCGTGATTGGGGTCATTCATAGGGGAAGAGAGAGCCAGAGAGAGGGGATGTGATTGTGCACCAGAGAGAGCAGAAGAGGCCTACAGGGGGGTCGTTATTGGGAGAGAGGAACTACTTGTGGGTTGGAACTCAGCATGCGAGCTCCGAGGCTCTCCTCTACATCCCAGTGGGGGGCCGAGACACAGGCAAGGGCTCCAGAGTCACGTACTCTGGCTTGAAACCTGGTTCTACCACTCACTAGCTGTGTGACTTTGAGCGAGTGACTTAACCTCTCTGTGCCTCAGTTGCCGCCTCTATAAAAAGGAATTATAATAGTACCCAGCTCACTGGGTTGTTGCGAAGATTCAGAATTCATACAAAATCCATAGGAAACGCCTGGTAGTCAAGCACTCAATAAGGGTTAGTTGTGACGGTGGTTGTTAGTACCCATGTCCCAACTTTACCATCAGCCTGACCGGGAAGAGGAGAAGCAGAAGGAGGGGAGGGAGGGGCTAGAGAGGGAGAGGGGAGGGGGAAAAAGATAGGCTGGACCAGGGGAGATGCCGCTGTCTCTGTCACAAGGGGCCACCAAGTGCCTGTGCTCCAGGCCAACTGCCCCCCCGCCACTGTCACCATCACCACTGGCCTCCTCTCCTGACCTTGACCTGCCTGTGGCCTCCCAGTAAGAAGCCCTCGATGCCATGGCCCATTACAGGCACCCCAGGGACCCTCTCCCAAAGGGAGACCGGCCAGGCCGTCCCTCTGCAGCTGAAATGCTGACGGAGTTCGCCGGGGGCCTGGAGGGGCGGGGGGACCTGGAGGACAAGAATTGTGAATTCTCCACGAGGATCGGCTCTGAGGAGCCAGAGCTGGTGTTTTCATTCCAATTAATTATCCTTTTAGAGCAGTTCGGGAAGCTGGAGAGCAAGGAGGAGAGATTCATTTATATTAAAATCAGCCCGGCCCTCTCGCCAAGATTCTAGGCTGCGTGCGGATGCAGTGGGCAGGAGCTGGGGAAGAAGTGGGGGATGGTGATCCCGCTGCCCAGGTGGACCCCCCCCCCGGAATGCAGAGGGGCCTGTCGACTGCTCTCTGAGGACCCCCCCGCCCCGCAGACGCTGATAAATTAAGTGCCGCTGACAGAGACCTGGGCCCCAGATTAATGCGCTCCGCGAAAAATGGCTTCTTTATGGAGAAGCTACTTGGAGAGGCTGGTGGCTTGTCTCCGTTCACTGCCTCGCAGAGCCCAGGTCCAACCCGAGCCTGCCTTCCCCCCATCTCCAAACCCCCCGATCTCCCCAAAGTCATGCTCCACTCCACATGCATTTTTGGAGTATGATCCCAGCCCAGTGCCTGATGGTCAGGGGAGGCTTCCAGGAGGAGGTGGGAAGCCAAATCTTAGGGCCAGTGAGGAGCAGTGAGGAGGCCAGTGGCTCCCCAGCAGTGGAGGGGGGAGAAGTGATCAGATGCTGGGGCGATGTAGAGCCACAGGATTTCCTGATGGATTTGGGTGTGGAGTATGGAAGGAAGAGCCGAGTCAAGGGGAGGCCAAGGGCTCTGACTTGAGCCCCTAGACGAGTAGACGTGCCATCACCCGAGATGGGGACAGCTGTGGGAGGAACAGGTATAGGGTGGAGGGATAACGTCAGATTTGAGACGCCTGTTAGAAGTCCCCGGAATCCTCACCTCCGGGCTCAGAAGCCAGGTCAGCGACTCCCATCTCTGCTCGTTTCATCAAGCCTTCAGGGTGTGGGGTGTCAAGAGAGCCAGGGATCACACAGCAGAGCCACAATCTCTGACTCCTAGTCTAGTGCTCCCGCTTCTTCCTCACCTGGCTTCTCCAAAGGGCCAGGTGTGAGATGGGGGTCAATGGTCTTCAGTGACCTTTCCTTCTGGATATCACGCCCTCCTTCTCCCAATCACCTCTCCTCAAACCTGCTCTCATGGCTAATCTATTGGAAAATGTGCTATCACATAATTCATACTAAAGTGAAAATGGTTGATAAGAAGGGAACAGCCTTAAGAGGCCACTGAGTAATAGGGAACAATCAATAATGATGCTAATGATACCTATAATAATAATAATAAAGCAACGACAGTACCTAGTCCTCATCTGTCACTTACAATGTGCCAGGCACTATGATGAGCACTTTATGTGTGTTATGTTATTTAATTCTGCCCATAACTCTTTGAGGAAAGTGTTATTATCATCTTTTCTTTCACAGGTGAGGAAAGGGGGTCACACACCCAGGGTTAGACAGCTAGGACATGGTAGAGTCAGGACTGGAACTCGAGAGTCTGTGGAGCTCATGGTCCGAGCCACCACCATCTATTGCCTGTCGATACAATCTTCTCAATTCCCACAACAACCCTGTGAGGGCAGCGGTTTATTCCCACTGTAAAGGAGCGAAAACAGATCAGAGAGGGGAGGCGATCCACCCAAGGTCACACAGCTGGTGCCAATGGGGCCTAGATAGGGCTGCCAGATAAAATTCAGGGCGCCCGGTTAAGTTTTAATTTCAGATAAACAAAGAATTTTTGTAGTATAAATAGGTCTCATTCAGTATGTGGGATACTTTAAAAATACATGTTCTTCATCTCAAATTCAAGTTGAACTGGGCATTCTATACGTTTATTTGCAGAATCTGGGAGCCCAGCCCCAGAGGAGGATCTGCCCCAGGCACCAGTGTCCCGGGGTGAGAAGGAATAAAGGAGCCGAGGTGTCCCCCCCTGCTCTCAGTCATGACACCCCATCTCCGCACAGCCAGCGGGGCGTCCGGATGCTGCAGCCGCCACCGGGGAGCCCCGGGGACCACGCTCCCCCCGTGTCTCCCAGGGCCCCCGCTGGAGGCTCCCAGCCCGCGGCCCCGAGCGCGCGCGCACACATCACGGGCGGCTGGACATCAGAAGTCGTGTCTCAAGCCGAGCGCTGGCGGCATCTGTCGCCTGATTCGGGTGGTTTCGTCCCGCATGGAGCGTTGGTCGGCCGCGCGCCCGCTCAGACGCGCACCGCGCATGCGCTGGACCCATTCCCCAATTCCCACCTCAGGGTCCGAGAGAGCAAGTCCTCGGCTGTGGCCCTTAGCCCCCGGGCCGTCACGAGCTATTTTTTAGAGCTCCCACCATATTGCAAGCCCTGTGCCAAGCAGACAAATCTAATTGTTGTTTTTGCCAAAAGAATAATCACCACCACCTTTTGAGTGGGCACTTCCTGCCTCCCTGCCAAAATTATGAACTTTCCGGGCATTCGCTCATTTAATCTACAGACCAGGCCATGAGGGAAAGGCTGTTATCCCCATTGCACAGATGAGGAAACTGAGGCACAGAAAGGTTAAATGGTCACGCAGCCGGAAGTTGCTGTTCAGGGATTGAAACCAAGGCCCCTGACTCGGGGTTCAGGATCTCCCCCTCCACCTTGGCCCGTATGGCAAAAGCCCTGGTGGAAGATCCGGGCTCGCGTCCCCAGGGCTGCCGTCCAACGAGCTGATGGAGCACCAGGAGGTCATTAGGTCTATCCCCCTGCTTCTGCTTGAAATGCTACAGCTTGAAGGGACCGGGGCAGACAGAGCGGAGTTAGGAGCCGTCACCTCATGGGAAGGGCTGTGGGGGGACCTCGATTTCTGTGTTGGGAGGGAAGGAGGGTCTGCCCAGGACCCCGGACCCCAAGCAAGTGGCCCTACTGCCTCTACCTAGGCATCTCAGGACGGTGTGGTAAGTGCCCTGGGGACCTGGGTTCTAGTCTCAGATTCGCTGCTGCCTCTCCCTGTAATCCTGGGAAAGTCCCTTCCCTTCCCTGAGCCTCAGTTTCCCCTTATGTAACAGATCTTCAACTTGCTCAGCTAGCCTTGGCATTCACGGGTGGCCCCTTCACAATTGCGGCCAGCCCCCCATCCTGACCTCAGGGGTCCCCCATCTCCGGCTTCTCCAGGCCAGATGGGGAGCCCTGTGTGCTTAAAGGGGCAGGAGCAAGTCCAGGGCTGCCTGAAGACTCAGGCACATTTCAGACTTTTTCCTACCCCCAGGGTGCAGCCCCCATCTCACCCACATCCACCATGGATTAGCTGGACCACATGGTAGATTCCCGAAGGAGCCCTCAAACTTCAGTCTCTGAGCACATCTCTAAATGCACCCCCTCCGCGACTCAGCGAGAGTCAGAGATGTCTGCAGGCCTTGTTAGAACCTGTGAGGTATGTGTGCGTGACTCGCTGCATGAGCCCCCACAGGGGCGTTCCGTGTGCATCTGCGTGCACGTGCGTGCGTGTGTCCACACGTGTGCGCAGAGGCAGAGGAGCGTATGCCATGAATGAATTTTAAAATAGCCTGTCCTTCTCGTGTCTGCTCTGGGCCTCTTCTCAGACAGTCGGTGCCCCTGGATTGCCCCTGGAGACACATGTGGGACCCGATCCTCCATTCTGATGGCCAGAGCGTCTCTTGGACTCATGATTTGCCAGTGACAGCAGCTGTAGGATGGGGAAGATTCCCTGGACTTGGCTTCCTCCTTCCCCCAGCAAGGCCAGAGTTCAAATCCCAGCATGGGTCGTTCACCCTTCCCTCTATTCATTCATTCACTCATTTATCCAGCCATTATTTATTGAGCTCCTACTATGGCCAGAGAACATTCCAGGCATGAGAGATATAGCATGAACAAAGCAGATAAATAGCCCTGCTCTCCTGGAATTTACAGTCCAGTCAGGGGAGACAGACGTAACCACATGAACGAGTCAATATATGGGTCAGGTGGTGAGGGGAGGTCTTTGTTTACAGAGGAGGTGCTGCGAGAGGAAGTGCTGGGTGGGCGGTCCACTTCCTATCGGTGCTCAGGAAAGACCTGCTGGACAGCTGACATCTGAGACCTATGGGAAGTGGGGCAGCACGTCATGGGCCAGTCTGGGGAAGAAGGTTCCAGGCAGAGGGGGCAGCACCCCCACTGTCCCCCTTCGTCTGCCCGTCCATCACCCTTCCTCCACCCTCCCCTTCTCTTGACAAGTCCCCAGCTCTGGGAAAGGCCCAGAATGAGGACCCGGGCTCTGGGGCCCCAAGTTCCCCACCAGCTGCGAGACCCTGGGCTTAATCCCCTAGGTTCACATTCTCTGTTCTGGAAAACGAGGGAGTTTGGGAAGTGAAGGAAAGGAGGGGCGTGGGGGGTGAAATGGAGCGAGATGAAGAAGGCCCCACGTGAGCAGACACTTGTCAGAGTTTGCGAAGCACCTCCAGCCCGAGGTTGTCCAGGTCGCACACAGCCCCGGGGGGTGCGTGGGTCGGGAATCCTGACCCCATTTGACAGATGAGGAAGCTGAGGCCCAGCCTATGCACATTCGTGTGTCGGTGGAAGCTTCCTCCCAGAGCAAGAGATTCTGCCCCTGTCATCAGCTGAGATTCCGGCTTCCCCAGGGGATGGCCAGGAGCACGCAGGACCCATCCCAGGCTCTGGGCTGCAGGGGGCGGAGGCTGGGAGCCTTTCCTGGCCCGGCCTGTGGGAGGGTCCGTGGTGCCGGGTGAGGATGGAGCCCCCGCTGGGAGCCTCCGGAAGCTGTGGACAGCCCCCTGCTGGCAGGCTCCCAGGGTCGGCTGGAACACAGCCCTTGATCCACAGGGACAAGAAGGGGCCCTGGATCCCGCCCACATCCCCTACTGTCATCACAGTGAGGCTGCAGCAGGAATGGTGTCTCAGCCCGAATGCCACCTCCTCAGGGAGGCCTGCCGTGATCTTCCCACCTCAACGCCCCCGTGCTGTGAGTTCCCCCAGCTCCCTGTGCTTCTTCACGCACGTATCAGCTTCTAATATATTCATTTGTGTGGTGACTGGGTTCACGTCTGTCTCTCCCACTGGGCTACAAACTGCAAGACCAGAGTCTCGGGGTCTGCTCTATGGAACCTCCATCACCAGGCACAAGTGGCAGCTTAACATGTGTTTGTTGAATGACTCATGGAGGGACACGTGCTCAGATGATGGTAGCTGGCGTCCACTGGGGCCCTCGGCAAGCACCTGCAGGGAACAGCAAGGAAAGAGAGAGACAAGCGGCTGCCTGCTTTGAGAGAAAGCGACCCTGAAGGGACCCAAGCAGAAAAGAGGTGACCGGTGGGCAAGAGATCATTATAACATGGCACATTCGAGGAGTACTTGACAGTTTACAAAGTGCTTTCATTGGCATTATCTCATTTAATTCTCAACACAGCCCTCCAGGGTCAACATTATTATCTCCAATTTACAGATGAAGACACTCAGGGATCAGAGAGGTAAACCGACTTGCCCAAGGTCACACAGCTCGTAAATCTTGGAGCTGGAATTTAAGCTCAGTTCTCTCTGGCTTCATATAATAATAGCTATTCTTTCCTGAATATCGATGAGTTGAAGATCTACTACTACCTACATATATTATCTCTGATTCTCACAATATCCCTTTGATGTAAGTGTCTGTGATTCCCCTTTCACACTTGAGACACAGAGGCTCAGAGAGGCCATGTGACTTGCCCAAGGCCACCAGCAGATAAGCAGCCCAGGCCCCATCCATGGGGAGCTCCCTACCTCCCGACACTGCCCCACTCCCTCCTCAGCCTCTCAGGCCCCATCCAGCCCAGAAAGCCTGTGATTCAGGGACCTGCCCAGAGGGGACAGAGCCAGGACTGGGAGGCAGTAAGGCTGCAGTTAACAGGGAAGATTCTGGAGCCAGAGGCCTGGGTCCACATCCTGGCTCCACCAAGTTCTAGCCGCGTGGTCCACCCCTCTTCCTCCATTCCTTTCTCTGGTAAATGAGGGTGATAATGGGACCACTTCTGCGGCCGTTGTGGGGAATAACTAACCTGTGTAAAGATTTTTAGGACAGAGCCTGGCAAGTGTAGTCCGAGTGTCAGCAGCGGTGGCTTCTGTGACAGGTGGGGGCCGGGGGAGCTCTGAGATCAGCCGCCCAGGGATTTGGGGGCTGGACCGTGACGAGGTCCTGTGTCAGCCCGGGGCTCTGGCCCACATTGGGCCCTCTGTCTCAGGGGACCTCTGACACTTGCCTGTCCTTGGCTGACCAGAGGGGAGGCACCTGGGTGTCCTGTTGGAAGAGGGTTCCTGAGGCCCAGCGTGGGAAGGGGAGGAGCAGCGTGGAGCGTCTTTGCTAACAGAGCCCAGTGTTGTTCAGAGGCCAGGAAAGGCTGAGCCCATCCCAGCCCCAGAGAGTGAATCACGATTGGTCTAAGCCCATCCCAGTAACCCCAGTGACTGTGGTTTGTTGGGCAACAGAGGGCACGTGGTGCAATTCTGGCCAGCCAAACAAAAGAAGAATTCTGCCCGGGAATTCTGGAGAAGGTTTCCTTTCTCTTGAAAAGAATTAAGCAACAGGAAGTGGGTCATTTTCTGCCTCTGGGTGCAGCTGGGTGAGGCTGTGATGCTTGGAGCAGTGGCAGCCACCTCATGACCATGAGGGAATGGCCCGCTCAGAGGATGGCAGAGCAAGAGAAGGGAAAGAATCATGGCCTTAGGAGATTCATGGCCTTGGGTGATGTCATGGAATCAAGCAACCCCCCTCTGGAATGTCTCATCTCACGAGATAACACATTTTCTTTAGTGTTTATGCTTCTAATAGTTGGTTCTTCTGCTGCCTGCTGACTCAATCATCTTAACTGACTCAACGTCTTAGCCTGACCCCCTCTCAGGCTTGGGTCATTGTGGGTCAGGAATGGGGCTGGGCCCTCTCCTCCGTGTCCAAGGGGCTTCAGGCAGGTGGGAAGACCACCCCTCCCCCCACTCTCCTAGATCCTGGATCCCAGGAATGAGTGCCAGAAGAGTGTAGAGTCCACGAAAGCCACTCCCCTGAGTCAGAGAGGGCCTGTAGATGCCTCTTCTCTCCAGTGGCCCAGAAGGTTCTGATTCTCACCCTTGAATCTTTGGGGACTTGAGGCTCAGAAACCAACCCACTCCAACCTCCCTGGTCATGCTGGGCTTGAACCAACTGTGCCCCAGTGCGTGGGGACCAGACAGGCCAGAGGGGAGCAGGGGTGTACAAGTGGGGCTGGCCGTCCTCAGCTGCTGGGGGAGGAGACTAAGCCACAGGCTGGCCTCGGTCAGAGGGGTGGGAGCCACTTTTGTCGAGGTGTGAGAATAAATAGCACACGGTGGGGTCCACTATAAACTGTAAAGTGCGGCTCACACGTCAAGTGTTAACGGTAACATGACCCTGCTACCTGGTGTACGGTGGGCGCCTAATGGGTTGTTGTTGGCTCTGCCCAGTTGGCAGCTTGGCACATGGCAAGAGGCCGCCTTTGAAGTCGATGACCCAGGTGAGCAACCCAGCTGGGCTGCTTGTCACCTGCGGGTTGACCGTCACGGGGGGGCTGAACCTCTCTGAGACCGTTTCCTCACCGTGTCAGGATGAGCCCACCACTCGCTCCACAGGGGAATCAAGAAGAGGAAATGAGGCAGATGAGGCGCGGAAAGTGCTGGCATACAGTAGGTGCTCATCGCGGTGCCGAATCCACACTGGTCAGACAGTTAACAAGCTTAAGGAGGACACCTGTGTGGATCGCCTGCTCAGGCTTGCACACGCACGCGCATACACTGGTCCTCATAAAGGGCAGCCCCTTCCTGGGCCCCCAAGTGCGTTCCCCAACCCGGAGGGGTGCGCCCCCCCCCACATCCTGAAACTCAACTCTCACCAACAGCTGCTCCCACTTCTCAAGGACTCTGCTCTCCCGCCAGAACATCTGGAACCTTCTGCCAGAATTGCCGCTGGGGGACTCAGCAGCCTCCCTCCCTCACTTCCTGGCTGTGGGACAGAGCGCGCAGCATTCCCTCCCTCCCTGGAGGTCTCTCCTGCCCAGGGCCCTCTCCCTGGAGGACAGCCCTCCCCCCCACCTGCCTTCCCCCTCACCTCCTCTCCTTTCCCCTCGGCCCACCCCTCTGCCCACCCCTCGGCCCATCGCCTTGCCCTCTCTCTTTTCCCTCACTCTTTCACCCCACCTGGCCCCTCAGACTCCCCTCCAACCCACCTCTCATTTTGCAAGCGGGGAAACTGAGGCTCGGGGGAACGAATTATCACAGTACCTGCCTCAAAAGATTGATGTGCAGGGCAGTGCGACAGTGGACCTAGGGAGCGCTGGCCTGGCACCCGGTGGCCGCTCAGCCTGCGTCCCTTTTCTTCCTGTTATTCCTTCCTCCTCCTTTGTCCGCCTTACTGGCTTCCTCTCTTTGCTGTCTGCACCCGCCGCCACCGTCTCCCCACCCTGCTGAGCTCAGGAAGCCCTCCTCCCTCACCCCCACCCCACCTCCTGCCTCCAAGTTGCCCAAACTGCCTGGGCACGCTGGGGGAGCCCCCGGGGACCTGACTCTCCCCAGTGCCACAGCTCCGGCCTGGGGTGGGCAGGGAGCAGTGGGGAGCTAGCCGGGAGCTGTGGGAGGTTGGTTATGAGCAGGGAGCAGTGGGCATCAGACAGAGAAGCAGCGGGCAGCCAGCCCCCCCGGCCTCCAACCTCTGCTCCCCGGCCCGGGACGCTGTCAGCCACCAGCCCGTCACTTGGCCACGGTGCCTCCCATATGGATAAGAGCCCTTTAATTAGGATATTATAGGAAGTGGGGCCCGCGGCGGCTTCTTGCTAGAAATGCCAGCAGCAATTCCGGAGCCGCCTGGAGATGGACAGATCTCGTATTACACCCGCACAGCAGGCTCCCCTCCTCGGAGCGCACCTCCAAATGAGATTTCTTTCTCCCTGAAGAAAACAATTTGGTCTCCACTCTCTTTTCTTTTCTTTCTTTTTTTTTACCCTCCCCTGATTGTCAGGACTGAAAACACTTACTGGGGCTGGTTCATTGTTTTCAGATTCAATTGGGCCCAAGGAGACGGGGGAGGGGCTGGGCTGCCTTAGTTGCCAGGACTCTGCTCTGGAATCACTTTGAGTCGTGATGATGATGTTGACGGTAGCTAACGGTTCTTGAACATTTACATATGTCTGCTCGTTTGGTCCTCACACGACCTTACGAGTAGATGTATTAGTATCCCCATTATAAAGATGAGGAAACCGGGCCCAGAGAGGTTGATAACATTGCAAAGGTCACACAGCTGGTGATTGGGGAAGCCATGATGAAAATAGGGAGTCTGGGATTGTTCATCTATTACTGAACACCATTTGGGAAATCACCCTGTAAAATTCCAAGCCAGGGGCCTGGAAAGCAAGGGGTAACTATAGGGAGCCTGACACCCAAAGGCCCCAGCCAGTGTCCGGAGACTACGTCACGGCCAGCACATGGGTGCGGTGGGGAGCTGATCTTTGGTCCCCAAGTGTTGTAGATGCAGTTAGGATAAATAAATACAAATTCCTTTCAAGATGTGGCTGAATTCCTAGACGCTTTAGTCCCTGGATATTTTCTCAGTCACTGGATTTTAAATCACGACCAGTGTCCTAGTGGGGAAGGAAGGGTGGGGAAGCCGGTGCTCCTATGGGGTCTGTGCTCCTGTGAAGGCTGTGGACCCCCCGCCTCACCGAGGCCAAGGCCTTCTGTCCAGGGTTTTATGGCCCCAGGTTATGTTTCCAACACCGATGCGGAGAGGGTGGGCTTGCTCCGCGGGCTGCTGTCGACTGGTCTAAGGAAGAAGTACTCCACCAGGTGAGCCCACCCAGAGCCAGCAAGTGGGGGCAGCAGGGCCAGGGGGCCCGAGAGCACCCCTCTGTGCCTTTGCTCACACTGTCCCTCCATCTAGAATGCCCTGTACCGCTTGTCACCTGGCAAGCCTCTAGTCACCCTTCCAGACCTGCAGCAGACGGCTGAAGTGCCCCGCGTCACATGCCTCCGACCTCGTTATCTCAGCACAGCTGTGGGGGACACTCTGCACATTGCCAGGCTCCCGCCTCAAGGCCCCGTGGTGCCTCTCTGCTTTCCTGCCTCAGCCCTGTCCCCAAGGCCACGCAGGCCGAGCACAGGTGCAGCCGGAAGTGTGTCCCCGGGGGCAACCTCCAACCAAAGTGGGGCAGGGGTCACCAGATAAATGCGCAGGCTCCCGCCGTCTGGGGGGACGTTCTGGTGTGTTCCACGCTGTTCTTCAAAGGGCCCAGCAGGACCAAGGCCCAGTTGCCCAGAGCAGGACCAGCTCACTCCCTCATGCTGGAATCGCATGTCCCTCCTTCCCTCTCCCATGCCCACTCTCCCCCTCTTGCTTCCTGGGTCACCGCCCGAAGAAACAGCCTCGCTCAAGTCTTTGTCTCAGCCTCGCTTTTAGGGGGGCCACAAGCCGGGTGTTCCCTCCTCTGTGACGCTTCCTCAGCCTCGCCTTCCCCCACATCGCTGGCCATGTGACTGAGGCCGGTGAGCATCAGCTCTGTGCCTCAGTTTCCTCACCTGGTTCAACTACGCTAATTACGCAGAAAGTGCTTATAGCAGCGCCTGGCACACACGGAGTGCTCAGTAAATGTTGGCACTCATTAGCATTATTAGCTCTTTTATGGCCATTTTCTTCTCTCTAATCCCACAGCGCTTTGTTCAGGCGAGTCATGAGGAAGAGGGTGTGGGGGAAATATGAAAAGTGGGATTTTGGAGTGCTCCAGGCAGAAGGAAGAACGCGTGCAAAGGCCCTGAGGCAGGAGCGAGCTCAGAGGGTCCAAGAACTGGGAGGAGGCCAGCACAGCTGAGGGCAGTGAGTGGGGAGAAGGTGGGAGCCAGCTCAGGTAGGGCCTCTGAGGAGGGTGGATTTTATTCGAAACGTAAAAAGAAGCCATCAAAGGGTTTTTAAGCTGAGAAGTAACATGGCCTGATTTGGTTTTTAAAGATAACCCAGGCTGCAGCGTGAGGATTACGTGGTGGGGGGGGGGCAGGGGGAGTGGAATAAGGAGACCATGGAGGAGGCCACCACAGTGATGGAGATTGAGAGAACCGGACAGACTCAAGACAAATTGAGGAGGAAATTACTGGGACTTGGTGATGAGCTAATTGCAGGGGTCAAGAGATGAAGGCATCCTGGGTGATGAGCAGATTAGGGTTTGGGTGGCTGGGTGAACGGGAGTGCCATGGGCAAGCCTGGAGAGGGAGAGCTGGGGAGGGTGAAATGGATCCAGAGCCCTAATCAGGACACTATTAGTTTGCAGGGTCCTGTGAGGCCTCCAAGTAGAGGTCTGTGGGCAGGTGGAAGGTTCTGGAATTCCAGGGAGCAGGGCCCGCGGGCAGACAGCCTGTGCAGTTGCTCAGGGACCAAGCTTAGAAGAGCCCTGTTCTTGGTCTAATCTGCTGTTGCCATCTTGAAATTCTTCATGATCTTTCCACAAGGGCCCCACGTTTTCATTTGGCTCCACAAATTACGTAGTCCATCCAGTGGGGCAGAGAGGGTCAGAACGGGTGATACAGACGCGGGGGTCATCAGCACAAAGATGGGATTTAACAAGATCACCCAGGGAGAGTTACAACCATCCCCACTTTACAGATGCGAAAACTGAGGCCCTGCCAGCCACAGGTGCACAGCTTGGAAGTGGCGGTGCCAGGACCAGAGCCCGGGCTCCCTGTCCCAGCATCTCCACATCCCAGCAGCCACCAGTATGACAGGGAGGCCTGGCCTTTTACAGGGGGACTTGGAAGAGGAGGGGCTGAGATCTGCAGTCCCTGGACACCCAGTCCAGGACCACAGCCTGCCGCTGGCCCTGTGACCTATTCGGCCGGAGGGCCACCCTCACGAAGCCCGGTTCCAACCCTTTGGAGGAGGTGGGGGCGGGGGCCCTCTGCCTGCTGCAGATAACCCACCGGGAACGTGAACTTGATGTCAGGCGTGTGGTCGGCAGCCAAGGAGAGAGAATACGTCCTGGAAGGAGGCGGCCAGAGGCGGCCCCCACGTCTCCTCCCTCCCTCGCAAACCTAGGCACGCGCCCTATGTGAGCAACGCACCCGTGGGGCAGGAGAGAAGGGAGGTGCTGGGGCAGAGCGGGGCTATGGCCTCACCCACCCCCCCAATCCCACGAAGACCCCCATCCCACGGGAGCAGATCGGCGGTTGGCGACATCTCCTCTTCCCCAGCTCTCCTAACACATATTGACTGTGGGCCCCCCAGGCCCCGCCTCGCGGTCTCTCACTCCCACGTCCTGAGCCCTGGGCCTCCCCCTGCTTCCTGCACGCACCTGCTCATTCACACACGCAGGTGCGCATTCCGGCTGTCTCCTCCACCCGCGTTCCCTCCCCATCAGCTCCTTCCAAGGCTCCTCATTCAAAAGCCACTTCCTTCCTAATAGGAAGGGACCATTGGAAGGGACTCGGGGGAGGGAGCACCGACCAGGAGCTGGGAATCCTGGCTTCTCACCACTGAGGGTGTCGGTTACTCTTAGTCCTTAGAGGTGGCTCCCGGGTCCTAGCCGGGTGGCCCCCTCCATCTTCAAAGCCAGCAATGGAGAAATTCTCCTACATCGAGACCCCCTCAAGCTTTGAGTCTCTCTCGCCAGGGGGAGCCCAGTGCCTTTGAAGGGCTCCTCTAATCGGGTTAGACCCCCGGAGGTTAATCTCCCCTTTTTAAAGTCAGCTAATGACTTGATCTTAATTCCATCTGCAAAATCCGTTCACAGCTGCATCCGGATTCTCGTTTGATTGGATAACTGGGAGAAGGTGTGTGTACTCCAGGGGCTGGAGGCTGCCAGCATCTTGAACTCTGCCCTCCACAGCAGCTTAGAAGGTGCAAAGAGAAGCTGAGCAGATAGGAGGACACAGGGTGATGGGGGAGGGGTGCATAATTTTCAATAAGTGGTCAGGGAACGCGCCAGTGAGAAGCAGCATTAAAGCATAGACTTAAAAGATGGAGGAGTTAGCCGTGTGGCTTTCTGGGGAGTGGGCACCAGGCCGACAGAACAGCAAGTGCAAAGGCCCTGAGGCAGCATGGGAGGAACAGCAAAGACCAGCAAGAGTCACAGGGGGTGAGGTCAACAATGTAGGGCCTTGTAGGCCATGATGAGGACACAGGCTTTCCACTGAGTGACATGGGGGGGTCGTCATAGGATTCTGAGCAGAGGAGTGACATGATTTGACTTACATTTTCAAAAAATCTCTCAGCAGTGGCGTAGAGAATAGACCGCAGGGGGCAAAGGCAGAGCAGAGAGACCAATTAGGAGGCCCTAGCAATTACCCAGGGGAAGAGCAATGGTGCTCAGCCCCGGAATGTTCTGAAGGTAGAGGCGACAATATTTCCTGACGGATAGGGATGTGCTGGGGAGACGGACAGGAGCCAAGCGTGGTCCCACCCCAAGGCTCCGTGCACAGCGCCGGCCCCCGGACACTCCCAACAGGCATCTCTGGACAGCTGTATGAAAAGCAGCAGGAACGTTCTAGACTGTCTTTTCACATTAGAAGACAGGAGTCCTCCACGGGGGGAGATTGATCCAACCTTTCAGCAATACCCCAGCGTCCTAATTAAATTCTCCTTTTCGCAGGCACAGGTCAGCACCTGACTTCACGGCTGTCAGCGGGGCCCCGGCAGGAGCGAGCGATCCAGATTCCAGGCTTCAGGTCCCGGCCCAGCACCCCCGATCCACTCGCACGGCTGCAGGAACGGCCGCCCCAAAACACACGTTACACGATGTCCCTCTCTTCTTCAAAAGCGGCTTCCACAGATCATGGCTTCTGCGTGACGTGACCACGTGGCCTCGATTCTAAAGCATCGTCAATTGTGAGAGGCCCTATGGATTAAATAACCAGCTTTCGGGGACTTTAAAGAAACCCTATGTTGCACGTACATATGGATTCTAAGATACTACCCTATCTCATAAATATGGAAATCTCCATCTTACAGTTGTGGCCGTTGTGAGGGGAAAAAAGGGTTTTGTGGTCCACTCTCAGTTAACCTAAGATTCTGCCACTGCAGGACTTGTCAGAGCCTTGGAGTGATCACATGCGTGGTGCCTCTCCCAGAGGGGTTTAGAGAATCCATCTGTTTTCGAGCTTATTTGACCTCTGATCTACTTGGTCTTTTCCTTTGGCCGAGCGTCTTGCAGGACTGGGTTCCCCAGAAAACACTTTGAAAATTGCTCACTTACAGACTGAATATCTAAGATTCGAGTGGCACTCAAGGCCCTCGTGGGGTCCTCCTAGCCACCTCCCCTAATCCAGCCTCGTCGACTCTCGACTGTGCCCTCCCGTTCAGGGCCTGAACTTCTGCTCCTGTTGTAATTTCAGGCGGGATCGCTCAACCCAACCCAGTCCTCATCTAGTCTTCATTCCATCCGTCAAACAATATTTCTTGAGCCTCCAGAATGTGCCAGAAACTCTCCCAGGCGTCAGTGATGGCCTGGTGAACGAGGCAGGCGTGCTCCGGGCCTCGTGGAGTGTACAAACGTTCACACACACGCACGTGCACGTGCCTGACTGCAAACTGGGTTCGGTGCCGTGAAGAATAAAAGCAGCAGCTGCAGCGAGCGTCACGGGGGACTGATGGCATCGAGAGGGGGCGTGTCTGAGCTGAGATCTGCAGGGGGAGCGGGGACCCACCGGGCGGAGAGCGAGGACAGGTCCGGGCGGAGGTCCTGTGTGCTCTGAACCAGAAAAGAGCTGGCATATTTGCAAAGCTGAGAACTCAGCATGGCCGGATCATAGCGCATGGGGCTGAGGAAGGGCTGGTCCCATCATGCTGGGCCTTGTGACAGATACGGGGGTTTGATCCTCAGAGCAATGGGCAGTCATTAAAGGGTTTTACAGTCTACAGCTTGAAAAATGTTTGGGGGAAAGGGGCAGGAGAGAGTGTGGGGAGATTCTAAGAAGCTACACCATTCTTTTGATTGCAAATGTCAGAAAATGCAATCCAAACTGGTTCAAGTAAAAACAGAATTTATTGACAAGTGTAGCTGAAAGCCCAGGGATAGGGAATGGATTCAGGGAAGGCTTGATCAAGGTTCAAACAATGTTGCCACGACCCAGTTTCTTTCCTCCGTCTCTCGTCTCTCCTTCCTCTCGGTGGCTCTATTTCCTCCCAGGGTCACGCTGCATGGGGGCAAGATGGCTGGCATAGCTCCAGTCCCACATCTGCCCTTGTCCAGGCACAGCCAGGAAAGAGTTGACTCAGCTTCCCCAATACATCAAGTCCTGGAATTGAGTCTCATTGGCTCTGATTGATCTGACTTCGGTCTTGTGCCCATCCCTGAACCAGTCACTGTGGCCAGAGGTAGGGAAGGGGCCGTTGGCCTGGCCGGGGTCCCATGATCCACCCCTGAGCCGGGGGCAGCGTCAGCTTCCCTGAACTACGTGACTTGAAGGGGAAGAGGTGTCTGCCCCGGATGAACACCAAGACCTGTTATAGGAAATACGATGAGAAGAGGCTGGGTGGCCCTACGTGGCAGATACAGTCATGAACTGCAGAAGGACGTTTCGGCCAATCACGGAGCGCACACGCGACAGCGGTCCCGCAGGGGCAGTACCGTACACTCTGGGCGCACAGTAGACCACACCACCGGGTTTGTATGAGTCCGCCCTGTGATGTTCGCCCTGCGACGAACCCGCATCACGACGCACTTCCCAGAGCAGGTCCTGTCAACACAGGCCTGTGTCTACTGGGGAAGATCCCGCAGTGTCCACCGGCGTGGGCCAGGCAGGGGAGGGAAATGGACAGAAGGAGACAGATTGGACATATATTTTGATGGCGGGACCAACAGGACGTGGCAACATGGGGATGTTGGCTTACACACCTGGGAAGGCGGCAGAGCCCCTGTGTCACGATGTGCACGATGGAAGGTGGAGCAAGTCTCCGGCCCAAGGAGGAGGTCAGTTCAAATCTCTTCATCCTTCAAGGCCTTACTTAGAGGTCACGTGCCCTGCAGTCCCCTCGCAGATGCTCCCCTGGCAGAATTCATGCCTCTCTCCTCCCCACAGCCACGCCTTGCGACTTTCTCCGCACTCTGCTTGTGTCCAACCTTATCATTCACTGTGTCACAGCTTGTCTCCTCCCTCCAGGCTGTGTGCTCCATGGGGACAAGGACAGTGCCCCATTCATCCCAATCCCCCTTGCAGACCTGGCACATAACGCATGCTCGGTCAACAGCTGTTGAGCTAAATCCAAATGAACCCTCAAAAGAGAGGGGACCCTCCCAAACACACGCCCCCCTCGAGGTCCCAAATCTGGACGAATTGCTCAGAAACACATTCCCAGTTAGCTCTGCGGTTCAGGGCAGGTTAACCAGCATCTGGTTTTTCCCTGTTGGAAAGGGGGGCCACCCCTTCCCAGAGAGCCCCGTGTCGACATATAGGGACCTTTCTGGCTCCTCTGCAATCCTGCTTCCCCAGCTTCTCTGCTTTATCAGGCTGCGCAGTGGTGTAAAGAAAGACGCCGCAGCCCACAATGAAATCTATATTGTATTTCCAAACCATGAAACAGTGATAGGATTTGCTGGGCCTCCTAATGTTTCCAGGAGTGGAAATCACTCGAATCTTCCAGTAAAACGCCAATGCCCTAATTCAAGTCTCCAAGGCTGACGTCCCAGGCCCAGCCTCCCTCCTCCGAGCAGTCTCTTTCCTGGATTTGGGCTGGGAGGCCAGGGAGGAGGCCACGTTGAGCGCTGACCCTGAGGACCTTGGAGGGGAGGAAATTCCGAGAGGACCCACCCACCCTGTCCAATTTGATCTCCATGTGAAGCCTGCAGGATCACTCTGGGGACCCCTTTCGGCCTTCCTATCTCCTGTCCCCACCCTTCCAGGTCGGTCTAAGATTTATTCTGTTTTTTTATTTTTATTTTCTTTCCACGACCGTGCCTATCCATCCTGGAGTTTAGAAAGCAGGAGGCGGCGTGGGGGGAGATGGAGAATTTCATAAGGAATCCAGCCCAGGGTGGAAGGGACCTCATCCCTTCCCCTTCGGAGGATGCAAACATTAGAATGAACTTCAAGTGCGATTTTTCAGAAACTGGAAATGTCAGAGAGAAAATAGCCGTGCTGCCAAGTCTCACCTCCCACCTCAGCCTGTGGAGCCTGTGCTCAAGCCTGGGTGGGTGATGGTCGGAAGAGGAGGAGACTGGGTCCTCGAAGTAGTGGGGCTCCTTCTCGGGATGGTGCAGTGAGGAAGAATGGATGGGGTTGGGCGGGGCAGGGGGAAGAATGATGTGGCGGCAAGAGTTCCTGGCAAGACGACCATCGACTCCACTCAACAGAGGTCCCAAGTGGTGAGCCACAGGGCTCTGCTCTCCATCCTGTCCGGGCTAGCAGATTTGGATAACCCAATAGACAATTGCAATCGGGTATGATTGGGGGAAGGGGAGCTGGAGCGAGGAGAAAATGTGGCTCAGGAACAAGGAACATAAAACACTCTAGGGTTTTTATTCAACATTAAGTGTAAATTGAGTCAACAGGGTTGTGCAGTTGCTAAAAAGGCTATGTGACCTTTGGTTGGATTAATAGAAGTATGAGGTTCAAAAGAAGGGAGAGGATTATCTTCTCCTGCTCCCATCAGAATAAACCAGTGTGTCCAGGTCTGAGCCCTGCCACTTTCTCTATCACAAAAGGGAGACTGGACTGTCCGTAAACCCCCATTCAGTCACATACAGGTACATGAGGCTGTGCACATACACTAGTATGAGTCCTGATAAATATTCAAATTGTCTGTTCTCTAACTTAACCCCAACCACTACCCTAGTCTTTCCTGACAGTCGTCTTGCTGGAAGAGTTTCTACCTCCTTTTCTGCCCCGAGCTCAGTGTTGTTCCAGCTTCAGGACGTACCCGCCTGGGAAGGGGAGGGAGGTCAGGAGGAAGACCCGATCCACTGGAGCTCTTTAGACGAGAGTGACGGGCAGGCAAGGGGCGCAAGCCCTGTCCATGGAGACGTGAAGGGCCTGAGGCTGCCCTGTCCGGAAACCAGCCAAAGAAGGGGGAGCGAGGGGTGTGACAAGCTGCAGGTCTCCGGGACGGTCTCTGGGGACTCAGGAGACGACACTGACTCTGCGGTGGGAGAGACGAAGGAGGAGGAGGACAACAGGAGGAGTTTTGCAAGAGTCGAAGCTGTTCCAAGAAGGGGCTGCCCAGGAAATCGCCCCCTTCGGGGAGGCGTTCAAGGCACAGAACGGACGTCCTCGGTGGGGTCAAAAGTGGGGAGCGAGGGCTAGACTTGACCTTGTCTCATTCCAGACAGATTCCTGGACCCGTTAGGCCGTTAGCTCACAGTGACCTCCGGCAAGTCCCCCTGCCCGTCTAGGCCTGTTTCCCAAGTAGCAGAGTGAGGGTCACTTGCACCTCTGAGAGTGTGTGTCGTTCTGGCCCAGAGCCTCTCTAGAGGATTCTGCAGACATCCGCACTACAGGCTCGGCGCCGAGCCCAGTGACAAAGCGGCCATGTGTGCACGCGCGAGCGGGTGTGGGTGCCTGCGTGGAGCACGAGTGCTGGCGTGCAGGGACAAGAGTACAGACCCAGGCTGCCTGCGCCCGGCCCAGCTGTGTGACTTGGGGCAGGTCACTTCACCTCTCTGTGCTTTTACCACCTGCAAAACAGAGATACCAATAACAGCTGCCAACAGGGGTGTTTGACGGCTAAAGGAGGGGATGCGTGGAAAGTACTGAGGACAGGACACGCCCGATAAATGTGAGCTATGAGCATCCAATCTGCCCTTGTCGTGGATATAACTCCGCACCCAGTGCTCCCTGGAGTCCAAGAAAATCCTGGGAGGCAGGCTGGGCGTCCTGCTTCCCAAGGAGGAAACTGAGGCACAGGAAGATGGAGTGGCTCAGCTGCAAGAAGGTCCACTCACATGGTCACCTGGCCATTCCCAGAGCCACAAACCACCACAGGGAGCCCCCGCGGACCTGGAGCAAACTAGGTTCCCTCCATCCTGAGCTGGGCATCTCAGGTGGGTGGGCCACCTCCAGGGAGTCCTCCAGGGTCTGCAGGGTTACTGAGAGGAGGTAGAGCCATGTACTGTGGGGGGCAGAGCGCAGGTACAGCTCCCCATAAGCCTCTAGGACCTCCACCCCTGCCCCACCGGGAGGCTCTGCTGACTTGGCCAAGGCCGTGGGGACTCATCTGCCTCAGTGTCCCCCCCCCGCCCCCTGCCTCTGGTCACACTGAACTGCCTGCTGCCTCTTCTGCATGATCCAGTGTCCTTCTCCCACGACTTTGCTGAAGCTGTTCCCTCACCTGGAATGCCTTTCCCGTCCCTGCACCTCCAAATCTCACACATCCCAGCTGGCACAGCCACCCTGAGCTAGGGGTTTTCTCTGGGCCTCTGTCTGCTCATCTGTAACAAGGGAGAGCTGGACTTGCTGATCTCTAAGGTCTCTTCTCAGGCCTGATTTAAAGGCCGCCTCCTCCAGGAAGCCCATGATGGTCACCCCCCCCACGATGGTCACACTGTCCTCTGAAACCCCACAGTGCAGCGCCTTCTTATGGCGCAGACCACTTCCTACCCGACTCCCAGTCCCGTGGGCTCACCTCCGACCTCCCCTTCTAGATGCTAAGTTGCTGGAGGGCAGGGGGTTCTGTGTTATATTCATTTCTGCTTCCCTTCAGTGCGGGTGGGTGGACAGATAGACGGACTGATGGACAAGCAGAAAGGACCAGCCGCCCAGGGGCATTTGCGTCTTCAGACAGATCCCCGGGACCCAGAAGGAGACTCTTTCACCCCCAAGGAATGAAGTGCTGACGGTTGAACCGCAGCCTCCTCGGGGCAGAGGAGAAAGAGAGGCTCCAATGCCAAACCCTGGATGGGGTCCCCCTCGGCCTCTGCTCGTTTCCCGGGGACCCTGGGGACACCCTCCCCCAGGCTCCTCCTCCCGTGTCCCCCCCCACTTCAGCATCTTCTCAGGCCCCGCTCCTCTCACCTCCCAGCAAGGCCCCTCCGCTCGGACACCATTTACGGGAGCCCTGCAGGTGAGGAGGGGAGCCACCTGTCCACGGTCACACAGCTCCCCCGCGCCGGGCTTCCGGTGGCCGTCTCTGCTCTCTCCACTGCCATCACCACCCCTCCGGGTCCTCCCGCCATCCCAATTCTGGCATCGCCAACAATCTGTTGATGCAGGCAGTGAGGTAAACCCTCCCCTCACCCCCGACCTTCACCAAAGTCCCCTCCCCGCCCCGTCCTCTCTGAGATCTCCACCTGGAGCCCTGAGGGGGACGTCTGCTGTGGCGCCGCTGTTTCAACTCCCCCCTCTCCGCATCCTCAGCTCACCCTGCCTGTCCCAAGCAAAGCCACTACATCACTTTTATAGGATCCGAGGTTCCTTCCACCTGCACGTTTCCTGCCAACACGAAATGTCTTCCAGGATCTGGGGAAGACAGGGGGGCTGGCACGGCTGTTCATTAGAGGGAGATTAATGGGGCCACTGACCCCATTAACGTGGTATTGCCCCTTCCCTTAGTATAACGGCCAAACAATTCGACCTCCGGCTCGGGGCGGAGTGTACTTAGAACTCAGGTCCCGTCGCGGGGAGAGCGAGCTTCCCTGGTTCGGTCCACCTGCGCCGCCGGGGCGGTGACAGATGAGCCCCTCTCCCAACCATGGGGTGGGGACCTCCCCTCTGGCCAACGGTCTAACAGCTCACACTGACCGAGGGCCCCGTGTGTAGGTGCTCTGCCAGTCCCGCTCGGGCACGTCGTCATCTGGTCGCATCAGTCCCATTTTACAGAGAGGAAAACTGAGGTTTAGAGAAGTTAAATAACCTTCACGAGATGGTACAGGAAGTTGTAAATCCAGTACTCAAACCCAACAACTAATAATAATAATAGCAGACGTTGGCATCGTGCCGCAGCATGCCTGGCGTTGCTTGCGATGGGCACTGACCGAGAGAAATAGAACGCAAGTCTCATATATAACCGGTTCTCTAGTAGCCGCATTAAAGAGCGTAAAAAGAAACAGGTGGAATTCATTTTAATCGTATAGTTACTATGACCCAATATGTTCAAAATATTATCATTCCAACATGTAATCAATATAAAAAATTCTTAGAGAGACACTTGACTATATTTTTTGTACTAAGCCTTCTCAGTCTAGTGGCTGTTTTCCTCCTACAGCATCTCGGTTTGGACGAGCCACATGTCACGTGGTCAGTAGCTTCGCGGAGCAAGTGGTTGCCCGTAGGTGCAGGTCCAGAGGCTTTACTCATTCGTTCATTTCATCTTTGTTAACTTCCCACGAGGTGGCTAGAATTATTATTGTCATCATCCCGTTTTCAATATGAAATGTCTGACAGTGAGAGAGGGGACGTGACTGGCCTGGGGTCACACAGCAGGTAAGTGGCAGGACTGAGATTTGAACCCGGCAGGACCGTGCTCTTGCCCCCTCTGCTGCGCTGTGGCGTCCTATCAGGGAGGCAGGGCAGCCCCTCCTCACGCTGGAGTCTGTGGGGCTCCGGGACGGGCTCTAGCTCCCAGAGCGTCTCCCTGCTCTAGGGCGCCGGGCCCTGAGGGGCCTTTAAGACACAAGGGCTGTAGCTGCTGTCCCTGCAGAGCCCCAGAGACAGACTCCACGCTAAGGCTGCGAATTACAAGGACAATAATGCCACCCCTTCCCGGGGGCTTATGATGGTTGGGGCCAGTGCCAGGCACTTCACACTGGGTATTTCCTTGACTCCTCATGGCGACCCTGTGAGGTGGGTTGGTTATCCCTGTTAAACCTCAAGGACTCTGAGGCTCAGAGAGGTTAAGTAACCTATTCAAAGTCACACAGCCATTCAGTGGCAGAGCTGGGAGTAGAACCCATAGCTGTGAGACTCTAAACCCCAGGCATTGGCCCTTTAATAGCTAAGCATCCCCCAAGACTGATTCTAGAGCATTCCCTCCCCAAACCCAACCCCACTCTCCCAGGCTCTGACCCCAGCTTTTTGCCTGGACAGTAGTACTCTGTGCACCTTCTACAGAGACCGTGCTCCTCTCCATCACCTTCTGTCATTGTCCTTGTTCCCTACTCATGGCTGTCACTGACACCCCTTCATGGCCCTGCCTCCCCTTCGTCCATGTCCCTCTGTCCCCTATGCCTGATCTTCACTTTGCCCACTCCCTAACATCCCATTGTTAACCCTTGGGTTAAGAATTCCCCTTTCTTAAATAAAACAGAGCAAATGCCCCTGAAAGACGCCGTCAGTCGGACACTCCTCCATGAGAACTCCTTTGTCCGATCTCTGTCCCCCCCAGAGGCCCACTTGCAGGAACTGGAAGTTTCACAGAAGGAAATAAAGAATTAACTTCAATCAGAGTAGGATGGGCCCAGAGAGATCATCCAGTCCAGCCCCTTCGTTTCACATTCAGGGAAACTGAGGCGCAGAGCAGTGGGTGACCCAAGATTACACCCCGAGTTGGAGGGCTGGCGCTCGGGTCTGTGACTCCTACAGTGGTACTGCCCTGCCCACGTGCCTTCTTAGGACCGGGGAAGTGCGTTAGTTGGGAAGGGGGATCTAATCGCCCTACCCTCAGACCCTCTCTCTAGGTAGAGGCCCCAGGGCTCAAAGGTCTTGCAAAGAATGTGTCCTCAAGCTTGGAGCCCCCCAAGGGCAGGCGAGATAAAACCCAGGAAGACCCACCTTCTTCTCCAGGTCTGAAGGGCTCCCCTGACCAGCCTCTCCCCGTCTCCCGCATTGCTGTGGAGGGTAGAGGCATGGACCCACAGAAAAGCAGCCGTCCTTGCCCCCCACGACCCTGGGAGGTAGACGATGACCGTTCCCATTTTAGAGATGGGGCCACTGAGCCTTAGAAAGATGAACGGCCACACGGCTGGGCTGTCCTCACCCCAGAGCCTGGGTTCCCGCCACTGCCCCAGAGCAAGGACTAAGGACTCCCAGCCCAGTGGTCCCTGCACGGCCCCACGCTGCTTCGATCAGGCTGTCTTCCCACCACCCCGGCGTAAGCTCCTTTATTGATACCAGCTGCCTCCTCAGCCCCCGCTGAGCCGAGCGGGCAGCACAGCCAGCCACTCCACATAATTGGGTGCTAATTAGGAATGAGTGGGGACCATCAGTGCATTTAATTCCCAGCCAAGAAACAGACTCTGGGAAGCGAAGCTTCGACTAGCTGAGTTGCCTCCCCCAAAGCTGTGCCAGCCGCCCTTTTTCTCACCAGCGAGGCCCCCCACCCGCTTCCTGAGCCCCTCCTAGGGATCTGGGGGATCCGGATGGGAATTAGACATGGCCCCCGCCCTGGAGGGGCTCCCAGGAATAGGCCTGGACACGGAGCACTGATGTACCTGCCAAAGTCCTTGTTTCCAAAGACTCAGTTTCCCCATGTGTAGAATGGGCGTAAGAATGGTCAACACCTCGTCGGGTTGTTGGCTGGAGTCATTTCTTCATTTGTTCCACAAACTCTTTTCGACTCCGTGCCAGCCATGATTCTGGACCCTGAGGACACAGGAAAGTCAGGTCCTGCCCTCATGACCCTTCACGCTGATGGAGAGATGGACGACAGACAGTAAAGCCATCCATAAACAGTACTATTTCAGTTATGATGAAAATAAACGGAAGTCATGAGATAGAGAGGGACTGGAGGGGTGGTCGGTAATGGCTGTCCTTATTGTTCTCATTACTATTACGTTGTTTCTTCATCTGGGTCTTGGAGGCCGAGTGGGAGGGAGTTCGTTAAGCAGGTAAGCACAAGGGAAGAGAATTCCAGGTGGAGGCAGCGCGTGCAGAGGCAGGAAGGGCTTGTGTTACTGCAGGTGGTCCAGAGGGCTGCCGTGGGCACACGATACACAGGGGCCCCAACGAGGCTGCAGGGGTGCGGATTCTGGCCTAGAAGGGCTTTAGGTGCAATCCTCTGGAACCAGAACCTCATCCGTGGGCATCGGGAGCCATCAAAGGGACCTCGACAAGGGAGTCCAATACCGAGACTGATGCTTCCGAGGGTCCGCAGCACGGTGGGCTGGGGGCAGGCGGGAGACTGCCCACAGAGGCAGTCAACACCCAGAGGCCGTGGCACAGTGCCACAGAGAGGCTGGGACTGGGGGTGGCTGTGGGCAGAGGGAGAGGGACAGCGAGGAGAGGTGTGCGGGAGGCGGATGACAACAGGGCTTGGTGACTGATGGGACGTGGGAGGGGAGCAATGGCTTGAGGACTGTGAATATCAGTGTCTTCTCTCAGACTGTGTGGGGTGTGACCCACCATGCTGACAACCCAGTCCCCTGCAGGAAGGTGGCTTTAGAAGCCGTTGGGAAGACACCGGCTCCCTGTGGTACACGGGGTCCCCCAAGTCTCCAACAAGCTGTGGCTTCTTGGACTCTGGGCCTTTGAGTGCACTCCCTCTGCCTGGAGTGACCCCAGCTCAATAACGACTCCTCTGGGAAGCCTGCCCTGATTCGCCTGCAGTTAGTCACCCCCTTCTCTTGGTTTCGTCACCCAGGACAGGGTCCTTGTCCCTTTCTTGGTTTGTCTCCCTGTATAGTCTACAAAGTGCCCCGAGGGCAGGAGTCCCCCTCCCTTGTTGTTGTCCTGGTGCCTGATGCCATGCCCACCACTCAGAGGGCACTTTGCTGAATGAATGGGACCACCCACCAAGACACAATGCAGGGGGAGAAGGCGGTGAATCGGTCTGGACTTGGCTAGGTTTGAGGAGCTTGACACACTCACGTGGATGCACAAGGCAACTGGACATAAGGATGGGCAGCTCGGGGAGGTGGTCTGCCAGCTCATCTGGCCCCCTCCCTGGCCTCAGCCATGTCCCAGCCCTGTGAGCCCAGAGGTCCCCTCTGCAGAGGTGGCCCATGAGCCGATCTGGAGAAAGGGAATAGGAGCGTGCTGGAATCTGGCTCTGTCCATCTCTCCCCTTGGAGAAGCTCCTCTTGGGGCCATATGGGATTCAATTTCCATAAATAAATGAGGTTTGGGGTTAACTGCACCTTCATTTGCACGTGGAGGGATGTGGAGTGAATCCTTCCTTCCTCCTTGCTCGTGCTGGCCAGAAAAATGAGAGCAGACCCATTACAAGCAACCCACCCTCCACCACTCTTGGGGGGAAAAGAAATGACATTTTCCCTTTCCATTGGAAATACTTAAAAGTCCCAAGAATAGATTTATAGGAATATTTTAACCTTTTCTTTGATCCTTGAAATGTCATTGTTCTGTGGGCTGAATCACCAAATGTGACCTTTTCCAGTAACCATGGGGCGGGGGAACCCCTGCTGGCTCTTTGAAAGGAGCTTCAGACATCGTCCTCCCTGCAACTTCCTCAGCAGCCGCCCCCACCTGAAGCTCTGAGCCAGCGAAAGGATGGGCGAGTGGGAGAGGCCAGGAGGGCCTAGCTGGGGAGGGCCAAGCAGCTCTCTCCTCACCTGATCAAATAAGGGTGTGCGGGTCCATCACTAGTGAACCCACTCTGTGGCCTTGGGGGAGGCATTTCCTCTCTTGAGGCCTCAGTTTCCTGCAAAATGGGAAAAATTGTGGTCCCTACATCAAAGAGTTGTTGCAAACACTAAATAAGACAATGCAAGTTGTATTAGTCAGTTCTTGCAGAACGATGCTGAAAAACATACAATCCCAAGATTCAGTGACTGATGACAATGAGCATTTATTCTTGGAGTCAAGGTCTGCAGGGTGACTAAGGTTCAGTCTAGGCTGGGTTTGGCTGGGTGGCCCTGCTTCAGGCTGTGGGTTGGGCTCAGGTCTACTCTATGTGTGTTCGTGCTGAGACCCACCTGAAGGGCCCACTCTTCTCCTGGTGGACCCATGCTGTGCAGGGGAACAAGGGCAAATGCACAATGACTCTTAAGGCCTTGGACAGTGGCTGGACCACTGTCACTTCTACCCACCTTCTATTGGCCAAACCAAATCACGTAACCATGCCCACCATGATGGGGGGAGGGCAAGGCGCTGCCCCCAGGGAGAGGGGAGAGAATATTTGCTGGACAATATTCCAACCTATCACAGCATGTAAAGCCCCTGGCACTTGTGATAGAAATTCAGAATACTGATTCTCTTTCATACCACATTGCATCATTATTACCTTTTACAGCTCAGATTAATTCATTATAACTTGTTATAATAGCATGAATCTTTTTGGCTAAGAATGCATACCTTAATGTCCAACACAAGTGGGCAGTGAAGTATTACACACAAGTGAATTCTCCAGACAACAGAAACTTACATCTTTAAGCTTTTTTATATTAATTATCTTGACGGAAATGTTTCTAGAGGATGTTTCATACCTTCTCATCTTCTTAAACGGAGATGATCAAACGCTATTTGATCCATAAGATGGGTGGACTGGGACCACTGTGATGAGCACCAACACTGCTCTGTGCTGTCTCCAGGGCCGTCGAGACATTCGGCCTGTTTGCCCCTGTGCTGGGGCCGTGGGGAAGGAGGGTTCCTCCCCTCCTGCCGTCTTCAACAGTGGCCCTCAGACATTGGCCTCCATGGGTCAGCTTCTCATCATCAGAGATGCCGGATCGAGCTAAATCCGCCACACGTCCTGAGTCTTTTGGGCCCTCCCTGAAATCCGTGTTGATGGCAGCACCAGGGAAAACATCATTGTAACAGACTGTTACAAGAGTTCTAATCAGAGGAGGGTTTCTGAAGCTTTAAGCGTGATGAGAAGTTGAAGAACTTGGAAAGTGGTTAAACTACTCATTACATTTAAGAGGGAATCCTGCCAGCAGCCTGGGGTCCGTACGAATGTCAGAAAGTGGGTGAGAAATGTGACAATACTCTAGAACTTGTGGAACCTCCCTCCATCCCTCTGTCCAAGCTCTCATCCTTTCTCTGTATCGTTCAACTTCCTCTCTCTGTCTCTCTCTCTCTCTCTCTGTGCTTCTCCTCCTCCTTCTCTGTGGATCTGTTCTTTTCCCCTTGATTCTCATCCTTCTTCCTTCCATCTTCCCCTTCTCCCTCCCCTACTGGCTCTGATGTGGGGGGGAGGGGGTGTGAATGATCATTGCTTAAGCATATTCCAAAAAATCATTTCGTCTCTTCAAGTGTTATTATGCTGCTTCTTAATCTTAAATTTTTCGGTTTCTAAAAACCCAAATGGCCACAAAATTAGGTCACATTACGCTTCTGTGAACACCTGGATTCTTTTTTCAGGAAATCAGTGACTCTTCATTAAAACACCAGCGCCCACCCCGCTGGAGACCAGGCTTCTGGTGGAGGAGCGGCGGCGCCTCCGTGGAACTGTCCCTAGTGCTGAAATGGCATCTGGCTCTGCCCATGTCTTGGGTACCCCGTTCCTTTGCTTGCGAGCTCTGCCCCACTGTTGGCACGTTTGGATTTTTCTGCCTGGGTGTTCTGAGCCGTTTCTAAGTGGGTGCCTGATCAGCGAGTCCCACAGCCTCCTCATTATGGCCAGTGACAGATGCCCGTCTGCTCGGCTGGCCAGGGTTGTTTGGAAAGTGTTTAGGCCAAGAACACATCATAACAGTTGTCTGTGAGAATAACCTACAGGCTGTGACAATGAACCTCTCTGTGCCAGGCCCCAGATTGGCCACACCAGACGGCTAATTGCTAACTGTGAATGCACTCCCTCCAGGACCTGGCTTCAAGCCAAGATATACGGGTCCTAGCCCACGTTCACCACTTGCTAGTCATGGGGAATTGGGCAGCTACCTCCTCCTTTCCGGGCCTCAGTTTTCTCATCTGTGCAACACCATCTCTAAGATTCCAACCAACTCTGACATTCTGGGATTTGATTATTATGTGGCCCAGGAGGTGGTAAAAGAGGAGGGGAGGAGAAAGACCCCTTGGCAAGGAGTCAGGAGTCCTGGTTCCCAGCTCTGCCACCATAAGCTGTGTCACCCTAGGCCAGACCCTTAACCTCTCTGAGCCTCATCTACAAAACTGGGGTAGTACAACTGTGTTTCCCATCTCCTGGTGTCATGTGCAGGCTCAGGGGAGATGGGGAAGCACTGGGTAAGGTAGGGAGGACTCCATGCTCTGGGGATGGTTTATGACAGGAGAGCATCAAACAGCTATACCCTTTAGAGAGAACATGTTTCAGCAGCCCTGCGAAGCAAAGGACACAGTCTCTTTCCCTTCCTCATCCATGGTTTCCCAGCCTGAGGGAGCAGGGAGCCACTGCTGACCAAACACCCAGATGCCAGGTCTACTCGTTCCTTCATTCAGTACATAATTACTGAAACCTTCTATGAGCTGAGCGGGGAATCAGAGGCAGACAAGGTCCCTCCCCTCGTGGGCTGGAAGGGGTGGTGAGCACATAAGCACTTAGCCAGCGCTGGGCACGTGGTGAGTGCTCATTAACACGATGTAATAGGTGACGCTGGAGGATGCCCTGGTTACTGAGGCAGTGCACAGGAGGGGGACATGGGGACCAGAGGGTGATATCAGAGATAATTAGAAACGAGCCAGAAGACTGGAGGGAGAGTGATCCAGGCAAGGAGGGCAGCATGAGCCAATGGCCGGGGCAGGTGGCAGGGATGAAGGAGGACACCTCACCCCTGGTAATTCCCACCCCTCTGCCCTCCCAGCACCTGGAGCCCAGTCTTGTGTCTCAGCAGGAATATTAGCTGAGGGGACAAAGGGCGGGTAGGATAGCTTCCTGCTGCCACCTCTCTCCTGTTGTCCTGGGCTGCTGGGCACCAAAGTGGTCCAGGGGGCAGGAAGGAGGTCAACCCAGGCCTTACACAGGAAGGGGCTTAACCCCATATTGTCAAAATCTATCTTTGGCTTCATCGTCATCATCACCGCCACCACCATTATTATTGATTGAGCACTTACACAGGCTACAAGATTTGTGTTCAAGTCTACAATCCTTACATCAATGAAGTAGTTATGCTTAGACCCATTTTACAGATGAGGAAACTGAGGATCAGAGAGCTTGCATGGTTTGCTCAAGGACACACAGCTAGCCAGTGGCAGGCCTAGAGTCAGATTATTGTTAGACTGTCATGACCACCAACTACATCCCTGCAAAGCACTTCAGATGCATTCACCCGCTTAATCATCCCAGAGCCCTGTGAGGTAGGCACGATGATTAGCCCTACTTTGTGGCTGGAGAAGCTGAGTCCAAAGAAGGTCAGTAACTAGCCAAGGTCACGCAGCAAGGCAGTTCCAGTGTCAGGATCCTCGCCAGGTCTGCCCAGCCCCTCCCCATGCTGGTAACTATTACACTATGGGCCCCCTGTCATTTATCAAGGCCCAGGAGGCAGAGACAGGCTCTCGTCCCCCTCCCTCTCAGTGCTGGCCTCTGTTCATTCGAGCCCCACAGTGACAGGCAGCCCCAGGGGAGCAGGATGGCACAGAGGCACGCCTCGGGCAGGGCGAGGAGCCACAGCCAGGACGACCTTGGGATCCCAGTGTCCCGCCAGACAGTAAATATCCCCAAGCTGAGTGTTTCAGCCCTTCCAGAAAAAGCTGCATCAGAGGGCTTCCACGTCTCAGGCTGAAAGCACCGCTGAGCAGATTTATTCCTCCAAGAGGTCAGACAGCCACTGTATTTCACCATCGGGCCAACAGGGGCCCTCATTCTCTGGAATTATATTTCTATCAAATATTCATTTGTCTGGTTTATGGGCTACTGAAAAGTGGTCCCACTGAATCCTGTCAGCCACATGCCCCCCTGGCTGTGCCAATGCCCATCGTCCACTCTTTGCTCACAGCCCACTGTGTGGCACCCCTGATTGTCGCCCCTCCACAGGAAAGGCAAGGTCCCTTGAGCCCTCCCTTGGGTCTGTTCCTCCTTCAGCACACCCAGTTCATAAGATTGGAAGCCACAGCAGTGGGAGAAAACTGCCACTATTTCCCCAAAGCCGAGGGTCCTGCAGCTGAGTCTGTTGGTGCCCCACCCAGAGGTGCTGGCTGCTCACACCTGCACGCTTCTCTGAAGGATTGTCCTGGGCTCTCGGGAGCTGCCTTGTGCAGAGATGGCTGGGGGCTTACCTCCTCCACTCCAGGGGCAGCCCACAGCCAATGACCGACTGATGTGGGGGTCTAACAGGGAAGCTCTCTTGCCACTGGATGGGACAGACCCTGGAAGGCAGTTCCGATCCAAGCTCCCTGTGGGATCAGGCTAACGGAACTCTCCCGCAACCACATCTTTGCCTGGCTACTTCTGCCCTAGCCTGCTTCTCTCCTTTCCTTACACGTGTCTCCTAAGAGCCCTCCGTCAATAACCCACACGCATAAGAATCCCCACCTCGGGCTCTCATTCAAGGGAACCCATCCACGACAGGGCTTGAAGCCCAGTGGCTCCTTCCTCTACACCCCGGAACTCATCTTCTGAAAAGCTTCTCACTCTACGGGGGGAAAATGGGAGGACTCATTAGACCCCTGGGGAGACTGTGCTGCTGGAGTCCGCCAGAGGCATCAAGACAGACAGCCCCCTGCCTCCCTGCCCATTTTACAGACAAGGAGACAAAGGCGGGACTTTCAGACTTGGGGTCAGGAATGGCACCTGGGAAATAAACACAAAGAGAATATTAATCCGGGTCATTATTTTCCCAGTCTCCAGCCACTGAAGCACCACCGCGCCCAGAATTGTGTTGTGTCTACAAACCACCCACGTAATTATTTACTTAATATGTTTCTTTACGTTCACTTTCTCTAGTGCAGATCAAAAAGGAAGCTTTTCTCTCTCCTGCCTGGGAAAACCAGAATCACCACCCACACGTACAACATAACCGTAAAAATAAATACACTAATGGCAAGGCGATGGCATTAAAGCCACGGATGGTGGCCCGGGAGTGTGTGAGGCTGAGTTCTGCCCCCTTTGTTAAAACGGGAGATGGACAGGTGCTAGACGGGCGTTGAAGACACACCAGCCCCCACCGGAGACTTTCTCCTGCCAGGATCAGGATTGAAAATGATGACTGAATCCCTCAAAAGAGCGTAACCTTCTCACTCACAATTCGGTGAGACTTGATGCCAGGTCCGGGAGCCCCTGGAGTCATCGAGGGAACCCACACTTGGAGAAAAGCTGATCCCAAGGACCTGGTTCACAGCGTCTGGGTCTAACTTACTGACCTTCACCCTGCAGCCCCCTGAGAAGGTCCGTGCCCCTCCTGGGGGACAGCCACGTGCCTCCCTCACCCCTCATCTCCTGCCCGCCATCCAGCAGGCGCTCGGGAATGCTTGTAGAATGAGAGCGAGAGTGAGGGATGTGGAGGAAGGGAGAGGAGTCGAGGATTGAACAGTCTGGCATCTGACTCGGATCTGTGAATTTCTAGTACAACAAAGGCTGATTTTTCTTGCTTTTTTTTTTTAGAAAGTGAAGTGTGCTTTCTTTGTGTTTGAATGGAAAGCACATACCCTCAGCACCCTATTGTGGAAAAAATCAGGCTTTATTGTAAAAACAATTGTGCCAGATTTAAAGCAGGGATTAAAATCGAGGCGTGTGAAGTGCGGTTGTTAATACATCAGGCCTTTTCTTCCCATCCAGAGGGAAGCTATTCTGGTCTGCCCTCCGCTCGCCTTCCCGGGGCGGGGGAGGCAGACGGGGGAGGGGGAGGGGGACTCAGCGAGGCAGATGGGGGTCTCTGAATCCCGGGCCCCAGAGCATCCTGAGCGTGACAACATGAAAACCACAGGAAGCCAACTTCCAAACAAGAAAACAGGGCATATGGTCCGAGGGAGGATCTTTTTATTCTTATCTGTAAATATGTTTATAGGCAAAGGCTCAGAAATTTATACATTTTAAATCACCTATAGTTATGGATTTAGCAAATCTCCTGTGTTTAAAATGGATGCATAAAATTGGGGTTCTCCTGGAAACAGGGCTGACCAGCATAGATCCGACCCTCCCCCCGACTTTGGTTTCTTCTTCTCCAACCAATTGTGGAGGCTGCAGGAGTCACAGCCACGATTCTCAAGCATCTCTATCTCCTGTAATCCTTGCACTGGTCCTCTAAGGTTGATCTCACCATCCTCATTTTATGGGGGCACAGAGAGGGTAGCTCACCTGCCCAAGGTCACACAGCAAAGAAGCAGTGGAGACAGGATTCGAACCCAGATGTGACCCCAAAGCCCAAATTCCTAACATGACATTCCACTGCCTCCTAGGAAGCTGCTCTGGGAGAGAAGGCCAGACCTTCGGTGACCCAGGCATGGGGAGGAAAGTGGACTGGGCAGAAAAGGGAACCAAGAAAATTAATGTTTTTGAGTATGTCTTAGGTCCTTGGGCAGTCCTAAGTGCTGGAAATTTTGAAGTAAAATGTAGCCCTTGTCCACCAGAAACCCTCAGGCCATCTTCAGAAAGGCTGGGACTAATTTCTAAGCCCAGGTGAGGCCACATGTTATATTCAGAGAGGGGAGACCCACCCTCCGAAGAAAAGAAGGAAATGGAAAAGACAGAAATAAAGGATGGGGGCGTATTAAAGAGGCATTGGAATCCCAATGGCCCAAGTTGTAACAAGCTGAGCAAAAAGATAAATCACAATAGTCTTGAATTCTAACCCAAAGAATAAAATACATATCCATGAGTCCATATAGATATAAATAAATAGGAGAAAAGAGACAATGCTTCCTTACAGAAGAATTCCAAGTAATAAATGTAGAAGGAATGAGGGAAGTGGAACACCACAGAAATAATCGTTGCAGACAAGACCCATCGATGGATGCTAAAATTAGTGGGTGAAAGTTTAAGCAGAAACAAGATATGTGTGTAGTCGCAAAGTATCTTGCCCCAAATAATGAGTAATTATAAGGGAGAAAATAGTAAGTTTATGGTGGAGAATCCTAGCAGACACCACCTTAACCCACTGATGAAAGTTTACGTCACTAGTTACGTATCACTAACACATATCAACACCGTGTACCCCCGATGTGACCCCCATCCTTCTGTGGTATCCGTCCCATAAGGCATAACCTCAATATGAGAAAACACCAGAAAAACCCAAATTGAAGTGTGGGGGATCAGAATTGGCCACCCCAAAATGTGTCTCTTTGGTTAAGGACAAGAGACTCTGAAAGAAACTTCGACCTTCTCCCTAACTGCCTAAAAGAATTTAAGACAAAAGGCTTGTCCCCAGGACAGGCCGTCACCATGGATAACTCTGGGTGTCCGGAGACTGGGAGGGTCCTTGCTAAGCCCATTCTCATCAAAGTTCTGTCTACCAAACATTTGCTCTTCCATCTCCATGTGAATTGCCTTCCTCCCCTTGGAAGACCCAAACCACTACCCCCAACACCCTCCTTTGTCTTTAGCTGAAGATGATATTTAAGGTGACAATCTCAGCCATTCTGGTGAGTTACTCAGTTTTCCTGGGTCTGTCCCACGTGTACACGTTATAAAGCTTTGTTTGATTTCCTCCACGTCGATTTAATTCTTGGACCCGCCAGAAGGACCTAGACCGGTAGAGGAACTGTCTTCCTCCCCTACGGAAGTACATTCCACAAAACAACTGGCCAGGACCCTTCGAAGGAGTCAAGGTCATAAAATACAATGAGGACATGTCACAGATTGGAAGAGACGAATGAGGCCTAACAACTAATGCAATGTGGCATCCTGGACTGGATCCTCAACCGGAAAGGGACACTGGTGGAAAAACTGGTCAAATCCAAATGTGTTCTGATGTTTAGCTAATAATATTGTGACAAGATGAGTCTCTTCATTTGGATGAATGTTCTAGGATTGTGTACGATAATTTTAAGGGGGAATTGGATCAAGGGTATATGGGAAGTCTTTGTACTAGTTTGTAACTGTTCTGTAAGACTAAATTTATCTCAAAAAAATTTTTAATGATGTGGTAGGCTGAATAATGGTCCCCCCAAAAGACAGCCATGTCCTAGTCCCTGGAACCTGTGAATATTGTCATATAGGGCAAAAACAAAAGGACTTTGTAGGGGAGAGTATCCTGGATTATCCAGGTGGCCCTCAATGCAGCCACATCTGTCATCACAAGAGGGAGGCAGAGGGAGATTTGACACAGACAGAAGAGGAGGCAACCGCATGACCACGGAGGCAGAGCTGGAGTGAGCCAGCCGCAAGCCAAGACAGGCGGGCAGCCCCAGAAGCCGGAAGAAGAAAGGACCAGATTCTCCCCCTGTGGCCTCCAGAGAGAGCACAGCCCTGCTGATACCTCGATTTCTGCCAGTGATACTGACTTTGGACCTCTGGCCTCCAAAACCACGAGAGAATAAATCTGTATTGGTATGAAACACCACGCTTGTGGTCATTTGTGACAGCAGCAGTAAAAAGCTAATGTAAATGGTAAAAATGAAAAAAAAATGGATGGGGTTGGCCTGGACAGCCCCTAAGGCTCCTGCCAGCTGTGACATTCTTGGCGCTTCAGTTCTCCATGGTCGGACTGCATGACCCTTGGCCCCTGAGAGAGCCCCTGTGTCCCTGCCCCAGAGCCTGCTGGGAGCTGCCAGTCCAGCGCAGCTCTGTGAAGGCTGCATTTCTCTTTCTCAGCTGGCCGGCTCAATAATGCCTCAGTCTCCTCCCTAACATCCCTTGGATCTGTCCAGCCGGAGGTCAAAGGGCAGAGCAGCCATGCTCCAATTACGCTCCCAAAGATGGAACAGCTCAGCTGTCCACCAGCTGAACACCCCACGAGGCTGGCCCCAAAATAACAGTGACGGTGATTACAGCTCTCTTTTATGGAGAGCCTATTATATGGCAGGCTCATTGCTGAGCATTTCATATACATCAGCTCACTTAGTCTCCATAATCACCTCATGGGTGGCCCAGAGAGGTTATGGGCCTTGCTCAAGGTCACACAGCTATCCAGCAGCTGACTCAGCGTTCCAACTCAGGTGTCTGCGACTCAGAAGGCCCGCGTGCTCAACAACCAAGTCACACGGCGCCTCCAACATCTGCTACCCCCACCTCCTCGACTATGTCCTCTCCCTGGCAAACCCCAGGTACAGAGGGAAATCCGAAGTTGCCCTTCCTGGGCCCCCTGACTGCAAAGCATCCAGACTTCCGCTGCCTTCGAGAACAGAGATTTGTAGGTGAGAAAAATCCTCAGTCTTGAAACCAGAGGAGGGAGTTTAAGAGCTTCTCACTTCTCACAGGTGTACTAGGAGCCCCACTCTTTGTCCCCAGGCGCTCAGGGACGGTTGACAATTTCTGGTGTCAATGCTGCAGCCTGCATAGAAGGGGGGTCGGGGGCAGACGTGGGGCTCCAGGGTGAGCAGAGAATGGCTCCAGATTATTTTAGACTGCAGAAGCGGGCACACGAACTCGGCCCTCCATCAGCCAGCAATTCCCCTTCCATGAGGAGGAGAATCCAGGCACTTTCCAAAGTGGTCTGGGAATTAAGAGACACAGCTCCCTTATTGGGGGGTGACAGGGGGGCCACTCCACCATCTCTGGCCAGCCCAGGAGCCTTAGGCCCCAGGATAACACAGCTTCCCCACGGCCCAGACTCTCAGGGCAGTTTCTAGAGCCTTTAGGGCCAAATGGCCCAGTTTTCACCTCGGGCTTGAATCCCACAAAAAGTGAAGGTTCTATCTAGCTGGGGCCACAAACTCAAACGCCTGCTGGGGCCAAGCAGGTAACCTAAAAGTGTGACCTGGGCCTGGTGTGGTATGATAAGGAATGGTGGGGACTGTGGCAAAAAAAAACAAAAAATACATGTACTCCTTAAAGATTTTTGTATTTTTAAATTTAAACCCCGATCCAACAAAACAAATCGTGGCCCGCTGGTTCCTGCCTCCTGAGGACTGTGGGTCTTTCTTAGCCTCCTTCCAGTCACTCACTCTCCACCCTCCAGCCTTTTTCCAGGCCTTGGCCCCTGCTGTGCCCAGCACCCGGCTCACTTTTCCTTCTCCCTCTCCCCATGCTACCCCTTCTTAGGAGCTCAGCTCAAGTCAAGTTCTGCCTCCTCCAGGGAGTCCTCCCTGACTGCCCAGCCCTCAGGGATTTCCACTCCCACGCCTCCTGCCACCCCTTGCCCACAGGACCCACACTTGTCCATCATTACAGGGTGTGTTGGGGGTGCATTTGACCTACGGGGGACTTGTCTTCCCAGCTGCACCTTAAGCACCTGGAGGGTAGGGTCTGGACCTTGTAACTCGAGTCATCAAATTTCAACTCCCTGATTTCACAGATTTTGATCCTCTTCCATCCAGGACCTGCACTCACCTCACCCACACCAAGGTTGCCCCAGTGGCTGACAGTTCAGAACTGGAGCCACACAGGCCCCCTCCCTGAGTGTCCGCTGAATGTCCTGACTCAACAAGCAGCGACAGAGCTAACGAAGGCCTGTGTGTGCCCAGACGGAGCCAGGCACCTTCCCACACACCCGGCTTGTGCCCCTCAACACAGAGGCTCAGCTGAAGAGCACCAGAGCCGGGAGGAACCCAGGAGCTCCCCAAATAAACACTCATCGTGTTAGCTGTACTTCCACGCTGCATCCCGGGTGTCGAGCGCATCATATCATCTTCACATCAACTCTAGAAGGAAGGTGCCACCATTATTCCTGTTTTACAGATGGGCTGCAGCACAGAGAAGTAAAGAGACTTGGCCGAGGTCGTGCAGCTAGTACATGCTGGAAAGTAACTCCTTCAAGTTCAAGGCAGAGCTGGGAAGGACGCCCAGCCTCTATGTTTCTTAGATTCTGCGCACCTGTTCGCAGGTGTTGCTAAGCCCTGTCTGATTTGACCGCCCCCTCTCCGGTGGCCAAAGCCTCTTGGGCTTCCCCCTCCATAGCACCCGCCACGGGGCAATTGTCCGCAAACACAGGTACCTCCCAACTACCCAGAGAGCCTCTAGAGGAAGTAGGTGGTGGCCACACCCGTATCCCAGCAGCCAGCCCAGATAAAGCACTTGGTGATTATTTTGTGAAATAAATGGAAGTCCAAGTGATTGAAAGAAGGAATTGATAAAGTCCTCCTTTCTGGGAGGAGAAGCAGCCCACCCACACTAGTGTCTGCTTTGGCGGTCCCAGTGACTCCATTTCCACCCCTTAATAGGATGCTCGGCTCTGGCCTGATCCGCTCCTGGCCCAGACTCCTCCTCGGTGGGTCTCTGCAGTGGGGACTGCAAAGTCATATTGGATTAAGACCTGCTCCGGCTGTCACCCGTGGTGGAAAGCTCGCCTATCAGGCAGCCCAGAAGGGCTTTGGTATCTAATGGAGATTTGCTAATAAGATCTGAGTCGGTGAGCTTTGCATCCTATTAACACGGGGGAGAGCGGGCCTGTCTGTCTGCTGGAAATTGCAAACACAATAGAAAAGTCGCTTATGAATATTAATGGGACTGGAAACAATGCCGAGAGAAATTGTTGATGTGACTGGGAAGCTGGGAGGGGGCTGTGGGGCAGGGACGGCCTCCCTTCTCTCCTGCCCGTGTCTGTCCCTCCAGAGCTGCCTGGAAGCGAGAGGTCTGTGCAGCTGTCACAGCTAGATGACTCCAGAAGGGAGCCCTGAGCCTGATTTCAGGGCCCGGACCCCCCTCCCCAGATCGACTCAGGCCAGTCCCAGGTCAGTTAGTGGGGGTGCATGGCGAGGTGTTTGAGAAGGAACTTGGGCTCCCCTCTTCTACTCCTGGACCTCTCAGATCAGACAAGTGTGGGGGATCAGAACTGGCCACCTCAAGATGTGCCTCTTTACCTTGCTCTGAAGGAGGCTTTGACCTTCAACCCCCCGACTCTCCAAAGGGATTTGGGATGGAAGGCCTGTCCCTGGGATGGGCCTTCCCCTTGGATGACTCCGGGTATCGATAGACTGGGAGGGTCTTTGCTACGCCCATTCCTAGCAAAGTTCTGTTCACCGAACAGAACATTTGTAAGGGAAATCTCCGTTCGTAAAGTTATCACCCTTTCTGTCGTGGGAAGAGGGGCGGATGACCTCATCTCTAGAAACTTGTCAATGTGGAAGTCGAGGCCTTAAATCTGCATAATAACCTTACTGCGCTTTTCTGGTAATCTCCCATAACTGACCAACCCCCAATATCCTCGTTTGTCTATTTAAGAGAACCTCCGCCATTCTGGTGAGAGATACTCAGTTTCCCCGAGTCTCTCCCACGTATATATGTTACAAAGCTTTGTTTGATTTTCTCTTGCTGTCCGGCCTCACGTCAATTTAATTTGTAGCCCAGTCAGAAAGGACCCAGAGTGGGTGGAGAATGCTTTCCCCCCTTCACAAGCATCCCTCTTGGACTCTCTCCTGAAACCAAGACTTTTCTAGGGCAGCTTCCGACACGGAAGGCCATGACTCTGTACTTCCCAGGCAGACCAGCGTGCAATCCACCAGGAGAATGCTCAGCCCAGCCCGGAGAACGTTAAACTGCAAAGGACCCTTACTGAGCACCCCTACCCTCCACCAGCAGTTCCAAAACTGTATTCTGGGGAACCTAGGGGTGGAGAAAGATCCCTCAGGTGCCCCAGGGGACAGCGGGGAGGCCAAGAAGCCTGGGCATTGGGTGGCAGATTCAAGACTGGAATTCAAATCTCCTGACCCTCCACCCCCTCCCCGAATCCAAAGCAGAGATCGAACCTGGGGACCCGAAGGAGAGTAAGACATAATCCTGCCCTGCAGGGAATTTACAGTCAGATGGGGCAAGGGCAGGCGTGTGCAGTTCTCATTACAGACTCCCTGCAGCTGACTGTGGCCGTGTATTTTTTATCCTGCTAATCGGTAAAGAAAAGACACAGACCCCAACAGGAAAGTGGATAACGGCCGTGAGCAGTGGGTCTGCAGGAGCGGAGCGCGCACGGGGGGGACGCTGCACAGTGCAGGGGCTGGCTGTGCACGAGGAAGCCACACGCCCTTTGGTTTGGTGTCAATTACAAAGCACAGCCTTTTCTCCACCAGCTGGGCAGTCTTAGCTGAGTGACCAACTCCTCGGAGCTCCCGTTTCCTCATCTGTAACCTGGCCGTAGAATACCTACTTCTGGGGCTGTGAAATAAGATAATGTATACACAGTGTGCAAACCGCTCCGGCACATAGGAGGCACCCTCCAGCTCCTTCTTTTCTTCTTCTTCCTCTGTGGGGCGGAGTCTGCCCAGCATCCACTCACCCCTCTTCTCTGAATAGGTCCTCTGCCCCTTTCAGTCCCTCTGATCTAGGTGGGGCTGACCCCGCCCCTGGGGGGGGGGGGCTGTGAGCTAGGCCTGGCCAATCAGAGTGTGGTATCGCCTGGCCACAGTGATTGGTTCAGGGATGGGAGTGTCCCCGGACCGGGCCAATCACAGCCAAAGGGACTCAAGCTTGGGACTTCGGTTGGTACTTTTGGAAGTGTCTTGTTCCTTCTGCTAAGGCTGCTGAGAGGGGCGGGTATACACCTGTTGCTGCAGGCAGCGAGCTTGGCCCCAGGAGGCGGGTTCATTATAGAGGAAAGCTGAGCTGGGACACGGGTAAAAATAAGATTTCTGAAGGCATCATTTGAGACTCTGAATACAGCTGGGCCTGAACCCAGAACTACCTCCTGGATTTTTTTGTTACACAAACTAAAAGATTCCTCTTTCTCTTTAAGCCAGTTGGGTTTCTGTCCCTTGCAACTGAATGGGTTTTAACTAACCCATTCAGCTACATGGGCTGGGGCCACTGCCCAACTTGAACTTGAAACTGACAGACATCCCACTCCCTCCTTCCTCACTTCTACCACCCACCCAACTCCAGGATCCAACTGCCTTGAAAGGCTCAGGATTTGGGAAGCCGCAGGCTCTGTTTCCAAGATCCGTTCGTCGTCCATCCCCCAGTTCCAGCCTGTTGTTGGCTCCATCGGCTTCTCAGCCCACAACTGGAGTGCAGAGATGCAGACCCTCCCAGGCTCTGGGGAGGGAGGTCCCAGCGTATCTCTCTGTATATATGCAGCCTGAGAGAGTGTAGAAACCATCCAGTCCTCCCCTGGCTTCCAAAGCTTAGCACTGTTTGGGGAAGGGCCGTGGGGGGAGAGGGGGTTCATGGGTTAGACCAGGTTCTCAGACTGATGACCCACAGCCAAGTCGACCTGTGACATGCTTAAGTTGCCCAGTCTGTGTTTAAATTTTTTTTCATTCAAATGATTTGAGATGAGAAATGCATCTTCCAGCTTACCAAAGGCCCACAATTCCACTTTTTCTACAACCCCAAAGCTCCACACATTTGTATTACGTGTCTGGCCCCCAAACCCATTTGAGTCTGCAACCCCTGGTGGAGCCCCTCCGGCTGCCTTTCCTGCAGGGCCGTGCAGAGGGACTGGCTGATGTGGTCCATGGTTTCTGGTTTACAAGGTTACGTGGCAGAAGCTGGGGAAAGGCCAGTCATGATCATTAATATTATTAAACCCCAGTGGGATACATTACCTCTGTTGCCCCTTCCTGCTCTAACACTCTGCAGATCCAGGCTGGAGGCTTCCCAGACCCTCTGTTGGTCTGCCCGGTGCTGGTCTTTGAATGAATCCCAGAGGTCCTCCCTTCTTAGACTCACCTGTTCTCCCACAGGACCAACTGCCCTGCCCCGGGCCCAGGGAGGAACCTCTCCAGGCAGCAGGGGGCCCCTGCAGACCTCTCTGCTAGTTTGCATTGTATTTGTGGGGTAATTGCTAATGGCACAGATCATTTTTATTAGCTGAGCTGTCTGCATTAAAATGATAGATTTTTTTTATTAAAAGCATGTGAGGGAGCTGCCATCGCAGTAGAAGAAGGATAATTTTCCGTTTAGTTTAAGAGCAGATGGTTACCGAAATGTTCAATGTAAATAAATTGAGACTCAGTGTAAGCACTGGGCAAACATATCGGAAGATTCCTGGCTGCTTCAGACCTTCTGCCCTCTCTGCTCGCCCTTCAGGCCCAAACCTAGCTCCACCCGACCAGTGAGGGAAATTCTCCCCCAAACCACACGGGAAAACCCAGCCCCCCAGGTACGGTGGACTGGAAGATGAGCAAGGATCTGCTAGGGTCCACGCCAGAACTTGAAGCGCTGTTGATGTCCTTCAGAGGCTGGAGCTTAGGAGGTCAAGAAGCAGGTGGAAGGAGGCAAAGAACGCAACCCACCACAGAGCAATGGTCTGGGTGGTGGTCAACAGACCTGGGTGCCAGGTCTTGGGAAAGTGCCCTCCCCTCTTTGGTCTTCAACCTCCCCTCTGAACGCTGAGGGCCTTGGATCAGCCACAGCTCCCAAAATGGGCTGGGAGGGGAGGGGGATTTCATTTAAAAAAGAAAAACTTAACAACCAAAGCGATTGGGAAACATTGAGTTAAACAGGTGTCTTTATTGCAGGATTTCTCAGAACATTTCCTGTGTTAACATGGGTTGTCCTTCTCCAAAGGGGGCGACAGTAAACAGTAGATCCCAAACTTCACGTTCATGGGCCCTTTTTTCCGATGGCCATGGTATGGTTTGGGAAATGCTGGATGTGAGTTTCTTCCTAGGGGTCGCTCAGCTCCGTTCTCTGCTCCGTGAACTCTGTGGCTCATTGAGTCATCGCACAAGCATCCACACGCTGCTGACCACATATGTCCACGGCACTGGGCTACGGGCTGAGTATCCAGACGTGCACAGAATGCAGATGTGTGTCTCCATCCCATACACCCTCAGCCTGCCCCAGAGGCTGCCAGTAGAAGTCCCCACTCATATCTACCTGTTCCTACATCACTTTGCCTGAATACACTTTCCAATCGTGGCAGCAGAGTCCCCCGCGCATGGGCGGACCAGTGTTAACACCCCAGGAGTAACCCTCAACCAACAAGGCACGGGAGTTGATGGATAGACATCCCAGCTTCCGTGCCCTTTAGGGAGAAAATTCTGAAGTGTGTTCACCAAACTCTCAGAGGCTCCCAACAAGACTGAGTCTCAACTGCCCACGGCGGTCACCCCTGGAGAGCAGATCCTCTGTTGACTTTCCTTCCTTCCCTATTTTACCTCCCCCATTCCCTCACAGAACATTCTGGAATCACCTCCCAAATAAAATATTTGCACCAAAGTCCTTGTCTCAGGCTCTGCTTTTGGGGAAACCCAAAGTAAGGCGGCCCCTCCTCTCGTCATCTCACAGTCTGGTGGCAGAGGCAGCAAGAAACGAACACCTGAGTAGAGAAATATATGATCACAAATTGTAATGAGAGATGCAAAGTGAAAAAACAGTGACGCAGCAGAATGTGAGGTAAGGGGAGCTGATCCAGGGAGGTTCTACTGATGCTCACCTTGGCCCAGCCACAGGGGATGCAAGATTCAGCAAGTCAGTCTCATGCAGGTGGCAGACATTCAAATTCTAATGCGTTATGAAAGAAGCCGTAATAGAGGAGAATGGCACAGAAGGACAGAGGAGGGATCACTGTTCTGGGACATGGTACAGCCTGCTGCCCAGGACTTCATCCCATCACAATGAAGATCTGGTCTAAGGCCCTCATTCACACTAAAGTGTGAAAGACTAATATCCTCTGGGAGATTTAACTTTCTACAAGGATGAGTGGCTTTCTTTACAGTAGCCCTTGGATGGGGCTGGATTTTTCCTCCCATGGTAAATTTCAAGTGCCCCGAAGGGTATTTTATGTTGGCAGTTGCTTATCTCACCAATATGGACATCCCATCCTAGTCCCACCAACTCCTCCTCCTGGGATGGATGGTGGTGTTAGAGGGAGCTGCCCTTCTGAGCCTGAGATCTCACCTCCACAGCTCTGCAGAAAGAGGAATGGACGAGCTCTACCTGCCCATGGCCTGAAACATTGACTGCGGCTTCCGTGAGAACTGAAGAGGAAATCAAGAGGGTTTTTCCCATCTGTAATTTGGGTCTCTCTTTAGAAAATTGGAAGGGGAAGAGGATCAAGGACAGGATTAGGGTCCAAATTAGAAGATGGGCCTGCAGACAGAAGCACTGAGAGAGAGACAAAGAGGGAGAGAGAGAAAGGAATGACTCACTGAAATTGCCAACATTGAGGAATGCTAGTGGGATTACCTATGAATTTTACTCATTTCTTAGTGATTGTCTGTTTTCCAAGTTTTCTTCATTGAGCATGTTTCAATGCTCTTTTTAAACAAATGCACTATTTCAGACAGACTCAACCGGCCTAGCACAGTGGGGCCTCAATAAATGTTTGTTGATCTTTTTTGAAAATGGTGGCCATGATGCCCCCAGACTCCCAGCTCCTGTGCACACCCTTGGGTTTTGGGATGTCGGGTGGGAGGAGTCTGTGAGGTCACCTGTCCCTAGGGCTGCCATACTTTTTCAGATGCAAAGCCCTTTCTTCAAACTAAACCTTCCTCAGTTGCCCAGAGCAGGGAGAGCAGGTCTGGGTAAAGTCAGGGGGTGAGGGAAGGAAGTAGGGGTACCCCAGGCTCTGAGACACCACCTTGAGGGCCCTGGTATTCCACGGACCTCGGTGTGAAAACTATAATCTTACACCCCACCCCATCCCCCAAACACACCCATTTGGACACAGGAAGCTCAGATTGAAAACAAGGGGCCCAGGATCACACAGTAACTTGGTGGCCAAACCCGATGACAGCCAGAACTTGCCCAGGATGGTATCTCCTTGGCCTTGACTGACCTGACTGTCCATCGTGACCAGTTGCCGTGGCCATGGGGAGGGGATACACCGATTGTCTGAAGTCCGTCACATTCCACCCTTGAAGGTGAGGGTCGGTGATTCTCCCCAAATCACGTGTCAGCATATCGGGGTACTGTTGGTTATAAAGGGGTTAGAGGGCACTAGAGGGAGAGGCGACAGAACCAGGACTACAATCGAGAAGGCCCCTGTTAGTTCTCCTGGAACAATGTCCCTGCGTGTCCCTGGCTGTATCTGCAACGTGGAAACGACGTATTTCTCTTCCTGGAAGCTGACCATCTCTCATGGCCTCTGCTACCCTGCAGTCAGCAGGGCGCAATGGAAAGCCAGGAGACCAGGCTCTGCCACTTATTAGCTGTGTACCTGTGGGCAAGTCACTTTCCTTTTCTGGGCCTCTGTTTGCCCGATCTGAGGGAGTAAGACTAGAGGAAGACGGCAAAGAGTTTTCCTCCCCTGTCAACCGTGGTCGATTGGTAGAGGCTGCCCGGAGGAACTGCTGCAAAGTGTACTGAGGCTACATCTGAACTCAGTGGGAAGGTGACATGGATGTGCTTTTCCCCAGATCAAGGAGTCCCGTCTGGTGGCATGACTGGAGCTCTCGCTGTACTGTAGGAATCAGCAGCACTAGGTCTAAGGATTCATGTCACCCCCCTGGAATTCCAGGACCTCCCCGAGGACCTCCCTCTTCCCTACAGGTCAGTCTCCCCACTCTGCATGACCCAGAGCATGGGGGTCACCCAGTCAGAGCAGAAAGTTGGTGAGCCCTTGAACGAGGGGCCTCAGTCACCCCTGGGCGATCCCCCAAAGCTGCCCAGCCGCCTGCGCTGAGATGCAGGGGAGAGTCTAGAAAGGAGAGTGTTACGGGTTGACCTTACTCTGTACAGTAACTGTGTGTTCCTGGGAAAATTGCAGTCAGATTGAATTTTTATAAATGGAATCTTATTTCGGCAATGATTTACAACACAATTTCTGAGATACTTTATCTTCATTTTGAAGTAATGTTCCTAACGTTTTAGCTTTAGAACTCCTCTTCCTTTTAAAAGACTAAGAAGGTTCCAGTTAGATGGGGCCACAGAAACAACCAAGTCCCATCCTTTCAATTTCTGGGAAACTGAGGCCCAGAGGGGGAAGAAGATTGGTATTTGTCAAGTTCCTGCAAGGTCTCGGGTACCATTTTAGTTCTCTATGTGCATCATGTTGCCCAATTTTCCAACAATACCATAAAATGGGATTGGTGCCATCCCCACTTTACAGATGAAGAGACTGAGGTTCAGGAAGATTAAGTAGCTGGCACAAGGACACCTAGCTGGTAAGTGGCTGCTTCCATTCCTCCAGGGACTCCCATTGCCCAGCCCATTATGACCTCTGATGGTCTGCATGACCGAACCCCTCACTCATGCCCCTCCAACCTCACTGGCCACCTTTCTAGTCCTCAAACCAGACACCCCAGGGCCTTTGCACTTGCTGTCCCCTCTGCCTGAAATGCTCTTCCAGCTCATTTTTACATGGCTGGATCCTCCTTCATTCAGGTAACACAACTCATAACTCACACTTCCAAGGGGTCTCACCCTCCCAACTACCCACATGCTTTCTATTACATTACTTTACATTTTCTTCATAACACATATCACTATATGAAAATATTTATTTAGTTTACTCATTTATTTGTGTGTTGTCTCCCCCACTAGAATATAAGCTCCATGAAGACAGGAACATATCTGTCGCTTCCCACTGTATCTTCAATCCCTACAGGACCTGGGATGCTCAGTAAAGACTTAGAGAATAAATGAATGCAGTAGCAGAACCGGGATTTAAATCCAGGTCCACATAACTCTGAAGCCCAGAGATCTTGCCACTGCATCAGAAATGTCCCACATTTTTAAAATTATTATTATTGACAAATAATTCCTCAATAGAAAAGTCCTTTGAAGTTTGGTTTTTGGAATTTTGTTTCTTAAAACATATCTGGGCTATCACAGAAGAGAAATGCTGCTTCAAATAAAAAAAAAAAAACAAATCCAGAGATAACCATGACTCTTAAAGACCAAGGAGACTCCACATCCCTTGCAAGGACCTCAGAGGGAGCAAATGACTAATCCCCAAACCTCTTCCTGTGACCAACTACTCACAAGCTCAGCCCACACTGCCAGGACTTGGCTGGATCATAACTGGAAGAGCTTCTTTATAGAGTCAATCACAAAGTCAACAGCACTTTGTTATGCGCCCAGGGGATAACTGCTAGCATAAATAATTGTCAAGTGGCCGAGTGTGGGAGGGACTGTGCCCTGGGGAAGGGAAATGCAGCATCTGGGGCTCACTCATGACAGTAAGATGTGGTGACCACACAATGCCAGGCACCGTGCTGGATGCTTTATACCCGATGATGACCTTGCAAGGTAGGAGACCCACTCAATAGAAGAGGAAACTGAGGTTCAGAGAAGCTAAGTAACAGGGCCCACATCATCCAGCCGGAAAGTAGCAAAGTTGAGAATCAGACTTTTATTGTTACAATATGTCCCTCTTTTATCCTTGGTAATATTCTTTGTTCTGACTTTGAACAAATATCTTCTTTGTCTGATATTAATATAGCCATTCCAACATTCTTATAATTAGTTTGCATGGTATATCTTTTTCCATCCTTTTACTTTTATCCTATCTATGCCTTTATATTTAAATTTTTTGTAGACAGCACATAGTGTGGTCTTGTTTTTTTATCCAGTCTGACAATCCCTGCCTTTCAACTGAAATGTTTAGACCATTTACATTTAATTGTAATCATCAGTATGTTTGGTATAAGTTTTCCATTTTAATATTTGTTTCCTATTTGTCTCATTTCTTCTTTGTCCCTTTTTCCTCTTTTCCTGCCTTCTTTTGGATTAATTGAGGCTTTTTTAGTATTCCATTTCATCTTCATTGGCTTATTAGCTGTACCTCTTTGTTTTATTTTTAGTGGTTGTTTTAAGGTTTAAAATATGCATCTTTAACATGTTTAAGGAAGCTTAAAATAGTATGCTTCCATTTCTCCCTCCCCTCCTGTCCTTCATAATACTCTTGTCAAACATTTTACTTCTATCTGTATTATAAACATCACAATATAAACTATCTTGAGAAAAAAGTCCTTATATTTACCCATATTTTTACCACTTCTGACACTTTTTGTTCCTTTATGTAGATCTAATTTTTCATCTAGTATCATTTTTGTTCTGCTTGAAGAACTTCCTTTAACATTTCTTATTGTGTAGGTCTTCCAGAGACAAATTCTCTCGAGAATGTTTTCAATGGATATGGAATTCGTCATTGATAGAGTTTCCATTATCTTCTGACCTGCATTGTTTCTGAGAAGAAGTCTGTGATCATTTTCTCATGTTCCTCTGTTTTTGTTCTCTGGCTGCTTTTAAGATTTCCCTTTACCACTGGTCTTTAGAAATTTGATTATGATATCCCCAAGTGTGTGTGTGCATGTGTGTGTGTGTGTTGTGTACTGCTTGGATGTATGGATACATAGTTTTCCTCAAATTTGGAAAGATTTTGGCCATTATTTCTTCAAATACATTTTCCTATTCCTCCTTATCCTCTGAAATTCAAATCACACATGGAGGTTCTCAGCACCCCCACCTCACCCCTCCCACCAACACTTCCTGCCCATGGAGGAGTGGGTCCCCTTGGGAGATGGAGTTGTGGGCATCAGCAAAACCACCAGAGAGACACTCCATCCACATACCAACAGCACCTGCCATCGCAACCTGACGAGGTCTCCATCATCCACAGACCCCGGGGCAGGAGGTCTGATCTGTGACATGAGCCAGGAATTCATCCTTTGAATCAAACTTCGAGGGTCAGGACATAGATCTGAATAGAGGTTTTCATGTAGGGCTTTACAAAGTTGCTTCTACAAAACAGCCCTTTCTTTCCCTTCTAGAAAAAAGAAGACACCGTTTATGATATGCTAACCATGTGCCAGATACTGTGCTAGGCTCAGAAAACTAGCTAGCACATTTAATTCTCACAAGAACCCTGACATAAGGATTATTAATTGCATGTAATACATGAGGAAACAGGCTCAGAAAGGTTAAGTAACTCTCCTAAGGTCACACAGCATATAAACAGTGGAGCCTGGACTCAGACCCAGAACTGTCTGACTTCAAAGCCCACGGTCTCTATTACCTGGCTCTCAGAAGGAGGGCTGGGAGAAGGTTCTGCTCTCAGGTCTGCAGTCTATGTTGGTCCCTTCCCCAACCTACGGTTGATTGTAACAGGGGCAAAACAGAAGCAGTTCAAAGTAGAGGAGAGAGGAATCTTTTATTAGCTTTTTGTTCTGATCCTAAAAGTAAGCATGTTTATTTTAGATGATTGGGAAAGTACAGAATAATCCAAAGAAGAAAGTGAAAGTCACCCCAAAGCCCCATCTATGGGCCAATACTAGGAATGAGAGCTGGCCCTGTGCCCCCAAACACCTCCCCACCGACCTGCCACTGAGACTGCAGTTTTCCCCAAGTGACTGTTCCTCCACCACGAAGCCTTTTTTGGCCTCTCTCTAAACACAAATGCCTCACACCCTGATCCGAGAACAGCTCACCGGGACCTGTGATGAGGGCCTGGCCCCCTGAGAGCAAACTCCTGCTTCAGACTCTGGAGGGTCCAGAGGGAAACGGGAAAGATCATGGATGGGCCCCAGGGATGGAGAAGAGATGTAGGAACCAGGGTCCTTCTTAGGATGGCGTGGGATCCATCTCCTTCCCAGCTCCCCAGGGAACAAAGGTCATCTGGTGACGGTGTCAGGACAACCGGGGCTGGGGACAGGAATGAAAGGGGAGCAGACAGCTCTTGAGAGAAAATGAGCCTCCAAATGGCCCCCTGTGGGTCGAGGGCAGGAGCACGTAGCGGAGACAGAGAGGGTGGTCAGAGTTCAGACAGGCCTGGGGCAGGAAGGAGAGAAGCTGGGGCAGAGGCGGCGCTCCAGGGAGGACCAGAGCCAGGGGGGAGGAGCAAGGACCACCTGGCACTGCTTCCTCAGGGCCGGGGGAGCTGGGGGGCAGCAGGGACGGGGCAGCCTTGAACCTGGATTCAGGAAAGAGGCCCTTGGCCCGTGCAGCTGCATGTCCCATCCACGACTCCCCAGGCCCGTCTGCAGTGGCCTGTCCAGGGCAGCCAGCAGGAAATGTGGGCTGCCCTTCCCAGCAGGACCCTAAGGCAGTCAACGGAGAGAGGCAGGAGAGATGAGCAACCACTCCCTCTCTCGAGGCTCCCTGGAGGTGAGCCCCGTTCCTCCAGGAGCTGGGAAGCCGTCTGTTCTTCTCCCGCTTTTTCTCTCTTGCCCTGTCTCTGTCAGCCTCTGACTTGAGTAGAATGTTCGCCATCTCTCTTCCCTCCCCCAACTCTCACCTGTCCAGTCACTCACTGTCACACACCTGTAACCCCGGGGCACACACAATTTTGCATTCTGCTTTTTCACATGTAATACGTTACTCCAAACATCTTGCCATGTTTCTGCGTGGTCTTTGCCGTGACCTTCTGGGCTCCTTTTTCCCTTTGCAGTGGTCCTTTCAATCATCACAATTCCCTGTGGAGCACGCGGACACAACTGGCTGACCCGATTTCCGAAGGCCCAATGTTTAGGTGGTTCCCAGTTCTTCACTGGTGTCGGGGACCCAACTGCCTAGGGTTTTGTTTTGCTATTTTCGCTGAAGCTTGGGGACCTAACACTCCCAGAGCAGCGACTTCCCAGCCGCCCTTCCAACCCCCAGGGGTGCCAGACTCCACCCATGTCACCACCTCCCCCAGGAGAGCTGGCCCAGGGCAGGTGGGGGCCTCCTTCATTCGTTCACTCATTCGTTCCACAACTATTATCAAGCGCCTCCTGTGCACAGGCCCAAGCCGCAACCTGGCGACAAGAAGACAGCAAATAAGTGGGCAATTCTAACCTAGAAGGACAGTCCTCTGTGAGCAGAAAGGGGCTCCTAATCCCGCCAAGAGCTTCCCAGGGGACATGCCATCTAAGCTAAGAAAAGGAGAGTGCATGGAAGGCAGCCAGGTAAGCAGACAGAAGTGTTCAGGAAGAGAGACATAGCACAGGCCGAGGCCCAGCGGGGAGAGAGAGTGCACGCCTCCGGAAGTGGTAAGGACTCCCGATGTGGACAGAGCCGGAAGTGAGGTGGGAAAAGGCAGGAAAGGAGAAGGAGGTAGAAGGGAGCAGGTGCCAAGAGCCTGGCCCGATCAAATTTGAATTTTAGTCAATTCATTCTGCCCTCTCACATTCTTTCCCTGGCAGCGTCTTGGGCACGAGGACGGTTCAGGAGAGCCTGGGGAGCATCCTGGGTCAGAGTTGCTACAGGGAACCTAGGGAAATCATTGTGGGGTCTGAGAGGAGAGCAGGGATCCGGGGTGGAGGGCAGGTCACAGCCAGAATCCTGGTGTGAGACCCTGTGAAGGGCAAGAACCGGGCAGCTGGAGGACCCCAAGCCGGAGCACACCCCCAGCAGCTCTGAAGGCAGAGGTCCCAGGTCTCAGGAAGGCCGCGTCGTCCCCGAGCACCCTGTCCCCGCAGCCCCATGCCGCTGGGGATCCTCACTGCACAGCAAACCCCAGGGCAGCGCTGCCTGACACACTCAGGCTTCTCGTCCCCAAGTCAGGCCCGCTCTGCTCCTCGCTGCACAGGGTTGCCATGGTAACCATTAGAGGCTCTGAGATTCTGGCTGAGGCTGCAGAATGGCGTGAATCCTGCCTGAGCTGAGGGTGGGACTGTATCCTGGTATTCCCCATGGATGGACAGTCCTTGGTCCCTCCCACTTGTCAAGACATAAGGCCAAGGGGCCACAGGGCCGTTAGAAGTGTGATGGGGCGGTGGGGGGACAAGCTCTGTTGAGTCCACAGCTCTACCCCTTCTCTAGGCCACAGGCTGACCCCTAACCATGTCCATTGCTAAGAAGGGCAGGACTCATTAGGACCTTCTCCAATGCCTGAAGCACAAAGGTCTCAACAGCCCTCCTTCGTGGACAGTCTTCGAGCAAGAATAAAAATGCCGACCATGCATTGAGCACCCGCTGAGCTCTGTGCTCGGTGCTTCACACACAGTCTCATCAAGAGCTCACCACAGGGCTAGGAAGTACACACTTCCTCATCCCCACTGTTTGTTGCTGCTGTTAGTGCCCTCGAGTGGATTCCGACTCCTAGCGACCCTGTGGACAGCAGAGTGGAACCCTGCCCGGTCTTTTTGCACCATCCTCTCACCTTCTGGTGCTCTATCAGACAATGCTCCCTGCTATTCACAGGGTTTTCATGGTGAGTTTCTTCAGAAGTGGGTGGCCAGGTCCTTCTTCCCAGCCTGTCTTAGTCTGGAAGCTCCACTGAAACCTGTCCACCGTGGATGACCCTGCTGGTATTTGAAATCCCAGTGGCATAGCTTTCAGCATCACAGCAACATGCAGCCACCACAGTATGACAGCCGACAGATGGGTGATGTGGTTCCCTGAGCAGGAAATGAACCCGGGCGGGGTGGCAAGAGCACTGAATCTTAACCACTAGACCACCAGGTCTGGCTGTCCCTCTTGTGGAAATCTAGGCTTGGAGAAGGCAAATGGTCTTTGCGTGCCTCAGGTCACACAGTCAGCAAATGGAACATCGAGGAAGGCCCCACTCAGTGTAGGCATCCTCTTTAAGAGACACTAATGGATGATAATCCAACGGCTACCTACTAGACACTTCCTCAGACGGGGAGCTCAGCACCTAAAAGAACAGCCCTTTGCATTGTGGGGGAGCCGAGAAACAGAAGGTCCTTCCTGACAGTAAGCAGAAGCTAGCGTCCCTGAGCATGCCTCCCCTGGATGCAGGTGTGCCATCTGGGACTTTGCAGAGCTCACAGCTGTGCCGGGCAGCAGCCCCCGAGGCAATACCTTCATCCCCCACCGTCCTGGAACAGCACTCCGCAGCTCTGGAAATTCTTCCATATAGAGCTGTCAGATGGCTGATTAATTGATTGATTGGTGTTTGGGGCTCATTCTCCAGCCAGACACAGGGCTCAGGCTTGGATCAGGGTCAAGTCTCAGTCGATAGCAGGGGCCAGGGGCTGCGTACCTGGCCAAGGTCAAGTTTCCCGTCTGTACCTGGGTCAGAGATCTGTGAGCAGACTTTTCTGCATGCAGAGCTTCCAGGGCCTTCCAGGGGTCATGCAGCAACCTTGGCCTCATTAGCACATGACTCTTATCAACCAGCTGGGCCCATCTGGTTTCTTATTAATCCAAAAGTGAGATGGGGAAGCAGCCTCCTTGGGAACAAGCAGCCTTGGATAAAACAGCCTGCCTAGCATGCCATCGCCTCCTCCTCCCTGCAGCCAGGAAAACATCCTGCCCTCCTCTCGGCTGTGGCCTCCAGATCCTTCCCCCACAGCCAGACCACAAAGTTCTGGCTGGTGACCAAGCAGTGCTTCCTGTGGGGACAGAGGGGAGGCAGGTGGGAGGAAGAGCTGGGAGCAAAGGAAGGACTCTGTGGGGGAGATGCATGGCCAGGAGCAGAGGAAGTAGATGTCATGAGGTCATCCAAGTCCAGCTGTGCCCAGCTGTCACACCTGCCTCTTCCCTTTGGGTAGATAATTCTCATTTCGCACTCTACATGCCTTTGCACAGGCTAGTCTTATTACATAAAAAGCCACTTCCGTCCCAATTCCACATAACCAAATTCCATTTCCTATCTGCCATCCTTCATGGCCCATCTCAGGTGCTACCTCCTCCGTGAAGCCTTCCCTGATCCCCTCAGCCTGAATAGACCATCCCCCCATTCTGACTTCCTTGGTGGAGCTACTGGTGGGCAGATCCAATCATTCCTATTAAACTGTGAGTTCCTTGAGGGTAAGACCCATGTTTGATTCACATCTGTATCATTCATAATGCCTAACTCTTGTACATATAGCAAGCTTAAGGTAACTGTTTATTTATTGGATGGAAGGATACGTGGATGGAGTAATGCATTTATGAGTGAAAGGATGGTATCAGAGTCATAGGTTGAGTTCCCCAGGAAGCAAACTCTAAGGCAGAGTTCAGTGTCCAAGATGTTTATTAAAGGGTGCCCTTGGGATCAACACCTGTGGAAAGGAGGAGGGGAAGGAAGCAGGATTGAGCAGAGGGGAAGTCAAGCTGCAAGGCAGGCCCAATAACAGCCTTGGCTGACACCACAGGGAGCTCTGGAGCAAGAACAGACTTTCAGAGTTGTTCTGATGGGTCAAGATGGTCAGGCCTTTACACCTACACATCTATCAAGCACTGGATGTGAGCTGCCCTGGGAAGCGGCATGACCTTGGGTGAGACAGCTGTCTGTGGCTGAGATAATCCTTGAAGGAACTGACCTCTAAAGGCTCTTTGGCACCAGCATTCCTAGCAGTTGGGGCAACAAATCCTTCATTGCAAGGAGATCTGGACAGCACATCACAGTGTCCACCACAGATGGAAGTGATGGATGATGGATAAATGCATAGTTGGTTGGGTGGACAGTTGGATGGATAGAGGATGGATTCATAGATGACATGTGAATGGATGACTGGATGAACAGACATCTGGATAGTGGGTGGATGGATGGATGGACGGATGGATGGATGGACAGATGGATGCTTGGGTGAATGGGTATCTGGATGATGGATGGATGGATAAATGTATGGTGGATGCACAGACGCATGGGTGATGGATGGATGAATTTATAGATACATGAATTTGTGGATGATGAATGGTTGGGTGAATGATTGGCAATAGATGCATAGATGCATAAATAGTTGGTATTTTCTCAACATTTCATGTCCTTTAAGTAACTGGACCCTCCCAGCTACTTACCTGCTTCTTCCTTTTCCCTTGGGCAGAGTCAAGGAGGAAGCCCAAACAGCAGTCTTAGCGAATGAAATGATCTAGAGGGTGAAGAAGAACTCTCTAGCATCACCAAACAACATGTGGGGTGCTCTTGGGAACTGTTACCTGGATCTACAGCCAATGCCTATAACTTACTAAGACAAATGTCCCCACTGGCCCTTGACAAGCATGAGGGTGGTAAGATCAGCAAGTGATCAGTCGGCTGCCACATGAACACCACAGGTCCGCTGTGGATGGAAAGAGTCCCTGCACTACGAAGAGGAAGGGCAAGTCTGACTAACTCAAGGATAGGGGTCTTCCTCCTTCCACTGAAGGCCAAGCCCAAGTATCCCTTCAGGCCATGTCACCCTTTCACTTGGAGGGACAGGATGGGCTTCTGTCAATGGCAGCACAAAGCCCCTCTTTACACTAAGGGTTTTTGCAACTAATCCCCACCTACTGCCCTTGTATTGTGACCCAGCCCGTGGGGGACACTCTCAGGGTAAGCTCAGGCTGCAGAACAGCATTTAGGGGCCACAAAGATCAGGGGCATCCATCAAGGGTTGGTGACAAGACATTGACCAAGGAAGCTTATTGCCCCATATCTTGGGCAGCTTTCACTCACAGCAGGACAGAGCCTGTGGAATAATTTGGAGTAACGGAGAGGCCCATGTCTGGATACTGGGAGCCCCAAGGATGGTTGTCTTTCCCTCTCTCCCTTGGCGGTGCTTCTCCTTGCTTCAGATTCTTTTCTCCCTCTATAGGATACCCTTCCAAAATTAGGGATCCTCCCTTGCAAGGCTGTGAAACTGGGTCTTCTCTGGTCTCAGGAGAAGCCTTGAGATAATGGAATATGACGGTCAGAGGGAAGCATAGAAGTCATCTCACCTAACCCCCCATATATTGCGTGAACCCCTGCACAGCCTCCAGTCTCAGCTCACACACTCCCAGTGACTAGACACCCATGGCTTTCCCAGGCAAACTTTTCCATTCTAGAATAGCTTTAATTGTTCAACAATTCTTCCTTTTACCCCACCTTCCTGTCTCCCACCTCTGTGACTTGTGGGCTGAAAGAACAGGCCGGATCCCTCTTAAAAACAGAAGCAGTTCTACTGTCCCCAATAACCTCCTCTCTAAGCCACGTACCTCATACACCGTCTCTCATTCCTTAAGACCATCTTTTCTGTCTCCTGGACATCGTAGCCCCCTCCTTTGAATATGTTCCAGTTTATCTCCTTTTTGGTACCCAGTAGAACTCAGTTCTCCCAGATCAGATCAGACTGGAGTCAAACGGAACTCTCTCCCCCCTATTCTTCTATTAACCTAGGTCCAGACGACGGCAGCAGTTTCGGCAGCCACATCGTACTATCGATTCATGATGACTCCTCCGACAGCTAAAACCCTAGGTCATTCTTATATTTGCTACTGATGATCTATCTAGCCTCCTCTTCAGTACTGCTGTGGGTGCCTCTTTGGGGATGCAATTACAGGACCCCTCATTATCTCTGTTCAATTTCATCTTGTTAGGTTTGGCCCATCACTCAATCCCATAAAGATCCTTTTAGATCCTGGTTCTATCATGAGAGGAATTTATCATCCCTCCCAGCACTGTGTCTTCTGCCAGTTTGATGGGCCTACCTTATCCTTTTAGGGCTCTAGAGGAAGGGTACTATCTCCCCATTGACCTACTGACTGCCTGTTGTAGCCAGTCTCCAAAATAGCCTCCAATGATCCCCGCCTCTTAGTGTCCACACCCTTGTATAGTCCTCTCTCACATTGTACAAGGATTGGTCCGTGTGACCAACAGAATACAGCAGAAGTGACAATATTTCACTTTCAAGATTCCACCTGGGGCTCTCTCTCTCTCTCTGTCTCCCATCACTCTGGGGGAGGGAAGCCATACCCTGAGCAGCCCCATGGAAAGTCCCACGCAGCAAGGAACCAAAGCCTTTTGCCAACAGTCAAGTGTGCAAGCACGGAAGTGGATCCTCCAGCTCCAGTCAAGCCTCAGATGACGGCAGCCCCAGCTGACACCTTGGTTGTAGCCTTGTAAGAGGTTGTAGCCTTGTACCTGGATTCCTGACCCTCAGAAAGTGTGAGATAATCAATGTTTGCTGTTTTAAGCCCCTACATTTGGGGTAATTTGTTACGCAGCAATGGATAACTAATACACCCCTTCACATACATCCAGGAAGGAGGAGTTGATGATCAGGTTGCGGGTCCCAAGACAACAATGGGCCACACGGACTGTGCATTTGAAAATGTTACTCACATGGGATTAACTTTTTTCTCTTCCTTTTCAATCCATGTCATCTGATCAGTTAGTCCATAGGGTCTTCCCTTCTTGCCTGCCCCGCCCTAACCCCGCTATGGGAGGAGGCCAGACCTTCTAGCTCTGTCTTTGGGACTCTCCTCTCGCTTGTGCTACAGAAACAAGAGATTATAACCCTCTCCTGCATGGGAGAGGGCTTAGTCTCTAGACATGTCTCAGAACTCAGGCACATTTTGTCTCTGGTTTCAGGCGACTGCCTGGTTTGGGGCTCAGAAAGACGGAAAGTTCCTTCCCCACCCCACTGAAGCTACCAGCTTACTCCCTGTGGTCCAGCCTACGTTGTCAGAGAACTCTTCACTGGGAGTTCAGACATCAACACAGCAAATAATAAAGTAGTGATTTGACTTCCGATTTTCCCTCCTCCCTTGGGACTCTCCTGGGGAGGGCTGCTGTGATGTGAGGCAGAATTCTGCCCATGTCTTTCTCTTTAGACCAGAGCTTCCAAGCTAGTGAGCAGTGAATAAGCTTTGAGTGTGCCCCAGATATTGATCCCCTTGGGCCTTGAGGTATTGATCCCCTCAGTCCTTGGAGCAGCCAAGTAGAGCCTGGGATAGCCTGATTCCAAGCCAGTCACCTTCGGCTGTGAGCTGTCTCTTAGGATTTCCCCAGTAGACTGTATAAATATTAACAATTTCCATGAGTGCAATGATGTGGAAAAAAGAAGTCTGCAGCACTGCCCTCAACAAATATCTCTGAATGACCCCTGCATATTCTTTGTCTTCATTCAAGTCATTGATAAAAATGCTAACCAGTGCAGGGTCAAGGACAAAAACCCAACCACCAGGAACCTTCCTCTAGGTGGACATTGAGCCATCCATCAACACTGTGTGTGTTCATCCAAATACCACTGCACTCACACAGCTCTCCCTCTCCTCCATATTTCTCCATCTGGTCCACCTGGACATTATGACATACCTTGTAAAATGCTTTGCTAACTGCGCAATCCCAGATGAATTAGTGGATTAAGGCAGCCATCATCAATGGCGGATAACAACATATAAAAAGAAATCGTCCAATCGTTACGCATGTCCTGATGAATACATCACACTACCTGTGCAGAGAGGTGCCAGTTATTCAGCTCTTGTCAAGTCCCCTCCCCTCCCTGCCCTAAGGTGCAGGGACTGGCTCTCTCGGTAACACCCTTCTCCTTTGCAGGTTGATCTCAGGGGTCATGAAGACACTAAGGGGAGACTGGAAGGTAGGAGAGGGGAGAAGGGAGTTACTACTTCCTGCTGGCTTGCTGGATTCTGACACCATTGCTCCAGTACTGACCCTCATGGTGCCCCCTCAGAGGACCCAGCAGCAGCAGCTGGGTGGTGGCCGCTGGGAAGTCTGAGCTCTAACTCTGCAGTTCTAGATTCTGTATCCCAACCTCTTCCCCTTGCTCCCCATCCCCGGGGATGGCGACTGCATCCTGTAATTATTACCTCTGCCGAAATTCCCGGGTGTGGTTTCTGTTTTCCCAGTCGGACCCCTAAATGGTACAGGGTCTTGCCAAAAATCAAAGAAAAAAAAAGAAATTGAACCTGAATCTGATCAAATCTCTGGAGCTAACCATCAATTTAAGCTGCTAAATTTTGTGGTAAAATTTGTTATGCAGCGACAGACAACTAATACAAGTCCGACGATGATATTGTGGTGTGGTTTTCTGAGGCACAATGAAATATTTATATAGGATTTGCATCAAAATAATGGGGGGTGGAGGGAGCGAGTGTGGTTGCAAGTGAAACACAATGAGCCACGAGTTGAAAATTGAAGCTGAGGACGGGTAGGTCGAGTTCATGACACCATTCTTTCTATCTGACATGTTTTATGATTTTTAAAATTAAAGTTTAAAAAAAAAAACTTGCTCAAGTCCTGTAGAGCTGTCAAAGGGAAATTAACAAGGTTTGTTCTGAGTGAACCCATGTTGGGTCCCAGTGTTGCTCACTTTCTTTTCTAGATGCAAACCACATATGTAACAATCCATCTTCACATCTTGCATGGAGAAAAAAGCATGCTGGTCTGTAGTTTCAGAATCCACATTCTTCCCCCTTTTGAGAAATGGAAGGGCATACACCCCTCACCTATCTTTAGGAACACTTCCTATGCTGCAGTTTCTCAAGGAAACAGTGGCTCAGTGATCTCCTCTGCAAGTGTTCTAGGACCATGAGTTTTCTGTCCAGCCTGGAGCACAGAACTCATTTAGAGCAGCCAGGTGAGGGCAGGTAACTTCGTCTCCCATCTCACGCTTCCATTCCCTGTTTGTGTTGCCAAAGAGAAGAGACAGAAGCAAAACAGGAGATGAAGAACTCTGTTCCATCCAACCTTAAAAGACGTGATGCCATCTTCCCCAAGCCCTGTTGGACCTAAAGCATAAATACATCAGGAAAACGGGAACCAAAAGAAAGAGAAAGGCAATATGGAAACTAGACAGCATAAAATTCAAGGCAAATGCACTAAATAGGGCAAAGAGTGTCATTTGATATTGATAAAAGTTATGATCAATAGTGAAGTCATAGTCTAGTCCATGAGCTTTAATGGACCAGAGAACATAGCATTGAAATATATTAGGCATGGGCCCGCCCGGTGGCGCAGCGGTTAAGTCCGCGCTTGGCAGCCCGGGGTTCGCGGGTTCGGATCCCGGTCGCCCGCCGACGCACTGTCTGTCAGCCACGCCGTGGCGGCGTCCCATATAAAGTGGAGGAAGATGGGCACGGATGTTAGCCCAGGGCCAGTCTTCCTCAGCAAAAAAAAAAGAGGAGGATTGGCAACGGATGTTAGCTCAGGGCTGGTCTTCCTCACAAAAATATATATATATATATATTAGGCATAAACTCTTAGAAATGTGAGTAGAAATTGACAGAAATTCGATTATAGTGGAAGACTTTAGCATACTCATCTCAATCCTTGTAAGATCAAAAAGACAAACTTAATAAAGCAATAAGAGACTCAAACTGTATCATTAATAGCTGAATTAATAGACATTGAACTTATATCCTGCAAACAGAGACTGTATCTTTCTGTCAAGTGTCCATGCTCTTTTACAAAATTGATCATATACCAAGTCACAAATCAAACTCCAGTAAATTCCAAATAGCAGGAAGTATCCAGTTGCCTTCTCTAACCAAGTGGTATAAAACTAGAAACAAATAATAAAACTTTAAAAAACAAATAAATTCTAAAAGTCACCATTTGGAAAATTTTTTAAACACACCATTTTAACCCAACTAGGGGATCTTTTAATCCTGATTTTCTTTTGGCTGTAAATTTCACAAAAAGCCCTTCTTGTTATCCTTGATGTTTTAGAAAGATTTAGTTCATTTGGCCTTCTCTGTCCTGCAACTGTCTCCTCTCACCTACCCGAGAGGGCATTTGCTTTTGTGACCACAGAGTATCCATTTTATCTCCTTTTGGTAATGGTGCTTCATTTCCTTCTGGGGAGGCAGCCTTCCCCCAGTCTCAGTTAATGGAGAGGGCTGGTGTTGACTTCACCTGTCCCCATCCCCACTGGTGGACATGTGATGCCAACCTGGTCAACGAAAGTATTGCATCCCCTGAGCACAGCAATTACTTCAGAAATGGCCACATGGACCAATCCAGTCAATGAGACATTTGCCAGGACTGCTGGTCTCCATCTCCTTCTGGACTTGAACCTGGGAGCCTGTAAGTCTGAAAGTGCTGCTGCCCACCTGGTTATCATGGGAGGAACCCCCATGTAAAAATAGAGCCAGCACGGACTCCTGCTTTGTGTCCCATGACATCCTTTGAGCCCCTGAATCAAACCAGACCTGAAACCAGACCTACCCCTCGACTTCTCAGCAAAATCCCTTTTAGTGAATTCAGCTTGCAGGGGTTTCCTGTTACTTGGTCTTTTCTTCCCTCTTCGAACCTGCCCTCTTAAGCCTGATGTCTTTAGACATCATCCTTTAATCCTCATTGAATTATCCAGAATTGAATAATCTAAATTACTCTTTTTTAGAACTCCCCAATCCTTTCTTGAGCAGTCTCCCCTCTAGACTCTCATGCCATGAATCATTTTACGATTTGTCAAATTTATCCGTCATTTCCATCTTTTTCTCAGAACATTTAAAATCTCCGTCTTTCTAAGTCAGTGCTTTTCCCCTGTGGATTGTCTGAGGTGGACTCTTTTGCAGCTGTTCTGTTTCTCTGAGAGACAGAGATGGACACACAGACAGAGAAGAGGCTAGGATACCAATGGTTGTCCAGCTTACTTTGAGGCAGGAAATTCTACCAGGTACACATGGTATCACATTTTATCTTACAACGACCCCGTGGGAGAAATATCCAAATGCCCGTCTTACAGAAGGACAGCAAGTCACTTCCCCAAGATCTCCAAAGGCAGGAGAAGGAGCCAGAGGTCAAAACCAAGTCTGCCCGACTCCCCAGCCTTTCCATTCTTTCTACCACACCAATCCCCCCGCCACCCCGGGGGCTGTTGTTTCCTCAGGAAGGGACTCGGGGGCACCTCTCTGAGAAGCAGCCCATGTGAGCAGGAGGGGGCTTGTGGAAAGGGTGAGAAAGGTTGACTCAGTTTCCCCAGGGAAGAAGCAAGCAGTGTGGGATCCAGACTACGTGCCCAAGTTGGCCCCGCCCTGCGTCTGTGGAATCCCCATACAGCCGTCAGTGCCAGACAAGCTGAGAGGATGCTGAGCCCTGTAGCTGGAACCTTCCAGGAACATGGAGACCAAAGAGGAGGGGTCAGGCCTGGTCTCCACCTGCTCTAACCCTGCCCCTGCCTGTCTCCACACCCAGACCTGACCATGGGAGGAATCGCCCACTCTGGATGGACTTCACTCCCTCACCGCGTGTTTCCCACCCTGGGAGCCCAGCCCTCGGCAAGGATCCCCAGCTTCAGGACAGAGCTCGCCTTCCAGCCTGTGCTCCAGACCCAAAGTCCTGCTCTCACTGTTCTCTGTCTGAACAGGGACTCTGGGAAAAGCACTTGGGACACCTTGTTAAGGGCAGGGAGATGTCCTCTGACTGGGGGGAGAGGTCTGTCTTGGTATTTTTTTATCTCATGATCATCTTGACAAATGAAAGTTTGCCCTGTTAGTCTCAAGGATGCCCTTGTCGGCACAGGGTAACATGCCCCGGAATTCCCAAGGCAGACGGGTCCTGGACCCTCTTGTCTCTCCCAACCCCTCCTCTTCCCCTTGAAAGCATTTTGCATCAAGGTTCCCACCAAAAGAACCCTCTCTTATCATGCTGACACCAATAACTATAAAATAACTACCTCCTATTGGGCATCTATTATACCCAGCTGTTTATGTACATTTAATACATAATGTGTATTAAATGTGAGCTTTAATGTGAGCACAAGCCCTTATACAGTAGATGTGACTGCATTTTACATATGAAGAAAGTGAGGCTCAGAGAAATTAAGAAATCCAAAATCATATGGATGGTCAGGGGGAGAGTTGGGACTTAGTCTCAGGTCGGCTAACCCTCCTCTTTCCACGGTTCAGCATCACCACTGGAAAGAAGGTCACAAAGTCACCCTCTCTCATACCAACTGGGCCACTGGAGCCAGGTATAAACGTGCGGTGGATGAGTGGATGGTCCATCCCCGACGAGCCCCTCCATTCTCCTGCAGTGTTACTTATATGGATATCGGTCTACCCTACTAGACAGGGGACACCTCTAAGACCTGGGTCTGATCCGCCTCACACACCCCCACATTGTGCTTTGAGTAAGGGAATGGGGACATTTGCCATATTCGTGACTGCTCATCACCCTCTGAAAAGCGTTCCATTTGGGGAGATTCCCTCTGAGTCCTGCCTTCCCAGGTGTATTTCAGAAGTCAATTTCCAGGCTCCCTTGCAGCGAGGACGCAGACACGTGACCGGAGAGTCCCTGACTCAGAACCGAACCTCAGGCAAAAACAGGCACAGACTTCTGTTTTGTGGTCCAGCTCTTGGGGTGGCCTCAGTTCCAAGGTCAATTCTGGTGGCAAAAGAGACCGCGGTTGCAGTGAAGTCGGCTCCCAGCTTCGGGGCAGCTGCTGCGGCAGCAGTAATTCCCCGCCTCGCGCCGGTTCTGCGGCAGTTCTGCGGGTTTCTCCCCGAAGCCTCACTCACGTCTTTCTCCCGCCCTCCCAGTGACTCTGTGCATTATCTATAGAGTTTAATAAATCCCTTTTCTGCTTAAACCAGCCATAGTGGGTTGTAATGTTTGCAACTCAGTAAGTGTTTGGCGAAAAAACATTTAAAAATCACCTCTCAGGCTGGAGGCTGGAGGGGAAGCCCATTGCCCGGCACATCCAGCCCCGCCCCCTCCGCCCCCTCGCTAGACGCGCGGGTCCCTGGAGCCTTCCATCAGCGCAAGTAGGCCGCAGCCCCGGGCGTTGTGGGGCCTGGCGCAGCGCCTGGCCCACAGTAGACCCAAGGAAATACTTACTGATGGTTATGTTTCTCCTAACTCGCCTGCATCCCAGGATCCCCTGAGCTGCTTTTTGAAATTCTCATCCGCTTAATTCTTTTCATGGCCAGGCACTGGCTAGAGGGCTTTACAACTACCAGCTCATCTAATCTTCCGAGCGCCTTGAAGGGGGGTAGTATCATCAGCATCTTGCAGATGAGGACTCTGAGGCTTGGAGACTTGAAGTGGCTTGTCCAAGGTCACAGCCTGGAAGCAGCAGGGTCAGGCTTGTCCCTGGGACGGTCTGACTGTACACCCCTTCCCTCTGCTGTACAAAGGGTGGCCTGGGAGGTGGGCGTTTGGCCTTAGGAAGTCCAGGTGCCTGCTGGGGAATATGACCAACTGCAGTAAACCCTACTGGAAATTTGGGAATTAATGGCTGGACGGGCTGGAGCCCCAGATGCTCTGATTTAAAACGGGGAGACTTATGGGCCCGCCCGGTGGCGCAGCAGTTTAGTCCGCGCTTGGCAGCCCGGGGTTCGCGGGTTCGGATCCCAGGCGCCCGCTGATACACTGCCTGTCAGCCATGCCGTGGCGGCGTCCCATATAAAGTAGAGGAAGATGGGCAGGATGTTAGCTCAGGGCTGGTCTTCCTCACAAAAAAAATAAAATAAATAAAACGGGGAGACTTAAAGCTATTATACTTTTTCAAAAGCAAATGTTATAAAGAATTTCTCGAACACCTGTGGCTATTGTCTAAGTCTACACAATGGTTCGGACATTCCCCACTGCTGAGGGTTTTAAACTTGCGAATATCAGAGCAGCAACAATCTTTGTTTTTGCTAGAGGAGCTGGAGCAGGCTCCAGGGGTCCCGTGATGGACTGAATGTTTGTGCCCCCGCAAGAGTGCTATATTGAAATCTAATCCCCAACGTGATGGTATCAGGAGATGGGGCCTTTGGGAGGTGATTAGGTCTTGAGGGTGGAGTGCCCATGAATAGGATTAGTGCTCTCACAGGAAGAGATCAGAGAGCTAGCTCACCCCCTCTCTACACCAAGTAAGATACAACCGGAAGTCGGCCTCTGCAACCGGAAGAGGGTTCCCACCAGAACCCAAGCCTGCTGCGCCCTGATCTGACTTCCAGCCTTCTGAACCGTGAGAAATAAATTTCTGTTATTTATAAGCCACCTAATTTATGGCGTTTTGTGATAGTAGCACGTACTAAGACAGTCCTCCCTCCCCAAGTCTTCTCCCCTCCACCTTCTCCGCCTCTGGGGAGGGGCTGCCGGCAGGAAGTGGAGCTGTCTGGGAGAACACAGGTAGAGAGCACCTCCCCCCAGGTAAATCTCATCTCCTCTGACAGGTGATGGTCCTGGAAGACTGCAGCTGGAGAGAGAGGGAAGGTCAGCTAGGATGCTAGTGTTCTTCCTCACGATATACAGAACTCACTCCCAGGCCTGTGTTGGGGGCTCCAACACAGGGACTGTTGAGGAGGGATCCAAGTATCACTCAAGGCTTGTTAGGGTGAATGCAAACCTGGCCCTGAAGAGACACCAGTGAGATGCAGGGATGCATGACCTCTGCACGCAAAGGCCAAGTTTAGGGCTAGTTCAGGTCCGGGCCTCCAACTCAGAGTGTGTGAACTGGAGGCCAGTGGGCTGAATCCATCTCCTGTGTTTTGTTTGGCTGGCAAAGTGTTTCCATCACCAAAAAAATTTTTTTTAAATTATTTTCTAGCATCTTCTAGTTGGGAGATTTCACAGTCTAGTGAGCCCCGGGGCTTGACGAGTGTGGGGTCCTTTAAGAGTGGAGAGTGTAGATCTATTTAGTCAAATTAAGCATGCATTTATACCTTTACCAGAAATTCCCTCCTGTATATAAATCCAAGAGAAATTGTCACACAGATCTGTAAGGAGAGGGTAGCATCTCTGCTTTGATGCTGTTTGAGGCAGGGGAGAGGCGGGAGGAGGTTTAGAAGCAATCTAGGCGTCCATCGCTGGGGGATGGATAAATATGGTGGATACAGCAATCAGAACCAACAACCTAAAAGTATATACAGCAACCTGGATAGATCTGAGAAAACATAAATGCTGAGAGAGAAAAAAACATAGAATTAGGTTTTTAGCACAATGTTATTTACATAAATTAAAATACATGCACATAAAATAATGTAGGTTTCATAAAATCATAAAAATAAAAGCAAATATATCGAGCATGTCACGTGCAGAAGAAGAAGCCGTAAGTGGGTTGAGGAAGTAACAGAGAAATTCATCCAGGCATCCTTGCATGGACCAACAATGCCGATGCCGGGAACTGAGAAGTGGGCTCAGATCAATTCTGAGTTTCTTGAGGTTGAACCTGAACAAGCTTGGAAGACCGTTCCGTCCCTTAGGCCAGGGGAGAGGGATCAAGGACTAAGAGAGGAAAGGTCCTAATGTCTCTTTCCATGAGTGGCCAACATTGGGCCTCAGACTCCCTGAGCCAAGCTGTCGAGGACCTGAACTAGATCCGTTCATTATTCCTCCCTAAGGATGGTGCTCACCTCACAGCTGTCTTGTTCATTGTCCTGCTTCAAAGAGCTCAAGGCCTGGGGGGTGGGGGGTGTCAGGAAAGTGACCAGGCCTCAGAGATCTGGGTGTGGGGCATACGTACAGGAGCATCTAACGTAGCTTGGGGAGTCGGCGAGACCTGCTGGAAGAGGTGACATCCAAGCTGACACCTGAACAAGGGGCTCAGCCTGGCTGAGCGACTGTCAGTAACCTGCCGGGAGACTTTGGCAGGTCCCCTCCCCATCTGAGCTTCAGTTTTCTGAGCAGTGAAAGAAGAGATTGAGCTCTAATTTGGGAGGTTTGCTAAACTGTGAGATTCCAGGGATGTGCTTGAGGAGCTACTCTAACATCCAGAGTGACCGAGCAAGGCTCTAGGCCCCTATCCAAGCCTCAGTTTACCTTTGGTGATGAACTCAGAGATGTGCAGCCCAGATCCCCCTTCAAGGAAGAGTGTGGTGCCCCTGCTGCCAGGACTGCCCCTTCAGTGTCCATCTCAGCTGCAGAGAGCCACCATCGGAGGTCACATCCTTCCCGGGGTGGCCCACATCCAATGACTGACCAAAGAGGCTGGTGGGATAAAGGTCAGGCAATCTTGCCCTTTCCGACAACTCTAATGGACCACTGTTAGCTGCAGAGCCCCCTTGGGGTTATCCCGGGCTGTCCTTGGACCTGCACCCCAGCCTGACCTCTCCCTCTGCCCAATCCTCCTGCCTCCCCTCTCTTCCTTGGGGCCCATCCCATCATGGAGCATCAGAATGTCCTGCAGGGTAAGCTTGTCTCAGAGCCTGCTTTCTGGGGAGCCCAACCCCAAACACTATTTGATATGTTAAAATTTGCTTAGAAAGCAGCAAAAACAATAATATCAATGTTATTTGTTATCAGCCAGTTATTAATTATTGGTCTGCTGCCAAAAAATAACAGCTTCGAAGCAAACAGGCTAAATTCCCCTCCAGCTATAACAGTCGATGACAGCAGCCAGTCATCAAAACGCCACTGACCGGTGGAGCACAGCTTCAAAGCCCTGAGCGGAGCAGAACCCTGAGTATGTGGTTTTGAACCTTAGATAACAATTTTAGTGTTATTTTCCATAATAAGCTCTCTTGGGTATTTCCTAGTGTTTTCATTTATTAATTACCCTCATTTTGTGCAGAATTATTGATTTACGTGCACAAAGTTTGATTTTTTTTCTGCTTCGGTGTACTGTTTTCTTGAGAGGCGGGTTTACACAAAGAGTTAAATGGTCAAGCCACCTGAACCCCAGGCACAGGGTTTTATTGAAGACAAGAAAGAAGAGAAGAGAAGAAAACAACTCAGGAAGGGGATGGGGGAATAATAATAACATCAATCCTCATTAATTGAGCACCTACTGCATGCCAGGAGCGGGGCTGAGAGCTTGACAAAGTCTGAGCTCACATATGGCCACCCTATGAGCTGGGTCTTTAATAATCCTGTCATATGTATGCAAGACTGAGTCTCCGTGTGATTAGAGGATTTGCCCAAGATCCCAGAGCTAGTAAGTGGCAGAGCCAACACTTGAACCCACGTTTCTGTGACTCCAAAGCCTGGACACCAGGCTCACACCACCTGCACCACTCAAGTCACACTGCAAAACTCTGGAAGCCCAAGTCAGGTTCAAACTGCTAATACTGCAAGAGGTGAGGCAAGAGGTACCCCAGGGGTCCTAGAAGAAAGACCAGCTGAAACCAGTCGTGATCAGAGAGTGTGGCCTCATGACGAGTTAACCTTTGGAGAGACCCTGAAGCCTTCTGCGAAGTGTGGGAGCCAGGTATCCGGGGGACCCCAGGCTAGGGCATGTCCCCGGCAGCTCTGAGCGCAGAGGTCCTGTGTCCTTTGGCTGTGAGTGACTTGACCCCATCTATCCAACATCATAATTTTGCCCCCAAAAGGAGGGGCAGCTCTGCCTTGGAAGCCCATCCCGGAATCAGGCCAGCCCTGCTCTTCCCAGCACAAGGGTTGCCATAGCAACCATTTGAGGTAGCTGAGATCCTCACCAGAGAAGAGGTCCCCACAGAGAGGGAGGGAGATGGGACCACGGAGGAGAGGTGGGGAGAGAAATTCTTGGACAGTGTGGTGATTCACCAAGGTCTCTTCCCATGGGTAGAGGGGCCCGAGTCAGTTCAGAAAAGTGGGGCACACGGATGGTTACAGCAAGACTTTCCAGGGACTTCACACCTCGGCACGCAGAGAAGATGATCAGATTTGCACAGCAGTTTGGCATGAACTGGAGGTAGCTTGGGATCATCTGTAGGGAACTGGGTGAAAACAACCGTATTACATTTTCTTTATATTATATAATTTTGATAAGAAAAATAAGTACAAAGTAATAGACAGAATGTTAAATATTAAATATGTATAAAACTTCCCAATAAAATCTTTTCAAAAAATTTAACGAGAAAAGAGCTTTCTTCTGTGAACAAACTCTTTTTAATATCAGGCTTTACATGTGAAATGGCCATACACAGTTCTTGATGGGGGCTTTTTAATGACGATCTCTTGAAATTCTTGAAAGTCAGTATCAACAGGAAACTTTTGTTCACTCAAGGACGTGATAAAAAATGTAAGACAGTTTTATAACCATTCAAAAATGTGTTAACACTTGAAATTGCATTAAAAGAATCTAACAGCTCTTCCTTTTCTTTCTTTGACAAATGTAATGTTGAAATTTTTTGTGATAATGTGAATGGATTATGAATACAATCAAATGTTTCATATCAAGTATTTCAAAATAAGGATGAAGTTCTAATTTGCAAAGCGTGCATGTCTTGTTAGAGCTCTCGCCCAGCAGCTAACGTGGATGCCACTAAAAGGCACACCATCTGCAGGTGGGCCTAAGGTGCTGCCTTATGCAAAGACAAGGATTTGGAGTCTTCTCATAGAGATGCTCCACCCTGGAGATCCTGCCCAACTTCCTTGTCACCCCCTTCATGACTTGGCCCACATTGGACTGGGCACCGTGCTTCCAGGTCACCAGGAGAGTGAACTTCTCTTACAAGTCCAGGGGCCCCTTGTCCACAATGGGGAGCACAATTCTCTGCAGCTGGCTGCTAACACAGGTGTACAGGTGGCAGAGCACCTCCTTAGCCATGCCTGGTCCAACATGGTGCCCAACATGGCTCCTCATCATGAACCTTGCTGGAACCACAAGGCCTGTTCTGCTTCAGAGAGACCAGGATGCCTGGGCCCCGTCTGGTAAGGGGACCAGCCGTCCCAGTTTGCCTGGGACTGAGAGGTTTCCAGGGATGTAGTTCTTTCAGTGCTAAAATTGGGAAAGTCCCAGGCAAACCGGAATGAGTTGGGTATCCTATGTGGCCACCTGAAGGCTGTAAGAATCAGTTCCTCATTGCACATCTGTAACCCATTCACTGCACACACATTGGAAAGCTCTAGGTTAGAGCAGTGTCTCAAATGTTCATGTGCACATGAATAACCTGGGGATCTTACTGAAAATGAAGATTCTTAATCAGTAGTTCTGGGGTGGGGCCCAAGATTCTACTCTTCTAACAAGCACCCAGGTGATGTAGATGCTGCTGGTGCATGGGCCACACTTCGAGCTGCAAGAGCTTGGATCACAGCACTGAAACCAAAGACAAGACTCCATCACTGTGAGAGGAGATTCCCAACAGCCCCAAAGGAGCAAAGAAAAGAGCAGAGAAGGGTCACTGAAATCCATCCCCACCATTTGAAAACCAACCATCCCGGAAGGCCCACAGATTTGGAAAGTTGCTGTCTGCAGAGGGCAAGCATCATCTATGAGGACTCATTTCTCATTGACTCTAGGTCACTCTGATTCACGATTAGTTGCCATCAGCTGGACCCTGCCATGGGTCGTTACAGAGTTTCAGGAAGTGGTGAACTCCTCAGGCAAGGTCCCTGACCTCATGGTGTGTGCAGGTGTCTTCATTCATCCACTTGTTCTTCGTTTATTTGCCAACAAGTGTTTGCAAACCTACTATGTGCTAGGTACTGAAGAAGGGTACTGAGTATGACCTCAGTACTGCAGATTCTGGTAATGCAAAGTGCTAGATACCCGGGATGACCCTCTTATTGAAAACAACTAAAATATCTGAATAAAATAAGAAAAAGTCTTCTTAAGTGTAAGATAAACTGGCAAGAAAATAAATAATGCACAAGACAAAAAATGCAGTGAATGAAGACAGAAACCAAAAAGGTAAGAAGAGCAGCAGCTGTGTTTGCCCAGAGGGCGCTTACTGAACCCTGTGAAATGGAGCTTTGATTTTCCTGGTGTCCTAGGGGTAAGGGAAGAACTGACAGAGCCCAGGATCTGCCCAAGGTGGGGAATCCAGTAGGAGTTTCTCCCCTCAAACAGCTAAGATTCCAAAGGGCTACTCTCTCAGGTTAAGGACAAAGGAGAAATACCAACAATCCCCTCCTTTATGGGGACTGCAAGAAAAATGGATTGTCTTAAAACTAAGCACTAAGTGGAAAATGGAAAAAGTAACTACTGAGAATGTGGAACTGTCAGCCATCCCTCATGCAAGTTTGTAACTGAATTCACACCACCCGAGTGGTCCTAAAACTCTGCAGACCAAGAATTTAATTTACAGTGGTTACTGTCAAGTAGTGCCCCCAGGGACCTGGCAGATGTAAAAAATAAAAACAAATATCCTTTGGAAGAATCCTCTGCAATCCCAGGTCTCACAGATTTCCATAAATAGAAATCCAAGGAAAATGGGCAAACCACAGCACAAAACTAACCAAATACACAAGAAAACAAGGTATCTTGGCTGAGAACCAACAGAAATGATTGGCAGCTGTACAGATTTGTAAGGATTTCAGGTACTGGACTTAACATACAAATTGTGAAATAATTATGTGCGCTGTTTTTAAAGAAATAAAAAATAAGTTTGAAAATATGTGCAGGGAACAAGAAACAGTATAGAATAGAGGCAGATTTGAAAAAGAAACAAAGATAACATCTAGAACTGAAAAATATTATAACTGGAATTAAATATTGAGTGAGCATACTTAACTGCAAATTAGACACAGCTAAATAAGGAGTCAATGAGCTGGAAAATAACTACAAAGAAATGATCCAGAGTTAAGCATAAAAATGCAAAAATATACAAAAATAAAGGGAAAAAAAGAATGAAGGATAGAGTAAGAAGATCTAATGTATGTCTAATTAAAATTCCAGAAGGAACAATGTGAGACAATGAAGGAGAAACAATGTTTTAAACACTAATAGCTGATGGGGCTGGCCCTGTGGCGTAGCGGTTAAGTTTGCATGTTCTGCTTCGGCAACCCGGGGTTCACCAATTTGAATCCTGGGCACAGACCTACTCACCACTCATCATGCCAGGCTGAGGCGACGTCCCACATAGAAGAACTGGAAGGACCTACAACTAGGATATTCAACTATGTACTGGGGCTTTGGGGAGAAAAAAAGAAAAAGAAAAGAAAAACTAATAGCAGAGAACTTTTCAGAACTGACCAAAGACATCAATCCACAGGTTCAAAAACCCAGTGAATCCAAGGAGATTAAATAAAAGAAGTCCACATCTAGACCCATCATAGTAAAACTGCAACCTCCAAAGTCAATGAGAAGATTTTAAAAGCAGCTAGAAAAAAACACTGATTATCCTTAAAAGAAGCACCGCTCCTTCTCATCAGCAGTCATGGAAACCAGAAGAAAATAGAATGTTATTTTTCAACATGCTGAGAAAATAAGTAACTGTTGACCCAAAATTTGATGCCCAGAGAAGATATGTTGAAAGATCAAGGGTTAGATAAAGACATTTTCAGATATACAAAAATTAAGACCTTGCTGCTAGCAGTCGCTCACTGAAAGTTGTACAATGGGGTTGCGGGTTGGGGGGAATCTAGAAAGAAGGCCTGGAATGGAGGAAAAATGAAGTGGTAACTATATGAGTAAATCTAATCAAATATTGACTACATTAAATTATATAAAAAGTAATGTAGCAAGAGGAGTTTTTAAAAGATAGAATTAAAATGCATGACAAGGGACTTCTGCTTCTGCTCACAGAGAATTAAACTGCTACAGGATTTGCCCTACCACTATAAACAATTAGGAAAATGTACCAAAAAAAAAAAACAACAACCGTTTTCAGACATTGGACAACAAACAGCACAGGACCATGATGCCTGAAAGAAGGGAAACAAATGAGGTGAGTCCCGTGACTGTCCCGGCTAACTGCCTGGAGACTGTTTCCAGACTGCGGTGCAGGGGAAGACAATGCAAACGGAGCGCAGGGGTCTCACTGAGTTGAGTAGACAGATATCAGAGTTTAGGGAGACTGATGTGGTTAACGTTTGTGAGTCAGATCACCAGAGAAAAGGGACTTGCAGAGAGAGAGATCCAGACAGCTGCAGGGGGGTCCCGTTGAGTCTTTGGCTGAGTACTGATCTACACACGCATGGGGTGAAACTCTACAAACTCAGGAAAGAACCACTTGAAAGCAGCAGACTAAACAAGTCCAGGAACCCACACAGAGAGGGGAATAGCTTGTGTCTCCACCATCCAGAGCGGTAGCATCTCACAACACACGGGACATTGGATAGAGTCCTTAGAAGAGTCACAATTTAGTAGTGGCACTAAGTCGTTATGCTTTGGACCCACCATAACACAGCCTAAAATTAAGGACTGAAAGGATCAGATGGCTCTCAAGTAACTTAACTGTACACCAAAACAAAGTCCAATACTCTTTAAGGAAATCCAACAAAATCCAGCATTCAACAACAGAAAAACGCATAATGTCTATATGTCAATTGTTGCCTCCTAGCTCTAAACTCACCCTTCTTTGCCCTGCTTTGGGAGACTGGAGCTAGACCCTGAACATATATCTCCTTTGCCAATTGGTGCTATGTTAGATTTTGTCTTTAAAGGGTGCTGGGGCAGGTGGGGAGGTGTCACTGCAAGGCCATTGCCAAAGTGTCTCTTCCTGGTTCTAGTATGTTTCATCTCCACAGCTGTCAATGGTGTTTAGGAGGCCTAGTGGCACTCATTCTCCAACAAGTTCTTCAGATACCCCATAGACCACGTCCTACCAACCAGCGCTGGCCCACTGGCGCCCTAGTTTATTGGCCACTTGACAGGCAGATCCTGTAGACCGTCTATGGCCCACCTGCACCCTCTAGTGGGTTTCTCAGCCACTCAGTGGACTACTGCTATGGAACTCTCTGGCCCATAGCCCCTGGCAACTTCTTCTCCTCTGGCAGGCTGCGTGCTCATGTGACAGCCACACCTGTTCCAACAAGGTCTGAATCTAAGCAGAGGATGAGGGATATGCCTCTTTAAGTTCTTAATTTCTTCTTAGTCTACTCTCCCTCAGCCCCAGAGAAAGTAGGGCTTTTGCCCTGTATTTATTATTCCTGTATTCCTTAGAGTCCTCCTTTACCCCCTTTTAGTAATTAACAACATTTTACTAGCTAATAATTATTGATATTAAATTGACCCTGTTCAAATTACTGGTGTGGTTTCTGTCTTTCCCTGGCCCTTGACTGATACATCCAGCTTCCAATCAAAAACTACCAGGCATGCAAAGAAAGAAGGTAAATATGACTCATAACCATGAGGAAAAGAAATCAATCAATAAAAACAGATTTAGAAGTAACAAAGATGATAAAATTAGTCATCAAGGATTTTAAAACATTATAAATCTTATAAAGATGTAAAGAAAAACATGAAGACAATGAGAATAAAATGGAACATACAAAATGAAAGAACCCAAGGGTCATACAGAGATGAAAAATATAAATCTGAAATGAAAAAATATCGGATTAACAGCAGATTAGATATTGCAGAAGAAAAGATCAGACAACTTGAGAACACAGCATTAGAAACTCTCCAAATTAGGCACAGAGAGGAAAAAGGTTGGAAAGAACAAGCATCAGTCACCTTTGGGACGATGTCAAGGTGCCTTACATATGTGTAATCAGAGTCTCAGAAAAGGGGGATGCAGAAAAAAATATTTGAAGAAAAGATTACCCGAAACTTTTCCAGATTTGATGAAAACTATAAACCCACAAATACAAGAAGCTCAATAAACCCCAAGCAGAATAAAGATAAAGAAAAAAATACCAAAGCACATCATAATCAAAAAACCAGTGATACAGAGAAAATCTTAAAAGCAGCCAGAGAAAAGAGATATTATATACAAATGAAAAAAATTAAGACTTATGGCAGACTTCTCATCAGAAACAATACAAGGTAGAAGATAATGAATCAAAATCTTTAAATTGCTGAAAGAGAAACTACCAACTTAGAATTTCAAAGCCAATGAAAATATCTTGCAAAAATAATGACTTTCAGATAAATTCCAGGAGACTTTATCATCAATTGACCTACACTCCAGGAAACATCAAATAAAAAGTTCTTCAAGCAGAAGGAAAATGATGCCAGGTGGAAATTTGGATCTACACAAAGGAATGAAGAGGGCTCAACAATAAAATTAAACAGACACTGATACCTTCAACATGGATGAATATCAACTGTCACCTAAGTGAAAGAAGCCAGACACAAAAGGCTACATATTGTGTGATTCCATTTATACAAAATTCTGGAAATGGTAAAACTATAGTGACAGAAAGCAATTCAATGGTTGCCAAGGGCTGGGGGTGGGGGAAGGAGATTGACTACAAGGGAACTTTTGGGGTTGATAGACAGGTTCTATATCTTGATTGTGGGGGTGGTTACATAACTATACGTTGATCAAACTTATCAAACAGTACACTTAAAATGAGTGAAGTTTATTGTGTGTAAATAATAACCTAATAAAGCTGATTATTTAGGAAAAAAACATTTAATTCTTTAGTTTAAAAATTGTGGGTGATCTACACAGAAATCGAAATATAATGACGTACACCTGAAATTTATATAATGTTATAAACCAATGCTACCTCAATTTTAAAAAAAATGCAGGCCAGCCCCAGTGGCCTAGTGGTTAAGTTTGGTGTGCTCTGCCTGAGTGGCCTGGGTTCAGTTCCCAGGCACAGACCTGCACCACTCGTCTGTCAGTGGCCATGCTGTGACAGCAGCTTACATACAAAAAGAGGAAGATTGGCAACAGATGTTAGCTCAGGGAAAATCTTCCTCAGCAAAAAAAAAAAAAAAAACATAAGAATGAGGAGAATGAGAGTTTCTCTCTAAAAAAAAAAAAAGTAAAAAATGCTTCACAACAACCACAGAGAAGTTTAAAAGAGGGCAAATGGAATTAAAGTGTGTTAAGGTATTTACTGTATTTTTCAAGAAAAGAGTAAAGATATTGATTAACTTCAGACTTGGAGAACCTGAGACAGGAATTTGTTATTTCTAAAGTTACCACTAAAGGAATAGAAACAGATGTAATTTTCTAATCAGTGGTGGGAAGAAGATGTAACAGAAAAAAATACTGAATTAAAAGTAGGAGTAAAAAAGCACATAATGGATAAGACAAATAAGAAGCACAAAGTAAGATGGTATCTATACATTCAAATGCATAAGTAATTACAAGGCAAGTATATGCACCAAAAGATGGAATAACAAATTACCGAAATTTTAACCAAAGAAGGCCAGTGGTGCGATATCGACATTAGACAAAATGACTTTAAGGCAAAAGCATTACCATGGTAAGCAGGAATACTTCATAATAAGGAAAGGTTCAGATCACCAGAAATACATAACAATTTTAGATTTGTATGCACCTAAAAACACAGTCTCAAAATCATAAAGCAAAAAATGACAGAACTATATAGAGAAATAGATAAATCAATCTATCCACAATCATAGTGTGAAATCTTTAATACACCCTTCTCAGTAATTATTAGAATAAACAAATTTTTTCAAGTCAGGAGACATATTTGGCCAATATGTTTAACTTGACTGGGATGGACCTATATAGTCCACCGTACCCAATTACTGCAGAAGACACATTCTTTTCTGTCACTGTCCCCAGGCTGTAGCTGGGACACTGAGGCTCAGGGAAGATTACTGATTTGTCCAGCAAGATGCGGTGGAACAAGGTCTCCAGGTGAGTCTCTTGTCACCTAAATCACTAATTTTCTACTCTTCCTGGATAGTTCTAAATGCCTCCTGCTCCCCTCGGCCCAAAGTCCCTTGTCCCAAAGCCACATCCGGCTTCCCAGAGCTAGCCCAAGGCCAGGGTAACATTGCTGAAGGCTGAGGTGTCACTGAGGAAGGAAGAACTCAGGAAGCAATGCAGAAGGCATTGTTGCCTGCGGCCAAGATGCTGAAATTTGCCAGAGGAGGAAGCTTCCAACAACTGGGTGTGGTTCTCTGGCTGTTCCCAGACCCACTCCAGGAAGCTTGTAGATTCAGCCTTGAGAAAACTCTATATTCTCCATCGCTGGAGACAGTGGGCTTCCCTGGGCCCCCACGCTAAAAATGGCCCTTTGTGAATGGAAAAGGAGCACAGACGCAGGTGCCTTAAAGGGGGCGGAAAGCCCAAATTCATCTGATCTAGAGGCGGTGGCTGAGCAGCTGGCTTGGGGCCACCCCAGGAAGCCATTTCCCCAGGAAGTTAGACGATCATGGGAAAGTGGCCAGAAGATGGCAGGTCAACTCAGCCAACTTCTGCCCCTGAGGGTTACTCATCTGAGGGTGCCCACAGCCTGCAGGCACCACCCTGTGGGTAGGCCACCTTGTCCCTCTGCTTAGCGGCTATTCCGTGGGCATTTCTGGCTGTTCCTCACTTCTCTCCCTCTAGCTAGCCCTCGGTTCTAGACCTTGGCTGATAAGGGGACTACATTGGCTGCTGCGCCATTTTATTCGGGGGTGACTTTGTGCATTGATAGCAGTTCAGATTAGAAGAGCTCACAAAAAATGTACTCATTCAGCAAATGTTCATTGAGCAGCCATCATATTCCAGGCACCTTGCTAGGAATTGTGGGTAAAATGATGATGATGATGATGATGATGATGGCTAGCATTCACTGAGCACTCTCTATGTGCCAAGCACATGCTATGCACTTAAATGACTTACCTGATGCGGTCTTTAGAGTAGCCCTCTGAGATAGCATTGTAATGATTATCATTATTATAATGATTAGATAAGAACCTGGAGGCTCAGAAAGGTTAAGTGATGTGCCCAAGGTCACACAGCAAGTACTGGCAAAGATGGGACTGGACCAGAACCATGTTTTTTATCACAATGGTTCTTAAGATGAATAAGACTCAACTTCAAGTTATCAGCAGGTGGAAACTCCCAGAAGCAGAAAGTGCAATTCGCAGGAGCTCGCAGGATACGCAGATCCAAGGGTTGATGGAGCACTTCACCTCTGTGAAGCCTTGGTATTGGCCTGTGTGCACCCTGGGCAGGCTGGCTGCAGGCCCCCAGGCCAGGCAGATCGTCAACTTGGGCATCAGTCTCCCAGCTGCACCTACACACATACACACACACACACACACTCACACACACACACACACACACACACGAAGCCCATCCCAGTGGCCACTCAGCCGCTGGCTGCAGCTAGACTCCCTGATGAGTCCCAACCGTGGCTACCTGCCCGTGAGGACTTGATTCCAACCTGTTTTCCAGCCCTCAGGAAACAGAAGCGTGTGTGTTTTCTCGATGAGTCTGTGAAGGGGCTTCTCCCACATTTTTTTCCTTCCCAACAAAGAAAGGCATTCCAGCAGGGAGAAATTCCACCCCAGAGAGGGGACGAGCCAGGAAGGGCAGGTTTGTTCTGGACAATACCCTCTGGGATGATAGGAAGTGGAGCCCAGTGAGCTCCCCAGAGCCCCAAGGAAGTGGGGCCAGGAGGTGGGAATGGCTGCTCTTAGTAAGGGGAGAAACAAGAGTGAGCAGGTGGGAGCATGCAAACAGAGGAAGCCAGTGATGAAAAGAATTCTCAAGACACGGCCCCCAGAGCCACAGGGCGAGAGGGGCCCTGAGTGCGGGGACAAGACCAGGAAGTTCCTCCTTAAGATCTAAGCCATCAAGGCCACACATGGACGAGGTGGGGGGGACGCCAGTCCTGCCTACACGCGCTCAGACCACCATTTCCTGGCTAGAAGAAAGTGCGTCTGTGTCAGCAGGAAACAGCCGCTGTAGAGGTGTGACTAAGAAGATGGGAAGCGTGCTTTGTAAACTGTAAAATTCTGTACGTGTGTTTGTTAGCTCTTGTTCTCCTTTGGAGCATTAACCTTGGAAACTGTGACAAGTGGCGAGGCAGGTGACAGCACAGTGACAAAGAAACAGGAAAGCCAGTGTCAGTGAGTGGAGTTAGAGCCTTGTTGACCACAGGGGAGTGGATGTGGATTTTTGGAACAAAACTCAGCTCAAACTCCATAACTTGTCAGAAATAGGCTGGGAGGCACTGGCCACCTTGGGTCTCATTAGACCCCTAAGAGGCCTCGCCCACCCCCTAGCGAAGGCCTGGGACAAGCAAGTTGTTTTATCAGGTGGGGAGCACCTGTTTATTCAGTCTTTAATTCATTCAACCAATGTTTATTGGCTATCATGTGCCAGGTCGTGCAATAAAAAGTGTGATTACAACCGTGGTAAACACTATAAAAGAGATGTACACAGAGCCAAAAGGGCATATAATCAGGATATATCATCAGTTATATAAGGGCCTATAATCAGGATAACAGAACTAATCTGGTAAAACCAAAGATGTTGATAATGAAGCTGAGGTCCAAAGGATGCGTGGACATTAATTAGGTAAAGAGGGAATAGGAGAACCAGGCGTAAGGAACAGTTTGTGCACAGACCCTGCAATAAGCCAGAGAATGGCATGTGTATTGGTCAGCTTTTGCTGTGTAACAAGTCACTCCAAAACTTAGTGGCTTAAAACAACAACCACTTTTTTCAACCCATAATTTTGTGGGTCAGAAATGTGGCCAGGTTCAGCCAGGCAGCTCCAACAATCTGGGTCAGGCTGTGGCCAGTCTTGGCTGGGGCTCACTCGTGCATCAGCATCAGTTGCCAAGTCAGTGGAGAACTGGCTGACCACTGGCTGGGGCTCTTTGGTCCTTCGCCTCATGGTCTGTCATTCTCCAGCGAGCTACCCTGGGCTTCCTTCACAGGGCAGTTAAAAGGCTTTCACAAGGCAGCCAGAAAGGATGATCTCAGGTACTTTTCACGTGTCTGCACCCATCACACTTGCTGTTGTCCCATTGGCCAACGCGAGGCACACGGCTAAGCCCAGAGTCAGGCGTGAACAAATTGGGGGCTCTAACTGCAACAGTCTACCTCACTGTGTTCAAGGAATTGAAAGAAGGCAGGAAGATAGAGAGTGAAGAGTGAAGGGGAGCGTGGAAAGGGTAAAGCTGGACGTGGCAGGAGCCAGGACACGCAGGGCCTCCCAGAACACACTGAGAGTTTGCTCTTGACCTTAAAAGCAGGCAAGCCCTCTGCTTTCTGATTCTCCGTCATGTGGGTTTGGTCAACATAAATAAATCCCCGGAAGGCCAGCTGCCCTGGGTGACCTGGTAAAAGGGATTTTCCAAGCCTGAGAAGCTGAGGGCAGGATGTGGAGCATGGTCTACCCCACATCCCTGCCCACAGCCTACACAGCAATAAATGTGCCAGATCTTCCCTCCTCTGTGCCTTTGTACCTGCTTCTCTCTGCTGGGAATGATCTTCTTGCACGCTGCATAGGGCCAGTTCCTACCTCCCCAAGACTCAATTCAGCCACCACCACCCCAAAGAAGCCCTCCCTGAATTCTCTAAGTCCCAAGACCAGGGGCACATCGATGAGACCAGGAGGCCTAGGGCATAAGCCTGGGACTCATTATAATGGCCTCGTGGCCAAGTTGGTATGGGGCCCAGCCCTGCCCATAGGGCACACAGGCACAGTGCTTCTCCCACGCTGTAACCATTTTTTTATGTCTGCCTCTCACTAGACTGTTTCCTTGAAAGAATGCCCATAACCCCAGGGCCTGAACATACAAGAGGCAGAAATACTTGAATGAATGAATGAATGAATGGTGAATGATCCCACCACAAAACAGGGCTTTCCTCTGAATGCCCCAGCAGGCGTTATTAAATTCTTCTATCATGGCAGTTGAGGGGAGGGGATCTTTCCAAGTGGCCCAGTGTCTCCAAGTTCCAACATGAAGCCACCCGCCCAGAGGAGAGGAGCCCCCTGACTCTGGGACAATCCAAGGCAGGGCAGGGGGAGAGTGAAGAGAAGGGAGCTACTTGGGGGGACATTTGCCCCCACATCATTTACATGACACGGAAAGAATCAACCAGCCATGGCCTCCATGGGAGAGGCCTTCCCTGGGTGCTGGAACAGCTGGCCGGGGGCTCTGAGCGAGGCACTGATCAGCTGGGCACTGATGCCATGAAGCCAACTTATGAGTCAGCTCCCTCATAGCAGGCTGGAGGAGCAACTCCTCTGAACTGGGGGCAGAGAAGAGGGCACCGGAAGCCCTAGGCCCTGCTCACCAGCCCTGACAGAGACTTTTCCAAACCAGCCTACTGTTCTTGAAGGATGAGGGTGTAAATCATACCGTCTCCCTTTTGCAGAAAAGAAACCTGAAGCCCAGGGAGATAAGCCTTTGACTCATTGGCCACTCTAATAGTCATGGCCACCCAGATAAAAGACTACATTTCCCAGCCTCCCTTGTGGCTAAATGTGGCCATGTGACCAGGTTCTAGCCAATGAGACATGAGTGGAAGTGATGTCTATAACTTTGGGGGTTTGCTCACAAATGGCAGAGGTGTAACCTCCTTTCTTGTTTTTCTCTTTCCCAGTGCCTGGTGAGCTGTCTTGGACCACATAGCCAAGGGCAACACCTTAGAATGATGGAGCAGCAACAACATGGAAAGAGCCAGGGCCCCTGATATCTGGGCACACAAGCTGGGAGCCACCGCGTCAGCCCTGACCAGCTTATGCCTGCACGCACTGTTAAGTGGGAATACAACAAAATAGCCTATCTTGATTAAGCCACTGTTATCTAAGGTATTTGCTATTGCCCCTGAGTCTATATCCTCCTGACTCATATAATATGGTCCAGGACCGAGTTTCCTCCGGAAGCCCAGGACTAACAGGGCTGCCTAATCCCGGGCACTCTCATTGTCCCGGGACCACGGAGCTGTGATCCACACCCCAGGGACCAGCTGTCTTCTTGGAATAAGAGCTGGGGAAACTGCTTGGAGGAAGCCACTATATTGCCAAGGATGGGAAGGGAAGTAAGCACAGCTCATACTCCACCAGTGTAGACACTGGTGTACTTGCACTAGTTGTTAAAATACTGAATAATTTCACACCGGTTGATGAGCAGCTCTGCCCTGAGCCACCCCACCCCTCGAATGTTCCCCCTCCCCAGGCCCCAGATCCAGCAATTAAAGGGGTAATACCTGACACAGAAAGGGGCCACCAGGACCTCATCCTGACCTCTGGACATTAATTCAGCAAGCCATACCACTTGTTAAATATTTTGAATGTCACTCCGGCTATAAAGTGATTAAAGGGAAATCAAACCCTGAATTCAGTCTCAAGGGTGAGGAGGGTGACATGAATTCTGAAAGCCAGGGACTTGTCATTGAATTCCCACCTCCACCCTCTTCTCCCTCTCCTCCCCACATCCAGAAACACCCAGCCCCCACCGAGGCCTGCCCTCGCCCGTTCAGACGGCCCACAATCACACCCAGACATTATTGCACTCTTTTATTTACAGAAAACACAGATAAAGCATTTCAGTGTTCATTTAGCAAACTGATCCACTCTTTTTTTTTTTCTTTTTGGCACAAAGAAATATCACAGATGGACCCCAAGATCAATCAGAAACGCATAAGATTTATCAGCCGTCACTGGTCCAGAGGCAGCCACAAGACTCAAACGGACAGCATCGCCACAGATTGGAAAAAATAAACAAGGTCCGCATTCACCTCACAGTAAAAACCTGCTCGCCGACAGGCAAGGGCGGGCAGCAGGGGGCAGTCTCTCTGCTCCAAGGGGGCAGTGGGCGTCGGGGGCAGGAAGCAGGATGGGGTGGGATAGACACCGTTCATAAATTAGAAGTGGCCTTTTTGTTTTGAACCTCTTACCTTGTAGAAGTAAGAGAGTGCAAAAACTATCATACCCTGACCACTTGTCCATTCAAACAGCTTCCAGAAGTTGTGTGGTTTGGGGTGTCGCTCCTCGTGGGAGCCCGTGTGTGTGTGTGAGTGTGTGTGTGTGTGTGTGTGTGTGTGTGTGTGGTGGCGCTTGTAAACATTGTCACCATTCACGCAGAGACCCAACATCCGAGTGTCTGAATGGGGTGGGATGGGGGCCGCACCCCACTTCCCGCCCCCTCTGCCCCAGTGATTCCTGTCCGAGACATTAGTGCAAATTTCAGAGACAAAAAGAGGCAGAAGGAAGTGGGGGTGGGCGGGGGCAGGAAGGACACCAAGACGGGAGTCGGGGGGGAGATAAGGCAACAGTTAAAAACGGTCCATTTTATCAAAACCGACACCACGTGCCCCTCATCCCCACCCACGGAGCCCTGGTCACGAGAAAGGGCGGAAGTCCCGCTCCTCCACCAGACTGATGGAGGGGTTCTTGAGCTCCTCCTCCGAGGTGGCCATCTTGTAGCCCAGCTGCGCCAGCACCCGCTGACAGGCGTTCTGGGCGAAGGCCACAATGTCATAGGAGAGGCGGAAGCGCCACTTCTCGGCCGTGGCCGCCGAGTTGCGCACGGTGCCATATTTGTGCTTGCCCAAGTTGGGGTCCCCCTGCGTGTTGTTCTGGATCCAGCGCGCCACGTGGCTGTCCAGGGGGATGCCCAGGAACCCGTAGATCTCCTCGGTCTTCTTCATGGGGTTCCTGGCCAGGTCCTCGTAGCGCACCAACATGTACTTGCCCTTGAGCCACGGCGGCCGCGTGAGGCCGGTGGACACGGAGTTGGAGAAGTCCTCGCACACCGTGGTCAGCTGCGTCACGTCCAGGTTGTAGGGCTTCCTCCCGGTGCCGTACCAGAGCCGCCAGAGCCGGTACGTGTCGCGGAAGGTCTCGCTGCGGGAGGCCAGAATGCCACGCGGGTCCCGGACCAGCTGGATGACCTTGAGGTTCAACCGGGGGTCTTCGACCAGGGCCCGCAGGTCGTTGACCTCGGGCACCCGCACGGTCTTGATGGCCACGTGGCTGCGCTCGCGACAGGCCTCGGCGGCCACGGTCAAGTTCAGGAGGCCGCACTTGCGCACGCAGTCGCCCTCCTCCAGCACCAGCTCGCCGGGGCCCGGGGGGTCGCACACGGGGCGCGAGCACAGCACCCTGCTGGCCCCGCGGCGGAAGACCCTGTCGGTGGTGTGGTTGACGGGCGGCGGCTTGATGTAGTTCTCCAGGAAGTAGAGGTCACAGTCGTAGAGGCTCCGCAGGAGGTCGCGGCTGGCGCCCAGCATCACCCGCCGGTCGGCGGGGCTCTTGCCCTGGGTGAAGCGGGGGATGAGCGTGTTCTGGACGTGGTAGAGGGGCTCGAACAGGTAGAAGACGTCCAGGTGCTGGTTGAAGAGCTGGCCCACGAAGGAGGAGCCGCTGCGCGTGGTGGCCAAGATGAGGATGTGCGTCTTGCGGGAGAGGTTATAGGCGAAGGTGGGGCCCTCCTCGCAGAGCCGCTCCGCCAGGCCGGCCTCCGCCAGCCCCGGGCACGTGTGGAAGGACTTGGCGGTGAAGGTGCGGATGGCCGTGTACTGGATGGCGATGGAGGCCAGGGCAAGGAGGAGGACGGCCTTCCAGGAACATTGCATGGCTGGGCACCTTCATGGGGCTGCTTCTCCGCCACGAGGTCTGCGTGCAAAGGCGGGCAGCGGTCAGGGGGCAGCCAGGCTTGGGTGCCTCACAGGGCCCGGGGCACTGGCTTGCTCCCTTGGAGGAGCTGGTCTCCAGGGAGCCGGGGGAACTACCACCCCCAGTGCTCATGCGTGCACCTAAGGCCTAGGCAGCTTCTACGCCAGACTTCACATTCTCTGGGGACTCCTGGGAGCTTCTGGGGACCAAACAAACTGATCCCTCGAACCCCGGGTTCAACCTCCAGACCACCGCAGGGGCCTCCCACCAGGAGCCCTTAGTTCCTCACTGGGGCCCTGCTGTGCCCCGACTCCCACATTAGGGAATGACCAGTTCCTGGCTCAAGCCATTCCCCTGCCACTGCCTGTCACCCCACTGGCACTCAGTTCCCGTGTGGTCGTCTTTCCTCCACCCCCAGGAGGGAGAAGAGTCCCTGTCAGATGCCTCCTTCTGACCCATGTCCCCGCGCAGAAAGTGGCGCCAGGGGGGTGGGTGGGCTGCCAGCATAGCTCATCCTTGCCCGCTGGGCCAGGAACGGTGGACACCTGTGTCAGCCCTCCCCCTCAGTTTATGGACGCAGGTGACCAGCTTACTCCAGACGAGGGCTCCCGGGGCCTCTAAGAGTCACCTGGCCCACAGCAGAGACAGGGTCCAGGAGCTGCTCAGAGGCATCCCTTCCCAGGCCCCTGCACCCTCCAGGGTCTGCTCCTGGCCTGGGGGAGGGGTCCAGGCCACGGGGTGGATGACTCCCACTGACAGCAGAGTGAACCGGCTCCTCAGGCCCCCACCGTTCCTCAAGGGTCTCCACCCTTAGGCCCTCAGCCCCTTCTGCCCACAGGGTGAGCTCGGGGACCCCACTGTGATCCAGCAATGGCCCCAGAGAACCCAGGCACGACAGAGAGAAGAGGAAGGAGTGCAACAGAAGGGGCACCTCATGGAACAGAGAAAGCGTGAGGGATGGGGAGGACCCCGAGGCCAGGACCATGAAGGGTGTGCCAGGGGTCCAGGGCAAGGAGCCAACCTGAGCATCTGGAAGTTGCCCCCAAGAGAGGCTAGCTCAGCTACCCGCCCTGGGGGAAGGCTGGGGCTGCTCCAAGGGGAATGCAGGGAGGGCTCCCCCACTCACCAAAGAGGGGCTGCTCCAAGCTGGGGAGTCCGCAGACACCAGGTCTCCTGGGCCAGCCAGCAGTCCCAGCCTGTGCAGCGACCCTGTGGCCGGCAGACTGCAAGGAGACAGGGAGGGGAGGAGTTCTGAGGATGAGGGGGCTCCCAGTGCCCTGCTTCCCACCCTTTCTCTCCTGTGTGCTGTGCCCCACAGACAGCCCCCCAGGGCCGCTATCCTAGATCTATCACTGACCCATGGCTCCAAATAACCCAGCACCATCTCTGATCCCCTGGGTCCAGCCCTATGAGCCCTGGGCTGCATCCCACCCCCCACCCCCTACCCCTACCCTCCTAGCAAGTCACAGTCTCTCTGCTCACAGCAGGACCCAGTGGGCAGGGAGCTGGCCACCCTGCACGCCCAGCTGAGTGAGCTGGTGCCCCAGATGGGCAACCACCCCAGGGAGGCAGCCCCTCCACCACCCACTGCAAAGAAATCCACTGGCTGCCAACACCCCCAGGCCTGGCCAGCTCCTCAGCTCTGGTGACCAGACCCAACCAAACACAGCGCCCAGGGCCCAACAATGGGACGAGGGTCAGAGTCAAAGTTATCCCAGAAATTTGGGCCGGAGCACAGCCCAGATTGGTTCTGCATTTTAAATCAACAGAACAGCCTGACCCTTCAAATTTCAACTTGTCCAGTGACCCCAGGAGGGGTCTCAGCAGACGTCAGCAAGGGCGGGGGGCTCACCCCAGACCTCCCGGCGGAACCGGCAGCTCAGTGGACACCAGCCCAGACGCGGAGGCCCGCAGGGAAGGGACAGCCTGGAGGGAGGCGCTTCTTCCGACCACAGCGGAGAGAGGAGAACGGTCACCTGGAACTTAAAGCAGAAGTGGACGGGGCAGCGTCCCTGACCTCGAGGCTCCCCGCCGATTCTACGCTAAACACCAAGATCGGAGCATCACTTGGTTAGCAGCCAGGGAGTACTTGCGAAGCGCAGACAGAGAGCCCTTTATCTGCGTTAGCTCATTTACTCCTCGCAAGAGCTTTACGTGGAAGCCAGTGTTCGCTCCATGTCACCGGCGAGGAAACTGAGGCACAGGGAAGGAAGCGACCTGCCTGAGCTCACACGCCACCCCCTCCAGCAGGTTCCCCAGAGCCCACTCGTTCCCTCTAAGGAGATTTGACTCTGTTCCTCCCGCTTACACATCCTTGGCCTTCAAATATGCGTTCAGTCAATGTCCCCTGCCCATTTGTGGATCGGCGAGAGAGGGGCCGGGCATGAGCAGGGGACGGACAGACAGTTTCCAAGACGCAGAGCGTGTGCCTTCCCTTTGCTGACGGGTCTCGTGGATCTGCTGGCTCATGGCCGAGCGGGGGGCTCGTGCACTTTGTGAATATCCTCCCCACATCCTGCTGTTCGGCGGGACTCCTTTGGGGGCAGGGGGGTGGGTCCCCATTTCCCAAACCTGCAGCAGCGCCTGGCCCGGCTCACCCGACTCTTGACACCGTGTTATTCCTTACAGCCCCCTCTGGGAGGTCTGGCGTCTCACTCCCTCCCTCACTCCCATTGTTCAGATGGAGAAACTGAGGCTGAAAGACTAAGCAAATGTGCATATGCAAATAAGTAACAGAGACTTGAATCCTCTGGCCCAGACTCAGGCCAGTGCTCTGGCCCCTTCACCATCAGCTTAGAGGGAGAGGAACAGAATTGGAGCAGGCTGCTTGCCTTGGGGAGGGGCACAGAGGCTGAAATGGCAGTGGGCCAACTGAGGCTCTAGAGCACAGAAGTCCTGTTTTAAGTATGAAACTTGGCTTGGTACCTATAGGAAGCAGTACCGTGTCACCAGGTGGCAGCAAATAGGGGAACGGCACAGTTTAGATTCTTAGCAACTTTCAAAGTGATCAGAGAACAGCCGTAACTCAGACCACACCCCATCCCACTCCGTGGCAGCAGAGGATGCTGTCTCCATCAGCACGACTGGATGAGGTGCCCAGAGAGAACAGCCTCTCTGCATTAAATGTGGCTCCCCTGCAAAGTGCAGGCCCCACCCCCGCCCAAGTGCCCCGAGACTAATACAGATGCCTTTAAAGAACAGGTAGGGGGGCCGGCAGGGTTGTGCAGTAGTTAAATTCATGCACTCCTCTTCGGCAGCCCAGGGTTCACAGGGTCAGATCCCGGGCGTGGACCTACACCACCCATCAAGCCAGGCTGTGGCAGCGTCCCACAAAATGGAGGAAGATTGGCACGGATGTTAGCTCAGGCACAATCTTCCTCAGCAAAGAAAGAAAGAAAGAAAGAACAGGTAGGGGATGCCATCAACAACAGTGCTAGTAATATTTTTAAGTTATTTGGGGTCCATTCTTTAGTTGCAATGCCATTTCATTCGGATGTACCGCCTTTGTATTTATTCACAAACATCTGTCAGATAGCCAGCAGGAGCCAGGCACTGTCCTAGGAATTATAACAACACCACCACGAAGGAAGGAAAACACGGGGCATTCACGATCTTTCTCCCAGCCATATGTTCCCTTCACAGGCATCAGCCCCCCTTGCCCCCACACCCACCCTATGAAGTAGCTTCTGTCACATCCCCATTTTACAGATGAGAAAGCTGAGGCCCTGCAAGGTGAGGTAACCTTCCCAAGCCTATACCCTAGTAAAGGGCCGAGGCAGGATTCCAGCCCAGGCAGTGTGCTCTGAGTCCACACTCCAACCCACCCTCTGACCCACTCTCTGTCCACTATATTCCACCCACTGTGGTCCCCACCAAGACAGGAAACAGAGGCCTTAAAGAGATCCGCTTAACTCTAGGATTCCGGTTCCAAAAACGATTCACCCAGGGTTTTCTTTAAAGAGGAGCATCTGTCAGAGAGGGGACCATTTAAGTTTCTCCCCCACTTCCCCTCCCCACCCCCACCCAAAGAAACTTAAGGCCAAGATTGGAAGCTGCTGCCTTCCCCAATAAATCAGAAGTCACTGAAATCAGAGTAACATCTCGATGTTATAAAGCCCCAAGAAAGTAGGACTCAGGTTCACAAGGTGCAGCCTGGGCACCAAGGAGGGGAATGTGATCGAAGGCCCAGCCACAGGCCATCCCCCGCCCCCAGCAGGGCAAAGCCAGGGCATGGGAACGGGAAGGTAGAGGAAGTCAGGCCCTCCTAGAAATGCCCCCGCTCTCCTGCCAGCCTGGCAGAGCCAGACTTCGGGCTGGCCAAGCGTCCTTGGTATGCTGGAGACATCTGCCCTGGAAACCAGAGGCCCCGGGGCCAGGGCCCAAGCTTCCCAGGGGACCTTCGGCCACTGCAAGGGACTCCTCAATGCCCTCAGCCTCCAAGCCAGACTGGGAGCCCCAGGGCCCCTCCCTCTGGCATGGCCTCCCTCCACCTCTGATTAGTCCAAATCCAGGCAAACCTTGGACACAGGAGCCCAGAATCGGTAACTTCTGTTGGAAGGCTGGGGAGGTGGTGAACCCCACTCCCAGCAGAAGCTCCGGGTTCAGGGTCAGCCGCCTTCAGATGAGGGCACAGATTGGGGGCATCTCCACACTGGAGAACTGCAATTCAGAGCTAAGAGCTCCAGCCATGGACCCACACCCCCAGATCTGTCACTTAGCAGGTGTGTGGACCTGGGTGATCCACCAGCTGCCTCCGAGCCTCAGTTTCCCCATCAGTAAAGTGGATATAAGCATACTAGTGGCTGGAAGAATTGACTCAAAGCATGTAGTCAATGCCAGGCATATAGATATGAAACAGCCTCGTGCTTGGGACATGGGCTCTGGCCCCGGCCCCATTGGTGGCCAGATTTCTTCATCTCTCTGGGCCTCTATTTCCTCACCTGCAAAATGGGGATCATTTTAACAAGCTGTGGTGAGGGCTCATTAGTCAATACGGTGCATGGCATAAAGTAAGCAAGCACTCAAAGAATGTCGGTTACTATGATCATCATTAAATGTCTCGTTTGCTTTTTGTCTTGGGGAAGCACCTCAGGACAAGTCATCATTGACTCTGACAGGGAGGCTGACACTCTCCCTGACTCTGGGCCCAGACCTCTGCCTGGCAGGCCCTCAGCCCACTGCCCCTTCCTCCCCCGGCTGGCCGGGCACTTTCTCCAGCTGGGGCTGAGCCGCCGCAGTGGCTTTCCTGCTGCCCTCTAGTGGCCACAGCCTGTAGTGCAGACTCAGCCCTGCATCTTGGCTGTGTTCACAGTTCCTGGCCGGCTGCCGCCCGACGTGAGGCCGCAGCCGGTGGGAGGTGATGTTGCAGGAGGCAGTGAGGTGCGACGATGCCACGCCCACCCGGGCTGCCGGCTCTGTTCTGTGCACCCCCTCATCCTCACCCACAGACCGAGAGGCAGGCAGCAACAGGCAGCCTCTCCTCCCGGTCTCCTGCTCTGGCAGACGAAGCAACACTGAATTGATGTCACAGGCAGGAGCAGCCCACTGCCTCTGCCTTTCCTGCTGGGTGACCTTGGACTCACCCCCTGGCCTTTCTGTGCCTAGATCCAGGGACTCTAAGGGCCTCCCAGGCCTGACCACTAGGGTTCTCTGATCTCCAGAAGGCCCCATACTCCACTCTCGGAGTCAGGGCCACCCTCTCTGCAGGCAGGGGGACCCTCCTTTGGAGGTGGGAAGGCCCCGGTCATCTTTCAAGAAGATACCGGGGCTGGGCAGCTCTGCCCACCCTCCAGCCGGATCCATGGCTGCCTCCATGGGGCCCAAGAACCAAGGGGCTCCGCCCTCTGCCGAGTCAGCACCCCCCCCCCCCCCCCGGCCTCCTGCCCTATGAAATCCCATGCAAGCCAGAGCTGTTGCTCTTTGCCTTTTCTGGGCCACAGACCGCTTGGAGAGACACAATCCCTCTTCCCAGAAAGATCTATTTGTGCCTACAATTTTACACACATAACTAGAAGGCTCCTGGACCTAAAGCCCACCCATGGGTGCCCCTTCTCTTCCCAAGAGGCTTAACGCCTTCATTAGAAGCATTCTCCCCACCCCCAGGATTTTCTTTTCAACTGACCATACCATATCGCTCAAGATGTAAAAAGCCAGAGCCAGAAAACACACATGCAATAGTATACCACCACTTCTCATTTCTACAAAGGGGATGTGTGTGTGTATGTGTGTGTGTGTATTTGTATACATGCATAAACAACCACTGAAAGAATTTATACTGAACTGGTAACTGTAGATGCCCCAGTGGGGGGAACTAGGAGACCGGGGGAGGGGGTGGGAGGAAGGCACAGTTTACACTGAGTTTATAAACTCAGTTTCAGTTTATTAACTTTTGGGGACAGAGGGAAGCCACCCAAGCAAGAACTGGCGGGGTGACTGATGACAGTGGGGCAGTGAAAATCAGCGCTGGCCCCTCACTGTGCCTCCTATTCTGTCCCTATGGCACGGCCAGCCGGCTCTCCCCTCCCCCATGTCCAAGGCACCAGGGTGGAAGTCGCGACCTTTCCACCAGAATTGGGCTCTGTCTGCTCAGGTGGGCCACTAAGGACAGCAGTCACCTGGGGCTGCTGAGACAGGGCAGGAGCTGAAAAAGAGCGAGACTTCGAAGGGAGCCTGGGGCTGTGGGGAGCAGCTGAGGCCTGAGTCTGGGAAATGACTCCCCTCCCAGCTTTTTCTCCCTAAAAACAGTTTGTAAAGCCCTAGGGAGACAGGGAGAGCAGAGGAAAAGAACCCTGAACATCGTACTTCTGACCAGACTCAGGAGCCAGTATGGAGGGGCCCCAAGGCCCAGGGGTCCCAGGAACTGGGGCAAGGGGCAGGGGAAACTGGACAGGGAGGGAGGAGCTGGCAAACAGGCCTCTGGGATGGAGACTGCAGAAAGGAAATGCTTAATCCCTGAGTCTGCAGTAGCCAGCGGTGATCCACCATAGATGTTTGTTTAGTTAAGGCTAAAACACATAAAACAGCCAGGTGTTTTCTTCCTAAGGAAAATGAGCCGATGAAAATGAGGCAAGGGGAAAACAAGGGTATGAAAGTCTGAAAGAATGAGGAGCCGGATCAGGGTACAAGAGCCAAGCTACTTCTGGGCTATACATACAGGGCAGAGCCACCTGGCAGCCAATGGGAAAAGGGAAATATTTCATTTACATGTTTCATAGGATCCATGCAATGAAGATTAAAGCCTCTGCTCAAGAGATGCCCAGCTATTCCTGATACTGAATCTAGCACAAGATTTCTCCTGAGGGGTCTCCTAGAGAGCCCTGAGCACGTACTGCTCTCCTCAAGGCCTCATACCTAGTAAGCCTAAGGATAAGTTTCATGGGGCTGTGTCCTAGAACATCCTTCAAGGTGAGCAGTATGCCAACACATAATTCAGCCAATGCAACCTTCCAGAGACGGTAATCTGATGGTGTCCAGCCTCAGTCTCTGTGCTCTGGGTCAGCCCAGGGGAGATTGGAGGCCAAGGGCTTCTCTTTGGGGTCATGACCCCCCAACTTGAAATACTATGAGGTCCCCAGAGTCTGCACCAACACAAACCTGGTGTTTGTATACAGTCTCTAGAGTCCCCAGGCCCCACGGCCTATCCACGGACCCCACAGGCAGAGCCAGTCCATCCTTCCGGCACCTCCAATGGGGGCACGTCCTTACAGTCATGGCTCCAAAGCACGCAGAGAGCAATTGGTTCGCTGACTTTCCACCAACAGCAGAGTTCTTCGGCCACCTCTCAAGAGCTCTGGTGTCACCAGAGTGACCAGAGCAGGTCACTCCACTGTCCACGCGTGATGACCCTGGGGACACCCATGGTGTCTCTAGCCTCCTTGAGGAATTACCCAGGAGCGCGCAAGGAGGCAGGCTGGGTGGTGGTTGGGAGCCCTCGCTGTGGGGCCAGTCCGGCCTGGGTCTGAATCCCACCGCTGTTGCTTTATAGCCCGAGACCTTGAGCAAGGCCCTTGCCCTCTGCCGCCTCAGTTGTCCTTATCTATGAAATGGGGAAGACGATCACAGAATCTTTCAAATATTTAGGCTGTGAGACAGAAAGCGGACCAAGCACAGTGCTGGGCACAGAGGGGTACTCCTGAATTAGGAACCCAGAGCGTCATTTGGAGGGGCTACTTAACCTACAAACAGCCAATCGCCGCCTGGAAACGTTCAACGAAGTTGAAACAGACGCCACAGCCTCCTCCTCTGAAGCTCCCGCAGCCTGTGTGGTTGGGCTGCAGACGGCCGCCGTCCTGCCCTGGGCCCAGCCGGTCGGCCGGGTCCTGGCCCCACCTGAGGGAAGTTTCCCGGGCAGTGGGGAGAGTGACTGACCTTCTGGCACAAGGCCCCAGTGTGCCAGCTCCCCTCGGGGGAGGGATGAGTCAGAGGGGCCGGTTCCCTGTCTCAGGCCGGTCCTCTGGTAGGCGGCACCCTTCTGCCCCGACTGACACTGGGCGGAAAGGCCCCGGTTTCCTGTCCCCCCTCCTCTCCCCGGCAGCCACAGCCAGCGTCGGAATAGTACCGGGGCCCCACCCCCTGGATACCGGGGTCGGCCATCCTCCCAGCTCTGAGGATGGGAAACGGCCAACAGGAGCGAAAGCACAGGCAGCTGCTGCTGGAGGGGCCGGGAGGGGGGCCATCTGCCCCCGGATCCCCGAGTCTCCAGTCTCGCGCCACCTGCATTAGGCCCAGCTGGCCCCTGGGGACGAGGGAGGGCTGGGCGTCGGGGAGGCGCACCTGAGCCTGGGGGCTGTAACGCGGGATGGAGGGGGCTGCAGGAGCGATACCCAGACACAGTCACGTCCGGCTCCCACCGTGGGCGCTTATGCAGGTACCATTGCGCCTCTCAGGAGGAGCGGAGAGGCCGGGGTAAGTGAAGAAACCGGTCTGAGCATGCGCAGCTAGTCCGTGGTGGGGCCAGAATTCAAGCTCAGCTCTGAGGACCCCAAGTCCCGGCCCTGACCACAAAGCTTAAGCCCCCAGAGCAATAGCACCTGGAGACTAAAGGGGAGAGGCAAGCAGTGCCAGCGCCAAGGTGGCCACCAGGATCCCAGCACACACTGGTGCCAATCTTGACCTTGCCATTCCCCCCGACCCAGACATGGGCTCATCCAGCAAACCCCGATCACCAGCTCTAAGACCAGGTCCCTGGGGTATCAGCTGGAGGGATGGGGGCTGCCTGTGGCCCTTCCTAACTGGTTCCCTGGCACACCAAAAGGGCCTGTGCCACCTTACCACTTCCTGGGGATTCTCTCCCCAACTGAATGACAGAAAGGAAGATTATCACAAAGACTAGAAGAGATAATGGGTGTGGCCATGCCTGGCGCAGTGTCCGTCTGATAGGCAGTAGCTAAAACACTCTGCTCCCCACTCCAGGGCTCCAGGTCTGGCTGGGCAAGCAGAGGGAGGAGTGGGTGGTTTCCTGGTCAAGGAGCCCAGGAATGCCCAAATCCTATGCAGCCAAGGGGACACCAAAAGATGTCTTTATTACCACCCAACCTGAAATGGGCTGGAATAGGGCTTACGGTTTGGGCTCAAGGCCCAGAGAAGGGCCCCCTGCTCCCTAAGCCCAGAACTTACCCCTAGCTCACCGCCAGTCGCAAGGAGGCCAGCATGGCTCAGCCTGTCACTCCTCTGTCTCCAGGATGAGAACTGAGGGGGAGCCAGCCCTGGTAACATGACAATTGGATGAGCATCTCTGTCCCTGCATCAACTGGGACCTCCATAAGAGACACAATGGATCCATTTCAGAGGTAAGTGCCCAAGGCTCACAGAGGTTGAGTGACTGCTCCCACAGCAGGGAAGTGGCAGGGAATGGACGTGGATTGAGGCTTTGGGGCGTTGTGGGTGAGGTGCATATGCCTGGAGGGCGTCGCCTCGCCAAGGTTCTCCCTAAAGTCTTCCCTTCCTTCCCTGCTGACCTCCTAAAACCCTCAGTCTGAACCACCCCAGGTAGCAGTCCTGACCCTGTACTTTCACCTTAAGTGGTTAGGAGCAACTTAGCAGAGGGTGAAACCCAGACCTTGGGTCCTGGGCAGCCTTACCCTCTCTGAGCCCCAGGTCCAAGGGAGGAAGATCATGCCCCCCTCCCAGGGCAGGTGAGGGGCTTAAATGAGATCTCGCACGTTACGTCTTAGCATAGCGCCTGGTATAAGGCCATCCCTCAATGATACCTTTGGAGTGTCAGCATCACACTGGCGTCTTCATCTGCCTGCAGAATCCCTGAGGGAGAGCTCCAGGCCCTCCCTCCGTCCACCTCCCACCCCCAGCGCCCACCTTGGGCCCCCAGCGCACCGCAGGGCCTCAGTAGGTGCTAACCCACTCGCCGCCCCCAGCAGAGACCCAGAGAAGGGACGGGCTGTGCCCTGTTCCCCATCCCAGAGGAGGAGCCAAGAGGAGCAGTCCTGACGATTCCCGGCCCACAGCCTTCCCGCTTTAATCAAGGAGCAAACACAAAGAGGGCTCTCTAAATATTTAGGAAACGCGGGAACTCTGTGCCCCACGCGGCACCGTGGGGATTTATAAAGAACAAATCATGCTTGACAAACTTGATAGCTTTCTTGATAGAATTACAAGACTGGTAGATGAAGGAAACGCAGGCAGGGTAATATATCTTGATTTTTAGCAAAGCATTTGATACAGCGCCTCTAGTAATCTTACAAAATTAATTCAAACAGACTTGGCCCTAAGCACTTGTCATGGGGCGGGAAGCAGGAGGGGTAGGTCCCAAGGATCCTAGGTGGAGGAGGCAAGCCCAGGGGCTAGGGGCTGAGGGACGGAGCCTGGGAGTGGGGGCAGGGCTGCCAAGACCCAGCGCTGGGTCAGATCTTATCTAACATCTTCATTAATGATCCTGAGAGAGGGAGTAAACAGTCCGTTAATGAAATTTGCAGAGGATATTAAATTGGAAGGTGGTGTGAACACCAACGAGGATAGCAAAGTGGTCCAGAGAGACCTGGGCGGGGGGAAACCTTGGCAGGAGCTGAGAGTGGAGGGGGGGGTATGCAGGGGGGGATGCTGGGCAGCAGTTGGGACTACCTGGAGAGCCAGGGAAGAGGGAAGGGCATCCCCAGGGCTGGTGTGGGGCTGGGAGTGGCTACAGCCAGCTGGGGTTCTGGCCAAACAGGCAAACCCCAAGAGTCTCGGTTTTTCTGTGAAATAGAAGGAAGAGCCGGCAGATACGGAAGATGCCTTGTAGCTCTGACAGCTGGCAGTGATGGGGGGCGTGCCTTTAGGGAGCTTGGAGCTGAAGCCCACCTTACAGAGGGAAGGAGGGGAACAGTGACATGAAGAGGAGGGGTTGTCTGCTCCTCTTCCAGCCCAGGGCAATGGAGAGAGGAGCTGGTGAGGGAGCCTGCGGCTGAGCCATCACCGGCGCCCAGAATGTCCCGGAGCCACTGCCCCGATGCTGTCCAGGCAGGTGCTGCTGGGGCAGGCAGCAGGGGGCAGGGCCCTCTCCCAGCCGGCCGGGCAGTAACACATCAGCTCGTGGCTGAGGCTGGAGCCCCGAGCCTGTCCAGACTTGTAGGGTGTGCTGGGAATACTTCAGCCATAGAGGTTCACTCTCGAACCAGTAGGGAGGTGGGGGGCAGGGCCTGTTATCTTTCTGGAGAGTTCCTGATCCCTCTTTGGTGGATCCTCAGGAGGGAGATGCTCCTCTGGCCAGGTGAACCAGCCTCTCCAGGATCAGAGAAAGCTGACCCACCCTAATCCCTTCTCTCTGTCCCCAGAGCCCGGACCTCTCCTGTCCCTCTCCCTCTGGCCCGATCCCAAGGGGGCTGAGGCAGGAAGCTGCCCATCCATCTGGACTTGGAGGATTTGTTCCCACAAGGCCCCTAGACAGGTGGGGTCTGAACAGGAGCCAGGACTCCCCAGCACGGTGCCGGGCCCTCAACAGCCTAAACAAACGCTCTGTGGGAGGAAGAAATGGATGGCTGGTTCCCAGCTGGGGTGTACCGGGGTTGCTGGGGGAGGCTCTTCCAGTGGGAGGCCAGCCCTGCCAGATGTCAGACCAGCTGCGGGGACACAGAGCACGGATCCAGGTGAACACGCATGCCGGGGGAGTTCCTTCCAACCCCTTGAATTAATAACAATGACACTTACTGAACACTTACTACAGCTCGTTCTGAGTGTGTCCCTCAGATTAACGCATGTGACATTCATGACAACCCTCCAAGCAGGTGCTTTTATTTCCCCCACTTCACAAGAGGAGGAAACTGAGGCATAGCGCAGCAGCCATGAGCCTTGGCACCTAGCCAGAAGGCCCATGGGAGAAGCAGCAGCCTGCCAAGAGCCCCAGGGGGAGCTGAGCAGCTCCTGATGGGGGGATCCCAGCGGGTGGGCAGAGGCAGCCCCTCCTGTAGGAACCCCAGAGCCTCACCCAGCCCCTCCTGCCCCCCTCGAAGGGAGTTGGTCCAACTCCTGCCACACTTGTGGAGCCTGATGTTACTCTACGTTCCCCTTCTCCCCCCAACACCGTGCTACACCGAGTCTTCCGAACAAGTCTGTTTCCATGGAAACCATACAGTGACTCAGGGCTTCGGGACCTTCTCTGAACCAGATGATGAATATCAAATGCTCCCTCCCCGCACCGATGCAGAGTGAGTTGGAAAAGCAAAGAGAGACCCTCAGTGGGCAAGGGGAACCCAGGGGAGTGCAAGCCTGGCCCCCCAGTGAGAGCCTGGCAGCTGACACACACACCCCCCAATATTAGCACTGTCAACACCACCCTTCCTCTGGAACTAGGGCCCTGCGGTCGAGGGGGCAGGGAGGGAAGGGGGATTCCCATCTCTCCTAACTGTGGCCTGCACATGGCCGAGGTGGCTGGGGGGCCAGGGAGGAGGGAGGCTGTCTTCGAGAGGAGCCTGACTTCAGACGCTGAACAGTGCTTCAGCATTCAGCAAAGAGGGAAATTTGGATTTTAGGGGGAAAATGTGTTTCTGCTTCAAGATGAGGAGGCCGGGTGTTAAGTGTAGGTGCCAGGAGGGGGGCGTGGCCATGATTGCAAAGCCCCAGCAGGGTTGGGGGGATCACTAGCAGAGACTTCCTCTCACTTGCCCCCCACCTGGCCTGGCCTAGGGCGGCTCACCTGCCAGGGTGGGGACAGCAACAGGGAAATGAAAGTTCGCAGTGCCAGGCTCCTGGCTCGGCAGGGGGCTGAGGCCCAAGGGCAAAGCCGTCCCCTCCTGTCCCCAGCAGCTCCCTGAAGATCCAGGAGGGAGGGGAAGAGAATCGGTCTGTCGAGGCTTGATACCTCCCTGGCGAGTCCAGTGTGTGAGTCATGCCGGTGAGAGGACTTGGAAAAGAAACAGGGTCATCGGGGGCCTGTGGGTGTCCCCAGCTGCTGAGGACTGGAGCCTGGGACCTGCCTGCCCAGGTACGGTCTCTGCCTGACACAGCGGGCCCCACCTCAAGGGGCCGAGGAACCCCTGAAGGCAGGTCCCTGGTACCTGGGCCCACCTGCTTGCCTCTTACACCCACTGGATCCTTTGGCTTCCCCCAGCAGCTACCTTCCCAGCCAGGGTGCCTGCCTCCTGTCCCCAATCTTAGCTTCCCTCTGCCCCGGCCCCTACCAGCCCTCGGAAGGATGCTGGGCTCCATGTGTGTCCTTGACTGGACATCCACCTCCCCACCTCCTGCCTCCACCTCTCTGTCAACGGTCTAAGCCCATCCTCTGGCACCTGGACTCCCCACGGCCCTTCTTAGGAGCTGCCCCTTTAGAAGCGGCGTTTCAGTCTATAGCAGGAAACCTGCACCAGATGTGAGGAATCTAATCCTGGGAAAGGACAGGCCCGGATGGGAGGAGGGGACACCCTGTGGCATCGCAAATCAGGCCAAGGTGCCAACCTAAGGCGACCCTCTGGTCTTACTTTTTAACCCCTAGCTCCCCGGCCCGGGCTACTCTGGGCTGTTACTGTGAAAGCGAGCATTAGGTTCCTGGAGCCTGGGAGGGCTGCTCCTGGGGTCCTACCCAGAGAAGAGCAGGAGGGTGGTTCTGGCTTCCCGTGGGGGGCTCTGCACCATCCGGCGGCCCGGGCCCCGCGGGGGCCGAGCTCATCGCAGAGTGGTCGGTGCGGGTGCGGGTGCGGGGCCGGGGCTGGGAGCAGAAAACAGGGGGCAGCCCCCTGCCTCTGGGTGCAGCCCTGGTTTGGAAAGTTGGTGCCGCCACGGGGACCTCAGGGTCTCGAGGCGCCTCAGCAGCCCCGAGCCGGGCCGGCTGTGGGACGGTGAGCCCGGGGCAGCCCCTGAGTGCGCTCCGCAGCGGACGGGAGCGGGGCGCCTCGGGGCCGCCGCGCGTCCCAAGTTTGCCGCCCTCCCCGAATGGGGGTGGGGAGAGCTGGGGCGATCGCGGCGCTCGCCGCCACCAGCCCGGGGAGCCCCTTCCTGCGCCCAACACGCTGCCGCGCTCCCCCTGCCCCGCACCGCCGGTAGCGACTGTCCCCGAGCGGAGGGGCGTCTCCCACCGCGCCCGCGCCCCTCCCGTTGCTGCGGCGAGTGTCCGCTCCCGCCCGCCCCGGGGCCCGCGGGGCCCGGCCGATACCTGGTCGGGGGCGCACCGGGAGCCGCTGCAGCGCCCAGCGCCGGCTCCATCCTTGGGTCTGGAGTCAGGCTCGCCGGGGGCCGGCGGGCGGCGGCGGCGGCGGCGGCGGCGGCGGCATCCTCCGCCTCCCGCGCCCTCCTCCTCGGCCTCCCTCCTCTCTCCTCCTCCACCGCCTCCGCGCGCTCCTCACGGGCCCCTCTTCATGGCCCGGGGGCGCGAGCCCGGGGCGGCTCGGCCAGCGGAGAGCGTTCTCCCGGGCAGGGCGCGGGACCGGGGTCGGGGGCGCGAGGGCCCGGGGGGCGCCGGGCCAGGGGCCGGGACCCAGAGCGCCGCAGCCCCGGCGCCGGAGGACAGCAGCAGCCGCAGGCGCCGGAGCCTCGCCGAGCGCCCGCCCGCCCGCCTTGCGTCCCGAGCTCAGAGCGGCGGCGGCGGCGGCTAAAGCGCCGAGCGAGCGGCGGGCGCTGCGGTCCCGGCTCCACCCCCCCAAAGCAGCCCGCCCCTCGGCTGCCGCCCGCCCCTTCTCCTCCCCACCCCTCCAGCGCGCCCTCCCGTTCCCCGCGCCGCCCTGCCGGTTCCCGCCCCCGCGCGGCCCCAGCCTCGAGCGCTCCGGACACCAGCTCTGCAGGCCAGCTCCTGTGCCACCCCCCACCCACCCCCGGGGAAGAGCCACACCTACACCCCGGGTTTGGGGAGGCCGGCGGGCGAGGGCGCAGGCTGCCCGCTGGCACCTCTTCCCGTACCCTCCCAACACCCCCCAATTGAGGGTGCCCACCGAAGGCCTTCCGCCTGAGTGCCCCCCCCCCCGCGCCCAGAAGTCCGGCTGGACCCCCAGCCTGGCCCCGGGTACAGCTGTCCTCTACCCCTTCCCCAGTCGGCGCAACGGAGGGACTCAACCCAGAACAGAAGCCAACCGCCTTTCGGTGCCAATACCCCAACTCACACCCCCAGCCGACCCCCCACCCCCACCCCCTCTTTACTTCTCAGGTGTGGAAGTGAATCATTTGCCTCTGTCCGGTTGAGCCTCTTGGCAGGGTCAAGGGGCGGCTTAGGGGGCCATTAGAGTGGATTTGCTGGCAGACCGTCTTCCAGGCCAGTCCTCCACCCCGCCCACCCCCTCCTACCAGACTGCCGCTGGCGCTCCTGGGTGGAAATCTGGAGCCACCGCTGCCCTTATGTAGGGGAGACCTGCAGGCCGAGCTGGCAGGCTGAGCAACTCAGTCCTTCATTTTTTGCACAAATATTGACTGAGCATCTCCCGCAGGCCAGGCCTGCATGGGCACCAGGGACTCGTTGGTGACAAGACAAACGGACCCCTGGCCTCTCAGAGTGGAGTGGAGGAGAAGCAGGGTAAACAGACAGACAATACCATGTGATCAGTGGCCCCTGGGCTGGAGAGGACGGCAGGGAATCCCAGCTCTGCCGCCACGTCTGGCTGTGCCAGGGCTGACCACCAAGGAGGCCCATTTCCTCAACTGGAGAGGGGTGTGCGGTTGGGCTGGCTGATCCCCTGGTGCTCCTCGGCTCTGACCAAGCAATTATCTTCTCAAGCCAGGAAAGGCAGTCAGCTTCCATCTCCACCAGTCTCTCTGAATTTCTGATTTCCAGTCACAGCCTCTCCATCACTCCCGGACAGGGGCCAGAGAGGCTGCATGACTTGAAAACTCCAGGCACCCTGGGAAAGCCTCCTTGCCTAGGTATCAAAAGCTTCACCCACACCACAGGCAGCGTGGTAGAGTGGTTGGCACAGGAGCTCCCCGGTCAGAGCTGCCACGTGTGTGCTGTGTGACTTTGTGCGAGTGATACAGCCTCTTCGTGTCTCCGTCTCCTCATCCGGAAGATGGAGATACTGGTCCTCACCTCACGGGGCTGCTGTAAGACACCAGATGGTGAAAGGCATGTCAGCACTCAGCACTGTGTCCGGCACGTGGTAAGTGCTTAATAATTGCGTAGTGTTGTTACTTTGGTGGCTGGTCGGTGTGCAGGGTAGCCAAGAATGAACATCCACCCACTCACCCAGAGGAGAATGTGGCCTCTGTGCTTCTCTGGGGGACTCGGGACTCGGATCATCAAGTCCCTCTCTCCACCCAGAACCAGATGGTATGAACCCCCTGCCCCCCAGGGTCTCACCAGACCAAGTGGTCATTTATCTTGGTCACAATTGCAAATTCGTAATTATAAACTTCCCACCACCACCTGCCGCGAGCCCAGCAGCGGATGCCCGTCAAGCCAGAGTGTGGTCCAGTGTGCTCCAAGATCACCTTCCACTGTGTGTTCCTGCAGCGGCAGCCTGGCCCCCGCCCTGCCCGCCCTCCACCCACCGCAGCCGGGATGGGAGCGCCAGTCCTCAATCCTGACTTCAAGGTGACCAGGTCTGTTTCCCCCCCTGCCCCCGCCACCACCCAGGAGTGGCAGTGCTCTGGGATGCCTAACAACAGTGCTGACCTTCCAGAAGCAAGGACTTCGTGTTTCAAACCCTGTTTGTCCCTCTGTAGTAAAGGGACCTCTGACAGCCTGGAGCTGAGCCATCAGAACCTTCCCTTTCACCCTGAGTTAATCCCTCCCAAGTGTTCAGCCCGACAAGAATAGTCAGGGTTTAGGGAGCGCCTTCTCTATCTCGCACTCTCAGATCCAGAGCCTCATTTTTCAAATTCTGGTGTATTTCGGGTGGAGAGGAGGGAAATGTACAACTGGCTGACATGAAAAGATTGGTGTGGTTGCAATGTAAAGATGGAGCGGAATTTGGATTTTTTTTTGAAGAACATTTAAACTCTAAAAATAGACAATAGACCTGGTGTCTCAGGAACACCGAGATTCTGTTGCCAGTTTCCTGGAATCTCCCAGCTGACAAGCAGGAGTGTTTTGTGAGCACCTACTGTGTGCACTGCGCTGCAGCAAGTGCTGTAGGGGAAAGGGAGGAGGGAAAAAACAGAAGCAGAGGCCTTTGCTCGGGGAATTTGGATCCCACCCTGAAGCAGCAAAGGACAAATGTGATGGAGTACAAAATACGTAGCCTTGGAAGTCAGAGGAAGATGGAGCCTCAGAGGGTTGTTCAGGGAAGGCTTCCTGGAGGAGGAGGCAGTTAAACTGGGGCTTCAGAGATGGATAGGGCGTAAAAAGGCAAAACAGCAGGAGAGCCTGTGAGAAGAAGCAGCAGCCAGATGGAGCTTGTTTGTGGGATAATAGGAAGATTAATATTTAAGGTCTCTCCCTGTGCCAGGCTCTGTGCCGTTTGCTTTTTGTGGATTATTTTGTTTAACCGTCAAAACAGCCCTGTGAAGGAGGTGTTGCCATTCCCATTTTACAGACAAGGAAACTGAGAGCCGGTGAGACTCAGCAGCCTGCCCAGGTTTGCAGCGCTGGTGAGCGGTGGAGCCGGGATTTGAGCAAGAAATCTGCCTCCACGCGCTAACCTCTCCACTGGGCCACGTCCTGCCAGCCTGACTCTAGCCGGGGTGCCTGCAAGGAGGAGCAGGGGGTCCAGTGAGCTAGGGAGGGCAATGGCGGGATGCAGGGCCTTCAGAAGCCCCCAGACAGAGGAGTTTCCGAGATAGAGCCCCTAGGCCTTCCTGGGGACCTCTAAAATGAGACATGCCCTCTTCTCCCCTCGGCATGCAGGTCCCTGGGGTATTTGGAAATTGCTTAAGGGACTTGGGGGCTCAAGATTTCGGCTTTTTAATATCTCTCGCCTGTCCATGCGGTGGCGGTCTGCGCCACCCACCTTGTTATTTCAGTCTGTTCTGGGAGATTGATGGCCCAGCCTTTGATGTGAGATCTGCCGCTGCGATCCTCAATCTCCCCCGTCTCGCGGGGCACGCTGACAAGACAGTGAGGGCACGGAGGATGGCTCCTGGCTGTGCCCAGACTTCAGGCCTGAGAGCCCGCAGCACCTGTGGAGAAAGTTCCCGCCAGAAAGTCCTGGGCAGAGGCAGCCAGGCCAGTGGACCCGTCCTCTGCAGCCTCAGTTTCCCCACAGGTGATGTGAAAGGGGTGCTGCTGACAAGGTCAATTCAGCAGTAGAGTTGGAGGGGGGAGCCCTCACAGGCGAGCTGAACCAACTCCCTCATTTCATAGATGAGCAAACTGAGGCCCAGAGAGGTTAAGTGACTTACCCAAGGCCACACAGGAAGTGTGTTGAGGCTTCAGCTGGGTCTCCAGCTTTTTGAGGAAAAGGTCTCTTACGTATCGCTTGTTCCCCCAATTCTTCCCTGTTCTGGATGAATTCCTCTTCTGGATGAATCAAGGGACCTGAACTTCTTTGTGTTTGAAATAAAACAAATATTTGAGGACTTTACCTCGGGCCAGACGCTGGACCGGTCCCTCAGATTTAGATGATCGCATGTCTCCCTCATAAGATCCCCACGGGTCACCGGGCCCAGAGGTCGCCAGGCCTTACCAGCTCCTGGACTCAGAACACAGCATCATTTTGGCCAAAACCCGCAAATTCCTGGTCTTGCCCTCTCCGGCCCTATCAGGTCCTCAGCTGAAGCCCCTGGAAAAGCCACCACACCGCGCTACCTACAAGGGTCTCTGTGACTCCCTCGCAGGGTCATTGCGTTGCTCCCAGACCAGCCTGTCAGCAGCAGTCACCTCTGGCCATGTGTCATGTTTGTCTGCTCCTGCCCTAGAACTTGGCATAGACGGGGAGGCTGCTTGAAGGAGTGCCCCCGCCCCCCTACCAGGCCTCCCTGATTACGGCCCTTGTGGGGAAGCTGATGTCCAGGCAACAGGATGACTCCTGGTGCTCCCATAGCCCCGGTCCTTGGGCTGCCAGAGGCTGGGAGAGCAGCATCTTCCCCAACACAGGGGCCCTCGGTCCCCAGGGCCCCAAAGCATAACTGCTCGTGCCCCAGTCTGTCTCCCAAACATCTCTACCAAGAGCTTATCCTGCGGGTGGCCCCAAATGCAGGCTGGGGGGCCAGGGTGGAGGGCACCATTCCCTCCTTACTCCTTCTGTTCTCGGAACCTTTCCCAACAGACGTCCCTCTCCTTCTCCAGTGACAGAACAAAATGCCCCAAGTAAATCAGAGGATGCCAACAGATCCTGGTGGATGGGAGGAAACAGGGAAACTAAGTGGTCTTCTTGGGGTGAGCAGCCAAGTCACAAAACACCTGCCGCCAGACCACCCTGGTGGCCCCAGGACTCTGCCCTTCTGGGCCTGGTGGGTGGGAGGCAGGAGTGGTCTGGGTTGGTCCTCTGCCGATCGAAGCTGGCCCCATCCCATCCTCAAGGCTCCATCTTCCTTCCTCTGGCCTCACGTGGTCCAGCCCAGATCTTGCCAAGGCCAGTCTCATCCAAGTCCCCAAAGTTTCCAGGAGGAAGGAGAGGTCAGGAAGGCCAGATGTCCACCTCCTTCTGAGGAAGGAGCCTGCTCCTGCTCCAGCATAGAAGTTGGCCTTCCCTAAGTCGCTCTGCTGGCCATTGCCACGCTCACCCCCGGAGCCCCAGCCTGAGGAGAATCAGGGGACCCAATGCTTCCCGCGGTGCTTCCCAGAGCCTGCCTGCCCGGGAAGCGGAGAGGTGGCTGCAGGGCCCGTGTTCATCTAGAGAAGACTTCCGCCTCAGGCTCCCCAGCCCGGGGCATACCCCACGAGATACACAGCCACAGAGCTGTGAGGAGATGGACAGACTGACCAAACGGGGCCTGAAAGGGCTGCAGACCCTGTGTCTGATCTAAAAATAGGGTACAGTGACTACCTCACAGGCCCTGGGGCTGGGGAGGTGGTGGGAGCTGGGGGCGGACAGAACAGGATCGTGGGCTGCAATTAAAACTCCCATCCTGGGTGCTTCCCAGGCCTCTGTAGGGCTGTTTCCATGGCAAGGGAGGCTGGCCTGGAGAAGACAGCTCCTGGCAGGCCTGGGCTCCCTCCCCTCCTCCTGCCCACAGAAGCCTCAGCCCCTGGGTGGGACAGTTCAGACCAGGGTGCACGGTCCAGCTTGGCAGTGCACAGGCAGAGGCCCAAGGTTGGTGGGGCAGGTGCCCAAGCTGACAGAGATAGGGAAGGAGGGACAGTGTCTGGGGCCCAGGGAGCAACTGATGACATGTCCTAGGACTATGGGGAGGCCACCAGGGCCCTGGCCCAGAGCAGCTGGGAACGGGAGTCTGGTCTGTAACCTGTGGCAGGAAGAAATGAAGCCCCCAGGAGGCCGGGATCCTGGTCTAGTAAACCCTTGCCCCCACCCCCCAGGTCCTCCCAATCCTCTCACTTGCCTCCAGGCCAGCCCCTCCCTGTTCTGCCTCCTGCCCTCTCACCCCTCATCTCTCATTGCCTCTTGCTCACGGGGGCTCACCTCACGTTGGCCCCCAAGGCAAACCCTTCCCCGGCCCCGAGAAGGTAGGAAGCCCTCCTGGCACATTCCCTGCTGGCAGATGGTGATGGGCAGGGCGAGAGCAGGCGCTGCCTGGATGTCACAGACGGGCACTGGAGGTAAGGACAGGAGACAGACGCCAGGGCTGTCCCTAGGCCTCAGCTCCGAGGAATCCTGGAGAAGCTCAGCAGGCGCACAGATTCTCCTTTCACGCCAGTACACACAGGTCCCGCACTGAGTCCAGCCCAGAGGTAACCGCGAGCCTGACTCTGGGCCCGCTCCCGGGGTGCGAGCCGCCTGGCAGGGGAGGCCTGCTGCTCGGTGGTTCCCTATGGGCCAGTTTCTCCCCCAGCCCCCAGGCTGCCCTCACTGATTCCCCCCAGGAGGGGAGAAGCGATAAGTAAGCATTCAATGTCCACCTCCCTTTCTCATCTTGTCCCCATTCCTCATCTGCACCCCGCCTCTCAACTCCGAGGGGCCAGCTCGGAGGGAACCATCCAGAGGCACCCCAGCCCCCGGCATTCAGAGCCAGAAGGCCGAGTGGAGAAGGCCGAGAAGTGTCCTGTGGGCTCCCCCTGCCCAGCCCCAGGCAGCCCCGGGGCTCTTGACCTCCTCCCTCAGGAGAAGGAGGGCAAGTGGGTGTCCTGCCAGGTGTGGTCAGCCTTTGGTCAAGGGCCCGTGGACACCTCCCACTGGACAGCCCAGCCCTGGTCAGTGCCACACCGGCTGGCTCTGGGAACTCAGCCCGGGAACAATGGGCCCATTCACACAGCCTGGGCTTTGCACAATGGCCCTCTTGGTGTATCTCCGTGGCTAGACGGTGTGTGAGTGAGAGTGAGCGTGTATGTGTGTTTGTGTGTGTGTGTCTGTGTGTGTGTGAGAAAGAGAGAATCTGGAGGTAACTGGAGAGCCCAGGCAGAGACGAGAGAAAGCACCGACCAGGAACTTATTTATAACCATCCTGGTCTTCATCCTTTGTTAGACAACTACCGCGTGCTAGCACTGTCCTAGGAACTTGCATTATCCTCGCAGCAAGTGAGTCAGTTCCAACATTACCCTCGTTTTAAAGACAACCGAGGTGAGGTTGTAGAAGTCAGAATAATGGTAATTTCTCGATGGGGGTATTGACTGGGAAGGAGCACAAGGGAACTTTCTGGGGTAATGGAAAGTTCTTTATTTGGGTGGTGGTCACAGGGGTATATACATATGCCAACATCCATTGCTCTGTCCACCGAAGATTTGTGCATTTTGCTGTATGTAAATTATATTTCAATTAAAAAAAAATGTCAGAACAACTGTAGAATGGAATATTCCCCAGCCATACCTAGAAGCTAAGGCAGCTCTTCGCATGCTAGTATAGACTGCCAAGATACACTGTTAAATGAAAAAGAGTGATGTGCAAAACATTAACTTCTGGACAGGATGCAAACACATACTTTAAAATACTATCTGTATGTATCTGCCTCTGTGTGCTTGGTTTATCTCTGGACAGACACACAGAAAGCGTGGCTGCCTCTGGGAAGAGGAACCACACGGCTGGACACAGAGGCTGGAGGTAGACTCTCCACAATATACCCTTTTCTTAGCCCAGGGGAGTGTATTACTTATTCAAAAAGTGAAATTACAACAAGAGTGCCTGAGTTGCCAATTCTCAAGCCATTATGTCCATTGCTTCAGTGCATATAATTCCAAAGTCAAGCAGCCACTTTTTCCTCCCATCTCCAGACTGTCTCCCCCCTCAAACCCAGTCAGACTGTATCTGGCTGTGGCTGCCCAGCTGGGAAAAGTTCACGGCTGAGCTTGACCAAGGGCCACCCAGAACCCACAGTGGCCTGAGAGCCAGGAGGCTGGGCCACAGCTGGAGCTGTAGAAAAGCTGCTGACGTCACAGAGCCGAGCCCCTACGGGCCCCTGACTCAGGCCCTCCAGCTGAGCGTGACTGTCCAGGTCCCCACCCAGCCCACTGCTCCTCACTCTACTGTCACTGCCTCGAATGTCCCATCCCTGGTGTCTCCAAGTCAACCCAGGAAAGTCCAGGCCCAGGGGGCCAACACGTGGGGCCAGAACACCCACCCAGCTTGGCTGGAGGAGGGCAGCAAGAGGCAGCCCTCCTCGGAGGAATGCAAGACTCTAGCTCACTACAGCTGAGCACGTGCTTCTCGAAAGTGCCAGCTTGCTTTAGAGTCCTGGGTTCCAACCCCAGCTCTGCCATGTCCCAGCCGTAGGACCTCAGGCAGGTAACGTCCTCTCTTTCTGCCTCGGTTTCCTCATCTACCTAATGAAAACGATGACCCGTCCCTGTCAGGATTATTGTGAGGGGAAATGAGATCTGAGGACCCTCAGCACTGAGCCTGGAGCACAGTAGGTACGTCTTAAAAAGAACTACTCACTGCCGCTGAGTCGCGTCCTCTGAGCAGAGCTTTATAGAAGTTTACAAAGTGCCTCACAGAAGGGGGTGACCAAGAGGGAGGACCTGCCTCCCCCGGGGCCCCAGGTCCCTTCTGGGTTCCTCCCTGCACAAGAGTTGTCAAGAAAGTGGAGAGCGTTGGCAGTCGGGGAGGGCCCCAGGATGTCGAGGGGCTTGGAAACCTGGGTCCTGGTCTCAGGGCTGAGAGGCAGGAGAGCTCATGGGGCACTGGGGACATCTCCAGGGCTCCAGGAGTCACCACAAGGAGGAAAGCCAAGACAAAGTTGGCGGGCCTTTGGGCAGGACAGGTGTCAGCACAGCGTCTCAGCGTCACCTACCTGGCTTTCCTTCTCTGACTGGATCCCCCCAGCTTCGCACTCTGGGCAGGCAGGGCCTGCACACACACTCCACTGCACGGGGCGTCAGACCCCTGCGGGGGTGCTGACCTGGGACAGTGGGGCCTGGAAGCTGAGTTGCTTTGGGCAGGCACTGAACTCTGAGCCCCATTTTTCCTCTCTGTAAGGATCACACACATGTCCCCGCCTGGGCTCTTGGTAGCCTGTTAACACCCCTCATGGGCAGCAGCGCCCGCCTCCCTCTCTCCAGGATTAAATCCCTGTAGGAGGCAGAGTCCGCTGTCCTCTGTAGCCTTCACTCAGCGACATTAAGGACCACCTGTGTGTACAGGCCTTATGCCGGGCACAGAAAAGGTAACAATAAATGAGCAACAGCTCATATTCCAGTGCGGCGGGCACGGGGCGGAGACAAGCCAGAAAGTAAGGGCACACAGTGACAAATGGTGGAACTAAGGGGGAGCCAGCTACCCTGGAACATAGAGGAAGGGATTCTTTCTGCCAGGAAAGGGGGTCCCCTGCAGACCCCAAGTCCCCTGGCACAGGTCTGCCCTGAGCATCACATCAATGGCTCACGTCCTCCCCAGGGCAGCTGCGGAGGAGGGAAGGTGGGACACATAGCAACACCTCAGTTTTACAGGGGAGTACACCAAGGGTCCGAGAACAGTCAGCTGGGCGCTGGAATCAGCCCCCAGAGCCCGGCTCCTGGGGCAGGCTGCTCCCCAGCACGCCTGTGGCCATTTAGACCATCCTGACCCAGGACACCTCCCCAGGGCCCTGGCTGCCCCTGACCAGGCCCTGCCTCCTTTGTATAAGTGAGAAATTTCCCATCACAGAATCATTTCTTGACAGGTGAGAGCTGTAGGCAGTCCCTTCTCTGGGGTTAGAGGCTCTCCCCAGACCCTAAAATAGCCCACATCTTACCCTCACCCACCCCCTGCTCAAATCCATACCAGAAAGGCTGTCTCCAAAAGACTCCATTGTGTTATCCATTCGTCAGGCATTCCTGAGTGCCTGACCTCTGGGAGGCTCTCACTGGGCCAAAGCACCCCCCAGAGGCGGAGAGGCAGGTGGGGGGACACCTGGGGTTATTGCAACCAGCCCATCGGGTTTTCTGGGCCTTCCAGAAAAATCTCCCCTGGAGGCAAGTTACCCCTGCCCCTCTCCAAGCGGCTCAACCACTATTGCTCAACTATTTTCCAAGCGGGCCCAGAATACATCTGTTCTGGAAGGGTCTCTTCACAGCAGTGATTTGCCCCTCCCTCTATAAGAAAGACATCTTTTTAAAGGGCAAAATCTTCCAACTGCAGCCTGCAGGGGCCTGGGCCGGGCTCATCAGCAAAGAAACATACTCCAGAGTACCAAGTGCCCCAGTAGCTTCCCACCCGGCTCCTGGGGCCGGAGCAGGAGGGACTATCAGAGAGCAGGGGGCTGTGGCCGGGATGTGGGGGTGGAGAGAGCAATGGGGAGCCCCGGGCCTGGGGTCTAGCTCCCAGGGCAGAGGGGGAATATTAGGGTCCTGGGACCCAAAGGAAGAACGCTGAAATAGGGTCCCTGGAAAAGGTTTTGGGGTACAGACACCTGCTTCAACCCACCGTGCAGATGGAGACCTAAGTCAATCAGCCAGTAGCCGAGAAAATGCTGTCCCCTGCCTCCTTCCACCACCAAACTCCAGAACAGCAGCCCCAGCTGACACTGTCTATAACGTAGGGCTGTGTTGGGAGTAGGAAGGGTTTCAAGGCCACAAGAGGAAGCTTCTGCCTGTGACCTAGAACAAGACGCCAAGGGTTTACCCAGGACCCCTCAGCCGGGTCCAGAGCTCTCTTCTTCAGACACGGTTTTCCGAGTCAGTCCTGGCTGGAGGCAGAGGGATGCCCTAGCCGGGCTTTAGAGAGTCGTTCCCCTTGGGGAGGGAGAGCTCCCAACTAGGAAGCGGCGCAACAGCTGGCTCTTCTCAGCCCCTCTCTGGGCCTCCATTTTACACGGGGACAGCAATAGTACATGCCTCATCGGATTGTTGAGAGGAGTAACGGAAATAAATGTATTAAATAAAGCATTTAACAAAGCAACAAGCACACAGTAGACACTCAATAAATGCAAGCTATTATAATTATTCTGGCTTTAAGATTGTCTGAAAAGGGTCCTTTTGCCACCAACTCCCCCATCCCCCAATTATTGACTCCCCCACCAATGACATATCTGCTCAATCTTGCAAAAAAATGAAAAACAAAAAACCTGGGCTTCTGGAATGGGACCTCAGGCCCTGCTTGGAGATATACAAAGCCTTTGGAGTCAGAGGTGGAGAGTGGAGAAGAAGGAGGGAAAGAGGGGGCCCGGGTCCCCAGGGACAGCTGCAGGCAGCAGATAAGGGCCAGAGCCAGCCTCGGCAGGAGCCGAGCAAGCAGAGCAGGAGCCGAGCAAGCAGACAAGTGTATGCCAGAGAGATTGAAAAGAAATGAGGAGCCCAAACAAAGTGGTGGGGAGGGACACGCACAAGGTACCCTACAGCACCACGCTTGGAGGCCCTTGTTTCCAATCTGTCTCACGGGGAGGGAAAAAGAAAATAAATGAACCTTGACAAGTGGGGAAAATGTTAAGGTCATGGAGAGAGGATTGTCTGCACCCTCTGGGACAGGCCAGAGAACTAGGCGGCCAGGTAGTAGGACAAAGTCCAACCTGGAAGGACCTTCCCGGAGCGTGTTAGCCGATCCCAGCTCTCACCACTCTCTCAACAACCTTCTAGTCTGTCCGTTCCAGACACCCTTCCTGCAGGAGGCGGGGAGTAAGCTCAGGGCATGGCTGCCTCCTGTCTGGTGTCCCCCCGTCCTGTGCTCTGGGACAGCACAGGGACCTCAGAGGCTGTAGAAGGGCTGAAAATTCCCCAGAAGGCAGAGTTAACAGACAAAGTCTCAGTTAACATGCGAGAAGCCCAGGGACCTAAATAAACTATAGGCAAGCCCTCACCTTCCACCTACCTTTCCAAAATATTGGTTTGAGGACTCTGTCTCTCAGCACCTGTTCTGACCCTGGGCTAACCCTGACCTGGCCCCCAGGGCTGCCCGTCAGTTGGAGCTGGCCCACGGCTCTCCCACACCACCTCCTGCCCTGGGCCACCCCTGCCTCACGTCACCCCAGGCACCGCAGTCTGGCCTGACACCGTCCCACTTGACAGAGGGGCCAGCTCAGGCCCACTCTCCCCACCTGGCCCTCTTCTGTCTGGAGAGGAGCTACTCAGTTTTGATGTCTCACCTTCAGTCACCTCCCCTGCCAAGCCTTTTGTCCCAGCTCTATCCCTTGAAGTTGGAAATCTTCATGCTTTTCACACCCCCATCCATTACCATCTTGCTCCTTTAAATGTCTAAGCATCTGCCTCTCCCACTAGACTGGGAGCACCTTGAGGGGAGGGTCCTGGCTCACTCAGCTCTGTAAACCCAGGACCTAGTTCAGGCTGGGCTCATAGTAGGCGGCCAGTAAGTCGCCACCAAATGAATGGCAGAAGTGACCACGAAATGGGAGGTCAACATGACCCAGAAGGTGAGTTTTTCCAACTGACTCCAAAGCAGGGCGCTGGGAACTCAAGCTCTGGTCTGGACCAGCAGACCCTCCCATCGGTCCATCCTCGGAGAGGTGCAGAGAGAATAGAGCACAGAGAATAGAGGTCGTGGAGAATCCCAGCCTGAGACTTGAAGGGGAAGAGACCCTCCCGTCCCTGCAAACGAGCCTGCGTGATTATTCACCACGCCCACCCCCACCCCCTTCATTTCAAGGAGACAGAAAAGACTCGGGGACCCAAATGCCAGCGTTTGTGTTACTGCCCCACCAAGGCTCCAGCTAAACCCACACAAGCAATGCTTCTCCAAACAGCGCACCCTCAGCCACGCTGCCACCCCCAACCCCCGGGGCTGGACCTGCTGGCCGGTCTCTGGCCTGCCTGCAGAAGGGGGCCAGCTGCCCTGTGCTGACCTCAGGCCACACCCTTCGCCCAGAAACAGAATCCAGTGGGAGGAGGCGGGGAGGGAGGGAGGACAGGGATCCTCCAAGAGGGGTCCCCCGGGCAAGACGCGGGGAATGAGGCTGGAAGCGAGAACTCAACCGTGCCCCACATGTCCGCAGACTGCTCCCCCGAGAAGAGCCTCAACCGTGGCTCTGAGGGTCCCGGGGGACAAACTGAGAAGGACCCTGCGTCCAGGCGGGAAGTGGACACTGGTTTTTCTGGATGGATCCTTCACTCATTTGACACACAGGAAGTGCCCATCGAAAAGTCGCAATCTCACCCCCAGGGAGGTCATTGTGCAAGGGGGCAGGCTCAGTCCTGGAGATGACGACACAGGGCCTGGGGCTTAAATCGCTTCACTTTCAGACAAGAATACACAGCAGCCTGAGGCTTCCAGTCAGAGCTGACGGGACTGGGAGCGCGGTTTTCTAGTGATTCACATCAAGCGGGAGGAAGATTTTGTAAGAGCGATAGAAAGAAGTTGGCTTTTGCCAAACATCTGTGATGGCTAAGCACCATGATTCTATCTGCATGGAAACCCTGTAATGTGGGCTCTTCCATCCCTGGGTGGGAATTTGCAAGCTGCCTTTATTTTATTAGGGTTTATAAAGTCCTTTTGGTATCTATCACCACATTTCACCCTCACTAGGTCCCCGTGAGGAAAGCACTAGTCTCCCTTATTTGGGGGATTAATAAACTGAGGCTCAGAGAGAAAAAGTGGCTTTTGCAAGGCCAAACCGGCTTCACATCCAGGACTCTGCTGCCCTCTTGAGCACTGTGACGAACGGCTGGGCTGAGGCTGTGGTTGCGCCAGGCAGGGAGGAAACGGTGGGCTGACCATGAGACATCGCCAGGGGACAGGGGCCTCCTGCTCTTGCATCCGAAAAGCCAACTGCAGGCACGTGGGGAAGAGCCCAGGGGACATGACCCTAAAGAAGCCTCGTGCCCGGGGCCGAGTTTAGGGGCTGATGAGTCGATAAGGGGCGGTAGCAGAGGGCTACTGGGCCTTTCTGCTGCACTCAGAGTGTCAGGAAAGATGGAAGACCCATCCCATCCTCCCCTCTAGGGGTAGATCGCATCGCTAGTACTGGAGTCACTTCTGGGGGACATAGACAAGGTGGGCACCACCCCCCATTATTCAACAGGTGCCTGGGGAGCCCCTGCTCTGGATCCGGCACAGCAGATGTGAACAATGAACCGAACCTGGAAAAACAGGACAAGGTAGACAAGCCATTGCAGGCGGAGGGGACGGACCATATAATCAAAGGCCAGGAGGTGACAGGAAAGCCTGACTTCACAGCACCTTGGCCCAGGGAGAGGAAGAAATTCAAGCTATGGTTGAAGCAATGCAGACAAAGAGAAGAGGAGAGGACAACCTCTAAGACGTGTCTAACGGCTCCAGAGAGAATGATGGACGGTGAGGGAGAATGCTCGGCAGATGGGGCAGTGGCAGGCAGGCCAGGGTCAGGTGCAAGGCTGGAGCATGCCTGAGACCAAGGGCCTCAGACAGATGCTCGGTGCCAGCCAGGCTGGCCTGGGCCACCCCTCCACTCTGCTCCAGCATGGCTTGGTGTCACCTCCAGCGGCCTCCTGTCCCACCTAGTCTACTGGGCTTTTCCAGGTCACTCTGCCCAGCCCCACCATGAGCCCTCCCTGCTCTCGTCCCATCTACTTAAGGAGACAGAAAACAGCTCCAGCCTCTCATGCGAAGGGGTACCAGGAGCTGGGGACCCCAGAGGGAGAGAGAAAGGGAATGAAGTCCTGCGAGGGGAGTGTGGCAGTGGGCCTCACTTAAACCTGAGAGGTGAACAATCCGGAATAACACAGAAAATAAACTAGAGCCCTTAACGCACTAATCTGCATGGTGAATCTCCAAGAAGGAGACAGAGTATGCAGCACATCCCAAACTTTTTTGACCAAGGAACCCTTTTATCACAGTAGATTTCTCAGGACCAATGTTCTATGGAACAGGCTTTGGAAATCACAGAACTAGACCTAAACAGTCCAGTTTCCAAGTTGAGTATTTAATCTAACAAAGACTTCAGTGATCGAGTGAGACAGACAGAGACCTCCCACCATAAGGCAGACGGGAGGCAGGTCTGCTCTGCTGCTCCCTCTCAGGGGTCATGTCACTGCCCACCCAGCCATCACCCAGGGCTCTTGCAAGGATCAAAGGAAATGTGTAAAGCCCCTTTTCAACTAGAGCCTTACAAACTTAAGGGCCTAAAGAGCAAACTCCCTGGGAAGGGAGGACGCATTTTACAATATGATTTGATGTATAGAAGCTGGCTTTACAAATAATGTTTAAAGGAGCTTATCTGCTGTATAAAGGAAGACACACCTGTGCAAGATAAAGATGAGACAGTGCAAGAAGAGTGAAGGTGACAATGAGCTGTAGACTATGCAGCGAAGAGTGACGGGGAAGAAGACGGCTGACGGGAGCCAGGGGCCCTGGTCTGGATCCCGTCTGCCCCAACCCGCTGCGTGGCTGTGGTCAAGTTCCTCCTCTTTCTCTGTACATGATGGGGTGGGGAGAGAGGCTCTCTGAGGCCGTCCCAGCCCTCAAGTCAGAACTAAAGTCCCCAACGCTGCTTTGGGGAGTCCATCTCCTCAGGGGGTCTGTCCAGGTGATACTTGCAAGGTATCGAGGGGAAGGACAAAACTGTGACCAAGGAGAAGCTCCCCGGGGCTAGCCACAGAAGCCAAATCTGTCCCCAGGTGTGAACTTGGCCATGAAACTGGAGAGGAAGCCACAAATCAGGAACCAGGTCACCGCAGAGGGAGCCAGAGAATCCCCTCCCATCTCCAAAGGTCCCCCCCACATGGCATCTCTTCCAGCCCAAGCATCACCCTGAAGGATGGAAATCTGACCAGAGGTGAAGGCAGGCAGAGGCCAAGTTTCAACCTGGTTTGCTGTAGGAGCTCTTTGAAGGAAACGGCTCCTCAGAATACAAATGTCACAAAGCTGGGTTTGGTGGACAAGGGAGTAAACGGCAGGCGTCCTCTTGGAGTCTGTGGGGTAGAGGGACGTGGCACGGATGCTCACACGGGGGCTACCTTCAAACCCACTTGTGCTGCTTTTCCTATTCTTCACAAGAACGTTCATTTTCCACTTGCTGCAGAGTCTACAATTAATTGCTGGGGAGGTTGAGGGACAGTCATAAAGAGCGCTCCATCTTTTTTGCATAACAAAGCAGCGGTCTGGACTTGAGCCTGTGCTGAGTGTGTATGTGTGTGTGTGTGTGTGTGCCTGTGCTTGCACGTACACATGTATGTTTGGCAGAGAGATTATTTCCCCATCCTGAGGCTTACGCGAAGAGGGTGAGCATGTGGCAATGAGGTCAGGAGACAGTCTGTGATTGTCTGGCACTTGGTGACTATGTCTGGGGACATGGCAGGTGCTGACAGTGTCTATTACTCTGAAAGTGTGCAGACTCTGTGTGACAACGCAGTATGTGACAGGGTCTCCAGGGGTGTGGAGAGGCTCTCGTCTGCACGGCGAGTGTGAACAGGGGGAGACTGGGAGGTCTGCTTGTAATCTGCAGTCTGATCCCCTGAAATATGCGCAGGGGCTGGGGGAGACAGCACCACCAGAGAGGGGCCTTGTCCCCCACCCCTGCCGCAGCAGCCTCCCCCAGCAGCGAGGGCCCAGCCCTCCCAGTGGAAGGCAGAGCTCTGTGAGATTTCGTCGTCGACGGCCCACGAAATGCTCGAGATGCACGTGGCCCTCATCTGCTCAGCCCCAACAAAGGGAGCTGAATTTGAGGCAGAAGGGCCGGGAGTGGGGATTGGAATTTCAGAGCCACAATCCTGGCCTGAGGCCTGCGTCAGCATCCTCAGCACCACATCCAACTCCTCGCAGCGTCCAGTGGGCAGCAGGCTCAGCTCCGGGCTAGTTTCCTGGCTACATGGCATCAGCCCCACGCCAGCCACAAAAGCTGACCTGGCTCACATGATCGATAGCCTGCGCCTTCCACACGCTGGACTGCCTGCCTCGGGGACTGGAGGAGGCTCCCAACTTTAAAGAAGAAACAGCTGAGCTAGAGCATCCTGTGCACCCCCGCAACCAGCCCTCATTGGAGCTCAGGATAAAACAGTGATGTCCTCCAATAGGACTCCTTTCTTCCACCACCTTCTCCTTCTTTTTCTTTTCTTCTTCTTTTTTTTTTTTTTTTTTTTTTTTTTTTTGCCAGAAAGAGTTTAATTGAGTCTCCTTAGGGAGATGCAGCTCCATCTAATTCAGCTCTTAATTAACCCAACACACCCCAAAGAGGCTGCAGAACTACTCGTAAATTAAATATGAAAAGCATTATTTATCTAGGAACAGCCTTCTAACGGCTCTGCCTGTGACGTTTATAGTTACTAATGAAGATGGATTTGGAGGGAGCGAAGTGGGACAGGAGAGAGACTACTGCTCTGGGAGAGAATGAAGCCCTCAGGCCTCATGAGGGTCTTGCAGGGCATGGAGAGGGGAGTCATCTCAGGCCAAGGGAGTGTGCCCCCCAGCCTTGGCTTCTCCAGATCCCAGGGAGGTGGCGGAGGATCAGGACAGGCGCAGGGGTCCTGCGGGTTGTTGGACAGGGCCGTCTCCCGCTAGCCGCCAGACCACTCTTGCTGCCCCATTTTTCATTTCTCAGTCCCAGTTCTGACGTTGGCCCTCCTTGACTCAACCTGAAGCACCACTTAGCCACTCTACTCCTTGTTCCAGCTCTTCTCCATCCTATCCCTCCAGACCCCTCGGTGCTGAGCCATTGGAAAGGGCTGGCTAAGGCCACACTTCCAGTATCTGAGTCCCTCCTCTCCTTCCAAATGGCCACACCTGGCCATCAGGAGACTCTCGTCTTGGCTTTCAAGGAGGAAAAGATGGTCTTTTTCTCTATGTACTTGCGTAGAACTAAAGAAGAAGCCAAAAGTCGCCTGGAGCCCGAAGGGTCCAGAATAGGAAGTAGTTGTAATTTGGTTGGTTACCATTTCTCTGTCATCATCCCCAACCCATCAATCTCTGAAGAGTGAGCCTTGGGGATCATGCCTTACTCATCTTTATAACCCAAGTCCGGTGCCCAGTATATCTGTGCCACAAATGTTTATGGAATTGTTGAATTTGCAGGAGCAGAGGAGGGAAAGGAAGGCAAGGAAGGAGGAGCAACCAAAACCAAGATAAACAGGTGAGAGATCATCGTAATTATTCTTGCTGTTATCATCACTTCAATTCTTCAGGAAAGGCAGCTCTGAGTTCCTTTCCCTTCTCCCTTAAGAGCCCCCACCCCACACAGTCTCCATGGTCGCAATTCAGTCCAGGAGTAGAAGTTTCAATTTCCATTCTTGGAAAACAGCAAGGAGAGTTCTGATTTGGGACTTGCTCTCTCTGGAGTGCTGTCTTCATCTTCTCCACAGACGAGTCTTCTGTGTCTTTCTTTCGGCCCCTTTGGCCTCTAGAGAAGGAGGAGTGGCTGGAATTTCTCAGCTCTGCCAGGTACCAGGCCTCTCTTTAAAAAGCCTAAATCCCTTCAGGCCTTACCCAGCTGACAATTTAAATGGCTGCTCTGTGCCAGGGGCAACAGTGGGCACAATGAGGGACACCACACATAGGCTCCGTCCACCCAAAGCTTCCAGTTCAGTCAAGGAAGACATATGGGAAAGAAAAATCTACTGGAAAGCCCCACAGATCTCCATGATGTGTGTTCTCTTTCACTGCAATGAGTCGATAAACCCAACTTTGTTCAACTACAAACAAATCGCCGCAGTGTTGGTCATTGGATTCATGTTTCCCAACTGAAAAGATAGACAGCACCAAACTAGTTAACAGCCATTCCACTGGCAAACCTCAAACCGAGGATTCTTATAAAACCTCCAAAAAAAGCTGACTACAGAAAAGAAGAACTTCTGCCTGAGACGACAGACGAGCTATTGACAACGGAAGCGGGTAACTTCGACCTGAGACTACAAAACAAGATTAATTTTGATTCTTCAGCACCATTTTTCTTCCTCTTTACCCTACCGCAAATCTTGTCTGTTACTACACTTTGACACTCCCTATCAACCAACTAAAAGATTTCTCAACACCATCTCCCTTATCTAAGTCCTGTTATCTGTGACCCCCTGAGGTTTTCTACCCCTTAAGAAAACAATAGAACTCCCTAGTGTGTTTTTCTCAGCCTATAACTACTGTTGATAATTGATTACAAACATTTAATAGCTGTTGCTTTAAATACTACAGAAGATAGATTTCCTTCTTAAAGTCCTTCTAATTCTTTGTTTCCCTCATATAATTAACCTCAAACTTAAATTTTAAAAAAATTGGACCTTGACCTCATGTCAAGAATACGCTTCTGTTTAGATCATTAAAACTCGACCAACAAAACTTAGCCCATCAGAAATGGAAACTAAAATTGGGAATATTCTTGCTACAATAGTATGTTGTCTTCGGAAACACTCCATCCTGCTTTGCAGAAATTGTTTGACTCTACTCAGGAAAGCTTCCCACCCTGAGGGCAAAAAAAAAAAAAAAGACTCTGGCTCACTCCTGTTGGGACAAACGACATTGCCAATATGGTCTGTGCCCCACTGGGAGACTGCTCTTTATGTGGACATCAGGCTTATGCCACCTGCCACACATTAACTTTTCCTGTTTTCAGGACAAATTTTAGAGATTTTCAGATGTTTGAAATTACCACCCCTCCAGAGGATCATGTTTCCCTGAAAAGAATGTCCAGAAACTTCCAGGAGAAGGCAAACAGACCACCTGGGAGAGCTGCCAGAGGGGACAATGACCTTGCTTTTCATGCATACTATGTAACCTGCAATTCCCACAGTAGGGGTAATTCAGCCGGAGAAGATGCTCCAAAACATCCCCCCGACCCTAGTTGTCATTACACGTTACACAACCTCTGCTCTGGACGTGTCATGGATCATTACGTGGCCCTTAATTCCTCCTTGGACAGCCCGAGGGAATCTACACTATAGCAAACCCTTCTGGCGGCACCTATCACAACGCTACAGGCTCAAGCAGAACATTCTAGAAGGAGGCGAAAAGAAAAAGTCACCCAGATCTCCAGAAAAAAAACAGCTGGATTTGGGACACACTTTCATTGCCTGGATTTGATAGTCCAGGGTCAGTTACAAGAACCAATGACAAGTTTTGTTTCTGGTCCCTGCCTGTGTCACAACTGCCTGGTGTATTCTGTTCAGAGTCTTTGAAGCTACTTGTCACAACAGAAGATTAAGAAACTCACCCTGCCACAGAGGAGCAGGAGAGACTAACCCTTGCCCAACTACGGACTGTGTCTTCTAAACAAACTCCTAATCAGCAAAATTTTGGCAGTGGTGAAGACCTGAATACCGTAGATGAATGCATTGCAGCCTGACTTTGCCCTTGGCCAAGAGGGTGGGCTGGGGAGGGGAAAAGCAGTCCCCGACAGGTCCTGACATGGCACCACGCCTTAGCCATTTGTATTTTCCAAGGCACAACTATGACCAGACATCCTTCTATTCTGGCTAATATGAGTGACGGCTGGCTTCTTTACCAAAGATGGCCTGAGTCTTCCTTCGTTCCTCCTGCCTTCTAGATAAGATTTATTAAGATACCAATCACAGAATTAACACCTCTTCCTGACAACATCCAATCCAGAGCAAAGTCCCACTTCCTTGAATTCTCGTCCCAAAATCATTTCAACAAGCCCAAATCCCATAATTAGTCCTTTCTAACACCCTCTCACTGAGCCTGCCCATGTTCCCCATGAGGGGCATTTCTCGTTTGTTGCAATGCGCCAATAAACCAAGCTTGTTCATCTAGAGGTGTGTTCCTGGAGGACATTGACACATATATAAGCAATTCAACAAGAAGCAGAAGGTGGTACGTGCTATGAGACAGCTCCATGCAAGGTGGGAATTTCATTAATATAGAAAGGAATCCTTAAGTGCCACACATGAGAAAGGTATCTTGTAGGCATTTCTAGATATGATCATTCGTGTTGGGGCAGAAGGAGGTTGTTCCGTCTTTTTTTTTTTAGAAGTAGGAGACCAGACTGAACTAAATGAGCAAGTGCAGACAGCCAAAAAACACATCTTGATCAGCAAGATAGCTAGGGACCCAGATATGAAGAAGATATTGTCAGTGTTGACATTCGTCCACTGGCCACAGAAGGGAGCCTAGGGCAGTGCTCGGAGAGCATTTGTGCAGAGGGCAGTGCCTGGGATTCCCTGGGGAAGGGCTGGGTCCGTAGATAAGAAAGAATGTGTTAAGCCTAAGACACCAGCGGTGTCATCCCATGCGGAACTGCCTATGGCTCTCTTACTGGTCTGACCAGTCTCCTCGTGGTACCTGTCAGCTGGCATGTCTTGCAAATGACTGTGGCACCCCTTCTGCTCCCTCAGATGCTGGGGGGGCACCCTTCATGCCCCCATCCCACCCCCCCACTCCACACAAAGAGTGACTGGGAGTGAGGCTGGAGGGCCACGTGCTTGCAAAGCAGTAACAAAGTTACCCCTGAAAGCATGCAGGGGCACAGAAGAGAGAGCGCATTTAAAAAGAAAGAAAAACCCATTTTTATGGTAAAAAGATCTTGATGACATCTTTTGGGGGGGATAGAATGCCCTCCACGATACCAAGAGAGAAATCAATATCAACCAGCGATAAAGAAAGCTCTCCTCCTCACAGAGAGACAAACATCACAACTCGATGACCACACAGGCTCTTCACCTAATCAGACTCATTTGCTGGGCTGTCTCTACCTAATGCCTCTTCCGGGTCTTCCTCTTCGCCAGACCAAACGCCAAATACCAATGCCAGACCACAGGGCTTTTGCAATTGATCATAAAATGACCTTGAAGCAGAGGAGACCTCACTTTACAAATGGGGAAACCGAGGCCTGGCAACATGACGCAGCTGATGACAACTGGAGCGTCCAGTCCACGTTCTTTAACTCCACATCCGTTGTTGGTTTATTTGTTTTAGCCAAGGACATCAGCTCAACTGGAGCTTCTGAAATCTACATGGCCTAGACTGGGACAAGCTTCCCTTCTCTTTGACGTGTTAGAGCGTGGGTGGAGCACCCTGGGCAGAACGTACAGGTCAAAGCCTAGGTAAGCAGTTCTATGGTGTGTTCAAGGCCTTTGCTATTAAGAAACATGTCAGAGGCTGCACACAGCTTACACAGATTTAGACTATTATAGGCCAGGACCTGAATGCCTTTCTTCCTTTCCTATAACATGCATTATGGATGCATAATTATGGTAATCAAGAAACTAAACCATTGGGTGGGCCAGAGCCCTTCTCCAGGGATTCTGAGAGGTCTGTTCATTCACGTCTCATGGGCATTTCAAATCTTCACGAGCCACACATTAGCCTGGAACGTGTTTTTCCTGCCACAGCACTATTTCAGGTGCCCTCAATAGCCATTGACCATCTAGCTTTAAGAACTTATTTTTCAAAGTTAAGTCTGACTGTGGCAGGATACTAAGGTATCGCTCTGAAATTTTTGGCTCTTCTAGTTGTGGAGAGTTGGGGAGCATCATGTTTTAGTTCCCAGATCGTTTTTCAGGAAATATCTAACAGAGCTCAGTTTGCATTTCTAGATGGTAGTTTCCAAAGCCTCAAACTCGTATTTTTTATTACTATTCCTGATGCTAGACAGAGCAAAGGGCTATAGGAACTTTCTATTAAAGTCACCTTTTAAAACTGAGTTTTGGCCTCATTCGTAACAATAAGACCAAGATGGCACCTTCGTAGCATTGCAAAATGAGCAGCTTTAGCATTACCTAACTCCCCACTTCCTGTGCCCAGGCCTAACTTGGACTCATATCCACCTAATAGGATGGGGCCTCACTCTTTTGCAGGAACTGGAGAGGAGGCGGCCCTCAGATGCAAAGTCACTAGCTGGTAGATTTAACCTCCAGAACCATCCATTGCTTAATTACGGGCCCCACACATTTCTGGCAGCCATTTTTCTTCTTGACCTTGGCCGAGGCAAGTCCTTTGACTGAGTCTCAGTTTTCCCCCGCTGTGTAGTGGAAGAGGAGTTGGACTACCTGATCTCTAGGTTCTCTTCTGGCTCTGTGATACTGTGACTTGGATTAAGAGAGGCACAATGAGAAGTTCAAGGGAGGAAGAGGGGCTGGAGATCTTCTCTGTCGGAGGACTTCTGCCATTCAGGTCCATCCTTGCCCCTCCCCTCCGACAGCTGCAGGCAGTTCAAACCCTCCTTATGTCTTGCCTAGATTGCTTGGTGGTGCCTTAAGAAGACTATACCATGTGAACCTCTGCCACACCCCCACCCCACCCCACCACCCAATTGAAAGTGCCTTCAGGAGCTCCCACTGCCTTCAAAACCCGAGCTCTCGGGAAGGAAGACACCCTTAAAGACGTGGCTTCTCCCCACCTCTTTGGGCTTATAGACACCATGCTCCAGATATTTGTAGCTCTCTTTTTGATCACCCCTCTGTCTCTCACCCCCTCCCCCAAGCTTTCAAGTATTCCATTCAGTCAACAAGAACCTCCAAGCCTGCTGCTCCACCTGGTTAACCCCCATGCATTCAAGGTGGGCTCTGCTCTGTCTCCTTCCCTATGAATCTTCCCTCAGCACCACCACACCATTTTCATCCCTTGGCGGGGCATTCGTTAATCACACTACCTTGTAATTCTCTGTCTTTGTGGCTGTCATTGTCTCTAGATGAGACATACTCCTTGAACACGAGGCATTTTTCTCAGAGCACACTGCCTGGCACTCAATACAGATTCGATACATGTTTGTTAAGGCAATGAATAAGAAAATAATCCAACAGGCTTCCAACTTAATTGGAAAACTTGAAAAGACAGTTACAGATTACAGAGTACAAAAGTGGCGAGCCAATGAGATACCGTTTTAGAAATCCAGTGTCAGGCATTATGAACCAGAACAGGTTTTTCCAGAAAACAACTGGAAGGTTAGTTTTTGAGCCAACCCATGTCCCAGATAAGAGAAAATTATTTTCTATGCTTATGAGGGCATTGCAGACACTCCACTTGACCCCAGCCCCAGCCCACACCTTGACCTTCCATCTTCCCCTTATCTCCTTGGCTTGCCTCCCCACCAAAGCTCCAAGCAAGAACCCACGGGGGTGGCGGGGGCATCAGGCTGGAGTTGGTAGCCTTGCTGAAGGTAGGCATGTCAGAAATAAAAGCTGCGTGTTCTTTTTTTTTCCTTTTCTTTTTCCTCTTTAGGCCCCTGATCAGGAAGTGAGATTCCTGGAAAAAACTTCTTCCGACCTTTCCACCCCTACCCCAGCCAGTAGCCAGAGCCCCTCATAACTTAGTTCCCAAAGCACATCTTCTCTTTGGGAAGAATAAAACAAGCCCAAGCTTCCCTCTTTGTACTACTAAATTTTGTTCAAATGGTTTCAGTTAAAGGAACTGAGCCCCAGAGGTCAAATGACTTGGTCAAGGTCACACAGCCAATTAGCAACCAAGACCAGACTTCAAACCCAACTCGCCTGACTCTTAGATCTCTTTCTCTGTACTCAGACCAGGAATGGAGGAAGAGCTGATTTCCCTGGTTGCTGTGGGGTCTGCCCCCTGTCCAGGCTCCTGCCTGCATTGCCACAGCGGTCCCCAGCAGGTTTACCTGCCTCCAGGGATGGTAGGAGCAGGGCATCGGTTATCTTTTATCCCTTGCTGTCCTAATAAAGTACTGATTGACAGACTGATGTTCTTCTAGAATGAAAGCAAGAGGCTCTGGACAGCCAAGAGGAAAACTTCATCGTCCCCTCCCCACACAGCTTTCTAGGACTGTGAAGAGGAAGGAGGAAGTTATCAGCCCAGGCTGTTTATCACTGGCGCCCTCTCTCCCTCCCTCACGCATATTCCACTCACTGACTGTGGACTCCCCGGGGATGAACAATGAGGTACGAATTTTCTAGAGTTCCTAGTGAGCCACTAAGGATGAATGGGGGTGGGGGGATGTCCGAGGCAGAGATGAAAGCTGCTTTCTGCCTAAGAGGCACAAGCAGCCACGGAGTCCTCACCTGTCCCAGGCTGCCTGTTTTCCTTACCACCAGTAGACAGGGGAGGCCTAGTGGTGCGCGTCCTGTCCCAGGTACTACGGGAGGTTCGAAGAAGCTGAATATCTCTGGGATCCCTTCCCCTCCTCCATCCCAGCTGCATCCTGTATACCCTGGTACATGGGCATTTACACTTGTTTCCTAAAATAGTCACCAGCCCCTCCAGCACAGCCCATCCTCCACGATAATAGAAAATTCCTCACACTTGGTCCATCTTACATACAAGATAAAGGTCCCCAAAGCACTTCTAATCACATCACATCCCTGCTGAAATTCCTTGAGTGATTTCTCTTGAGTGGGTTTGAAGTCTGGTGTTACTGCTAAACTAGCTGTGTGATCCTGGGCAAGTCACTTGACCTCCATAGGGCTTAGTTTGACCTCTCTGGGCCTCGTGTAGGAAAAAAAAAAAGTCTAAAATCCTCAGCTCGGCAGCCCAGGCCTCCCCCAAGCCAGTGCCACCACCAGCAGTCCAGCCTGTTCTCCCTGACGCGCTCTGCTCCAAGCCCACAGTTGTCATCTGTCCACTCTTACAGCACATGTCCCGTTCTGAGTCCCATTCGAGTCACTTGGTACTGGTCTGTCTCCCAGCTTATCTCCAAACTCCTTGGAGGCAGAGTACCCCTGTAGGTCGCAGAGTGCCCAGCACAGGGCATGGGATATAGTTAAGTAAGTATCAACAAACGTTGGTTCGTAGATGACATGTTGAATAAATACCCATCATTCCTTCCGAGCAGCTGCCTACTGCCCTCCCCAAAACAGTCTGTTCAACTCAGCAGATTCCAGAATCAGGCTTCTCAAATGTGGTCCATGGACCACTGGCAGCAGAAATACCCAGCAAGCTTGTTAAAGATGCTGGTTCCTAGACTCCACCACAGACCTATGGAATCCGAACCTCTGGAGACTGCTAACTCCAGGGGACTCCCCGGCTCTGGCCTGAGTTGGACAGACTCTAGAGCAGGGCCATTTCGCAAGAAGGGTATTGTGGATGCTCCCCTAAGCAGCCTCGGGTGGAGATGACAGGGAGGTGGAGTGAGGTGGGGACTGCGATTCTGTACCTGCTAACTGTCACTGCAAGTCCCTGGTTCTCATCTTGTCTCCCTCTAACCAAGTCATGATGACAGGGGGCCGCCTGCCTGTCCCGTCCTGCCCCCGCCACCACCTGGCATTTCTCCTCTTTTTGCCTCCCTCCTCCTTCCCGTCAGCCCAGCAGGACTGGAAATCGCTCTTGCCCTCAATCAGCCTCTCCCTTCCTCCCCAAGGCCCCGTGTCTCTTCTTCCACTGGATTTAAACAGCTTCTTCCTCCCCAGACAAAGAAAGAAGTGACTGTTGTACTACTCTTTGCCCTACCCACCAGCATGCTAATGTGTTTTATAAAACCAATGAGAGGAGCATTTCCAGTCGCACGCTTTATATTATACTTAATTAAACCTCTGCGGGTTACCCAGGCGGCCTCGCCTCTATCCTGAGGCTTCAGACCTGCGGGCCCCACAACACTTCTGACGCCTGGTGTCTGTGGCTGCGGGGGCACCGTCACAAGACTGGTAACACAGAGGCCTAGACTTGTCCAACTCCAGGGCCGACTGGACGCCTTTGGGGAAGTTTCATCGCCCATCGGTCTCTGAAGAACAAAGGATTTGGACCAGATGACCTCCAGGAACGCTTTAGATCTAAGACTCTCGGATAAGAGCACTTTACGCGCTAAAATATGTTAGTCAAGGACAGAGGGCTACAGAGTGAGAAGACCAAAGGGACAGAGCTCTGGCCACAAGGGCAGTGTCCCCAAAGCCCAGAGAAGTCACCTTGATGGTGGCAGGTCTCAGCTGCACATTTAGCAGGTGCTACCCTGGGGAGAAGCCACAGGGTTGGAATAACCTGAAGGTATTTGCCACAAGAAGCAAATACTGAACCAGAGCGTGGAAATCAAACGCTCACACGGCATTTACTCCGAGGCCGGCAACATTCGGAGTGCTTTACACGCATGAACCCATTTAATTTCTACAACACATCCGACAGGTAGGCACTATTATTATCCCCATTTTAGATGAGGAAACAGGTACAGGGAGGCGAAATAATTGGCCCAAGGTCGCAGAGCTGGCGGGTGGCAGAGTCAGGGTCTGAACCCAGGCCAAGTCCATGAATCCACGCCCTCAACCACAATTGTTCAACCCTATCACCTCAGAGAAAGATACCCTCTCACCTAGTGCTGTCCACCCCATCCTGCCTACTCCCGGGGCAGTGGGGACAGGCACTACCCCTTTCCTGGAGGGCATCATCGGGTGTGTCAGGTCTTTGAGGTCTAGCATCAAATGGCCTTCATCTGACGAGACTGATTGTTGACCTGTACATATTTCAAGACAACATAGTCAGAACAAAGCTCTTTGGTGTCCCCACCTTTCTTCGCTCCCTCTTTCCTCCTGGCACCCTGTTCTCACCTGCTCACCCCCACCTGCACAGGGTGTGAAGAGCACTGGACTTCCAAGACAAAAGACCTGAGTTTGAGCCCCATTCAGTCAGCTACTGGGACCGTAATTCTCCCACCCTCTCTAAGCGTCAGTTTCTTCATAGCTGGATCAAGAGTCAATACAGTCAGATGACCAGAGTGTGGGCTTGAGAAAGCCACCTGGGTGCACCTGCAAGTGTGTCAGACACTCTCGAGCCCCAGCTTCCCTCTGTGTAAAGTGGGGCTGTGACTCGGGGCGACAGCCGGAAATCTCCCAACAGGGAGCCCGCAACCAGAGCAGGCGCATTATTTGAGTGCTCGGCCATTAATGGAGTGCGCTCCCGGGCAGGATCTCATTTCACACCGTGAATGAAGCCACCTCCTCCCAAGGTGGGACTTGATGGCAAACATCAAGGGGGCTGAGCCTGAGAAAGTCCTCCATGAGCAGCCTGCTGGGCGGCCAGGGCCCAGCTGCCCGCTGCCAGGGAATTTCTTGCTAAGGCTTCAATCCATCCTCCGCGTTTCCTTGTCATCTTCCTCCCTCACTCTTGTGATGCCAACTCAGCAGCAAATTCCTGTATTGTGGGAAAGTGCTTCTTCAGACAAGCTGCCAATGACAACCTGAGACACCATCTCCAGAGAGCCACCGGCCCCCTCCCTTCCCACAGCTCCCTGCACCTCTTGTACCTCCGTACCTCTTTCCTTTGACCTCACTGCCTGGAATGCCTATTCTCATATCTCTTCAACTCAAACCCCTGCCCCTCCTTCAAGGCCCTACTGGGGTCACGCTTTCACAAGGGAAGAATCCCTCCCAGGCTGGAAAGAACTCTCACCTCCTTGAAACTCCCAAGATTATCTTACGGTTCTATCCTAGGAATCTGCATGCCTGCCAGTCCCCCATCAGATTATCTGCTGCTTAGAAAGAAACCAGGTCACGCTTTTTTCCTAAACCTGCTCATAATCCAGCCCAGGGCCTGGACACTCAATATACAGTAGTCACTCAATATACGCTTGATAAATGAACAAGAAAGAACAAAAGAACAAGCATGCTGACACGCTTTGGTCCAAGAACACAGAAATAGCACACAGCGAAGGTCTATTTTCCTAATGAACCAGGACTGGGGTATTTCTCTGCACGAAGGGCTCCTGGACCCTTCCACAGTCACCTGAACAGCACCGTGCCCACCTGCCCTTTAGATCTGAACCCCAAGCCTCTTGCTAAAGATGTGTATCTCCCTCCCCAATAGACGAGGGGCCCCTCCCTGCTGACTTGCAACCAGGCCTGCCAGAGGCAAGTGTGGGGCTCTGCTCCGCCAGCAGCTGCTTCTCAGAAGAATCAGGAAAGAGCCTCCCACCGCAGCACGCGTAGACAGTGAAGGATGTGCCACTTGCCTCTCTTTGGTCCACCTTTTCAGCCAGACACAAGAGTTTTGTGCCCGGCCGGGGCCGGAGGCAGATGTAATAGAGTACATTCACCAATCCACATTGAACAGAATGTGGCCAAGAGAAGCTACCTTACCCAAAAGTCAGGTAGGTGGTCTCCTTGCTACAGTGCTTTCGGTCTTGTTGGGTTGGGTTTTTTTTTTGGAATGGGGGATAGTTGGTGCTGTAAAGATCCGCCCTCAAAAGTGTCTTCCTAGCTCCCTGCTAAAGGAAGGACAGGCCACAGGAAAGCACTGGATACCGCAGACAAAAAAGGGGGTGTGAAGACTTTTTGCAGCTAGGCTCTGGTTTAGGGTCCCCCCTCAGTGAAGTAGAAAGACTTCCCAGCTAGAAACAAATGGAGGAAATATTTCTCCAAAACACAGACAAAGAGTTATGCACTATAAGGCTCATTACCATGTAATTTATAATGATGAAAAACTGTAAAAATGTAATAACTGTTGGATAAAAGTTGAATGGTCAAATAAATAGTGTCAACTCCTTCAGACAGATTATTACTGATAATCTATTTGAAGAATCTTTAATGGATTTGGGAAATACACATGCCATAAAGAGAAAAGGCTTGACCTACTACTATATACACAGTATATACAGACTTAACTGTGTAAAACATTGGGTCAGAAAAAAAAATCAAAGTGCTGGATTATCTCTGTGCAGTGTTTATTGTCCTATGTATTTTTCTGTGAACATTTTTCCAAGTTTCCTATAGCGAGCATATATTCCTTTTATAATATAGGAATCGTATAAAAAGGAAGCAAAGGTGAGAAGTAGGGAGGAGGGAGTCATTGTTAGACGGAAAGGGATGGGAAGAGAAGAGGGAAGCCAAGAAGAGTGCCCACAATGAGGAAAAACAAGGCATCTTCGTTTCCCCGCTGAGCTGGGGACACTAGACTGCTGAGTTGGGGGCGAGGGACATGCTGAATGGCGGGTAAGGCCGGGAAAGGGTAGCCCAGGGCCTATACCCAAGTCTAAAGCAGAGGTGAAGGGAGAGGACAACAAGAAGAGACTTGGGTCTCCACTTCCACAGCCTTGGTGCCACACCATCTATTCTTCTTTGTGACATGCTAGGACAAGAATACCATCTGTCATCTGGAGCCAGTTCCCAGCTGAGCAGACATGTCCCTAAGGAGAAGCCCTGGCTCTCTACACACACACACACACACACACACACACACACCTGTCCTGCAGCCCTATCATCTCATCTCTATTTCCTCCCCTTCAGGCTGCACGAGGTGACACCAGCTGGGCAGCTAAGGCAGCTTGCTGTCAGACAAATAACCAGCCTCCAGTCCAGAAAGCTCCCAGTCTCACCTCTGCCTCCCTCCTCCTCCCCCCAGCTCTCCACCCTCAGGGCCTTGGAAATAGTTTCTTTTTTTTCCTACCCTCCGGGGTGGCTCTCAGCTGCCCCTCCCTCTCCAGCTCCACTTCCAGTTCCCAGGGGCCATTCCCGGTGTAGTGCATCTGCTATCTCTCAGCACCACCTTCTGCCCATTCTGGCCTCCACCATTGTCCCCTTTCAATTTCTAGAGTCCCCTGGGCCTGGCTTATCACACTGTGTCCATCCCGCGCCTGTCTTTGGAAAGTAGGAACTGAGAGTCAGAGGATGTAGACATTGCCTTCTCTCCAGCCTCTTCTATAAAACCAGAAAATGTTACAGCTGGAAGAGACATCAGCAGACATCCAATCCAGGCCAGCCCCCTGGCCCTGCCCCTGTCCCCAGTCCTGCTCTCCCAAGACCCTGGGACAAAGGCAGCAACCACAGGCTTCCTCCCGCTCCCACAGGATCCAGCCTTCTCTCGCTGCACAAGATCCAAGGTGCACGGTGGGCTGGGAGGGCGAACAGAACCAATCCATCCAGTCTGCACAGGCATGTCACAAGGATTGCCACAGATGGTTAAAAAATGTCCAGAGCCCAGGATGAGACTCGGATTGCCAGCTTGACCCATACAACACTCCCCCTCCAGGGCCTCTCTTGTCCCTGTGTACCATGGTCAACCTGAGGCTCTTATCCCCCTCCCATTACTCCCCTTTGAAGGCCATCACCCCTCCCAAAGAAATAAGAGAGCTTGACTCAGACTCTTGCCTCTCTTGGGTGGCTATAAGGACACCTGGACTACAAATGTGTGAGAGTCCTAGAAAAGTCCTCAAACTCAAAACAATCACAAGTGGTACAACTGCAAATATTTTAGGGCAAGGACACTGCTGCCTGCCCCTTCCGTCCTTTTTCCTGGACCATCTAGAGTCCCAGTCCAGAAGGAGAAGTTTCTGAAAAGGAGAGATGTCTTAGAGAGAAGAGCTGGTCTTCCTACCACTGCCTCTTTCACCCCTCCACCCCATGAGGACGTCGACCTTTATTCTGTTTTTTCCTCAGTCAGCCCCAGAAGAGCAGCGCCACTGATGGGACCCTCGCTCAACAGGAACAAAGCACCTAATGAGGAGATGCCTTCATGCTTCCCCAGTCTCTCCAGACCACGTGTGGCCGCAAAGAGAGGCTGCACTGGCATCGCTGAGACAAGCTGTCACTATAGTTAACCCCAGGTCCTGCCATCTCTCACGGGCAACCAGGAGCTTAAGATTAGTGACTGAGAAGAACAGGCATACGGGACTCCAACAGATCGGCTGGAATTTGAAATGCTCATCCTAGAAAAGTGGGAGTTTGAAGGCACTCCAGTCTTGGCTCTGAGGAAAATTACAAGGAAGAGAATAGAGAGAAGATGAGGAAACGAAAATAGGGCCGGGCAGTTCCCCGAGCAGGGCTGCCAGTCATAGTGTCACATCTGGTGGCAGCATCCATCCTGGGGCTCAGAGTGCAGCTTCCTTGCTCCCCACCGTCAGGGAGGCGGCAGCATGGGAAATGGAAAGAGCTTTAGACCCAGACAGACCCCGGCCCCCACCAACTCCATTGCTTCCTAGCTGTGTGACCTTGAGCAAATGACTTAAATTCTGTGGGCTTCACTTTTGCTCTCTATAAATGGGAGGTACTGATACCTCCAAGTGTCTTCTGGCAGCTAAATGAGATAAAATGTAAGCAAAAGCCCCAAAACGTTTTCTGGTCTGTAGCAAATGTCCAATAAAACGAAGGGAGCTCTTTAACTTGCGTTCAATACAGGATCGTCTCAGGCCGCAGAGCGACTTAGTCACTTGCTTCTCTTTCATTCAGACAAAAGCTTTCTGAGAGGCAAAGGGGTGATGAGGACAGTTCCTTCATTCACTCATTCATTCATTCATTTATTCAACAATAATTCCTTGAGTGCCCCCATGTGTCATGCCATAGAATATAACTCTGAACGAAACGAGGTAACTCCCCTCATTCTAACTGCACAGGAGAGACAATAAATAGGTAAATATACAAAATGCCAAACAGGGATAAGTGTTATATTAGGCACGGTCTGGAAGAGAGGTTGACTGTTTTACACAGAATGGTCAGAGAATGCAGACGCCAGTTGTGTGGTTATCCGGGGGGAAAAGCATCTCACAGGGAAACTGTGAGTACAAAGACCCCGGGGCAGTAGCACGCCCAGGTAAAGGAAGCAGACACCAGTTTACTGGGATTAAGTCTTAAGAAGGAGCACCGTATCCATCAGACAAAACAGTGATAGGTTCATAGAGACGAAGGCATCGAGACAGCTTCAACAATGGGTAGTCTTTTGACAGGCATAGACGGGGTGGGGGGAGAAAGATTTCCAGGGAGAGGACTTCTCCCTTCATGTCTTTGGAGTCTAGCTCAATTCCCCCAGCCGCCCTTGTGTTAATAAAAGAGGAAACTGAAGCCAAAAGAAGGGCTTGCTCAAGTTACACCACCAGTGTGTAGTGAAGTCAGAATACGAACTCGTCCTCTTGATTCCCAGTCAAAGGCTTTATAACCAGACTTGTCATTATTCAGAATACATGCAAGCCAGCTCCCCAGGGAGGCTGCAAGCTCTCTGGAGGCAGAAGCCCATGTCTCCCCAACCTGGGGACTCTCACGGAGCCCAGCATAGGCATAAGGGGGCTGCCCAGGAATTCTGACCCACGCTTGCTTCATCTCCATTGGAGTTTTCCAAGCATACCAGCTGCTAAGTAGCCAGGCATCGTGTTGCAACTCTGCCTAAGTGCCACACACGGTGATTAATACCCTATCTCCCAGCAAGTAATTATAATTAATGCAGAATATCAAATCAGGAAATCAGGCATTATTAGGAGGAATTAGCTATTTATTTTCATTTTACGCTCTGCTCCCCCACCCACCTTCCACACCTCCCACCCCTTCTGGTTTCCCAGTCCCAGGTCAGAGGTGGAGGAGAGGAAGAACTCAGCTAAAAATTCCTTCATTCCATAAATGTGTAGTAACACCTGTGTTCCAGGCCCTGAGTTAGGCAGAAGGAAGACAAGGATCACCACAAGTTCCTGTTTTCAGAGAAGTTATATCTAGCAGAAAGCACGCAGCTCAGGCAATTGCAGTCATGGGAGTAAAGAGAAGCCACAGTGGCAGCCCAGGAGAAGGTGTGCCTATGTGTGCCTGGGAGAGTCAAGGAAGGCTTCCAGAGGAGGTAGCATTTGAACTGGGCCTGGAAGGATGGGCAGCAGCTTTCAAGGTGAGCGAGCAAGGAAAAGACATTCCAGAAGCAGCTCTAAGATACAAAAGAAAATGGCCAAACAGCAGGTGGTATAAAAAGAGGAATGGGCAGGGAGGCAGGAGCCTGCGCAGGCAAGGCTGTAGGCTGCTACCCCTCAGGGGCATGGGGGAGCCAAGAAATGAGGTTAAGTAAGGCCCTGAGCTGAGTTGATCAGATTCCAGGCCAGCCCCAGGAGGTGAGCCCCAGGAGCAAACGTTTGGGGATCAGGAAAGAGGAAGACAAGGCCAAGAGCATGGGATGTAGGGAGTGGAGGGTAGAGTGGGCCGAGAGACCTAGGCCTGGAGTGGCAGCAGGCATAGCCCTGATTTCTCCTGCTGAGGCTTGAGGGTACCCACGAGGCTTCTGACCCCAGAAGCAATGGTTGAGGATATATAGCTTGAGAGCAAGAAGAAATGTGGAGTCAAAAACGAGGGAGGGTCGTTAATTAGACGGTAATTTCCAGGAGCACAGAAGCTCCCAGGTCCAGGATGCCCCCGATATATGTTTGATGACCAGGTGACAGCTTGAGTAAACAAATTCTGGCAGCAATGTGGGGAATGGATGGCAGCAGGTGGAGACTAGAGGAAAGAGGACCACTAAGGAGTCTATTGCAATATTCCCGGAAGCAGATGAGCCAAAGTTGTGAAGACCCAAGTAAAGATCCGGGGCCCTGGTTAGGGGGAGAACGCCTGGATCATTCCTGGGGAGGAAAGGATTTGAGAAAGAATCTAAAGAAATGACCAGCAAAGAAGCCCCACAAAATGAATCAAAAAGCCCCAAAATGTCCAGAGTCCTCATCCTCTGCGGCTTTGTCTCAGGAAAGTATAAACAGGAGGGTTGCTCCTCGAGGGCCACCAAATCCCCTTCCGAGGAAGAAAACAGTCTCGAACTCTCTAACCCTAATCACGGCAGATTAGAGAAAGAGCATAATCCAGCAGGCTGGCTCCAGATAGCTAGACTCAGATGAAGAAGCAGTGTCCTGAGAACAAGGAAGTCTGTAAGAAATAAGAAACCTGGAAGATAGCAACAGGGCCTCAGGACTAAGGGTTGATGCGCCGGATGTCCCTGAAGCCTATAGGCATAACACCTAGGAGATGTCCTCTGAGTAGTTGCTGCAGGAGATTCTGATGTCTTAGCAGCCAGAATAAGTCAGGCCTGCCCTATCTGACCAATCTCTTTGGATCCAAACACCCTCCTCCTAGCTTGGAGGGTCATCATATCCCCAGGGATTTAAGACTAGGGACTCTTGAAGTAGTCCATATTGCTTAAGGTATTCCCTTAAAATTGGATGCAAGATTTGATCATAAGGATTCCTGACACTAAGACCCCACGGAACTCCCAGCCCAGGATATCCAGCCCGAGATGCAGCCTTCTGCACAGGCCTTGGAGTCAGAGTTGTGGCTCTCATAAAGCAGTCTTCCTCCAGTCTCAACAGCAACTTAGGCCAGTCCATTTGAGGGCAGCTCAACTGCCTCATAGCTCCATTACTGAGCTCCTAAGACCTTATTTCACAGACGTCTAGTTCTAACACTGCAAGAAAAGTATTATCCCCGTCTTTCAAAGGAAGAAGTAGGCTCGGAGAAGTCCAGTGTCACAGAGCAGCACTTAGGGTTCAAACCCAGATCTGACTGGCCCTAGGTCACTCACCGGATGCCTTTGTCTTGTGTGCTCTTGTCTACTTTAGTTGAGATGCGAGGAGCAACGAAGGCACAAACTCTCTTCTTGATGAAAAATATACAGTCAATTTTGAATTGGCTATGGTTTTGCCCCACCAAAAAGAAAATTAGCTTTTCTTGAGTAGCTAACACAGGCCGAAACATTGTCCTAGCCTTTCACTATGCTATGTTTCACGTTAGATCCCTTCATTCTGAATGCTTCTGTCCAGCCTTTGAGTTCAGCCCATTTTGGACCCAAGTCCCTCCTCCCCCTGTCTTCCCCTCCAGACTCATGGAAGAAAGTCTGTTTTTCAGATTCACTGTGTTCCTCCAAACAGGCTAAAGTGGAGCTGTCCCTGAGAACCACTTCCCCACCTGCCACTCCCAACTGTACCTCTCACTACAAAGAAAGTAACAACTCCACTTGCTCCCTCAGCAGCTTCTGCTCCAGGCCCAAGATGAGCTACACAATGAACCCCAGCAGGACACTGATCTCCTCTTACACTGATATCCCGCAAGAGATCCTGGTTTGTTGTCCTGTCTACAACTCTCTCTTACAAAGGAACTCTATCACCCTGGCAGTGAGATGAAGATGATCACCCAGTGGCACAAGTACAAGTGAAATCAGAAATGGACAAACCCAAAAGGAAAAGACCAAAATAAATCTATAGAGGAAGTGACCAAGAGAAGGAAGGCGAGACGGTTAACTGGTCTAGAAGTCCCCCCTAATCCCCATCCTCAGGATCCCTCTCCCTAGGACCAGCTGAAGCAGCAGATTCTCAAAACAACCCTCCCTATGGAAAGCTGGCCCCCAACTGAAAAATAAATGGAGACTAAATGACTTGGCTTGGCAACCAGAAAGAGGCACTACCCCCAAAATACTGCTGTATAAATTGGAGCATCTCTTTTAGGTCAACTAAGCCTTAAATTCCCCATTCATACACTCAAAATAATAATCTCAGCCCTGCCTACCTTACAGGGTTATTTTGAGGATCCAGTGAGATCTTAGATACAAGAATGCTTTGGATAATAGGAGAGGAAGATGGGAAGGAGGAAAGCAATAGGATGTATAAATCCATACAGGATTTATTTGAGCTCAAGCAAGGCCATGTGGTACCCCTCCAGTCTTGCCGGGTAGTATTCATTCTGAAAATGTAGAGGGCACTGGCTGTGCCTTAGGGCAGAAGCAGCAGTGTAGGGAAGTGGAGTTTCAAACGGCATGCTTCGATATTGATGGGGTTACACGAAATGGGGCTAGCCCACCCCTCAATACTACTTAGTCCAATATTAAGTAGGATGTCAAAAGTCTGAGCTCTGGACCCAGAAAGACTTGAGTCCTGTCCTTGTCTCTTTGACTTCTCTGAGGCTCTATTTCCTCGTGTGTAAAATGGGAACAAGATACCTAATTTACAGGGTTATTGCAAATTTGTAAGGATTATGTTAAAAAAAACTTATGCAAAGTTCCTGGCATAAATGCTAGTTGTTCCTATTATTTTTTAATAATAATAATCCCTCCTTTGCTACCGCCTCATCCCTAAAGGTAAGGAGGCAGCGCTGAATGGCTATTAATGAGAAATCCACAATCCACCTTACAATAGGCAGCCAGGGGGCCTTCAACAAACTCACTAAGCATGAAATTGAGCAAGAGTATTTACGTGTCTACCTGCATGCTAATGAGGCTCTGACTAGGGAAGAAAGGACATCTGTGGGGTTCCCATACTGATGGCCAGTGAGAAAAGCAGGTGGAGAGAGGAAGAGCAGCAGCGAAGTTAACCTTCGGACCCAAAAAGCCAAGGCCTTCCGCCTGGCCGTGTTCCTGCAGGCAAGTTCTATGAGCCCACTGAGCACTCTTTTTCCAGCCCAGGATTAAGTGCTCAACAAACTCAGGCTTGGCCGTTTCCCAAACTGGAAGCTTTACAATCCTGGATTTCCAGGTTTAGAAGGGTGAGAAGAGTTGATTCCAGTAATTTTAAGAGATGGTCACCATGACCTGGGGTGACCACCCCAGTGGGACAGCTAGGAAGCCATAGCAATAACCTCAGTAAAGAACTAGCTTTAGAGGACTCTGGAAGGGAGTTTCAAGGCAGAACTTGACAATGAAAGAAAGTAGAGGAGAAGGAAAGAGGGAAAGGGCTGAAAAAGATTGACCCAATAGTTTTAGTAGATAGGAAAGCCTGAAGCAAAGAGGGAAAGTAAAAGGAAAAATCCAGTAAGTGTCAGAACTGAACGGCAGCCGTGCTCCTGACTGTGTACTTAACAGCAAACAGAAAAGAATGGAAATTTCGTTTCTTAAGCGCCAGCTTTATGCTGGACACTGCACTAAGATCTTAACAGATGTTATCTCATCTCATCCTCACACGACCCTTGTCAGAGCAGTCATTTTTATCACCGGCTCACCATTCCACAGTGGAGGATCACGAGATTTGAGCCGTTGTATAACTTGCTTCATTAACTTTTCTTTTGAGTGATTCTCCATTATTTTTTAAACAAGGCAACAAGAACACAAATCTTGATATTTAGGTACTCTGACACCTGGTATAGAAAAATTCCACGGCTATGTGATCCGATGGGGTGGTTTGTCCTCTTCTGTTCCAGATACCTGTTCTCTCTTCTTTAGCCACTTCTCTCTTACCCATGAATTTCCCACTTCTCCTTAAAAAGACGTATTCTTAAAATACTTAAATGCAAAAGCAGACGTTACAATAACTCTTATTTTTAAAGCTATGCAAACACCTGTTTTTAAAGAATAAGTGCCTAGGTTACAAAATTCAGTACCTTTCTCAAGAATCCTAAACCTTTCATCAGCTCACCCTGAACTTTTAGTCGGAGCCAGAACCTGGCGCCATTTTCTTGATTTTGACCTTCACAAAGCCACCCACCCCCTCCTCCTCCAGGCTCCTTCTCTCTCAGTGGCAGCTATTCCCTCTCTGCCACCAACTGGTTAGTTCCCCCTGCCGAGCTTATTCAAGTTGATCAGAGGAAAAGCCTTAATTTGCCCTTAAACCTCCAGATTTTCAGAGCTCCTGCATTCTTTCCTCTCGCGGAGCAGGAGACAGTAACGAGGGGTGTAGAACAGCCTATACAAGACCCTCCAACCGTGACGGTTCATCTGCCATGCTGCCTCTGCTTGGCCGTTTGGAGACAATCCTTCCCCTGACTCAGTCTTTGCCTGTACCATGGAGGTCTACCAGGCAGGGCTTCCCCACTCCAGATCAAACTCCACACACCCAAATGTTGCCCCTGGTACAAGACTGAGCTTAACTAAATACCACCTGGTCCAAAATGTCTTCTGGATCTTCCCGCTGCCTCCACCCCACATCTGAAGAACCTTTCTTCCCTGAACTACTGTGGCACGAGCAGAATCTGTTAGCACTTCTGCCTTGCAGTATAGTCGTTACTGGTCTTCCCTTTCTCCAGGCTAGAAGCTCCTTGAGGGCAGGACCTAAGTCTAATCTACAGGAACTTCAGCTGCCCTCTCTGGGCTCAGTTTTAAAAGGACCAGCCTTACATATTTCCCATATTCAAGGCTGAGCATCCCCCTCAGAAAGACCCTTCCCTGGGAGTGAACCACAAGAGGACAAGGACCTTTGGGTCTTGGTCACAGATATCCCTAGCAGCTGGAAGAGCGCCTCCTTCAGGCTGGGTTCTCAGTAGCCATATGTTTAACAAATAATGTCTCTAGGTTGGGATTTCCTAGAAAGAGTCATTGCCCTCAACTTTCTCTGCATCATTTATCCTCTAGGATCTCATATTCCCCTTTGACTAGGATCAGATTTCTGATAACAGGGCTTTTTTCACTGATTACAATAGCCGGCCCCTTTCTGTCTACTACTTGACTTCTTCAGTAAGAACTAAAGGCAATGTAATTTGCTTGCAACGCCTATCTACTTCTCTGATTACCTGTTACAACCAGCAATGCCATCAAACATAGGGGATAGAGAGATTTCTTTAGATTTTATTAAAGGTTCTAGATCAGCCCTTATGTGAGATAACATTATGTGAAAACATTGCTTAAGACGTAAAAGGCACTTGATAAATGCTTGCTCTCCTTCCTTCCTCCTACAGAACAAACAAAACAAACTTTGAGCAAACTATCCACAGAGATTTAGATTCTTTCCCATCTGTGCTCTTGCAGGCACGTCTGGGTGCAGAGAGCTGCCTGTGAAGGGAAGGATACATAGAAGCATATACATGGCTCAAGTGATGCGTATGAGAGAAGAAGTCGCCAGAGCTGATGTGAAAATTTAGGTTCTCAAAGAAGTTTGATCTGAAGTGAGAGAGAAAATAATCCCTAGTGGAGATTCTTCCGCTAATGAATGAAGTTGGGAAGCACCCCGAAGAGCCACAAGTGGGATAAATTGCCCACAGTCCCAATCAGCATCAATCACCGTGCTCCTGGGACATTTTAAGCTCTACGATCTTTGCAGCGACACTGACGGCATTGATTTGAACATCTTTCCATGTTTTTCACCTCCTATCAAACCAGACCCAGAAACAGACTCTAAAGGATGCTTAATTTCCAGCTTTTCTGCATCCTTTAGACTGTTATAAGGTTGATGAGTCAAAATCATTAAAGGCATCAGAGCAGGAAGTAAAACTCCAGGGAAGCTATGAACAACTACGCGTGTTCAGCTTACGAGTGTGGGTCAATTCATAGCTAGGCTTTTCATTTAATGAGTGTGAGTTAATTCCACCTGAAAAGTAGAGATGGTGGTCACCTTGATTAAGACTTTGTTACTGAGAAAATGGAGACGTTGCATAACCACGAGTTGTGAAAGGAGAAGATGAGGGGACCTCAACAAAGGCATTGTTTTCATATCCATTGCCAATGCATTCAACATCACTCACTCAACACTCAACAATTCAATGAATCCATCCAGCTACTGACTGAGTACTTACTATGTGCCAGATGCTGGGGATACAATGGAATAGATGAAAGATAATGTTCCTGCTTTCACGGAGCCTGCGTGTGAGTAGGGAAGATGGACAGTCTTCCAGAAAGTTAATAAGATAACCTCAGATGGTGATGTGTGCCATGAAGACGACATGGAAGACCATGGCAGAGACTGCTGGAGTGGAGGAAGTATTAGGTAGAGGACATGGGGAAAGCCTTTCCAAAGAGGCAACATTTGAACGAAGACCTTAATGCTGAGAAAACTCCCGGGCCAAAGATCAGAGGAAAGAATGTTCCAGACAGAAGAAACAACTAGGCAAAGATCCTGAGGGAAAATACGTTTGGAGTATTTGGAGACTAGAATGGAGGGAGCAGAGTGTGCAGGCAGAAGGTGAAGCCAAAGAGACAGGCTGGGATGAGCGAACACCAAATCTTTTAGGCCATGGCGAGGAGTTTGGATTTTATTTTAAGCACAAAGAACAGCCAGAGAAGGGTTTTAAGCAAGGTGGAATTGGGTTTGCATTTCTCAAAGCTTGCTCAGGGGTTGTGTAGAGCGTAGGCCTCAAGATGCAAGAGCAAAGCAGTTAGGAGGCTGTCCCAATCAACCCATCAATCGTCTAGGCTAGCAATGATGGTGGCCTTGCCTGAGTGTGGTAACAGTAGAGCTAATGAAGAAATAGACAAGACATTCTCGGCTGAGAATGTATTTTGGAGGGAGCACTCACAGGGCTTGGTGGTGAATTGAACAAGGAAGCATAAAGAAGGACAAATCAAGGGTGAACCCAGTTTGGGGGCGCTGAACAAATGTAGGTTCTCATTGTTAAAATGGTGGAGACTGCAGAAGGAACCATTTGAGGGTGCAATTGGGAAAGAAAATCAAGAGTTCTGTTTTAGACACAACACGTATGAAACATCTCCTGGACACTCAAGCAGTCAAAAGTTCAATCTGGACCTCATGGGAAGGTCTGGGGCTGGAGATACAAATTTGGGGAGTGATTGACATATCTAAAATCACGAGTCTGACTGAGGTTAGGGGAATATAGAAATGAAAAAAAAATACCCCAGGACCTAGCCTAACCCCGCAGAGGCCACTGAGAAGAGGCTCATGAGGCAGAAAGAAGACCAAAAGAGGGTAGTGTCAACCAAGTCAAGGAGAAGGAGGCATCAACTCGTGTTTAACGACCCTCCAACTCTGCACCATTGATGCTAAAAGTCCTGAGCCAAGCACTGGGATCACAGTGACGAACAAGACACAGCCTTACCCTCAAGGAACTTACAGTCTAGCGGACTAAGGGGTGACACCTGGAGAATGGAAAATTTACATTTCGTTTCTCGGCAGTACAGATTCTGATTCAACTACCACAACACCAGAAAAAAGCAGAACACATACCAATTGAAAAAGAAAGCTAAAGCTACAAGACAATAATTGGAATCCTTCTGTTTCTGAAAACCTGATCAGCAGATTTTCAAACCTAGGCTGTGGCACAACATACCGGCTATTGAACTTGTATCCTATTCAACTTCTAAGAGGCGTCATGTCTTGCAAGTAAGGCTTGCAAGAGACGGACTATTAGCTGCTCAGTGGCATTTAGTGTCTGTTGAGAGTAGAGAGAGAAGGGGATCACACTTGATGTTTCCCTGCTATCCCTCAACACAAATGTGTGAGGAAAATCCCACTAGAACAATGACGTGAACAATTCTGAAGATAAATGATAGTCTCAAAGGAGAAATTCTTGAGGTTCAATGAGATTCGATCAAGGGAGTCACTATTGAATTTTCTTAATCATAGTAATGGGCTGGGGTAGGGTTTGTACAATGGGTTGTGGATACACTCCTGATATAGTTTAAGGACTGTCACCCTTCAACCATCCCCCTTACCCTGCCTTCCCTGATCTTCTGCCCCCGAGCTCCTGCAGAAGCCACCAAGTCACCACAACCCAAGGAATCCTTAAGGTCTAAAGAAACAACCCAACTTTGCACACTAACACTGGCTCTGGCCAAGCAGCTTACATGAAAAGCTTGGACCAGATTATGTCCACAGGTAGGGCTGGAGCTTTCTGAGGTTCCCAGACTCTTAGCATCTCCTCATGGTAGAAGTGAGATAATCATTGGACCAACAACAAGAAAGGGAAATGGGATGCTAATTAGTGGCATTTTCTCTCTTGTAGCCATCTTGGATTTGTTAGCCAGAAAGACAAAGCAGCGCTAAATCAACAACAGGGAGAGTAGAAGGACTGAGGAAGTGTGTATCGGGGAACAGAGGAGCAGAGAAGAAAGTGGGAGGGCAGGGGGAGAAACCATGGCATTAGGAACACACTTGTACCAGGATTTCTTTTAGATGTGTATTCATTTTGTATTGTGGATTTTTGTATTTCTCCCTCTCCCTCCAATTTCAACCTGGTAACCTTAGGCTTTTAAATCCTTGCTTCGGGGACATTGTCATGGCAGAAAGCTGAAGCAATCTAAAATGAACTCCTTGGTTTTGGGGAAAGCCCAAATCCATTCAGTGGATGGTGCCAGAGGTAGAAGAGGAGGGCGCCTGTGAGAAGCAGGGAAGTAAAGGAGATTTCCCAAGTGTAAGAAGGGGGCAAGGTCGAATGTTCCCTCAAGCAGATAGGGACCAGACCCTGCTCCCTAGCAGGACACTAGGAAAGTGGCAAAAGCCAAAAAAAGGAACAAAAGATCCTATTCCCTTCCCTTCCCAAGCGTGAAATGGAAGAAAGGCCACTGGTCCTAACCCAGACAGACTTGTGACTGAGGAGACACAATGCCTTGAGCTGCTGAGACCTTGGAACCATGCAGTAGTAGGGAGCTGCAAGAGTGACTGAGGTTGAAGTTCAAAAGCAAACTCATGGATGTAACCTATTACCAGCTGACCTAAGCAACTAATTAGAGGCATCATGAATAGAAGACACTCTTACTGGACTTTACAAACCTGTCAGAACCTCAATTAAAAGCCTCAAGTCTTTTACCATCTGCCTGTGGTAGAGCAAGCTAGGGAATTTACTATGCCCAGATTTGGGGGGGTGGGGGACTTCCCCTTTTTATCCCTTCCTGAGGATCTGGGAGGGAAAAAAATAAATAATAAAGGACACCAATGGACAAAGACTTCTCTTTTCTAACGCCTCCAGGTAGCTTTCTCTACTCCCTATCATACAACCTACAAGTGATTTCTCTCTCACCTGAATTCTGGTTGGCTGCTTTAGGCTGAACTTCCCTGGACAGCCACCATTTGGTGGAGTCATTATATCCCAGGATTTGCAGAATATGGTCTACAAACTCGATTCAGGCTGCAGTCTGGCTCCAGTGAACAGAGTCACACTCACCAAGTTCCTAAGAAACAGATTTTAAAGCTTAACTGCTGGTTCATTCCTTTGCAATAAGCAACTTGCCAACCCAAGCTCTCTACATAAGCCACATCCTTCTCGGAAAGGCAGTACAATGAAAAGATCAGAATAGGATATTGCTTGGCAAACACAGAATCAGGAAAAGGAAAATATTGTCTTATTCAAAGGATATCCAAGAATATACGTAGCTTGGTATTCTCCTCCTCTAATCTGTCAGGATAAAACTATCCATCATAGGTTCACTGATAACAAGTCATGCCACGCGAATCAAATTTCCTATTTTGATAGGGTGACTAAGGCTAAGAACAAGAGGAAACAATAGACACATTATAAACCTTGACCAGTAAAGTGAAAAAGAATCTCAATATCTGCATCGACCAGGCAGAGATACGTGTACAGGATGAGAGGACGACTAATGGAACCCATCACTGCGTTATAAACCACAGTTGTACTCTGCTTGGTTCCAGCCCCCTCAACATTTTTTAAATTTATGGAAACAAAGACATGAAAGTAGTGTCCCTTGCTAATATCACAAAATGGAGAAGTAGAGCTAAAATTGCCCAACTGAATTAAGACTCAGAACTATCTCAACAGACAGGACATTCATCTAAAAAGGTGAAATTTACTGAGGATAGTTGGTAAATCCTGCACTTGAAAGAAATCAGTTGCACTGAGTGTAAAATGGAGAACCTGGCTTAACAGCTGTTCAAATTTCAAGAAAAATAGGAAAATAACGAATCAGGTTTGTATTATCTGCAGCCTCCTCAGGCTGCAATATCCTGGTAATGATTTAACTATACACTCTGTGCCCAGCTGTGTACCACTGTAGTACGACACTTAAGAGGGACATTAATGACCTAGAGCAAGTCCAGAGAACAGTGAACACAATGGTGAAAGGATTAAAAGCATATGCTCGTGAGAATGGTTGAGGAGGTGGGGGGAGGCGAAAGAATGATTAAGGAGCCAATAAGGTTTATAATTATTAGTGGGAACATTTGTTTGCTTGCTTCATAGACTTATGTGGATGAGAGACTTTGGACTTTTACAGGGTGCTGAAGCTGAACTAGAACCAATGGGTCCTAGTTATGAGGAAGGTAGATTTCAGTTCAATAAAAATAACTTTAAAAATAATCACAACTCTGCTGCAATAAAATAAATTACCCTGTGAACCTGAGAGCTGTCCATCATAAGACATTCAAAGACAAGTTGAGTGGCTTTCTGCTGTGACCTGCTCCCTGCCAGGAAGCACACTAGTCCCCTAACAGCAACTCAGAGACTCAAGGGGCCAGCTTTGTAACAAAACTATTAAGAACCATCTGGTGGAGTTGGGCCAAGTCAAATGCTGGTGATCCTGCTCGGACCCAGGAACTTGGGTTCTAGTATCTGGGACTTTGGCACTATTCTTGATGAACACGTCACTTCTTCAAACTCTGGTTTCAATAGATGAAGCCACTGTTTTGCTCCTTGGTCCTCAAGAACTAGCTGGCATCTTGCTTTTCATTCTGTCCACTATTTCTTAAACTGGAGTCTTGTCTCTGAACACTAGTCTGTATAGGTAGGTCTCCAAGACTAACCCCCAAGGGTAAGGCTGCCAAACCCCCAAGGCATCAAATAGGTGCCAGCCTTGACCAACACCTGTTATCCATTTCCAAGAGACCTGATGCCAGGCCTGGCCATCAACTTTAGAGCAACTAACAAGACTCCCTGCCATCAGCTCCTGATGACTTGGACTTTAAATCACCTCCTATATATCAGGCACTGAGGATACAAAAAATAAACAGTCCTTGCCCCCAAAGAGCTCCCAATCTAGCCAGAAAGTCATCATCTTAGCACACCGTTCATGCCACTAATAGAAGCATAGGAATGAAAAAGTAGAATATGCCGTACCACTGAAATACAGAGAAATAATCAAAAATTCCTTCCTGATGTGGCAGTGGGGAAGGTTCTCAGGACAGATTTCAGAGGGCACGGCACTTGAGCTAGCTTTTGAAGGATGAGTGGGATTCTGCCACTTGGAAAATGTGAGGGAGATGAAGGCATGGCATTCCCTGCTGATGAAACAGCATGAAAAACAACGCTGAGACATGAAACTCGCCAGCCTACTCAGGAAATCAGGACTAACTAGTCCAGTGTGATTAGAGCAACAGCAGCTACTGCTGTTGGCATCTCTATCAGCCACCCAACCTCCAGGAGTCTGTTTTGTCTGCAGGAATAAGTTATTCAAGTTAGCCCACCCCACTGTCCAAGCAAGGCAATGCCACAGAGAAGTAGATCAGATCAAGATTCCTCAGTACCAGCGTTGGCCAGTCTACTCCCAAAAATGAATCATAAGATCAATGTTTGTTCTGAGATTATGTCCTTCCTACTTTTGTGGAGTCAAAAGATCCTTTCTTTTGTAAAAAAAAAAGATAGTGATTGTAGATCATGTTTAGATTTTTAATATTATGACCTAAAAAACTGTTAGTCCCCAAAATTTTGGAGGGGAAATTTTGCTATTTGTGAATCCAAGTCTGGGAACCACTAGGAGAGAAGACCTTTGAGGTACCTACCAACCCACATTTCCAAGAACTGGGACCTTCATTCCAGGCTCCTGGTGCCCTTTTCTCCATGGCTCAGGTCAGGGGTCTTCTGGCCAACTCCCCTTTTTCTGCAGGCTTGGCTACACTGCCCCCAGCAACACACTACATTTCCCAGATGGCAGTGTGGGCGATCAGAATTGGCCACATGAAAATATGGTTGTCTTCATTATTTTGGAGAACGAAAGACTCTGAAATAAACTTTGACATCCCCCCACTAACTGCGTAAAGGAAATTTAAGATAGAAGACCTGTCCCCAGGACAGGCCTTCACCATGGATAACTCTGGGTATCGATAGACTGGGAGGGTCCTTGCTAAGCCCCATTCTTATCAAAGTTCCATTTACCAAACATCTGCTCTTCCATTTCCATGTGAATTGCCTTCCTCTCCTTTGAAGTCCCAAACCACTACCCCCACCATCTTCCCTTGTCTTTAGCTGAAGATGGTTTTTAAGATAAGAGCCTCCACCATTTTGTTGAGTTACCCAGTTTTTCCTGCATATATGTTAGAAAGCTTTGTTTGCTTTTCTCCTGTTATTCTGTCTCATGTCACTTTAATTCAGACCCCAGCCAGAAGGACCCAGAGGGTAGAGGATTTGTCTTCCTCCCCTACAACAGATTGCTGTGGAGTAACACTCAGACTCTTGGCTTCCTGATGAACTTGGGAGGCCTCTCAATAACATTTAAAACATGTAACAAATCAGCTCAGAGCAAAGAAGTCAATCTGAAGAGATTTTAATAGGTGGCAAATCTCGTCTGTTGCCCAGGAGTACTAGTTATCTTTCATTTAGGTAGCATCCCTATGTTGCACCCCTGTTTTAAGGTCTACCATTATACCCCCTCGATGGCTTTAGAGCTTTGGCACTCAACTCTCATAGCACGTGGCGAGTCATCCTCTCCCTCTGCCCCCTGAGTCCTAAGGAATGGTAGTCTCTGACTCTGCTGTGTTGTCTAGAGAGGGTCAGGGATCCTACTCGCCAGAACTACAACCTAAAGGAAAGACTCAAGACTTAAGGATCTTCTGAGGAAGAAGTATGCACAGGTTCAAAGATGACACAGCCTGTGCACTAGGCGACCTCATCTCTATGCCTTTCACTTCTCTCTTTCACCTCCTTTTACTCTCTCCCTTTTCCATATCCATTCTATCCATTCACTATCATAGTGGTTATTTGGGTTATATTCTGCTTCTCTCCTTTGGATTTCAAAAGGAAATCTCCTGTCCATCTCATGCTCCATTCTCTACATTTATGGTCCCTGTTCCACTGCAGGAGCTAATTTTGTGTATTTACCCACATGGAAATTCAACAAGTGACTTAGTTCAACTCAATGAACAACTATTTATTGAGCTCTTATGGTATACTAGACACTCAGGATACAGAGATAAAAAGAGTCTGCTGTCTGCCTTCTGGGAACTCAAAGAAGCAAGAGAAGAAGCTGTCTTCTACCTGCCTCTGACTCTAAAATTCTCTCCATTTTCTAGCCCTCTTCTCACACACAAACTCAAGCCCCTGGGTAATTAATGAGGTGAGGAAGAGATCGTCACCAAGATAATACCTCTTGCAAGCTTGGAAAGTTTAGCAAAAGTAGCTTAGTATAGTTCCAGTTGTTGCTTTCTTTTTGTTTTTTCCCCTTTGCACCTTTAAAAGGTGCTGAAAACCTGGTAAATATCACTTTGAATCGTTAGAATCTCTCCGAGGGGCGGCTGGTATAGGAGGGTGACTTGGAGGACTTGACAACTGGGTAGGTGTCACCTCTTCTGGGTCTCTGCCTTTCAGTCACTGTCTGGTTTTCCTTCTCTTTCTGTGTCTCTCCTTCAGACATCTGATTCTTTTCTCCCCCAGGATGGAAACGAACCTTGGGAAGCTATGAAAGGTGCGGCCAAGGGAAGAGAGTGCATCCGCCACCACCCAGAGGCAAGAGCACACTTGAGGCAAGAGGAGGCGCCACCCTGCCATGTTATGCCTCATCTGGAGACCTTGCTTCTGAAGCCACACCTTTCAGAAGAGGCATTTCCCGTCCGTCAGAAACTCCCCATGTACCATCTCTGGAGGAATGACCCTGGCCCATCCACGTCACCCAATCTGCCATAATGTCCTAACCCGTGATCTCATGCTACTAACCCAAGGCCTCCCATGTCCGAGTGTGCTCAGATTCTGGCCTGCCAAAGGAAAGCATGAACCATTCTTCCTCCCGGCCACCCACTGGCATAGTTATTATTTTTCACCCATGCAGTAATTAGATACAAACTCAAGTAGAATTGGAAGATTCACACCCCAAAGCTCTTCTCTCTCCACAAAAACCACCTCTGCCTTTTGCTACCACCTGTTTTGTTAAAATCCACAATTCTTCTAACACCACTAATCTGAAGAGAGGGTGAAAGAGAAAAGCAAAGCTGGCATGGCAAAGAGATCAGGAAAGAGCTAGAAAAGGAGTGATGGCTGTGCCTGCCTCCTCTCAGAACTGAGATAAAGAGAACACACTATAACAGGAGCCACTCCCTTGTAATTATGTCAACCACTTCCCCAGACACTGCATCTGGAGGTTTCCATCAGGACCAAGGCACAGTGGAGAAACCTCACACCAAAATGAGTTTTAAGTGGAATGAGGGGAACCTAACTCTCTCTCTCCTCCTGTCACCTCCTTTCCTTCTCTTCCCCTCTCCAGTCCCAGACTTCTCCCCTACACTGCTGGAGTCTGATTAGGGCCACCTCAGAAGGGTCTAACTCTTCCCTTTCTTCCTTCTTTCCGTCCCACTCCTAACCCTAGTCCTTCCCACACTCAAGCCTGCTGCCTTTCACAACCCTGTTCTCTGGGGTGCCCACAAAGAGTGCAGGCGTTATCTTCGTTCTGTTAGACCCCAAGAAGAGAGACAAAGAAAACAGCTGGCAGGGGCTCTACCTCCATATGCTCCACTGCCCCTTCCACATTCCTGGAGCAGACTGGAAACCAGGAGGAACAAATCCTGCTCAGGTTCAGGCCTGTTTCTGTGAGAGTGAACTCCTTCTCCAAGTCGAGAGAATTTCCCGGAAACGCACATTGTAAATAAAGTTTTTCCTGAGGCTTGCAGGGCTCTCAAAATGCTACAACCACACTCTGTGAATTAGCTGAACTATTTTTGATGGAACACAAGTGCTTGGTTGTCACCTTTTCCTAGATTGTCTATCCTTCTTGATCTGCTTTAACTTCTTTCCATGCCTCTGTTTCTCTCCTCCTGCCTTACTGCTCCCACCCCTCTCTCTCTCCCATCTGATGTTTTTCCCCTCAGGAGAGCTGGGAAAGCCTAGAAGTGGAAATGGCAGTGGGGATTCAGAAGAGTTCCAGCAACCCCTTAGCCTCAGTGCCCAGGCCCAGCGTAGCCCCACAGGAGGTGTAGCCTAGAGATGGTCCCTAGTACTTCCTACCATTGCATTGTTCTATCTAGCTGGATGCTTCCCTGCTTATCTTCCACAAGAAGACCAACACCAGCAGGCTTTCCCTGGTGGGCCCTTCCAGAACTTTCCTAACGAACTCTAGAGGCCTACCAGGTCCATTTCAGCAGCCAAACATGGGCATCTTAGACTCCAGCCTGCTGAGGGCCACTGTGCCCCTGCCCTCCCTCCTGCCTTAATAAGTGGTATCTAGTCTGTTGATGTTGCCATATTCTCAGTGGTTCCATTTACAGTTCTGGACTTGCAGATTCCTCTATCATTCCTCGGTGAAGCTATCTCTTTCCTCACCATCTCCCCTTGCTGGCCACTTGACCTTGTCTCACCCAATAATCAGGAAGGAACCAGGGAACGGGAGGGCAGAGTTGGAAACTCTGGAGGGCTAGAGAAATCAAGAGGATGAGAAGTGTTGGAAAGTGTCCATTTCCTCAAGCATTCCGAGGAAAGACAGACACGGGTCCTCTTGCTTGCTTCTCCTCCCTAAAAAGTTACCTTGTATCTAGGAATCCAAACCACCATCATGACTCTCATCCCATCAAGACCCAGTGACTTGACAAAAAACTGTCTTGGCCTAGAAGTTTGTGCCCACAGTGCTGTAACAATGGGACTCATGGCCTTCCAGTGGGGCCCAGGATTCCCCCAGGGACTCCTGCCATCAGCCAGGACACACTCAGGCTACTTCAACAGGTGTCTCATTCTCCAGTCTTCTCCTCTCCCCTCCCAAGTAGTTTCCTTTGAAGCACATTTGCTCACACCAACTGAGACCCAGTTCTCGGCCTTTCACTGAAACCTCGCTCAGGCTGACTGGCCCTCACCAGTCACCTCAGTCACAGAGTGTCTTAGCTACCCTGGAGTCACTCAGAACTTTGGCTCTGTGACCCATTCCCCTCACCTACTGCCCTGGAAGGACACTCTGAGGCTGAGGCCACATACCCATAAGCCTGCCAACATCCAAGGAGACTCATGAACAGACCCCTAGACTCCAGAGCTTGCTGAAGGCAGCCCCTCCCATGCCCACACCCTTCTCCTCTGCCTGCCTGCCTGCCCACCATTTTAGCAGTTGCACAAATTCATTCTTTTATTTGTATATAATGTTAACATAAATAATGTATACTTTGAGATTAAATATTGAGCATATGCATATTTTCTTTGAGCTTTAGTTTGTATTATTAGGCCCCAAACCCATCTTCTCTGTGAAGAAACGACCCTTTTCTTTTGAGAAAAATTCCTTTCACAGTACTTGTATTTTCAGTATGAATTTTGTAAAATCGTGAAGACTGGATTCTGTAACCACTGGGAGGACAGGAATGTCGGTGGCGGGGAGCATCTTAGGAGTCTTCAAAAAGGAAACAAAGATGGGAATGTGGGCTCTGGACACCATTTTCTTTCCTTTGCTAAGGAAACAAATCAAAAGATCTCTCGGCTCCTCTCTTTCACATTTCCTTATTTGCTGTTTTTTTTTTTTTTTTAACTTTTGGTTTCCCTGTAAAAGTTCTTTTGAACAATTCCAGCCTTATCACAGGCTGCTGTGGTAAAAGGGCTCTGCTCACTCCCATGGCGGCAATAATGCTGCACCAATAGACAACAGAGAGTCCTGTGTCCTCTCTCCTGCTCGGTCTACACTTCTCTTAAGAGGGGCTTTGGAGGAGGAAAGGAGAGCTGGGGCCACAGAAGGACAATAGTAAGAAAATGTCTTCCAAGGACGGGGAATTTTTATTTTCTTTGAATCTTACATTAGATGGTATCCTCCCATCCTCAAAGAGAAAAAACAATTCACCCAAAACGTCACTCCTGAATGATAAAAGCATCAAGCTCCAATTATGTCACAAGTAGAAGAAAGAATTTAGGGACACACATGTCTACTTCTTGTGGCCTATGGGCAGACTTAATGATTTCAGAATACAACTACCCGAGGAGCAGAGCAACATGGGGACAGCCCTTTGACCTCATCCTCATGGCATTCCCATTTGATTTTCATCATCTCTTCTATCCAATCCAGTCCACCTCCCTCAACACTCTTCTCCTCTTCTCTCCCAACCAGAGTTTCAGCAGATTTAGGGGATAAAGACTCAAAACTCCTTCCTGCCTCCTACTCCACATTTTATCCCCCATCCTCTCTTTCTCTGTATTTGCCCATGTGGAAGGGAAAGGGGGCAGCTGGCATGGTTTGTCTCCCAGAAATGCTCTTGATTGGAAACTAGTGCAAACCACAATCTCTGAATCACTTCAACTCCTAAGCTAAGGAACCATTACTAGCAAGTAGAGGCACCTAACACAAGTTTAGCTCAGGAAGTATTACGGTTGGAGGAGAGGGCTCTAAATTCTTAGTGAAGGAGGGAGATATCCCTTGAGAATGAGCATAATCACTATGATCAAACGCAGCAGAAGAGACATAGAGGATCTGTTTCTATTTTGGTGTATCTGTCTTTCTACCTCTGTGTATGATATTGTCTTGACTCACTCTCTCCCATCCCTGTCTCTCTTGTTCCTTCCTCCCCTCCCTCACTCCCTGCTCCTCATTTTACTGTAAGACACATGACAGATGGCAGGCCTACGAGGCAGAGAAGGGCGAGAAGTCAAGTCTCACAGATAGGCCAGCTGCCAGACATGGCCTGGGAGGGACAGAGGAAGGTAGGTGAGTCATGTGCCTCCTGCCACAGTCTGTATCTCTCTCTTCAGAATAAGTCCTCTCTGCCTACCTGAATTCCCCCTCACAGCCTCAAAATCTCCTTATGACCATCAGACCCCATCACTACTTCCTGCTGGCGGGAGGGGAGACCTTGAGTAAGAAACGTGAGATGAGGGGATAATTAGACCCTAGTTGACCAATTACCCCCCTTCCCTGGGACATTTCTCGCATATGCAGTCACCAAAACAAGGCCACTGCTCAGGGTAGGCATTTGCCCTCCCATATTGAAAATCAAGTTTCCACTGTGTACATACTTCCCACACATCAAGAGGGTTCAGCTGAGGTGAGTCCTATAGAGGATGAAGGACATTTTCTGAACCCCAGAAAACCCTGGGCCCATTCTAAACTTCCTTGGTGTTGTATTAGGATCATCTCAGGAGGAGGAGCAGAGAGAGACCTCCCTAGATGACCCGAAGAAGAATCAGCTTGATGGGATTCCATCTCTTTCGGTATTCGCGAGCATATTTGTTTGCTCTCTCACCTCTACTTCCTCTTCTCCACCTCTGGCTCAATCATTCCTCTCTCTGACCTATTTGGTTTCCCTCTGGTGGGAGGGGAAAGTACCTTCCCATACTAGCAACAGTTAGCTTCAGGGCTCTGTTCGGTAGCTGTGTCCTTGCCCAGGCCCTACTCCCCGCCACCCCTCAGCCTCTTGCTTGGGTCCCTACTCAGTTTATCAGAAGCATTTCTAGTCACTGACTGTGGGCAAACTATCCAAGATCATCAGAAACTAGCCTTCATTGAGGGCCAGTCTAACGCTCACTCACTGCCATGAAGCTCCTTCAAACTCTCCACTCCAGGATTAACAGCCCCTCTCATGATGCTAGTTATCCCTGCCTTAGTGCCCCAACTGCAATGCCACTGTCTTGCCACCCGCTATGATAAACATGGCTGCTCCAAAGAAGCTCATTCCACTCCTATGCAACTTCTTGTAGCCCTTGATCCATGGAGGTAAAAAATGAAAGCAGCTTCCAGAAGCTGACTGCCGAGATCTGGCTCTCACAAGTACCCCTTGCCTATCTCATTTGTCCCACCCAGATCTGAACCCCATGATAGGATCGTTGGGAGTTGCCTGTGAGCATCAGTAAGATTCTGATGGGTTGATGTAAAATGGGTGTAAGTTAATAAATGCAATGCTTTCTGGAATCTTGGAAGAGTCTGAGAACTCTATAAATTTTCCTTGTAAGTTGGTAGAACCATAGTCAGTGGAAACAGAAATAGAAAAAGACATTGGAGACTTGGCAACTACGTTAACTAGCTCATTTCAGAGCTGCCTCTCTAGCTCTCTCAGTCCAGCTTCAGCACCTGTTGTCACTGGTTCTCATCTTGCCTCAGCCCTTCTCATCCTTGTCTTCTTCTCTGTATCTCCTCCTGTCTCTCTTTGGCCTACCCTCTCTCCCTCCTACCCATTTTTCCCCCAGGCACTATGAACCAGAGCCCCTTAGCCTTGGTAGGCTAGTCCAGGTGGCCTTGCACTTCAGTTGTGGACCTGTTGGTTCCCCACCCCTCAACAGGTCCATATTAAGGGTAATATGGGAACTCCAAGGTATCCTTTACTCTTCCTTCAACATCACCTTCTCTTAGCTACCTCAGCATGCCCACTCTGCACCCCCGGCTAATGCTTCTGATTCAAGGACTTGATAAAGAGGAACACAGAAACTAGTGAGGATAGGAAAGGCCAAGGGAAATGGAGTACGATGCAGGGAGCTTCCTTGTCCCTGTTCAAAGCCTTCATGAACTATACTATGTACTCTCCAGAGTACTGAGGAACCTCCACTGATAAACTCCCTCCCTGACAAATAGAAACTGGTTTCCTTGTCTCAGGGACTCTTGGGGGAGTCTTTTGCTCCCAGCCCTTAAAGACCAGTGGTCCCTGGGAAAGTCGACACTTGTGACAATGATTGAAGGAAATTTCCAATGTAGAGTCTTGAATCTTACCACCATTCCCTTTCCCAGGAGAGACAACTCCATGGGTTCCTCCCCACAACCCCAGCCCAGCAACCATGACAGCTATTATGCATAAGATGACACAGCTCACCCAATGCCTGCCCATACCACATCCCATTCTCCTTATCATATGTACCTCCCTCTCTGACCTCACTTCTAACGGGCTCCATTTAAGATTTGGGAAGGACAACCTCTCTTCATTCCTATTTCCCACCCTTGGGCTCCCAGCTCCAGCACATACCAACACCCTTGCTCTTTAGTTCAATTCTGCCTTCTCAACCCCCAATGGAGTGGTGGCTTCTGCAATTCTCATAATCACTGGAAAGACAGAGAAGGCAGCTGGGATGGCCTGTTTTCCTGGCTCTCCCTTTTACTTCTCCACCCAGTTCCTATTCCATTTTCACTACTAGACTTGAGCAGCCCTTCCCCCACCCCCCAAGAGGAGCAATAATAATAGCTAGCACTTACTGAGTGACAACTATGTGATAAGCACAGATTTGCTCAGCTTTTCTAGGCCTTCAGCTCTAAGGTCCTACCATACTCTTTCCTTTGTCATATTTTCCATCTCTTAACTCCCTGTCTCAACTGTCTCCGTCTCTGACTCCCTCTTCTAAAAAGCGATGTGTTGATCCTCTGCCATTCTTCCAAAAGCCACATCTTCCAGGGCTGTACCCTTAAAAGATGGGTCACTCCCTCTCTGTACCCCAACCATCCTTGCATACTCTAAGGAATAGTTTTGTGGTCCAGACCTCTCCTTTTACCATGCAAGCCAGCTCTTACTTAGAGGCCTTTGCAGAGAGACCACTTCCATGGGCAAGAACACCACAACCACTGCCCTCTGCCTGCCTGCTCGGTCCCTAGTCCCCAGCAGCGGCCCCAAGTCACTTTCACCCAAGTCCCAGAACCTATCCAGGCCCCAGGAATGGCCTCAGCACTTCACACAGTCTACATCAGCTGCAATAAACACTTTAAACTCCTGCCTTCGGAGAGTTACCCACATCCTCCGTCCCCATCCCAGGCCACCTTTCCTCCCTCCGGCCCACTCACTTTCCCACAAACTTCTTAACAAATCAAGCCCCCCTTTATTAAGTGACTCATTCAGTATGACAATCCTATATTCTTTTGGAGGACTCATTTTGTACTTTTGACCCCCAAATGTGTTCCTTCTTTGAGGGAAAAAATTGCCTTTCATTCTTTACTAAGACGACTCTGGACGTGGAGTACCAAATACAGTTGAAAGGATACTGCCCAACCGTTAGCCCAGGGTCTCGCGATGACAGAACCGGCTGATAACTGCCTCAGAACTTCCAAGACTCATCATTCATTGGGGTGCTGAGCTGTCAATCACTTCTGCTGGGCCAATGGGAGCACTGCCTCACAGGAAACGGAGGTTGGAGGGCAGGTCAACGGTCTCCTAGCGATTTGAACCTGCCCAGATGGCCCTGCCCCCCTCGCCTGCTTCTCTCGCTGCTGGGGCATGTACGTCATGGGCAGGTGGACGTGAGGAGAGGACAGTCAAGTCGCCCAAACCTACACTTCGGTTAGGGCCTTTGGAGGAGGAAGGGCAGAAGGCTTAGCACCAACTAAATGTTGGGGTTTAGCAATAGTGACAGTATTAGGAAGGCTGCCCTGGCTGGATTCTGCCCCACCCCTGCCATCCCCCCACTGTGTTACCTTGGGTCACTCTCCCCGCCATCCTGGGCCGCAGTTGCTTTGTCATAAGAAGGAGGTTGATTCCCCAGGATCTCTCAAACCCATTTTCTTTTTGATATTTTGGAAGACACCGTGCCTCAGGAAAGGGAGAACCCAGCTTAACCACAGGCCAGTTAATTGTGGACGTTAAGGGGAGGCTATGGGTCGGAGGTGGAGAAGCACTTCCAGGATCCAGAGCCAAGGGGGAGCTCGAAAGGAATGAAGGAGGGATGGCTCTAGCCTGGGGAGGACTTTAGGGCCAACCAGGGGAGGCACAGTTGCTTACCAGAAGGGCCTCTGAGTGTGGACTCAGAAGGAAGGAAGCATTTTAGTCCAGTGTGTGCTCAAACAGGGTTGGGGATGAGGGGGAGCTATGGGGATTGAAGAATCTCCTCTAACCCCATTTACGGGTTGTTTTATTTCTTTTCTGTGGGTCCTTTTGAAAAGTTCCCTCTCGCCAAGTTGAACAAGGATCTGTGCCCACAGTAGGAGTGAGCCCCCTGCGTTTGCCTTCTTCCCTGTTTTCTCAACCAACACCACCGACAGAAGCTGACAGTGACCACTGGGTTTTTCCAGTGGATACCAGAATGCCACTTCCTGCCGCCTGGAGGGAAGACAGAATAATTGTTTGGCAGCAAGAGGTGAATGTGGGTAAGGAAAGTGAAACTCTTTCTCCTCTTTCCAGCCCTCCTGCTCTCTCGTTTTCTTTTCCCCATGTTCTTCTCCCCTGCCCTTCCCTCCTCCCACCTGCTGACTCTAGCCCAGGCCACTCCAATTTCCACTTTTCACTCCATCCCCTAGAAATTCAGGGGGCCTTAAGGCAGGCTCAAGAAGGGCTCTTCCCTGGCACCGGCTCTCCACTGTTTGCTCCAATGAGAAATAATCAGCTTCCAGAAAGTTTGAGAAATTGCTTTTCAGCAAGAGGACACCAAAGTGGTTTAGAGGGATGATCTGCAGTGAGTCCAGTTGGCAGAGCCATTTCTCTTACCCATGGGGTATCCGAGTACTTGACATTGGCCCTTGTGAGTTAGAGGTCGTCAGCTGCAGAGGTGTAATAAGTTTGTCCAGACCCAAATTATCTCTTGGGGCTTAAGCTTCTACCAAAAAGATTTCTACTTCTCAAACCATCCACCTCCCCCATGACTTTTTTTTCCCCTCTGTCTCATTTTTCTTGCTTTCACTCTGTTCTCCTTATTGTCTCTTTTCTTCCTTCTTTCTCTCTGGTTTGATTTTTTTTTCCTTTTGTCTTCTGAGGCCAAACAGGAACATGGAGCAGATGTGGGGATGGTGGTAGTCCAGAGGAGGAGCCGTAACCTGGGCACCCACCTTAGGAGGCAGACTCACCCTCCCTGCCCTGCTGGGAGTGAATGTTGCCCTCCTCCCAAGTGCTCAGATGCTCTCTCAGATGCCCCTTTGGTACCAGGTTTGTTCTCCAGGCCCATGACAAATGGGTACCCCCCCACTCTAACCCAATACCCCAGTGATTAGAACCACTGACTCCTGCCTCCCCTGCCTGCCTTCATGGCAGGCCCCTACAGAAGCAAAACATAGTCACCTTAGACTCTGGCATACTGAGGCCAGGCCCTGACCCTGTGGATCTCACCTTCCTGCCAATTTATTACTTAATAAAAATATTGTTAAATAGTATTCATGTGTCCAAAATATGATTTAAATATTTATGGTTTCAAAATGTAACAGTAAATTGCATTCCCCCTTTTTTCTCCTCTTTTTCCCCTTTGTATCCGTCCTGGGACCAAAATGACAGGCAGAAGCTGAGAAGGAAGGTAAAGTTGGGGAGAGTGTAACAATGTCCATTTCTCAGTGGAGAGTGACCATGAACCACGCTACACACATATGGTTAGGGTGTGTGGGAGCACAAATACCCCTGCTCCCCCCAACTAAGAAAACGGTTTCCCTAAGGACAGAACACAGCACTCAAGTGGAGGGGCATTTCCTCTACTCTATTAGGACTTTATATAAAGATTTACAGGTAAGAAGGATCTGTGTGTATAATAATAAAAGCCCTAAAATAGTTACATTTGGGTTGGTCCGTGTAGTCAACTATCATGCAGCTGTTAAAAATGCATTTGAGGACATTTTTTCATGACAGGAGGGAAGAAGCATATTCCAAAACTGTATGTGCAGTAAGATTACAAAATCTCCTAAAGATAAACACCAAAAATTCCAAAAGAGGTTGGAATTATGGCTGATTTTTATGTTGTTATACGTTTTTTATTTTCTACAATGAACATGTATTATAATCAGAAAAAAAATTCCAAATTGTAAAAGCAGTTGGTTCTTCCCTGTTGTAAATGGAGAAGGAATGGGAACTGACCCATTGAGGGAGCTGCTAGGGCTGGTGGTCCCTGACATGACAGTTTGGGCTGGTGGAGTTGGAAGGCCCAGGATCCTACAGCCCTGTAAATTGTCAGAAAGACACAAGTAGATTTAGATCTGGTCTGGAGGACAAGACAGTGTGTCCCACCCTCACCCCATCTCCATTCACTTTTCCTTTCTTACACCTTCTCTGTAGTGACAAGCACTCCATACTTAAGGACAAAAGACCTGGGTTCAGATCCCGACCCTAGCAAATTATTCAGTCCTGCAGAACCTTAGCCCACCCATCATGCAAAGCTCACTCACACCTCAGGGCCTTTGCAATTCCTTTTCAAGCCTCTTTCTGGAATGCCATGCCACAGATCTTCATGTGGTTTGTTCCTTCCTGTCATTTGGGTCTCAACACAAATGGCATCTCCTCAAAGAGTTCCTCACTCCAGTCACTTTCATGACATTTTTCTTATTTTCTCTGAGCACTGATCCCTAGCTAGAATTATATATTTGCTTTGTCACTTTTGTCTTTTAGAAATTACATCTTTGGGAGCAGGAATCTTGTTGTCTTGAGTGCCACTGGATCCCCATTGCCAAAAACACTGCCTTACTAATTAAATGGGTCAACCACTGTGTGATACATTCTCACCATGTTTTCTTATTTCATCTTCCTCAGAACCTCGTGTGGTTTACATATGAGGGAAAGGTTAAGAAAGAGAGGTGAGGTACAATGAGTAAGTGGCAGAGCCAGAATTAGAACTAATTCCAGAATACTTTCCACTTTGCTACACTCCCCTCCCATGCAGCCGGTGTGGGGCCTGTTTTGGAAAGAGAGAGCTGGGACAGTACAAGGGCAGGGAATGTCAAGAGCCAAGTCTGAGTCCAGAAAGTTCAAATTAGTGAAAAGACTGAATTGGGTATGGTCGTGGGCAGAAGTGGGAGTAAAGGAAGGAGAGAGCCAGAGGGCCTTGGTTGCAATTCAGGAGCTTGAGACGTTTTATAAGTATCTGAGCAACTCACAGTCTCTTTTAGTCATTCCATAAATAGAAATTGAACACCTCCTGTGGGCTTTAAGTGATTCAGAACATCCTAGAATGGGCAGTCCCTGTCCTTACTTGAACACCTACTGTGCGCTCTACATGGCTCAGGACTCATCTAGGCTGGGAGATTGCTGTCCTTGTCCTCTCGGTGTCTGGGGTACAGCACCAAGCCAACTGGGTGTCTGGTTAGCGAGGTCATCTGCCCTGAGCAGAGACAGATGGGAGATTTCAGTCGTCATTAAGGTTTATTGACCAGCGCGGCTGGAATTTCCCAGAGAGAGGAATTAATCTCGCTGCCGACTGAGAGCAGACATCCTGCTGGGAGTAGTTACATAAATTCTGTTGCTCAAATTAATTAGGATTGTGATTCATTTGTTTAATGAGGAAGAATCTGATGGCCGCAAGAGGCGAGCCGACCAGAGCTTTCAGAAGCCAGCCAATCCCAAGTAACACCGCAGCAGGGAGAGGACTGGCCGGGATGGGGAGGGACAGAGGTCTGACGTGAGTGGAAGAACGTAGCCAATCAGGAAGAGGAATAAACTGAGGCAGGCACTCAGCCAATCAGAACACGGCTAGTTTAGAAGGGGGTCTGAGGCTCTGGGGCTTCCTAGAGCTCATGCCCCGCAGGCTCTTGAGCATGGAAGGATGTCTCAGCTTCACCCAGAGCCTTCCATCCTCGTCTTTTTTCCAAGCTGTGGAGAAAAATGCTAAAGAGCTGATATCACCTCAGTAGCGCTCCCAGGACCCATCCAGCCGTTTCCTCCCATCCTCCAAGATGCCAGATTATATTATTCACAGGAGGAAGGATTCTTTCAGTAAAGCAGAGACCTGCTGCCTGAAGCATTTAGAAATATTTTTCGCTTACTCCACCTCTACTAAAAAGGGAACCCCCTCCCTTCTACCCAGAATGCCCCTACGACCTGTTGAAGGTAATCCTCAAACCCTACCCATATCCTTCACTCTACCTCTGAGGTCCCTCCTGGCCTGGGTCTTCGCTTGCATAGGACCTAGGTCCCGGCTGCAATAACACGGGTAAGGGACAGGATGGTGACTGGACTAGCGTGACAGCAGTGGGGATGGAGAGAAGCAGAACCTCTGCGCAACTCCAGGAGGCATCATGCACATGATAGTCTATGTGGATGGTACCCTATGGGGTAGAATAGAAATGGTACTTCCTGAAGGTGTGCTCCTGGCAGCCCTGGAGAAAAGTGGTCAGAGTCAGGAAACGTTTTGAAGGAAAGTCAAAAGGATTTGTTGCTAGACTGGAGGAAGAAAGAATAATGTAACCTTTAGGACTTACTCATTCATGCCCACATCTCCAGAAATCCCCAGGGAGCCTTGTTTCTTTCTAGGCTCCCCCACCTCTTATTATGACCAACCAGGGTGGCACAACCTGGATAAACCATGACTTGGGCACCCCTGGACTTTTCACAAAGCAGGAACATCGTCAAGGGGCTTTGTCCTCTTCCCAGACTAGACCCAGAAGCTTCGCCTGGAGCTCAGTCAGTTACGCCTCACTTAGAGAATGGGTGGCCACAGTGGAGCATGATCGGGGAACCTGAAGTCCCAAACCGGGTGACCTAGGACAAGTCTTGTAAGCTCTCTTGGGCTGAGTTTCCTCATCCTTGAAAGGTGCCAACTTCTGCTCTGGGGAGAACAGAACTTCTGCTCTGGCAACATACAGACTGCCCCCTCTTCAGCAGCCAGAGAGATCTTTTTGAAGTGTAAGTCAGATCTTGTCACTTCCCGTGTTTTAAAACCCTCCAAAAGCTTTCCAACATATTCAGAATTTAAAAAAAAAAAAAAAAAAAAGCCCACCCAATGGCTAAGGAGGCCCACATGACCTAGCCCCTGCCTCCTGGCCCCTCATCCTCTGCAGCAGCCTTCCTCCGCTCCACTCCAGGTCCCTTCTGATCCTTGAATACAAGCCCGCTGCCTCCCTAAGGCCTTTGCACTGGCTGGTCCCTTCCCCTAGAACGTTCTTCCTCAGCTCTTTGCATGGGTGGAAACTTACCATTTCTTTCTCTGCTTAAATGTCACCTCCTTGGATAGACCTTCTCTGACTACCCAATCTCAAGTGGCCCAGGCTCTGCCCATCACCCCATGTTATTTTTCATCAGAACGCTTTTTACTACTAGCCTTTTTGTTGGTTTGTTGTCTGTCTTCCCCCACTTGAACTTGAGATCTGCAAGACCAGGGGCCTTCCCCAGTGCATGGGTCAGGGTCCAGTTAGGAAAACAGGAATGCACTAGATATTTCAACAGTGATAATTTAATAAAAGGAGTTAGTTTAAAACATATTCAAAGGAGAGAAAAATTGTAAAGGGAGCACTGAAGTAAGACAGAGGGAATAACCACAGGAGGCAGTGGGGTTGTGAGAATCTAGGAACTCGGAGGAGGAGCCCACGGAGCTGTGACCCAGCCCGCTGGCAGGGCACCATCCAGCTGCTCCTACTAGGGAAGTGGGAGTGGGAAAAGGAGCTGGACGCCAGAACCAGCTGCTGCTACTAGGGAAGGGCCATTGCAGGAGCAACCCCAAGAGGATGCAGCTAGCAAAACGGAAGGAACAGGTCCCTACTTCCTCCCTCCAGTCTCCCTCTAGTGCCCCTGCTGGTAGAAACAGGAAGTCCCATGACAACGGAGCACCGTGGTTTGTGGCATCCTGGCACCAGCGTCACAAAGCAGAATATAAAAGGTGGATTTGGAACTGGGAGACAGCAGCTGAATAACTAGAAGACCTGTCTTGTACAACCTCTTAGCCCCAGTTCTGGAGGAGTGCTTGGCATATAGTAGGCACTCAGTAAATATTTGTTGAGTGGGTGAATGAATGATGAACGATGTGCCATGCAGAGTGTTAGTAGCCGGGGGTGCAGAGATGAAAGACAGACTCTACCCTCAAGCTGCTTGCACTCTAATAAGAGAGACAGCCATCGTTTACGGTTCAGGGTCAGTATAATAACAGAAATACCCACGATGTGCTGGGGAAGCAGAGGAGGGGCTCTGCTCGGTGTGGGCACCATCAGGGGAGACCTCCTAGAGGGGATCGTGCTTCAGCTTGATGCTCAAGGGCAAAGAGGAATTTGGGAGGCACAGAGGGTGCTGAGGGTCAACATGAGGATGCAGGGTCCTTCAGGCCTGGGAACAGCCTGTGCAAAGGCAGAGAGCTTGGAGGACGTGACGTAAGTAGTTCATTATGGCCGGAGCATCCGTGGGAAATGGTGGTGGCTGAGCCCACAGCATCCAAGTCCAGCTCATGAAGGCTTCATATGTTACTCTAAGAAATTTGGGCTTTGACTCAAGGCACAGGAGTGCCAGTCAAAGTTTTTGAGCAGGAGAGTGACATGATCCAATCTGAGGATTGTGAATTTGCAGGGATGAGAGTGAAGGCTGGTGACCAATTAAAAAGTTGTTAGAACAGACCTGGGCAAAAATGATGGGCAGTCATCTAATTGTACTTTCGTGAACGCAGTTTGCTGTACATAGGTTACATCTCAATAAAGTTGGGTTAAAATTTAAAAATGATGGGGATCTGTGCTACGGCTGTGGGAGTTGATAGCTAGAGGAAGAGAAGAAAAAGCCGCCAAGAAGCTGGAATCTCTCGGCCTGGACTCTCTTTGTTGCAGGATAAGCCACACTGTGGGCCCTGGGAGCTGGCCAGTTCCTTGCTTCTTCCTACTCACAAACTCATAAGATTTTGAAGTTGGAAGGAGCCGTCAGAGGATGCATCAGTGACCCAGCGGGAAACAGAACGCCGCTCAAATCGTTCAACTGAAGAGACTTTAATGAGGAGGGACTTTTTACAGCAAGATGGACAGGATTAAAGAAATCAAGAAGGGGTGCTTGAAAAACCCTGAGACTATAAATAGCTGGAAGCCACCCCCAGGCCTAAAGGGTCAAAGGGAGGAAGGAGTGTTACTGGAGCCCAGTGAGGGCTGGGGCAGAGGGGAATGGTTGCTTGACAGGAGTTGTGGCCAAGCAGAGAGGCACTTCCACGACCCCTGCAACAAAGCAGAGAGGTTGCAGGGAAGAAATGCTCTGACCTCTCTCTCCACCCACCCTCCAGTCTCCTGCCAGTGTCTCCCATAGGCCAAACCAAACTGGAGCCAACTGGCAAGGGCACCATTGATTCATTTCACGGGGCTCAGCCTCCTGAGGCACAGAGCAGGGCAAAGAAGGGGAGACGTGAAATCAGAGAATAACAGCCTAGTGGACCTCACTTTCCGCCCCATTGTTTTTCCCAGAAGAAGCCTCAGAGAGGGGAGGCAACTTGCCCAAGGTCAGGTAGCAAGTTAGTACAGGGCCATTGGCCCCTCTTCCTTGGGGTCAAGGTTCATTGCATACTGGGCCTTCACAGAAGGCAGCCAAGTGGAGGTGGCCCATTGTCCTGGAGCTGCAGCTGCAAATCCAAATGAACCAGAGGAGGACAGCAGAGCAAGGGCAGCAGCGGACAGTGCCAGGGAGGATGAGCACCCAAGGGCTGGCCATGCACCCTGTGCATCCGAAAGGTAATAGACACCTGCTTCCTTGTCTCTTCGTGACATGCTGCCTGCCCCCTGGCCCCCATTTTCCTCTCTTGAGTCCTCCCCAAGCATGGGGACAGGAGCTCAGCCTTGGGATTGGCAGGGATAAGGGGAGGAGACTCTGCTTCCCTGGTCGTCAGCCCTGCTCATTGATTCCCTAGGGCTGCTCACTGATCCAGCACGAGATGGTTTAATTGAAGTCATTACAATAAATAAATGGTGCAGAAAAGAAACACCCTTAGTCTGCCAGGAGCCTCAGAGAAGTGAGGGAGAGCTCTGGGAAACCCTGTGGCCGCAACTGAAGTTATATCTCAGCTGGCTATGGTGGAAAAGGGACAGGACTGAGAAGTCAGGTAGTCCTGGGTTCACATCCTGACTTGCCGACTTACAAGCTGTGTGACCTTAGTCAACTCTCTATCTTCCTGAGCTTCTGTGTCCTTGTCTAGGAAAACGGAGGTATTCTTGCCTGCCCTCCAAAGCTGTGCATGACCCTGGGCACTGCCTGCATCTCCTTCCCTATCGCCCACCAACTCCCACCTCTCTCTTCACGCTGCAGCTGGGTTGCTGTTCCCTGCCACGCCATGCTTCATGCTTTACTCCTCTGGGTCCCTCTTCTTGAAATACCCTTCCCGCTTCTTCTCTAAGTGATGACTGCTCACCTTTCAAGATTCAGATCAAGGGTCACCTCCTACAGGGAGACTTCGTGCTTCCACTCATGACTCACTATCCTGATAGTAGTCTTTTTCTCTCCCGTAGAGAGAAAAAGTCTTCTCATCTAGATAGAAAAGCAGGAACTGCAACTTCTCTTTCTCACCCTCACATGCCTAACGTGTGCCTAACATCATAATTGTGCTGGGGGGGAGAATGGCAGGGTGGTGTGAGGAGCAGATTCAGAGCCCAGGGGTGGGCACAAGGAACGCAGCAGGCACCGGTGGATGATAATCCACTCTGAGCTCCCTTCCCAGATAATTAGGATGATGCATCCACCATATTTTTATGTCTTTAGCATGAGACACAGCCCCCTCTGTGCCCAGGCCCAGCTGGCTCTCTGCTCAGCTTCCCTAAACTTGTATCTGATTCATTTGCAGAAGACAGAGGATCCAGGTTGTGAAATCATAAAATTTTAGCATCACGGAAACCTAATAATGTAGCAAAAGTGATGTCCTCGTACCTCCAAGTCTAAGTCATAAGAAGCCTTACAGTTTTCCCCGGTGTCTTGGAACACCCCCTCTTGGGATGTTCCCTCTCGGAACCCAGACACTGCACTGTGAGAAGCCCAGGACACATGGAAAAGCCTTGTCTAGGTTCTCCATCAGAGAGTCCCAGCTGAGTTCCCAGATGACAGTCAGCATCAACTGCCAGTCATGAGAGTGGGTCATCTTGGACATTCACCCGCGTTGAGCCCTCAGATGATACGAGGCCCAGCCACAGTCTGACACAACCATATGAGAGATCCCAAGAAAGAACCTCCCAGCTGAGCCCAATCAACCCATGGAACTGTAAGACATAATAATAAATTATTGTTTTATGCTCCTAAAACATTTTTTTATAAAGAAATCTTATAGAAATGCCATTTTACTGGTGAGGCACTGACGCTCAGAAATGTCCTGTATTTATCCAAGGTCACACGATGAGTTAGAAGCAGAGCCTGGTGCATTTAACTGTTGTCACCCCATTGGCCCCATCAAAGAAAATAAAGAGAAGTGAGCTATCTGGGTCAGGAGTCAAGAGGGAGGGAGGAGAGGAGCTGGATTTTGTAGAAAACAACCTAAGTTAACTCCGATCAGGAAGAAAACTCTTCCTTAAATGTATATGAATTGTTCTAATTTTCAAAGAGCGTCTCATACCTTCTTAGAGTTTACAGACTGAATTACTCTGTATTTCACCCTTGGGTTGGTTTTCTTTTTCCTTCCCCCTTGAGATAATTAGCCATAAGCTTACCTGAGTACATTTGTCATGTCAAGAAGACGATGGCTTCAAAGAAAGGAAAAGGGCCCAGAAGGAAGGCCAAGTGACAGAGCAAAACCTCCTAGGGAAGTACATTCCATGTGTGATCTGTCATCAAATATGCATGCGTAAGCAGGAGGGCAAACGACAGTGTCAGAGCAAAATGTCGCCAGCCAGCCACTGTACCCAACAGGGCTTCGAGTACCTTGATCTGAACCAAACCCAAACCCAGAGCAAAAGGAACGCCCCTTTCCCAATTCACTACCATCTATTTGGCTAAACCACAGACCCAAAGGAAAATCTTGGATTTGACTTTTTTCCCAGCCCCTTCAATTTAAGCAACATTAATTTTTTTTAAAAGGCCCATCCTGCTCAATATACTGCAGTGGAGGATTCAGGGAAGCTGCATTTCATTGCAAGGATAGAACCAAGCCATTCTGGCCTTATTGCTGCCTTTGAGCTGATGTGAAAGGTAATGGCATCCCATTCGGACAGTCCTTGGTCTGGGCCCCCTAGCCCCATAGCTGTTTGTTTTGGAGCACTGCTGTGAGAAGCCACCATTTGGGGGCCATCATCTATGATCCATACTCTGTCCCAAGGGCTTTATTTATTTTGCCTTGGGTTTCATCTTCCCCAGCAACCCTATGTGGGAAGTATTACTACCTCATTTTAAGGATAAGGAAATTCAGTCTCAGAAAGGAACACACACGCCAAAGAGCAGAGCTAGAATTCAAACCCAGACCTGCCCCATTCCAAGACCTGCTCCTTCCTCATTCCACTGATTCTGCCAGTTATATATTGCCACAACAATGCTGTGAAACAAATAACCACAAAACTTCAGTGGTGTACAATAATAAGCATTTATTACTCATGCATCTGGGATGGTTGGCTAGGTGGTTCTGCTGATTATGACTGGGCTCACTAACATGTGTAGCACTGGGTTGGCCATTGAGTGATGTAGGCTGCCTTAGCTGGGACAGTTGGCGTGACTCTGCTCTGCTCCACATGTCTCTCATCCTCCATAGGCCAGCGCAGGCATGTTCTCATGGCAGTGGCAAAGGTACAAGAAAGAAGGCATCCAGTTTGATCACACAAGTACTTTTCAAGCTTTTGCTTACATCCCATTTGCCATTATCTCATTGGCCAGAGCAAGTTACATTGCCAAGCCCAGAGTCAGAGAAGGAGGACAGTGCAGGTGACATGGCAAAAGGTGTGGATGCAGAGAAGCGTAAAGATGTGGGACCACTTCTGCAATCTACAACAGTGACCTTGGGCAAGTTATGGCCCCCACTTGGAGGCTCTGTACCTGCATTTTTTTAGCTGGATCATATCTACTCTATAGGGTGGCTGAGAGCATTTAATAAGACAAGCTCTGTGAAACACTAGCAAAGTCAAAAGTATTCTCTCTGCTGATGTATTTCAAGTATGCACACTTGGGGGGTGTGTACACATTAATAGAGGTACGTGAAAAACTTAGTTCCTATTTCTAGAGTCCACAAGGCTTACACAAGGCTCAGAGGTGAGACAGCCCCATCACTGAGATGACAAACAAGAACTGCAGGAAGAAAATAAGTGAAGAAAAAAACAATAAGTAAATGATGTAATTAAAGTTACTGTTGAAGAAACTATCAAGGAGAGAATGAGTCAGCGGCAAGTTTAAGTGATGAATCAGGCACAATGTCATGTTTCTAGAATTCTTGTCTATTTCAAGAAAGCCTGATGTCCCAGTTAAAAGAGCACCTTGAGCCTGTAGCAACAACATCTGGAAGGAAACATGCCTGTAATTTTAATTTCTCCTCAGCACCACCACTAACAACGGGCAGCGCCGAGCGCTGGGCGCAGAGTAGGCGCGCCATCAAATCTCATGTGGGAGGGACCGGTAACTGCAGCAACCCTTCAGATATATTCAAGGGGATTTTTAATTATTTTTGCAAAAGAACTTTTGCAAAAAAAAAAAATTTGCAATATGCTGTTTGCAAAACAAGGCTGTGAATTCAGTGCAAGACAATATCAATTGCTCCATTCAACAGACGAGGAAACTGAGGCTTAAATGGCCCTGTAGTTAGTGGTAAGGCTAGGATTAGAAAGTAGGCCTCCTACGTGCCCTTTCCCAAACTAACAGAGAACCACATTCCTACAATTGGTGACTGCATTCAGATTTTTTTTAAGTCTGTAAGAAATAACATCGAATATTTATTGAGTACTTACCTCATAGGCATGGTGGCTCACTTAATCCCCACCATAAACTGAAAGGTTGGTATAGGAATGGTTCCATTTTACAGATACGGGAAAATTGGAGCTCAGAGATTTAAGCCATTCACCAGAGGCGACATAGCCCATAAATGGTGAACTATGATTCACACTCAGGTCTGGGAGACCCCCCACACCATATTCTCCGCTGCCATCGTATTGTTTCAAATTGAGCTGTCATCTCCATTAGATCCTGGAGAATTAAAAGCAATTGTACGGATAAATCTGCCCCCACACACATATGCTTTTGCCTCAGTTATTCCGAGAACATGCTTTCTGACCTGTATTTTCCACTTCGCTTTGCTTACCGCTGCCTTTAACAGACTCAACTCAAGGCAGAGGGGCGAGGGATATTGGTTCAGGAAAGCTGAGCTGTGACCCTGAGCTGCTGACAGAATGTCTGATATTTATAGCAACTTAGAGTCAAATACCAAGGAAAGTGTGTTCAGGATTGTTGCAGACGTCCTCAGGGGGAAAGAAAACATCTCTACGAAAAATTGTGTGGGATGCCTAACTGATGGAACATCAAACATGAAAGGACAATTCAATGGGTTTGCATCCCGGTTATAAAAATAATAATAAAAGCATGGCCCAGCCAGTCTCTGTGGATAACACTCTTCAAACACTTAGGGGATAGCCACAGGAGAGGCCACATCACTAGTTGAATTTGTAAATTGCCACTCCGCACTCTATTTTATTTATGCATTTATCTATTGATTTAGATCTGTCCCATTCCACAAAGGATTTGAGGCTGATAGTTTGTGAAGACTACAGTAGACTGATTACAATAATGGCCAAAATTTTTCATGCCTCCATCTATTCTTGCCCTTGGGTCTTGTCCTCTACACTGACTCTGGCTTGGCCCTATGACTTGCTTTGGCCAATGAAACAGCACCAACTTGATGCAAACACAACTTGAAAAACCATGCAGAAGAGAGCCCAGTCATCCAGCCAAGGCATTCTAGCCTAGCCAGCCTCTGACCCATTTGCCAGTGACCAAAAGCCCAAGTGAGCATAGTCAGTCCTGGCTCAGGTCAGTGGAACGACCCACAGACCCATGAGAAAGAACAGATTGTTGTTTAAAGCCACTGGGTTTGGGGGTGCTTTGTTACACAGCAATAACTAACTGATACAGAGACTTACATTCCTAAAAAACACTATTAACTAATCAACAAGCATATATTAAGTGCCCATGCTCAGTCCTATCGTAGGCTCTGGGAGATACAAAAAACATATAAGAAATGGTCCCTACCTCCCTATTTTTTGTGGCAAGACAGACAAAGGAAAAATACCAGCAAGATCTACTTAAACTATGTGGAAATTGTTTAGATCCTACTCCCTCTACAAGGCCAAACTCAAATGCCACCTTCTTCTTGAAACATTTTCTTCCCCCATCTCCTTGCCAAGTTGAACTGTTAACTTCTGCCTCCTCTGGGAGGCTGCAGGCCTTTGTTTAAAGCTCTCCCATGATGCTTTTCATGTTATATTTGGGGTTATAGTTGGATGAGAATATGTTCATCTCTCCCACTGATTATAAAACTGGGTCTTGCTTATCATTATGGGGACCTCCACCATGTGGTACAATGGCTTGCATGCATATGAGCAACCTTGATAAATGTTTGTTAAATGAATGAATGAATGTGTGAATGAATGAATGAATGTTGTAAGAGTTCAGCACGAGGGAAAACTCAAATAGAAGTGTGGTAGTCAAGGAGGGTTTCATGAGGGAAGAAGGAGTCAAGGTTCTCAACTGGGGCCCACAGTAAGAACTCAGAATCCATGGGCGGGAATTCAGAGGAACCTGTGAACTTGGATGAGGAAAAAATTACATCTTTGTATTCACTGATCTCTAACTGAAACTTAGCATTTCCTTCCATTAAAAATGTAGGCTACAAACCACAGAAGTAGGTATAACAGATGTTTTCCTATCACATATGCTATTGTAGATATCTCAAAATATTATTTATGTTCATCACTACTTTGAAATTATGGTGGTTATTTAACGTGTTAATAAAGAAGCATGACATTACCATATCACAATTTTGTTTTTTAATATTTTAATAACCACATTACAACCAGTTTCCTTTATAATCCTCTGTATTCTTTTATGTACTTAAAATCATATTTTTGAGAAGGGGTCTATAGCTTTCAGCAGACCACCGAAGGGGTCAATGGCACAAAAATGGCTGACTCCTCTCTACCTTGGAGAATAGGCAGATTGTGACTAAATAGACGGGAGAGAAGTTACTATCCCACATAGATGACCAGCATAAACAAAGACACGGGTGTTATAGATGACCAGCATAAACAAAGACACGGGTGGGGACGAATACGAGATGCGTGGCAGGATGGAATGTTCATCCCCTCCCCACCCTTGAGGAGAGAGTCTCCTTCACAAGATTAAGTAAAAAGACAGAGACTTTGTTAGCATAATAATGCCTCAGAGAAGTGAGAGAATAACTGATTTGTTTTAGACATGCTCTAAGAATCTGGAGAATTTAAATTCTTAAGGATCTGACAGCTCCCTTACAGGGTGGAACCAGGACTCAGGAGAGAGCTGAACTATGAACCTTACAGAACCACTTTCCTTCCATGTACATCTCTGGTCAAGTTGATGCCAAGAAAAGGCCACCTGCCTTTCCCTTGGGGACAGGTCCTCTGCACAGTGATAAAGCCACACCCTGCTGTGGCTCTGTTTGGAGGGACTGGTGGCTGACTCCTCAGGACAAAGCATGCTTTGCACCATTCTTGAACTCCAAGTGAATATGTCATCGGCTAATATGAAGACTCTCTTAGAAAAATGTGACTGTGACGTGTGCCCTCCCAGACATTACAGGCATAACAGAGGAGTGACCACATGTTTGGGGACAGCGTGAAGGCCACTCTGATTAGATCAGAGGGCTGGTTCAAGAAGTAAAGCAGGAGGGGGATGTTGGCAGGGAATAATGAAGGAGAGAGGAGGACAGAATGACTCTAGGATTTCAAGAGCCTCTGACCAAGACAGGGAAGTTAGAAGATGGGGGTTTGGGACAGATGGCAGGGTCTGTCTTAGGGGTGGGGTAACTTCAAGACATCTCAGGGAAAACGTCCAGAAGTCCACTAGAGGAGTCCACAGGGAGAGCCTGGGTTGGAATGAGGAGAGAGCTAAGAGAATAAGCCACATCGAGGTGATCACTGAAGTCCCCAAGAATGAAGGCAAGAAAATCATTCAGGGAATGATTGCTGAATCAAGAGTGAGGACCAAGTTAAAAAAGAATAATAATAATAAAGGAGACTCCTTCTGTGTCCCAAAGCCAAGGTAGGAGAACGTTTCAAGAAAGGGGTTAAATGCAGCCTAAAGAAGGAACTTGCGCAAAGTCTCCGGATGTGGCCGGTGGGAGGTGCGTGGTGATTTCTGAGCGAGCAGTTCCCACCGAGAAGCGGATGGAGGCCACCGGCCGAGTGAGTGGGTGGGCGGAGCAGCGAGGGAGGCAGGAGATGGTTGGGGCCAATGAGATGGAGAGAGGGAAGCGAGAACATATGCAGGGCAACAGCATCGAATTAAGTTTCTTTTTCCAAGATGATCCAGATTTTCATTAAAGAAAGAAAATTGCAAAGCTGGGGTATTTAAAGGTCATGTGAAAATCATGGAAACCTCAAGTTGAATCTGTTCCCACCTAAATAATTTTTGTTTAGAAACCAGGCAAAAGCCACTGAAACCATCTCGGCACGGCTCCCAAAATGGAATGACTCAAACGCCCCTGAAAATGTGTAGATGCTCTGAACCACTCTGCTAATATATGGTCTGCCCACACAGAGCCCAGTGTCCCAGGCGTCCGACGCAGAGGCCAGAGCTTCCTGAAGGTTCTGTAAGGACAGGAATTCAAGAAGTGGGGTCAAGGGAAGAGCTAGTGTTACTGAATATTCTGCAGCTTAATAGAACCATTCACCATTTAACCAGCACCTATTTTCCTAATCCTTAACATCTGACAAAGTATTTTTTCTCCGTTATTCTCCCCACTGTCCGGATGAGGAAACCGAGGTTCAAGGAAGTGAGTAACTCACCTCGAAGTCACAGCTAATTTTTGGAGGTAGCGTTGGGACCCAGATATGTCTCTCCCTAAATCCCAACCTGTTTCCATCCAGCCTGTGACCTCAACCAACCCCACCTCATTCCCCAAAATGGAAAAAAAAGCGTCATCACCACCTGTGACAGCCAATGAAAGACCAATCTCCCTTAAAGTTAGCATGCATTTCCCGGTTCAACCTCTTCAAAAGCTTTTTTTAAAAATTCTTCTGAATTTAACCAATTTTTTTCTTAAGGAATTCATTCACTTATTCTCCAAGAACCCTTGCTGAGCCTGACTGCGTGGCAGTACTGGGGACACAAGCCCCAGTGCTCAAATGGCTCCCTGAGGGAAGGGGTCAGCATGCCTGGGTGGTCAGGGAAGACTTCACAGAGAAAGGACATGAGCCAAATCTATTTTCGTTTCTGTTTTTGTTTTAATCGAAGTATTACTTGTAAATCTTTTGAAAAGCCAAATAGTGCTCAAGGACTTACGGCTGAAAATAGCAGTCTCTTATTCTCCATCCCCCACCCCATCTTCCTCACCTGTTCTTCTGAAGCTGTTTCTTCTGTTATTGACTATTTTAATATAATATATACTATATTATTACTACTGTAATATACTATTACTCCCTATTTCTAAATAACACATGTATTCGATCTCTTGAGTCATCGTCTTAAACGTGGATCAGCATCTTAGTGTGGTCGACAAGAAGTTTTTCTTCCACTCCCTCTTCCCCTCCCCACATCCTCCCAAAATACTTATATCTCAACTTTTTAAAATTCTTATTCAACATCTTCTCTCTTATGACCATGTAAATAGATTTTATTTGTGGGCCAAGTAGTAAACTATGATCCTATTTCCTTTCTTTTTTGTTTTTCCTGTTAATAATTACCTCATTTTTCATCAACTTAGGTTTATTTTTTTAGAAACAATTGACTAAATCTTTCCATTCCCTCGATATAATTTGTCAATCTCATTTATTTTCCTGGGGACAATCTCCCTCACCCCCTAGAGCCTTCTGACACCCTGCTGACCGGGTCTGTTGCTTTCTGGGCCAGGGCATACTGTCCTGACATTCCCTCAGCCATTGCCCAAGGAATTCCCTTCCCTCCTCCCTCCTGCACTGGGGTCCCTCCTCCTGGATCCCACATCTTCTTTCTTCGCTCCCTGGTCTTAACTGAGCACATCCTTCAGTAGTTTCGTAAGAAAAGGTACATGGGACAGCAAGTTATTTTAAGACATTAGGTGGAAAAACACTTTTAGTTGAAATTTCCAAAGGCATTGGTCCATTGTCTTCAAATTTCTAACGTTGCTGTTGAGGAGCTTTAATGTCGTTGTCATTTCCAATCCTTTGCGGGCAGGGCTGGGACCGGGGAATGAAGCACTAGCCTCCAGTGCAATTTAAGGGAGCACCAAAACACTCAGTGATCAAAACATATATTTAGTGCATATTTTTAAAATCAAAATTAACGCCAAAAATCATGATGAATAAAAAATCAATCTTAAATAGAGACAGGAAACTTACTTGCCTTACCCTAATCCCAGCCATGTCAGGTCTTGTCTTTATTTTAAATTTTGCTCTTTTGTTCATCATGGAATTTTTGCATTACTTTTGATTTTATTTATTTATTTATTTATTATATTTTCGCTGAGGAAGATTCACCCTGAGCTAACCTCTGTGCCAGTCTTCCTCTATTTTTCATGTGGGTCACCACCACAGCATGACCAATGACGAGTGGTGTAGGTCCTTGCCTGGGAATTGGCGCTAGGCAGCCTAAGCCGAGCATACCAGACTTAACCACTAGGCCATGGGGCCGGCCCCTGGTTTTTGTGTTTCAATAGCGTGTTAATCTTTTTTATCTTTATCCTGAGTTTGTGCTGCCCCTTCAACTTTGCACACAAGGCCTCAGTCACCCTATCCTGATCCCAGGCTTCTCCAGGAACTTTGAAGAACTGCTGTCTATCCCTGCATCTGAAATATGATGACAAGCTTGGATGTGGGTATTTTTTTCATTCATTAAGTTGGATACTCAGTGGACCCCACCATCTGGAAACTCACATCCTTTAATTCTGGGAAATTTTCCTGTACTATTTCTTTGATGATTTCCTTCCCTCTATTCTCTATTTCTGGAACTTATATTTGCTGAATGTTAGACTTCCTAGATTGCTCCCCCGATTTCTTATATTTTCTCTCCTGTTTCTCCTCTAGCCCATCTCTTTATCTCTCTCTGTATATTTCCTCAACTTCAACTTCCAACTCTTGATATATTTTTTTAAATTTTTGCTATCAGAGTTTTTACTTCCAAGAGTTCTTTCTTGTTCTCTAATTATTCCTTTTTTTATTCCACTTGGTTATTTTTCCATGGATGCAATATGTTCTTTTCTCTCTCTAAGGATATCAATTATGGTTTCTTTGACCTTATGCCCTGCTCACTGTGTACTCTTCCTTTCCTCTTGTTTCATATTTTCCTCAGGGAGAAATGAGGGAAACCTTCCCTCAAACGTCAGTGATCCTTGGCTGTGTGTTCTCATGTAAGAGCAGGCCACCAAACGGCCAAGTGGAGGCTGTAAGTGCCTGAGTTTCACACGTCGACTGGATGAGCATCACTCTAGGACAACCCTCTGTTTCTGCCAGCTTAACTGCTACAGACTCCTAAACATAAGCTTCTGTTGGTCATTTCTTTGGGGCCATTTAGTTCCTCCAGAGAAAATATCCTTCTATCTCCATGTGGGGTTGGGGGTGGGGCACAGATATAAGCCTGACTCTGGCGCCCTGGAGTTGGGTGGGAGAAGGGGGCTGGAGTCTCTCTGTTTCTCTGCAGACTCAATCCCCCAGCTTTTAGTAGGACTCCTCACCCCTCCCCTCATCTACACCTGGCCTCCCTGAGACCAGAGCCTCTGGTCTCTCATGGGAGTAAAAGAGACAGTCGCCTGGCTGAACAGGATGGAGGTGAGGACTTGGAGGTCTACCTGCTCCTTACACAGCAGACTTTCAAACCACCTCCCTGTTGTCAGCCCCTATCTCTCTCCCACTTCCTGTGGCATTTGGTGCCTCCAATCGCTGACCCTTGTTGGGTTACTGTAGAGGAAGTCAGCTTGCTTCTCCTCAGAACCTTTCCCGCCCATCAGTATGGAGGTTTGATCTCCCTCCTCTCTGCTAAGTCGTTTATCCCTCCCCTAGTGGCTTCCCCTCCACGCAATGAGACTGGGGAGTATAGACGTCTCCGAGTGCCATCAAAGACAGAATTCAGGCTTCTGTTCCTGTTCTGGTGGTTGCTGTACAGTCTTCAGGAGGAGAGTAGAGTGGAAACATCTTTCTTCTACCACCTTTGAAAGTCTTGAGCTCAGTCTCAAAGGTGGATGGGAGTTGACCAGGCAGACGAGGCAGGGAAAGGTACTCCTGCAGAGGGAATGGTGAGCTCACAGGCAAGAGAATGAAAGAAAACTGCCTAGACTTGTGCGTGGCTGGAAGTAAGGTCCAAGGGAGGAGAGGCTGGACGGGGGCTGAGGAAGCGGATTGCGAAGGGCCTCGAGTGTGCCGAGAAGTTTGTCCTCGATCCTGGAGCAAATGGGGAGCATGAGGGAGAGGAGTCACATGACCAGATTTGCCACTTGGGGAGCAGCATGGCAGGTGTGCTGAGGGAGTTGGGGGCAGACTTGCTGGGGAGGAGAGAGACCCACTGGGCGATATGACAGTGGGTTTCTCGTGAGAAATGGCAAGGAGGTAAACTTGAGCAGTGGCAGTCACCATGTGGATAAACACGAAAACTATCCAAAGGTAGAATCAACAGGACTTCTGACCAATAGGAATGGGGCATGAGGGCAGACGGAGGAGTCTAATTGGAATCCCAGGTTTCTGGTTTGGGCAACAGAGCTGGTGGCAAGGCTGTTCACAGAGAGGGGGAAATGCTGGAGAAGAAGCAGGTTTGGGAAACTGTATGGCATTTATATTACATTCCTCCGAAGTCCAGTCTCTGGGAAGTCCACACTGCTGTTATATAGTTGCAGTCGATGTCCACAGAGCAGTGTGGTCCTGCTTCTTTCTCTTAGCAGTGCTTTCCAAGTGCCTACAGAACCCTCAGATGTCCTTCCCGAATCTGGCCACAGAGTAGTCCATCGTGGTAATCCTACTGGGCTTGGAGGGAGCAAGGCCCTCACTCTTCCCTCCCCTGGGCCCTCTCCGCTTCGCAGTGGCCATTCCGCTTTCTGCTGCCACCCCTCCCCAGGAGTGGCCCCTCAGATGTCCTCTCAAGAGGATCTCAAGGTGCATGGGTCAAGTGACATCAGGGTGGCCCCAGACCTGAGAACAGTGGCGCCCTCACAAGGGAGCTAGAGGCCCCATGGCAGGGTTGGGCAGTGGTTGTTATGGCAACCAGGGCTCCCAAGATGGAGGGAAGGGAAAAGGTGGCCCTGCTCAAGAGTTGCCATGGCAACCCAGACCCTGAGGCCAGCTTTGAAGACAAAAACCACACACTCCCCACTTACAAAGAAGCACCCAGGATTCCTCAGGATTCCTCACAGTCCAGAGAGCCGACGGAATGGGCCAAGGCTTCCTAGTCCCGCAGTTGACTTCACAGACATTTTAGGGACAGGAAGGCTTCCACTTCTCTTTGAGAAGACAGCAGGGCTTGGCAACCCATCGATTCACTCAAGAAGCGTTTACTGAACCTACTATGTGCCAGGGACACTGTGATAAATGAGACCAAGCCCTTGTTCTCCAATAAGGGAGGCAGACATTTAAGCATCAGTGAAAGACTGTCGCTGGGAGGGGTAAATAGTTCAGCCTTTTCTGAAGACAGTTTGGCCGCACCCATTAAAATTTTAAGTGCACATACTCTGTGATCCAGCAATCCCATTTCTAAGAGTCTAAGAAATATTTGCAACTGAAGGTGGTCATCGCAGTGTTACTTATAGCAGCAAAGAGCGGGAAACTACCTAAATGTCCCACAATGGGGGCCAGTTAAATAGATTCGGGTACAGCCGTATGTATTGAATAAACATCCAAATCTGTGTGAAGTAACACGAGGAACTGTTGGCAGTGGTACCCAGGAGTAGCAGGATTGACCAATAGGATCAGAGGTCTCACTTTTACTTCTGAACCGTTACAGATGCCTGTGTTACAAGAGCATGTATTATTTTATAGTTTAAAGAAAATGCTAGGTATCTGGGAACATGTAGGATGGTTGGTATTACAATGAGATTGATGGGGATGAAAAGGGTCCACACTGCTGGTTCTCGCACAATGCAAATAACCAGTTCAGAGGGGCATTTACACCAGGAGCTCAGGGAAGGGAGGAATAGAAGGGGGAGGGAGGGAGGACTCAGGGGAGGGGGGGAAGGGACGTCTTGCTGATTGCATAACATCTCAAAAGAAGGAGAAGGAGGAAAGGCATTATTTCAGGCTGAAGGGACAGCAAGAGGAAAGGCTAGGCGGGGTGGAAGTTGGGGCGTGTTCGAGAATTCCAAGCAGTCTCTGTGCAGAGGTGGCAGAGACAGGTTGGGGACACAGACTTTCCCCAGGGGCAGCAGGAAGCCATGCCAAGTTTGAAAGCAGGAGAGGGACATGAGGAGAGCAGAACCCACACAGGTGTCTCTGGCTCCGCAGGGTGGGGGAGCTCCAGGGAGCAGTACAGAGGCAGGGAGGCTGCCTCAAGGGGTTGTGGGAATCCCATGGGGAGAGACAGTGAGGACCCCACTGGAGGGCAGATGGGAGGACAGGGAATTACAGGAAGTCTTTCATAGGTAGGAAGGGCAGCAGTTTATGCTGTTCATGAACCCAGAGACTTACATTGTAGCAGAGCTAGATGGGACTCCATGACTTACACATGGGGAAACTGAGGCCCAGACAGGCGAAGTGAGGGATTCCAGGCCACTGGCTTTATGACTTTGAGTTTCCTCTGGGCCTCTTGGGGGAGGTGGCTCAGTCCTCCTAAAACCTGGCCTTTTTTAGTTTCTAATTCAGATAATCTGCAGCCGAGGGGGATGGGCAAAGGGGGGGCTGCCGGCCAAGCCACTCCTGCAGAAGAAGAGAGGAGGAAGAGGACAACACCCTTAGATGTCTGGGCGGCAGCGATCCGGGCCTCCTTAGATGGAGTATTCCGGACAACAGGCTGGGGCGTGCTGGCCTGCCTGCGGGGAGCGTGGGCAGTCCTGGGGCCCTGGGAAGGGCGCTGGGGGCAGGCATGGTGCCCCCAAGAGCTGGTCCAGGAAGTGCCTCTGTCAACTGCCTCTCTGGCGCCCTGCCCCATGCCAGGGGACAGGCGTCACGGGGGCTCAGACAGCACTGCACTCAGGGGTCCAGCCCTGGAATCTAGTGCCTTCCTGTCCTGACACTCAGTAAGCTGGCCTGGAGCTTGCCCTGTGACAATCCCACGTGAGAAGGCTAATGAGACCACACAACCCACACAGCTAAATGGCAGCAAACATGGCCCTCGTCCTGGGGGTGGGGGGGGGGGCATTGTCACCAAGCTGCTAGCCCGTCTACACTGATCAGATTCGTTCAGAGAAGAAACAGTGCTGACCGTTGTCGCCCCTGCAGCGTGCGCGGGCCTGCGGTTCGCGATGCACTTCTGCACTCGATGTGCTCTCATCTGACTTCAGATAAATCAACACCCAGGGCAGGGGCAGCTAGTCAACTTACAGATGCCAGAACAGGTTCTGAGAGAGCAGACCCAACCCATACGGACTGAGCGCCTCACGCCAGCCCTGGGCAGCGGCCCCGGCAGCTGCTAGCCTGGAGCAAGACCTGCTCACGCTGGTCCAGAATGCTCTGCATGAAGAAAGGGTTACCCCCCAAACACATCCCCCTTTTGAAGAATCACAATGCCTCTTCAATTATCAAAGGCTCTGAGAAGTCCTGTACTAACCCTGTTTAACACATTTCCCAAACATACGGCCTCTTTTACAGAAATCTTATTCCCAGTCTCCAGAACTTGGGTTCCACAAAATGCATTTTGACAAATACTAACCCGACCAATAGAAACACAGCGCTCAAGACGGGATTTTGGACACTCAGTGAAGGATACATCCTCGGGCAGAGTCTTCCCTCAGTCCCTCAAATCGCAACGGGAGCATCTGCTTCCTTCCGGGCCTCGGGAAAGAGAGAGCGGACGCGGCCGGGGTCTGCGGGAGTCCTCGCTGCCGCCTGGCTGGCAGGCGGAGGACCAAAGCTTGGCTCAGCAGAGCTTGTGTGCGGCTCGGGGACCAGTCTTTTTCGGGTGGGCGGCCGGATCAGGCATCTGGAACAGCCCAGACACAGATGTTCCAGCCACTCTTGGATCCCAGCCTGGGCTCCTGCTTCCCCTAATTCCAATATTTGGCTGCCGCCCGCACCTCATTCATATTCCAATGTCAACACTGCATAATCTCCCCCAAACACTGGCGGCCTTGGAGCTGGGAAAGGGGAAGGGATGGCTGATGAGCAGGGGCAGAGAGGCTGAGGGGGAGGGGGAGAGGAGGGGAGCAGGAAGCAAGAAACCCAGGAGCCCCCAGCGGGCAGGCAGCACTCCATCAGACCCCCAGCTGGGCCAGCAGGACCTGCGAGCCTCCCTGGAGAGAGAAGACTGTAGCCACAGAGGCACCCAGCATCCACCCTGCGCAGTCAGTGCCACAAGATGTGCTCCGGGCTGAGTGCTGAGAGAAGGGGAGCCAGAGCCCACGCGGCAGTCCGGCTGGGCTGCCTGGGAGGGTGGGTCTGTGCGAGGTGCTGTAGAGACAGCCCATCCCAGTCGAGACACTAGGGTCTGGTTCCAGCTCTAATGTCTAACTGGCTGAGTGACCTTAGGTAAGTCACCCAACCTCTCTGGGCTTCATTTCATTTGTAAAATGAACAGGTTGCCTGTCTCTGAGACCCACCAGCTGTAACGTTTGGGAAGGAGGCAGCAGAGCATCGTGAGAAGCAGCGTGGGTCCCTGCAAAGCCGACTCTGCCCTGGCTCCCACCCTCACTGGACTCCAGGAACCCCATCTGTGAAGTGAGAGCAGTGTGGCCAGACACATGGGGAGCTCATGGGGATTAAATGAGACAAGCGTGTAAACATGGACTTCCAAGCTGGGCTGTGAAGGGTATGGAGCAGCTAGAACAAGTCCTACTTGCTAGCACCTTCTCTACCCAGATCCTCGCATGCCTCATCTCCCGCGATCCTCACAAGACCTCTGTGAGGCAGAGACTGGTATTAACCCATTTCACGGAGGAAGAAACAGGCTCAGTAACCAGCCCACAGTCTCACAGCTGGAAGTGACACACAGCTGGAAGTGAACTAAGGTCTTTCTGATGCCGAAGCCCAGGCCTGTTGCGGCGTCCCACACTGCCTTTCCAAGCTTCAGGAAGGTCAAAGGAAGAGACCTGGGGCCCAGGAGGAGCCCCGCTGCCTGGGTGGAGGAGGGTGCAGGTCCAGGGGTGCAGCCGCAGGATCGCAAGCCACCCCCTTGCCCCTGGCGGCACCTGGCGCCTTCACTCAGGTCTGCCTCCTCCTCTAGAATCCCGTCTCCATCCGACTGGCCTCCTCCCCCTCCCCCAGCCCGGGATCCCAGCCCCACCCTGCCGGCCCCTACCATTTCTGCCCACTGCCGCCCTTCGCCCTGCCCTCCTGCCACACTCCGTTCCCAGGAAACTGTCTTCCCTGGTTCTGACCACAAACCCCTGGGATTCGGTGACCTCCACCCAAATTTTCCCCAGGGCCACATCCAGTCAGACTTCCTGAGGACAGCTGCTAATAAATATGCGGGGGATTTGCATGCGATTTGCATACACTTATAAGGACGTGGAAGGCAATTTTCCAGTGAAGTGTCATCAAAGCTTCTTCCCCCCCTTATCTCTCTATTTCTTCCTGTTCCCGTGATCCCACCCCCAGGCCCCGGCCCTGCTCTCCCATTTCTGAATGTATAACTAAGCAGGAGGAGTAACATTTAAAAAGTAACAATTGCCATTTATTGAGCACCTACCGCGTGTCAGCCGCTGCCCCTCACAACAGCCGCCAAAGGAACTACTACTGGAGGGTTCTGGGGGAACCCGGAAAAGAGAACCCCCTTCCCAGCAAGCGGGAACATGAGATATGTCTCTAAGGCCTGGCTGGGAACGGGCACATTGTCACGTTCCATTGACCAGGGCAAGTCAGGTGGCCAAGCCCACCATGAGGGGAGAAGAATATGCACCCCCAGCGGCCCAGGCGGGGGAGGGAGGCAAGGAAGATCGTCACCAAATAATCGGATGAAGCGTATCTTGCCTGAAAGAGCTTGTAACTGACTCACCGGCCTGGCTTGGCGTCACTGCCCTTGCCTGAAGCCACCATGTGGCTGAGGGGCGGGAGCAGGGGCCTGGCTATGGGTCCCACCCAAACCTCATAGGCTGAGGCGGGGGCGGGGTGGGTGGTTGCCGTGACCACAATAAGGGGCAGTGGATCCCATGTAGGCAAAAAACATCATCCAAACCAGCGCCCAGCGCTCCTCAGACTACAACACACACACGAAGCATCTGGGGACCTTATTGAAATGCAGGTTCGGATTCAGTGGGTCCAGGGCGGGGCCTGAGGGTCTGCCTCTCTAAAAGGTCCCAGGTGACGCCGGAACGACCAGCAGCAATGATCAAGAATGAAACGGGGAGGGTCTCTCCGCCTCCCTGTGCCACATTCTCGTTTGTAGAATGACAATTCACCTGCCGTGCAAACTTCTCTTGGCAAAGAAGACGGCGCCCTCCGGGAGGAAGGGGATGTGATATCCGTGCCATTTCTCACACCCTGGCTGCCCTTGCCCCCCACGGCCTCCCCCAGCCCCCAGGAAAGGGCTCCCAATCCGGCCAGCTGGGAGACAGGACGCAAGGACACAATGCCAGTGCAGCATCCCCTTCACTGCCTCAAACTGCTCCCTGCAATAACGTTGGCATAATCCAGAAGATTCAGTTATGGTTATCAGGCAGTTAGGCGCACCACAGCGAGCTTAATGCATCATTAACGCTCAGCCCCCATCCAGCAGCTTCCGAAAGTGGCGCAGGTAACACGACTCGCCCACCCACCTCTGGGAGAGGAGCAGGGGACCCAAGATGGGGGCTGCCCTCCCTCGGGTTCTGAGGAGGATGTTCTTAGGAAATGAGCCCAAGAGGCGTGGTGAGGGGACAGTGTGCTGCCCAAAGAGCTTGAGGCAGTGACTCTGTGCTTGCGTAGTTGGGCTTTAACTTCCGGGGCAAAGGTCAAATCCTGCCTCTGCCACTGGACAGCATCAGGCACGCACCTGATGTTTTTAAAGCCTCAATTCCCCTGCCTGTTAGAAAAAGGAATGTTAATAACTACCTCCAAGGGTGTTGTGAAAACTGGATACGAGAGTTTGCGTGTTGCTTCAATAGTTCCCGCAGGGCTCTTTGCATTATCTCCCTGTCTGGGCCTCAGTGTTCCACCTGTAAAATGGGAACAATAAGTCTGCCTTGCCGAAACTTGAAGGATCATCACGTAAATCAAATGAGATGACACATGTGTCCAGAGAGTCTGGAGCATTTTGTTAACAAGCCACGTGCCTGGCTTTCTGCCCAACCCTCCAGGGCACAGCTGTGTACAGCTCTCTGCTGCCCCACCACGGGGCAGTGGGTGATCAGCCCCACTCAAGAGGTGTCATTCTAATGGTTGGGGTGGGTAAAAATAAAGAACCATTTCTTGAGCCACGATCCATGACATTCAAATGAGCCTCAAGTGACACAAAAAGAGAAACAATAGTCAAAGAAGGTTGTTGAAATAGTGCAGGTGAGACTTGAGAGAGGAGAACGAGAGCCCAGAGGAGAACTCAGGCGGTGGTCCAGACGGAAGCAAGGCGAGCAGGAAGTTGGCTGCGGGGAGAGTGGTTACGTCTTTGTGGGAAAGGCGGGGCTTCTCGCATCATCCTGTGTGTCCCAGTTGCCAAAGCACACATCCACGTGGACATGTGCATGCACGCACAGACACACAGATGCAAGCACAGATACGCACGGACGCACACATGCTTGCACGCACCCATAAAGGAGCACAGGCAGACACGCAGGCGCATGCAGTTTGCCCCCACAAATAAGCATACACACAGACATGCACAGAGATGGGTACACACATAGACCAACACGCGCATGCGCAAACAGACACGTGCACATGCACTCACTGGTAACTTAGAACGCACCGGCCTGTGGAAGTTGGCGCTGACAATTTTCCCACGATCCTTTCCAGCTGAGCCTGTGATTCCAAAACCGTCCACAAGAGGGTGCTCAGGAACTAGAATTCGGGAGCCCCTGGAGCGCTGTCCCCCGCGTGTAACAACCGAGAAAGCTGAGGCCCAGAGAGGGAGCGGACGTGCTCCAGCTCAGAGCCAATGACCCCCGCCTGCCTCCCTACGGGGACTATGGTCAGGAATGGGGAGGTGGGGGCAACCTGTCCTGTTACCTACCTGGTTGGAGAGGAAGGGTCGAGGGAAAGTTAGGAATACGGAAGGTGAGTTCTGCGGAGGGTCTGTCAGACACTGTCCCTAACCTACTGTGACCCTGCCTAAGTGCCTTGGCTTCTCGATCCCGCAGCTTTCTATGAGGAAGCTGCTCTCCCTCACCCACGCTTCCCCGGCCCCTCTGGAGGCCCCTAGCAGACCCCTTCCTGTGTCCACAGGAGGCCAGATCTTTGGATCTCTGCTCTTCCTCCCTGTTCTGGTCTCATGCTGTCACCTCCCCAGACAGGCCTCCTCCGATGGTGCCCCACCCCACCCGGTGGGCGACAGTAAGTGGAATGAAGCACCGGTGCCTGCTGCGTGCTGGTGCTGCCCTCTGGTGGCGCCGGGCCCCCATTGCACCTGACTTCCTCCAGCTCGCGGGAGGACCTTTTAATCTCCCACCCAGGTGTCACCATGGCATGTCTGTGTGGAACCCCAGGGATGGAGGTAAAGGGATCTTATCTCCAGGGTTCATCCCACCTGGATTCAGACGAGTGAGGGACCCTCTCTGACACCTAGTATTTGAACAGGCAGACTCACAATTAATAAAGCTGAGTGTAGTGACCGCTGTGGACTCCATCCTGGAAAAGACACATTCGGGGCGGAAATAGGATGGTGCCTAAATCTACAAAGTCTAATAGAGAGAGCGAGGCAAATCAGTCCAGCTGTCCCATTTTACAGACTAAGTCACTGAGGCCCAAGCCAGGACAGAAGGATAAAATTGCCTGGTTTAGGAAAACCCTAGAGTAACTGTCACCCATTCCCCCACCCACTGATAAGCCCAGGGCAGTCACATTCTATGCAAAGCATGTGTTCCTGAAGACCTTGCATAATTCAAAACGTGCATAATTCCAGACTAATTTCGCCACAGAAATGAATGCAAAGTAGAAAGGATGTGTTGCCTAAATCTACCCCCATGTGGCATACTTTTGCTTTAATGCTGCTTTTTATTTTCCCAGCATTATCTCTGATATTTCACAGCGCCCTCTCTGCTAAATTAGCAGCGCAGCATTTCCTGCGGGGCGTTAGGCCTTCTCCATAACATTTTATCACATCTCACTTCCTCCCCAGTGTTATTGATTTTCAGGTGCATTCTTTAGCACCGCCACTTAAAGAACACTTGGATAACATTGCCACAGGACACAGATAAAAGATTTAAAGTTATAATAACTGTGAATGTTGAGAAAGCGGCACAATTGTCTCCAAAATCCCCGGCAGAAATTAGAAATTCGGATGCACATGAACAACAGTGCATGCATGTAGAAGCCAGGTATTTCTATTGAATAACTGAAGTGACGTGGCCACTTGGCTGGTTTACAATCCCCAGTTAACAACTTAGCTCCTCCCACAAGGAAACTCTGCAATTCTTAACAACTTTTTTAACTGAGGGGCTTTGCATTATTTCTGACTTAGAGCACAAACATTTTTATGTTGCATCTTCCCAAAGCCACCTAGCTGAAGTTCTCATAAAGGGTGACCTCACCCTGGATGATCTGCCTTGCGATGTCCTTAATTCCAGAAGGTGGACATGTACCACCCTACCCAACAATCGCAGATATGGACTTCAGAGATTCCAGCCACCTGCCTCCTATTCATGCAGGGGCCCTTCTGGAGGCAGCGTCAGCAGAGGCCCCCTGCCCAGACACCCCTCCTCTCAGTCAACCTCTCTCGGGGTCTGGAGGGGGGCTCCTCCGAGAGCTCCTGTCTCCTCCTGCTCCCCCTTCTCATCGGCATTTGGTTGAAGTTGTCACTCTGTGCCGGCTACCCCCTCCTCAACATGGAGCCTGAAGGAGATTTAGATCCGTGTTGGGGGGTGGGGGGAGAGGAAGGAAAACGATTGTCTCGTTGGCCTTCCCCTGCCTGAAATTGCCTGCTGAAAGCCTCCCTGGGCCTGGCCAGAGCTGGCCCCAGAAGAGGAAGGGCCGAGCGCTAGGAAGGAAGAGAGCAGGGGCAGCCGGGGCAGGCTCTGATGCCGCCCGCAGGGATTCCTGTTTTGCTTCCACTTCCACGTGACCTTGAGCAAGCCTCTATCCAAGATGCCTCCCCTCTCTGGGCCTCAGCTCTCCCCTCTGAATAATGGGCGGCCTGGACTTCTCCAGCTCCTCCAGCCAAGCCTTCTCAGATGTCGGAATTCGGCCTCCATCCTCCACCCCCCAGCCCCACCCCAGGTGCTTAAGGGCCTGGCCCCCCTGCCCTGCCCCTGCCCATTGGTCCCTCCCCTCTCTCCTCCTCTGCGCTGTGGATGCCCTCCCCGGGGGCACTGGGGCTACTGTTGGCTGGGGCCCCAGACGCCAGGGGGGAACCCCACAGAACAGTAGGAGAAGGAAGGGGTGGGATCCTCAGGAGGAGAGAGTGGGGTGGCCTAGCTCCATCAAACCAGCCCATTCTTTCCCCTCTCCCTCTCCTGCTACGTTTTAATCATCTCTTCACATTCTGATCTCCCACCAGACAAAGAGGCTCCTGGGGGGGAGGGGTACCCTCCCTTTCTGCATCCCCAGCACCTGGATGCTGGGACCCGTTTCCTGACTGGACAGGGAAAGGATGAGTGTTCTGGGGCAGGTGCCAGGACACTAACACGGTCCAGGCCTGTGGCCTGTTTAGCATGTTCCAAACGTCCCCGCAGGGCCAAACCATGCCACCAAGACAGGAGCTGCCCTGGACTCTCCCTCAACTGTCTCTCCCCTCCTTTCTCAGCTCCTCAGCCATTTAATCTCTTCCCTCCCTCCTACCTCCTCCCTCCCACCGGAGACCTCCTCCCCTTGTGTCCAGCCTCCCTCCTGGAGAGCCAGTCATTTCCAGCTCTTTCTGACTCCAGTTAGAATGTGGGGAGGGATGAGGGAGCAGGGGCTCTGGATTATGAGGGTAGGGGAAGGGAGGTAGGACCCTCACCGTGGTCTGGCTTCAGGGCGAAATGTCTAAAAATCATTCAGAACTTTTTCCTACAGGAAATTCGCCTACTTGCGTAATTTTCATATCCAGTTCTGCTACGAGAATGTCTGTGTCCCTCCCACCTGAGGTACATTTCTAGAGCCCCTCTTTTATTACATGAGTCACTAGAAGTGCCAGGTCCCAATAAGTGTGCGTGGGGAGAGGAGAGGTAGCAGAGGAGGAGAAACACATGATGCCCAGAAACAGTAAAGACTTGCTGATTGTGGTTTCATTGAACCCAGATCCTGGTGTCAGCCCTGAAATTCCTCCTCCTCCAGGAAGCCCTTCAGGGCTGGGAGGGAAAGTCTATGATTCAAAAACCAGTATTAGATGTTTCCCAGATCTGACTGGGATCTTGATCTCCTGTCTCTGCCCCCCGCTGCCTGCAGAGCCCTTCCTTCATATGTGTCCAGATGCTCCCCATCTGTCACTGCCGGGTTTAAATGTCACTGCTTCCCAGGTGAAAGTGACTGTCCCCCTATTAGGGCCACTTTCTACCCTGGGCTACTATGATCACAGGTGCCAGGAGGAATTGCTCGGCCTGGGGTTTGTTCAAGTGTCTTTCAAGTCACTTTCAGGCCCTGGGCCTTCTCTTGGACCTGAAGGGTGGACGTGAGCTTAGAGGCCAGTTAGGCTACCCCACCTCGGGCCATCTCCTCGCTAGCCTGTGAGCAAGATCTCTGACCTATGTTCATGGGACACTGAGGAATCTGTCCGTTTGTTGAGTGACTAAATGGATGAATTCAGAACTTGGGGACACTGAGATCTGTCCCAATGTTAAGCCTCTTCAGCTCGGGAACCGTCCTACATTTTCCTCACACCAGCCCAGTAATGAAGTCACCTTCCAACCCACCAGCCAGCCAGCCACACCCTCAGCACGGCCCTGGGTGAAATGATAAAAAGGGTGACAATATGTCCCGTTGCTGTTTTGTTCTTCCAACATAATTACACACCACAGAGATAATAATAATATTAACTGCAAATATTTATTAAATGCCTATTATATGCCCGGCATCGGGCTCTAGACTTTCCCATGAGTCATCTCCTTTAATCCTCGTGATAATGCGTGAGGCAGGGTCTATTAGCCCCCTGGTCATTTACAGACAGGAAATGAGGCTGAAAGGAATCAAACTTGCCCACCATCACATAGCAAGCCAGTGACAGGACTTGGGAACTTTAAGAAATCATTTTTTATACATTTGTGTTGCAATATTTTTGCATTTCTATATTCCTCTTTTAGACTTTTGATTTTTTTTTTTTAATGTCCTGATCTATTTGCAGTCTATTATGCCTGCTCTGTTTGTCTGGCAATGTTTCTGTGAACTGTCAATTTTGTCTTCCTAAGAGAGCAGAAATATTCCGTGGAATTTGTGAAAACATGGCTAAATAGGTAAAGTGGACATGGATGACTGAAAATGAATTTTTTAAATGAAACAACCTAGAAAGCAGACAAAATTGCTTTCAAAATGCATATGAAAATTGCAAAATCTCCCCAGGGTGCAAGAACCTTATCAAAATATGAACTAATGGCTGTAAACATTCATTTCCAACCAAATTCCTTTCAGTTGATTCACTTGGAACCTAGAAAAAAAAGTTTAAATTTATTATAACTTTGTCAGGCAAATGCATAATTGCTGGAAAATTATTTAGAAATTAAAGGTCTGGAGGTGGGGATAGAGAATAAAGAGATAGCAGTAAAAGCTTAAATACACTTTTAAAGTTTCTGGGCCACCCCATGGTACATAAAAATTAATAATACTTGAAAAAACAGGGGCCAGAAATACTGTTTCAACCAACTTTTTTTTGTATCAGCTTTATTGAAGTATAATTGCCATAAAACGCACATATTTTTAAGTGTAGAGTTTAAGTTCTGACAAATATATATACCCATATAACAATCATACAATCAAGATATTGATTGACATTGACATTAATAAGAGACCGAACATTTCCATCACCCCAGAAAGTTCCTTTGTGCCTCCCAATAATAAGTCCATTCATCCCCAGTCAACCAATGGTCTGCTCTCTATAATCAGAGTTTACATTCATCTGTTCTAGAAGTTCATAAAAATGGACTCAAACAGTACGTACTGTTTCGTGTCTGTCTTCTTTTACTCAGTAAAATGTTTTTGAGAATTATCCATTTTGTTGCTTGAACCAAGCAATTCTTTCATTTTTATTGAGTAGTATTCCATTGTATGAAAATACTACACTGGATTTATCCATTTGTCTCTTGATGGGCATTTGAATTGTCTCCAACTTTCACTATTATGAATAAAGCTTCTACAAAGATTTTTGCATAGGTCTTAGTCTGGATATAACGTTTCATTTCTCTTAGGTAAATACCTAACAATGAGATTGCTGGGTCATGTGGGAAGTGTATGTTTAACTATACAAGAAATTGCCAAACTATTTTCCAAAGTGACTATACCATTTTACTTTCCCCCAGCAGGGTATGAGAATTCCAGTTGCTCCCCATTCTAGCAAGCATTTTCTTTTTATATCTCATTGTTCAACCAAATTGCTTTTTAACCAACAGTCTGCTTTCTTCTCAACGTCAAATGTGTGCACACTTGTGTATTTGCATGCACGCAAGCACACACATACCACTCCTGTGTGGTAAAGAATGCCCTGGATGAGAAAACAGGAGCAATGTTTGGCCTGACTGACCCTGAGTGGGTCCCCTCAAACCTGTTTTTTTCAACCATCAAATATGGACAAGAATCCCTGCTCACCAAAAGCACAATCCATGAAAGAAAAATTGATAATTTGGACTTCATTAAAATTTAAAACTTCTGTTCTGCAAAAGAGTGTTAAGAGAATAAAAAGATAAGCCATAGACTGGGAGGAATTATTTGCAAAACACACATCTGATAAAGAACTTGTATCCAAAATATACAAAGAACACTTAAAAGTCAACAATAAGAAAACAAACAACACAACTTAAAAATGGGCAAAAGATCTGAAAAGACACTCCACCAAAGAAGATATACAAATGGCAAATAAGCACATGAAAAGATACTCAGCATGATATGTCATTAGAGAATTGCAAATTAAAACAACAAGGAGATACTGCAATCACAACAAGCAGCAACAACAAACTCCAGGGAAAGGGAGAATGTGACTTCCAGGGTTGCCACATTATAGTATTCAAAATGTCCAGTTTTCAACCAAAAATTTATGAGACGTGCAAAGAAATAAGAAACTAGGACCCATTCACAGGAAAATAAAAACTGTTCCTGAGAAAATCCAGCCATTGGACTTACTAGAAAAAGACTTTAAATCAATTGTATTAAACATGCTCAGACAGCTAAAGGAAACCATAGGCAGAGAACAAAAGGAACCAGAATGATGTATCACAAAATAGAGAATACCAGTAAAGAGACAGAAATTATAAGAAGGAACCAAATAGAAATTTGGGAGCTAAAAAATACAATAACTGAAATGAAAAATTCACTAGAGAGATTCAACAGTAGATCTGAGAGGCAGAAGAAAGAACCAATGAGCATGAAGAATGGGTCAATTAAAATCATCCAGTCTGAGGAGCAGAAAGAGAAAAGACTAAAGAAAAATAAACAGAGTCTGAGACCTGTGGGACCCCATCAAGCATAAAAACATATGCATAATGGGAGTCCCAAGGGAAAAAGAGAGAGAAAAAGGAGGTGAAATAATATTTAAAGAAATGATGGCTGAAAATTTTCCAAATTTGATGAAAGATATGAATCTACAAATCCTAGAATCTCAGTGAACTCCAAGCAGGAAAATCAAAGACATCCACATCAAGACACTTTATAGTCAAGTTATCAAAAAGCAAAGACAAAAAGAGACTCTTGAAAACAGCAAAAAAGAAGCAACTCATTATATACAAGGGTCATCACTAAAATTGACAACTGATTCCCCTTTAGAAACCATGGTGGCCAGAAGGCATGGGGATGACATTTGAAGTGCTGGAAGAAAAAACTGTCAACCAAGAACTCTATACCCTCAAAAAATGAAGACAAAATTAAGGCATTCCCAGATAAACAAAAACTGAGGGAGTTAGTCACTGGTAGACCTGCCCTACAAGAAATGCTAAAGGGAGTCATTCAGGCTGATATGGAAGGATACTAGACTCGAAGTCATATGAAGAAATTAAACAACAACAGGGAAGATAGCTACATAGGTAAATATAAAAGCTAGTACTTTTGCATTTTCGTTTGCAATCTCTCTTTTCCTATAAGATTCAAAAGACAAACGCTAAAACAATGAGCATAAATCTATGTTGATGGGCACTCAATGTATAAAGATGTAATTAGTGACAAAACAGCATAAAGGGAAGGGGATGGATCTGTAGAGGAGCAGAGTTTTTCTATGCTGTTGAAACTAAATTGGTATTTAGTTTAGATGCTTAGATTTAGTTTAGATTCAATAGCATTTTAATTGTAAACCCCAGCGTAAGCACTAAGGGAAAAAACTAAAATATATACAGAAAAAGAAAAGAGAAGGGAACCAAAACAGCACACTAGGAAAAGGTCAACTAATCATAAAAGAAAGCAATAGTAGAAGAATAGAGGGAAAAAAAGATATAAGACATATAGGAAACAGCAAGATGCCAGAAGGCCTTTCTTCCAGTAATTACTTTAAATGTAAATAGATTAAGCTCTCTAATTAAAAGGCAGAGATTGGCAAAATGGATTTGAAAAAAAAAAAAAAAGAATATCACCCTACTATATGCTGGCTACAAGAGACTCACTTTAGATTCAAAGACACAAGTAGATTGAAACTAAAAGAATGGAAAAAGATATTCCATGCCAATAGTAACTAAAATACAACTGGGGTGGCTATATTAATGTCATACCCAATAGACTTTAAGACAAAAACTGTTACAAGAGACAAAGAGGGACATTATATATTGATAAAAGAGTTAATCCACCATGAAGATATGACAATTGTAAACATATATGTGTCTAACAACAGAGCCCCAAAATACATAAAGCAAAACTGACAGAATTAAAGGGAGAAACAGTTGTGTTAGACTGCTTGGGCTGCTATAGCAAAATACCCGAGACTGGGGGCCTTAAACCACAGAAATATATTTCTCACGGTTCTAGAGCCTGGGAAGTCCAAGATCAAGGTGCCAGCAACGCAGGTTTCATTCTAAGGCCTCTTCTCTTGGCTCAAAGGCTGCTGCCATCTCGCTGTGGGCTCACGTGACCGCTTCTTCTGTGCATGCAGAGAGAGAGAGTTCTGGTGTCTCTTCTTATAAGGACACTAATCCCATCACATCAGAGCCCTACCCTATGACCACATTTAACCTTAATTACTTCCTTAGACACTCCATCTCCAAATACAGCCGCACTAGAGGGTTAGGGCTTCAACATATAAATTTGGAGGGGACACAAACCTTCAGTCCAAAACATCAATTCTACAGCAATAGCTGGAGACTTCAATATCTCACTATCAATAATGGATGGAGCAGCTAGGCAGAAGATCAATAAGGAAATAGAGAACTTGAACACTAAATATCAACTGGATATAAGTGACTTATATAAGACACTCCACTCAACTGCAGAAACTGGAAACATACGTCCACACAAAAACTTGAACATGAGCATTCATAGCAGCATTATTTATGATATTCAAAAATGGCAACAACACACTGTCCATTAACTGATGAATGCATAAATAAAATGTGGTACATCCATACACTGGAATATTATTCAGGCTGTGATGGTTAATTTTATGTCAACTTGACTGGCCACAAGTGCTCAAATTAAACATTATTTCCAGGTGTGTCTGTGAGAGTGTTTCTGGATGGGATTAGCATTTGAATCACTGGGCTCAGAAAAGCAATGTGGGTGGACATCATCCAGTTCACCAAGGGCCTAACTAGGACAAAAGGTGAAGAAAGGAGGAATTGCCTCCCTTTTTTTCTGCCTCACTGCTTCAGATGCGACATCTCATCTTCTCCCGCCCTCAGACTGGGACCTACACCATCAGCTCCCCTGATTCTCAGGCCTTCAGACTCAGACAGAATTACTCCACCAGCTTTCCTGGGCCTCCAGCCTGCAGATGGCAGATTACAGAACTTCTCAGCCTCTGTAACTGCATGACCCAATTCCTCATAATCAATCTTTTTTCATATATGTGTATCTCCTATTGATTCTGTTTCTCTGGAGAATTCTGATGATACACAATTACAAAAAGGAATGAAGTCCTGAGACACGCTACAACATGAATGAACTTTGAAAACATTATGTTCAGTAAAAGAAGTCAATCCCCAAAGACCACATATTGGATGAATCCATTTATAAGAAATGTCCAGAACAGGTAAATCTACACAGACAGAAGGTAGATTACTGTTTGCTCGGGACTGAGGGGGTCAGGGAAAATGAGAAGTGACTACTGAAGGACATGAGACTTTCTTGCCAGGCTGATGAACACATTCTAAAATGATTGTGGTGATGGTTCCACCACTCTGTGACTACATTAAAAGCCATTGAATTGTGCACTTTAAGTGAGCAAAGGGTATGGTGTGTGATTTACATCTCAATAAAGCTGTTTTAAAAAGCTGTTAGAGCTCTTAAGTGTGTTAATCAAGGTTGCAGAATACAAATCAATATACAAAAATCAATTGTATTCTATATACAGAAATAAACAAGTGGAAATTGAGATTTTTTTAAAGTACCACTTACAATAGCAACAGAAAACCTTAAATACTTAGGGATAAATTTCACAAAATATGTGCAAGATTTGTGTGCTAAAAACTACAAAACATTGGTGAGACAAAGAGCTAATAAATGGAGAGATATGTGATGTTCGTGGATCAAAAGACTTAAAATTGTTAAGATGTCAATTCTCCCCAAATTGATCTACATATTGAATACAATCTCAATAAAACCCCAGCAAATCTTTCTGCAGAAATTGGCAAGCTGATTCTAAAATTTATATGGAAAGTCATAGGACCTAGGCTAGTCAAAGCATTGTTTAAAAGAAGAAAAAGTCAGAGGGCTCACATTCCTTACCTCAAGACTTAATATAAAGCTACATAAATAAGAGAGTTTAGTATTGGTGAAAGGATAGATATGTACCTCAATGGAACAGAACAGGGTCCAGAAATAAACCTACACATACATGGTCAGTTGGTTTCCAACAAAGGTGCCAAGATAATTCAAAGGGGAAGGAATGTATTTTCAAAAAATGCTGCTGGAACATTTCAACACACCTGCGTAAAAAAAAAAAAAAGAACCTTGACTCACACCTCTTACCATATACAAAACTAACTCAAAATGAATCATAGATCTAAGTGGAAAACCTTACACCACAAAGCTTCTAGAAGAAAACACAGGAGAAAATATGTGTGGTCTTGGGTTAGGCAAAGATGTTTTAAATAGAATACAAGAGCACAAATCATAAAAGAAAACATTAATTAATGGGACTACCAAAGTTTTAAACTCCTGCACTTCTACAGATACTGTTAAGAGAATGTAAAGACAAGCCACCACCTGGGAGAAAATATGTTTTATGAATATATTGCATAAGGACTTTTTATCTAGATGTACAAAGAACTCTCACAACTCAATAATCAAAGGCAAACAAGTCAATTTAAAAATGGATTTTAAAAATGGGTGAAAACAGACACTTCACCAAAGAAGAAAAATGAATGGCATCTAGTTACATAAAAAGACAGCATCATTGCCATCAGAGGAATGCAAATTAAAACCACAGAGATCACTACACATTTATTAGAATGGATGAAATTTTAAACTGACAACACCAGATACTGGTAATGATGCAGACAAATGGAACTCTCATACATTTCTGGTGGGCACAGCCGTTTTGGAAAACAAATTGGCAGTCTCTTAAAAAGTTAAACATACACTTGCCATAAGACCTTACAATCCCACTCCCGGGTGTTTACTCAAGAGAAATGAAAACAGACGTCAAACAAGGGCACTATACACAAACATTTACAGCAGCTTTATTCGTAGCCCAACCCCGCAACTGGAAAGAACCCAGAAGTCCATCAACCAGTGACTGGATAACCAAACTGTGGTACACGATGAAAGGAACAGACTGACTGATACGTGTGGTGTGGATGAATCTTAAGAGCATTATGCTAAGTGAAAGCAGTCAGACAAAAAGCTACATCCTAGTATATGAATCCATTTATATGACCTTCTGGAAAAGTGAAAACTAAAGGGACAGAAATCATTCACCGATGACCAGAGGGAACTTTTTGGGGATGACAGAACTGTTCTCTATCTTGATTATTGTGGTGGTTACCCAAGTGTATACATTGGTCAAAATTCACAGAGATGTATACCTAAAAATAATACATTTTTCTGTATGTAATGTAGACCTCAATAAACCTAACTTTAAAGAAATTTGACATTATGGGCAGAAATTCTACTTTCTGTTTACCATGAGCAGTTACGTTGCTCCCCCAATTACATGCAGCACGTCTACCACACTAAGTAGTCTCTCATTTTCAACTGAGGTTAGTGGAAGAGCAAGACATGTGTGTTTGTAAAAGAGGAGGCTAGAAGAGTGACATCAGCAGCATGGTGGAGTGAGATTTTCCCTTAGACTCTCTCTCCTAAGATACAATAAAAAGGACATTCATTTACCAACAGAGGTCTTTCACGCTACACAGAAGACGTCTGAGAGACCCACACAGCCTTACATCTGAGGGTGGAGGTGCTGGTACCCACAGAGGAAGTGGAAGGAGGTAAGGAGAACTCCCCTCCTTCCCCAACGACAGCGACCCTGAGACAGAGACCACACAGGTCTCAGAGAGGGGGGAGAGGGGTGGCCCTCCATGGGAAAACCATAGCTCTCCAAGTTCCCTCACAGCCCGTGGGGAACTCCCTCATGGAGGGAACAGAACAGTTGTGGGGGTGTCCTCATCAAGCTAGTACCCCAGGAGAGCAGATAGACAGGGAAGAGTGAGAAGCCCCTGGGATCGAGGAGGCAAAAGTGAGCGCCCCCCCTCCATTTGTCACCCCAGCTCAGCCTCGTTTTAGCCCAGTCAGAGCGCCTGCAGATCGCAGTGGGCTTGGAATGCACAGCTCTTGACCCCCACCTAGTGGTGGCAGGTGGAAGCTGTGACCAGATATCTTCAGGATGAGGAAAAATAAAACCACATCCTCAAGCACAATGCAAAAATATATTAAATCTCCAGACCAGAAGGAAAATGACAAGCATCCAAGAAGGCACAGAAATTTACAACCTAAATGACAGAGAATTCAAAATTGCTATCATAAAAAGGCTCAACGAATGACAAGAAAATACAGATAGACAATTCAATGAAATTGAGAGCTTCTTCACAAAAAGAGATTGAAACTATAAAGAAAAACCAATCAGAAATGTTGGAGATGAAAAGCACAATGGAGAAGATAAAGAAAAATCTGGAATTGTTAAAGAACAGAGCCAACAATATGGAGGAAAAAATTAGTATTATTGAGGATAGGAATATAGAAACACTCCAGATGGAGGAGGAAAGAGAACTAAGACTAAAAAGAAATGAAGAAATTCTCCGAGAAATATCTGACTCAATTAGGAAATGCAACATAAGGATTATACATATTCCAGAGGGAGAAGAGAGGGGAAAAGGAGCAGAGAGCTTGTTCAAAGAAATAATAGCTGACAACTTCCCAAACCTGGGGAAGGAGCTGGAAATACAGTGAATGAAGTCAATCGATCTCCTAAATATATCAACAAAGAAAGGCCCTCTCCAAGGCATATAGTAGTAAAGCCAGCAAAAGTCAATGACCAAAAAAAATTATTAAGGGTAGCAAGAGAAAAAAAAAATAACTTACAAAGGAATTCCCATCAGGCTTTCAGCAGATTTCTCGTCAGAAACTTTACAGGCTAGGAGAGAGTGGAATGATATAGTCAAAATTCTGAAAGACAAAAACTTTCATCCAAGAACACTCTATCCAGTGAAAATATCCTTCAGATGTGATGGAGAAATAATAACTATCCCAGATAAACAAAAGCTAAGGGAGTTCATCACCACAAGAACCCCAATCAAGAAATGCTCAAGAAGGCCCTCATGCCTGAAAAAAAAAGGAAGGGGATACAAAACTGTGAGCAAGGAGAAAACAGGTAGACAAAAATCTGATAAATTGCAGCTATCAGAATAGGTTACCAAACACTTAATTATAACATCAAAGATTAAGGGAAGGAAAACACCAAAAATAAATGTAACCTCATCACCTTAAACACACACTCACAACACAAGATGGAATGAGTTGTGACTATAATAACTTAGAAGGGGAAGAGGAAAGGGACAGAATCGACTTAGTCAAAGGAAATAAGAGGCCATTAGAAAATGGACTATCTCATCTACAAGAATTTTTATACAAACCTCATGGTAACCACTAAACAAATATTCAGAACAGAGACACATATGATAAATAAAGAGAAAACTAAGGAAACTATCATACAGAACTACCAAACTGAATTGGTAGTCTGAAACAAATGGGACAAGAAACAAAGCAAATGCAAAAGAACTGGAAAATGAGTGATAAAGTAGCAACATGAAGCCCTCACATGTCAATAATCACTCTAAATGTAAATGGATTGAATTTTCCAATCGAAAGACACAGAATGGCAGGATGGATTAAGAAACAAGACCCAACAATATGCTGCCTCCAGGAAACACATCTCAGTTCTAAAGACAAACATAGGCTTAGAGTGAAAGGATGGAAGACAATACTCCAAGCTAATGGCAAACAAAAGAAAGCAGGTTTTGCCATACTTATATCAGACAAAGTAGACTTCAAGATAAAACAGGTAATGAGAGACAAAGAGGGGCAATATATAATGTTAAAAGGGTCATTCCACCAAGAAGACACATCACTTATAAATATATACACACCCAACACAGGAGCACCAAAGTACATAAAGCAACTATTAACAAACCTAAAAGGAGATATTAACAACAGCACAATAACAATAAGGGACTTTAATGCCCCACTTACATCAACAGACAGATCATCCAGACAGAAAGTCAATAAGGAAATAGAGGACTTAAACGAAAAACTAGACAAGATGGACTTAGCAGATATATACAGAGCACTCCACCCAAACACAGCAGATTACACATTTTTCTCAAGCACTCATGGAACATTCTCAAGGATAGACCATATGTTGGGGAACAAGGCAAGCCTCTACAAATTTAAGAAGATTGAAATCAATACAAGCATCTTTTCTGACCATAATGCTATGAAACTAGAAATCAACTACACGAAAAAAACTGGGAAAGTGACAAAGATGTGGAGACTAAACAACATGCTACTGAACAACCAATGGATCATGAAGAAATTAAAGGAGAAATCAAAAGCTATCTGGAGACATGAAAATGAAAATACACCATACCAACTCATATGGGATGCAGCAAAAGCTGGTCCTGAGAGGGAAATTCACAGCAATAGAGGCCCACCTTAACAAACAAGAAAAGTCCCAAATAAGCAACCTTAAACTACACCTAACAGAATTAGAAAAAGAAGAAAAACAAAGCCCAAAGTCAGGAGAAGGAGGGAAATAATAAAAATTAGAGCAGAAATAAATGAAACTGAAACCCAAAAAACAGTAGAAAGAATCAATGAAACAAAAAGCTGGTTCTTTGGGAAGATAAATAAAATTGACAAACCCTTAGCCAGATTCACAAAGAAATAAAGAGAGAAGGATCAAATAAATAAAATTAGAAATGAAAGAGGAGAAGTTACAATGGATGCCACAAAAATACAAAGGATTATAAGAGAATACTATGAAAAATTATATGCCAACAAATTGGACAATCTAGAAGAAATGGATAAATTCTTAGACTCATACAACCTCCCAAAACTGAATCAAGAAGAAATAGAGAATCTGAATAGACCAATCACAAGTAAAGAAATTGAAACAGTAATCAAAAACCTCCCCCAAAATAAAAGTCCAGGACCAGATGACTTCTCTGGAGAATTTTACCAAACATTCAAAGAAGACTTAACACCTATCTTTCTCAAGCTATTCCAAAAAATAGAGGAAGATGGAACACTTCCTAACACATTCTACGAGGCCCACATCACCGTGATACCAATGCCAGACTACAACAATACAAAGAAGGAAAATTACAGGCCAATATCGCTGATGAACATAGACGCAAAACTCCTCAACAAAATACTGGCAAACCGAATACAACAATACGTTAAAAAGATCATACACCACGATCAACTGGGATTTATACCAGGGACACAGGGATGGTTCAACATCCACAAATCAATCAATGTGATACACCACATTAACAAAATGAAGAATAAAAACCTACATGATCATCTCAATAGATGCAGAGAAGGCATCTGACAAGATCCAGCATCCATTTATGATAAAAACTCTCAACAAAATGGGTATAGAAGGAAAGTACCTCAACATAATAAAGGCCATATATGACAAACCCACAGCTAACATCATACTCAACGGGGAAAAAACTGAAAGCCATCCTTCTGAGAACAGGAACAAGACAAGCATACCCACTCTCCCCACTCTTATTCAACATAGTACTGGAAGATCTAGCCAGAGCAATTAGGCAAGAAAAAGGAATAAAAGGACTCCAAATAGGCAACGAAGAAGTGAAACTCTCTCTGTTGGCAGATGACATGATTTTATACATAAGAAACCCTAAAGAATCCATTGGAAAACTATTAGAAATAATCAACAACTACAGCAAAGTTGCAGGGTACAAATTCAACTTACAAAAATCAGTTGCATTTCTATACTCCAAACGAACAGAAAGAGAACCCAAGAAGACTATCCCATTTACAACTGCAGCAAAAAGAATAAAATGTCTAGGAATAAATTTAACCAAGGAGGTGAAAGACCTATACAATGAAAACTATAAGACATTATTGAAAGAAATCGATGATGACATAAAGAAATGGAAAGATATCCCATGCACATGGATTGGAAGAATAAACATAGTTAAAACGTCCATACTACCTAAAGCAATCAACCTTCAATGCAATCCCAATCAGAATCCCAATGACATTCTTCACAGAAATAGAACAAAGAATCCTAAATTTCATATGGGGCAACAAAAGACCCTGAATAGCTAAAGCAATCATGAGAAAAAAGAACAAAGCTGGAGGCATCACAATCCCTGACTTCAAAATATACTACCAAGCTATAATAATTAAAACAGCATGGTACTGGTACAAAAACAGACACACAGATCAATGTAATAGAATTGAAAGCCAAGAAATAAAACGACACATCTACGGACAGCTAATCTTCAACAAAGGAGCTAAGAACATACAATGGAGAAAGGAAAGTCTCTTCAGTAAATGGTGCTTGGAAAACTGGACAGCCACATGCAAAAGAATGAAAGTAGACCATCTTCTATCGCCATACACAAAAATTAACTCAGAATGGATCAAAGACTTGAAGGTAAGACCTGAAACTATAAAGATGGTACACTAATTGACATTGGTCACAGAGGGATCTTTTTGAATTTCATGTCTACACAGACAAGGAAAATAAAAGAAAAAATAAACAAGTGGGACTTCATCAGACTAAAGAGCTTCTGCAAGGCAAAGGAAACCAGGATCAAAATGAAAAGACAACCCACCAGCCTGGAGAAAATATTTGCAAACCACATATCCAACAAGGGGTTAATCTGCATAATACATAAAGAACTCACACAACTGAACAACAAAGAAACAACCCAATAAAAAAATGGGCAGAGGATATGAATAGACATTTTTCCAAGGAAGAGATACAGATGGCCAATAGGCACATGAAAAGATGTACAATATCACTAATCATCAGGGAAATGCAAATCAAAACTACACTAAGATATCACCTGACACCCATTAGAATGACTATAATTACCAAGACAAAAAATAGCAAATGTTGGAGAGGTTGTGGAGAAAAGAGAACCCTCATTTACTGCTGGTGGAGATGCAAACTGGTGCAGCCTCTATGGAAAACAGTATGGAGATTCCTCAAAAAATTAAAAATAGAAATACCGCATGATCCAGCAATCCCACTACTGGGTATTTATCCAAAGAACCTGAAATCAACCATCCAACGAGGCTTATGCAGCCCTATGTTCACTGCAGCATTATTCATTATAGCCAAGAGGTGGAAGCAACCCAAGTGTCCCTCGACTGATGATTGGATAAAGAAGATATAGTATATATATAGAATGGAATACTACTCAGCCATAAAGAAAGACAAAATCGTCCCATTTGCAACAACATGGATGAATCTGGAGGATATTATGTTAAGCGAAATAAGCCAGACAGAGAAAGACAAACACGCATGATTTCACTCATATGTGGAAGATAAACTAACACATGGACAGAGAGGACAGTTTGGTGGCTACCCGGGGGAAGGGGAGGTGGGCGCAAGGGATGAAGGGACGTGTTTATACAGTGACTGACAAACAATTATGTACAACTAAAATTTCACAATGTTATAAACTATTGTGACATCAATAAAAAACAAAGAGGAGGCTACCCCTTGATTTTTAACCACCTTCATTTTTCCTTCGTACTTTTTATATTCTTTATCATGCCTGAATGGAAGTTAATTCGTCACAGATTTTGTTGTACTTGATGTCAGAATTTTCCTTCCTTGTAAAATTTTGAGGTAAAACAGATATTTTGCTTTTAATTGATCCCACAAGATATAAATAATTCCCAAATAGACATTTTCTTGAAAGATTAATGATCTAAATGGAATTAAATAACCCCAAGTCAAATACAGTTCTTAAAAGTTATTTTGTTTAATGTTAAAAGTATTCTCCCAAACACTTCTATAATGATTGGAATTATAAAAGATAATTGAATCTCTATCATTCTGCTGAGTACTCTTATTTAAATTTGTATAAACATTTATTGGTTCCAAAAGAATAAAATGTTCTTCCTAAAGTTATCTAGCTAATATGCTGTCTCTTAATATTCACATGAACTATTAGTCTATTTTCCTGTGTTTTTTAATATTTGAAATTTAGCAATTATTTTGCACATAAAATTAACAGCTTTCAATTACCATTCGTTATTATACCATTTCACCCTGGAACAATAAATATATGTGTATTCACCAACTGATTGAAATAATCTCAATATATAAAGCACAAAAGAAGATTTTTCAGTTTGGGTTACTTCTAAAATGCTTACCTACGTTTGAAAATGTTCAGATACTAATAATCAATCCAAGTGACCTGTCCTGTTTATCTTCCTGATGTAAATATGGATGATGTAAATATGATGTCCCTCTCCTGATAGCAGAGATGTCAGGAATGACACTAGAATAGGCATTTGACTCTTTGACCTTCCAAAGTCTGAAGCCCAGATCAAATAGAAGTGTCAGGCGGAGTTGGAAGGCTGAAATCAAACCTGGGTGCATGCTGCCTTATGATGGTCCTCCGGACTGGGATGTCTCTACAGGAAGTCAGCAGGCCAGGTGGCTCCCCAGCACACCAGGGACAGCTCCACAGCCCAGCTCTTCATTCACTCAGTCAGCAAATCTTTCTTGACACCTACTCTGTGCCAAGCTCTGTGCTAGGCACTAGGGATACAGAGGTGAACAAGACAGAGTCTGGCTGGAGAGAGAGAAGGGACCAGTTACACTATAGTGTGCAGGATAGGTCAGACTGAATCCCAATTATTGGCCCTTCCTGTATCCGCACCCTCGGCCCTGTAACTCTGTACTCTCTTCCCACCCTGACTCTGGACCAGCCTAAGGGACTTACCTTGACCAATAGAACAAATAAGGCAGAAGTGACATTGTGCTGATTCTGCACTTAGGTCTCCAGAGGCCTGGCCACTTTTACTCTCTTTCAGACCTCTGATCACCATAAGAACAAGCTCAGGCTAGAGTGTTGAAGGATGAGACACCCATGGAGGAAAGCCCAGTTATCCCAGCTGAGACCATCTTAAGTCAACATATAGATGGCCACCAAACACGTGAGAAAGCCCAGCCAAGTTCAGCCGAACTGCCCAATTGACCCACAGACTCATGAGCTAAAATTTGAAGCATTTTGTTACACAGCAATAGCTAACCAACACACGGTGTTAGTGCAATGATGAAGTATATGCCAGTGCCGAGAGGATATACAAGAACCACTGAAACAGCAGCACAGGAAAAAAAACCACACAAGGAATACTAATAATAGGTAACTATGTGACAGACACTATGCTAAGTCATATATCATCATCATTCTCTTTTTACAAATAAGGCTTTTATGTCCCAGAGAGGTTAAGTCACTTGCCATGGCCACACAGCTTGTAAAGTGGTGCACCCAGGACTTGAACCTAGGTCTGCCTGACTCCAGAGGGTAGGGTTTTAATTGTTATGCTGTACCACAGGGAGAGGAAAAAAGCAAAAAGGTAGAGAGAGGATTCTTATTATGGATGCTGTGGCTCTAGAAGCAGAATTACTTCAGTTCATTTGTGTGTTCAGCCATTCGTTCATATAATCTGTATGTGAAAGTTGGGCTCTTTATGTTCATTTCAGACCATTCAAAACCCACTAAAGGGCAAAAGGGCCATCAGCAGCGTAAGTGTAAGGTGCAAGGTGTCCCGTAATTCATCTGAACTGAACAGGGAACCCAGCAGAGGGGAGGGCAAAGCGGGTGGGGATCAAACAGAAAGAGCATTCAGAAGATGCTGGTTAAATTAAACCAATTTCAAATTCCCAGCCCAACTCATCCACATCTCACCTGCCAGGTTTACAGCAAAGACCCAGAAAAGGAAGTCAAAGTTGACATAAATCCGCCTGCTGGCAGCCCTTCGCAAACACACCAGTATTTACATACCCTGGTCTACACTTCCTGCTGCCCTGCCCTTTTCCTTCCTCCTGCTCTGCTCTTGCAACCCCCGCACTTGGGGAGGGGGAGGGCTGTGATGGCCCAACTCACTCCCTGGACCTGGCCGGTTCCTGCTCTGATCCCTTTTCTTGGACAGAGGGAAATGCCCACAGTAGCATCTAGGGTTCTGTGATTGTAAGCAAGAAATGCAGACTCCAGCCAACTTATGCAAAAAGGAGGTCATTGGAGGAGTCCAGGGTTGCTCAGAGAATTGGGGGGAAAGCTGAAGAACAAGGCTGGGAAGGAATAGCAAGCAGGGCAGCTCTGGGGGTCTCGGGGTAAGAAATGGTGACTGGGCTTTCTGGGCGTGGCTGGTGCTGTGAGTCAGCTGTAACCAGTTTTAGGTGGTGGTGGTGGTGCTGCTCCAGGTTCCATTTCAAAGGCAGAAAAAGTAAGCAACGGACTCATTGGCCTGGCCCAGGTCATGTACTTTAGCTGGAGGAGGGGAAGCTCCCGGATCGATGGCCTGAAGACCACAACAACCGAGGAGGAGGCACTCCCGAAAGGAGATGGGGGTGTTCTTACCCAAAAAGGGAATAGATGCCTCCCGTGCGCACTCTCTTCACATCCCATCGACAAAGGGAAGCGGCGGGAGCGCACATCACGGAGACCTAATCTAATTGGACGGTCTCCCTAGAGAAGGGATGTCAGCCCTGACCTGAAGGACAAGAACTCAGCCAGGTTTAGGGGTGACCGTGGGAGAGCCCCGAACAAAGTGGGGCCCCACGAACAAGGAGGAGGGAAGAGCTGTGTGCCACCTTCCAGATGCCCTCTCCCCCATCCAACAGGCCCCTCACGGTGCACACCGGTAGTCTGCCAGTCCAGCACCCATCCCCCTTCTGCTGGCAACACCTCCTACATTCCATTTCTGGAGCCATCCCTTCCCCACTCTCAGACCAGCTGGTCTGGGTCCACGGTTGGAGCTTGCCTTGCAGGCTTTAAACCAGAGGCTGGGTTTATCCGCAGGGCCACAATGATTGGTCAAGGGTCATCATATGACCTGAGCCAGACCAATCAGAGTGAACCTCAAGATTTCAGTGAAACAGCAATTTGTCCTGCCAGACTTAGACCTGAATGGTGTTTTAGGGCAGTGAAATGACTGTATGAAACTATAATGGTGGATACATGTCATTATAGGTTTGTCCAAACCCATAGAATGTACAACACGAAGAGGGAAGCCTAGTGTAAACTATAGACTCTGGGTGATTATGATCTGTTAATGTAGGGTCATCGATTCTAACAAATGTACCACTCTGGTGGGGGATATTGATAATGAGGATAGCTATGCATGTGTAGGGGCACGGGGTTGATGGGAAATCTCTGTACCTTTTGCTCAATTTTGCTATGGATCTAAAACTGCTCTAAAAAATAAAGTCTATTTAAAAAGAAAAAAAAAACCTAAATGGTGTAATGTGTGGAATGCTTGAAGCCATTTTGTCATCACATGGAGCCTGAGAACAAAGCCAGCACTTGGAGAAGAGCCCAGACCAGGATTTGATGACATTGTTTGAGCTACTGGGACAAGCCACACCTAAAGCCAGCACTCTCCCTGGACTTTCCAGGACATGAGTCAATAAATTCCATTTTGCCTCAACAAGCTCTCACCTTCCATTCTACATACCATCTGGGACGAGAATCAAGAGTCTTTTGCCTTAGAGACCATCAAGCCTGATTCCCCTCCCATTTTACTGATGGGAAAACTGAGGTCCAGAGAGATGGAGAGATTATCCAAAGTCACAAGACTGTAGTCACCGAGCCAAGAACTAGGATTCTGGGGGACTTTCCACCATGGCTCAGTGTCTCCCCAGGAGGATCAGAACCATTGGCTGTTGGGGATTAAGCATTAAATAAGCTGCTGGAATCCTCTCTCCCCTCACCCCCAGCCAAGGGTGAGAAAAAGCTGTTGCTATCATGGTCCCCTGGGATTTATCAGTCAAGCAACGGTTTTGGGTTTTGTTTTCCACAAACCTAATATGTTCGTTTCCTAGAGCTTTCGTAACAAATTACCACAAACTTGGTAACTCAAAACAACAAAAATTCATTCTCTCACAGTTCAGGGGGCCAGAAGTCCGAAATCAAGGTGTCAAGGGTTGATTCCTTCTGGAGGCTCTGAGGGAGAGTCTGTCCCATGCTTCTCTCCTAGCTTCTGGTGCTTTCCAGCAATCCTTGGCGTTTCTTGACTTGTAGCTGCATCACTCCAATGTCTGCCACCACTTCACATGGGCTCCTTCCCTGTATGTCGCCTCTGTCTCCAAATCTCCGTCCTTATAAGGACACCAGTCATATGATTTAGGGTCCACTTTAATCCATATAAACTCATTTTAACTTAACTATTGACGTCTGCAAAAACCCTATTTCCAAATAAGGTCACATCCTAAGGTTCTGGTGATGAATCAGGGGGAGGACACCATTCGACTCTGAATACCTACTATGTGCCAAGCTTCCTGCTCCACGCCATGAGAGGTACCAAAGGCGTATGGAATGAAATGGTGTTTCTAATAACAACACAAGCATCAGACTCACATTCATTTAACGCCCATTCCCTGAGCATCTACCGCGCATAAGGCACCGTGCTAGGTGGCGAGGGACCAAAGATGCCCACGGCAGGTGCAGCCCCTGTGCTCACAGAGCTCACAGTCCAGGGAGGGAGCTTGGAGTCTGGCAGAATGTAACCACTGAGGAGAGTGGAGTTCTGGTCCTGTCTCTCCTTTTCATAAACTACGTGACCCTGAACAACCCACTCCCCCTCTCCGGACCTGTTTCCATCTCTGTCATGGGAGGGGTGTGGGGTGGACAATCTCTAAGGTACTTTGAAGCTCTGATGTTCTGAGAACTTTTCTTTGTAATGCTTTGTAAATGGCAAAGTGCTCCACACATGAGGAGAGGCAGTGTGATATTAATAATGAAGAGAGTGAGTCAGCCTGCCTGGGTTCAAATCCCAGCTTAGCCACTTACAAGCCCCTGTGACCTTAGGCAAGTCACTTTATCTCTCTGGACTTCAGTTTTCTCTTCCACAGAATGGGATCATCAGAGCGCCCAGCTCATGGAGCCATCAAGAGGATTGGAGGAGGCAGGTCATCGCACACAGCGAGTGTCCCGTAACTATTAGCCACTGTAGCCCTGGACATGTTCTTTGCCACCAGGGAGCTTACAGTTCAGGTATGAGATCAAACTAATGGGTGAAAAAGCTAGAGAAAAAAACCAGCTAGTGGATCCGCCAGAGGGCTCTTGAGTGCCAGTGTGGAGAGTCCCCTGGGGATTGGGGCAGTCTGACCCTAAGCACATACCTGCCCCTCAACAGCAGGACAGAGGGCAGCCATGCCAGGGTCACTCCATAGGCCCAGGGACCTGGGAGCCAACTGGAAACTCCCAAGAGCTCACGCAACAGGACAAACTTCCACTCAGAAGTCAAACTGGCCTGAGTTCAAACCCGGCTCTCATCTCCTCATTCGACAGCCTTGGGCTAGTGACTCAACTGCTCTGGGGTCTCAGTTTCCTCATCTGTAAAATAGGGATTATAGTGAGAGACTGTTCCTCACAGCATCGTTGAAAGGACTGACATGCTGTACATGAAACACCTGACAGGAACCCACCCTCCAGTAAGTGTTGGCTGTTGGTAAAACACCCTCCACCAAGAGGCGCTACAGTGTTACTCACTCCCCACGGGTCAGCTGCTAACCCGAGACATCACTCCTGCTCGGAGATTACTCTGGTGTATATTACAGGAGCTCTTCGGAATTATGCTTTTTGCTCTTCTAAGTTCCTTATTTATAAATAAAGTTTTATTGAAACACAGGTGCACTCATCTGCTTACAACACTACAACAGCAGTGCTGAGAGGTTGCAGCAGCGACCGTATGGTCCACGGAGTCTAAAATATTAACTCTGGTCCTTTACAGAAAAAGTCTGCCAACTCCTGGGGTAGACAATTAGTAGTGTCTGCCACAAGTACCAGCAAAGGAAAGACATCAATTTTTTTTTTCTGAAAAGAATATATTATTCTCAAATGACCATCTCAAGTCTCACGAGAAAAAATCGGAACGTTTTTTGTTTTGCTTACATTTATTTTACAGTTTGGTGTTAATTTTTACTATGAATTACATATGGGATGAATGAGGAGCCTTATAAAGTTTTCAGGTCTTAGGACCAATAAGGGTCATAAATTAGCCTTGATTTTTAGGTGCTCCTACTGGTGATCTGACTTCCATTCACTCCACAAATAGGTACTGAGCATCTACTGTGCCAGGATTTGTGCTGGGTCCTGGATAAGGACAGGTGGGATGGATGGATGGGTGGATAGAGAGATGGATGGATGGATGGATGGATAGACAGATGGATGGATGGATGGATGGATGGACAGATAGATGGGTGGATGGATGGATGGATAGACAGATGGATGGATAGATAGACGGATAGATGGGTGGATGGATGGATGGATGGATAGACAGATGGATAGAAAAATGGATGGATGGATGGATGGATGGATGGATGGATGGATGGATGGATGGATGGATAGACGGATGAATGGATGGATGGATGGATGGACGGATGGATGGATGGATGGATGGATGGATGGATGGATGGACAGGTAGGTAGATAGATAGATAGATATAGAGAGATAGATGATAAACTGAGAGAGAGAAACCCAGAGAGACAGAGGGATCAGACTCAAACGTGACACCTTCTCCATTTTGCCTAGAGAATACGTGTGTGACGAGAACAGAATGTAGACTACAATGAGTATGTGGGTAAAGGCGTTGCTGCTATAGCAAACAGACCTCTTATAACCACATAGATACATAAAGAACATACGTTGATTTCCCTCTTGTGTAACAGTCTCAGGGTAGACAATCCACATGGGCAGGTGGCTCTGCTCCACACAGGGACCCTGGCTCTTTCCATCATATAGCTCCCTCAGCCCCTAGGACATTGACCTCTTCTGCATGGTCACGGCTGGGTTACAGACAAATTTGGGTCCCAGGTTATGGGAAGAGGAGGAGAGAGCACGGAGGAGCACCCACCTAAAATTTGAAGGCCTAGACTTGGAAATCAGCACGCATCACCTCCCTTCACCATCCACAAAGTCACATGGTTCATCTACCCACAGGGAGGCTGGGAAATGTGGTCTCTGGCTGGGCATCCGATTATTTTGGATGAACAAGAGAATGACTTTGAGTAGATAGTTAGTAATGTCATAGTCCTTTAGAACTCAGGGACGAGAGAATCGACATCTCTGTGTTCCCAAGGGCTCTCAGGCCCTACTGGTGCAGATCCACTGTCCCCTGCACCTGGGGGGTTAGTTCTGTTCACCCTGTCTGGTAGAAATCATCTTCTTCTGACATCATTAGTGGCTCCTGGCCAAGGAGCCCATAAAGGGCCCTACTCCCTGGCTTATTACAGCCTTCCAGCTATAACAGTGTGACCTTATGTTACACCTCACACCAAGTTCACAGGCTCCGTAATTACTCCTGACAAGATCTCAAGCTCCACCCTTTATGGACGGCTTAAACAATTCACGTTCCTTAAGAAAAATTCAAAAGCGAACAGTATGTGCAAATTGCACAAGTCCTGAGGCCTTAGACCTATAAGAAACATCCCCACCTCCTCTTTCCTTTGTAAGGAACAAAAAGGACTGGAATCTGGAAAACTTGAGCTACTGGTCTATTACAACCGTATTGCAAGGGAGTGAAGCTCGTGGTGGAATTTCAGGGACAATGTAAGGGGAGTGATTGGAGACGGGGATACACTTTGGTCTCCTGGCCGATGGACGGCCCAGACTGTGCCCCACACATCCAGGGAGAACTGCCCCCAGGTCTCTCTCAGTGAAGTGCATCTGGCCTGTATACAGTTCATATCTCTTCCCTCTGGGGCTCAAGGTGGCAGCAAGTTCATCAGATAAATTAACTCCTGCTAATGTGCCAAGGAGAAGGGCCCCTCCAGGAAACCAGGGCCTCTCAGAAACAAGCTTGCCCTGTTTGTCATTAAATTATTTGTCATGATGAAATACCAGCCCTGAGAGAAAAGAGACTCCAGTAGGCAGGCATTACTCTTAATAAACTGAAACCCACAATCTTCCAAGTTTGGCCCCAGAAGGAGACTCTCCAAGCAGGATTCAGATGACCAGCTCAGTCCCTTTAAGTCTTTCCTTCCCCAAAGGGATAATTTGATCCCAAAGGTGACAAGAAGACCAGCTCTAACTAGGAAGCAGGAAGTCCCATCCCTGGAGCAGGGGGAGGGGGAGGTGCTGGTAGAAGAGGACAGGACCTGGGGCAGAGCTCATGGGGAGTTTGCACCTCCCTGGGGCTGCTGGACAGTGTTTATTTCCCTGTCACCCTTCCAGTTCTGGATAACCCACCAAGGGCTGTGTGAAGCTGGAGGGAGGATTTATGCAGCTGGCAGGTGAGACTTTAAATGGACTCCATAGGTTTTACTTTTTTATCATGGAAATTTTCAAATGTACACAAAAGTAAGAAGACCCCTATAACCCACAGGTACCTACACCCAGCTTCAACAATTATCAACATTTTGCCTCTCTTGTTTTATCTATCTATCGACCTTTGTTTTTCTTTTTGGTGAGTGTTCTGAGCCAAATCTCAGACATCTTACCCATAAATTAAGTGGTACTAACTAAATGGTGTTTGATATATTACAGACGGTCGTCCCTACTTTCAACCATATCGGCTAGAGTTTTGAGCAAGGAGTTGGAGACCCACTGGTCTAGTTCAGCCCCCTGGTCTTACAAAGAAGAGAACTCAAGAAGCGAGCTGCCCAACGTTGGTGCTAGAGCGGGAAGCAGGGAGAAGTCGGCCCTCCGGCTGCCTGGTGAGAGACAGGCCCCGGCTAGTGACCGACTTCCCAGGCCCGGTCCCCGGGAGGGGGCGGAGGACGCCCCCACTCCGCCGGCAGGAGGAGTCCGGGCTGTTCCCCGCACGCACGCCTGGAAGCGCAGGCCGGTGCGCTGCCGGCCAGGGATGCAGCCGTGTCCCGGGACGTGCAAGCGGCGGTAACTGGAGTGGGGGATTGTGGGCGGACCGGGTCGCGGTACCGGGGGCCGGGGTGGCCTTGGAAAGAGGAGGGGGTCTGCTCCCCCGGCCGGCGGCTGAGGTCAGGCTGGGACGCGGGTCGCCCCGCCGCCGCCCCCGGGCCCCACGTGGGGAGCGGGCGGGCGAGGCTGGCGCGTTGCCCCCGCCCGGGGCCGGGAGCAGGAAGTCGTGTCCCGCGGGCGCGGCCCTGGGCGCGGCGCTGCAGGTGCGGCGCACGTTGGCGCGGGCAGTGCGGAGCAGGAGGTGAGCTGGGGTCGCCTTCGCAGCCCGGGAACGCTAACCCGGGGCCGGAGCTCGCGGCTAGGCCCGGCGTGGGGAGGGGGGTTTCTGGAAGGGGGAGGGAGCCCGGGGAGCGGGTGCTGCATTGAGGCTCGGGTCTGGCCGCCGGGAGGGTCGCGAATGGGGGGACCCGGCTGACAGATGGAGGTCCAGAAGGGGCGGTGTGGCCTCTGGCCTGTGGGAGCGCTGCTGGGGTTCAGGCTAGGGAGAGGTATGGGGGCGGTGGAGAAACTGCAACAAGGTTTGGGAAGTGAGCTGGGGCTAGGGAGAGGGACGCGGGGCTGGCTGGAGGGGTCTGTAGACGCCGAGGGACGCGGGGCGGTGCCAAGGTCGTGGGGGCGCGGTCCAGCTCGGGGATGGGGGTGCCGAGTGGACCTGCGGATGAGCGGAGTCGGGGGTTTTAGCCTCTGGAGGAGATGGAGCTGGGGCGGGGCGGTGAGGAGGCTGCAGGAAGGGGGTCGAGCCTCCAGCACCCACAGGACCCTTCCGCGGCGGCCGAGATCCCCCCCACCATCAGCGGGCGGGGAGCGCACGGGGGCTGGGAGGCGGCCGGGGCCCCGACGCGAGCCTGCCTCCGAAGGCAGTTTCTCGCGGGCTGTGGCTTTAAGGCTGACGCCGGGAGAGCGGGCTCTTTAAGGGGGCGTGTCAGGAAATGAGTCCTGGGCCCGCCTCGCCCGGGGGCGCGGCCTCGGATGTCCGGAGGCTCCCGGGACGAGCGGCAGTCAGCGCTCGGGAGGCGACACGCCGCAGGCCTGCGCCGCCCGGCCTCCTCCCGCGTCCTTCGGACTCCCTACCCTGAGCACCTGTGACCTCCCCTGCACCCCTTTCCAGACCCCCCCGCGCCCTCCCTCCGTTCCGCTGCCTGCGTGCCTCCCCCTTTCTCCGTGCAAACCGCTCCCTCTGTGGCAGCCGTGCCTCCCTCTATGCACAGCTTCCCCGCGCCGTCCTCCGCCCTCTCCTGGCACCGTCGTCCCGCATGCCTCCCCTTCCCCCTTCTCCTTCCATTCCTCTCCCCTCCCTTCTTCCTGAGACCCTTCCCCGCTAGGCCCCAGCCCCTTCTCCATGACAGATCATCTCTGTCCAACCTTAGCCTGTCCCTCTCCCCTTCCCTGTGTCTTGTCTCGTGAGCCCCCTCAGGCTGGGAGCAGGTTGTGGGGCTCACCCCAAAGCAGAACCTCTCCATCCAAGAGTGCAGTGGGGAGGCCTCTAGGCCACCCCCCATGTGGCAGTTGAGGGCTGTGGCTAGCAAAAACCAGACGTGGTTCACTGCCCTGTGCTCCAGGAAATCGGTTGTGGCTGGAGGGTGACCAGTCTCCTCTGCTACCATGAACAGGGCCCCTGTGAAGCGGTCCAGGATCCTGCACATGGCACTGATGGGGACTTCTGACCCCTCCGGAGAGGCCGAGGCCAGCGAGGAGAAGCCCTTCCTGCTGCGGGCCTTGCAGATCGCGCTGGTGGTCTCCCTCTACTGGGTCACCTCCATTTCCATGGTGTTCCTTAACAAGTACCTGCTGGACAGCCCCTCCCTGCGCCTGGACACCCCCATCTTCGTCACCTTCTACCAGTGCCTGGTGACCACGCTGCTGTGCAAGGGGCTCAGCACCCTGGCCACCTGCTGCCCGGGCACCGTGGACTTCCCCAGCCTGCACCTGGACCTCAGGGTGGCCCGCAGCGTCCTGCCCCTGTCAGTGGTCTTCATCGGCATGATCACCTTCAACAACCTCTGCCTCAAGTATGTCGGCGTGGCCTTCTACAACGTGGGCCGCTCCCTCACCACCGTCTTCAATGTCCTGCTCTCCTACCTGCTGCTCAAGCAGGCCACCTCTTTCTACGCCTTGCTTGCCTGCAGCATCATCATCGGTGAGTGGCCAGCCGGGGCCATGGGGAATGTGGGGGGCATGGGAGCCAACACCCTAAAGACCAACCCTGCCAAGCATCTTTGGACTTTATCTCTTCCAGCTCCCTGGTTGCGACAGCCATATCGGGAAGAGCCTGGGGCCCAGAGAGACCAAGTAGCTTTGTTGAGGTTACCCAGCAAGTTAGGGGTCCAGCCAGGACCCCTCATAACAAGATGGGGTTATAGTGTACATTTCACAGAGGGAAAACCAAGGCACAGAGAGGTTAAATAATTTGTCAGATCACACAGCTAATAAGTGGCAGAGCTGGGATCTGATCTCGAGCAGTCTGGCTCCATACCCTTGACCGACATACTTCATTGCTTCTCAAGAGCTCAAGCGACCTAACTCCTCATCCAGTGCTCTTTGTAGAGGACAATGCATCTTTTCATATATACCGTCACCCTCTGACCTTGCAGGCTCATGATAATGCCTGAGACAGTGGCAAGAGATAGGCTTTGAGAGCTCTTAGATGTCTCCCCAGTCTTGACCCTGAGAAAATAAGAATTGTTGATGGGGACATTGTGTTAATCATTCATATATAGCATCTCCTTTGTTCCCCAGAGATCCCCCGGGTGGTAGCATCACCTGTAATCAACTCCATACAACCAAAGAAACTGAGGCTCAGAGAGGTTAAGTTACGTGCCCAGGGCCACACAGCTGAGCTGCAAACCCACATTGGCCAGACTCTGCGGCCTATGCTTCTAACTTAATTTAAATTAATTCAAATTCAATGAAATTTTTAAAATTCACTTCCTGATTCTGTAGCCACGTTTCTAGTGCTCAGTAGCCACATGCGGTCAGTGGCTATGGTACTGGGCAGCACAGATTATAGAACATTCTCGTTGTCACAGAATGTTTTACTGCAGCACCCTGGGTAAGAGCACCCCCAGCGTCCCACTCCCTCCGGGTCCCCTGGGCTCTGTCATCCAGGAGGGTGACCTTCCATTGAACCTGTTCAGCTTTTTCCTGGTGCTGTAAATTCGTCTCAGTTGACCTACTTATCCTTCACTGGTGTCTCAGAGTCCCAGGCTGAGTTGCACCGGTTGCTGGGGAGGGGCCCATCCCCTGCCACCTGTCCTAGAAACTGTTCCCCTCACTGAGCAACTGCTGGATCTAGGTCTGCTCGGTCCAGGTCCAAATGGGAGAGGGGCGAAGGGTGGAGGTAGATGGGAGGAGCTAAGACCCCCGGCAGATCTCTCTCAGCTGCTCCCCTTTGCCCCCCAAGGGGACCTGGTTCAGAGTCCTGTGGACCCTGTCAGGAGGGGCAGCTTGTGGGTGGGAGAATCCACATGCGGAAAGGTGACGTCACTAGGGAAACTAGGCCTGAGTCCAAAAAGTAATCAAAGTAGCTGATGGGGAGGTCGCTTCTGAGAAGGTGCATCACTGGCCGGCCTGATGGGACAAGGGCGGAAGATGGGACAGTGGGTCTCAGCCTCCTCCTGCCCCCTGCCCCCAGGTCACACAGGTCCCTCTGGGGTCTGGAACCTTGAGGTGACAGTCTTTTCCGGACTCGGAAAGCAACCAGCGGGAGGGCTGGGGTGCGCTAGCAAACACCCTGGCGGCCCCAGAGCAGGTCTGTGGGGACCTGCTTGCAAAGGCTCTGCCTAGAGAGAATACGAGTGAGCACCCACGACGTAGTCGGTGCCTCTCCTGTCATGCTCACAGCCACCTCCAGGACGACCTTCATTCATTCCTTTGCTCCACAAATATGAATTGATGGCCAAACATGTGCCAGAGACTCTGCCAAGCTTTGGGGATAGAAATTTGGAGGAGGTAGACTCGCCTCCTACACTCTTGGAGGGCATGGTGACGATGCGTGACAGTAACTGAGTTCTGCTTGAGGGGGAAGAGCTGTGACTGGGACACAGAAGGTGCTGGGGGAACTCTGGCAAGGGTGGGGAGGGGCGTGGGGAGGAAGGTCATCTAAGCAGGTCGTCTGGAGGAAGCACTAGATGGGTGCAAGGAAGGAGCAAGGAGAGAATGTTCTAGATAGATGAAAGAACGTGTACATTTCACGGCTGGGCCAGAGTGGGGCACACCAGACAGGAGGCTGCCCAAGTTAAGTGAGTCTGGAATATTTCCTGAGGGGAGAGGGGAGACACGGAGGGGCTTTAAGCCAGGACAGCACCTGAGCAGATCTCTACTTTTGGAAGAATGTTCTGGTTGCAAGGTAGAGAGTAGATTGGTTGGAGTTGTGACAAATGGGAGCTCAGAGAAGTTAAGTCAACTTTTCCCAGGCCACCCAGTTTCTAAATGGCAGAGCCTCATTGCAGCCCCAATCTCTTTGCCACCAAAACTTTTCCTACTCCCTCATGTTGCCAGATGTGGTGGCAGGGAATCCAACATGTGTAAGAGTCAGCCCCTGCCTTCTGGAAGGGGGGTTAGCTAAAGAGACTGCACTGTCCCCATGGGCAGGCGCCTAGCGGCCCAGGGCAGGCAGGGGTCTTGAAGGAAAGTGTGGGCAGGAAGATGTCCAGGTGCTGGAGAGGGCGGCTTGACCTTGAAGGAGGAGTAGAATCTCCCAGGAAGGAGGGGGCGTTTCTAGTGCAGGAAACCAACAGAACACTGAGCCCCAGCATGGGCAGCGGGGCGATGAGTGACGCCTCGGGGCAATCATGGGACAGAGACGGGGCTGACAGGGGTGCCGGAAGCCCAGGTGCCAGGCTGAGGCGTGTAGACTTGATCGTGGGCACTGGGGAGCCATGGAGGCTGTGTGCACAGAAGGTGACACGAGAGTCTCAGAGTGACTGTCCCAAAAGACTTCAGGCCACCAGTGAGTCTAACTCATTGTAGGTGCCCATTTTACAGACAGGAAGCCGGGGCTCTGAGACCTTGGGTCACTTGCCCAAGGTCACCTTAACCGCTAAGGTTAAGGACTCATCGTCCAGGACGCATTTCACATGCTCCTCTCCAGATGCCCCAGGCCAGCACGTTGCCCGGTTGTGGGTTTCCACAGCACCGTGTACTGTTTTATGGGCCTCGTTACAATTGTAATTAAAGCAGTAATTGAGAATTGAATCGCTTTGATGTCTTTCTCCTCTGCGAGAAGTAAGCTCCGTGCGGAAGGCTTCCTGTCCTGGGCCACCTCCGCAGCCCCTGTCTGGTGCTCTGCACGTGGCAGGGACTTTGGACGTATTTACTGCGGGAAGGGTGGGGAGGATGGGATGGTGAGGGCGGCATCACACAGTCTGTGGACTCTGGTGACAAAATTCTCTTCCTTCTTCCTCCCCATCCTCACCCCCGCGCACTTCTCCTCCTCCCGCCTGCAGGTGGCTTCTGGCTCGGTGTGGACCAGGAGGGGGCCGAGGGCACCCTGTCATGGATGGGCACCCTCTTCGGCGTGTTGGCCAGCCTCTGCGTCTCGCTCAACGCCATCTACACCAAGAAGGTGCTCCCGGCCGTGGACGGCAGCATCTGGCGCCTGACCTTCTACAACAACGTCAATGCCTGCGTCCTCTTCCTGCCCCTGCTCCTGCTGGTGGGGGAGCTTCAGGCCCTCCGCGACTTCCCCCAGCTGGGCAGCGCCCACTTCTGGGGCATGATGACCCTGGGGGGCCTCTTCGGCTTCGCCATCGGCTACGTGACAGGACTGCAGATCAAGTTCACCAGTCCCCTGACCCACAATGTGTCGGGCACAGCCAAAGCCTGTGCCCAGACGGTGCTGGCCGTCCTCTACTACGAGGAGACCAAGAGCTTCCTCTGGTGGACAAGCAACATGATGGTGCTGGGGGGCTCCTCCGCCTACACCTGGGTCAGGGGCTGGGAGATGAAGAAGCTTCAGGAGGAGCCCAGCCCCAAAGAGGACGAGAAGAGCAGCCTGGGGGTGTGAGTGTGCAGAATGCCAGGGTGGGGCCGGAACAGCGATGAAGGCATCTCTCCAGCCCCAGACAGGGTGGCCTGGAGCGGGAATCGTTTACAGACTTGACCGGAATGGTTGCAATGGAACCAATGTTTTCAATTTATGTCAGAAAGCTGCCAAACCTGTCTCTACCCCCTTTCCTATTTCTGGGTTGTGTCCTCCCCTAGGGAGGAGGGACCCCCTGGGAATAGCCGATTAGGTTCTCTGGAAGAGCACTAGCTCTCAGGAAGCAGGGCCTTCTACCTCCACATGACCTTTGGGGTTGGGGACGGGCCACAACCTTTAAGGGACAGTATTGGCAAAGCCAGTACATCCTCACTTATACTCAGGGGAGATGGGGGTGACCCCCACAGGCCAGCTGAAGAGGTTTGGGAAACCTCACATCTCTGGGTCCCAGGGCAGGCCAGGTAGCTTTGGCCCCATAAACCTGCCTTCCCTAGGAGGAGGGTGTGGCTGGGCTGAGGGAGGAAGTGGACAGGTGTTCCCCCTTCTCGGTGCCGAGACCAGCAGGCCCCGCAGAAGGGGGTGAAGGATCACTCGTACCTGAGCCTGGCCCTGGCACCCCAGGGGCTGCTGGGAAGCGGCCTGGGAATGGGGAACATCATGGGAAAGTGCCCTTTTCCCACCGTCCGCACCCCGTATTTCCAGCTCTTGAATGTGGGGACCCACGCACCTTTTACGGGTTAAGCAGGGTCATTAGCCGCCTCCCCCAATCCCTGACACCAGCTTTACCTGCCTCACTCCTCTGCCTCTGAGGGGCCAGTGCCCCTCGGTCTCCCTGTACCCGGCACGGCTGCGGCCAGGTAACGGCCTTCTGGAAGTGGAGCCAGGGATCCGCCTCTGCTCCTCCCCGCTCTGCCTCCCCCAGAGCTTCCTCCCTCAGAGCCTTCCACCTCAGCTGTGCCCCAGAGCCAGATCCCTGTGGGGCAGGGGTTGTAACCTGATTCTGAGGAAGGAGATAAACTAACAATCACACTCTTCTCTGAAGTTAGGGCTGAAAGGACCTTCTTGTCCCCTCACCACACCCCCCTGGCTCAGGGTGGCTTTCACACCCTGTCCCTTCTGCTGGGCATCCTGTTCCACCCATCTTGGGGTAATTCCTGATGTTTTTAGTCCCCATAGGGAAAGGCTGGGGAGCGTGGGTCTTCTCACCTCCACCCCCGTCCAGTCCCCCCACAATCCCAAGTGGTTTCTAATGAAATTGGTGGGGCCTGATGCCCTGAATTGTGTGATTTAATTAAAATCGGAGCAAGACATCCTGCGTGTGTGGAGTGAGTGAAGGAAGGGCAAGCAGGCTGTGGACGGGATGTATGAACAAGGCCCCGCGGAGAAGCGGTGGGTCTGGAAAGGACAGGAAGGCTCGTGCCTGCCCTCCCGGAGCTGGGGGTCAAGCAGAGCGGCCCCCCCTAAGAGCCTGTTCTCCCTCTGGGGCAAGGGGTCGATCCACATACCAAGCTCCCCCCTGGGAGGTGGGTGACCTCAAGTTTCATGTTAGTGATAGCTGCTATTTCCTGGACGCTTGCTGGAGGCTGGACACCGCTGAGTGCTCTGCATCCATCATTCATCTTCCCAACCCCCCACGCCCTGTGAGGTGGGCGCCATCACTAATCTGCCATTTTACAGAAGAAGACACTGAGGTTCCTAGAGGAGCAGAGGAAGGAAGAGGCAGCAGTAGGATTCAGACAGAGGTTTCTGCCTTCAGAGCACACGTACTTAACCACAGTGCCCCTAACTATCCCCAGCCCTCTTTTGAGTACCTACTATATGTCAGGCTCTGTGGACCCAAGTGAAGACCCAAATCTGCTTCGAGAGGCTCGCATGTAAACACATGTCAAGGCCTCGTGACAGGTGCAATAGTGGGAATAGTAACACACTGCCCTGAGGTCTCAGAAGACGGAGAGACCGAGTCTGGGGGATCAGCCAGGATCCCCTTCACAAGGGCCAGGATGTTTGAACTGAGTCTTACTGGGCGAGCAGGGGGCTCCAGGAGGAAGTGCAGACCGGCTGAGGGAATGAGGTGAAGCCCAGGGAAAGAGCACATCTGGAAAGTGGGAGAGGTTTGGGGGACACCAGAAAAGGAGGGAGAGCCGCGGTGTGAAGGGCTTTGAATGCCCGTGGTCGATCTGTACTTGATCCTATAGACTTTTAAGCCGTCGCCAGATCCTTATACAGAAGGGACATGATCGCTTCTGCATCCTTTGTGCGATCAGAAAATTTGAGACAACATGCGTAATGTCATTTGGACTTTCTTAGACAAGATTCAAGAGAAACCTAGATTTTAACTTTTTACCCCAAATTTTAAAATGCAGACAAAAAGATGTGTGGTTTCTGGCTTCATCTGAAGTATCAAACTAATTCATAAGTGAAAAAAAAAATTCAGGGAGGGCCCAACTCTCAGAACACAATTGAACAGCCCTCCCCACTGTGCAACACCCCCCACACACACTTGCACGAAGACGTGCAGTGCGTGTAGATGGGTTTTGATCCGCACGCTTCCGCAGACCCCAATTCTGATGTAGATGAAGCTCAGGGAATGGCTGAGCCAGCATTCCAGCATCCCAGCGCTCCCACGGTCAGCACCACCGCCCTCAGCTCATCTCTATGGTATTTAAAGGGGCCAAGACTGCCTCCAGGAACATTTCCCCGGCGACAAGGCAGAAGTGATGCTCCTTCCCCCGAGAGCTCACATGGTCCACCCTTCTTTCTTGTCCCCCTCCGAAGGCAGGGATGTGGAAGTCAGGCTTCCCGGTAAAAAACCGGTGGGCGAAGATGGAGAATTTAGGAAGAGGGACCTGGCCCGAAGCAGCCACAAACTCACCTTCAGAATGCATCGCTCTTTACTTCGGCTTTTGAAAAGCACTTGATCAGGAGTCAGGAGACCTGGGTTCCGCTTCTTAGAAGCTAAGAGGCCTCAGGCAAGTCCCCTAACCTTTCCGGGCCTCACTTTTGCTGTCTGAGATGTGGGAAGAATCCTTGTCCTTCCTGCCACACAACACGGTGGTGAATTAATGCTCAGCGTAGTTGAGCTATGGCTCACAGTGAGCTGCTGCTCTTATGACCATCAATGAACAACGGTCTGAGCGCTGACTGTGCACCAAGCACTGGGGAGACAAACAGCGGACAAGACACTGAAAACAAGTAAACGTTCAAATAAGGGCAGTGTGGTAAGGACCATGAAAGAAGCAAAAGGCCAAAATAGAGAGTATCAGAGGGACCTCTTCTCTAGAGAGTGTCAACCCACAAAAACAGAAACCAGTTTAAGAGGCAAAGCGTTTATTTGGGATCAAAGAATTGCAATTCGGGAGCACAGATTCAGACAGAAACCCAAATAGTGTCCCGATTACAGGAGAGGGGCTTAGGGTTTCTATGGGAAAAGGGAGGATGAGGGGAGTTGTATTAAGGAAGAGTTCATCGGTGCTAGAGGAGGTCAAGCTAGGTTTGTATTTCATAGATTGGCCCGAGGTTCGATCATCAGGCAAAAGGCTAGACTTGTCCTGCATTGATTGGTTAGCAATCGGTCCTCAGCAAAGTCGAATTTCATCATCCTTACAGACAAGATACTCTTGTCCTTACTGACTTCTTGGAATGTGGTGGTTTGGTCCAGTTTGGAAGATAAAGAAAACAGGACATGCAAAGCAAGTCCTCTGAAATGGCTGCTCCAGCTCTGTTTTAATATGGCTCCACTCACGTCATCTTTCACAACAGTCAGAGAAGACCTCTCTGTGAGCACAGCATTTAACCTCAGACCCAAATGATGGGAAGGAGCCAGCCACAGGAAGACCTAGAGAGAGGGCATGCCAAGCAGAGGTTGCAGCCCATGCAAAGGCCCTGAGGTGGGAAGAGAGTTGGGTGTGGTCGAGGACCAGAGAGAAGGCCAGGGTGGCAGGAGCAAAGCTGGGGAACCCCACTAGCTATTCCCATGGGGGTCCCTTCTCCCAGGGGAGAACAAAATCCCAGAAATAGGAAAGAGGGTAGAGACAGATTTGGCAACTTACTGACATTACTTGGAAACACTGGTTGGTTTTTGTTCCACTCACCACGGGGAAGAGTAGAAAGAGAGGAGGTCAGAGGTCAAGTTGCAGCCAGGGGGCACCATATTGACCACAGCAAGGAGGTTCAATTTATTCTCGAAGCCTTGGGCAGCCACTGGGGCCGCCTTACTTGATTTACATCTTAAGAAGTTTCCTCTGGCTGTTGTGAGAAGGATGAATTAGCTCAATCACTTAACCTCTCTGATCCTTTTCCTCATCTGAAAGAAAAGAAAGTTGTTCTGATTTAAGAGATAACATGATGATTTAAGGAGTCAACACACGTGAAGTTTAGTTGCTTGAGATAACTGAGCCCCAAAGGATCAAATGACTTGCCCAGCACGCTGATGACAAAATAGAGCGTGGCACTCAGCTCTCCTGGCCCTCCTGTCTGATTTGCTTCCCACAGTGCCACTCGAGTGGGGAAGCTGCCTCCCCAGAGAGCCCTCCCCCAGCCCTGCCCCCATTGAAAACCTTGGCTGGGTGAAAGGGCTAAATTTAGGACCTGAAACCAGCTGAAATGGGGACAGCAGAGCCTGCTGTGCAGCAGCACCTGGTCCAGGTGTGCTGGGAGCTTAGACAGAGGAAGGCTGGCGGTGGGGGAAAAGGGGGTACTGGGGTGGGGGCGACGGCAGGCTGTCACTGAGCATGCAGTGGGGAATTTATAACATTAGACCTGGGAATGAGTTTGGAAATGAGGGTCCAGCCCCATATTCCTCAGACAGGAGAGTGTGACTGACATGCCCAAAGTCACAGTGTGTTGGGGCAGAACCCAGACCCCTCCTCCCAGGCCAGGGCCCTTTCCACTGAGCATCATCTTCATCATTTTTTTAATAATAATTACTATCATTATTATTACTAATATTGTTGGATACTCAGTGCATGCCAGCTGCTATTCTAAGCACTTCACATGTATTAACACCTGAGACGGGTACGATTAACATCCTCATTTCACAGATGAGGAAACCGAGGCATGGAGAAGTTAGCAACGTGCCCCAAATCCATAGCTGGCTTCCCTCCCTGCATGCTGAGAGACCGAATATACAAACAGACATCAGCCAAACCATATATGACAATAGAAATCTGACGTTAAATCTTAATTAGTAAGAATGAATCATGGTAATCCCAGTTTCCATATCAATTACTAGTTTAAGCAGGACTGACCAACGAGACATGAGAAGCCTACAAGTGGCTTCTGGGAAGGTTTCCTAATTCTTCAAAAGAGACACAAAACAGAAATATTCCCTTTCTGGCCTCTTGAGGGATCCTCAGCACGATGGCTGGAGCTGTGGCAGCCACTGGGGACCATGAGAGGTATCATTTTAGGAAATCAAGCCTACACACCAGCAGAGTGGTAAGAGGGAGAGAACCTGGGTCTCTGGTGACATCACTGAGCTTTGGAATTAACCAATTCGGGCACCATTTAAGCCTCTTTTAGTAGACTTTTCCATCCCTTGCAGCCAAAAGCAACCTAACTTGCTTAGCTCTCCACTTCTGTTTTGTGCTGAACCTGGTCTTGTCTGAAGCCTTAAGAACCCATGACTAGAACAATGGGATGGTGTAGCCCAACCGGGGCTTGAATTCAACCTGTTACCCAACAGCATCTGCCAGAGCAAGCCCTGAGCACCTACCTGGTTCCCGACTTCCAACCAACCCCCTTCTTTTCCTTCCACCCTGCACTGAGCTTCCTGACTGCTCACCTCTCCTATGGTTTCCCTCCTCCCCCTTGTATCAACCTGGGCTCCCCTCCTGGACTTCCATCCACCCTTGCCTCCTGAACTTTCTGGTTACTCTGGGTAACAACCAGCCCCATCCAGACTGATCCCAAAGTCCTGCCCTGGTGCCCACTCATGTAGCCCCATGCCCACTGGGGTGTCCTGACCCCATCCCAGAAAAACTGCACTGCAAGGTCCTTGACAGCAGGAACGGGGCCTCTCTTGCTTACGACTGAATGCTTAGCACTGCTACAGTGGCTATTGCATAGAAGGCTCTTAATAAATATTTTTTAATGAGCGCCGGCATGCAAGCAGCTGACGCATTGGAGGAAGGAGATGAGAGAGCATTTTGCCCTGCAGAAGTTCAGCGAGAGTCTTGGGGAATCCTTTGCTATCTCAGGAACTTCCAAGCTTTGCCCCGATGTGGAGGCAGTTCTCCCAAGAGCCATCTCTGTGGCTCCAGCATCTAGTGCCTGCAGACCCCCTCATCCTAACACTGCTTTCATTCATCCATCCACGGGGAGGGCCAGTGCAGGTTCTGTAAAATCCTCTCCCCTATACTTTTCATTATATTGTTCAGGGCCCCAAGTGACCAGTGCCTGGTAGAAAAGGTCATTTCTCCTGGTGAACAGGTCTGCCTCTCGCTCCCAGGCGATGAGGGTTTTCCCCGCACCGTGTTTCCTGGGGTCCTTGACATCAATTTCTCCCCTTTTTCTTCTCCCTTTTCGTACTTTTATCAGCATAGATGCCAGAAAACCCAACTCAAAGGGCATAAATCAGGAGTTGACAAACTTTTTTTGTAAAAGCCTGGATAGTAACTACTTTTGGCTTTTCAGGCCATGATTTCTGCTGCAATTTACCCTAATGGGCATGGGGGGGGGTTCTTTTTGGAGTCAGAAAAATGTTCTAAAATTCGATTGTAGTGATAGTCACACAACTCTGTGAATACAATAAAAAGCATTGAATTGCTCACTTAGATGGGTGCATTTTTGGTAGGTAAATTATATCTCAATAAAGCTGTTTAAAAAGAAGGGTATTCCAATGTTCATAGCAGCATTACTCACAACTCCCAAAAGGTGGAAACGACCCAAGTGTCCATGGATGGATGAACAGATAAACAAGGTGGTATAAACATACAATGGATATATAAAGGAATAAAATTCTGATACATGCTACAACGTGGATGAACCTTGGAGACACATACTAAGTGAAAGAAGCCAGGCACAAAAGGACGAATATTGTATGATTCCACTTATATGAGGTTTCTAGAATAGGCAAATTTATAGAGACAGAAAATAGAACAGCAGTAGCTGGGGGCTGGAGGGAGGAGGGATGGGGAGTTATTAATAGCTACAGAGTTTCTGTTTCTGATGATAAAAACGGGTTCTGGAAATGGATAGTGGTGATGGTGGCAGCATTGTGAATGTACTTAATGGCTCTGAATTGTACACCTAAAAATGGATAAAATGGTAAATTTTATGTTACATATATTTTACCACAATAAAAAAAGAAAGGAAATGAAACAGGAAAAAAAAATCCACTAGAGTGGCTGGTGCACAGAAAGCAAGGAAGAGGGTGACAAGAGACTGATGAGCTCAAACAGGGCCTCGTAGACGGAGAGAAGTGGGCAGATTCCAGAAAGATCCAGATCAAAGAGCCAGGGCCAGGATGCACAGATCCTCAAAGGCGGGGGCCGGTGGAAGAGGACAACAGGCTCCAGCGACCCTCAGAGACACCCCAGGGGAGCCCCCAGCACCGGGACAGGGCCTGCACACCATGAGTGCTCAATAAATGTTCTTTGAAGGAAAGAACAAATGAGCGTGTGTTGTGTACTTAAAAGTTGCTAAGACAGTAAATCTTAAAAGTTCTCGCCACAAGAAGAAAAAAACTGTAACTATGTGTGGTAATGGATATTAACTAGACTTATTGCAGTGGTCGTTTCAAAATATATACAAATATCAAATCACATGTATACCTGAAACTAATATAAAGTTATAGGTCAAGTATATCTCAATTAAATAAAAGAAGAACAAACACGTTAAACTTGGTTGTGCAATGCTGGGATTACTTGAGATTTTTATTTTCTGATTTGTACTTCGATGGACTTCCTAAATTGCCTCAAACGAACCTACACTACCTTTACAATTGGAAAAAAAATTCCATTAAGCAAAGAAAGAAAGGCCAGGGTTTAGCTATTAGTCCCACCGTCTGCATCACGTCTGCATCACATCTGCTGCTCTTCTGGGATCTTCCCGCCTTGACCCTGCTCCCTAACCCTGAGCACACATCCTTTTCCTCCTCTTCCTCCCCCCCAACTACCTCAGGCCCCCAGCTTGGGCCAGGTTTTTTGGATTAGCTCCATGATCGCTCCCTCTGTCTCTCAAGCCTTTACCCCATAGCTTCGTGGTTCTCAACTGGGGGCGATTTTGCCCCTCAGGGGACATTTGGCAATATCTGGGGACATTTGACTGTCACAACTGGTAGATTGCTATAGCACCTAGTGGGCAGGGACCAGAAATGCTGCTAGACATCCTATGATGTTCAGGGCAGCCCCCCACAACAAAGAATTATCTGGTCTAAAATGCCGAGGTTGAGAAAACCACGTCCCTGAGCCAATAAATATAATATCTGTAGTCCTAACCACCACTCACTGACAGCCTTCCGCGAGAGAGCCACTGTGCAGGGTGTCTTACACAATCTAGCAAACGTAATCCTCGCAATAGCCCTAAGAGGGAGGTAAGATTATTATATCTGTTTTATAGATAGGGAAACTACAGCCCACGGAATTTAAGTAACTTGCCCCAGGCCACACAGCAGGTATCAGAGCTGGGATTTGAATCCAGTTGTATCTGACTCCAAATCCCATTAAAGGCCCTGAAGGACCCAGGCCCATCCCAGAGAGACCTCCCTGGCAGAAAATAGTCACACCAGGCTCTGGTTGGCCGGGGGTCTCTCTGGCATTTGAAGACACGTTATTATAATGATCACTCATACGGATGTAACGTCTTCCTCAAGGGTTGGAATCCTGCTTGGGTCACGAATGGACCACGGCCTGGAACGCCAGCTGCCGGGGGACCATGGGCAGCCCCTGCAGCTCGGACTTCTGTGGTGCTCTGCCTCTAACTAAGCTTCTCCTCCACTCACCTTACACCTGTACTTGGCAGGCTTTTTGAAAACCGCATCGACCTGTCCAGCTACCCCTGGGAAGGCCAGTCCCAGCACCAGAGTTTGTTTCCCTGGGTCAGCCAGATTTAGGTTCAAATCCTGGCTCTGCCACTGGGTGACCCTGGGCAAATTATTTAACCTCTCTGAGCCCCAACCTCCACCTCTGTAAAGAAGCAATAATAATACCAACTTCATTGGTTTTTCTGAGAATAAATAAGATTTTACATATACTTACTTGTGTTGCTTAGTAGAGGAACTGGCATAGAAGAAGCTCAATACATTATCATGAGCTCTCATAATTATTGTTATTTTCCCAACCCACGCCCCAAGCCGGAACAAGAGGCTTCTGATCAGTGCTGGCTTCCTCCTCTTCCCCCGTCCCAGCCAATGTCACTAAAGTCCCAGGGTACCTTCCCCTGAGTCTGAGTTATATAACTGGAGTTGTGGTGGGGGCAGGGGTGGTGGTGGGATTGGAAGTGGCACCAGGAACCACAATGCTGGCAAGCCCAGCCGCAACTCAGGTGTGATTGCTGTCGTCCCCCCGGCTTGACAGAGGGGCCTCAGAATCTCGGGGACCCAGAGTGCCCCAACAATGGCTTAAAGCAGCGTTTTCCAGAGTGTGGTCCATGCAGGACCACCAGCATCTTAGTTGACATGTGCATCATTTAAAATGCAGATTCCCAGGGCCTCACCCCAGACCTCCTGAGTCAGATTCTGCAGGGAACCGCATTTTGAACACCTAAGAACACTTACTTTTTTTCGGGGGGAGGAAGATTCACCCTGAGCTAACATCTGTGCAAATCTTCCTCCACTTTGTATGTGGGTCGCCACCACAGCATGGCTGACAAGTGGTGTAGGTCCGCCCCTGAGATCTAAACCCGCAAACCCGGGCTGCCAAAGCAGAGCATGCCAAACTTAACCACTAGGCCACAGAGCGGGCCCCCAGAACACTTACATTTGAGAACCGCCACTAGAGAGGCTGGAATCATGTTCCCGACCCCACCCAATTGTGGCGGGTATGGGAAGGACCGTGTCACCCTCTTTCTTCTCTCTCCCTAAAAAAAGGCCAGGCTTCTGGGCTTCTGGAATAAAGCGGTCAGGGAACAGAGGAAGCCGAAGTCCCCATCCCTGGATACTAACTCCCTCACCACGGAGGGAAGCATGTTCACTTTGAATGAGGACTAAGCAAGGTCATTGTCTTTGGCATTTTCTTTTTTTTTAGTTAGTTTGTTAACCTGATACCTTTTGAGAAAACTGATTAACCACAAACTGAACAATGCATATTTTAAAAATTCAAATGGTACAGAAACATATAGGATCAATTTTTCCTCCACCCCATCCCTCCCCAACCCCAGTAACCCACCCCTGAAAATTACATCACCCCCCCCAGTGTTAATGCCTATGACCTTTCTATGTGTGTTTCTGAATCATTGTTTCTTTGTCTTTATAAATTTAGAAACACGTGTAACCATTTTCCAAAAAAAATTATAAGTGAGATGGGATCATCCTGTCCATATTATTTCCTAGCTGGCTTTTTTTACAATTTAACTTTATATTAGTTTTATCCTCATTTTTTTTTTTAAATTGAGACATAATTGACACATAAGCCCCTGGCATTTTCTAAAATCTCTGTTGATGGCGTGGGAAAATCTAAGACTTTGGACTCAGATGGACGGACGTTTGAATCCCTGCTTCCCATTTCCTGGTCAGATCCTGAGCAGGGCTCTCGGCCTCTCTGAGCATCGGTTTCCTCATCTGTAAACGGAGATAACTACTAAAAGAGGGATAACAATAATAGTCCCGACTTCATAGGGTTATGTCAGGGGTTAACAGTGGCTGGCATGTGGCAAAGCTCAACAAATGTTCACTCTCATTACCATTCCTCTGTGATCTTACAATCTCAGTTTGCACAAAACTCTATTATTGTACTTCTCCTAAAGCATGTAACAAGAAAAAATTGTTAATATGCTTGTTTCCTTCACTATGTTGTAAGTTTCTCAAGGGATAAGAATCATGTGTGACTCAGCCCTGCACACCCAGCCTGGCCCAGTCGGCACTTGGTCAAGTTTGCCCAACAAAGGATGAATACCCTCGTGAGCAAGTGCAGTGTTGTAAATCATCATTAATGTCTGCTCGGCACACAAACCTCGGTCTCCAAGACCCCCCTCACTCATGGGGGTGTGCCCTGGCTCCACGTTTGGGCCACAGGCTCCTGCCCCTATCCCTGCTGACTGGACGAATGTCCTAAGCCAATCACCACTCCCAAATCAGGATTTGAAAGACACTAGTCAGTCCTCTCCTAGAAGTAGCCAGAAGTTATGGGGTAGCCATGTGCGGCCTTGTACACAGAGCAGGCAGAGAAAACTGGTCTGCAGAGAAAGAAAATGGAGAAAAATCCAAAGAGAAGTAAACAGGAGACCATGCGATCCCAGAGGGAGAGGGAAACAGGGAGGGATAGCTGTCCTGTGTGGGGGATCAGAATTGGCCACCTCAAAATATGTCTCTTTACTTTGATTATCTTCTCTGAAAGAAACTTTGACCTCCCCCCCCCACTAATTGCCTAAAAGAATTTAACTCTGGGTATGGATAGACTGGGAGGGTCCTTGCTAAGCCCATTCCAAGTAAAAGTAGAAGTTATCCTCTGTAAGAGACATTTACATTTGTAAGGGAAATCTCCATTTGTAAAGGTACTGCCCTCTCCATACTGGGAAGGGGTGGGGTGACCTCATCTCTAGAAACTCTTATCAGTGCAGAAGGTGAGGACTTAAATCTGCACGCTCTTGTTTACTGTGCTTTTCTGGTCCTCTCCCATAGCTGACTCCCCCCACCCCCAACAGCCTCCTTTGTCTTTCTGTTTAGAGGAGAACCTCCACCATTTTGTTGAGATACTCAGCTTCCCTGGTCTCTCCCATGTGGACACGTTATAAAGCTTTGTTTGATTTTCTCCTGCTATTCAGTCTCTGGTCAGTTTAATTTGTAGCCCAGCCAGAAAGGACCCAGAGCGGGTAGAGGACAGTCTTCCTCCTCTTCACCTGTATCCAGTGGCTTTATGATTTCTGGCTTCAATTCTGGTGAAGCAGGATCCACGTTATGCCCTTGGGTCCCATGAGATGCTACTGTGTCCTCCCAAAGCATGTTTGTTTTTGCTTAAGCTAGCTCCAAGAAGGGCTCAGTTACTTGACACCAGAAGGACCTTGACCACGGTCGTAATCACACAGTTTCCCCCAGCTTGACTCATGGGCCCACCCAAGGTGTTTGGGGCCAAGGGGTGCAGCTATTTGCAGCTCCTTCCACCACCCTGCACCCCACCCCCTTTGGAAAGCATACTCCAGCCCACACAAGGCAGCATTCACTGGACGCTTCCTTCTCGGACGGGAGTCAACCTCCAATGCCCTTGAGAAGGAAGGTTCCATTTCTAGCACTTTATTCTTTTAAAATAAAAAACATATTTACCAGAATGGAGGGGAGAATGAAAAGAATGCTAATATTTCAGAGCAGACTATGATTCTACTTTAGTGGCCAAAGCCCACTCCTGGGGTGGCAGTAGTGGGTGTTCCATGCCACCAACAGGGGCTTGTAATTGAGAGCAGGCCGAGAAAAGTCCCTTTGCAATCTGTCACCTCAAATATAGCATCTCTCCCAGCGCCCTGGATTAGCAGAGAAAGGCTCAGCAATGAGGCCCTTTTTCTGGTGGCTGAGAGGCACATGTCATGGGTTCTCTTTGTCCCTCTCACCAGCCAGCACTCTGGCACACACAGGCCTGCAAACACACACACCACACCCCCCTCCTTTGAGCTTAAAGAGTAGTTGCCGTTTCTTGAGCAAGAACCTATGAAATTTCTGTTTTGAAATTAAACAAGGTTACTTGCCCCTGTTCTTACTTGCCCCTGTTCTCTTGCTTGGAGCCCTTCCTCCTGCTTTTTCTTCCTTGCGTTTGCTCTTTATTACAGCAGAGTCCGCCATCTTGGCTGGGACCTTGCCTCTCAGGGGAGAACCGAGTGCAGCTTTCCTGAGCGACGGAAGTGACTGAGGTCTCAGTCCCAGGGGATCTGAGCCCGCCTGCCTGCCCACCCCCCCCACCAGCCCCTGGGCCCATGGTCTGATGACCACACGTCATCTGGAAAGGAACATCCTGCATCCTCTTAGTCGGCTGTCGCAAACATAAGAAAAGCACTCACTTGCCCATTTCTTTGGCCTTTGATCAAGGTTACCAGAGTATCTGGGGTTACCCAGCAGGAGGTGAGGCCCAACCCCACCCAATGTTGCCTCCTCCTTTGGTGTTCGACAAGTGGTACAAGCCCCAAAGGACTTAGCGAAAAGATGACACTGCTTACTTCCTGCCTCGGGTGAAAACCTGGGTGTGTCTGTAAGAGCTCAGGTCCCACCGGTCAAGCTTCCTCAACTTCTTTGACGAGCAGAACAATCTGGGAAGGCTCCTACGGCAACTCTTAGAGAACCACCATTCCTTATAGGAGCTGGGTGGCCAGGGGATGTCCCAACTCCACAGAACCTTAGGCATTGCAGGGGCCATCCTTAGGAACAAACTCTCTGGGCCAATGCAGCCAGGGAGAACAGGGACAGGTAGGTGGGATTCTGGGCTCACCACACCAGACCCAATCGGAGCCACCACATTATTTTCCTAAACTTGTAAATTGCACTGTAACATAAATACAAAGAAGGAGATGAATCATAAAAGTGTACAAATCAATGGATTACCACAAAATGAACACATCTGTGTAAGCATTGTCCAAGTTAAGAAATAGAACCTTAGGGGCCGGCCTGGTGGTGTAGTGGTTAAGTTCGCGCGCGCCGCTTAGGCGGCCCGGGGTTCGCAGGTTCGGATCCCGGGCACAAACAGACACACTGCTTGTCAAGCCATGCTGAGGCGGCATCCCATATCAAGTAGAGGAAGATGGGCACAGATGTTAGCCCAGGGCCGGCCTTCCTCAGCAAAAAGAGGAGGATTAGCAACGGATGTTAGCTCAGGGCTGGTCTTCCTCACACACACACACACACACACACACACACACACACACACAAAAAAAGAAATAGAACCTTACCAGCACCCTAGGAATTCCCCTAGGCACCCCCATCGCTATCCCATCCCTCCTAGTCAATGGTAACCACTATCCTGACATCTGATGTCTAACAGCATAGGTTAGTTTGGGGTTTTATTTTTTAATTTATGCACTTAAGATCTTTTTAATACAGACACCAATAGGTTCACCAATTTAAAACATTGTATGTGATAATCCAATTCCATATTCAAGTAAACAAAGGACCCCACAACATCAATGAAAAACTAGTACCGTATATGCAAATTTGATATAAACAATGCTTTTTGACTTTGGAACTTCTTAGTGAAATACCTGTCTTTTAAAAGACCTGTTCTGGTGCTGAGGTTGCCTAGTCTGGACATTTCATATAAATGGAATCCTACAATATGTGGTCCTTTGTCACTTAGCATAATGTTTTCAAGGTTCATCAACATTGAAGCATACATCAGTACTCCCTTCTTTTTTACTGTCAAATGATATCCTATTGAATGGATATGCCACATTTTATTCATCCATTCATCAGATGATGGACATTTGGATTGTTTCTACTTCTTTGGCTATTAACACCATACATTAGTTTTGCCTGGCAGTGAACTATATATAGTGGCTGTGTTTATTTTATTGTTGTATAGTATTCCTTCATTTGAATACACCATGATTTATTTATCCATTCTACTGCTTATGGGCATTTGAGTTGTTTCTGGTCTAGGACTCTTACTAATAATACTACCATGAAATCAAAGCATATAACTGCTTCTGAGAGAGAGAGACACCTTCAGATGCACTCATTCATGATTGGACAGAAATAGAATTGCTAGGGTTCCAAGTGGTTCAGAGCATCAGGTAGGAAAGAAATACAGGAGGGTGTCATGAGAGGAGTTTTATGTGGATCATTAGTAGCTTTTCCTAGAGTTGGAGTGAGCTTGGGGGAATCAATAAGAATTGGTGATGAGAAATCGAAGAGAGTGAGATGGACAGGGTTTTAATTTAATTTGGCTAAGGTCCATGCTAGGTACTTTACATTTGTTGATTCATTTTATACAACACCGTTAGGACAATATTTCTCCAGATCATACACATGTGACATGAAGATTTAGAGGGTACGTAAATTACCCAAGTTCCCACAGCTAATTCGATAGCAGAGTCAGAGTTTTAACATAAACAAATCTGTTTGCCTACAAAGCCTAGGGTTTCCCCACCACTCCAGACCTACAGAGATAAGGGTTATGTCTCTTTTATCCAGGATCAGGCCTAGCTGCTCCAGAATGATGAGAGCATAGGACTGGATGTCAAAAAACGCATCTGCTGTTGGTGCGTGCATTCTATGGCCTTGAATTCAGATTCCTTATCTCTTCCAATCCTTGCCTATCTCTCACAGTTGTTATGAGAATCTAGTAATGATTTTTCTTTTCAAATGAGAAAGTGCTTAGGTGGACATCAAACACGAGCCTGGGGCCAGCCTGCCGGCACAGTGGTTAAGCTTGGCGCGCTCCACTTCAGCAGCCTGGGGTTTGCAGGTTTGGATCCTGGGCACGGACCTATACCACTCAACAAGCCATACTGTTGCAGTGACCCACATACAAAATAGAGAAAGATGGGCACAGACGTTAGCTCAGGGCCACTGTTCCTTAAGCAAAAAGAGGAAGATTGGCAACAGGGGTTAGCTCAGGGCCAATCTCCCTCACCAAAAAAAAAAAAAGCAAAAAACGTGAGCCTGCTGGGAGTGAAACTGTCCACTCACAGTAGGAGAGATGCAGAGTCTGGAGGGAAGTGCTCATGAGCCAGGGCAGTGGGGACGTTCCGTTTCTCTGAGAGCTGGAAAGGTGGTAGAACGGGCATGTTTCAGGCAAGCATGTTGGAAGGAACCTTGAATTGATCTTGAACTTGAATCATTTCCTCCACGAATTGGGTCACAGAATTATCCATTGTCCGGAAACTTACAGATGGTCTTGTTTAAAAATTCTACCTCAGGAAATTCTTCCAAATGTCCCACCTACCTTTCTCATATTTCAGCAGAGGCTTGTTTCACCTTCCTCAGAGATATTGAAAAAGAGATGGCTGCCATCCTCACGTTTAATAATCTTTCAGATTCTGGGTCTCTGTTATTAGAGCAGGTTTTTGAAAAATAATTTAATGGACCCTAGCTTTTCTAAGGCTGAGTCATCTACTTGGAATCCTTAAGGGAAGTTTGTTAATTATTAAGAAATGGAACCCTGACAAATAGGCTGAGTGGAAAGTCTGTTCAGTCAGTATTAGCAGAAATAAGTGAAGTTTTTTTTCTGAAAAAAATACTACCATGAATATTTCTGTACATGTCTTTTGGTGTACACGTGCACAGATTTCTGTTAGGTACGTGGTAGGAATGAAATTGCTGGGTCAGAGGGAATATTGTCCACCATCTGTAGGGTATTTGGTTTTTCAAATTTAGTATACTATAACGCCAGTTTTCTAAAGTGGTTGCATCAATTTACACTCCCAACAGCAGTGTATGAGTGTTTTAATACCTTACATCTTCCCCAACACTCGGTTCTGTCAGTCCCTTTAACTTTATCCATTCTGATGGGTCTATAGTGGCATCTCATTGTGGTTTTTATTTGTATTTCCCCAATGAACTAACAAAGGCGAGCATCTTTTCCTCTGTTCACGGACATTTGCATATCCTGCGTAGGGGAGGGGTGGAAAGTGCCTGTCCAAGTTTGTGGCCTAGTTTCATGTTGGGTTATCTGTCTTCTTTTTCTTTTTTCTTTGTAAGGGTTCTTTAAATATTCTGGATCTGAGTTGTTTAAGAATTATAAGTGCTACGACTATCTTCTCCCATTCTGTAGTTTGCCTTTTCACTCTCTGCATAATGTTTTTTGATAAACAGAAGTTCATAATTTTAATGTAGTTCAATTTATCAAAATTTTCCTTTATGGTTAGCGCTTTCCATATCTTATTTAAGATTTCTTTGTCTACCCCCGAGGTCATAAGGATATTCTCCGATATAATCCTCTCAAAGCTTTACTAATTTTTTGTTGTCTGTTTATGCTGTCAAGTCAATTCTAACTCCTAGTGACCCTGTGTACAGCAGAGCAGAACCCTGCCCATCTTTTTGCGCCAAGCTCTCGCCTTCCGGCGCTGTATCAGACAATGCTCTCTGCTATTCATAGGGTTTTCGTGGCCAATTTTTTTCAGAAGTGGGTGGCTGAGTCCTTCTTCCTGGTCTGTCTGAGTTTGGAAGCTCCGCTGAAACCTGTCCACCATGGGTGACCCTGCTGGTATTTGAAATACTGGTGGCAGAGCTTTCAGCATCACAGCAGCACGCAGTCGCCACGGTATGACAAGCAACACAGTATGACAAGGGTGTTGTGGTTCCCTGACCTGGAAGTGAACCCGGACCGCAGAGGTGAGAGCACTGAATCTTAACCACTAGACCACCATTTACTGTTTTACCTTTCACATTAAGCACATAATCTACATGAAATTGATTTGTGTGTATGTTTGAGATAGGGGTCAAGTTTCATTTTTTTACATTGGGATATCTGATTGACCCATTTCCATTATAGGAAAAACCACCTTTACCCCACTTCTTTACAGACACATCTTTATTGTGAATAAATATCCAGATATGTGAGGGTCTCTTTCTGGATTCTCCATTCTGAGACTTTTGTCTATCTGTCTTGCTGCACCTGTATTATTATTTTTATCGTCATCATCCCCATTTTACAAATGAAGAAACAGGCACAGAGAAGCTAAGTAACTTGCCCAAGTAATTTGCTAGTTAATGGCAGAGCTAGAAATGGAACCCAATGAGTCTGGACTTTTGGTCCATGCTCTCAAAGCTGAATAGTTCAAAGAACGAATGTCAAAGTAGGCTTTGCGTGAAGTCTTGGAACTAGAAAAGCCGCGGCCGCACACTGCGGATGTCCCGTAACTAAAGGGAGGAGGGTGGGGACCTGGTGCTCCTGGCTCAGCCCCCAAACAGAGCCACCGCTTCTTTCCCAGTCCCACCACTAGAGGGCGCGGCGAACTTAAACTCTCCAGGGACATCCCTCCCTCCCGCCCCTGGTTGCCTTGCAACCAATCATCAAATATTTACCCAAAGCACAGCACAAAGGGAGTGTAAAAAATTGCCTAATCCAGTCTCCATGCAGGACTATAACAAAAAAGACAAAACTGGACTGATCTCAGTCTTCTTAACTATCTTCAGCAAAGAAAGAAACCTCCCTTTACCTGGATAATTTGTCTCATTCCAAAACCACTCTATACCGAGTCCCTCCTTAAATCTCTTACTCTTCCTGGGATAAACTGGATTCATTTGTTCTACCCGTAGTGGAAACAACGAGCAACTGTTTGGCATCCTCATGGCAACCACTCTTCTGAGATGCTTGTAAATAACGAGGTGTAGTGCTATAAGGTCAAATCTCAGTTCCCATTTCTCTTAAAGATATAATAGTACACAATTATACGTCACCTCTTAGCAATTTACAGGTTTCTTTGGTCTCCCTCCAATTTCCCTATGTCCCTTTTAAAATGTAAAGTCCCAAAGTGGACTTCGCACTCCAGTATTCTATCCGGTGCCAGATTTACTTCCTGATTCTTGACTGTTACCCTGTTAATATACCCAAGCAACATGCAATCATTCGATAAAGTAACTCATCTTTATCAACCTGATGAAGGACTATATAGTCATTAAAATAACAAAGGCAATGACATAGCAATATAGAACATGCTTAATATTTTGTTTAAAAACCCATGCAAACACTGCACTTCTGCTTTGATTAAAGCTATAAGAAGATGTTTATAGGGGCTGGTCTGGTGGCGCAGCGGTTTAGTTCGTGCTTGGCAGCCCAGGGGTTTGCGGGCCCAGATCCCTGGTGACCGCCGACGCACTGCTTGTCAGCCATGCTGTGGCGGCGTCCCATATAAAGTGGAGGAAGATGGGCATGGATGTTAGCCCAGGGCCAGTCTCCCTCAGCAAAACGAAGAGGATTGGCAATGGATGTTAGCTCAGGGCTGGTCTCCCTCACAAAAGAAAAAAAAAAAAAAGAAGAAGAAGATGTTTATAGACAAAGTCTAGAAGGCAACATGGAGGTGAAAATAATTGATTTGTTTGGTTTGGGGGATTGATGGTGATTACTTCTCTTTGTTTTTCATTATTGGTATAATTTTGAGGACTTTTAAAAATCAATTAAAATCTCAGCAACATATGGAGCACTCATTATATGTAAGACCCAGGGTGAGGTGTTGCAAGGAAGACAAAAGCAGACATGGATCCTGCTATTTAGAATAATAGAATAATAATAAGCTGATGTTTATTAAATGCTTATTATACTCTAGCTACTATTATCATCCCTATTGTATAGGTTAAGAAAGTGGGGAACAGAGAGGTCAACTAGCTTACCCAAGGTCACACAGGGTAAAAGCAGAACCAGATTTTGAACACAGACAGTCCAAATGTGCAAGAACCTTGGGCTTCACCACCATACCACACTGCCTCTCGTGATAGCCTAAAAAGATAGAAAGAGATAAATAACATTCAATCATTCAGCAAATATTCGTGGAGCATCTACTACATGTCAGGGACCAAACTAGGTGCGGGGAATATATTGATGTGAAGATAAGCACAGTCCCTGCCCTCACAGAGTTCACAGTCTATAAACAAATCATCACAAGAGTTCAGAGGAGAAAAAGAGAAGACCACCCATCTTTGAGGCTACAGGGAAGAAGCATCTCTTACACTCTCTGTTCCATTCCTAGCAGAGCATCCACCTAGTGGAGAGAAGAGGAGATAGGAGAGGGAGGAACACAAAGTCCCAAAGGAAAAGGAATGAGAGGTGGCATCTACTTGTTCAGCAAGCATTTGGAGAGAGCATTCAAAAATAAGGACAGGGTCAGGACTGGTGTCGATGCAAATAATCAATAATCAATCTATAGATAAGAAAGATAGAGTGATATTTATTGCGTCCTAGTGTGGGGACTAGCCTGGAAGTGGTCTCTTCCACAGGGAGGAAAGCACTCCAGGGAAGCAGGGTTTACAGCCTGGTTACATACCATTTCAGAACAAAGAACATACATCAAGCATGTCCGGAATACAGTTTTTTTTTCCAAAGTCACAAGACGTTTTGCCACAGTTTAGCACACACACAGCAGGTCAACTTGACCTTAGTTCTCTGGGGAAAGAAAAAGTTTATCTTCAAAGAAGTACTGGTATTGGCATTAGAGAAAGGGAGACATTCATCCCCATCTTTTAAGGGTGCATCCTTTGCTTTGGGAAAATGTTTGAAGCAGATGGACAATGTGTGTTTGGCGGGCCATAAGTCAGGCTGCTCTGGGAAAAACAAGTTTTAGGCTGAATCAGAATTAAAACAGAACGACTTCCCCACATACATCAATATGCAAAAACTTCTTATCATTCTTACTATTTTCATCACTGGGATGGACCTGTAAGTTTCCTGTAAACCTGAGACTCTAGTCCTTGTTCAACTCTTACTCAAATATCCTCAAGCACTAAGTGCCAAGCACTGAGCTAGATCTTGTAAATCCAACCATAAATAAGCCAGAGCCCCTGCCTTCCAGGAATTTATAGTCTAACGGGGCAGACAGACAAGTAAGAAGTTCCAGTAATATGTGATAAGAAGAAGCACAGAACGAGATGGGGCACTATGCAGGCTGGGACCAGACAGCAAGGAAGTGACATCTACATTGAGCAATGACAGAGGACAAGCTGGAGTTAGAAAGTGGATGGGGTGGGGAGTGTGATCCAGCCCTGAGGGAACAGCTTGTGCAAAGCCCTGGAAATGAGAGAGCCTAGGATTGCAATGACACTCTGATTTACAGAGTGGTGCCAATTAATGCCACTAAATTGCTAAATTCCTTCATTGCTCATCCCCAAGTTCAGGAAGGGTTCCAAGCATGGGCACAACCTTGGGCCAAACTGAAACAGACTCTTCATTTGATAACCACAGAGCTCCACCCTGCCTAGGCCATCTTAGCCCGCCATCAACACTTCATTGCAAGTGTTCACATGCTTCTCTTGCCATTCAGTCAGCCAGTCAATCAGCAAGACCTGTGCTAGACTCCAGAGAATAAGAAGGCTCCACCCAGTTCCCCAGGGGAGGAGTGGGGACAGTGTCCTCCACATCTCTGAGTCCCACACAGAATCCACTCCAGTGCTTTGTGCACAGTGGTACCACTGGGTCTACTCAACATAGAACTAAAAGGAAATAAGTTCATCTGATGGCATAATGACTATCTCAACCCACCTCCTCCACATTCCCAGCCCCTACTCCCAACCCCTCTACTGCCGCAAATCAGGGCACTCCAAACCCTCCTCAGACTCTGCCATTTGCAAATGCCCAGTTGCTCAGCGCAAACAGAAGTATAGCTTTGTGGATAAAAGCAGAAGATTCAGAATCAGAATAATCTGGGTGGAATCCTCTTATTAGCTTTATGATATTGAGCAATTCTCTCAACCTGCGGCAGCCTCAAAGTTTTCTTCGTCTGTAAAATGAGAATAAAACTGCTCTTTCACTGGGGTTTTTGAATGAACGCAACTGGGCTGAGTTGAGTAAATGAGACGGTCTATGTAAGGAGAGTATCACGTTGCTTGGCATATAAAATGCACTCGATAAACGGTAGCTGTAGTAGAATGTTGTAGATGATGTAATAGGGTGAGGCAGAGGAGGAGGAGGATGGTGACGTAGGACAGCCGGTTGTCAGTCCTATAAGTCACTGGCTGGAGTCACAGCAAGCCCCACCAGCTCAGGCAGTTTCTTCCAGCGGAAGGCCTTGAATAGAATGCGTGTAAGAGATCCAAGGTCCCCCGAGATTCGGTCCACGCCCAGACCTCCGCGGGGAGGGCCACCCTGCGTCACCGGGGCGAGACTGGCTCCTCCCGGGCCGGCGGACACATGGTGGGAACGTGAGGGGGCGGGGCCGGACTCGGCGCCGCGAGGCCTATCGCCAGGCGTCAGGCGCCCAGCCAATGGCAGAGACGCTCCGGTGCCCGGGGGGCGGGGCCACAGAGAGGAGCGTCGTCGTCATAGGTCACTGGGCGGGCTGGGGGCGGGGCCCGCGGCGCAGACGGGGCGGAGCAGCGGCGGCCGAGCAGTCCCGGCGGTGATGGCGGCGGCTGTGGTGACGGCGGTGGCGGCGGCCCCGGCGGCGGCCGGCGAGGATGGCGCCTCCTCGGTGCACTGGTTCCGGAAGGGTCTGCGGCTCCACGACAACCCCGCGCTGCTGGCGGCCGTGCGCGGGGCGCGCTGCGTGCGCTGCGTCTACATCCTCGACCCTTGGTTCGCGGCCTCCTCCTCAGTCGGGATCAACCGATGGAGGTGAGGGGTCTGGAGCGGGGGCGCGGGCCCCGGGGACGGAGGCTGGCCTCGGGGCGCCCGCGAACAGCCCGGGTGCCCCTGCACACGGGGGTGCTCTGCCCCTCAGTTCCCACGGCCGGAAGACCCCGGCCTAGGGAGGTGGGGCAGGGAGACCCAGTGGGGTCCCCAGAGGGGAGAAGCCGGGATGGGGGGAGCAATCAGTCATCGTACCAATGGCCTGGGGCGGCCAGGGCTCGGCCTCTGACACAGCGTTTCCGCACTGTGTGTTATCCCCTTGGGCCTCACAATATCCCGGGGGACAAAGATGATCACCGTTGTACAGATGAGACTCGAGCCCCAGAGACACAAAGGTGACCTGCCCCGGGAATTGCGGCCAGTGTGTGGCAGACCAGGAGCTTATGGTCCAGGGCTCTTAGGGGTGCGCTCAGGGAGGGGAGGAAAGGAGATTTTGCGGTGTGAGGGCAGGGACGGGTTTCTGAATCCACAGCACAGCAGGTGCTTGCACTCTTCAAGCAGAGAGCCCACTGCTGGCTTCCTGAAGGTCATCTCTAAACCTCTGGTTTGTTTGAATCCGTCTTTTCACCCCTCCTGACTTCCCCTGCACCAAGACTCTCTTGCCTCTGGAGGTGTCTGGAGACTCTGGCTTAGCATTAGGTAAGGCAAGTGCCGTCTCCCGTGTATTATAGATAAAGACCCCAGGCCATGTTCAGTTAGAGGCACTTCGTGTCCTGAGCTAGAGAGCAGGACTGAACCCATTTTGGAGAATTCCCTCAGCAGCAATGAGCTTGCTAGGGAAAAAAAAAGAAGAACCAAAGTGTCACTTCCTTCCTCCCCTTCTCATGAGATTGATTTTAAAGGACAGTTGAGCCACCGAAGATTAGACTTTTATCAGCTGATGTGCTGAGGTCAGGGAGCAGGAAAGCTGTGCTGTCAAGGGCCCCTCTTCTATGACTCCAGGAAATGGAGTCGACAGGATCATGGGAAAGGATTCACAGATAGGTAGTTGATGTATTTTCTCTGTAATCAGTGTTTAAAACTAAGGTGTTCTGAGACAGCGTGTTCCTGTCTCATTAAAACATCCCACAGTAGTGATTCGGTTTGTTTGCGTTGTTCTGGAGGATGTTTGCTGTGGCCATGTTGCTTTGGGGCAAGATTATTCCCAGGATACAGTGGCACTCAGCACACCATCTTTTCCTCTCCAAGGTGTGTGCCCTGCTGGGAGAGTGAGTGCTCAAGCAGTGGGTCTATGAAATGCCCCCTCCTGCCCCATTTATTCAGAGGGAACAACTAAAGATAGTCTTGTGGAGAGCCTGCCCACACAGTTTTCAGGCAGCTCTATTGCTCTGCCTCTGCTCCAGTTTCTATAGATAGGAGGTTGGGTTTGACAGACATCCTCAAATGACCATCCCTAGCAGAAACATTAAACCAAGCCTCAGACTTTGCCCCTCACTTTATGTCAGCGCGCCAATCAGAGCAGAGTAAATAGATCAGACTATCGGCTAGTTACATTGTCACCAAGGAGTTTCTTTTATTGGATTCTGGGGGACATGGCAGAGGACTGCCTACTCTTTGGTGGTAGTAGAGAGTAAAAATCAACAACAAAAACTCTGTTGCTGATTAAACTCCGGTTTGCTAGGGACTAGGTGTTTATGGATTTTTATGGATCACGCTTTTGTGATTGTGCTTTCGAGTGACTGAAGGAGAAAAGGAATGTGGCAGCTCAGATGCCTGAGTCAGATCCTGAAGTCAGAGGCCATGTAGGAATGCAGAGTTTAATTGAGCAATTATTTAATGAGTGCCTAATATCTGCCAAGCACTGCCCTAGGAGCTGCTCGGGTCACAGCAGGGAACAAGCAGATGCAGTGTCCAGAGCTCCCGGAGCAAACAACCATAATTTAGTAGAAGTGCCATGAAATAAATAAAATAGAGGGACAGGCTAGAGCAGTGATTCTCAGTGTAGGAATCACTTAAGGATCTTTAAAAGATGCCTGGGCCTCCTTCTCCCCCAGTTCTGATTTAGTTGTTCTGGGTTATAGCCTGGGCATTTTAAAGCTCTCAGGTGTGGCAAAGCCTGAGCAGCACTGGACTAGAGAACCACAGACCTGAGCCCGACAGCTTGGAAAATGTGTTGCTGTGCATTGGCAGGAAGTCTAATTAGTTTTGGCATTCAGAAGAAAGAAGTGAAATAACACAAAACAGATCGAATATAATAACCGCTCCGGGGCCTGGAAATAGACACACTCCTGCCACCCCCACCATACTCTTTGCTCTTTGATTAGATGGAGGGCAGAGCTGCAGGCTGTTTCATACACTCGGTTCGGGGGAGCGCCGGAGCCAGCCCTACCTCTGCATAACTCTAATATGTATAATCTTCCCGTGGCTGTTTCTGGATCTGGGAGTGATCTGGGAGAACTGCGCTGATAATGTCCTAGCTCTGCTTCAGTTGCTGCCGCTGAGAAGCCTCCCTAAGAAGGGTGGGCCCCGGGCCATCTGCAGGAGGTGGGAGGAACCAAAATCTGTGATCTCTATTATCCTCAAGCGCTTCCTACACTGCCTCCGGCGCAGTGTTTTTTGGCAGATGAATCAGATTAAAATAACCGTGAATGGCACTTTCTAAGAGTAAAAGAGGACAGAGAAAGACAATTAAAAAATTGTACATTTATTAGCGCAGGAGAAGGCTGGTGGGAAGTAGCTGTATGAGCTTCAGGATGTTTTTTGTCAGGCACTAGTTGGCTAAGCCCTTTGCCATTTTCCTCAGCCCCACCTTCTCAAATTTGCTGCATCTGGAAGGAGGTAGTGCAGTGAGAACCAAAAAAAAAAAAGGGAGAGAGAGAGGATGTGAGCAGCTTCTAGATTTAAAAACAGGTACTCAGGCCCTTGTAGTTTGTCCTTTCTCTCCCTACTGCAACTTAGATGGGTATTGGCAACAATTCCCCTCACCTTTCATTTAAATCGTTTTCTCCCTGGCTCTGTGCCACGCCTGCATTCAGGAGCTTCCGGGACAGAGGGAGTTGGTAGAAATAAAATAGTGGCCCATATCGCTCAGAATTAATAAATGAGATGCACTGGGAACCCCCCAGGATGCCTGGTAAGAACAAGTGTGTCTCTCTTCCCAATGCAGGGAGCTAAACACTATGGGACCGTCGATGTGGGTGGCTCTTCCCTGGAACTTGGTCAGCAAGAAGGAGATTGAGAACTATCGTCTGCTGGCGGGGAAATTTGAGTTTCTCTGAGCTGTTCACACTGGTTCCCAAGCGAGTCACTTTACTATTAGGCTGCAGAGGAAATGTTTCCATTTGCCCAAAAGGAATGAAAACCTTCATCTTCATCTTTCTTTTTGAAATTAGGAAAGAATAAATATATTTTTATCTGAGTGATACTTAGAGATCAATCGCTGCTATGGATTGTGGGTTTGGGTTATCCTTTTTCTCGGGCTTAAGCTCTTTTAATCACTTAGGAGAAATTAAGTTCTATTAATATCCTATGTAGCCAGTCTGGGCCGGCCTATGATATCATTATTATAGTTAGATAACCTTGGCTCAAAGCAGAAAAACTTGGTCAAGAGCAGTCTGGACCCAAAAAGAGTTCACTCTCTTCCTCCCTCCCCTATTATCAACACATAAACAAAATATTCCTCCACACAGAACAGAATCTGCCATCTCTAGAGAAGAGCTTCCCTAAGGATCTGCCTGTCTTGTTCTTAACCAAAGGATCTGGTGTCTTATTCTAAAGGGTAGCCGTGTGGAGTCTTTGAATTACAGAGTCCTCTCTGTATTTTTGGAAATCCCAATTTGGTTTTCTCCAGTTCTGTCTGCCTCTGGCTCCAGAGCACTTACGTAATATAATTCAGTTGCATATGCCGTCTGATCCAAGGGGTGAGCTTTAACTGCTCACACAGGACCGTGTGCTCTGAATTTTGGTCACATGAGCACAGCTTGGAGCTGCCAGGGGTGAGCTGCCAGCCCCAAACACTGCCGCCTCCAGTGCTTTTAGAGTTCCCCCTCATTGGAGTAAAGAGAAACTGGCCATGTGGAAAGGAGGGCTCTGAGGGAGCACGAGGGGCCCAGGGTTCTCTCCGGTGAAAGAAAGCACACACCTGCCTGGGAGCATTTGCTCAGTAGCAGCTCTGCTCCGTGTTCCTCTGGTGTACGCAAAACTGTCGCCTGGCGGGTCTTGAAGGAGGTGCCCCAGCAGTGACTTCTGTTTCTCTGGCTGCCTGGAGGCTGGGGCTCCCGGGGCCTGTTGCCTCCCGTGGGGGCCATTCTGAGGCCTCCTTTCCTGGAGGATCCCAGTAGGGCTCAACTCAGGAAGGAAGTTGGAGGTAACAGAGCATTTCTAGAGGGCCAAAGAGCAGGCGGAAACCAGGATCTCAAAGAGAGAAAGTTTAGTAGAAACAAATTAGAAGCAAAGAAATGCAACTTAGAAACAGAAGCTAGAAGTAAAGTTCAGTTTTCTAGAACAGTGCTTCTGAAACTTTAATGTGCAAAGGGATCGCCTGGGGATCTTGCTAAAATGCAGATTCTGGACGTCTAGGGTGGAGCCTGAGATTCTGCATTTCAACAAGCTTCTGGGTGATTCACAGCTGTTGATCCTCAGAGGCACAAGGATCTGGTAGCAAAAGTGTTGGCCTTTGAGTTGGGCTGTGGTCTCCCTGGTGGCTGCATCCCGGGCAGCAGAGCCTCAGTGCTCAGCCGGTGAGTCCTGGTCGGGAGGCAGTGGGGCCTGGTGGTTACAAACGCAGATGCTGAGCCACACTACTTGGGTTTGAATTCTGGCCACTTAATCTCCCTGTGCCTCAGTTTCCTCATCTGTAAAATGGGAATAATAACAGGACATACTTCCTAGGGCTGTTTGAGAATTAAATGAAGTAGCATGTGTAAAACAAGACAGTGCCTGGTTCATTGTAAATGCTCGTTAAATGTTAGTTGCGGCTCTTCTTACCATTATTCTCATTTGGATGCTGAGTTCCAAGGTGGGCCTCCTGCTCCCTGCCTCATCTCTTGGCAGAGAAAGAAAGGGCTCTCGTGGGGTTGTCTGTACTCCAGAGATGCTGCAAGGAATCTCTCCTTTTAGTACGTGAGGCCCAGAAGTACAGTTCTGTAGAAGGCAGCGGGAACCTAGCTTTCGTGTGCGTCAGCCTTATTTATAGCTTCAAATCGAAGTCCTGTGGAGCTTGGGGGGCTGTGAAAGAGGGCCCCCAAAGAGCCTGGCAGGGCATTCCTGGGATCCGCGGATGCAGGGCCCTCTGTCTGGGGCTGTGGATGTCACCAGTTGTCTCCAGGTGTTCTAGCTGGCAGGGCCTGGGTTTCGGGTGGCATGAGGCGATTATGTGGGTGTCTCATTTTCCTCCTAGAGGAGCGGTGAGGCCTGGGAGGAGGCAGTGCAAGTGCGTCACTCACGTCTCGGCTTTTGTTTTCTGAGGGTGTTGGTTTTCAGCAGCAGAGGTTCACAGAGGCAGAGCTTTGGCTTGAGTGAAGCAGCTTCGCCTGTCGGAGCCTCCCATCGCAGCCCTGGAGAGCGTCTGCGCGCTCTTCGGCCAGCTTGGTGCTTGGGGCTCAGCCTGGGACTGAGTTCGTGCTGGAATGTGGGTCTGTGGCATCCGCCGCTGTGGGCGTGTCGTGCTGGACTCAGAGCAGCAGCGGGGCTGGTTCTCGTTGGCAGCCTGGAACAGCCGCTCTTCTCTGAGCTCCAGTGGTCAGGGAGTGTGATGTGCCACAGAGGGGCCCAGGGTTCACTGTGCTCAACAAAATCTGGTGATTCCCATCATGGACAGAGGCGGGTGGGAGGCGCCGAAGCGTGGATAGCAGAAGGTATCTGTGAACGAGACTGGCCTATCAGGGCCTAGTTCCCAAGGAAGAAGATCAGAATGTCAGTGGATTACCAGTAGTGAGGTTTGTGCTTGTCTGGCAGGGATTCCAGACACGTGACGTCCCGCAGAATCCCAGCCCTGAGAGCAGGGTGTGGCATGCCACTAAGAGGCTTTAGAAATGGGGCACAGAGAAGAAACATGGTTTCAGAGAGAGTCTGACTGACCTAGGTTCCCATCCCACTTTTGTCACTTAGTAACTATCATCTTCGGCATGTTAATTATCCTCTCTGTCTCATTTTCCTCGTCTGGAAAATGATCATATTTTCCTTCAAACTGTGTTGAGAGAATTTAAAAAAAAAAACACACGCTTAAAAAGCATAACAGACATATAATAACATTGGTTGCCTCTGGGGAGGGGAATTAAATTCCTGGGGATGCGGGGGGAGGAGACTTTTTACTGTGGACCCTTTTGTAACTTGAATTTTGAACCACATGAGTAGTTATCATGTTAATTTAAAATGTTAATAAATAGTTATCATGTTAGTTTAAAATGTTAATTTCATTTAATTTAAAAAGGAAACATATCATAAAATGGATGGATGGAATTTCTCAGAGAGGTGATTGTGCCTAACTGAACAGTTAATACATTTTTGGGGTCATATAAAAAACAAAACACAACACTAAACGCACTCAGCAAATGTTGACTTCCTTTCCCCTTCCCATGGTGCTCCAACTCACAGGCTGGGCCTCCTACCTGACCTGATCCCCCCCCGAAAGCATGTGAGGACATCCTACAGAAGTCCTGCTAAGGCCTTCTTTCTCTTGGGATGAGAACCTGGTGGCCAGAGCCCTGGAGAGGCCTGGAGAGTGAGCCACCTGCCAAATGAAACCCCGGGGACTGGGGACCCAGCCCAGGCTGTGGCGCAGACACATGCGCAGCCTGGGGCATGAGAGCGGAAAGGCAGGGAGCCTGTGGGAGCAGGGCAGGCAGGCTTTCCCAGGCCTCAGGCTTCCCTACCACTACTGCACTTGGTGTTCAGGTGCCTTTCTCATCTGGTCTCCCTTTTGACTCTCATGACAACCTGGTGATGGGCGGATATTTACACACAGGGCCCAAGGCTGAGAGGGAGTAAGTGACTTGGCCTCTGATCACAGAGAAACAGGAAGAGCAGGCGCAGCTCACACTTATCCCAGGTGTTCTATGTGCCAGACACCGTACTGCATGTTTCCATGCAGTATTTGATTTTCTTTTCTTAGCAGTTCCATGAGACAGGTAATAATGTCAACTCCACATAACAGATTAGAAGAAAAAGCTAGAGAGTTACTAATAACTGCCTGAAGTCATGTGGCTAGTAAGTGGCAAGGCAGAATTTCAACGGAGGCGTTGCCGATCCCCTACATATCGTGCCTGGACTAGAACCCAGGCCCGGATGAATGATGCTGCTTGTCTGGCGTAAACGTGTGCCAGCTTCTCCCTGCTTTGTTAGGAAAGAGCGACTCTTCATGATGTCACCACTAACAAGGACTGTGTGGGCTCTGCAGGTTCCTCCTTCAGTCCCTGGAAGATTTGGACACAAGTCTGAGGAAACTGAACTCCCGCCTGTTTGTAGTCCGGGGACAGCCAGCTGACGTGTTCCCAAGGCTATTCAAGGTGAGCGTGCAGAGTCCGAGGGCGGGCGGCGAGCGTCTGCTCCCTGGGGCTTCCCCGCAGACTGAGTGAGGTGACGTTCTGACTGAGGACGGGGAAGCGGTCGGGCTGGTCTGACTGATGCTGCTGGGGAAGTGGGGGCAAAGGCTGCTGGTCAGCTCGCAGACCGAACGGAAACTGCGTTAAGGAAAAAATTCTAGGAAACCAGTGTCTTGTTGGAAAGTTCCCAGCTCAGTCTAGACGTGGGATGTGGCAACTTATTCCACCCCGGTTGCCACTCTCTCCCTTGGATGTTTACTTGGCTCAAGCCAGCCAAATTCATTAGGGCTCTTTCTCCACCAGGAGTCTGAGGGCAAGGTTTCCTGTTTAGTGAGGGGCAGTTCCTGTCTTGCTTTGCTCTACTTATTGGGGAAAAAAGTCAGCCTTTCTGAGGGAACTTCCCTGCTTCCCCTGGGGGAAATGATTGATAAAATCTTCCTTTGGGTACCACGTAGGCCTGTCTTTGCTGCGTCAGGTAGCCAGCCCACTTTTCCCCCCACGCCTTTATAAAGCACATTTTAAGGCCCAAACAGAGGCAAAGGTCCTCGCGGACAGAGGCTCCGGGACAGTCTCCCCTCATCCTCAGCGGCACACGATTGTTCTTATGCCCCACCCGACTGCCTTCCTGCCCTTCCTGGAGGAGGAGACAGGAGGAGAGGTCTCACGTCCGGGCGAGCGGCTCACTGAACGCTTCATCATCCGCTTCACCTCCCCACACCCGACACGTACACACGTACAGATCACACATGTACAGATCACACAGCGCCGACAGCAGCCGGTGTTCGCTGAGGGCCAACTGTGAGTAGAGCGCTGCTCTAAGTTAGCGCTTTACATGCGTTAACTCACATTCCTCCCGGCAGCCCTAAGAGCTCAGAGCTGCTGACCCTGTTCTGCAGATGAGGGAGCAGTAATTTGCCCCGGGTCATGAAGCCAGGAAGTGGTGGTCTAAGAGTCGAGCCCAGGCTCTCTGACTCCAGAGTTGTGTTCTTCACCACCTCACCACTAAACACATTCGCCTCTCTTCTCCCCCACGTTGTCCCCCTCTCTCCCAGCACCCTAGAGGCCAACCCAGTCGTAGCCCAGAGATACAGATAGATCCAGTCATGCAGTGTGTATTTATTGGGCTTCTACGATGTCCTCGGCCCCGTGCTAGGTACTGGGTGATGATGAATAGATGGCTTAGTTTCTGAGAGTTCACACCAGTGGGGGAAGCAGCAAGTGATGGGCAGCTTCATTGCCATATGATAAATGCTGTACTGGAAAAAGGGCAAGGTGCAGGAGGATCATATTGAAGGAGAAGGTCAAGGAAGGCTTCTTGGAGAAGGTGTCATCTAATAACATTTTTATCACTATTCACAGAGTTAGGAGAATTTAACAGGATAATCTATCTGACCTGCTAAGTATGGTTCTTGCTCATAGTAAGGGCTCAATCCGTATTTTGTGCTGTGATCCTGGGATGGGGGCTCACCAGCCCTGCAGGACCCACACCCCAGGCAGGGCTGAGTCGGGACCGGACCAGCCTGTGCAAGGCCAGGACATTTGCCCCAGGGGTGCAGAGTTTTAAGGGACCATGACCAGAGACTTGGGTTGGAATGTGATTTTCTTTTTGCTAGTTGCATGTTCTAGGGCTTCTGTGGGTTATCTGCACAACCTTTTACTGGGCCAGCTTTCTCCCAGCATTGCTAGGAAATTTAGAACTTTCTACCAGAAATGACTAAAGACTTGGAAAAGAATTCCCTTCTTTTTAACATGCGGCCCCTCTGGTCTGATTTCTCTGCCCTCTGGACTAGGAATCGCTCCTCCTTGCCCGACTCTCTTAGAGCTGGAGCCTGTTAGCTCTGTTTGCTGCTGGCCTCAGGGGTGTTGCTGTGGAAACCATTAGACACTTCACACGGCACAAGTCTGCCAAGGAAACTAGGCCAGAAGTTTGCAGGGCCGTGAGGAGCTGTGGGAAAATCTGCCCGAGCAGGCGGGAGGTGGGATCCCGGCCCCCCGCTGTCTCTACCAGCAAGTCAGTGCCTCTTTCTGGGATTGGGAGCACCCCTGGGACTATTGTATTTATAGCGTCCTGCTGGATTCCCCCACCTCAAGGACACAGCAGGTGCCCAGGGCTGCCTACCTCTCTCCTGAGTCCACAGAGAAACCACTACCTCGGGCTGCACTGTCACCGGGCTGTTGGCCTCACCTCAGAGGCCTGCCCTCCTCAAACCTTGTGAACCCCAGATCAGATCCTTGTCCCTCTTTGTTCTGCAGCCCGTTCTGACAGGTCTCTGGACTTGCTCTGCCCCTCCCAGAAGGAGCTGAGTGCCCAGCTTCCCCCTCTGCCCCAGAGAGAGTTGAGCATAACAGATTCTCTCCCCACAGGAATGGGGGGTTACACGCTTGACCTTTGAATATGACTCTGAACCCTTTGGGAAAGAACGGGACGCAGCCATCATGAAGATGGCCAAGGAGGCTGGTGTGGAGGTGGTGACCGAGAACTCGCACACTCTCTATGACCTGGACAGGTAAGGGATGGGTCCCAGGGGTCAAGTTGCCAACTGTGGAAGATGGTGACTTGGGCCCCTCCTGCGCGGAACTCAAGGAGGGTCAGAAATAGGGCCGCCTGGCACGTGAAGTATGGCATTTTCTAGAAGCTGAGGGAGAATGGGCCCGAGTTGAGGCCTGTAGATGAGGTCGCAAAGAGCTTTACCCAATTTAGAGGCAGAGCTTATGCGGCCCAAGGGATAGAAGCAGTGCAGACCCCACTCAAGATCTCCATAGATCTGCTCCCGATGTGCCCAGTCCCGTCCACTCCTCAGACTCCACTTCCGTCCCGCTCCTCAAGGCTGCCCTCTGACCTCAGTGGACCCGGTCTGTTACCCCTCCCCGCACATCTCTGTTCTCAGAGGCCGGTTTCTGTACCTAATCCGAGTCCCCTGGGCTCCCCTGGCCGTCTGGCTTTCCAGGCCATGCTCGGGAGGCTCCCGAGACCCCTTCAGGGAGCTGAGGATACAGAGTAGCCTCCTCCTCTGGGGACAAGCCCCTGTGCTTTCAGAGCGTCTGGGGGGAGACCCTCCCCTCCCCTTCCCCGGCAGAGCTGTCACCCTCCTGCCGCTGCTGTTGCTGCCAAGCCAGCAGCCACCACTGCTCCCTGCCCCTCCCCAACCCAGGGGTGGCTGCCAGGAGGTCACACAGCTCTGCACGTGAGCTGAGCTCTCAGGAGCAGACACAGGGTGTGGAGCTCCTCCCCCTGCCACGTGCCAGAGGAGGGGAGGCAGTGCAGGGGCAGCAGCCAACCTTTCCTCCCTGCTAACGGAGGAGAGAGAGAGATGGACCGAGAAATGAGCTCATGTGGCCAGCCACGTCTTGCGTAAGCAGCTTCTTGGCCAACAAGAGCCCCGGGAGTCTGGCTCCAAACCGGCCCAATTCATCCTTATATAAATAGCCTCAATTCTCCTCTTCCTGCTCCTATATCTTTTCTTCTTCCCTGAGTGCAGCTATGTTTCCCTTGCTCATGAAAAAATACTTTGTAAACTTCAAAACATCCTGTAAGTATCAGTTGTTGCAGTTAACCCAGCCCCAGCCTCCGATTTAGGGAGGATAGGCTATTCTCTACCTCTCTGCTCTAGTAAATGAGGGCCAAGAAGGGAAGGATTTTCCAACAAAGGAACGTGTCGGCAGCTCTTATCAAAGAACTTCCTCGAGGCTTACTCTGGGATGGAGGCGCAGGTCCATGGGAGCCCATGGCTTGGGCAGACAGACCAAGGACAAAGGAGGCTAGTGGGGGTCTTTCTGTGGGTAGAGAGATGGTCAGTCTGTCTTCAGGCAGCTCCGCATGGACACCAGGGAGCCTGGAGCTGAGTCCCAGCTTTGGCCCTGCCTTGCTCCACTACCTGAGGCTTCTGCTCCAGCCTTCTGGGCTTCGTTTTCCCTCTCAGTAAAATGGAGACGTAGCCCCCCTCGCCCCCTCCTTTCCATTTCGGGGGGAGGGTCTGTGAGCGGATGGATGAGGAAAGCCACCCTCCGCGCCTTCCAAGTCTGGGCTCTCCTCTGGGTGGGCGGGGACCCGGAATGACGGGCTCAGGAGTGATGCCAGGTGTGCTTCGGGATTCCCAGGATCATTGAGCTGAACGGGCAGAAGCCACCCCTCACCTACAAGCGCTTCCAGGCCATCATCAGCCGCATGGAGTTGCCCAAGAAGCCCGTGGGCTCCGTGACCAGCCAGCAGATGGAGAGCTGCAGGGCCGAGATCCAGGAGAACCACGACGAAGCCTACGGCGTGCCCTCCCTGGAGGAGCTGGGTGCGTGCTTCCTGCCCCGAGCCTCCTATGACGGCGCCTCCTTGTTTGTAAAATAACTTACTGGCTTTTTCCTTCTTTGTCAAGGTAATGCAAGTCATTATAGACAGTTTAGGAAGTGCAGAGAAACGAAAATGGAAATAGCAGTCACTGTTACCCCTGCACCCAGAGATAACCACTGTTGATTTTGGAGTATGTCCTTCAGGTCTTTTTTCTGTTCACACCCATACGTGTAACCTTCTTGCTAGTTCGTGCCTCTATTTAGTACTTTGCCCTCTCGGATGGTACAGGCACAGCCTGGCGCTGGCGTCAGTGGCCTCCTCCATACAGGATAACTGGTATTGCTTCTGTTGAAAGGGGGTGTTGAAAGGTGCTTCTGTTGAAAGGAACCCTTGGGTTCCTTCTCCTTCCTCTCCCCACCCCCCAGTTTTTATCTGAACCAAGTTAGCCTTTCTCACCTGAAAACCACAGTTGTTGCCAGCTAGCCTGGAAGGGCGAGCAGTCCAGGATTGTTCTCCCCTGACTGGAAGGATGAGCAACTGGGATGGGAAAGGAGAAAAAAAAGTGGAAAGAGGTTTCCACGTAACCTAGTAAACGTGGAAGTGTTAAGGATTACGTCGCACCAAGAACACCGCGGTTCAGTTCCTACAGAGCTCAAAGAGCAGACCGATGTGTCAGGTGTGCTGAACTATCACTGGAGTGGCCTGACCCCAGTCCCGTGACCTGCTCCTGCCCTTGTAGGGTTCCCCACGGAAAGCCTCGGCCCAGCTGTTTGGCAAGGAGGAGAGACAGAAGCTCTGGCCCGCCTGGATAAGCACCTGGAGCGGAAGGTATGGCCCCTGTTCTGAGATACAGAGCTCGGATCCCGGCACCCATGCAGCGGGGGACATCATGTCCCTTAGTGCCTCAAACTGGTTGAAAACTGACAACTCCTCCTAGTGTAGTAACAACAGTAATAATTACAGCTGCCATGTAGTGAGTGCTCACGTGCTGGTCACTGGGCTGAACATTTCTGGGTTAAGCACCTGCTCGTATTATTTCCTTTAATCTTTCCAACAGCCCTGCAAGGTAGGTATTAAGCTCTCCATTTTACAGGTTAGGACGTTAAGGGTTAGAGAGGTTAAGTAGCTTGTGTGAGGCCACACAGTTAGTGAATAGTAGAGTGAGATCTAAAACTTCAGCTAGATTGCTTTTCTTTCATCTGTGGGCAGATTCCCCTTATTAAAAGGGTATCTGGTCAGTAAAGTCCATAAGATGAATTATTTTAGGTTTGTGTCCCCCCATCTTTTGCTGGGTCGCCGCCAGGGCATTGATTTCCATATGTTTGGACACAGAGAACAGATGACCCCCCCTCCCAGTGAAGTGGGAATTGGCAAGGGGAAAGTAAGAGGCCGAGGCCCCAGGGGCACCCCTCAACAATGCCACATGGCCCCCACCACCCTGGGACGAGAGGAACGAGAAGGTTCCCTTGACTGAGGGCAGTTGGCTCCTAGGTCCCTGCCCCCTTGCAGGTGGTTTATAGACTGGGTCTCGAAAATCACAACTTTTTAAAATTGAAGTGGTTGACATAGAATATAATGTTAGTTTCAGGTGTACGACATAGTGACTCGACGTTTATAACAATGTTTTCTGTTCCTGCTCGGAGGGCTGGGCATTTGGCCCAGCAGCCCGGTGATAATGATGGAGCAGGGAGGCTGAGGCAGCCTCCTTGGGAAGAGCGCTCCCCCAGCCCTGGAGGTACCTCCCTGAGGCCCACCAGCCTCGATGTCCCCATCTGGGTGTCACCGTCAGCCAGGGCCAAAAGCAAGCCCCACAACTTAAAAGGATGAGAACCGATGTCCAAGGACTATGGGGGACCAGCCATCTCTGTCCACCTCAGGAGCTTTACCCAGAGGTTCTTGGGATCAGTTTGGAGACAAAGACTGGGCTGAGGGGGCCGAAGAGTAGAGATGAGAAATGGGATGACAGGAGTAGGAGAAGACTTACAACTATAAAGCGCTAACCTGTGGCCCCGTGGATTATTATTACCTTGAAAGCATTTTGTAGCGGAATGTCCCTTAGACCACCAAGTCAGGGGGTCCTTTTTCACACACCCAGGAGGGCCTCTTCTGTCATGGGGCCTTATGGGCCCCTCAGACTCAGTGGCGGCCAGAGGGAATATTGCATCCTTCATCTGGGAGAACCAAAGGTGCCTGATGGACAGGAGTTTAACCTGATTTCAAGAGGTTTATTTCAACTTCTTCAGTTCTCCAATTCTGAAGTGAGCATCTACTTGTGTCAGGATGGCCTAGCTACTAGAAAGACTGACCGACAAGACAGGCACGTAGCTGTCTCCCCAGGCACAGTCTATTGGAGGTGATAGATATGAAATAAGGAATTACAATGTGCTGAGGGTTAAGAAAGGAGCATTTCAGAGGGTTATTTATGGGAGCAAAGAGCAAGAGGATTATATTAATCAGTTCTTGTTTGCAAGTTGGCTTTTGAAAAGGGGAGTTTTGTAACTCCCGTAACCAAGAGTCCAAGGTGTAGCCTTCAGGCACAGGTGTCCAAATAATGTGACCAGGAATACTTTCTCCATCTCTCAGCTCTGCTTCCCTCTGTATTATTTCATTCTCAGGCGGGCTTATCTTGAGCAGTAGCTTAGGTGGTCACAGCAGCTTACTTTCAATCTGCTTAGCAACACCAAAGGAAGTTGTGTGTCTCTTTGCCAAAAGCTTCAGGAAAAGTCCCAAGGAGTGTTTTCATTAGCCTGGCTTGGGTCATGTGACTGTCCCTGACTCAGTTCTATGGCTGGGGAAGGAGGTGCTTTCCCTGGCCAAATTGGCATCATGAGCCCACCCCCAGAGTCAGAAGGTGGGCTTAGCTCCACTTTTACCCACTTGGACTGAGATTAGGGGAAGGCTGGGTTGCCACAAGAAGATCAGGTGCTGTTACCAAAAAGGGGAAGCAAACTGTGATATTTACTACCGGGTTACCCAATAGTAGGTGAGGGCAAGCATCTCTCTATAAAAGCATCCTGATTATGAAATGAAAAAGGGATGATAGAATACCACCATTTTGCAACCCCCAATGACGACACATTGTGCGTTAATAACTGCTAACCCAAAAAGAGAGACCGTCAGGCATTGTGTCCCCCTTGTAGTCTTGCCAAAGAGACCAACCTGAGCCTCTGGTACCAGCTGCCAATTTGCAGGCAGTACCCGGGACAGAGGGACATGTTGAACTGCACCATGCCTGCAGTCAGCACAGTCCAGACTCTGGGAATAGGTACAAGTCAAATGGCCTGGGTTCTTCCGCAGAAAGACTGAAAGGAAAAGAAAGAAATGACAGCAAGTGCATAGAGTAAAAGAAACTTAAATAACATATCAAATTTTCTGATATGGCCAAGGCTAAACTGTAGTGTCCAGGGGCGCACATTTAGGTGAAAAAAACCCACTTAAAAAGGCAAGGAATAACTGTGAAAAGGTGAAACCCTCTCTTCCAAATATGCTTTGCAAAAATAGAAAAATGTAAACATTTTTAAATGCAAGGAAATGATTATTATAAAAGTCAGGTGAGTGGTCACCTATGGGGCCAGGAAGGGGCCATGACTGAGGTGGGCACTTAGATGGGCTTCTGAGGTGGCTGCAGTGTTCTGATGCGTGAACTTCGGTGGCAGTTGCATGGGTGTTTGCCTTGGAATAATTCATCAAGACACACGTCTTGTGTGATTTCTGTGTCTATGTTTTGCTTAAAAAGATTTTCAGAGAGTCGGGCAAGGATGTGAGCAGGCATATATATCTTGTATCTGTTGGAGAAACGTAACCTAATAGCTGAGGGATTACCTGCTGAGGAGGTGGCCTGTAGGTTGAGACTTGAAAGAAGAGTCAAAATTAACCAAGGGACGGTGAGTGGAAAGGAAGACAGCATTCCAGGCCAAGGGAGCTGCATGTGCAAAGGCTAGTGAGAGTGTGGTACTTAAAGAAGAGTGGCAAGAGATGAAGCTAGATAGATGGGCCCATACAGACTGTGGGGTGCTTGTAAGACACATTTAGGAAGAGGACTCTATCCTAAGAGCAACAGGAAGCCCAGTGCACATCTTATCCCGAGGGACAGGCATTTTTAAACCATCACTCTGCTCCCAGTGTGGAGAATGGACTAGAGGGGGACAGACTAGGGCAGGGAGGTCACTCGGGAGGCTGTCACAGTTGTCCAGTCTAAATACGGTCTTAGCCTGAACCAGGTTGGTAGCAAGAGGGAATGGAAAGAAAAGGACAGATGTGAGAGATATTTGGACAGTAGGATTGACGGGACTTGGTGAGAGGGGAGTCAAAGGTGATGGCTGGGCTTTTGGCTTGGGCACCTAGGTGGGTGACAGCGCATTTCTGAGGTGGGGGTGCCAGTGGAAGAGCTGTTTAAGGTAAAGAGCGGGGTACATTTGAGTTGCCTGAAGGACAACCAAGCAGAGATGGCCAGCAGGCAGTGGGTGGAGCCGTCTGGACTAGAGCTGCAGACATGGTGGGCATCGGCAAAGAGATGGTATTAGGAGCCATGGGACTGATGAGCTCACCCGGAACACAGTGAGGAGAGGACCTAGGACGATCCCTGGGATGCCAACATTTAAGGGGTTGGGAGGGCCGGTGGAGCTGGTGAAACACTGAGAGCAGCCAGCCAGATAGGAGGCGACCAGGAGCATGTGGAGTCCAGAGGCCACCGGAATGGAGGGTGTGGAGACGGAGCAGTCAGCAGGGTGAGGTGGTGCTGAGAGGTCCAAGAATACAAGGACAGAGAGTGGCTGCAGGATTCGGTGGGTGGAAATCACAGGATCTGGTGGGAGCCAGCTAGGCGGAGTGATGAAGGTGGAAGGCAGACTGGGTGGGCTAGAAAGGGGAGGTGAGCGTGGGGAAATGGAGTGAGGCTGGCTGCAGAGGGAGGAGAGCGGACCCAAGGGTGGAGGTCTGCAGGGTTACGAGAAGTCCTTTAATTTTGTTTCGTTTGTTTGCAAAGAAACGAGCTCATTTTCCCAGTGTTCTTGGAGCGGAAACTGTAGAGAGGGAGAGATTGAATGTGCAAGAGGGTGGGGAGGGAGGGCTCCAGAGCCAGGGGGAGGCCTTGGCCTTGGGCAGGGTCACGGGGCGGGGTGGGGGGGGGTGTGGATGCAGGTGAGTTTGTAGATTTGGTGGCTAAAAGTTGAGGTGATTCCCATGGCTTCCATTTCCTTATCATAAGGGAGGAAGGTCATCTGCTGAAAGGGGCAGCAAGTGTGGAGGACGAGGTCTAAAGAGGTATGGAGTTTGTGGACTAGTCATGGAGAGAAGGAGGGGTGTGGGGAGTTGAGAGGGAGAAAATAGTTCTTAGATGTAGCGGAAAGAGACTGGAATAGAGTCAGCAGCTAAGTGCCCCAGCCCAGTCTCTTACCATCTCTGTAACCCAGAAGTCACATAACCCTTTGAGCTCCATTTCCCTGTTTTCAAAAGGAGGTGGGAGAAAGGCTGCCTCCCAAGACTGTTGAGATCAGCTGAGAGCACGTGTCACCGCGAGAGGACGGCACTGTGCCAGCAGCGGCTGATGAGCAGAACCAGGCCAATGACACTATAGGACAGGTGGCCCAGACACGCGTGACACTGTGGGTCCCGGGAGTGGGGTGGGAGTCCCTCCTTTCATGGCCGCTGTTGAACAAAGGTGAGAGGTCCCTGGGTAGCCACGCGGCGGCGGCAGCCTCGGGGACCTGTGGCCAGAGCGGGACCGAGAGAGGGATATTTGTCCTGTGGGGTAGAAGCCTCTCTTCCTTTCATCTGTACAACCCAGGCCGCCCAGTGCTTTCGGAAGTTTCCATATCTGTCATTTAGCTTAATCCCCGGGGGGTGGGAAATTTTCTTCTCATTTGATAGATTAGCAGCTGAGGGACTGAATGACTTGTTCACGATCACACCACAAATTAAATGGCAGAATCAGGACAAGAACTTGGGCCTCACTGTTTGGTCCGCTGGTGGTTCCACTGAAAATCCTGCCGGCAGGAGCAAGTGGAACAAGCACAGTGTTCAAGTCCTGGCTCCTTGGCCTTCTCTCCGCTGACCTGAGGCACATTCCTTAACCACTCAGTGCCTCAGTTTCCCCTTCTCTAACACCCGGGCCTCTCCTTCTTCGCCTCCTCATTCCGCTGCAGGCCTGGGTTGCCAACTACGAGAGACCCCGAATGAATGCCAACTCCCTGCTGGCCAGCCCCACGGGCCTCAGCCCCTACCTGCGCTTCGGGTGCCTCTCCTGCCGCCTCTTCTACTACCGCCTGTGGGACCTGTACAAAAAGGTGAGGGTGCTCGCCCCGCCCGCAGTCACGGCTGAGGGGACCAGAGCCTTCTGGGCCAGTCAGTCACCCTGAAAAGGGGCCTTCCCTCTGGCCCTGGTCCTGGAGGTGCTGAAGTGTGCGGATAGAGGGGAGGTGGCGAAGAGTCCACATCTGCGAAGGGGCAGAGCCCAGCGTAACCTGAACCACTACTCAGATTAAGATCCAGGGTATCAAGTGGAGCAGGCCAGGCGGAAGAGCTGACCACAGGACATGGCCTAGCGGTGGCAGATCTGCTGGCAGCGGGTGGACAGGGGCGAGCGCTCAGGTGGGAGGCGGGAGGGCGAGGCTGGAGCCAGAACGAAGCTGGCCCTCTGCCGGGCCGTGTCCAGAGCATTGCAAGAGGAGTCCAGGAGCGGCTGCTGCCCTCAGTGATGCGGGAGTGAGCCGGGGGCTGCATGCGGGGCCGTCCCACACGGACAAATAAGCCTGTGTGGATGCCCCGCCCCAGACGGAGGCAGGGCAGCACAGCCAGCTGTCCCGGTTCGTCAGCTCCTCCTTGCGTCTGCATGGTTTCACGTTGTTACCCGCTCTGGCCAGGATCAGGATTTGGGGGTATGGGGTAGCTTTGCCAGTTTGGTGGGCAATCTTGTGATTTTAGGAAAATCATTATTTGCTTGGAGGTCTGATCTCTTAATTCCCTCGTGGCTCCAGACCCAGGCTGTGGCGTATAACTTACTTAACCAAAATCTAACCTGAGCGTTTTTGTGCTGACGGGAAAACTCTCTCTGAGGTTCTAGAAAGTGGAGCCAAACAGGGAGCCTAGAGGACAAGGACCATGATCCAGTCTTGGGGAGTTTGGTTCCCAGGGCAGAGTCCTGCAGTGGTGTCCCTTTACAGTGCCCGACTCTGCCACCATGCTGACTGCTCAGAGCAGTGGCAGCCACAGCCCAGCCAGGGCCCGGGGTGTCAGTCTGCGGGCACACAGCGCCACTTCTTCTAGGGGATAGTCCCTCCACGTATCTAAGGGGTTGGGAGCCACCAGGTTCGTGGCAGCTCCACATTCCTTTGTGGGAGAGACCCAAGTGACGATGCCGAGAGCTGAGCGAGTATATGTCTCTACCTGTGACCCCCGCCCCCCAGGTGAAGCGGAACAGCACACCCCCCCTCTCCCTGTTTGGGCAACTCCTGTGGCGAGAGTTCTTCTACACGGCGGCCACCAACAACCCCAGGTTTGACCGCATGGAGGGGAACCCCATCTGCATCCAGATCCCGTGGGACCGCAACCCCGAGGCCCTGGCCAAGTGGGCCGAGGGCAAGACAGGCTTCCCTTGGATTGATGCCATCATGACCCAGCTGAGGCAGGAGGGCTGGATCCACCACCTAGCCCGGCACGCGGTGGCCTGCTTCCTCACTCGCGGGGACCTCTGGGTCAGCTGGGAGAGTGGAGTCCGGGTGAGTGCACTCAGCGGGAAGCTGGCCTGTACCCTCTCGTCAGGCCCGGCCAAGGGTACCCGCCTTCTGGGCGGGGGATTGGGGTGGGCTCCCTGGGTCCAGGACATATCCTCCAAATCCCCCTTGGCTTGCCCTCAGCAGGAGGGCTTTGGCTCCCTTCTCCACGGGGCACTGCGGTGACAGAGGGGAACCATGGCAGGTGGGTCCCCAGGAGGCTGATTGTCCCACCCTCCCCCTCCAGGTGTTTGATGAGCTGCTCCTGGATGCAGATTTCAGCGTGAACGCAGGCAGCTGGATGTGGCTGTCCTGCAGCGCTTTCTTCCAGCAGTTCTTCCACTGCTACTGCCCTGTGGGCTTCGGCCGCCGCACAGACCCCAGTGGAGACTACATCAGGTGAGGATGCAGAGCAGGCCCTCCGGCTTCTGACCGCTGTGGCCTCCTCCTGCCGTGAGATGCCCTGGACCATCTGAAGGAGAGTCCCAGCGTGCTGATGGCTTGTCGGTGTGTATGTTTCAGGCGATACCTGCCCAAACTGAAAGGGTTCCCCTCTCGATACATCTATGAGCCCTGGAATGCCCCAGAGTCCATTCAGAAGGCAGCCAAGTGCATCATTGGTGTGGACTACCCACGGCCCATCGTCAACCACGCGGAGACCAGCCGGCTCAACATTGAGCGGATGAAGCAGATTTACCAGCAGCTCTCCCGCTACCGGGGACTCTGTGAGGAGCCCCACCCCCAGCACTGCCCCCAGCACGCGGAGGGAAGGACGGCACCTGTGGGCTCAGGGGGCACAGATGGGGTTTCCGCATGTTTGTGAAGGGGGATGGAGTGCTGTCTTCTGGGCTGTTGAGTTGACTTGACTTCCCGGGCACGGGACAGTGCAGGCGGGGCTGCGTCAGGCCTCTCGGAGTCGTTGTGGCCCGTGGGAAGAGACACAGTGGCACAGCCCAGCACCCCCTGCGGCCCTCTGCAGTCCTGTGAGATTCTGATTAGTCCCTCACCTGTCCCCCAGGTCTCCTGGCATCTGTCCCTTCCTGTGTGGAAGACCTCAGCAACCCAGTGGCAGAGCCCAGCTCGAGCCAGGCGGGGAGCATGAGCAGTGCGGGTGAGTAACCGCCGGCCTCCCTGGCCTGTGCCCATCCCAAGGGCTCCACGGAACTACCACCACTTCAGCCCCTGAGCGCTGAGAACAGAGGCCAGCACCCACCCTTGCTCCGAGGGAGACAGGTAGTAAAGGAACCAGGCGAGATCACTTCAGATAACGAGCACTTGGGGGAAAGTGAAATTGAGGGACTCGTAAGAAAGGGGCTGGGGAAGGCGATGACTTCAGGTTACACTGTATTGGAGTGGTAGGGGAACGCCTCTCTGAGCAGGGACCCAAGTCGTGAGCAGGAGCCAGCCTTCCCAAGAACTGGGGAAGAACATTGCAGGCAAAGGGAATAGCAAGAAAAGATGCAGCAATGGGAGCGAGCTTAGCCCATTCAAGGAACAAAGGGATGCCAGCGTAGCCAGCATGTCCCCAGTGAGGAGCTGGAAGGAGATGAGGACAAGATGTGGGGGAAGGGCAGAGTGCAGGCTCAGAGTGGCTGGGGAGAGTGAGGCTTCTGTCGTCAGGGCACTGAGGAGGCCAGCAGGGCGGGGCGTGATCTCTGGGTGTTTTAAAAAGTGCGCTCTGCCTGCTGTGTGGAGGGGACATCACGGGCAAGCGTGGCTACAGGGAGGCTAGAAAGGAGACGACTGCAGTTGACCAGGCAGGAGATGGCAGTGCAGCCCAGGTGGCAGCAGGAAAAAGAGAGAAGTGGACCTGCCACCTTCTTAACCTCCTCCCTTCGGCTCCAGGATGAGATCAGCGGGGCAGGACTGGCAGGAACTCCAGGGGATTTTCTGGTTTGCCCGGCCGGGCTGGCTCCACAGGTGAGGGTGCGCTCATGCCTGCTCCGGGTGGTCGACCCAGGGTCGCAGAGTGAGTGCCTCACCTTCAGAGCAAGGACAGCGGACAGGCCCATCCGACTCTGGCCTGGAGCCCGTGCGATTTTGGGCCCAAAAGCTGGCCATCTTGGCTATACACACAGTTGGTGTGACACTTGACCTGCTTCTTTGCAGGTCCAAGACCACCACCCAGGGGCCCAGCGTCCCCCAAACGCAAGCTGGAAGCAGCCGAGGAGCCACCCGGTGAGGAACTCAGCAAACGGGCCAGGGTGGCAGAGTCGCCCGCCCCGGAGCTGCCAGGCAGGGATGTCTGAGGTGAGTGACAGCGGCCTAGTTCAGCGGGGGGGGGGGGGGGGGCGGGGTGGGGGCGGGGGGGGGGTGGGGGGGGGCGTGGGTTTGGAAAGCTACTGCCCTGCCAGCCGAAGGTTAAAACACAGCAAACTAGATTAAAAACTGGTGTGAACTGCATGATTTTGTAGGATTTCAGCTCAAAAATTCTACCATTCTGACTTCTATACCTTCTGAAATTTTAAAGGAAATTTAAAAGTAAAGTTCCTTTTTTCTTTGCTAGCTAAGGAAAACAATTTTTTTGACTCTTTCTTCTTATGAAAGCGAGTCAAATCCAGCAAAAAGGAAGCAAAAACCTGGATGTGAAGCTGTGGGAGAAGCGGTCCTGTGTCAGGGTCTGAGGATGCTCGAGGCCCCTCTACCCTGGCCCGACGGGCTGTGTTCTGTAGACAGGCCAGCAGAGGGCAGCACTCACCATCGGAAGACAGGCGGAGGGCTGTGTGGTGGTTCGCTCAGCCTCATGGAGGACCAGTAAAGCCGGCTCCCCATCACCTGTGCCTCTTTCAGCCACTCCTCTGTGCTCACTTTTCTTGTGGCTTCAGCACTTCACTTCCCTGTCAGTGGTCACCTTTCTTGGAAGCCCCCTTGAATGTTGTAAAAAAAAAAAAAAAAAGTGAAAAACCTGGCTCCCCCTTCCCCAAAGCAGGAAGGGCTTTTCAGGTCTTTCTTGGGAAAATGTAAATTACTGTCCTCTGTGAATCATCGTCTCAGGCTGTTCCTTACGTGCCGCGTCTGCATCATTAGACTGGAGGGTGACTCTCTCCGTGGAGCTGACCGATTCTTTCTTCCAAGCCCCTCCATTTCCAGGCCAGTCAGGGCCATCTGATTTGAGCATCTAGGCTTGAATGCTGAGTGAAACGGGACCATTTGATGCTTGCACCCGGTACCCTATTGGGTTCTTTGTCATAGACATTGCTGATGGACGGATTGGTGCTGTCTTGTTCCAGGAGCCCCGGCAACCTTAGATGCTGCTCTCTTAGTTATCCCTGAGCTCTGTGATACTAAGCAAAGGTCATTCTGTCTTACAAATCTGGAGGTTGCTGGGCTGATACTCTGAATTTTAGGTGAGAAGACCAAAGAACAGAAGTTAAATGTCTGGGTCAAGATTGCTCAGGAAGCTAATGGCATCCAGTTCAGCATGAAATTGTCACCAGCAGGTGTGTGAGGAAAGGGAGCATAAGATGTGTAAAATAGGATATGATGCCCATCCACAAGGAGTTAACAGTCTGCTTAGAAAATTCCTAGACAAATGATGCAGACCCTCCAAGCTTATAGACAGCGATTGGTGGGCTGTGGTGATCAGGGGCTGCACCCCAGAAGTTTACACTAGGCGGCCTGAAAGATTAATTGGATTTAGGCAGCAAGAAGGGCATTTGGGGCAAGAAAAACAGTTTAACGATTAAGCCATCTTATCAAATTACTTAACCGTTCTGAGATTCAGTTTCTTCACTTGTCAATTAGATGGCTGCTGCAAAGATTCAGTGATTAAATATACGTCAGTTAGGAACGTGTGGGGCTGCTGCGCCTAGAAAACCCGACTACTGCGGCTAAGATAAATCGGGATTTTTCTTACCTAACATGAGGCCCACAGCTGGGTGTTGCTGCTTTTGGTTTGGTGGCTCCCCAACAGTAGAGTCAGTTTGTCTGAGATTCTCCTGCTTCATGGTCTCAAGGCGGCGGCCATAGCTTCAGGTATTAATTCATCCTTCAGAGCAGGAACGAGAAGGAATAGCAGAGACAGCTGTCCTCATTCATTCACTAAACGTATCAAGTGTTCACAATTTGCCAGACACTGTCGTAGGCATTGGGATGTGGTCGTGAGCAAGATGGACCAAGTCTCTTCCCTCATGGTTGCATCTTGTGGGAAGAGACAGACAATAAACAAATAAATGGATATATAATATGTCAAGGGGCCCTGAATGTTATGAAGAAAAAATAAAGTTGGGTAAAAAGGTAGAAAGTAAAGGTTGGGCCACAGTAGAGGTTGCAATTTTATATTATAAGAGTTGTCAGGGGATACCTCTCTTCCTTTTTATCAAGAAAATAAAAGCTTTCCCAGAGTATCCCTCCCCTACCTTTTCATATTGGTCTCCTGAGCCAGAACTGAGTCAGTCGCAAGGCCGCCCCCACAGTGGGAAGTAGGGATCTGGATTTTCAGGATTGCTTTAGACCATTGGCTTCACAACTTGAATGAGCAATAGAATTCTCTAGAGGATTTGTTAAGCCACAGATTGCTGGGCCCCACCCCCAGAGTTTCTAATGCAGTAGGTCTGGTATGGGACCTGGGAATTTGCATTTCTAACGAGTTCCCAGCAGTTGATGATGATGCTGCTGTTCCAGGACTGTACTTTGAGAATCATGATTAGACCAAACATAACCCGTGGTCCGGGCCAGGCCCATGGCCCCCTGAATAAAATCTCTCAGCTACGAAGTGTGGATTCTGGTAGACAGCTAACAGTGTCTACGTCATACACAAGGCACTTAGCCCAGTGCCTGGCTCATAAGTACCCAGTAAATGGTAGCTATTATTGTTATTATAGATATTATCATTATTTATTTTAGAAGACTATAAGGTTACAGTTGAGTCTGATCCTGGAGGGTCTGAAATGTCAGGCAGATGAGTCCTTGGTGTATTCTCTGGGAACCAAGGAGCGTTTTGGAACAGGAGAGTGAGGTGATCACTCTGGCATGTTTGGAAGATTAACCAGGCATTGGGCTGGGACCTGCAGAGAAATGGTGTGGGAAGAAAGCCACCCGAGAAGCTGGAGCCGTGATTCTAAGTGGACGTGACAAGGGTGCAGAGGTCAGTGGCTGTCTCCTGCCTTGCAGTCCAGGAAATTGTCCATCAGCCTACCAGGGTCTTAAGGACTAATTCTCAAGGTTTCCTGTGCCCTGAATCATGGCTCCATGGGTGGTCAGGGCACGCTAACTGCATGGTTGGAAGTGGGGGCCAGGAGGTCAGAGGACTTGGGCAGGTGCGGACTTCCCCCTGAGACACCTGTGTTCTTTGGAAACCCCGAGAGAAAAGAATGCCCTTGCATTTCACTGTGTGCTGGCAGTAGCTCCTGGGCCTGAAGATGTCCAGCATCCTCATCTGTGGGACAGTGAGAATAGCATCTCGTCAGCTGCCCTACCCATCGAGCATCCACGTCAGGGAAAGGAAATGAAAAACCCTGTGTGAAAAGCCTTTGAAGAAGTCAAGTGCACCACACAGATGAAATCACGTTGCCCTCCTACACATGCTTCTCAGGGAGTCTTTGTGTTGTCATTACTTTAGTCAGAGCCAGCACCCTGGGCTAAGTGGACCACAGAGCTGTGGCCAGGTGGCCTACGCTGATATGGTATTGTGTTGAGAGGCAGGAGACTCACCCCTTTCTCCCCCCGCCCCCCGGCAGTTTTGGTGGTGTGACGTGGGGCTGGATACCTAACCTGGGACCCTGTAGCTGTGAGGTGAGAAGAATCCTTCTTCACCAGCCTGGAGGCTCCATGAGGCCCCTTGTAGCTCTGAGCTCCGCGGTTGTGTGATTCTGTTATTTCTCCTGCCCCAGCCGGTGGCAGCTCCCAGAGCAGACAGTGATGTACAGTGTAAACTGATCTTGTGGGAAAACACGCCCTGATACCAGTAGATTCTGTGTTTACCTCAGACCCGCACCAGTATCTGTTCCGCATTTGGTTTTATTGTACAATGTTCACTAGACTGAAAAACAAGCCAGCCCCTAAATAGCTCTTGTTCCAGCTGCTTCCCCACAATCCCCAGAGCTGCTGGCTGCTCAGGGTTCCGTTAGCTCCGAACTGTGCACAGGTTTTTCTCGTCGGTCCAGTTATTTCACCGTAGGGGCAGCTCACGTGGTCCATCTGCCCTTCTGCTGGACACAGTGATCTGTGGAGAGAAGCCCCACTGAATACAAAAGGTTCGCAGCAAGGAGCCCGTCCCCCTCCCCGCTCCTCCTCAGTTCACCAGAGCTTGGTTAGCCTGGGGCTTCGCTGAGGGAAACCTGACTTCTGGAATCTCTTGGTTGTTGTTTTGACGCTTGTTTAGTTGTATATGCCTCCTTACGTGAAAGGTCCTGGGCGGTCTGTAAAATGCCACACAGGGGAAGCAGAGGCAGTATGACGTTCTGGAAAGAGCCCAGCTTTACGCTCAGACCAGTGTCCCCATCCCAGTCCTGCCGCCACTGCCTGGGAGACCTCGCCCAAGTTGCCTCTCCTCTGGGTCTCCATTTCTGACCTGGAAATGAGAAGTGGGGACCCAGTGCCCCCTCGGCCTTTCCCTGGCGCTCACTGAGGAGCGTCCCCTCCCTCTGCTGTGTGGTGTGTGTGGTGCAGGAAGGGCAAGGGTGTGATGGACATGAGGAGTTAGCCTGAGCTAAGAGCTCTCAGCTTTGTACCCGTCCAGGCCCCGCCGCATCACTGTGCTTCCCTGCTCCTAACTTGGGGGCTCGTGGCAGACCCTCTGCCCCTCTCAAGCTCTTGGGTGTTGTGCCTTCCCCAGTATGGTGAGGAGAAGGCGACATCTGAGACTTGTGTCAGGCTCCAAACAGAGTTTCCTCCAGACTCAGCTGTCGAGGTATCGTCTGCTGACAGAAGCTCACGCGTGCGTGTTCTCCGCGCACCCCTCCAGGGCTAGGATGTTGGGGTGGGCTTCCAGATCAGGGTTTCTTGTTAGCATCTAAAGGAAGGGAAGGGACAAGTACCCAGGGGCCATCCTAACTAAATTGGGCGCACTGAGGGGGGCAGTTATGAACTGATTTTGGGTTCCAGCTGCTGCTTTGTTTCTTGGATTAATGACAGGTTGACAGAGTGGGACAAGCGAGAGATTGATTTTTCCATGTGTGTTTTGTGAGTTGATTTTTCCCTTGGAGCCTCGTTCCTCCCTTTCCTTCCGTGCTGCTGTCATCATTTTCCTGCACTGATTTCTCCTGCCCCCTCTTTCTGCAGACCTGTGCCCTAGCTTGAGAACAAGAGCAGGAGAACCATCTAGTGATCTGCTGGTCAAGCAGCCTGAGGAACTAGTTGAACAGGCCTTTGACTAGCTTTGTAGACAAGGACAAGCTGGGCCTTCTGAACCTTGGTTTTTTGTGTTTGTGCTTTGAACGCATCAGAGAGGGACTTGGGGCACTGGGGCTTATCTGGGGCCAGGACACTGTCTCTCCCTTCCTGAGCCTGCCCTCAGCTAAATGGTGCCCAAGTCACCATGTGTCTAAACAGTTGCCATTAAAACCGCCTGGCTGCACCTCACGCCTTGTCTTCCACGCTTAGACATTGGCTCCTAACCCTTTTTGGGTTAACCACACTTGGAGAGTCAAATGAAGGATGGAGCCTCTTCCCAGAAAATTGCACCTGTTTGCACACAGAAGAATGTGCTCAGAACTTCAGGGTCTTTGTGGACTGCCCCTTAAGCCTGTGCTTGGACCCCTTCAGGATCCAGGGACCCCAGAGTAGGAGCCTTGTTCTCAGGAATCTTCAAGTGCTCTCATCTTCCCCCGTCCCTGAAGGTGGAGAAAACACAAGAAGTGGAGGGATCGGCAGGAGGGCCTGTTATGGTAGACTCTCCAGTCCAGAAATTTTCAGTTTCAGAAGAATTGTCTTCTCTTTGGCTTAACAACAGGGTCCAGAGAGAGACCTGTGTATAAAATATGTGGCACAGTCAGCATGTGCAGTAAACACATATGCACTTTAGTAACAAATGTATTTATTTGTAGTTGAAAAATATGGCTAGGTGATTATAGCACAAGCTTAAAGGGAGAAATGGTTGAACATGATACACATTTTAAAGAATGAGGCACTATTCTACCCAGCTTCTAGATAAATGAATCCGGATAAAATCTTAGATTTAACACTAGTGTCAGAAGACTGGTTTTGAATCCCTGACTCCAGTGTCTTTAACTCATGAGAGCATTTTCCCTTTTTTATTAACATCTGAACTTCTATTTATGTTGCTTGGATATTAGTCTTCATTCCACCTTGTTGAATTTCTTTTCATATCCTCTAAAAGTCTTAGTGAGCAATTCTATAATATAGAGATTCCTTCGTGGTGAAAGTACAGGCTTGGGAAGCAGTCAGACCTGGGTGTCCCTACTTGGCCCTGCCACTTCTGAATGCTGTAGTCCCCGGCAGCCTATCCTCTCTGGCTTCAGTGTTTCTCGTTTGTACAAGTGGAGGCCACGTCATCAGGGGTAATGGGACCGCGAGCTGTGTTAGTTAGCTAGAGCAGCCGTAACAAAGTGCCACAGACTGGATGACTTAGAAATTTATTTTCTCACAGTTCTGGAGGCTGAAAGTCTGAGATCAAGGTGTCAGCCGGGTTGGTTTCTTCTGAGGCCTTGCTCCTTGCCTTGTAGATGACCGCCACCTCCCTGTGTCTTGACATGGCCTTCCTTCTGTGTGCGTCTGTGTCCTAATCTCTTTTTATAAGGACACCAGTCATATGGCATTAGGACCCACCCTAATCACCTCATTTTAACTTAATTACCTCTTTAAAGACCCTGTCTCCAAAAGCAGTCACATCCTGAGGCACTGGGGGCTAGGACTTCAACATAAGAATTTTGAGGGGACACAGTTCAGCCATAACACCACTGTACAGTGTCTGACCCACTGCGTCACCAACGTCTAAACTGTGCAGACTTGTAACGAAGCCCTGCGTGTCTACACCCTCAGACACACTAGCCCTATTTCAACAGGCAACCCCGCATTATGACGGGCTCTCCCTGTCCTCTGTTATCGGGCATGAGGCCGTTTCTTTCCTCTGCCCCAGATTCAGGATGTTATAAATCTTTAAAGTGAGTCATCCTTGTGTCTCCTCTCTGGCCCCTCAATCTTCTAGCACTGTGCCAGAGTTCTTTTATCTATAAGTGGAAATTTGCTCACCTGCTGATTCTAAACTCAGTCATTGCCTTCATTTTCAAAATTACCAGCCCCTCTGGCTTCTGTTCCAGCCATTTTTTTTTCTGATTCTCCATCTCTGGCAGCAGCCTCTGGGCCTTGATTCACAAACTGCCCTTGTCATATCTGAGCAAGTGTCACCCAAGGCCTCAAGTGCGTTTCACGTGGCCTGCTCCTCCTCTGCTGCCCCTGGCCCTGCAGCAGAGGAGGCCCGGAGGGTCTGCAGGGGAGAACTTGTCCTGCGTCAGCACCTCAGAGGGGCAGTGTGCAGGCACCCAGTGGCATCCTGGCAACAACCTTGTCCCCAGGTACTGTGGCCCATGCGGTTCCCTCTTTAGGCTCTTCCCAGTTCCCAGCCTGAGTGTCCCCAGAGCAGCAGCCAGAGGAGCTTGTGTCCCTGGGCAACTGAGCAGCCTCCTGAATGTTCCTTTTTGCACTTGTTTTTCTCTTTCAGCTGCAGCGCCGTGGCTCCACGAGCAAAGCCTGGGTGCCCAAGCAGCCACCATGGCAGCAGAGTGCAGCCTGCAGAAAAGCTGATCACCGTCCCAACAGAGACACAGCGAATATGTGTGCGTGTGTGTGCGTGTGCAGGGGAGGGAGTGTTGTGCCTGTGTGCGTGTGCATGCATCTGTTTACACGCTTGTGATTCTGAACGCCACCCAGGCCAGAGGAGTCCCTGTAGCAGCTTCACCTCAGCCCCCTAGCACCAGGCTAGAGGTCGTGGCAGTGACTTGCAGCCCAGACCTGTCCCTGCGAGCCAGCTGCCCTGTCTGAAGAGAGGGGAGGTAGGACCCTAGCTGGGGTTCTGGCGTCTGCCCCCAGCATGCGCTTCCTCTTCACATGAGACCGAGGAGCAGGAAGGCATTCTAGAAGCAGCCAGAGCCCTGCTGAGTTCCTGCTTTATGACCCTGGAGGCTGGAGTGGACTGATGCTGAGACATGGTCACCTGGCCTGGCTTCTTTCTTATTTTAAAATTCCCTGCCACTGGTCCTCCAGACCCTTCCTCGGGCATCTGGGACTGAGCACGAGGCTGTAGACAGATCTGAAACTTTCTACCATCATACAGAGGGACACCAGATACCTGACCATTGTGCTGTGTGCACGGTACTGTAGATGGTAGCCCAGGAAGTACATCCACCTGTTCAGGGCTGAAAACCTAAGGTTAGGACTAGAACCCCAGCTCCCCCTGTTCCTTCCCCAGAAGCTGAGGGCCAGCCTCAGAGCTGACTGTGAAGAGTCTGTGCCTCCTCCAGGAGGAGGCCTGGTTCCTGGTGGTAGAAAGCCCCCTGGCTCCTTGGGCCACACTCCAGGGCACCATAGTGCTGCTGTTGAGGTCAGCTGGCACCCAGCCAGGGAAGCCATTCTAGTTTGTTCTGTAGGCTTCCAGGGCCTGCCCGGACCTGGTCAGCATCCAAGCTGCCACGTCAGCTCTCCCAGTAGCTGGACGCCAAGTACCCAGGCAGGTGGACTTGGGTGGGGACTGCCAGGGACAGTTGGGAAAGGTCCAAGTAGAGATCCCACCCAGCACACCAACCCCTCCAGCAGCCGTGGGTGCGAGGTTTGACCCACAGAAGCCGAGGCCTCGCATCCCAGGAGTGGCCTGTGCCTCCCACCTCACCCTCCTGCTGCTGGAGGGCTGTGTTGAGAAAGACGTAATGAAAAGAAGGACTGTTTGGTCAGCTGGAGCAAGTCTTCCTTCCACGCTGTGGCCTGCACTTGAGCCACAAAGTGTGTGTGTGTGTGTGTGTTTGTATGTGTGTACATACAGGTGCGCACGTAGCTGAGAGGCTAATTCCTCTTTGGATTTTGTCCTCACATGTAACATTAAGCTGGCCTCTGGGCCTTCTCTTCTCTACCTCCCCTGTGACCTTTCCTAGCCCCATAGCTGTTAACCCCCTTGGCCCCAGCCCTGTCTCTCACTGTCGTCTGTCCTCGGACCAGAACCTGGGGTCAGGCCCCTGCTCTGGCACCTGCCCAGCACATTGGCAGGCTTTTCCCTGAGGTGTCCTCAGGTTTTCTCAGCCAGAGACCTGCCTTTAGAGTCCAACTGTTGTATGTGTGTCACTCTAACTAGAAATGTCCTCTGATCATGTGAGGGGGCATGGCATGGGTGATGGTGCATATTCTTAGCCTTGGGTTGGGGGCTGCCCTGTTCCCTTAGCCCCAGCCAGGAGGAAAGAGAATTGGGGGCTGTTGCAAGAAGAGGAGTAGAGCGAGCTGGAAGGGCTGGTCTGAGAAAGAGAAGGGCAGAGGACGTAGGGCCAGAGTCAGTATTTATTTAACAATACCTTCAAATATCAGGACGATTCCCTTTTCCTGCCTGTTTGATGATGGCTCTTTTCCCTGCGGTACAAGTTGGCAGGACCACTTCCCCCTGCTTGTGCACCATCCCTGGCATGCTGGTCCATTCCCAGTAGAATGGAGCGGTCCACCCCCAAAGCTGGGAGGGGCTGTGTGAGGAAGGGGTGCATCCAGTGGCCTGGACCTCCACAGTGGCTTGTGCCTCCCCTCTCCTGGCCCAGGTGTCCCTGGGGGCTGCTGCAGAGCATTGCCCCAGATTCCGACCCAAGGGCCAGCATGGGAAGAGATGGTTGCAGGCAAAATGCACTTTATACAGAGATTTTCTATTGCTGGGAAGGTGTGTTTCTCCCACAGTTTGTTTGTGAATAGTCACTTGTTTCATAAACGTCTCACCCTGTCTGAGCAAAGCTGTGCTGTCGTCAATCTTGTGGGAGGTCTGGGGACCGGGAGTCAGTAAGGCTGAGCCAGAGTAAGCCTTAGGCCAGACCAGCTTGGTCCTGCTGGAACAGGAGCCTCTCACCCTTCCTTGGAGGTGGCGGGGAGGAGGGAGGGAGGAGATGGATGAAGGGGAGGCTCCTAGGCGAGTGACCGGAGCAGACTAGAGGCAGCTCCAGAGCTTGGTCAGAGGTGAGGGTCCATCGGCCAGAGTGGGACACAGCATTCGGGCCCGGGGTGAGGTTCCTGACGCCTGTCCTGCAGTGACCCAGCCTCTCAGCCCACTTAGACCCCCCAGCTGGGGATCAGTGGCAGGGCCCTCTCCAGGCTCTCAGTCCATCCTTTCCTCAACTCGGCCACTAAAGCTGCAGCTGTGTGTGCAGAGCGGGTGCAAGCCCTCTGGCTCTGGTGGGTGGTCGAGATCTGCCCAAGGCCTGGACGTAGGCCGTGCCATCTGGCCGTGCAGTGTGCATGGGCTTTTCTGTGAGGGTTTCTAGCCTTGGACCACTGGAAGTGAGAGCTTTGTTAGCCCACACCCCAACTTCCTGTGGGAAGGGGCTCAGGCAAGGCCCAAGAATATCACAAGCTGCCCTGCGGAGAGTGAGAAAGGGGAAAAAGAGGAACTTGACTCTGGGCCTCGTCTTCTTTTTGGCTGTGCTTTGAAGCTCCTGCTGGCCCCCTTCCCACAAAGACCTGGGCCTGCCCTTCCCTCTCCCTTCTGGCTTCTCTCTAATGTGGTTTTGGCTTGGCCTTGGGAGCTAAGATACCTTTCTTCTTGAGCAAAAGGTTCTGGAAGATAGAGTTGTCCTACACACACACACTCCTGACCTCTTGAGGATGTCCCCTAGGTGAGACAAGCACGCATTCTAAGGAACAGTGATTGGCCACTATGACAAGACTGCTTTCCTGGGCGAAAAAGCCAGGCCCCATGACAGCGGATGGTAACTGTTTGGGCCTAGTGAACGGAGCCTGAACCAAGACAGTGGGAACGGTAAAATGGCCAGCCGTCCTGGCCCAGGGCAGGGAGAAGAGAGGCAGCCAAGGCCTTTGGCTCTAGGTACTGGGCTGTTCTCAGGGCTGGAGCTGGGGGGCTGCTTACTGCAGGACAGGCGCCTACAGCTGCTTTCTGGGTGCTGCACTGAAAGAAAAGGGGGCTGGTGTGACCAGTTGGCATCCAGATTTGCAAATAGGATTCTACAAGCTGTGAAACCGTTTGCTCTGCTCCTTCGTCAGAGAGAGGTGAAGGACACGACCTCTGTGGTTCTGTCTGGTGGCCAGAGAAGCCAGTGAGGTTTGGCCAGCGGCTCTGTGACCCACCAAAGCTGGGCCCTTAGCCTTGGGCGGCAGCCTGAGTGTTCGGCAGTTTACACTCCGTGAAAAATTAACAAGCTTAACCCTCTGAAGGGAGAGAAGACCAGGAGGAAACCACGGCCCAAACCCGGGAGGGGTAGAGGTGTTGGAGGAAACAGAAAAACCACTGAAAGAATCCCAAGAAAACTGGAGGGGCAGGAGGAAAGGCCCTAAGTCTTAGAATGTAAGAAGCCAGCTATGGGGTGTCTGTGGGTGCAAATGAGGGATGCTTTGCAGGAAATTCAACTGAGGTGCTAAGTGAGAAGAGGGAGAAATCTGGGAAAGTCCTGACATGGGGGAGAAGCTAAGAGACAGAAGCCAAGGGGGGGTCTCAGTTCACCATTAATAGCTGTTTGAGGCCAAAGGGGGGCTTGGGCCAGTCTTTAGAGAGGAGACCCTCTAGGGAGAGTCCTTGGAAGGGTCCCCTCAAGGTGAGGGGACAAGATGGGGGGAGGCCTGGATCCCAGCAGGAAGTGAGGTGTTCCGGGCTTTCAATGACAACGCATTTGTATTATGTTTCATCCTCACAGCAACCATGAGAGGGACCATTATTGTCCCCATTTCACAGATGAGAAAACCAACCTTAGGACTGTTTAGTCATTAATGCAAGGCTACACCACCCATTCTCTTGGGGAGCCAGGCTGTGACTTCACACCACCTGACTCCAAACCCCTAGAAGCCGGCTCCTGACACCCTCTCGCCTTCCTCCATTACCCTCCTTTCCCGTCTGCCTTCTTTGCTGCGGGGAGACAACTAGGGCCCTGGCGACCAGGGTCCCGCCGGTAGTTACCTGATACCCAAGCGCTAGGCCCATCTCGAGGGGCCGAGGGGCAGAGCCCGCCCGGGCACGGGGTGGTGGGAGTGCTTTGCGGGAGGGGAAGGGGGACAGAGGAGTCAGTGTGGGATTGGGGCTGGCTGGTCCAAGCCGGGAGCCGCGACTTCAGCACCACGGAGAGCGCCAGCGGGGCGGGGCCCGCGGGCGGGGCGGGGCGGGGCGGGGCGGGGCGGGGCGGGGCGCGGAGAGGCCGGCAGGCCCGGGGGCGCGCGGAGGCGCTCGCGCCGGAGCCGAGAGCGGCGCGCCGTCGGAGCCGCGCCCTGCCCTGCGCAGGTGCGCCCGCCGCGCCCGCCCAGCCCGAGCCCGCGGCGGCGGCGGCCTCTCGCCGCGCGCCCGCCTCCTTCCCCGCCGCCGCCGCCTCCGCGCCGCGCTCCGCCCGGATGGCCAGGGCTGTGCCGGAGAATGGCGGAGCGAGAGAGCGGCGGCCTGGGCGGGGGCGCCGCGTCCCCGCCTGCCGCCTCCCCGTTCCTGGGGCTGCACATCGCGTCGCCGCCCAATTTCAGGTGAGAATCCCCGGCCGCGCCCCGCCTGTCGGCCCCGACTGATCTGCCCGGGTTCCCCTCCCCCCGGCCCCGACGCGCACACCCCAGACCCCGGGAACCGGTGGGCGGCCTGGGGATGGGGTCTGTTCCCCGGGCAGAGCCCCCAGAATCCCCCTCAGCCTCCAGTCCGGACTAACAGCCGCCACATATCCCTGGTGCAGCTCCCTCCGACATTCCATGACCTAGGCTAGAAGAATCTGAGCTGGAATTGGAGGAGGGGGCGCGGAGGCCTCCTTCTTGCTCACTTTGGTGCTGCGGCGGGGCCTGGGGTCTGGGTGAGATCCCAGAGGAAGCAGGCAGGCTGGGGCTTTCCCTGTGGCCAGTCCGAAGGCATCTGAATAGAGATGGGAGCAGGCCGGGGTGCCCCGCGGGTCCCAGTTTCTTGGTGCTGGAAGGAGGGAGTCGTGGGCCCCTCCCCCAGCCCTGCCTGGCCAGAGGGCCCTGACTCCTCCGAGGACCCTCTGTGGATCTGGGCAAGCGCTGACCTGGTCAGGTGTGTGCAGGTGCGGAAGGCCCAGCCTCAACCCGGAGATCCTAGGCCCCGCTGTGGGAGGGGGAGCCTAGTTTGGATGGCCCGGGATTAGCCAGGGACGTGGTGTGTGTTGGGGGGTCCCTGCTGGGGTAGGTACCCAGGACCCTGATCTGAGCTCCCCCTTTATTCCTCTGCCTGCCCATTTCTAGTCTTAGGCCGTGGGGATGTGGATTTCAGAGAGGTGGACAGCGGGTGCTGTGGGGGAAGGTCCCTCCTCCATAACCCCGGCCCCAGTTGGAGAGGAGGAAGAGGAGGGTGTAGCTGCTCCAGTGCCTCGGAGAAGGAGGCCTAGACATACCCCATTGTCTCTCCGTCTAATGAGCTGGTGCCTTCCCCTCTCCTGGGGCCCCCAGCCCAGCCAGGCCCCAGCTGGGCTCTGGTGCCTGCCCCTCTTCTGACCAAGGGCTTGCTGGCTCCCTGGCCCTCAGGTGGGCAGGGACCCCTGGGGATCTTTAATGGCTTCATCAGGACTAGAAACCTCCCCCGAGGCCCTGAGCTGAACCGGGGGAAGACCAGAGGGAGGGGACCAGAGGGAGGAGGCCAAGCCTGAAGGCTGGAGGGCTGGGGTCTTTGTGGTTAGTGCCTCCGAGGATGAGGCCGGGGTCTGAGACTGACTCCACGCAGACACTGCCTTCCTACCAGGAGGCTGGTCTGCAGAAGAGCGTGGAGCTCAGAGCGACCTGGGTTCAAATCCTAGCTCCGCCCCTTTCTAGCTGCATGACCTGGGTGGGTTTTGTCCTCTCTGAATTCCATGTGTTAGGTAAGCTAATTAATATTGATTCTGTAACGTACGTCAAGTCCGTGCTCCACAGGTGTCAGCCTCGGTGCTAGCAGGCCTTTATATAGCTCACTACTGTTCAGAGCGTTTTCCCAGAGCCGGCTCATGTAACCCTCATTGCCACCCTGGGCTGGGTGTCAGTCTGCCCATTTTATAGATGAGGAGACTGAGATTCAGGAAAGCAGGGGGCCTTGCCAGAGGACCCCGAGGAAGTCAGAGCCCGAGGCTGGACTGGACCCCAGGCCTGTGTGTGTTCGATCTGCTCTACCTCCAGGCCCTGCTGCTGGCCCAGAGGACAGCTTTGCCTCCCGGCCCTGCTTCCTGGTCCCCACGTGACAGGGCTCTCCATCCCGCCCTGCCCCCGGCCATCAGGTCACCATGGACACTTTAGCTAGAGGAGCTGACGAGGCAGATGCCAGCCAGTGAGTTGTCAGGCCCTGGGCCTGGTGGGCGCAGGTGGCAGTACGCCAAGGCTGTGGTGTGGGCCGGCCCTCCAGGACACCGTGGCCTGGCTGTGGACAAGGCCAGCTCTCGGGAATAATCAGGGCCATGTCTCCAGCCCCTGTGACCTGCCCCGCCTGCTCCGGCAACCCCCGCTGCCCTTCCCCTCGGCCCAACTCGGTTTAACCCGGAGTGGTTACTGCTCTCTAATGGCTCTTTGGTGGGGCTGTGGATCCAGCTGGCCTGGGTTTTAGTCCTGGCTCAGCCTTCTTCGCTGTGTGCCCCAAGATTGGGCACTTAACCCCCTGAGCCTCTGTTTCTTCTCCGTGATGCCAGCTTTAGCACCTGCTCAGGGCAGTCCTAAGTCTCGGATGGGAGGGCACATGTGGGGTGTTTCAAGGGCTGTGGAGAGCTGCATGCATACAGGGCTGTTTTATTATTATTATTATTGTTATTATTGTGTATGTGTGCCCCCAACACCACTGTCAGCTTCCAGAAGGCATAAGGAGTCAATACATAAACTTTGGTGTGCCCGATGCCCGACACAGACTACTACTCAATAATGCCTTAGTGGTTTCTTATTTAATGAAGGGTGGAACCGGGTGCCGTCGTCCTGGGGGACCGAGAGTAGCAGTGCCCACTGTCAGGGAAGAAGAGTGGGGAACGCTGGCCCTCGGGAGCATCGCTCTGCCCGGGCACCACTCTCAGTGCTTTCTGTCAAAAGCGTTTAGTCCTCCCCAGAACAGAGTGTTGTTATTGTCCCCACTTTGCAGATGAAGCAACTGAGGCGTAAAGAGGTTAGGGAAGTGGCAGAGCTGGGGTTGGAATGCAGGCAGTCTGATTTCAGAGCCACCCTGGAAAGAGGGAGCCCTGGCACCCTGGGGGAAAGTTTGTGGAGGGGTGACCCTGGTGTGGGCCTGGAAGCATGGCGAGCGTTCGTCTGTTGGTAGTCGATTGGAATGAGTATGTGTTTGGGTTTTTTTTTTTCTGATTATAGAAATGCTCCAACCAGTTACTAGTAGTTACCTCTGGTTATGGTATGGGGGAGGGATTTTCACTTATTTTACATACTTCTGTATTATTTGACTTCTTATTTCTATAATAAGCATAGGTTAATTCTGTAACTTACAAAGTAATAAAAGAACATTTCAAATTAAAGTGATACATGTTCATTATAAGGAAAACTCTAGAAAAGGGAATTTAGAAACTTACACAGTGGATACATTGAGCTGGGGAGGTGGGATGAAGGGGAGGGACAATGGGACAGTCCATGTGGGAGGGACAAAGGATGCTCCTGGACAGTAAAATGAGCAGCCTACCCTGGCTGTGTGGAAGGGGAGTCGGGGATGAGAGAGGCCTTAGAAATCAGCTCATCCAAACCACCCTCCTCCCCTTTTACTTAGGAGGAGACAAGAGCAGGTGAGTGGTTTCCTTGAGAACACACAGCAAGTCAGTGGCAGAGCTGGGACAGAACCCGGGCCTCGTGACTCACTGGATGGTGTTCTTCCCACCCCACCACACTGCCCCCGGGATGAGAGGTGAGGTCACTGAAGAGTGCAGGGCCCTCCTTATTATCTCTTCACGAGGTTGTACACACTTGGCTGTTCCTTTATTCACTCAACAAATATTTGCAGTTTGGGGGCCAGCCCCATGGCCGAGTGGTTAAAGTTCTGTGCACTCCGCCTCAGCAACCCGGGTTCGCAGGTTCAGATCCCTGGCACGGACCTACTCCACTCATCAGCCATGCTGTGGTGGCGACCCACATACAAAATAGAGGAAGATTGGCACAGATGTTAGCTCAGGGCTAATCTTCCTCAAGCTGAAAAAGAAAAAAAGAGGAAAATTGCCAGCGGATGTTAGCTCAAGGTGAATCTTCCTCACCAAAACAAGAATAAAGAATATATATATATATTTACACTTTGCCAGGCTCAGCAGAGAGACACTGCAGAGGCACAGGCGTGGGCCTGGCCATCATGCAGGTGACAGGGTAGAAGGGAGACAGACAGACAAGGCCTTACCAGACAGGCTGGTAGGTGTGATGGTGACTCCAGTGAGGGGCCGGGGGAACCCAGGCCCCCTGGGTCAGGAAAGGTTCATCTCAGCGGCTTGGTGAGTGAAGCCGGTTGGTCTGGGGCACGTGGAGGGCGGGGCAGGCAGGAACCCGCAGGCCATGTTGAGAGACTGGCCTGTTCAACAGGCGGTGGGAACCAGCGAGGGTTTAGGAGGCGGGGAATGACAGCCTGGGGCGCTCTCTTGGGACAGTCACTCTGGCTGCTAGGTAGAGAACGGATGGGGTGGCCAGGAGATCACTGGGAGACTGGCCATCCCGCGGGCGAGGAGGAGGCATGGGGAGGATGTGAGAAGATTTAGAGGGTGGGTTCGCCCACTTGGTGAGGGAGCTGACACAAGGGGTAGAGGAGTGACAGGAGTCCAGGCTGATGCTGCGCCCCCTGAGGATGGGGCGCCCTGCGGAAGACGAGAGGTTTGGCGGGCAGGGCAGTGAACGCACTGGGAGGACCTGCTGAATCGGAGGTTGGTGATGATTGGGGGATCCAGTTGGAGGACTCAAGTAGGCAGTGGGCTTGGGGTCTGGAGCTCAGAGGAGAGGATTGGGCTCGGGCCCAAGACCTTGGGAGTCTCATCTTAGAGAGAGTGACGGCCATTGAAGCCTCAAAGAGAACATTGCTACCCAGGGAGACAGCAGCGTGATGGCAGATGGCCTGGGACCAGGCTGAGGAATGCCAGCCCCGTGATCTCTTCAGCCAGCCTCAGCCGTGGCAGACTTTATATATACTGTTCATGCAAAGACAGCACAATCGTCCATCCACGGATGGAATTCCATCCATTGGACGGCCACGGTGTAACCACCCCTGGTGCTGTTGTTTCGGTTGTCTGATGTTATGGGGAATACGTGTCCTTGTGTATGAGGGTTTTTCCACCTGTGGGAATGTTTTCTTGGGGCAGTTTCCTACAAATCGAATCACTGATCCCAGAGTTCTTGCTTCGTATCAGCAGCAAAGAGTTTAAACTGATCAGACACGTTCTAACCCCAAGTAGGGGTTGTCCTTGGGGCTTGTTTCCTGGGTTGGGTTCAGTTTTTCACTGGAGGTGACCTCAGTGTGGCCGTGATTGGGAAGGGAATTCCAGACCACAGGAACGGAGCCAGCCTGACCCCAGTGTCCACCCAGCCCTGGGGGTGGGGTGGAGAGAGGGTTCTGAGGATGAGGCCGGGCCCGGCTCGCCCCCAGCCCCCCGTTTCAGCCATGCCACCTTCCCAGTGGCCTACACATCCCACCCTGGACTCTGATGTAGGTGAGGATACAGGAAGTTGAGTTGAAAGGGGAACTGACTTCGAGATTCCCAAGGGGAAAATCGAGAGGGGACACCAGTGGCTCATTCGTCCAACATTTATGAAGTACCTATTAGGCACCACACATTGTTGGTCAAGAGGGACACGATCCTGCCCTCATGGACCACTTGCCTCTGAGGGGAGCCCGCCACGGGTCGCTACAACCCGGAGGTACAATTACAGTGATCCAGAACTACCCGCAAGAGGGACTGAGAGAGCCAGTGGTCGGACTGTTTGGCCTGGTGAGGGAGGTCAGAGACGGCTTTGTTGAGGGAGCCTGTGGAACTGGAGCCTGGAGGGTTGGGGGTAGGGTGGGACGGGGAGGGATGAAACAGCTAGAGGGGAGGGGAGGCCCTGCTGAGCCTTCGGACCACAGGTGACAATTTTGGCCCCTTTCCCCAAGGGCCAGGGGACGCTGGGCCAGGGATCTTGAGCTGGGGAGGCGTGACAAGCCCAGATTTGTATTTCACATGTTGCTTTTGGTTGCCCGGTGGAGAATGGCCTGTAGGGGGGCCTGAGGGAAATGGGGAGCCTGCTTAGAGACTCAGCCGATCTGCAGGCGTCCTGAGAACCCACTGGGAGCCAGCTCTTTGCTCAGAGGGCAGCAGAGAGACAGCCTGGGCCCTTAGACCACAGATGCTCTCTGTCGTGAGAAGGGCCCATGGGGCACCAGGCCAGGACCCAAGGTCACTCAGCTGGCATCCTCACCTCACTCAGGAGAGCCGGGCACGGGAAGACAAGAGTGGCCTCTGGACGGCCGAATGCCTGGCTCAGATGTGGCCTTGCTCAGCTAAAGCCTCAGCACTTGACCACTTAACCCTTACTCTGCATACACTTCTAACTCAGCCCACGACTGGCTTGAAACTGCAAATTAGAAAGGGCTGGGGCCAATGTAGGCAGAACGAGGGTAACAGGGAGATGTAGCACGTGGCCATGAAATAAACATCGGAACACAAAAGGCATATTTGTTCGTTGAGGAGAGCTCAGCTCAGGAAGGGGGTGGGGAGCACGGAGGATGGCATGCTTAGAATGCAGTGAGCAGCCAGCTTGGCCAGAAGAAGGGACTGGGCCACTGGAGTAGGAGGAGATAAGGAGGTGCAGGAAGAGGGGACCTCAAATATAAAGATAGACCTCGAAGGTCAGGGGCGTCTCCAGAGACCAAACTCACGACACAGAGTCACCAAATGTTAATATGGATGAGACCTTGGGACCCGTGTCACCCGAATGGGCAGCAGGTCCCATTGATCGGCAGTGACCCCTCCGAGGGGACGCTGCTGAGTCTCCAGCTCTAGAGGTGAGGGATGCTGGCCTGTGGCCTGGGGGGGGGGTTGTGATTCAGCTGCAGGTGGCCTCCTGGTGCTCAGGGTTCAGGTTTCCATGTGGAAGGTGGATGGGCAGGGTCAGGAGGGAACCCTCCCTCCTTCCTTCCTTGGTCTCCTCCCTCCTCCCCTCCATCTTCTCCTTCCTCCCCACAGTTGCCTTCCCTGAGCCTGGCGGACGAAGGGTTTAGCCCTCCCTGCGTGAAGGGTCTTTGGGGGCTTTGGCTGGGAGACCCAGAACATCCGGTGCCTGGAGAAGAGGGAGGAGAGGGCAGGGTCGGGCCAGGAGGGGGGTAACTTGCAGAGGGGCCTCCTTGACCAGTCCACCCCCCTTGGTCCTTGGTCATGACCTCCTCACCGCACTCTGCAATTCACAAACACTCCGCTCTGCTAATCTCCCCGCACCCTTGAGGTGGGTGGGCAGGTAGGGGTGGCCTCCTTTTATAAGAGGGAAACTGAGGCACCTTATGTCTGAGCCTTAGTGTTCCTCATCTGTAAAATGGGTGAAATAAAACCCTCTCCCAAGGTCGCGATGAGGATTAAGGGAGATGCATGAAGAAGGTCGGCGACCAGGGCACAGCAGCTGCTCAGGGGATGGAACGGCCGCTTCTCGTAAGTGGAGGCGTCAGGATTTGAGCTCAGGCCTCCTGCTTCCAAGCCTGCGATGGGGACCATTCTGCCATCCTGCCCTGCTGATGAGAAAAGAGTCAGATAAGGAGCTCCCTTGAGCCACCCCACTGGGGTGCTTTCCACCAGTGCCCAGTTAACCCAGTACCCTCATCTGTAAAGGATGGTACAGCTGTCCCAGGAAGTGGGAATGTCAGGTGATGCTGGGGTGTAGAGATGAGCCGAGAAGCCCCCAGCCCAGGTCCGAGCCAGACCCTGCAGGCCTGCCCCCAACACTTCAGTTTGAGAAGAGCGAGTGGAGGCTAAGGATGACCCCTGACAAACATCTAGCAGGCACATACTGAGTGCATAGTATATGCACGATGACCTCGCCAGCTCTGCCAGCAGGAGCGTACAGTCCAGACCGGAGCTGGGAGGGAGGGACCCTACGTCCATCACCTGCTGGGTACAGGGTAGGGGATGTGAGCTCCATCCACCTCTGGAGCAGGCCGTGTGTGGGGGGTGTCCGATGGAGGCCTGGTCCTGTCTGCTCCACCACCCTGCCTTGCATCCACGCAGATGGTGACACCAACCACAAGTGAGGGGATGACAGGGGACCAGTGAGTGTTGCCCGGAGGGCTGCAGGGCACCGGCATTGGGGGTGCCAGGAGGGCTTCCTGGAGGAGTGGGCTTCACTGAGCCCTCTCCTCCAGGAAGCACAGGCTGAAAGCCTGCCATGTGCTCCATCCAAGCGCTGGGTTAGACACTGGGAGGCAGGTGTGGGAGGCACCGGTGATCACACGTGGAGCTGGAGACCTTGAATGCCAGGCCAAAGAGTCAGTCACTGTCAGGGAACCCTGGAGGGTTTTGAGCGGGGGGCCGAAGGGTGGTGTTTAGGCAGCTTTGCTTGATAGTGCTGGGTGGGGTGGAGTGATGCAGGCGTGGGGAGACTGAGGCAGGCCGGCCATGGGGAGTTCTGGGATTGCAGAGGTGGGAGCTGGACCAGGGCTGGACAGTGAGGAAGAGGAGAGGCAGATGGGCGCAGGGGTCACCAGCAGAGCAGGGGGCATCTGAGGGCACCTCGGGGTCAGATGCCCAGTGGTCCTGCAGCTCCCTAGTGCTGGCTGAGTCCCGGGGCTGCCTTCTGTGTGACTGTCCAGGCAGCTGGTGTGTACCAACCATTTACTTACTGCTGGCCACTCAGTTCTCATCCCGGGGCCAGAGATGCCCCTGCCCTGGGCCTCGTCCACAGAGTGCAACCCCCAATTCCACACCACACCCTCCCCCGGCCCTAGAAACCTACCACCTCAGGCTCCAGCTCAGAAGAGGCCTTAAAGAGCACCCTGTCTGCCCAGTCCCCTTGCCCCGGTCGTTATCTGTCTCTGCCGTTCCCTCCAGGGGCCTTCCAGCTTCTGCTTATGTCGCTCCACAGTGACAGGAAGCCCATTACCTCCAGGCCGCCCTTCCAGCCCTGCTCCGAGAGGTCCACACACCGACTGCTCCTGCCGTGGAGCCTCCCGTGCCCACAGGCACTTCCTGGGTGCTGAAGGATGGAGTCCTGGGGAGGGGGCAGGAGAGAGCCCAGACCCACCCCAGTCAGCGCTGTCTGGACGCCTCCTGGGCCCACAGAAGCCGCCCAGATGAGGTGTGGGGGCTGAGCGTGTAGCTGTGCGGATGGGGCATCCATTCATGGAGAATTTCAGAAGCCCCCCATCTCGCCACCAGGCACCCTGAATATGGCGCTGGCCCTTTAAAGCAGATCAGGGGCTGGCTTTTGGTGGGGAAACATCCCGGATTTCTGCCATCTGCTTACAAGCCTGGGCCAGGGAGGGGGGCCACCCCAGCCCCCGACAGGGGCACTGGAAGGGCAGGTGGAGCCGGTAGCATCGATTGCGGTAACCTGATCCCGAGGGGGCGGCGGCAGTGCCAGCTGCGGCGCATCGGCCGGGAGGAAGCTGCCTGCCGCTGAGGGCTGGGCCGGGAAGAGCTGGGGCTGGGCCCGGGTCGGCAGCCGCTGCCTCCTTTCCCGGCCCATCTATTTTTAATGAGCTCCCCAGGCGTCTGCAGCGGGCAGGACGCAGAAAGGCAGGCCCTGGCGGCGGAGGCCCGAGGCCCCAGCCCTGGCCCCCCCACCCTTCTGGGCATGAGAGGGCGGCCCTGGGGCCCCACAGCCCCCCGGCCGGGCAGGGCTCTCCATGCAGCTGGTGCTGAAGATGGATTCGAGCCCAGACAATGACAGCTGGTTGGAGGACCACTGGGAGCGCTGGTAGGGGATGTGGGGGCCGGTGGGGGAGGGGGGAAGTGTGGGGGCAGCTCCCTTGCTCGCCGTCTCAGTCTCCTAGTCTTATTTAGGAAGAGGCTCAGAATTCTCCCAAATGTCCCCCCCCCCAGACCAGGCAGAGTGCCCAGGGTTGGGGGTGCACAGGTGCAGGGGGCAGGCAGGCACTGCAGTGGCTGGCACAGCACTCTGGTGGGGGCATGGGGCTGGCCTGGGGGGAGGATGCTAGTGCGGCCAGTGAGAGTTCTGGTGCGGAAGTGCTTTGGTCACCTCCTGAGCTCACAACACCTCCAGCCCCAACCCGGGGCCTTCCCTGACCCCATCTGGGCAGCCTCCGGTTCGGGGTATGCTGAGCAAGGCGATTTTGTGGTTGAATCATGTGACCAAGAACACAGAACAGGGCATCGTCTCTCCTGGAACGGGCTGAACCCACCCACCCTGACACCAGACTTCTCTTCACTTGCTCCCGGGTCTCAAGAGGCCTGTGTTTTCCTGGGCTGGGGCCACGGAGTACTCCTTTGGGGCTGGGGAGGGGCCTCTGCCAGCATCGGGGTTTCCTTGCTGCACGGATTGCACAGGGAGCCCCCATTCTGGGCATGCCTTGGAGTCTCGACTCATCTCTGCGTTCTCCACGGGTGAACTGGCCTGGGCACCTGCCTTGACCCTGGGAGGCATTTCTCTGGGAGTGCTGAGGCCCTGACCAGCTGGGCTTTCTGGCACTGCCTCCTGGTTGGCAGCAGGATGGCCAGCTCCCAGCGGGAAGGAGCTGGAGTAACCTGGAGCCTCCCCTTGCACTGCCACCCCAGGACGACTGCCTTTTGGCATGAGCCCAAAACTCTCTCCCTGCCTGTTAGGTACCCTTTGCACGGGCACAGGTGGACCCCAAGTCCCATCTTGGGGGCTGTGACCTGCCTTCGAGGGGCTGCCCCTTGGAAGAGGTACTAGGAGAACATCAGTGGGCTGAGCAGTCCCCCTGTGTTGTAACTTTGGCTTCCTGTCCCCACAGGCTCACCCATGACATCAGCCTGGAGGAGTTTGAGGATGAAGACCTCTCGGAGATCACAGACGAGTGTGGCATCAGCCTGCAGTGCAAAGACACCCTGTCCTTACGGGTAAGGGCGGGCTCCCAGAGCCCCTGAGCAAGGTGGCAGGATGGGCAGGGACAGGGGTGAGGGCACCCCCATATCTGCAGAGAGGCCTTCAGCATCCGTGCAGCACCCTCGTTAAATGAAATAACACGATGTGGGAAACATCCAGTACAATGGCTGGCACAACAATGCTTAATCAGAATTTTTTTTCCGCCAGGGCTAAGGCAGGAGGCAGCTCCTTCAACTGCCCACAGGAAGGGAGGAGGCAGGTCTCGAGATCTAGGACAGTAGCAATTAGGGCCAGAGTTAAGGAAGGCTCAGGACTCCCCTAAATCCTTTCAGAGTGGCCTTGGCAGAGGGCCTGAGGCAGAGCAGGGTGGAGTCTGGTAGAATCTGCAGTGCTTTGGGGCAGGAAAAAAGAGCCAGGGCACTCCCTCCGCTGCGCTTGCACCAAACCACACCACCCCGCCTGACCGACCCTCTCTGGCCCGCAGTCCTAAAGGCCCCTCTGGCGGGTTAACCCAGCGTTGCTGCTGCTCGTGGCCCCATGGCTTTGTCATAGGGCACATGGCTGTCTCTGTTCCCGAAGTCTGAATTCTGCCAGGAGTCCTCAGCATCTGGGGAGCCCGGGTCAGATGTGGATCCCCCTGTGTCATTTGAGAACAGGAAGAATGGGCTGCTAGCCGGAAAATGGAAGGCAAAGCACAGGGCTGGGTGGCAGAGCCCAGAGCCTCTCAGCCCACAGGAGGGGGGTGGCCAAAGCAGACACGGTGTTAGGAGAATGGTTAGCAAAGGGGAGCTGCAGTGTGAGTGGGGGTGGGCTGCCCATCTCTGTGTTGACTTCCTGTTGCCCCCAGAGATTCTGTAAGTTCTGCCAGACAAGAGGAAACCAAGGGGTGAGGATAACCGTCCAGTACCCCCGTACCCCAACCCTCCACCCTCTGGCCAGGCCAGGAAGGGATGGAGGCAGAGACCACTTATTCTGGACTTGGGGAATGGTCCCAGGCCCTGATATAGCTTCTCTAAGGTCATACACTTGTTCTGGACTCCCACACCGCTCTCTCCCCCAACATGCAGAAGCAGAGCCTTGGAGAGGGGGGCCCTGCACCAGCCAGGGCCCTGAGGCAGTGCTAGCTAGGGCTGTACCCTGGGGGGCCTTAGACCAGCTCCAGGGGACTCTAACTCTCACCAGTGAGCCCTTACCTCTCTGGGAAGCTGGGAGGCAGTTAACTGGTGAGGGAATTGGAGGGTCAGGGGGTCTGCCCAAGGTGCCAGGAGTTGGTGGCAGAGCTGGAACTAGAACGGGGCTCTGAACTGTCGAGGTTAGGCTGGCCTGAGGGAAAATCTCAGGTTGGAAGGGCCTCGGCCTGTGGACAAGGGGAGTGGGGGATGCACTGCCTTGTCCAGGTGCCCCCCACTTGCCCTTTCCCCTCCGCATCCCTCTTCCGGCCGCGCTCAGATCCCTGGCTGAGACTGTTTTCCCCGCTGCCCCCCTTCAAATGCTAACTCCCATCCCTTGTGGGGCCCCGAACTCCTTGGCGACCCTACGTCCCCATGGTAACAGCGGTGACTTCACTCGGCTCGGCTTACAACCCGGTGAGGTCACCGGCCGTTGCCAAGGGAACGGGAGGGTGCAAAGAGTCAGGAAGGGGGGGCCGTGGGAAGGGGAGAGGAGTGGACTGTCAAAGGCGCCGGCCCAAGTGGGGAGGAGGCGGCCTCGCGCATGCTCGCGGGGGGCGGGAGGGCGCCCCCTCCCGCCGGGCCCCTGTCCCGCTCCTCTCTCCCCCCGTGGCGGCGGCGGAATGGGCTCGCCCGGGCGGGGGGCGGAGCGCGGCGGCCTCGGCCCCGCCCCCTGACGCCCCTCCGTCCGCGAGCAGCCCCCGCGCGCCGGGCTGCTGTCCGGGGGCGGCGTCGGCGCGGGGAGCCGGCTGCAGGCCGAGATGCTGCAGATGGACCTGATCGACGCGGCGGGCGACACTCCCGGCGCCGAGGACGACGAGGAGGAGGACGAGGAGGAGCGCGCGGCGCGGCGGCCGGAAGCGGGGCCGCCCGAGGCCGAGCCCCGCCAGGAGCCGGCGCCCCGCGGCCAGGGCCAGGGCCCGGGCGGCGGGGACACGTACCGGCCCAAGCGGCCCACCACGCTCAACCTCTTCCCGCAGGTGCCGCGCTCTCAGGTGAGGCGCGCGGCGTGGGGCGGGGCCGGGGGCGGCGCCCGGGGCTGGCGGGGAGCGCGGAGCGGCTGCGCGAGGGGACCGGCCGGTGCAGCGCGGACCGGGGAGTCGTCTCTGGCCTGGTGAGACCTCCAGGCTTCCCAAGGGGGAGGTCCCTGGGGAGGCGGTCTCGGAGGGCAGGTGCGATCTGTGCTAACGGGGAGAGAGGGCCCGAGTAGGCTGGCTGGGTTTGGAGCCATGAGGAGGGCTTGAAGGAGTGAAGGGGCCGAGAGAGGGGCCGTGGAAGGATCTGGGTCAAGGGAGAAGTAGGGGATTAAGAGGACAGGGCTTTGAGGAGCTGCAAGGGTTTGGAGCTTGGGACGTCAGGGTGGGGCAGGCTTTCCCATTTAGGGTGTGGAGTGCCTGGAGAAGGAGGAGCAGAGGCAGGGCCTGGAGCCAGGGTCCCTGAAGAGGTCGGCGTTGGGGAAGGTCCTGGGAAACTGAAGAGTTGGGGATGGGGAGCTCAGAGGCAGCCGCCAGTCTGAAATGTGGGCAGCGGGGAATTCCCAGGAGGCAGAGACGAGAAGCCGGAGGTGGAGCTGCTCGCTGAGTTGGGACCCAGGGCCCCTGGGCTGGGGGGCTGGGGGGCTGGATGCGAAGGAAAGTTGAATAGGGTGGAGGAGAGCCTGGCTGTGGACCTTTGTCTTCCCGGCCCAGTCAGGAGAGGTGGGGCTGTTGGTGGAGGGTGCAGGGGCTGCAGGGAAAGGATTGATCCCTTTCCCAGAGTCCTCTGGGGTGGATTTTGGCAGCCAAACTCATGAATGTGAGGGCCTTTGGGGGTGTTCCCAGGGGAGGGGGCCTAAGTTGTGTGGAGGGAGCCTTGTGTGTAGGCATTGTGGAGAGGGGTCCCCAGGGGCTGAGGATGTGGGAATGGGCAGCCAAGGAGATCCAGGAAGGGGGGCCGCTGACAGCTACATCTGTCATTCCTCAGGCTTGTGCTCCTGGGGCGGTGGGGGAACCATGTCATGGATTCGTCATCTGGGTGATTCATCCCAGTCCCCCAGGCCAGCTGCTGGGAGACCCTTACTCATGCTTTTTTCAGGCTCTCCTAGAATGTCCCTGTCCCTTCCCTAGGGCATAGCTTCCCGAGCTCCAGGAGACTTGGGCTGGAAGCGAGCATCTTCCATGTAAACCTTCAGTGTCCGGAACTAGGAGTCTGGCTCTATCCCCAGATGGCTCCTGCTTTCCCCCCTCCTCCCCCACTCACCACCACACACATTGGCCGTCACCACCTTTGTTGAGACTGATAAGAGCATCTCCCTGAGGGTTGGCCAGCTTCCCTGAGCCAGGAGGGAGGGCTGTCTAGAGCCAGGAGGCCTGGCTGGGAGAGCTGTGACTTGCCACCCATCTTGCCTGCTCCAGAGGAGGCTGGGCATAAGGCCCTTGGCAAGTCGGGGTGGGGAGTGGGTGCGGCAAATGGCCTAGGGATGGCCTGATGGGGGCAGGGCCAGGGCCTCCCTGTGCCGGGCACTGTTGACCGCGTCTGTCACAAGGGCCTTTTGTTGCCTGCACAGGACACACTGAATAATAATTCTCTGGGCAAGAAGCACAGTTGGCAGGATCGGGTGTCTCGATCATCCTCACCCCTAAAAACAGGTAAGTCAGGATCTTTCCCTTACCTGGACCTCCACCTGCCCTGACTCGGTCCCCACTGCAGAGAGCACACCCTGCAGCCTCCAGCTTTCAGATAGAGGTAAATGCTGTCCCGCAGGCCTGAGCAGGCCCGTCTGGGGTCCACTGTGGTGTGGGTGATGGGCCCCAGAGCTGCCACGGGCCTGCTGCCCAGGAGACTTGTCTTGGCTTCTGTGTCGACATGCTGAGTGGAGGGAGCAGGTAGCCTGGGGTCCAGGGTGGGGAGCCCGCCTTCAGCACTGGCCTGCCTGCTCTCCAGGGGAGCAGACACCTCCACATGAACACATCTGCCTGAGCGATGAGCTGCCACCCCAGAGCAGCCCCGCCCCCACCAAGGATCGCGGCACCTCCACCGACAGCCCTTGCCGCCGCAGCGCTGCCACCCAGATGGCGCCTCCCAGCGGCCCCCCTGCTGCCCCACCTGGCGGCCGGGGCCACTCGCATCGAGACCGCATCCACTACCAGGCGGACGTGCGGCTCGAGGCCACCGAGGAGATCTACCTGACGCCAGTGCAGCGGCCTGCCGACCCTGCGGAGCCCACCTCTGCCTTCTTGCTGCCGGCCGAGAGCCGGATGTCGGTCAGCTCCGATCCAGACCCCGCCGCCTACCCCTCAACCGCAGGGCGGCCACACCCCTCCATCAGTGAGGAGGACGAGGGCTTCGACTGCTTGTCGTCCCCGGAGCGGGCTGAGCCGCCGGGCGGCGGGTGGCAGGGGAGGCTGGGGGAGCCGCCGCCGCCTCCCCGGGCCTCGCTGAGCTCGGACACCAGCGCCCTGTCCTACGACTCGGTCAAGTACACGCTGGTGGTGGATGAGCACGCGCAGCTGGAGCTGGTGAGCCTGCGGCCGTGCTTCGGAGACTACAGCGACGAGAGCGACTCGGCCACCGTCTATGACAACTGCGCCTCGGCCTCCTCGCCCTATGAGTCGGCCATTGGGGAGGAGTACGAGGAGGCCCCCCGGCCGCGGCCCCCCGCCTGCCTCTCCGAGGACTCCACGCCCGAGGAACCCGACGTCCACTTCTCCAAGAAGTTCCTGAACGTCTTCATGAGTGGCCGCTCTCGCTCCTCCAGTGAGTCCGCCGCCAGGGGCTGTCGGGGGACCTGGGTGGGGACAGCCGGAATGAGGGTGCTCCTGGGAGGTGGCCTCAGGCCCATCTGGTTCAAGGCGTCAGGACTGAGACCTAACTTCGACCAGAGCTGGGACCGTCCTCCTGCCCGTCCCTCTCACGTGCAGGTGCAGAGTCCTTCGGCCTCTTCTCCTGTGTCATCAACGGGGAGGAGCAGGAGCAGACCCACCGGGCCATCTTCAGGTAAGCGTGCCGGGGCTGGGTTGGCCAGCAGCTGGGGCCACCCCCGCCCCCGCCTCTGCCATCGCCACATGGCCTAGACCCGCCCCCGCCACTGGCATTCGTTCATCCACTCAGCCGCAGGGGGACAGCGTCCACCCTCTAGCAACTCAGGGAATAGTGACAGAGCATGGCCTTTGCCGTGCCGCTGGAGCCCAGGACTCGGCACCTAATCTGCTGGGGGGCAGGAGCCCAGGAGGGCGGCCGGCAGAGAGGATGCCTGGCCACACACACGGCCCACACCCCTCCCCTCCTCCACACGGAAGGACTCACTTCCCGTGACACCTCGGGTTTATCAGTAGCTCTGGTCGCTCCCTCCCTTGGCCCGTGGGCGCCTCATTGGCGGATGCGTGTCTGACTGACCTTGATCTCCCCCGGGAGCTGGCGTTGTGACAGGCATGCGGGATGCTTCGCAAGTGTTTACTGAACAAATGATGCCGACGCAGCTCCCCAGTCCTGGAGCAGGGTGGGGAGCGGATGGGAGGCCTGGCTGGAGAGGCCCTGGGGGTGAATTCCTCACGTGCCCTTGCTGGGGACAGGTTTGTGCCTCGACACGAAGACGAACTTGAGCTGGAAGTGGACGACCCTCTGCTGGTGGAGCTGCAGGCTGAGGACTACTGGTACGAGGCCCACAACATGCGCACGGGCGCCCGGGGCATCTTTCCTGCCTACTACGCCATCGAGGTCACCAAGGAGCCTGAACACGTGGCAGGTAGTGTTCCTTTCCCTCCCTGGTGCCACCAGGCCCCACTGCCCCGCCCCGACTTGCTGCCAGGTGAACCTATGCCCCAGATGTCAACCAGGCAGCGGGCAGAGCAGAGGTGACTTTCGGTCAATTTCACTATTGAGGAAAGGGAGGCCCAGCCAAGTTGGGACATCCGTGGGTTGTGGCACCCTCTGCTGGCTCTGTCACTCCTCGCTTCATGCTTGCTTTCCAGCCCTGACCAAAAACAGCGACTGGGTGGACCAGTTCCGGGTGAAGTTCCTGGGCTCAGTCCAGGTTCCCTACCACAAGGGCAACGACGTCCTCTGTGCTGCTATGCAAAAGGTACCTGCTCCCCGTGGGGGGTCCTGGTCCTCTCCTGGGGAGAGGGACACCCCGCGCCTGATGTTCCCTTCCCTCACCCACAGATTGCCACCACCCGCCGGCTCACCGTGCACTTTAACCCGCCCTCCAGCTGTGTCCTAGAGATCAGCGTGCGGGGGGTGAAGATAGGCGTCAAGGCCGATGACTCCCAGGAGGCCAAGGTGACTGCCCAGCCCCAGCCCCCGGCTCTCCCGCCAGATCTCCACTTGTGCCCCGTGTGGGCTGATGACCACTCTCTTCTCTTCTCCCTGCTGTAGGGGAATAAATGTAGCCACTTTTTCCAGTTAAAAAACATCTCTTTCTGCGGATACCATCCAAAGAACAACAAGTGAGTGGGATGGGACAGAGGTCGAGGCGTGGGGGGGTGCCTGGAGCCGTTCTGGTAGGACGTGGGGTCCGAGACCCTGTCCTGCCCACAGACAGACCGCTGTCCTCCCCCAGGTACTTTGGGTTCATCACCAAGCACCCGGCTGACCACCGGTTTGCCTGCCACGTCTTTGTGTCTGAAGAATCCACCAAAGCCCTGGCAGAATCCGTGGGGTACGTGTGTGTGTGCGCTGCCAGGCACCCGCCCGCTGAGCAAGCCCCAGCCTCAGGCCCTCGAGCACCTTCCTCATGCTCAGCATCAGCCCGCAGTCCTCCCCGCAGCTCTGCACTCCCATCTCCAGATCACAGCACAGGGGCTGGGCGAGAGGGCGGGGGGTCTTGAGTGGCTTCCAAACTTTTGGGCTGCGGGGCCCCTTCTTCAGTTGAAATCTTACTCAGGAAATGCAATTCTTAGAGAACAGAGCAGAGCAGCTGCGGCCCGGGCAGCTGGAGCCCCACCCCGGGGCCCCGGGCCCCAGTTGGAAAGCCCGGGTTGAGTCCTGTTCCTCCCCCGTCATCCACGTGTCTGCCTGCCTCCTAGGAGAGCATTTCAGCAGTTCTACAAGCAGTTCGTGGAGTACACCTGCCCCACAGAGGATATCTACCTGGAGTAGCCGCCTGCCCCGCCCTCTACACCCCCGGGCCCTCAGGCCAGTGCCAGGATGGCTGGCTGCTGACAGGATGTGGCACTGCTTGAGGAGGGGCACCCGCCACCACCAGAGGATGGGGAAGTGAGGGCTGGTGGCTGAGGGTGGGGGAGGGCGGGGGTCACAGGGAGAGGCAAATGCAGTTTATTGTAACATATGGGATTAGATTCGTCTATGGAGGACAGAGCGGGCTGCCCCGGGGATTGGGAGGGGGGTAGGCTGGGGGGTGTCAGGCCTCTGGCCAGGAAGAGCAGAGGGTTCTGCCCCGTCCTGGGCCTCACTTCCACTGCCAGGGCCTCTGGCTACTGGCTCTTGGCTCCTGCCTTGACGATGCCCACGCCACCTGCGAGTGCCCGCCCGCCCCCAACTCCCAACCCCAGGCAAAGGCCCTGAGCTCAGGCCGAGCCCAGCTGCCTCCCGAGGACTTTGCAGTGAGGAAACGGCAGCAGGCGGAGGGGCGGTCCCTCTTCCCAGCTCTGTCACCTGTGTGGCCTCTGGATGGTTCCCACCAACTTCACCGGCAGACATGGGGCCGCACCGGGGGAGGAGGGAGCTGCAGCAGGGCCCCGCCCCGGCAGGAAAGGAGGCTTCCGGACTAGCCAGGGCCAGCCAGGGCCTCTTGGCTGCTTCGGCTGTAGCCCCAGCTTGGTCCTGTCACACTGGCCACAACTATTAAAGTGCCATTTCCTGTCTGGACCGCAGTGGGCATATCTACTTGGACCCCCTCCCATGCACAGCTCGTTCCACCGGAGGAGACCCTACGCCGTTGCTGCACAGAATAGCTTTATAAGGGGCGCCCATCACAGGTGTGCGTCGTAGTAATACTCAGCCATGTCTGGCCCGTCCCGCTTGCGCTGCTGGGCCTGGGAGAGGAGGGGCCGAGGCCCTCGTGGCCATGGGTGCTTGGGTCGGACTCCGTAGTCTAAAGAGAGACAAGAGGGTATGGGTGGGAGGGGGAATCTGGTTTTGAGTTCGTGATGTCACCCCTGGACAGATGCTGTCTGGGATGAGAAGACCCTGAGGCTGGACCCGGGTGGTCGCCCTCAGGGCATGTCTGCCCCAGCCGGGAGGAGTGAGGGCAGGGGAGGGAAGGGGGTAGACGAGACCCTACCATCCACCAGGCCGGAGAGCGGCTGCGAGAGTTCCAGGGGGGCTGAAAATTCCTCCGGAACGGATCGTTGAGGCCTGTGGGAGATGTTGGGGTGCTCAACCCTGGGCCCCAAAGGCCACTACCACCTCCCTGTGGAGGGGGTCATGGCCTAGGATGGGGGACTGGGCGAGCCCCCTGACACCCAGGATAATGGTGCTAGCCTCTCCTCCAAGGAGGGGAGGGGCAGCATGGCAGAGCCCCCACCTTCCAGGCCCCCTGACCCTGCGCCCCCAGGAGTTACCTGAGCGGCTGGGGGCGGAGGGCAGCTGCCAGGACGAGGTAGAGAAGGAAGAGGCCCAGCCGGGCTCTGGGGTACAGAGCCCCCAGCACGGCAAGAACCATATCCTAGTAAGGTCCCTGATCCCGGCTCCTGCCTGCCCCTCCCCCACCAGGACGGAACCTGTTGCCAGCTCCCAGGGCCACCTCACAAAGGACGTTAGTTCCAGGGCTTAGCGTCAGCACCAGCTCCAGGCTAGGCCAGAAACCTCCACTGTGAGGTTTGTTTTTTGTTTTATTTTACTGAGGCTGCAGGCTGACAGGTGCCAAACCACATTTTGTTCCGGTGTCATTGCCCAAGCGTTATGGGCACAGACATTTGGAGTCAGAGCTCAGTTCAAATCCTCGCCTCTTGCAAAAGTGGACACGTCACTTAATCTCTGTAGGCCTTTTCCTTATCTGTAGGTAAGGAATATAGATAATGGGCCCAAGGTCTGGCACACAGTAGGACCTCAGCAGAGGTCACGGTCGCTGAGGTCAGGAGACACTGCCATCCCCCAGGCCGGAGAGCAGCTGGGAGAGTTCCAAGGGGCTGAAAATTCACAGCCTCAGCAGAATAAATGAAAGACAAACCTCAGCATCCTCATCACCCAGAGCCCCCACATTTCCACTCCCCCCCTTCTGCTACCAGCACCCCGCCTCTCCCTCCGACATCTCAGTAGTACCAGGAAGGTCCTGCCAGCTGAAGGGCCCAGAGTGGGTCACTCAGCCCTGGCCGGCTCCCAGATGCCACTAGAGGGGAGCCTGCTCTGAGTGACTTCCCCAGTTTGCTCCCCGCAGTCTAGAACAGCCTGCCCCAGGGGCTCCACAGGCCCTGCCACCACCCCTGAGGCTGGACGAGGGATTGCAAGTTATGTGGCAAAGCCTGGCACCTGCTCCCCTTGAGAGCAAGCTTCCGGAGAGGAGGGACCGTTCACTGCAGGGTCCCCAGCACGTGACACCTGGCAGGGTTCAGTAGATGTTGAATGAACAGATGCAGTGTGACAGTATGCTGGAGACAGTCTTCGCAGGCCTGAGGCCAGGCTGTAGGGCCCTTTGGTTCCTGCCCAGCCCCGAGTACCTGGTCACCTCAGAAGCCTGGGGGCTTTCAAAACCCCCTGGCCGCTCCCCAGACCTGTAGAATCAGAAGCTGAGGGCTGAGCCCGACGGTGTGCACTTTGGAAACCCAGTTGCTTCTAAGACAGCAGACCTGTCAGGTCCAACCCCTCTCCTTGGTACTCAAGGCCCAGAGAGGGACGGCCCGTTTCCAACCCTGGCTCCTGGTCCTCAGTAACCCGCTGGGGCTGGCAAGTTCTGGCATTGCCTTCAGCCCCGTCTGCTCCTCTGTGCTCTAAGCCCACACACTAACTTATCACCGATCATCTCCCTTTCTACGTCCTGGACACCACGGCCTCCCACAAACCTGCCTTAGCATTCTCTGTTCCCATCAAGGGTCACCCCTGCCAGGGATTGGAAGTTCTGGATGCCCTAACTAACTCCATACCCCTTGTCCTTCAGGCTCCTCGCCTCTGAGATGCCACCCTCTTCTCTCTACCCACAAGCAGTCCCAAGGCCCGCCTGAGTGACGCCTAAACCTCTCTATCTCCCTGCCATTGCCTTAATTCGGTTCACTGTTAACGGGTTTCTGCCCGCAATGGCACTCTGCTCCGCACCAGGCTGCTGGGACCAGGTTTACGGCAGGCCCCTCCCCCACTGCCTCCCAGAGGCAGGTCGAGTTTCTTGCCTGGTATGCCACTGCCTGTTGGCTTTGACCCAGCCCTTCCCCTCCAGCCTCATCCCCTCCGCTTCTGCCCCAGCAATGGCTCCACACCACTGTGACACTACTGCTGATTTCTGCACACACAGCCTCCTCTACCAGTCTGCCCGTGGGAAAACGGATGAAGTCTCACCAGGTGAAAGGCCTGCGTGAACAAAGGCTTCCCTGACCAGCGCACCCTCCCAGGCGTCGGTCGAGGCGGGCAGGCACCCCCACTCGCCCACCTCCCATCTAGACCACTTTCTGTGCACACCTCTACCTGTTGCAACCACCTCGCGCACTGCGTGCACTTCCACATCCGTCTCCTCCACCGATCGGTGAGAGTCGAGGGCAAGAAACCACGCCTTACTCATTTCTGAACACACGGCAGCAGGCCCGGAGCCCACTAGAGCTGGTGCTCAGCAACACTTGTTAGACTCAACGGAAGGTAGTGGCCGTGAGCTGTGACCCCCCCCAAAGGCTCAGTACCTTCACTCCTCGGCCCAGGACCTGGGTGGGGCTTCTCAAATGCACTTGGGGGACATAGTAGGGAAAGGCTGGCCCCTGGGGTGGCCCTCCTCCCGCGGGGTCTGGGAGGAAGTGAGGCAGGGCGGACACGGGGCAGACGGAGCCCTCTCAGAACTTAAGGGGCCACCATCTGGCTGGAAACCCCAGCAGGAGAATGATCTGTTCACAGGGCAGGAGCAGCAGGGGCAAAGGACGACAAAGGGGAACGACTAGGCAGACAGATCAGCCTGCGGCCACAGGGTCTAAGCCCCTCTCCCCTCCCCAGCAGTGTGCATGGATCCACCAGGGAGCCAGGAGAGAGTGCGGGGGGAGACCCCGGAACCTTCACCCAGCTTTCTCCCTGAACCTCTCAGGCTCCCATTCCCTCCAACGCCCTCCCCCCCAGCCTCGGCACCAGTGCTGGCTGGTGCTGACATCCTTTTCCCATGGGAGAAAGCCTTCTGCTCTCAACGAGGGGTTCAGGGCTTCTGGTGCCACACTGCACTGGGCCCACCGTTGCCCAGGCGCCATCACAGAGAGGCTGCAGGCAACGGGGCCCTGCAGCGGGGAGGGCGGACAGAGGCTTGGCCAGAAGACACAGGGGCAGCTGTCATCCTAGGTTCAGCCTTGTTTGTAGTCAGCAGGGACTGGTGAGGGAGAGGCAGTTTACTGTCACAGCTGCCCCGGCAGGCACCTTCCCAAGCTCCATGAGGGTTAAATCCCGGCTCTCTGTGGCTGGAGGAACCGAAGGCTTCTTGGCCCAGTGACAAGGCGTGGGCTGCAGTGGCTCCATCACCACAGGATAGTCCAAGTCAGCAGAGTGCTAGGGGCTGTGGTGGTGAGGTCTGTGTGCAGAGGCCGGCCAGGGTGGGCACGCCAGGTGCCCTGGACGGCGGGCACGGACAGGCCACATGCTTGGACACTGCCAGAGTCAGTTTTATTAGGGCAGAGGGGCCCAGGGGACTGAAGGGCGAGGCACCCCTGCTCACAGCTGCAGAGCATGCCGCCCTGCCCCGACCCCATTCCCAGATGTCTGTCAGCCCCAACTGTAGAAATAAATTTTCTGCCAGGTGGGCAAGTAATCCATGAGCGGCCCTGCAGGGGGAGAGAGGAACAAGTTCAGGCTGAGGGCCAGACGCCGGTCTGGCTCTGCTCTACCCAGGGCCCCTCTCAGCCACTGGCACCCAAATCCAGCTGCTCACATCTGCACAGCCAGGAGCCCCTCACTTTCCCACCTCTCCACCCCTCGGGAGGCGGTACTGGCAGCGACCTTTGTCCCCACTTATAGACAAGGACTCTCCGGCTCACAGAAGCCACATGGCCTGTCCAGCTGTAGATGCTGACGGCCCCAGCCCTGTGCTGAGGTGGGGTCGCCAAGCAGCCTGGTGGGCTTCACCCCCGACATATAATCCGCCCCCCAGAGAAGCCAGTCTCGTGTCACTGCAGGACACTGAGGCAGGAAGACTGACAGCCCAATGCGATCTAACAGGAGTCCTCCCCCCATGGGACACCCTCCTTCCAGCCACTCCTGAGGCTCTATGGCCAGCCTGGCCCATGCCCAGGAGCTGTCACCCACCCAGCCTGACCTCTGAGCTCCCTCTCCCAACTGTGCCAAGAATCAAATTATAAGCAGACAAAGAGAAAACAGGGAGACGGGGCCATACAGATCCGCGACACTCAGTAATCATCATGCCCCTGTCCCATGCTTACTCGTGACCAGGCCAATGCCGGGGACATGGTCTGCCAGCAGCTGGAGCAGGAAGAGGATCCTGGCCCTGCCAGCAGGAGATAAACAGGGAGCAGGCTGAGTCGGGGGTCTGGGTCCCTGCAATGAGGGAGCTAAAAAGCCTTCACTGACCTCCTGACAAAGGCAGTGCCTCCCAGAAGACCGGAAGTAACTCTGTGGAGCTAGAACAGTATAAAAGGACGAGACCTCTGGGTGTGGCCCTGGTCCTGCCCTCCCCCAGCCACAGGCCTGGGATGCTCACACCTCCGCTTCGGGCTGGCGGTTTACTCACAGCCTGCACACACACACACCTCCTCCCGCCTCCCTCCCTCGTCTTGCCCTTCCTTCCACTGAGCCAACAAATACTTATAGAGGGTCATGCACGGGGCAGCGCCCGCACAGGCACGGTGAGATCCCGGGGGGGGACAGCCCTGCCCTGCTTCGAGAAGCCCCCAGTCTGGCAGAAGAGCTGAGCCACACCGAAATCTCACAAGCCAACGCTGAGAGTAGCCGGTGTCCCAGGAGGGGACACGGCCCGAGGGGGGCACGCTTTTGGCTCGGAGGAAGGGGAAAGGGCCAAGACCCTGCTTTTTGTTTGTTTGTTTTGCTGAGGAAGATTGGCCCTGAGTTAACGTCTGTGCCAACACTCCTCTATTTTGTATGCAGGTCGGCACCACAGCATGGCCGCCACCAGGTGGTGTAGGTCCTCGCCCAGGAACTGAACCCAGGCCACCAAAGTGGGGCATGCCGAACTTAACCACTAGGCCATGGGGCTGGCCCCTGAAGACCCTGCTTTTTAAGAGATGGAGGTTTCGGGGCCAGCCCCAAGGCCTAGCGGTTAAGTTCGGCACGTTCCACTTCAGCGGCCCAGCACAGTTGTTAGCTTAGGGCCAATCTTGCTCAGCAAAAAAAAAAAAGAGAGAGAGAGAGATGGGGGTTTCCCACTGGAGAACCTGGAGTGAGGTGATGATGGTGTTGATGATGATAAGAGGAATGATAAGAGGTGATGTTTAGTGCTTACCATGTACTAGGCACTACTATATGTGGTAAGTCATTTAACCCCTACAAAACCATATGAGGGGGTATTATTATAATCCCCATTTTACAGATGAGGAAATGAGGCACAGAGAGGCTCAGGAACTTCCCCAAGGTCACAGGACCGGAAGGCAGCCTGGCTCCAGATACTAGAACGTCTGTCAGTGAGAAAAGGGGAACGGAAGACTGCCCCCTTCGCAGCCTGCACTCTGGATTCCCTCAGCACCCCGCTCCCTGTCCTCTGGGGAAACAAAGGATTTCTCTGACCCTTCTCAGTCTGGGCCACTGCTCTGAGGGTGCTAGGCTGGTCAGGTCAGCAGGAGAGCGAGCCAAACGAGGCTTACAGCCTGGGGAGCCCCCTCTGCGATTAGTGTCCTCTCAAACTTCCTCACTTCCACAAGATACTGGGCTGTGATGTTTCCTCTGTGAAGCGCAAGCAATTTGTGGGGGAGGTCACGTGATCCATGTAATTCTCTGGAATGTTCTCTCTAGAGTATGGGAAAGGATTTGGCTTTAGTGCCTTATGAGCTTTCAAACTTATCTGAAAATAGGAACTGCCAGGCAAAGTAATTTTCACTGAGGAGTTATTAAATATAAGCTTACTTTCCACTGTCCCGAAAAAAAAACAACCGAGTTATATGGCTCTAATATTAAAGGCAATTCCAGTTAATAGTGCAGTCTTCAAGCAGTGTACTTGTTAAACCTAGACAGGGGGTCCTGGGAGCCTCTAGTTGGTCTCATGGCCCCAGTCGCTGTACAGGGACCCCTCCTCAGACCTCGGTCTGACCTCAGGCAGCTACCCTGGTGGGCCTTTGGGAGACTGGCCCCAAGCCACCCTGCACTGGCCCCCAGCAGGCCCCTCTGTGTGTGGCTGGGGCTGGGACCCTCCCAGGTGACGGGGTGGGGGCTGGGCAGGGCAGGGCAGGGCCAGGAGAGAACACGGATGTGGGAGCCAGCTCTGCCACTGCCTAGCCATGTGGCTTTGTTTAAGTTGCCCTACCTCTTCGAACCTCAAGTGCCCCCTCTGAGAAGTGGGGATAATCCAAACTATCTGACAGGAAGATGTGCAAATGAGCTGGAGGGTGGGGAAAGCGTGCGCCTACCACCATCCCTGTGGCTCTGCCTGTGGGGCACCTCCTGCCAGCAACTGCATGCATGGGCTGATGCCCCGACAGCTCTGAGGACAGGGCTGGGCTGGCATCTGATGAATGAGGGAGGGACCACACCCCAGGACAGCACAGAGCAGGTGCTCAGTGAACCCTGGATGGGGGAAGGAGGGAGGACGGGAAGGCACGATGGGGTTGGGGCCCCCGTGCCCCCGGGGCCTTACTCAGAGAAGCGGTCGTAGAATGGGGAGCGAAGCAGGTAGTAGAGCAGGAGGATGGTCCGGCGCCGCAGCTCCAGCCGCTCCCTCCGGCTCAGGCCCTTCCTGTCGCTCAGGAGGCTCAGGCTGTGGGAGGAGGGGACGCAGTCAGGGCCAGCAACAGGAGGAGCAGGGCCCCTGCCTGCCCAGGTGAGGACAGGTCTGTAGCAGAAAGCCTGGCAGAGGGAGTGGAGCCCCCCAGAGGGGCCCAGGCTCACCTGGTCACGTCCACAACACCAGACAGGAACCAGGGTGTCCACGACCGCTGACCCCAGAGGCCCAGGCTAAGCACTGCCGGCCAAGGCGTCAAGGAGGTCTCCAGCACACCTCCCGCCCCGCCCACTCCCCGTTTGTGCCCGCCCGCGGTGCCGGCCCACCCCGCGCTAAGGATACAGTGCAGCAGGGGCCGGGCAATATACAAGGACTCCGCGATGGTCTCCTGCAGCCCCAGCGGCGTGGGGGTAAGGCTCAGCTCCTCGTGGTGCTGCTGCTGCCGCCCCTCCCGCTGCTGGGGGGCTCCCCAGTGCCTTGAGTGCAGGGAAGGCGCTAGAACACAAGGGCAGCAGATGAGCAGCCAGGCCCAGGCCGGGACAGAAGGGTGGCAGTGATGAAAGCCAGGCCCTCAGGCCCATGCTGACCTCAGCACCGAGGAGCCCAGTCCAGCTGCATCCTCCACTTACTGTTCTGGAGGGTTCGCACGACTCGGTTTGACCGCTTCCCTACATAGGACTGCTCCTGGCTGCCAGGGCTGTGGCCACCATCTAGCAGGGACAGACAGAAGGCCATACTGTCAGAGGGACATGTTTCCAGCGGAGCCTGCAAAGATCATGTGTGCAGTGAATGCTCACAGGCTAAGGGGAGAATGGAGGAGCTTGTTCAGCTGAGTCAAGGACACCGCAGCAGGGGCTGTGGCTCAGCCTGGGACCTGTCCACAGTGGGTAGCATTCTGCAGCCCTCCCTGGCCTGGCAGGGGTCAGCATCACCTGTGACAGATGAGGCAGCCAAGAACCCAGGCTTCCCGCGGACTGGAACAAGAACCACATCTCTGAACCACAGCACCAGAGGGCCCGTATCTTCTCAGTCTTTTGCTTTCAATGTGACCATGAGGGGAAGCAAAGAACTGCCCCCACTCAGGGCCAGGACAGTGAGGCCCAGAAGTCAACAAGTGACGGGCCCAAAGCCCTGAAGGGACAGATCTGCCGGGGGCCCTGCCTCATGAGGCTGTGGCTCTTGATATAGAACCAGGCCCAGAAACAAGGTTGGCAGGACCCCCGTCTCCTGCTGATGCTCGTCCCCTCTTCCTGCAGCCCACAAAACAGAATGAGGACTCTGACATCAGAAGGCCTAAGTTCAAGTTCTGATTCTGCCCCAACCTAATCTTTCTCCTCTCTGTAAAATACAGGGAAATGGGAACAAAGTGAGTTGATGGGGATAGATGTGTCCACAAACAGACAACACTGTCTTCACCCCAGTCAGCTCGCGGTCCACAAATAAGTCCCAGGCCCGTTCCACTCCAGAGCAGGGAAACAGCTTACCCCGGGGCTGTGCCTGGGTCTCCCTGTCCAGTGGAACGATGGGGGGTGAGGTCTGGAGGCCAGCCTTGAACCAGATCAGCAGGAACATCCGTAGTACAGCCCTGGGTTGGGAGTATGGCAGGGCTGGGGGGGGGGGGCGTGGCTAGCCAGCAGGGGGTCAGGGGTGCTCTGCTGAACACCGTCTGTACAGTTGGCCTCGGTTACCCACACCCAGGCCTGCCCTCCACAGTCCCGACATACTTGGCGAGCTGGATGAGGGCGATGACGAGCCAGCGGCCCACTTCGCCCCACACCTTGGCGGCGCCCATCTCCATGAACACCTCCACGCACTCCAGCACGCTCAGCCACGTCAGCAGCTTCTGCTGGGACAGTGACTGCAAGAGCCCCAGGCCAAGAGGTCAGGGGGCTCCTCCTAGTCCCAGGCCCTCCCCCAAGGGGTCTCCTCAGACAGGAGACGTGGATTTTCCCCTTTTCAAGAGTAAGTATGTAGGCCTGAGTAACCCGGGACAGACTACTCTACCTCTCTGAACTCATCTCTTCATGTGAGATGGGGACACTAACACTTTGACATTTCACCTAATGAGATGGCTTGCGCCTCAGATGGACATAGACATATCTCATATTCTATGAGAACATAACATGTGCTACCCATGTGGGCTGGTTGTGACTATTTTGTTCCCAAGTCCCTACGCTTCCCGCCCTCAGGTCCTGGCAGAATTCTTACCATGGGCAACTTTTTCCGCAGCTCCTTCCGTAGGATGCCGTCATTGAGCAACACAAGCAGGTTGGAGGCAGAGTACACTGAGGGGCAGAGTGTGGCCTTGAGAGGTGGGCTCTGCAGCCTCCACCCCCTCACCTTCTCCCCAGAGCTGCAGGGATCAACTGTCACCTTCTGTGCTCAGCCACTCATAGACTATGTGGAAACCAACCTGCCTTCTCGTTCACTTTTCAGAGCTCCACACTCCCCCATCCGGTCAGGTTGGGGGTTGGAGTAAGAAAGGATGGCTTGATCGCAGTGACCAAGAGTGGTCTGGTCTCCAGCTACCCAGAACTGCCCATCGTGCTCCAAACAGCCACAGGGGTGTGTGGTCTCACCTCCTGGCCTTTGCTCTCTCTGCAGCCTGTCCCTGAACGTCTACTCCATCTCCACTTCCTCCTTTCAGGACTGTCCCCTCCAGTGCTCCAGCAAGGACAAACCCTACTGAGGCAGTTACAGTCTGGGGATCCTGGAATCTGGGAGAGCTGGATTTGAATTCTGCTTGTGGGATCATCAGTGGCTGCTCCCTAAACTCACTGAACTTGTCCCCTTACCTGGATACCGAGGATAAGAACAGTACCCACCTCATACGACCGTAGGGAGGATTAACTGGGCAAAGGCAGGATAGGCGCTCAGCCCAGCCGCCTGATCAGTCAAGGTCCCCAGACTTGTCTCTCGACTATGGGGCCACGGAGGGTCCAGAACAGAGGACTTTGGACCACTGTCCCAGTCAGTCACTGCACAGGATGATCTAACGGGAAGCCCAGGACTGCGAGCCGGGGTGGTCACCCCTCTGGGAAGCCTTGCTGGGCCCTCCCGCCCCCCACCCATCCCAGAGCCCGGCTCACCCAGCTCTGACAGCTCGTGCGAATCGGCGAAACGACCTGCGGAGAAAACACAGAGGAGGCGTCGGTGAGCGTTTGCCTCACCCTGCCGCTTCGGGTCCCTGGACGTCCCCTCCCTACGCCCTCCGGGAACCTGGAAGGAACTCCTCAAGCACAGCGATCACTACCCTGACTCCGCAGAGAAGGGAGCCAGTGGGGTCTGAGGTCAGAGCCCCGAAGGGTGGGTCAAAGGTCAGGGTGGCACCTGCCAGAAGGTAACTGAGGCCCCGCACTGCCGTCTCCAGCTGGGCCGTGGCGGCCGGGTGACGAGTCACGTACTCCTGGTAGCGGAGGCCCAGGAGCCGCAGCTTCTCCATCCTGCCCTCTCGACCGACAGGCTCACGGACCGACAGTGCGACTGGCTGCGGCGCCCTGCCTCCTGAGCCCTCCTTCCTGCTTCCGGTCCTAGGCCCGCCTCTCCGCTGCTTAACTTCCGCGGGCCAGAAGAATGGTGACTTGAAGGGCCAGTGAACCACGCTTCACCCCATTTCTTAAATCACCTCCCACTGGGGTAGCGCTTAGCAGCTGCGTGCCTAATCCTTCAGGTCATTGGTTAGCCCACTCTCCGCCCCCGCGCCGCCCTCACTGTCGGGCCCGCTGCTTCCGCCTTCCGGCTCGGCTGCCCTTGCGCCTGCGCAGTGCAGCTCCAGGAACGCCCCCGCGGCAGTCCGAGCAGTTCATTCTAGAGAAGGGACCAGGAGCCTAGAGTCTTTCCAGTAGAACGCCGAAAGGCTCGAACGGGGGGACCGGATTTTAAAGGGCTGGGAGGAAGCGCGCGGAAATCTCCATCAGATCTGGGGAGGCGCGGGGAGAGTTTAAGGACAGTCGGACCGTGTCTCAGCGGGCGCGCGTTTGACCAGTTGCCTCGTCTCTCGTCCCCCACCAGAGGTAGTGCTGGGGAAACTGAGGCAGCGAGGACTCCAGTCTCACACGCAGTCTCGATCCCCTGGCCAGCACCGTTAGTGCCCCGGCTTCGGCCCCAGCTCTCGCATGGACTGTGCCCCCCAAGAGCGCGCACCTGCACGCTCACCTCCGCGGAGAAACCCTGGCCCAGGCTTCTGCTCTCGGCTCGGGGTGACCTTGGTCGGAGTTGCCCTTCTCTGGGTCTCGGGTTTCCCCAGCTGTGAAGTGGTTTGAGAGCACACTTGGTCCTTGAACTCGGGGTCAATCTCAAAGAGCTTTTCGGCCCTCTGATGCACCTCCCGGTCCTCAGCTGCTCCCCAAGGAATGAGGGCGACTCCTGGGGATCGCCTCCCAGGCAGCCTCCCTGGAAGGGGCGGCGGCGGGAGCGGAGCTGCGGGAGGTGGGTGGAAAGGATGCCCCGGGGAGGCAGCCACTGATTGGCTGTGGGGAAAGGGGCGGGGCATGGGTGGGGCCGCGGGGCTGCGCGCTTGGGGCACCCGGCCCGCAGGTTTACGGTACCCTGAGAATAGTAATGCATTGTTTTATCTAATCTCCTCCGCCAGATACTGTCTCCAGACGAGAAAACGATCCGCTTAAGAACGCCCAGTCGAGATTCGAATCCTGGTCTAGTCTGACCACAGAATCCAGGCGTTTTAAGCCACACACCTCACCAGGAAGCCACAGCCCCTCCTTTCACTCCATTGCCCCAGCCTCCTCCCCAGCTTAGTTTCCTTCTGTATCAGGTGGGGAATCATAGCTGCCCTCCCTACTCATGCCAAAGAATGCACACCCAGGGAGATGTGTCCAGGGGCCTCAGGGGAGGCAAAGTTCTTGGAGAACAGAGGAGATGGTCGTGGGCATTACCAACATCATTTCTCACCACCTCCTGGGTGCCAGGCTCACTCACAGTTGACTCCTTCTAGCAACCTTGCCAGATTGCCAAGAATCCCTTTTCACAGATGGGGACTAAGAGGCCCTAGGACAGGAAAGGACTTGTCCCAGGTCACACAGCATGGCCTGGGCCAAACAGACTACAATGCAGATGTCCCATGGCAGTACCCTCTCTCCTACTGCCTACGGCCCAGAAGAGCAGTGACATGTTGAGGCCACTGGGCCGTGAGTCAAGCTGGCAACTGGGATTAAGCCCAGGGCTCAGGGCATTTGGCATGGGGCTCTTTCTCCCTTCCTCCCTCCACCCCACCATCTTAATGAACTTGTTCCGCAAACCTCACCAGTGGGGACTCCTCCAGCCCCTCCCTCTGCAGCTGTGGAGAGCGAGAGCGTGAGGAGGGGGAGCATGAGGGCTCTCTGGCATTCCCAGGGCTGGTGGTCTTGTGCTTCTGGGGAGGAGAGAGGCATGAAGGACAGAGGAGCAGCCTCTCCTAGACAGAATACCAGGGGCGCTGGGGCTGGAGCCTGTTTCCCTTCCCTCCTTCCGGACTGGGAGGGGATCATGGCCCCAGCCAGGCTGGAAGCAGCAGGGCTCCCTGAATTTCCTCTCCAGATTCTAGGCCCGATTAGGTCCCAGAGACAAAGAGTGGCCGTGTGTGCAGGAGGCGCCTGGGGCGGCCTCTCCCTGCTGGGCCCCTGCCTGGATTTGGTCACCTGGCTGGGCTGGAAGGGCCTCTGAACAGGTTGGGTCAGATCCTCCCTCCTTCAGTCTGCCCCGAGCCACAGGAGAAGAGAGCTACACCAGCCCAACAGGTATAGTTGAGGACACTGAGGCCCAGAGAGGGGGCCTGACTGGTCCAAGGTCACACAGCAGTCCTGGGCAGAGCTGGGCCAAACCAGCCCTCAGGCCTAGAAGACCAGCACCCTTTCATATGCCCATACCTGTATCCCTTTCCCCCTTCAGGCCCCAGAAGAACCTCTTGGAGGCCCAGCAGGTATCTTGACACCTCAGTTTCCCGTGAGTGGTAAGGCTGGGCGAGGGATGGGGCCAGCATTGAGTGACCACAGTCACTCTGCAGACCCAGCTCCCGGAACAAACTCCTTGGCCAGGCCCTGACTGTGTGCCCCACCTGCTCCCTCACATTTAATCCCCCCAGACAGTCTCTGTTGAGGGTCTTGGGGAAGGATTTGCCCAACTCCAGCCTAGAGATGAGGGTCAGGGGGGCTGGAGGTTCAAAACTCCAGAGGCCTGGGTGACCCCTGCATTCCCTCATCTCTCAGTTCCCAGATGTACAAGGAGCCGCCATCAGTCTCCATGGCAACCACTGCTCCTGGCCTCCAAAGGCCCAAAACCTTCCTTGCAGACCCCCATCTCCCAGAGAAAGGCATCCTAGCCTCTCGGAGGAGGAGACTTGGGGGTCTCAGGCTGAGCTGCTTTGCCACAGCTTATTCAGGGGTTGGGGCCTCTCAGGCCCTCACTTTTTACAGCTGGAAATTGGGCTGAAGATATAGCCTGAGCCCCTTCCTAGGTCACGGCGAGGCCCAGGGAGTCTCATCCACTTTCAGCACATACTTACTAAGCACTGGGTATGCACCAGGCCCTGGTTGAGAGCTGGGGACCCAGACTATAAACAAGTCAACAAGGTCAACTTGCCCAGAGTGCTAGAAGAAAATAAACCAAGGGATGTGGAAGGAGGAGCTGGCCTCCTGAGAATCTGGCAGAATCTAGGCAGAAGGAACATTAAGGGCAAGTCCTGGGGCAGCGTAAACTTTGCAGGGTAGAGCCTGGGGGAAAGAGCCAGAGGGTGTTCTAACAGGTCACTTCACCTCTGGGAGGGAATAAAGCCTGTGTCACAGGACTGACGTGGGGGTTCACTGAGATGAGGCTACAGAACCTCAGCACAGGGCCTGGCACGGAGCACATGCGCTCGATCACCCATGGCTGTTCTTGTTCACGGTCTAGAGAGCCCGCCACCCCCTGCAGGGTAGAGGCCAGGCTGGGGCCTGCGGTGGGGTGCGAGGGAGGCGGGGGAAGAGACCCAGGCCGGGGGCCGGGCACAATCGCGACGGTCTAAACAAGTGTGGGGGATCCCCGCCTTGCCCAGGCCTCCCGCATCCGGGAGGCCCCTCGCCGGCTCCCGGGCAGGAGGCGACCTTCACAAGGCCGCTTTGTCCGGGCGCGCCGGGGCCGCCGCCGGGCCCAGTCGGGCCACCTGGACTGAGCAGGGGTGGAGCGGACGGGAGCGAGGAGGAAAGCAGGGCCTCCAGGTGCTCCACGGCTCCGCCGACCCCTCCTCCTGTCCCCAGAGCAGGTGTCCCCGACTCCCGCGGCCCAGAATTCCAGCCCCCTCCTCCTTACTCCGGCTGTCCCTTTGATCCCGGGCCAGGGGTCACGGGCCCCTCCCCCGGGTGGGGAGTTAAGGGAGGAGATGGGGCGGCAGAGCAGGGAAGAGGGGGATGGGCTCAGAGCAGGTAGCGGGGACTGGGCCTTCCTGAGTGGCTGCCCCCGCGCCCTCCAGGCATCTTGGGGGTTCCCGGGGTTCCTAGCTGCTGGGGGGACCGTCGGATGCCGGGGCAGGGGGCGGGGCCAGGCTCCCAGGGGTCTCCCCGCCCCTTCGGGCTCAGCCAAGCGGAGGTGAAACCTGAACCCAGGTTGGGGGCGGGGCTGGCTCCTGCTCGGACGGGGCCGGCCTGCGCCTCCAACCCAGCTTTCCCCGCACCCCGGCCGGCTTCTGGAAGAGTAAGGTCGGGGTCCCCGAGCCGCTGGAGCAGGTGAGGGGGGCGACTCCGCGCTGGAGGGAGGACCGGGCGGCCGTCGGGCCCCGCCGCCCAAGGCTGACCCTCCTCCCCCGCTTCCCGGTCCCCAGGGCCCGCGATGGAGCCCGCAGCCCGGGGTCGCGCCCCGCCCTGAGCGCCCCCGCAGGCGGCCATGCTGCCCCGAGGGCGCCCCCGGGCGCTGGGGGCCGCCGCGGTGCTGCTGCTGCTGCTGCTGCTGCTCCTCGGAATCTTCCAGTTCGGCGGGGACCTGGAGCGTGAGCGCCGCGGGCAGGGAGGCGAGCGGGAGGGCCCGGGATCCTGCCCCCGCGCGCTGACGCCACGTGTCCCCCCAGACGGCCGGCCGCGGGGGGCTGCTGCCCTCGACGGAGCCCCGCCGGCGGACCCCGGGGGCCACAACCGCTCGGACTGCGTCCCGCCGCGGCCGCTGCCGCCCAAGTGCGAGGTAGGTGCGCGGCCCCTGGCGGCGGGAATCCCGGGGGCGCGCGTCCCCACCCGGCCACCTGGGCACCTGTGGGAATCCCAACACCTGGCGTCCGCGCCGGCACCGACCAGCCAGCTGGGGGCGCCTCGGTTCGCGCATCCCCCGAGCCCGGCCTAATTTTCCCCACTTGTGAATGAGGGGGATGGACCCCTGCCCCGCTCCCCGCCCCCTTCCCTAGCTCTGATGCCGGGTGGCGCTACGCTGCCCTAGGCCAGGCCAGCCCAACAGGGTCCTCCCCGTCTAATGGAGGAGGGGGCTGCTGCCGACCTCGGTGTCCCCTCCGCAGCTCTTGCACGTGGCCATCGTGTGCGCGGGACATAACTCCAGCCGGGACGTCATCACCCTGGTGAAGTCTGTCCTCTTCTACAGGTACAGCCAAGTGGCAGAGGGGAGGTTCTGGAGTGGGGAAGGGAACAAAGTCTTGGGCAGGATCTCAGAGCCCCAGCTTCCCCCATCTGTGACATGGGGACAATGTCCCCTTCCTCCCTTGAAGGTGGTTGGAGGAATATCCTGCCCTGGGTATGAAACAGCTCTTCACAGAACTTGGTGCTTCCACCTCTGAGCTCCTCGGGGTGGGGCTTGTCCCATGTTGTTCCTTCTGGGGCCTATCAACCTTCCTCCTCTGTCCTCCTCAAAGGAAAAACCCGCTGCACCTCCACTTGGTGACTGATGCCGTGGCCAGGAGCATCCTGGAGATGCTTTTCCACACATGGATGGTGCCCGCCGTCCGGGTCAGCTTCTACGACGCCGATGAGCTCAAGGCAGGAGCCCCGGCCCTTCTGCACCCCTCCCCAGTCCTCTCCTTCCTCCCAGGGTGTGGGGGGCAGGGGGAGGAGAGGTTAGACTGCCCGGGACCCCCAGTCCCATCACACCTACTGAAGCTCAAGTCCCTCACCCCTCCTGGGGCTGACCCCTTCCCCCATGTCACCCTGATGTGTTCTGGCACTCCTGGGCCCTTCTCTGCCAGGGTCATGCCCTGTCCTTCCCGCTCACAGCCCCAGGTCTCCTGGATCCCCAACAAGCACTACTCTGGCCTCTACGGGCTAATGAAGCTAGTGCTGCCGGGCACCCTGCCCCTTGACCTGGCCCGTGTCATTGTGCTGGACACAGATGTCACCTTCGCCTCTGACATCGCAGAGCTCTGGGCACTTTTTGCTCACTTTTCTGGTGAGAGGCCTGGGACCCCACCCGCCCCAGCCAGCCCCCCTCTCTGGCCCATGCTGGTCCCCGTGTGGCCCAGCCCTGAGCTGAAGTCCTGTGGCAGCCTCAGGCAGCCCCCTCGTGCCCTCCCCTCCCAGACGAGCAGGCGATCGGTCTCGTGGAGAACCAGAGCGACTGGTACCTGGGCAACCTCTGGAGGAACCACAGGCCCTGGCCTGCCTTGGGCCGGGGCTTCAACACAGGTGGGGACAGTGGAGGGGGAGGCAGGAGGAGTGGCCACTGGTCCTCGGGCCCCAGGGACTGGGCAGGACACAGAATGCTAGGACCCCCCCCCCCCCCCAGAAGAATAGTGCTGAGAAAGAACTCTGGGAGGACAGCCAGAAAACAGTTCCGACCTTGGCTGAACATACTGGATGACTTTGGTCAAGTCACTGGGTCCCTCCGAGCCTCAGTTTTCTCATCCATTAAATGGGGATGATTTTACGAGCCCTGGGATCACCGAGTGGGAGAAGATGGCTGTGGAGATGCTCTGTGAGCTGTGCCGCACCTCCCCTCACCCCCAAGAGGATCGACTGTGGACATAGTCCATCCTCACGTGTGAACAGTCAGAAAATACCAACAAGTCAAAAAATAAACATGCGAAAGACACCTTCATGGCCACTGGCCCCAGGAGCTGGGTTGTCCCTGGTGGGCATGACAACCTCTCTCCGTGGGCAGGCGTGATCCTCCTGCGGCTGGACCGACTCCGGCAGGCTGGCTGGGAGCAGATGTGGAGGCTGACGACTAAGCAGGAGCTTCTCACCCTGCCCGCCACCTCGCTGGCCGACCAGGTCTGGGGGAGCCTTCGAAAGGGGGTGTGGGGCAGGCTCGGGCCGAAGTGTGATGGCTGTCTCTGCCCAGGACATCTTCAATGCCATCATCAAGGAGCACCCGGGGCTGGTGCAGCCCCTGCCCTGTGTCTGGAACGTGCAGCTGTCGGACCACACGCTGGCCGAGCGCTGCTACTCGGAGGCGGCTGACCTCAAAGTGAGCGGGGCGGGGGGCTGAGTGGTGGTGGTGGGCCAAGGATGGGGACTCCTGCTCCCTGCTCCCATCCCCCCACCGACACCCTCCCGGGTCCCAGGTGATCCACTGGAACTCACCAAAGAAGCTGCGCGTGAAGAACAAGCACGTGGAATTCTTCCGCAACCTCTACCTGACCTTCCTGGAGTACGATGGGAACCTGCTGCGGAGAGAGCTCTTTGGGTGCCCCAGCCTGCCCCCGCCTGGGGCCGAGCAGGTGAGAGGGAGCCCGCGAGAGGCTCTGCCCGTCTCTGCTCTGCCGGACCTGGCCTGGTCCGGGACTGGTCCTCCCGCCCCAGCCCTGCTCCTCCTCTCCCCTCGCCCCCAGCTGCAGCGGGCGCTGGCGCAGCTCGACGAGGAGGACGCCTGCTTCGAATTCCGGCAGCAGCAGCTCACCGTGCACCGTGTGCACATCACCTTCTTGCCCCATGAGCCACCGCCTGCCCGGCCCCACGACGTGACCCTGGTGGCCCAGCTTTCCATGGACCGGTGAGGGTGCCGAGAACAGTCCTGGGGAGCACGGCCTGGGCTGGGACTGGGAATTTCGAGAGGAGGGTTTCATTTGGTAGAAGGAAGAGCTGTCCCTGCCTGAGGCTGTCCCTTGAGGAATTCCAGAAGTTGGAGACACTGGATGTGGTGGAAAGAGCCTTGTGCTTTGGGAGTCCTTCAGGTGCCGGGAACTGCCCCTCTGTAGTCATGGGACCACGGGCAAGTCTTAATCTCTCTGGCCCTCAGTTTTTTCTCATCTGTCAATGAGAAAAGTACCCACCTTGTGGGGTGGTTGAGAAGATTCCATGAGACCGGCTCAGGAAGTCACAGGAGGGGGTGTCCGCAGCAGCGAACCCGGGGAGGTGTTCCGGCCCTCCTTGGGCTGACCGCCCCCCTCACCCCAGGCTGCAGATGCTGGAAGCCCTGTGCAGGCACTGGCCGGGCCCCATGAGCCTGGCCTTGTACCTGACAGATGCAGAGGCCCAGCAGTTCCTGCGTTTCGTCGAGGCCTCGGCGGTGCTCTCCGCCCGGCATGATGTGGCCTACCACGTGGTGTACAGGGAGGGTCCCCTGTACCCCGTCAACCAGCTTCGCAACGTGGCCTTGGCCCAGGCCCTCACCCCTTATGTGTTCCTCAGTGACATTGACTTCCTGCCTGCCTACTCCCTCTATGACTGCCTCAGGTGGGCCTGAGGGGAGTGAGGACGGTGTATTGGGGGCGTGGACAGGGTGGGCGCACCAGCGGGACCCTGGGTGGCGTGTCCTTGCTCCTTTCTGGGCCTCAGTGTCCTCTGTGAAATGGGGTTGCATTAGGGCAGGGGAGCCACAGGAGGGTAGGGGGACCAGGATCTGCTTCCCCCAGCAGCTCCACTGTGTCTGCCTTCTACAGGGTGTCAGGGTCAGCTGCCCCTTGCAAGTTGGGTCCTGTGGCCCCGTGCTGGAGGCAGGGCCTTCCCTCTTCCCTCCTGTTCATGGGGCTCCCTCCGCAGGGCCTCCATCGAGCAGCTCGAGCTGGGCAGCAGGAAGAAGGCGGCTCTGGTGGTGCCAGCATTCGAGACCCTGCACTACCGCTTCAGCTTCCCCAGTTCCAAGGCCGAACTGCTGGCCTTGCTGGACGCCGGCTCTCTCTACACCTTCAGGTAGGAGAGGCCACTGCCCAGCCCTGCTCCGTTCCCCACGCCGGCCCCCACCACCCACGAGCTCCCAGCCTCAGCCTGGCTCCCCGCCCTCCCCTGCTCCACAGGTACCACGAGTGGCCCCGGGGTCACGCGCCCACAGACTACGCCCGCTGGCGGGAGGCTCAGGCCCCCTACCGTGTGCACTGGACAGCCGACTATGAGCCCTACGTGGTGGTGCCACGTGACTGTCCCCGCTACGACCCCCGCTTTGTGGGCTTTGGCTGGAACAAGGTGGCCCACATCGTGGAGCTGGATGCACAGGTGAGGGGGCGCCTTGCTGCCTCCAGTTTCACTTTGAATACTTCCAGGCCCGGGGAGCTCACTACGCCTCAGTGTGCTGCACTGCACCATTAGGTGGCACTACCAGAACTGTAGAACTAAAATCATCTGCCCTTGGGCCCTGGCTTTGGCTCCTAGGAGCTATGGAATAAGCCTGCCCTCATCTCCCAGAGCTGCGGTCCTCCCCCAGCCCAGGCAATGACCGTCGGCCTGTCCCCACCCCGCAGGAGTATGAGCTCCTGGTGCTGCCCGAGGCCTTCGCCATCCACCTGCCGCACGCCCCGAGCCGCGACATCTCCCGCTTCCGCTCCAGCCCCACCTATCGGGGCTGCCTGCAGGCCCTCAAGGACGAGTTTCTCCAGGACTTGTCCCGCCACCACGGGGCTGCTGCCCTCAAATACCTCACAGCCCTGCAGCAGCCCCGAGGCCCTGCCGCCTGACCCCTGGGCGGCCCACCCCTGCCCCTCGCCTCGGCCCTCACACAGTCCCTGCAGACACTGGAGCAACCGCGCCGCCCCTCCCACCTCCCGCTATTTAAATTATTTAAGGTCTCTGTGGGAAGGGCTGTGGTGGAGCACCTGTGGGGTGGGTCCTGGCGGCCCCCCCTGCTGCTATCTATGGCTGGGGTCTAGCGTCCCTCTGCCCCAGCTGGTTTGGGGCTGGTTCCCCCATCAACGGTACATCCTTTTTTCATAATTAAAGTTTTAAAAGCTCCTTTTCACGTTCCTCCTGGTTTGGGGCATGAGGGCGTCAGCAAGGCCAGGGACGAGCCCGGGGACATGCAGAGAGTCACAGGAGGACCTGGCCCTCCCCGGAGGCCAGGGCTGGAGTGTCTCGCCCACCCTCCCCTGCCCCAAACCGGACACCATGAGGCCGAGAGGCTTTATTTGGCTTTATTTAGTAAAATGTTAAAATAAATAAATACAAATTGATCAGCTGCTCTGTATCCCCCCCACCCCCTCAAAACAAAAATCAAACGAACAGAAACAAAAACTCTGAAGCACAAAACTCCAAATACAAGTTCTACCAAGACTGAAATCACAAAGGGCGTGGACAAGAGACAGGATTGGGGGCTGGCTGGCTCCCTTCTGCTCGGCGCTCGCTGACCCCTGGCTGCCCGTCCTGTCCTGCCTGACTGCAGCTTACCCTGGGCTGAGGACCCAGCGACATGGGAGAGAGATGCGGGGGCCCCAGGCTGCTGTGGGGGACGGCAGGGCCCTCGGGGAGCAGGGCCTTGTGGGAGGGCGAGCAAAGGGGCATTTGTGAGCCCTGCCCTCCCTCTACTTTTAAGAGTTCTACCCCGGCTCTCTGGAGAGGGTAACCTCCGGCCTCCTCCCCTTCGCTCTTCGGGAAGGCCAGAGGAATCCTCCCAGGGGCCACCCCGTCCCTTGGAGAGGAGCTGACACTGAGGACAGCTGTAAGTCAGGGAGAGAATGGGTCTCCTGTTTCCTGCCAAGGGTGCCCAGCTGAGGGGTGGGGGTCGTTTACACAGAGCGAAGTTGCCTCCATCCAGAAGAAGCCAGGGAATCTGGAGAACCCAGGGCCTGGAAAATGCAGCTGGGCCACCATCCATCCAACTATCGAAGAGCCTGTTGCCCCTGGGCTAAAAGTCTCCTAAATTAAGCCCTTTGGATAAAGAAGAAAGAAAGACCACATCCTAAAATGGAGTGAAGGGAGGGAACCACTAAGAGAGTGTGTGTGAGTTGGGAGTGGGGGCCCACGGAGGCTCTGCTGGCCCCAAGAGGACGGGTCAGAGATAGCTGGAGAGGCGACTGTACACGCAGACAGGACAGCGGGAAACACGGTCGCCCCGCCTATGGGAGAGGCGTGGGGGAGCAGTCGCGCCCATTCCCGCAGCCTGCTGAGCCTGAGCCACGAAGCAGCAGGGACAGAGGCGGGCCCCTGCAGAAGTGGGGCACTCAAGACGGCGCCGGCCGAGGCCGTCGGGCCAGGCTGCAGGCCCCACACGGGTAAGGCCCCGCACACCCAGCAGGCCTGCCCCAAAGGGCCTGAGAAGGAAGGAAGAGAGCAGAACTCCGGGTGAGCTCAGCGGAGGTGAGACAAGACCCAGCAGGCTCCACGAAGGAGAAAGGACCTCCTGGCGGCATTCGCAAGAATGTGAGCGGGAAGGTGACAGCGACAGGGCGCCAGGGCACAGCGCCTGAGCCGAGGGACTGACAAGGGCCTCCTGTCCCAGACCAGCTGCCCCCGGCCTCTGAAGGGTCTGTCGGCAGCTGGACTATAGGGAAAGAGCAGCAGAGGGGGAGGAGGGAGAGGGAGGAGGAGGCACCTGGTGGGGGGGGGCAGGGGGGGCGTTGTGTGTGTCTCGGGGGGTCACAGGCATCCACAGGTCCGGGGGGGACAGAGAGAGAGTTCTCTCGGCAGGACTGTGAAGGAAAAGGAGACTGGATGACCAGGTCTTTTCTTGGCAGTAAGGAGTGTTCTGGAATTTGAGTCCAGAATGCGGCTTTGGGGGCAGGGTTGCATTCTGTACTCCATACTGACTGACTTGCAAAACAGCTTGTGTCTGAACATTAAGAATCCTGATCTCAACCCTATGCGAGGTCAGAAGGTGACCACACATGGCAGCAGGTGAAACCGGGTCAATTCCTAGCCTTGTCCCCTCCCCCGAGGACCCTCAGCCAGCTCCTCTCTGAGCAAAGGCCTCTAGTGATGACAGTTTCCCAACTTCCTTCAAGAAAAGATAGGTGTCGTGTGGCAACTCCCGGCCTCCGGCCCAGACAAGTCAGATGGGAGAGCTCTAAGACGGCGGACGGCATGCCGCTGGGCTCGGAACCCCTGCCAACCATTCCTCCGACTAGTCCAGGCACCTCCACGGCTCCCTGACTAGACATAGCACCTTGGTTTCTGCAAGAGGAAAGGGAGCTCCTCTCTGCCCCCTCAGGCAACCTGGCAGCCTGGCCTGACTCTGAGGCCTGTGTAGTCACTCTTAGTCCCCTCTTCTAACATCCCGGGGAACAGGCATGGAAATGGCTGATAGAGATAAGACACGTTGTACTTAAGAAGCGTCTCTCTCTGCCGCAGCTGCTTTCAGGATCCATCTTTGTCCCTCTGGGCCCAAGTGGGTGAGGGAGAAACTAATGGGACCTTTGCTGCCCCTCCCAGACTCTGACCGTTACAGGGCACGGGGTGGACTTGCAAGAGAGGTTCTGGGAGGGCCAGGGAGCAGAGCTTTTCCGCCTCCCTCTGTCGGCCAGGCATGCGCCAGGGCAAAGGTCTCCAGTGGGAGCACACACCTGACAAGACTTATCTCCCACAAGGCAAGATGACAGAAATGGTCCGAGCCTTTCAGAACCCTGGTTCTCTCAAGAAGGAGCCAGGCCAAGCCAAGGCAAGCACAAAGATTCCAGCCGCAGGTCACCTAGGAAGCTCGTGGGTGGGCAGAGCGGAGTCAACTCCATGTCTGGTGCCTGGAGCCAACAGGCAGAGAAAGCGGCTGGAGATTCAGACCTCTCTTCAAAGGCAAGGCAGACAAAAAGGCCGCCGGGGGGCTCTCTGAGACCACATGCGCCCTCCAGCCATCTCACTGGTTCTTCGTAAGCACCAACCACTGACGCAGCCAGCCTGCCCCTGCACCCTCCCACCAGGCCAGGACGCAGGCACCCATGAGCGTCACTGGCCCTTTCCTTCCAAGTTGTCCCCCAAGCACTCCTAATGCTGGTGGCTGAAAGAGCGAGAGCAGCACCAAAGGAAGGGATCTTATTGAGGCACCAGCCTTTTGCTCTAGCAAAATCCGCGGAGACAACAGGTAGGGCCCTGATAACCGTCCACACTCCATCTGGGCTTCAAGAACACGAACGCGGATCCCTGCGCCAAGAAGAGAGGACAGTCTTTTCTGAGCAGGGGAGAATGGCGGGGGAGTTCTGCCCGGCCCTTAGGGCTGCAGCCGCCCTGAGGACAGCATCACGGAGACTAGCCCACCAGTCTTGAGACACAAACACAGCAAAATGTCATCATGATCAGCAGGTTCTGTGCTAAAAAAGTATAACTACACAGCATTTTCTCCAGTTCTGACACCTTTTTAATAGAAATCACTGTTTTTAGGAAACAAATAGCACTTTTGTAATTTTTTTTTTTTTACAATGTTTCTTACCTTGATCTTAATTTCAGTAACACTAGGAAGACCTCAATATCTTTTATTTTCTTTTTTAATTAAAAAAAAAAGTTGTTGTTGTTGTTTCCCCCAGATACAAAGATTTTTGCCCTTGCATAAAAAACAGTGCCCCGGACGCTGACACAAGGACTCACACTCACTGACCTCACTGACACTAGGACGCTAGTCTACCATGCACGGTCTCGACTACCCTTGACTGCACTGTCAGCCTGAAAAAACAGCTTTTCTATTCCTTACTTTAGTTTTTGTTACCAAAAAAGTAAAATAAACGACAAAATAAAACCTTTTTGTAAAGAAAAAAGAATAAAAACAAAAATTAAAAAAAAAAAGAGCGGAAAGAAACGTCTCCATTGGATTCACACACACCTGGGTCGCGTGCCGCTTTGCTCAGGATTTTCTCTTATAAATAGAGAAAAGGGATGGAGCTTGTTTTCAAGTAACATCATTGATCCACCGTTTTTCCTTCCTGGACACACACCGCCTTCCTCCCTGCCCCGGGCAAGGGCCAGCCGAGGCCCGCTCTGCTCGTTCTTGGAGAGGGCAGGGAACCGGGTCGTCCACAGGGACGCGCACCAGTTTGCCAAAGCGGGGAAAGAACACGGGGAGCGGTGGGGCGCCCGCGGCGGGGGCGGAGTGCTCGGGAGAAGACCCCGGTGGCCGTTCTCGGTGTCCATCTCTCCGTGCACTGTGCCCCACCCCAGACAATAGGAAATACTGCTATTTGATATACTTTTCCCACCCTGGCTCCCTCCCATTCCCTCCCCATCCCTCCTCTGGGCACTGGGGTTGGTTAAATCTCGATTTCCTTTTTTTGGTTTTATAGTAATGAAAGTTTAGAAACAGGAAAGCCCACACACTCTTTGGACTTGTCTTCTCTACCTAAACAAACGGCTCGGCAAATAAGGATCTGAAACCTGCTCTCCTCCCTCCGCCCGTCCCTGCTCCCCACCCAACAAAATAAAAACGACCCCATCGTGGCTGTGGAGGCTGCTGCAGGCACACACTGGTGTATAATAGAGAGAGTAAATATATTATTTCACTTGGCATGGTGCTGGCAAAGAACCTCCAGCTGGCACTATTTCATGTAACATGGTCCAACCTTTGCATGTACACACAGAATAAGAAGGATCAATTGGCAAACTCTGGTGCCACCTGGCACAAGCATCTTCTCTCTCTCTGGAACCAAAGAACCAAAAGAATTCTGTACTTTCCAGAAGAAATCCGGCTTTGCTTTTCTAGAGTCTTCAGTGTTTTGCTCTCCTGGCCGCCGGGATCCCGTGGCTTCTCCTCAAGGGGCTCTGTTATTTAGTCTCTTCCCCCTGGTTACAGTTCACTGTGCAGCTCTGGGAGGAGGGGGACGGGGCCGGTGTGGAGGGGGCGGCGCTGGCAGGGGGGGTGCAGTCCGGGCCGTTGGAGAGGGCCCCCACAGCGGCCTCAGAGTCTACAGGTTTGGAGAGGTCGATGCCGTGGATGAGGCGGATCAGCTGCTTTACCTTCTCCAGGGAGCTGTGCATCTCCTTCTGCCGGGCCAGGATGGTGTTCTTCATTTCCATGCATTTCTGCAGCAAAGGAGAGGGGCAGGGCCCTGAGCCTCAGCTTTCCTGAGAGACCTGGTGGCCCTCTCCAGGTAAAAGAAACCCACTGGCTGGTGTGCAGCCCCCAGACCTTGTTCTGCCCACACCGGAGTGGGTGCTACCACCCAGGGGAATCAGGAGGCCCGAGAGGCAAGAGAGGGGGGCAACTGAGTGGTCTAAAAGCCAACTCAACTTGACGTCGGGACTTAAAACCAAACGTGAGTTACCACTATGACACTAGGAAATAAGAGTCATTTTAAAGACAGTTCCCACAGCTGTGCTGGAGTGGTTCGGGCAGCTTTGGGTATGCTGCTGCCATGCCAATGGGTGCTATTGCGTTCTGGACTGGACTGAGCTTTCCAGGGTAGAAAATGAGCCAGTGGCACGTGGATTCAATCTGAGGGCCTTCTGAGGGTCATTCGGTCGGCGGAATTTAGAGGCAGGGCCTGGGGCAGGACAGTGACTTAGGAGAATCAAAGACTGCAGCCAACAGAACCCCTTCTGCTCGGTCACAGACTTGTAGGCTTTGCCCTTCTGCCCTCGGCCTCCCAGGCCTGTTGGCTGTTCTAGGCAGGGAGAGAGATGTGAACCCCGCATGCCACAGGCACTATGGTGAGAGGGACAGAGCAGGTGATGGGCCAGCTCAACTGCCACCAAGTCCAGGGCACCACCTGGTGTCCGTGAGGGCTGAGGCCACCTCACTAAACAAGGGGGACCTACTCAACACAAAGAAAACGTGCTCCTGTCGGGAGGATCCTCAGAATCCCTGTGCAAATACAACCCCCTTTCACCTGGACAGGCCGGCCCGGGCAGTATTTACTTCCAGTGCTCGTCTCTAGAAACCCCTCTTCCCCAGGCCGGTCAGGAAAACCTGGAAATGCACTCGGCACGTGTGGAAGAAAGGGCAGAGGGACGAGCCGTGTGGATGGACCCATTGTCCGGGGCGGCTAGAAAGAATCATCCTCGGGGCCCTGGTCTGTGTCTGTGCAGCATCAGGCGAGGCCCCACGCTCTGCCCAAGCACACGCAGGAAGGCACGGGGTGGAGGCTGCGTTGCTGTAGGTGCTCCTTTCCCTCTTCAGCCTGGAGACTGAAAATCCTCTCAGATCAAAGCCAAGAGGATGTTCCAGAGCTTGGCCAAGGCACCATGTACCAATGGCCCCCTGTACCTGGCAGACTTCACATCCGCCCGTGACGCGTGTTAACGAGCTGAAGGACCTGACTCCGCCCTTGGGAGCCGCATGTCCTGCTGTGTACACAGAAGGTTCCGGACCTCCACACCTCTCACTGAGGGAGGAGGCTTACTTACACTTATGGAGTTGCTGAGCTGTTTCACCTTCTGTTCGAGGTGTTCTCGCTCTTGTTTTAAATCTGAGCTCCATTTAAGTAATTTCTGTTTCTCTTCTTCTTTTGCTGAAAAAAAAAAAAAAGGGACTGTTTTTAACAATAAATTCTTCGAGCATGCCACCGTTTTCAGAACGCTTGCCAAAGAATACATTTTTCCCAAAGCTCCCCCTGGGCCGCAGAGCCAGTGCACAGAACCTGCCCACCTGGACTCTGCCTTGTTGGATGTATAGGGACGCTAAGGACATGCCAATGGCCTGGGCCTGGCTTTACGTAAATAAGACGGCACTGCTCACTCTTCCTCACCACAGGACTACACAAACAGTTCACTTCACTCAGTAAAAGCTTTTCATTTTTAACTTTAAATCCCCTTTTGAAAAAAAAAAATACTGCCTTCCAGTACTTCTCCTTTTTTTTTTTTAAACAAGGGGAGGCTTACACAAGAGAGGGTATGGGTCATTCCTTACCTGCTTTGTAGGCGATATAGGAATGAACAATTGCTAGAGTTCCGGGCCATGGAATTGCTTCTTCCTTCTTCAGCATCTGAAAAGGTTTTTAGAATTTTACCTTAAGAAGGAGGTATGAACATGCATCCCCTGTGTAATAACAAGCAAGTGAGTCTGTAGCTACTGGCAGACAAAATCCAGGAAGGATTTATGGTGGCAGTATTGCCAAACCCTGGTCTGTAGTTTCTGGACTACGAAGGTGCAGATATCAGCCTGAGAGGAAGGTACAACCGCAGGAAGAGCCGAGCCACCTGAGCCCTGGCTTAGAGAGAGGCGAGGGCTCGGCTGGACATTCCTCCCTTTTCACACGTGCCACACGACCCCCAACCACTTCCCCACGGCCAGAACCACCGGCACACAGCTGCAAGTCTGCGGGGTGGCAGCAGCCACTGGCAGCTTCGTCCTTGACCTGACACAGGCTGCCTGGCTCAACTTTAGCTTTGTTATGTCTCTCAAAGACAGCCTGACCGGGCAAATTAAACATCAGTTCCAAATACTGAAGTACAACCTAGACCCTGTGGTAGAAAATGACCAGAGGGTCACAAAGCAGCAGCAGGAAGAGAACAGAGAGAAAACTGTGTCTACTAATTACATCACCAAGATTAAAAGGGGAAACCGGAATTCTCTCAAGTCAGGGTTCCAAAGATCTCAGCAGCACCCCCAAGCTTGCTGAGCTACCGGCCTTATTTATTTATTATTTACACTTCGCCTACTTCCAAAAAAGACTTGAGACAGCTTATAATAAAAACATAAAGATACATGGATAGTTGAGAAAAAGCGATCAGAAACTAAACAGAGAAGGAGGGAAGAGGCTGGGACAGTTAATAACATGTTTGCCTTTCAAGTCTGTGAAGTATTAAGACAGCACTTCACAGTTAGTTCTCCGATCCCGACGACAACACAGGTGAAAAGTGAAACTGTTGTTATTTGAATTAAACACTCAATTGGGCACTTTCTTCCCAAGATTTTATTTCCAAGGAAGAGTTTCAAAACCACACACTGGGTGTGGACCATTCTTAGAGAAAGAGGCAAGTCTTAGGGACTTTTAAGGGGCAGCAAGGTAATGAGAGGATAATTTCAAATAAAGGAGGTTAGGGTGTCTCCACGTGTGCACGGGTCGCCACCTCACGCGTATGACTGAGAACCTCTGAGAGGACGCACGCTGCGCGCGGGAGCGCTGTGCTGTGCACAGGGCAGACGCAGCCGGGAGAACCACCCAGAGAGGGACGAGACCTCTGAGCTCTGAGGGGAAAGGACGCACTCCTGACCGCGCTGTCTTTCTCCTCCTGGGCCCCTCGCCTGCCTGACCCCCCCATGGTACCTGGTCCTGACATCTGGGACAGATCCACATGCCCTTGGGAATCGTTTTCAGAGGAGGGTCTAAGCAGTCCAGATGATACACACGGGAACACGTGTCACACATCAGCAACTGGCCACTTTTTCTGCAAACGCTGCAAAAATCCTCATGGATGTCACCCTATGAAATTGAGAGGAAAGGTAAGAGAGGACAAAAAAGGTAAAATTTGAATGTTAACATGCACATTCTGGATACATATAAATGTTTCAGGACAATCAGCTGTGCTCGTCCAACACGTTATAAAAGTGTTCAAGGAAAGTAAGAATTACCAATGGCACAAGCCCCCGCATGCTCCTTATAGCTGAGGTTCCCTGGCGGGGACAGTATTCTTAATTTTAAAGTAGAGTTTACAGGAAAGCTCTGTCGTCACCTAGGCCAAAATTAACTTTACAGGTGATAGCTCAGCATTTGTTATGTTTTGGTAGAGTCCAGCCCACAAATCAGAAAGTTTAAAGACACTGAAATCCATTCATCAAAGTGTTCCAAACAATTCTCATGATCTGTCGTTTTTGGGGGGGAGTTTAGAAGGACTGGGAAAGCCGACAGACAAGAAATGGAATTTTACTAAACTCGGCTTGCCCAGAGAGAAATAGTATAGTTAAAGTTCGAATGGGAAAAGATGAAGTCAGGAGCAAATTAAACTCATGTGAGCTTTCGAACATGAAGAATGGAAAAAGCTAAAGCAACAGCTGACAATGTTCTCTTAAAACCAGTATTTGCCATTTGCTGTTCAATGGACCATTCTATTCTGGAAGGCTTTATTCCTCCCTACAAAATACTGCACTGGATGGAAAAAGAGCAGCCCCGCTGTACTCTGCCTGTCTCGCCCGCCCCCATCAGTGATAGTTCTGGTCCTCAGATATGTCTGCTGGAACCCTCTGAACAGAAGGCACCATCAGAAAAAGGCTGATCTACTTAAAATTTGGAGAGGAGAACACCAAAAAAAAAAAAAAAAAAAGAGATATTAAAGAGGTATTTTTGAGCAAGTCAATCCCTGGCCTGTTCTCTGAACAGGATTAATTCCGCTGATGAAGACACCAGGGAAGGGAAGACTGAGGGATGTGCCAGGGTCAGTCAGCAAGGCAGCACCGCAGCTTGGAGCAGACAGACCCCTTTTCACTCTCAAGGTGTTGTTTCAGATTCTAGGCTATTCTGCCAGGAGGCCTAATTTAGAAATTTCGCACAAGAAGCAAGGACACAGAGAGCAATGCTCAATTCTTCCTTCCGAGGACATAATCCTTCAACCACCACCACCGAAGGAGCATATCTTCTCAGACCTACAATTTCTCCCTAAAGGAAAGGAAACTTTCCTCCCCTATAATTCACTAGAGTGTCCAGCAGCCTAGAAAACTATCTATAAGTTTTATAAGTTATAGGATAACTTATACAACTATTAAAGTTATAAGATAATCAGAATGTGGATAGATTTTAATCTTTCTCAGTAAGAAAAACTTTACTCTGGGCAGTAAAAAAGATACTCAGTAATGAGCAAAAGCTCCTGCCTGAGGACGCAGCCTGACAGTTTCACTTCCGGGCCCTGGAAGAGGTCAGGCTTCACTCCTCCATGAACTGTGACTTTCTCCTTCAGTCTTACAATCAGGCTGAGGGGTGCTCTTCTCTAGACAGTTAGTCCTTCCTTACCCTTAACCCCATGTTGTAAGTCTGCATCTTTATGAAGTTTATCAAAATTTTAGGGTTTAAGACAGTGTTTTACATGAACCATAGATAAAGTTATCAGTGATGAAGTAAACGAGACAAACGGGGGATTTGTTCTGCTCACTTTCCTTTGCTCCCAAGTGAGGAGAACATCAAGAAGTGGAAAGTGAAGAGTACTTGATAAGGGTTAAACAATTTCTCTCAAGTTTCTAAAGGAAAGAAAACTTCCTACCCTATTTATATATCCCATAGCAGCAGTTCTTAATCTTTCTGGTGTCAGGGTCCCTTTACACTCTTAAAATTACTAAGGACCTCAAAGAGCTTTGTTTATGTGATGTATATCTATTGATATTTACTGTACTAGAAGCTTTAAAACAACTACAGAATCACAGGAAGTTACAAAAACAGTATATTGAAAATATTTAAAACCCCAGAGCACACAAGCACACATTCCAATAGTGGTCACAGTGATGACATGATCATATGTCATGTCATATCTGGAAAATTCCCCTCTTCACTCATGAGAGAGTGAGAATGAAAACGGCCAAGGACAATTTGAGTATTTTCATGAAAATAATTTTGATTTTATGGATGCCCTGAAAGAGTCTCTGGGACCCCAGACCACCCTTTGAGAACTACTGCCCATAGAAAAGAACACACAATAACAAGATTCGTATTTCACCCACAGAGAATTGGTTCTTTGCCGAAAGAGAACAGAAGAAGGGCCACGGAGGTGCTGCACCAGGTCAAAAGGCTTAGGCTTTGCTGACCGACCAAATGATTACCATAAACCGAACGGTAAGTGGAGAGATGGCTGACCCATGATTCTTGGCTACGAGCTGAGGACATAAGTTTTTTGGAAACACCCTGGCTGGATCAATTGCAAATTCATCATTTGCTAAAATAACTTTATAACTATGTCAACACATCTGCCCTTCTCATAAAAATGATGATAGTGGCAACAAGGTACATCCTGAGGATCTGCGTCCGGCTGCATCTTTGTTACCAAGTCCTTCTAGATGGCTATTGATCCCCAGGAAATGCCTGCCTTTCAACTGTGATTGTTTAATTAATGTTGTTGGGGCTTCTGCCACCCAGCAGCAAACATACAGAGCTCTGTGTTGACTTTAATCACTGCCACTGTTGGGATACTGTAAAAGTAGAAGTCAATTATCTGTTAAAAAAATCCAAGCCACTAGGTTTAACTTAGGAAGTTCTCAACATATTTAGTGGTTTTAGAAAAGCTTTCTTTTACCCTGAGATTTCTGTAAAGAACAGTGTTTGCATTTTAAGACAAAATCCGGCAGAAGCTTTAGTTTGTGATTTGATCTGAGTGGATCCTTTGGGTTTTGTCTCTCAAAGAAAATCAGAAATCCCCTCAGCCCCAAATCACAAAAAACAAGAACAATATTGTTTAGGAGAGAGACTCACATGCAGAACCACAAAATCATCTGTTCCCCAGCGTCTGTGCACCACCCTGGAGGGAGACCCCTCCCAGGAGGCCGGGAGCTGCCATCTGCCCTTTGGCAACGCTTCAACTGAGGAAAACTTGGGATAATCTTTGGTGCCAGCAAACAAGGTTTCTGACAGGGACTCCTGGTGCGAATGGGAGAGGCAGAAAACCTGCACCAATTACTACTGCCAACAGTCAGGAAAGCTGGACAAAATGCTGAATCTTGAGAGCAAGGCTGGGTCTGTAGCCACCAGCTACATCCAAGGAAGGCAACCTGCCGAGGAACAGAACTCTTCTATGACCCCGGTCCTCCAAAGATGACACTTCCTTTGTTGCTTCTGGAATTATAATTTGGAACATGCATATGGAATTCTTTTGCTCTTTGGAGAGGGGTAGATCATTAACAAGAACTGAGAACCTTCAAGTTCAAGGGACATTTTACCTGCAGATGATCCTAAAGACAAGCTCTGTAATTCACAAAAGACATGGGACATGTGCAAAATGAAATTCTTGCTCTCCCGCCTCAAACCTGCTCCTCTTGTCATCTCTGGGAAATGGCAGCTTCATCTGCCCAGTTGTTTGGGCCCAAAACTCTGGATTCACCCTTGACCGTTCTCTTTTTCTCATACCCCATTATCCAATCCTGCTGGCTCTTCAAAATACATGCAGACTTGACCACTTTTCTCCAGCTCCGCTTCCACCACCCTATTAGGCCAAGCCGCCATGAGCTCTGCCTGGATGACTGCAACAGCATCCTAACCGTTCTCCCTGCCTCCTCCCCATCTCCCCAGTCTCCTCTCCATATTTCAGACAGAGTGAGCCTTTTAAAATCCAAGTCGACTGTGCAAACACCTTAAAAATAACAAATGCAGGTAAGAATCATCAAAAGATGCTGAAACCACTGGGTAACAGTTTGTCGGGGAACAGCATATTTATACAGACTCAAAGCTGTCTCCACCAGAGGAGACGGGCATCTTTACGAGTGGAGAAACTGGATGGAATTTATCTCAAGAGATGAAAGTTAACATTGCCAACAAAAGGACAGACTGACATCCGTGTCTCCTGTCGTGATGCTCCGAGAAGGACTCATCATCACCTATTTAGTGTTCCTGAATCGACTCCTGAGGAAACCACTAGATCACCCAAATGGAGGGACACTTCACACAACAACTGGCCTATCTTTTAAAAAATGTCAGTGTCATGAAAGATAAGGAAAGGCTGGGAAACTGTTTCAGAGTAAGGAAACTAAAGAGACAATACCACGACAACAAATGTCAAGCGTGATCTTGGGTTGGAGCTCACAACGGAAAAAGCCAAGTGCCACTAAGGCAGTCAGTGAGACAACTGGAGAAATCCGAACATGGACTGTTTATTACATAATAATGTTTGATCAATATTAAATTTCCTCAATTTGATAACTGCACTGTGGCTATATCAGAGAACATCTTTGTTCTTAGGAGACATACACTGAAGAATTCCGGGAAAAGATTCACGATGTCTGAAACTTCTTAATTAGTTCAGCAAACTGTGTGTATGTGTGTGTGTGCGTGCGTGTGTGCGTGCGTGTGTGTGTGTGTGTGTGTAGGGGAGAAGCATTTGTGGCAAAACAGAAACCATTGGTGAATCTAAGTGAAGGGTATCTGTTTGTTCTCTGTATTGTTATTACAACTTTTCTGTATGTTTGAAATTTTTCAAACTAAAAAGTTGACAAACTACGTGAAAACCCCCTAGTGATCTCCCACTCCACTCTGGGTAAAAGCCACGAGGCCCTGCACGACCAACCCTGTCACCTCTGGGTCTCATCTCCTGCCACTCTTGCCTGCTCACTCGGCGCAGCTCTCCTGGCCTTCCTGCTTTCTTCTGTGCCAGGCACACATCCACCTCGGGAGTCTGCACTGCTGTTCCCTCTGCCCGGAATGCTCTTGCCCCACATACTGCCACACACCCCACCTCCCATCAGAGGCTCTCTCTTCCACTCTTCATAGAGGAGCCCCTCCTGCCACAGCTCCCCATGCCCCCTGTTCTGGCTCACTTTCCCCCACAGCTCTCGTCACTCCCTGCATACTGTGTATTCACCTGAGTATCGCCGCCTCTGCGGGCACTAGGAGCTCCCTGAGGGCCGGGCATCGGGTTTGTCCCCTCCTCCGTCCCTGGCCTCAAGGACAGTGACTGCTCAGCAGAGGAGTGCTCAGTAAGCACTTACTGAGTGAATTCACTGCTCTGTAAATGCTCATTTCAAAACGTGAGGCCCTCGTTTACCCTCCTACAGTGTCTGGGTGAAGGGCTTCGTCACGAGCCTGTTTCTGATCAACTCTGCTGAATAAGGACAGTGCCCACTTCTTGAATTCGACTCGAAGCAGGAAACCAGGGCCGCTAGAGGAACGCACGCCTTGTTCGTTTTCCTCACCCCCAAACACTGAGGACAGAAACTGCTGACGTCCCCACCCGTCGCCCTTCCTGAGCGTTCCTTCACGGCCATCAAATCCAGCTCTGAAGGCTCCGACCGAGCCCCCTGGTGCTGTACGTGCCCCGGCTCTCAAGGACAAGGCAGGACCGGGGCCAGCAGAGAGCGGCCTGATGCGGCACGCAGGGTCCTGGGGGGCTGGCCGCTGTTCCAGGGTTAGTCAGGGGGATGCAGCCGCAAGGAGACAACACGTGAGAGCAGTTCCCCGAGTTCAGCTCTCAGAGAGCGAGCGAGCTTTTCCCAAGTTACTTACGTCTGTGGAGGTGGGGCTGGGCAGGGACACAGGCTGCACAGGTGCAGGGAAAGTGAATGTGGTCTCTGTCTTTTCATTTTCAGGGGAGTCAGGATGACTGGATGGGGGGGATGTTGGGGTAAGGGCTCCAAACCCCAGCACTGCATTGTATTTTGGAGGACGACCTATATACCGAGAGAAGGGAACAAAAGGGAAAAGGGGGAGGGAAAGAAGGGGAAAAACGGTCTTACATACCTTTGGCCAGTGCTCCTCATTGGCTAGCATGGGAAAGGAAGTGAGGGAGCAGACAGAAGGTTAATACCACAGTCCCAGAGGCAGGAAGAGAAGCAAAGATTCAATGTCATTAGGAACAACTGCACGAGTCTCAAAGAAGGGAGGATGAGAGAGCCGTGGAGCACGGCGGGAGGTGCTGGGCAAGTGCGAGGGCCTTGCCTCGGGCAGATTATGGTGACGTTCCCGGACCATTACAATCTGAGATTTCTAACGCGAGAACAAGGTGTCAAAGCTCAGTGCGAGCCAAGGCCAGGAATAAGAATTTATTTCATTTTTCTGTATCTTCTGCACTTTGTTCTCTAAGGTTTCTCTGCAACCATCATTCTTACAACAGTATTCATGATTCTCAGTTCCCACAAACAAATTTATTTAGGATTTCTGCTTTTCCTTTTCTCTCCTAACTACGTCTTGGTCATTTCACTGCTCTGAGGGTGGAGACTGGCAGAGCGCAGAGGTAAAAGTCAAGTGAACTATTCCTGCCCTTTGCTGGTAGAGCGAGTCAGAGATATGTTCTGGGAGTCGCTGGAACCTAAGAGCTAAAAAGGTGTTCTGGGCTTAATAACGAATTTAAGTACTTTGGACTTGGATCCTCCCCCCCCGCTGAGTGAGAACTGTCACCCCACTTTTCATCACAAGCATTCTGGGGAACTACGTGTCTAAGGGCTGGGGCTGCTCCACAGTCACAGGGAAGGCCCTGCCATGAGCAGCAGTGCTCACTGAGCCCCGATTTGAGCAAGAGCAGTCTGAATCAAACCTCACGGCTACTGAGGATCTATACATGCACCCCAGGGGCACAGAAAGTCCAGGTCAGCCACTCTTGCCTTATGATACATCTAAGTCAGAATCCTTGTCCTCTAAGGGCCAGGATCATAGTTTCTAAGCTGTGAGTGATCAAAAGTGTGTGCCCAGCACACGAAAGGGAAAAAAAAAGAGCCAGAGAGGTACACAACTGCCTACGAGCACTGGTGGGTGGTACGTAGGATCGTGACTGCCAACAGTTATAATTTATATTAGGATTATGCACAAGAGTCATGATTCTGTCAGACATTACACAAACATTACCTATCTGTGTTAAACTGGCAATGTCTGCAGTACAAAGACAGATTGTACTGGTTTGTCTTTTCTAGGGAATTTAGTGCTGCTGGAAGGGGAAGTAGAAGATGAATGCTCTTTGTTTACCCACAGAAGGCACATCCCAGGCTTTGTGAATGCAGGCTTTCCTCCTCTGACCTTGGCAAGAGATGCCAAGGTCTTTCTGGCTCATTTAACCTCTGTCCTCTTAGCAGATACTGCCCACCAGTGGGCCAATTAACTGTGGCTTCTAGCTGGGGGGTTCCTTTCTGAGAACCATGTCAGAGGTCACTAAAAATTGCCCAAAACAAAACAACAAAAAATAACCATAACACTGGTTATTGTGGCCCAGAAATTGACATGAAGCAATGGCTTAGGGTTTCCCATCTAAATAGTCTGGGCTACTTGAAGGATGGGGCTGATGGAACATTAGAAGAGGTCACTGAGGATGGGCATGCTCTCTCTTCTGGGGGAGGAGGGGTGAATGGGACGGTTGTAGCCCTACCTAAGGCAGACAAAGGGTCAGGATGACCTCCTGAGCTTCCGACAGCTCTGAGATTGTGTGTGCATACACAAAAATTAGTATGCTGCTCCACTCACTCTGCAACCTTTCTAGCCTGGAACTATAATTCTGGGCTACGTTATCACGTGGAGGAAGGGACCTTGGGATGGATTACTGACATCGAAGAACAATTTCAGATTCTTGTTTATGAGCTCAAACTCTGAGCTATTAAGACCTATTTAGCCTGCATGGTGAGGGCTGCTGTCATCTCCGCGCTGCCCAAGAGTAAGGTGGAACGCCCGCCCCGGGGAGGTCTGAAACACAGGGATGGAGCTCTTTAGGAAGCTCTGCTTTGGGAGCCTGTTTTGACAGTGACCCTCCTTCCTTACTGGAGACGTCCTCTTCTCAAAGATTCTAAGTTCTCGGTATGGCTACTTCTCTCCTTCCTAGAAAGTCTGCAGCTCACAGAAACTTCGAGTCATGCTCTGGCCTCGCTGGCAGCAGGACAACTTAGACACCTAAGAACATCTTGGCAGCAGCAGGGCTCTGTTCTGCTCAGTGATGCTAGAACGCTTCCGTCACACGGCGTTCTGTTCCCTGCGCTGGTCACGCACAGCCTGCCGGGCCTGGGGCAGGAATGCTGCATCAAGCCATCCCCCTGAGTCGGCTGTGCCAGAAGCCCAGGAAAGGCAGCTTTGACCCAGGGTACAGACCTCCAACAAGAAATCTCACTCTCTTTCCCCCATTCTCAGAGAACAACAACAAGAACACTGTTTTCAAGGGACACGGGAGTTAGACAGGCTCCAGGACAACGGGAGGAGGGAAGGGGAAGAAACACGACACAGGAGCCAAAGCAACAGCGAGGGAGAGATACAAACAGGGGCTCACCTCTCTTCCGGGTCCCAGGATGCATCGTGCTGTTCAGGTATGTGACTGCACTCTTCTTACGCTTGGAGGAGTGAAGAGGGAGAGGTGACTGGTGGAACGGCATGGCTACTACTAACACTGGCACAAGCTAGAGACCAAGCACAGCACACCTGTCAACATGCCAACTAGCTAGTGCTGGTCACCCCAAGGTTTCAGTGCTAACGGGTCTTATTATAGCTACTTGGCTCTGGGAGAATATTCTAGAGAGATCTGCCTCTGCTTCAGATGACAGTTGTGTTGAAGCCAGGATGAGTTAAGTTTTTAAGGTAGGTTTGTATCTGCTCAAACTTAGGAGCTAAACTAAGGGGAAGGCAGTGAATAATAAAAATGAAATAATGTCATAAGCCAGAGACAAATCCATCGTTTCACAAAGCTGGCCAAGGACGATCAGGGTACTGCTCTCACACAGGTTTTCAGACGGGAGGAGCGGAACAAATCAGATAAAAGGCTGGAACAGTGAGGGAAGGGCCAGTGCTGGCCAGGAGTACCTCTGGCTCAAAGACCGCTCCACTGTACACCGGATTGGCGGTTGTTCTTCTTTTTCGCTCTTGCCTCTTGCTTTGGATTTCTTGGGAAAGCAAAAGGTTTGGATTAGAAGAGAGGTAGGGAGAACCTCAAAAACTTAACTTCGTTGTTTGTCCGTCGGTTTTCCGGTGACAAATCAGAAAAGGGGGCAAGTCTCTTTGTTTCACTGCAGCCTCGGCAGAGGCAAGCACACTGCTGGAAACAAGTATATAGGATCTACTCGCACCTCTCAGAAAGCAGAGCCACGCTGTCCCACAGTGTGGCACTCTGTGATGGAGAGCCTCACAGGAGACAACACATGTAAACAAGCTGTCCTGACTTATTTTTAGATCACTGTAATGTAGGTGTAGATGGACTAGACCTACACAGAGTAACCACAGTTCACCATTCTTGAGTTAAATAACCAGGACAGGTATAGCTTCATAACTGTTCTTAAGATTTGGATAACCTAGAGTGACTGAAAAATACAAAGACTTTTCAGAAGGTATTTGCTACTTCGTGTGGTCAAGAAAAAAAAAAAAAGAGTTCCTCTAAGTGAACAGAAGTCACCTTAATCAGGCAACTGGGGGTTCTCTCAGGACAGCAGTGTGGATAAATAATGATGGGAAGGGGAGGGGCTGGACATTAAACAAAGGGAAGGCAAGTTTTACTCCAAAGGAAATAAAGTCCACACTGGTTGCATTGTACTCTGTGTGCCAATTCTCTATTCCAGCAATAAATCGAACACCATTTTCAAGAACAAAACTCTAGGCCAGAAGCAAGGTGGTGCAGTGAATATCTTCTTACCTTCTAGATGGTCATGTGTCACCAACCCGAGAGACACCATGAAGGCCAGTTTCTGTGCCAGAGAAATAAAAGAACAGACTTCGGTGTGGGTTCTCACAAAGCCAAGGCACGCTCCTGGTCAGACTCCCAGGGAAGCCAACCCCACTGCTCGATAGAGGGGCCGGGTTCAGGTGAGCAACAAGCCAGCACCCTCCACTCTGAGCAGCTATGAGGCCACTCTGCAGGCCTTCTGGTCTTACAGGGACCCAAAGAGAAGGACTGGGGCCCACGGCTTCCACTTTCTCATGACAGAACTCAGCACCTGGAGTGATCTAAGTGTTTCTCAGGAAGATCCTCTTAGAGGGAAGAGGATTTCATACTCAAAAACACGAAGAGGGTTACAAAAGCCTCCCATACAACAAGCTCCAAATTCTAGGAACTTCCCTTGTCCTGACAGGTCAGGGTTTCTTACATTCTTACTACCACTGACTGGGCAATGCTCCCTCAAAGCTAAATGCGTCTTAGGAAGGACAGCAAGTGGTTCTGTTTACTACCATGCTTTTTCAATCAAACATGGGCCTAAAAATTATGGAGCAATTTCTCTCCAAAGACCACTCTCAGGGCTCCACCAGAAGCTAGCTTGATTAGAATACCGCACCCCAAAGCTGGAACGTTAGATGCTTGAAGTTGGAGAGAGCAATAGACTGACTCCTATTTCGCTCTTTGGTTACATGCGGTCTGGAAAGTACGTCTTCATTTTCTGCTGCACCACTGCATGTGGTTGCTAAATATGCCAAACAATACATCATCAATTTCTCTTGCCAATGAAAAAAGAACACCACCAATTGTTAGGAGACAAACTCCTGCAGAATTATTTATACCACAGTTTGGTCTTTAAAAATCCTGACATTTTACCCTCAACATTAAATATCATGATACTTGTCAAGACACTGAGTGGTTTATGAAGACACAGTCCTTGAACAACCCACTTGAAAACACAGAAATGTCCTTTACTGGTATCCTCAGAGTCCTGAAGAGATGTTTTTATTTTACTTCTTGTTTCAATAACTTAGGTGGGCACGGACCCGCTGACAGCCAGAGTGCTCTGGTAAGGAAAAGCAGTCTTAGACTTGCTGCCCATTTTCTGCCCTGCATGCTGAAATGGCATACATTTTGCGGTTGCCAATTAATGACATTTCTCATTGTCACTATTCCTTCCAATCTGCTCTCTGTAAATAAAGCAGTGTGTGAACTGACATTCAGATGCACCTTCTTGCAATCAAGTGACAGCACCCTTCTTGGCCACCCTATCCGACTCATCTTGGCCAGTCTAGAGCAAGCTCACAAAACAATTACTGAATGGAAAAAAAATCTCTTCTCCTATGGGACAGATTTTCAGTGATAAGTGGAATAGAAAGTTGTCAAGAACTTTCGCTTCATCTACGTATCACAGGTATGCCAAGACCTAATTTATTCTCTTTAGGGCAGTGACTCTGTCCAACTAGAAGGTGAAATATCTGCTACTACACGTGATGGTACTCGCTTGCCTACACTGTGCCACTGACATAAGGCATCCTTCAGTTTCTTTTCACAAGGACATTTTGCTAATAGCTTGCTCTATTTTTCCTCCTTCAAGCATAATACTTGTCATTGATTTTGTGGATGATTTTACAAGTTTCTCAGCAATCTGCATGACTAGTACCTTCTTTTTGGTTCAAGTTTGGTCTCTTCTTTAAAGACAAATTAAAAATTAATCCATTTCATATCAGAAAGAATTATAATTTGTACTTGTTTTTAAAAAACCTGAACTGGCTTAATAAATCACTGCTTTTTTAAGAAAAATGACATGAAGCTCTGACAGCTTCATGTTACTATATGACATGGTTTCATTACAAAGAATGCACTGAGGATAGAAGGGATTGGATTACTGGTCTGACAAAATCCAACTATCAGATATTCATCATCATATTACTTGCCCATAATTTTCTTTTACAGCTGCTGGTACAAAGGCATCAAACTAAAAAATTCTCCTGTTTAAGGATATACAAATTCACATTCTATATTTGTACCAGAGTCCTGTTTGCTACTGAAGTTTATAATTCTATCCTAAGTTGTAGTACAGATGTTACTATTTTCATCTCTACTTTTATGCTTCAATGAACCACTTCTGAGCTACTGATTCATTTGGGATTTGGGGCTCTAATGAAATACGATAGTAATAACAAAAATGCACATGTAACAACTGTAATCAATAACATAAATGACCTTAGCTGAGTGGACTGGACATTTTATAAACGTTGGCTGAGACAAACAAAACATAATGATCATTAGGAATGCAATGGGATATCTGGGAAAATGATCATTAATCACACATTTCAAATTTGCGACGCGTGTATGAAATGCCTGCATGCCAGCTCATGGACACTCAAGGCCACACTCTTAGTCTGCCCAAGGCCACCGTGACTTGGCAATGACACTACTGAATAGTGAGAAAGCACGTGAAGAGGAAAATCAAGTGATTCAGAGAGCAAGTGTCCATCCTGGTGTGAGAGTGAGTCCCACCTCACAGACAGACATGCCCTGGGGGGCTGGGCCCACCTGGGGGTTCTCCTCCCGTTTTGGTTTGGGTGCAGCAGGTGGAGTGATGGTGCGGCTCTCCGTTTGTTTCTCGTCTGTTTCTGTGTGGGATTTAATTGTCTAGGAGAGAAAAATTAAATGACAGTTCAGAATTCACTTTTTATTAAAAACAGTTTGACTGTAGCCAAAAAATAAAAGAACAATATACTCCAATTGGAAACATATGAATAAAGGAGGTAATACGGATTTCATTTTGGAAGGGGGAAAAGTAAAATGTAAGGTTCCAGTTGAAATGATTCAATTGCATAACTAGAGTAGATATGAATCTATAAATACAATAGCCTAAATTATGCAAAAAGAGAAATCCACGGTTTAATTTCTATGCATAAAAATAAAGTATAGGCTGTTCTCTCTGATTTCAATGTATTTTAGGATGTAGGGGCAGTTTTCCAGAAGCAAGCCCACTCTTGTTACATGTGGGTCCAGTCCACAGTGTGCTTAAGATCTGAGTAATGTCAAAAAAACCTTCCATGCACATTCTTCTATTTCAGAACAATTCCAATCGTAATCTAAGAGAGGTTGCAGGACTACCCTCACTTGGGATATTTAAAACCTGCCTGTACCATCCATTAGAGGAGAGAGAGATGCAATTGCCAAGGAAAGGTCATCTTGCAAGACGCTGACATTCTGATCACCCCCAACCTCGTCTTCCAGATGCATCCATTCGAACAAAAGAAACGCCAGTAGCATTACCATCTTCAAACACAAATGGCAGCTAGCAAATTGGTAGACTGGGCTTGCATTATTATTCTTATCATGACCCAATGGCTAATTCATCTTACGAAGCCCTCGGTAAATACTGAAATGATATCAGAACAGTGGATATAAAACTATAAACACAAACCTAATTTACTTTTTCAAAATTAAAAAAAAAATGCAGATGCTAATGGTCTTTTTGTATGGCAATGACAATTAAATAAATGGGAGTGAAATTGTTTGATTATTGACGGACAGGAGCCATATGAAAGACGTTGGTCCTATAAGCAGAACATTGGAAGTTCTCAAAAATCATCATGTTGTCAAATAGTTCACTAGATCTGAAAAGCTAACACAAATCACAAAGACCTTTCACTTCCTTTCCTGGCCACTTCCACATTTCCCTTCCGCTTCTCATATTACTACAATACGAAATTCTGAGCATCAGCCTTATCGATACTGAGGCAACCACCGTTCTGGGGCACAAAGGCTGCCTCGCACTTTCTTTACCAGTGTCCTCTTTCCCCCCATCCTATAAGCTACTTGAGAGCAGGGCTTGTTCTACGCACTTTCGCAGGCTTTGTGCCTAGCACGGTTCCTGACGCAGAACAGACTGTAAAGAACTGCTGCTCTTCTGAGTGGGGATATGACCAACCAGAAGAATCACTCACGTCTCCCCTCTCTCTCACACACACACATTTTTTAACCAAAAAGGACACACTCCATAAAACAAACCACCAAACACACCTACAAGGGAATACAATGGGAAAGTAGTTGATAGGAGTGACATTTTTAACGTCTTGGGTTTCCAGAAAGCTTATTTTCGTAGCTCTCTGAATGTGGAAGGACAGGAGTCTGAGGGAGGAGGGAGAAGAGGCGGTCAAGTGTAAGGATTTGCTGCTCTGTTCCAAGGCTGTGTGGAGCTCCTTAGAGTCTTTACTTGCATCTCTAAGGCTGAGTGCAGCACACAGTGGTAATGCCTCTGGGAAAGGGTAGACCAACCCCTCTCCACTAAGGAATTACCCAGGGTTCAAATTTTCTCCCTCATACAAGAGTATAATTAACTCAGGGTTGGATGAAGAATACCAAAAGCATTCAAAGATAAAAATAAAACAATCAAAACACTGGGAGGTGTCCTTCTCTCAATGACCTCTTGCTCTGGGGGAAGCCAGCTGCCATGTTGTGAACAGCACTATGGAGAGGCCCATGTGGTGAGGAACTGAACCTCCTGCCAAGAGCCAGTGAGGAAGTGAGGCCTGCCAATAACCAAACAACTGAGTCTGGAAGTGGATTATCCAGCCCTAGCTGAGTCCTGAGATGACTGGCCCTGGCCAACTAGTTTGGTTGCAAACTTGTGAAGGACCTTGAGCCAGAAGCACCCAGCTAAGATGCAACCTGCTTCCTGACCTTAAGTAACTGTGTGGGATAATAAATGTTTGTTGTTTTAAGCTGCTTAAAACTAACAAAAAACATTAAGGTGGGAGAGTGACATCACAGAAATGGCAGAATAAGGAGCTTTAAGAATCAGTCCTTCCATTGAAGCAACCATCAAGCTGGCAAAAACAGACAGAATCAACTTTTTAGAACTCTGGAGTCTAATTTAAAAAAAACCTTACAGTAACTAGGGGAGCACTTACTAAAAAAAGAGGCTATTAAATTTCACTAAGAAAGCATTTTTCCTTACCCGCCTGTGGATGCCCCCCCCCCCCCCCCGCCCACAACTGAGCAGAGGCTGTGGGGATGGTGCCCTGCATTCCTGGTGTGGCTTGCTGCTGCCAGGGTGAGCAATACAGACCTTGTTCTCAAAAACTTGTGGTTGTGCATTTTGACCGGTCTGGTGGTTCCCTGAGGACTGGGACAGAGCCTGATCTTTGTTTTTCCCACCTTAGGCTGGAGCAGCTTTTTGGGTGGTGTCTCATGAAGGCATCTAAAGACATATGTTACCTGTAGTCACCTGGTACAAGAGATGGTAGATGGAGTTTGCAGGAGGCAGACCCAGAAGCCTGGGAAGGAGGAGGCCGAAGAGGAAGATCTTGGAGGAGTAAGGGCTTTGAAGGGCTATCAAACGTCCTGGGGAATCCAGAGTGCACTGCCCATTCCCAGGGCTGGAGGCATACTCAGAAAAGATCTGAGAGAACCCTAGGTTTGCACCACTGGCTGATCTTTGAGCTCCATCCAAGAAAGAGGTGAAGGCTCAGGCAGAGTTATAGGCAGCCTGACTTAGCACCGAAGGAGTGTCCCTGCTCAGAGCCAATCTGCGAAGACTGGGAAAGCTGTTTCGTTTTTTTTTTTTTTTTAATTTACTTATTATTACTTTTTTCTTTTTGGCTCTAGTTGTTTAAGGAAATCTGTCAGGTCGTTAGCTAACCCCTGAGATAACAGAATGGAGGTTTCAATGACCACACATGACAAGAAATACAGTCTTTACAAAAATAGTTCGGAAAAGGCACTAAGCAGACAACTGCAGCTGTCAACAATCAACAACAACAAACTCTGGGGTGGGAGGAGACTCTAATATCCAGAGTTATCACATCATAATTTCAAGATAAATAGTTTTCACCAAAAAATTAGGAGGCATACAAAGAAACAGGAAAGTACGGCCACCATAGGAAAAGAAGAAACTGGCCTTAAGGAAGCCCAGACATTGGACTCTCTAGAGGAAAACTTTAAGTCAACTGTCTTAAATATGTTTAAAGAGCTAAAGGAAACCATGGAAAAAGAACTAAAAGAAACCAGGAGAACAATGTCTCACCAAATAGAGAATATCAATAAAGACAGAGAAATTATTAAAAAGAACCAAATAGAAACTCTGGAGCTGTAAAGTATAATAGCTGAAATGAAAATTTCACTAGATGGGTTCAGGCAAAAGAATCAGTGAACTTCAAGACAGGACAATTGAAATTACAGTCTGAGGAGCATAAAGAAAGAAGAATAGAGAGAAATGAATAGAGCCTAATGGACCTTTGGGGCGTGATCAAGTGTACCAACATATATATTATGGACTCCCAGGGAGAGAGGAGAGAGAAAAAGCAGAAATAATATTTGAAGAAGTAATACTGGCTTCCCAAATTTGATGAAAGACATAAACCTAGACATCGAAGAAGCTCAGCAACCTCCAAGTAGGATAAACTAAAAGAGAGCCACAACAAAATACATTATAATTGCACTGTCAAAAGCCAAAGCCAAAGCCAAAGCGAGAATCTTGAAAGCAGCAAGAGAAGTGATGCTTCACATATAAGGGTCCTCAATAGGGTCTGGCCCAGTGGCGTAGTGGTTAAGTTCGCGTGCTCTGCTTCTGGCAGCCTGGGGTTCGCAGGTTCGGGTCCTGGGCACAGGCATATGCACTGTTTGCCAAGCTACGCTGTGGCAGCATCCCATATAAAGTAGAGGAAGTTGGGCATGGATGTTAGCCCAGTGTCAATCTTCCTCAGTGAAAAAGAGGAGGACTGGCAGTGGATGTCAGCACAGAGCTAATCTTCCTCACACAAACACAAAAAAGGGTCCTCAATAAGATTGACAGTCGATTTCTCATCAGAAACCAGAGACTAGAAGGCAGTGGGACAACATATTTAAAGTGCTGAAAGAAAAAAAACTATCCACCAAGAATTCTATATCCTGCAGAAAGCTGAGGGAGTTCCTTGCTAGTAGATCTGCTCTAAAAGAAATGCTAAAGGGAGTCCCTCAGGCTGAAACAAAAAGACACTAGACAGTAACTTGAAGCCGTAACAAAGAAATAAGAATTCCAGTAAAGGTGACGACACAGGTAAATATAAAATCCAATATTATTGCATCTTTGATTTATAACTTCTCTTTTTGTTTCCTATATGATTGAAAAGAGAAATGCATAAAACAATAATTATAAATCTGTATTAGTAAGCACACAATGTATGAAGATGTAATTTGTGACAATAACAACATAAAGGGGGAGCAGAGCTGTATAGGAGCAGAGTTTTTATATACTATTGAAACTAAGCTGGGATCAATTCAAATTACATTGGTACAAATTTGTGAATGTCAACTGTGATCCCCATGGTAACCACTAAGAAAATAACTAAAATATATACAGAGAAGAAAATGAAGAAGATATCAAAAGAGTACATTTGGGGGAAAAAAAACCACAAAAGAAGGCAGGATTGGAGCTATTGAGGAACAAAAAATACATAAGACACATAGAAAACAAAAAGCAAAATACCATTAAGTCCTTCCCTATCAGTAATCAATTTAAATGTAACTGGATTAAACTCACCAATTAAAAGAGAGTGGCAGAATGGATCAGAAAAACCATGATCCAACTATATGCTGTCTACAAGAGATTCTTTTTACAACCAAAGACACAAAAAGGTTGCAAGTTAAAGGATGGAAAAAGATAGTCCATGAAAATAGTAACCAAAAGAGTACAGGGATGGCTATACTAACATCAGACAAAATTCACTTTAAGTCAAAAATTGTTATAGGAGACAAAGACGGTCATTATCTATTAATAAAAGGGTCAATTCATCAAGAAGACATGACAATTTTAAATACAAATGCAACAGAATCCCCAACAACAGAATACCAAAATATATGAAGCAAATATTGACAGAATTGAAGGGAGAAATAGATAGTTCTGTAACAATAATGGTAGACTTTAATACGTCACCTTAAATAACAGAAGGAACATGTAGATAGAAGATCAATAAGGAAATAGGGGACTTGAACAACACTATAAACCAACTAGATCTAACAGACATATAAAGAACAGTCCACTCAACAACAACAGAACACACATTCTTCTCAAGTATACACAAAACATACGTCAGGACAGACCATATTTTAGGCCAGAAAACAAATCGTAATAAATTTTAAAAGACTGAAATCATATAAAGTATCTTCTCTGTCCACAATAGAAAGAAGCTGGAAATCAATAATAAAAGAAAACTAGAAAATGAAAAATGTAGAAATTAAACAACACACTCTTAAACAACCAATAGGCCAAAGAAGAAATCACTAGGGACACCAGAACACACTTTGAGAGGAATTAAAATGAAAACACAACATACCAAAACCAGTGTGATATACAGTTAAAGCAGTGCTGAGAGGGATATTTATAGCTGTAACAGTCTACATTAAACAATAAGAAGATCTCAAATCAATAACCCAACTTTATACCTTGAGGAACTAGAAAAAGAACTAAACCCAAAGCTAGCAGAAGGAAGGAAATAGAAATCAGAGTGAAGATAAATGAAATAGAGAATAGAAAAACAATTGAATCAATGAAACCAAAAGTTGATTCTTTGAAAACATCAACAAAATTGACAAACCCTTAGAGAGATTAAGAAAAAAAGAGAGAAGACACAAATAACGAAAATCGGAAATGAAAGTGGGGCTATTACTACTGATCTTACAGAAATAAAAAAGATTATAAGAGAACACACTGAACAATTGTACGCCAATAAATTAGATCATACAGATGAAATGGACAAATTCCTATAAACACACATATTACCAAAATTGACTCAAGAAGAAATAGAAAATCTCAACAGATCTGTAACAACTAAAGAGACTGAAACAGTAATCGAAATCCTCCCCCCCAAAAAAGCCCAGGACGAGATGGCTTCACTGGTGAATTCTAAAAAAAAACATTTAAAGAATTAACACCAACCCTTCTCAAACTCTTCCAAAAAAAGAAAAAGGAGGAACATTTCCCAACTCATTCTATAAGATCAGCATTACCCTGATACCAAAGCCAGACAAAGACATCACAAAAATAGAAAATTAAAGACCAACATCCTTTATGAATATAGACACAAAAATCTCAATAAAATACTACGCAAACTGAATCCAACAGCATATTAGAAGGATGATACACCATGACAAAGTGGAACTTATCCCAGGAATAAAAGATATAAGAAAATCAATGTAATATACCACATTAATAAACAAAGGCAAAAAACCACACAATCATCCCAATTATGCAGAAAAAGTATCTGTCAAAATCCAACACCCATTCATGATAAAAACACTCAGAAAACTAGGAATAGAAGAGAACTTCTTCAAGTTTCTCAAGGGAACTTTATAAAGGCCATTTATGAGAAATCACAGCTAACATCATACTAATGGTGAAAGACTGAAGGCTGTCCCTCTGAGAACAGGAACAAGACAAGGAAGCCTGCTTTCACCATTGCTGTTCAACACTCTAGTAGAAGTTCTAGCCAGAGCAGTTGGGCAAGAAAAAGAAATGCAAGGCATCCAGATTGGAAAGGAAGATGTAAAACTATCTCCATGTGCAGAAGACATGATCTTACATATAAAAAACCCCAAAGAATCCACAGAACAACTACAAGAACTATTAAACAAATTCAGCAAAGTTGCAAGGTACAAGATCAACACAAAAATAAGCTGTATTTCTAAATAATAGCAATGAACAATCCTAATAGGAAGTTAAGAAAACAATTCCATTTACAATAGCATCCAAAAGAATAAAATACCTAGGAATAAATTTAACCAAGGAAGTGAAAGACTTGCACACTGAAAACTATAGAATATTGCTGAAAGAAATAAAGAAAACCTAAATAAACAGAAAGACATTGACGTTCAAGGACTGGAAGATTTAATTATGCTAAGATGGCAATACTATGCAAAGTGATCTACAGATTCAATGCAATTCCTATCAAAATTCCAGTAGCCTTTTTTTTTGCAGGATTAGAAAAGCCAATTCTTAAATTCATATAGATTTGCAAGGGGCCCTGAATAGCCAAAACAATATTGAAAAAGAAAAAAGTTGGAGGACACTTCCCAATTTCAAAACTTACTACAAAACTATAGTAATTAAGACAGTGTGGTTGGTACTGGCATAAGGATAGATATATACACCAATAGAACAGGATTGAGAGTCCAGAAATAAATCCATACATCCATGGCCAACTGGTTTTCAACAAGGGTGCCACGATCACTCAAATGGGGAAAGAATGGTTTCTTCAATAAATAGTGCTGCGAGAACTGGATAGTCATCATCTCACACTGGACTCTTCATCTCACACCATATACAAAAATTAAGTCAAAATGGATTAGTGGCCTAAATATAACAGCTAAAACAAACCAATTCTTAGAAGAAAAATTAGGGGTAAATCTTCATGACCTTAGATGTGACAATGGATTATTAGAAATGACACCAAGATCACAAGCAACAAAAGAAAAAAACGGATAAACTGAACTTCATCAAAATTAAAAACTTTTGTGCATCAAAGGACATTATCAAGAAAGTGAAAAGAAAAACTATAGAATGGGACAAAATATTTGCAAATCATATAGTATCTGATAAGTGTCTAGTATCCAGATTACATAAAGAAGTCTTACAACTCAACAACAAAAAGAATACCCAATTTAAAAATTGGCAAAGAACTTAAATAGATATTTCTCCAAAGGAGATATACAAACAGCCAACAAGCATGTGAAAAGATGCTAAATAACATTAATCATTAGGGAAATGATAATCAAAATCACAATGTAATATCACTTACACCCACTAGGATGGCTATAATTTTAAAAAAGGAAAATAATGTGTTGACAAGGATGTAAAGAAAATGGAATGCTCCATACACAGCTGGTGGGAATGTAAAATGATTCAGCTGCTCTGCAAAACAGGTTAAACATAGAATTACCTTAAAAGGTTAAACAGAATTACCATATAATCCAGCAGTTCAGCTCCTAGGTATATACCCCAAAGAAGATAAAACAGGTACAGTAGTCCCCCCATATCTGTGGGGCATACGTTCCAAGACCCCCAGTGGATGCCTGAAACTGCAGATAGCACCAAACCCTATATAGACTATGTTTTTTCTTATATATATATATACCTATGATAGAGTGTAATTTATAATTAGGCACAGTAAGAGGTTAACAACAATAACTAATAATAAAATAGAGCAATTATAACCATATACTGCAATAACAGTTACTATGGATCTTAGCAACTTCAGCATATGATTTTTCTTCTTTCCTCATTAAGTTGAGCACTTTCACCTCTTCACTTAAAGGAAGCATTCTCTGTCTTCTCTTTGGCATATCTGAATTGCCAACATCATGACTCTTGCACTTTGAGGCCATTATTAAGTGAAATAAGGGTTACTTGAACACAAATATTGCAATACTTTATAGTCGATCCAATACCCAAGCTACTAAGTGACTAACAGGCAGGTGGCACATAGTGTGGACACGCTGTACAAAGGGATGATTCACGACCCAGGTGGGATGGAGCAGGATGACTCGAGATTTTGTCCTGTTACTCAGAATGGCGTGCAATTTAAAACTTTTGTTTATTTCTGGACTTTTCCATTTAATACTTTTAGACCACGGTTTACACCAGATAACTGAAACGGCAAAAAGTGAAACTGCAGATAAGGGGGGATTACTGTACTCAAACAAATACTTGTGCATGAATATTCATATCAGCATTATTCCCAATAGTCAAAAGGCGGAAACAACCCAAATGTCTATCAATGGATGAATGGATAAACAAATTGTGGTATACACACACAATGGAATATTATTCACCTTTAAAAAGGAATGAAATACTGACACACGTTACAATGTGGATCAATCTAGAAAACATTATGCTAAGTGAAAGAAGCCAGACACAAAAGGTCACATATTACATGATTCCATCTATATGAAATATCCAGAATAGGTAAATCTAGAGAGACAGAAAGCCGATTGGTGATTGCCAGAAGCAGGGGGGGGAGCAAATGAGTAACTACTTAATGGGTACTGGGTTTTATTTTGGAGTAATGAAAATCTTTTGGAACTAGATAGAGATGGTGGTTGCATAACATTGAGAATGTACTAACTGCTACTGAATTGTTAATTTTCAACCCTGTTAACTTCAACATAGTTAATTTTATGCGATATGAATTTCACCTCAATTAAAAAGTTAGGTTGGGAAACAAAAAAAAAGTGGATTAAGCTAAAAGTTTGGTCTCTATCAGAGATTATAAACCATTATTCAGAGGTAAAGTTGCCCTGCAGCTGTTATTTTCTGCCTACATGGTGTTTAACAGTTACTAGTATTTTAACAACTAGGTGATTTCTTAAAATATCTGGATTTCTGGCTTTTCTTGAAAAAGTTTCCATATGATAAAAATTGGCTATTGTCAAGAAGTAGCTGCTTTCTTGAGACGAAGTATACTACTGCTTTGCAGTTTACCACAGTCTCTTCCACTTTCTATAGTCTTCTTGATACCAAGGCCAAACTGTCAATTTTATCATGCTTGTCTTACTATTCCAAAGAGGAATTAAGAACAAAAGTGGGATATCTCCTGCACTCACGTTCCCACTGAAAAGTGGAAAAATAAAAAGTCCATTTGTTTACTCCCAGCCTGCTTTACTCACTTATATTTCCTGCTTCGCACCCATGGCCATTTGAATTTGCAAATCTTGTTCAAAGGTACTATACAGATAGGAATCAAAAACTTTGGACAAGACTGGAACTAAGTTAAACGTTTATAGCCCGAACTCCAAAACACCTTCTGAGACTTGGCTGCATGAATAATCAAAGTTACAAACTGGCAAATAAATAAATATCCAAACAGTTTCATCAGTCAAAGTTAAATGAGTTTGGATTGAAGGCAAAGCAAAATCCCTCGTTCGGTCGCTTGGATCTAGTTTCCCTACTCCAGCACCTGTATTAAAATGGAGGGGAAAGATTCAACCAGCTCAGGTTTACTAAGAGGAGAGACAGGAATCGGAGGACAATATATTGGCTAATATTCTCAGCTTGGAAGTACTCCTTTTTTAGAGGATTTTGTGCAGGTTCCTAGGCACAATATATATGGAAGTAGGGAATAGGTGGCAGTCTGGCAATTTTCCCCCAGAACCTGGGATTTTTTTTCAGTCCTTTAGCCTTGGGGACATACAGAGAGGCTTTGTTGCGGGGGTGGGACCTAATTCCTGAGAACTAACTGTGTCAGGCATAGTCTAAAGGACTTGAAGCGCCCTATCTCATTCCATCATCAACAGGCGTTTAGCCCAGTTTCATAGAGTGCTGGAGAGGACAAGGACAGAAAAGTGGTGGCATGAGGGTTACAATATAAGTTTGTCTGGCTTTACCTACTTTTCTCCCTAAAATATTTCCAGCCTCAAAGCTCTTTACACTCTACCACTTGTTTTCTCAGAACCACAATGTAACGTGGCTTCTAACAAGGGAAAAGACGGGGGATCCCATCTGGGGTGAACAGGGAAGTTGGTGATGCCTGGCAGGGGAAGGAGCAGTGACACCACGTTGCTGTAACTGACGTTGCCCTCTCCCTTTCCTGTGCCAAGGTGGGAGGCCTTCAAAATGACACAGCTTGTCATCTGTCCTCCTCTGGAGGCAGAGCCTCAGCGCCTGCCCCCCACACACCAGAGACTGAGCTTCGTGAGGGTGGGGGGGTCGGTTTACCCACCCTCACACCTTGCGTGTAGACACCACATGCGGCATAGCACCTGGCACGTAATCAATACATATTTTTTAAATGAATGTTATCACCCTAAAGGAAACAGTAGAAAGGAGACAGGAACCCACCCAGCCTGGTCTCCTACAGAATGTTGAACTGATAACTCCACAACAGGCTGTGGGTGGTCCTTCCACGGCTACATATTTACATTGCTTCACTCTCAGCCCATCTACGAGATCTCTTAATGGTTATACATGGGATATTGGAAATGAAACATAAAAGAGAAACGAAGGATAGTAGAAAGATCTGAAGCAACAAAATTCTGAGAATGGAGTCCAGTCTAAAGAGAGGCCCTGCTGACTGAGCTTAGTCACCTGTGAGACTGTTGCGCCAGGTGGCCTGCTAAAGCGAAACAGCAATGACCGGATTTCTCTATTAGGTCAATAAGAAGAAAGACCATGAAATTTACTGCTAGAAAATAATTTTTTTTAATTTTTAAGAATTCAGGGGCACCTTTTTATGATATTATAATTACAATTAAAAGCTTTATCAACATGTAAGGCCAGGAGATGAAAAGATATTCAAGATCTAGTAAGAAAAAAAAGCAAGTTACAAAATAATATATATTGTTTGATTTTGCTTTCTGCCTTAAAAATGTTAGTATGTGCACAGAAAATATGTGGAAGAATATAATCTAAACTGCTAATAGCAACTTTGGGGGGGGTAAAATTATGGGGGAGGTTTACTCTCCTACTAGATTATGGGGGGATGCGCTTTCTACAATATATATTTCTGTAATGTTTGAATTTTCTTTTACAATGAACATGAATTATCTTTGTAATCAGAAAAAATAAGAAATGTAAAAATAAAATGAAACAATTCTTGTCTCCCAAAAATATGTTTTTCAAAAAAAGAGGTCAAAGAGAAATAATATTTAGTAATCTAAAACAGTGTTTGGAAACCACATTCTTTGGAACTCCAAGGCTCCTCAGAGGTTCTCTGAGAGCCAGCACAGGACAGGAGGGCAGAGGACTTCCCAGCACACCCCCAACCCAACTCCTAAGCTGGACCATTTTACTTTCAACAGCTTAATATTGAAGTTCTGCTAAGAAGTTTGAAAACTTCTGATCTGAAATCTGTGTAAGTAATTTATTTCTGAACGTTCCTCAAAGCATGTCCTGGGGTTTGAGCAGGCTCCCCAAGGAACAGAGATGTTCTCTCTCGTGTTTTCTGAGCACAAGGTTTTGGAACCCGGTTCCTCAGCGCAAGGTCTGCGGCATCTATGAGCTGCCTGGGCAGAAGGCCGGGTGCTCTAGGCACAAGGTTGCTCTGCTCAAGGGGGCCAAGGCAGCAGGAAGCCTCCTCCTGCCCGACCACCTGGCCAGCCTCTCTGAATCATGGTCAGCCACCAAGAAGCAGAAGATTCAGGATCCCCAGAGACCATTTTCAGATGAATGAGAATTCAAGCCTGAGCAATTAGAAATAGGTCAATGACTTTTTAAAGCAACGTTCTTGAAAGAGGATGCTTTTCTTTGCAAAATTCTTCTTTCTCCTCAATGGTCTTTCTTTAAATAGAATATGGTGATTCCCTATAAATCCTTTTTCTTATTTTTAGAAGTCTTTCTGTCACAGAACCCTTAGGTATTTGGGGAGGTTACCTGTATTTCTCTAGCTTCGTTTTTTTAAGAGAAAATCTGATTTTAGAAATATAAATGAAAAGCTTCAATGTTTGGCTTAAAATGTCTGTATCCTCTAGAGTTAAAAGAATGCTTTTGGAAATTTTAATTTTTTCATTTGGCTCTTCATCATCTATAATAACCAGAGAAAACCTGTGAAATGAAATCCCTTTCCTTGTTTTGTTTATTCTTCCTGACTTTCACAGTCAGCCTCATCTGGATTCTTATTGAGCCAAAACTAATATGGCATTTTCAGTTTACTGCCTCATCTGTGCTTCCCGACGGAGGGCAGCAGAACCCATCTGTGCATTTCTGCTCCAGAACCAGCAGGGGGAGCTCACTCACACAGGAATCTGAATCCATCTCAAAGGGACGGTGGGAAAACAACTCAACTTTCTTCAGGAAGAAAGACCCTTTTGCACTGTGGATAAAGTATCACATGAGAAGCAACAGGTTCTCGACAATGGTGCTGAGATAAAGAGCCCTTGGGAAGATGTGTTTAGAGACAGCCCAGCCTCAAAGGCAAGGCTACTGCCCAAAGCAGGTGCACCCTCTGCCGGTACCTGTTTTTCAAGGCTTGGCTTGCTAAGCTGTACAGTTTGAGGTCCAGCGAGTCTGGTCCCTGGAGTAGCTATCACAATGCTGGTGAGCTGGGCCATGGGGAACGTTTTGGCTATGGTTGCAGTCTGCCCATTGACGACACGGACGGGGTGGATGGAATTCTGGGAGGTAGGGAGGGTCGTGGGGGTGAACTTGGTCAGCATGACGGGCCTCTGGATAAGTTGAGGAGCTGCAAGCATGGGAGGAGGTGCTGGGGCAATAGGAATGTTATTCTGGGCCACAGGCTTGGGTCGAACCTACGGGGAAAGAGAGAACAATTATCATATTACTTAAAGAAACTTTTCAAGTCCTATAAGTCTAAGACATTGCCAGATATTCCACACTATATACGCGAAATAGTAGTTGGTACAAACATTGATTGATGTTGGTGTTATTAATTCTATAGATCTCAGGATATACAATCTTATAAAAGACTCATCAGCTCTTAAGCGGGTCCTAACGCTAGCCTAGAACACAGTTCTTCTGATTCCAAACCTTAGCTCTCTCTCCTATTCCATTCCACCTCTTCAGGCTGAGGTCGATTCCTAATCCTGAGACTGGTCCCACCCAGAACTTGTGCCCATAATCGTAATAATGCTGCCAATGGCCTTAATTCACATTCTAAATTTCTTCATATCCATAGCTTCAGTTCACTCCTATTTCTGGTTCTCTAACTCCCTGCTCTTGGCCACTCAGTCTCCTTTATGGGCTTCCTCTTCCTCTGTACAATCCTATGTGGAAGTATTTCTTAGGATTTTGTCCCGGAACCCCTTTGTTCCCAATATCCTCACTCCTCCCAGGGGCTCTCACCCAGCCCGTGGCTTCAGTGACCATCTCTGTACTGAAGATTCCACGCTTGTATCTCAGGACCAGACATTTCCTGAACTTCAGAATCACATGTCCAACTACCTGCTAGACATCTCTACTTGGAAATCTCACAAGAAGTTCAAAATCAACGTGTCTACAACATAAATTTCTTCCTCCAACCCTTTTTTCCTCCTATGATCATCACCTCAGTAAATGGTCTTTTCTTGCTAAATAAACTTCAGAATCATTCTTGATGCTTCCGACTCCACCTTGTCTTCCTAAATCCTTCTCGAATATGTCTACTTTCTATCCCCACCGCCACTGCTCTAGCTTGTCTGGCTTACTGAAACAGTGGCAGAAAACGGTGGTTAAAAACATGGGATCAGCCTTGCCTGGGCTCGAATCCTGGTTCTATGGCTGACTGGCTGAGCAACCCCAGGCAACTCACCTGACCTCCCCGAAGCCAGTCTTTTTCAAACATTCTCAACTGTGACCCCGTAAGCAAAACCCTTTCCCCTTAGGCATGAGAGTTTGACCTCCAGTTAACCCTCTAGCTCTATTCTCCTGGAAACCTGGTAAGGGTAAGAATGTCAACTATGTTACCGGGCAACACTGTATATGGTAAAAATGACCCCTTATTGCTAAATCGAATCTGGATGGGGAAAACAATAAATACTTGATGGGACACCACGCTTTGGGATTCCTGAAGGGGGTGACTCTTGTAACTGGGCATGTCCATTGCGGGGACCTTGGAAGCCAGGGCTATGGAAGTGCTACAAGATACACTGGCTCCTGTGAGGCAAGTGGCCTCTATGCCAGGGTGGCTCTCCCACCGCCTGATAAAGACCTCACTTCCCAGCACCTGAGCTATCCCTGGACAGCTGCGGAGACTGCTATATGGGCTACTACAGTGACTCTCACAGAAGAAAAATGTCTGATGCTGTCTTGCTGGCAAGCTCTGGTTTCTGTTCCACACGGTTCCAAGTAGACTGGTGCCAAGTGTGGCCCCTGACAGTCTTGTGAGTCTGAATATTTAGCTGAACTTAAGACAACCCTGTGGTGGGTGCTGCAGACACACAGCAGGAAATACTTTTCACGTTATAACCAGTGCACACACACACACGGACATGTATCTATATCTCCAAAAACCAAAAACTTCATGAAACAATACTTATATGCTATGTACTCTAATATTTCCTAATCTGTTATGTTCACTTTGTTTAAAACTCTGGTTACAATCCACTAAATTGATTTCACAGCCTACTTAATGGGTCATGACCCACCATTTGAAAAACATGGACTAAGCCTTAGATTCCTTATCTAAAAAAGAGTAATACCTACTTTCATAGAGTTGTTGTGAGGATTAAAACTGATAACCCACATAAAGTGCCCAGCACAGTAACTGGCACACGGCAAGATTCTCTAAACACTAGCTATCATTATTGTTGACAATGTCCTAACTGTTCTTCCTGCCCACAGTCTTGACCATTTCCAATCTATTCTCCACACAGTGGCAAGAGGGAATTTTCTAAAACAAAAATCTGATCATGTCAAGTACTTGCTTGAAAATGCTTTAATGGAGCCCCACTGGTCCTGGGATAGGGCCCAAATTCTTATATAGTCTACAAGGTTACACAGGCTCTGGCCCAATGGGCTTCTCCAGCCCCACCTCTTACTCTAGCCTGAGTCAGCCACATGGCCTACTGTGCTCAGTCACACCAAATCTCCTTTCGTTCCTAAGCTTACATGCATCTCTCCATCCAGATTTGCACATATGCTCCGCCCTCTGCCTGGGACATTTTTATTCTTCCCCCAAAACTTTGTCAGGAAACTTTACTAGGATTTTAGTTCTCAGACTGAATGTCAACTCTTCCAGGAAACTTTCTGTAATATAGTCGGCCTCTGTCTTCACAAGTTCTGTATTCACGGATTCGACCAACTGCAGATTGAAAAGGCCTATGATGGCTGTGTCTGTACTGAACATATACAGAGTTTTTTCTTGTCATTATTCCCTAAATGATACAGTATAACAACTATTTACATAGCATTTACACTGTATTAGGTATTTAAATAATCTCTAGATTATTTAAAGTATACAGGAGGATACGCATAGGCTATATGCAAGTACTACACCATTTTATAAGGGACTTGAGCATCTGTGGGTTTTGGTATCCACGGTGGTCCTAGAACCAATCCCCTACAGATACCAAGGGACGACCGTACTCTTAAGAATGAACTAGGTCTCCTCCCATGTGCTCTCTGACTGCCCTGTACTTCCCCTAATGGACACTGTAATTGCCTGTACACATGTCTGAAGCTCTCTGAGGGGAGAGAACTGTCTGTCTTGAAAACTGGCATATCCATAGTGCTTAGTGCCTTTTTTGATATCCAGGGTATTGATTAAGGATTTATCTGATACATGATTGAAATCATCTTATCTCACATTAGCATTGCTCTTCCCCTCCCTAGAGGAAATCTGGAAATCACTTAAGGCCACTGACCACAAAACTCCTTTCTCTTCTCTCTTTGCCTGAAAACTGGGGCCTCAGATAGGAACTCCCAGCCCTTCTACCAGGCCAGTCGACTCCCCTCAAGGTCCAGACCGGGGTAACCTCGCCATCTGCCCTGAGAATCATGAGTTCAGCTCAAGTGCCAGAAGAATACTCTCAGGGGAATACGGGCAAGCAGAGTTGCATGGGTCCAGGTAGAAAGCTCCCTGTGTAGACCCCTAGTCTACATCTTTACAGGCAAGTCTGTGTTTTGGTATGATGCTCAGTGTGTCACTTTCCAGAGCAGAACTGAATGGTTTTTTTCTGGATAGTTTGGCTACTGTTTCCTTTCATACCGTCTTTGGCACATAGGAAAAAAAAAGTGGTAATTGCATTCCTTCCCCACTGACCGGCAGGTTTTGGCTAAATTCTTCCAGTAAGTTAACATTATAAGGTTTAAAACGGTGTTATCTTAATTATTTTAAATTTAGGAAATTTTCCTTCTCCTCGTTACTGCCTTCGGTCACTGCTAAGAAACTCTGATGATAAAATAAGCTTCTGTATGGTATAGAAATCAACAGCTAGAATCTTTAGCTAGGTGCAGTCTGAATACAGCTGAGCTGACAAGCGCAGTACAGACTGCTCAGAAAGGGCCCACGAGGGCTTCTGTCCCACCTAACCCATCACTGGGCTCGTCACTGGTTTACTCACCTGTGGGAGGAAGTTTGGACGTGGAGTGAGTCTAGGAGGGGGAATAAACTGTGGGACTTTGATGGGCTGAGGAGGTGTTGCCTGAACCTGCTAAAAAACGGGAAAAGATGAATGAACCAGAGGACAAGAACTGTTCAGTATCAAAGCCAGGCATTCTTAAAGTCATTTCAGCATCACGATTCTCTGGATCAAACAATATTTTCTACAAGCTCTCACTGTAGCATTTACCATCTGAATTAACACTGCCTTAAGAAACTTTTTACTCTCCCACCTGCATGCTCTTACCCCATAGAGTGAACCCACCACATTTCTGTTTCCTTACACACCTAACATAGAACATAGCAGGCTCAGCAGTCTTAGACAATTTCATTTGACACTCAAGAACTCTTGCACTTACATATTTTAAGTCATGACTGGATCCAAAATAAAATCAAACTTGCTGCCTGGCCAAATGGGCTTTTTCCTAATGTAAGAGCTGTATCTAACAGTGAATGGCCTTATCCCGACAGAGAATTTTCTTTACTGCCCTTTAGTTCCCCTTTTCACTGGTCGTCATTCCAAAGCCACCAAGAGCTCTTAGCTGCCATTTTAAGAACAGACTTTCAAACTACAATTCGGATATATCTTCCCCAAGCTTCTGAGAACATCAGTTTCTAGTTTTACCCCAGAAATCTCATGAACAATTTTTGTTCAAGTACTTCTTCCTTCAAGGGATCTTTTTCTGATAGACCTTTGACATGAACACTGCTAATTTGTGAGTTTCTTGAATATTTTTCAAGTGCACCAACTAACTCCAGTACTTTCCGGGCAGTCAATTTCAAGGGATAGTGAACTAAAATAATTCAGCAGGGAGTTTTCCCCAAATTGGTAACACAGCACCAGAGGGTTTAAGCACACAAGTTTCACAGGAAGGACTGTGGGTCGGATGCAGGGAGAGATAAATGAAACTGTGTTTCCCCCTCAAGCCAAGTCATAACTTTGACCTCAGATAATGCACCGAATGAGTGTTGGTTCTTGGTGTCAGGATACCTCTATAGTTATTTGAGCAGACAGTAGGAATGCCATGTTCCCTTGCCAGCCCCCAAGGGGAATTAGGTATGGTAGATGGCGACTGAGAAATCCAGCAGGAGCATAAAATGGATATACTCTACAAATGCATATCCTGAACCCTCTCATGCGGGCACACATGAGTCGCGGCTGCTGGCTTACCAGAGTGACTGTGTTTTTTGCCACAATTTGGACAGCCTCTGCCCCAGGCCCAGTGACCTTACTAGACGTCTGGAGGTTGACTGGTGTGTTCTGCACATCAGTGCTGAGCACAGCCTTCTGACTGTTGATGGCGGTCACCATAGCAATGGTAGGTCTCTGGCCCACAACAGAGGCAGGCATGGTCGCAGTTGCTGCTTTCAAGACGAGAGGTAGTGTCTTTGTGGTAATCATAGAAGCTGTAGTTACAGTCTTCTAGGAGACATGGAGAACAGATATTAGGACACTGAAGTGTCATCCCACTAAACAATATGCCGTTAATCCCCAGAAGAAAACAAAGCAATAATTCTCATGATCAATCAAGTTTCTCAGTATAACATTTCTTTCATGTACATGGAGCACACTTCTTACTACAGGGAAAGAAATCTCTAGTTTGCCAGAGTTCTCAAATTCAGCTTCAAGTTCATAGTAATAACTGCCGACTAATACGGGCACAGGGCTTTCAACAATGAATGGGGTGTGTTAACAGATCCAGAATATGAGTGTACCTATTTCTTCTGGTCTTTCTAATTCTTTGCTTGCTCTCAAACTTTGTAGAAGTTGTAAATCAATAAGGTATACACCATCTCTATCCTTAATTGCTACAACCTCACCAATATTTAGAAAGCCATCATATAATTCTGGTCATCTGCCTCCTGTGACACAAAGGCTGGGACAAAGAAACAATGTCTTTTCATTCTTTTGAGTGTCACCCTGGAGAGAAGGAAGGGAAACTCACATGAGGATTAGCACAATTGTTGCCTCAGAGGCAGTAAATCCCAAACTCCAGATAACCAGCTAGGATAGCAAATATCGGCTCTTGCTACCAAAGATATGAGTCACTACCTATAATCTTTTCTCTGGAGAACTGCTGCAGAAGTGATCAAAGATCCACTGAAACATGACCAGGTGGAAACAAACACCTGAGTTGCAAAAAGCCTCACAGATCAGAGGATGAACTGAGGTGAGAGGACTTGACTGATGCTCCATAAGTGCTACTGCAGCTTTGAAGCTGTATTTTTCTAGACTTTTTACTAGAGTAATTAAAGGAGCCAGTTACAAAACAAGAAGACATAAACAACCTTATAACACGGCGCACACATCCATCTAGTGCTACCAGTCCCTCAAGATACAGATGTTTCAGGAACATGAAAATTGATCCGGTCCAACTTGTTGGTTCCGATTTTGATTCTACCCCACCTTTTTCTTCTTCCTCTGTACTTGCACTGTCCAATTTAGCAGTAACTAACCACACATGGCTATTTAAATTTACATTAATTAAAACATCAGTTCCTCAGTCACACTAGCCACATTTCAAGTGTTCAACAGCCACATGTGGCGAGTGGCTACCACACTGGACAGCAGAGATTTCCAACACTGCAGAAAGTTCCTTTGGACAGCATTGCTCTAGATCAGTGAACAGGACCCCACTCTCCCTAAAACAGGTCTGGACAAATTCTCTTGTGAATTTCTATTTCAGTGTCTATGCAAGTACTTGTGTGTTAAGTTGTTTTGTTCTAGGTAATTCTTTATTTCCATTTTCTGCCATAAGCACACATGCATGTATTATCTAATTTTTTAATATCTTCTTTTTTGTTTCTTTTAACCAAAAAATTTAATGATCTGGCCTCATCTATCCCATCAGAGCCTAATCAGCAATCCTTATTAATGTTTCTAATTAAAATCACCCGAATCCTTGTCTCCTCTTCTCTAAGTCAACAACACAGGAGTGGCTTATCCTCCGTGCCACTGCCTCCTCAAATGGGAAATGGGAGTAAAAGGGGAGCACTGATATTTACTTATTTTGGGGGGTGGCAGGTCATCTACTGTCTCTCAGTGATGAAAACCAAACAAAAGCTAAATGCTATTTATCATAAATAGAAATGTATCAGAAATACAGTGGTGCAGCAGCAAGGACTGACTTCACCAGCTATTTGTAACAAGTGTTTTTAACCCAGTGTGATATTACCTCTAGCTTTCAATTTAAAACATTTAAATATGAAGAACTTTTAAACTGGTGGGCAAGTCACAGCAGACAGCGTTCAATCCTGGTGCCGTCACAGGGTACGGAAGTGACGCTCTCATCAGAGCTCACTGACGTGGATTTTAGAAACAACTGTGCAGTCGTCACGGCTTTGAAAGAGATCAGTGTGCTTTTGTTTGAAACATCCTTGGTTCGGGTAAATCATTATCAATATTTTGAAGAACCTAAAGTGATTATTCTAAAAAAGTGAGTAAGACCTCAAACTCACCTGAATTATGTACTTACCATTAACTGTAACACTTAAAAAACACTGAAACCTAACAAGTTTGTTCACATCTTAGGTCAGCATTTTTATTCTACTTTATAAATATTTAGTTGTGGCTAATTTCATTCCATGTATTCTAGCATCTGTATAACTCTCTTTGTATGCACGGACACAAGCCCCAGCACTATATGCATCAATGAAAACTGTCTGAAGACTATATTTACTAACTATGTATTGACCCCAGATATGGACACAGGTATAGTTTAGACCTTTACTCCTGGTCTGGTGCTTATTCTATTCTATTCTAATACTAGGGACATAAACCAAACTCTCAGAGTATTAGAGTCTAGATGACAAAGAGAATCTAGAATTTTGAAATCCAAACTTAATTAAAACCTCTGAACTGTTCTGGCAGGAGGAAGAGAAGACACAGAGAGGAAAGGTGTCCAACAACAAAGAAAATTATTTTTATGGAGCTGTGATTAGTCTGTGGCTGTTGATGCTGTCCAGGTATGACCACATTCATGAGAAGACAGCAGTTTCCCCACAGCTTCATGAGGGGCTTCTTTAATTGTGACAAAACCCAAACTGCATGCACTAAAAGTAAATGCAGAAATACATGGCAAGAAGTACTGACAGCAAAATCCTTTTTATTTTTATTTTTTGCTAAGTTATTATTATAGTTTACCTGCAAAGCATAAGGTATTGATTTAAAACAGATGGGTTCCAATGTACAAATCAGAACTTAGATTATTAACTATGGGATCTAGTTAACTTCCACATTATTTTAGACTATTTTCTTCATTTTAGACTATTTTCTTCATTTAATTTTGAACGGAAGGTCATTGTTGTACACTCCAACAACTACAAATAGAATCTCTCCCTTTTTGTCTAAAAGGGCTTATTTTCTGTTTGGTTTTATTAACTGCATGCATCTTCACATTTGTATTACAACATTAAAAATGACAGGGTTGTGAATGTAAGCTGAAGGATATACCTGCATTCAACTGTTCTATTCTTTCTTTTTTTTCCGGTAGATTGGAAAAATTTCTTTTTTTTTTTTTTTTTTTTTTGTGTGAGGAAGACCAGCCCTGAGCTAACATCCGTTGCTAATCTTCCTCTTTTTGCTGAGGAAGACTGGCCCTGGGCTAACATCCGTGCCCATCTTCCTCTACTTTATATGGGACGCTGCCACGGCATGGCTGACAGGCAGTGCGTCGGCGGGCGCCAGGGATCCGAACCCGCGAACCCCAGGCTGCCAAGCGCGGACTAAACCGCTGCGCCACCAGGCGGCCCCTGGAAAAATTTCTAAATAGACACACAAGCATGGGCTGGAGGTGACTAAGTGAAGGGAACTGGTCCCCCTACTCCCCCATGCCTTGGTGTGCTAGAATAAAAAACTTTTGTCTTCCCAGCATCTCCTCCCTGCCCACACTGATTGCTACTTAACAGTTATTCCTTTCTGAACTTAGATATGTAACATATGCCATATACAACCTCCCATTTGTCCTTGATCTCATGAAACTTTAATGACTCCCTATGACTGTCAAAAACCTCACAAGTTTTGTCATGCATTGAAGGGCTTCCACAAGCCAGCATCTTCCTACCTTCCTGGCTTTATCTCCTTCTCTGTCATTTCCTGGAGTCCACGCTCCAGCCACATCAGCCTCCTTGCCATTCCCAGGGCATGCATTTACTTTTTTGACCCCATACTTTTGTTCACACTGTTCTGTACACCTCTGATGTTCTTCCCGCTCTGCTCCATCACTGAAATCTCATTTATCTGTCAAGGCCCTGCTCAAATGCCACCTCCTTTATGAAGCACTCTCTGATCCCTTAGTTAAAATTACTCTGTCCTCTGGTATGTTCACAGCTCTTTACTGGTACTTTCATTCTACTCTCTTTGTTAGCTGTTTGCATCTTCCTGTCCTCCTCTAAATTTTTTATTTCTAAATTCTTGAAGACAGAAATTCTGTCTTATTTGTGAAGCTACCCTCTACATTGCCTAGCACAGTGCTTACATATAGTAGAGACTCAATAAATGTTTACAGAATGAACGAAAATAATTATCATAGTATACCAGATTCTAGGCAGGAACCATTACTACCTCTTTGGATACCAGAATCTAGCACACAGAGAGCGCCCAAGAAATACCGATTGACAGTTTACTGTAAAAACAAAACCCCAAAACTTAGAGGATCTTTTGGCTTTCAACATTAAACATTTGCATTAAACAAAGCAAAATAATATAAAACAAGCTTAGCTAAATCAATTAAATAGATCAGGTGGGCTACTAGATGGAGACATGCCATACAACACTGTTCTGAGGACAGCCCTAAGCCCCTCACCATCATGGTCCCAAAACAGCACGGATATTATAAATATTAGATAAGTATTTTGTCTGATTTGTGTGACATGGAATGTTACTTGACCAGAAAGTTTCCATGGCTTAAGAGAGAAAACCCCTACATGCCAGGAAACAGTGAATTCTACCACACTCCTTCCACGTAAACACTTTCGATCAAACTGTACTATGGAAAGAGAACAACCTCCTCCAACTCTGTTTAAAACGCCACCAGAAGTACCCTGATAAGCAGTCTTTCAGAAGAGACACAAGTCCTGGTCAGGGGGTTTTAAAAGTCAGTTTGAATGCCTCATTTCCAAACAGCCTTGGGGTGAAGATTAGGGTAAAAATTGCGTAGGCTGCTCTGGCTATCTGATTTATAACAGGGATCCTTCTTTGGCATTTTATATAATGTTGGGATTTCTTTCTTTGGTATTGTATGACAGTATAGAAGAGTAGTGAGTGAATGGACAGATTTTTCAGCCAGAACATCTGGGTTCAAATCTTGGCTCCACCACATACTACCTACACGATTTTAGGTAATTACTTAATCTCTCTGAGCCTTAGTTTTCTTTCCTAAAAAACAGAGATAATAATAATAATAACACCTTCCTTCCGTGGTTGGGGTGAGGACTGTGTACGTTATATATGTAAAGCACGCAGGAGGGTGCCAGTATACAGTATAGAGCAACCTCTACTAAATGTTAACTATCTTTAGTAATCTTTAGTATTTTTATAAGCAGTAATGCATTCTTCACCTGCAAAATGTTGTATATGAACCAGTCCAATGTCCATAAACAGTGATAACAAGGTAAACTATAATCTTTTTCTCTATGTGTAAAGACACAGTGAAGACTTGGCGTTGGTGGGTGAGAGGCGTCCATGCTTGGGCTTCCCAAAGTCCTTGAAATCATATGCAAAAATGAGTGTATCAGGTGTGAATGTGTGTTTTTTCTGGGAGGGGACCCGTAGCTTTTAACAAAGTCTTAAAGCGGTCTGTGATCCCCATGGATCAAGAACCACTGCTCAATTGTCCCATTATAAAAGCTATGCCCACATTACACCGAAGTGTATGGAGATCAAGCTTAAACAATTTTCTTAACCAAATGTCATTCCCAAATACGTCCTTTTTATGTATCTTGACTGCCTAATTATCCTCACATTATGTGCCAGTTTAAATGCCCTTTTCAGTAAAAACGTTTATACAGCTCCACCAAGTTAGAACATTATGAAGCTTCCACTCAGATGTAGCTTCTGTTTCAGATTTCCTTGAGCGTATTAGAAAAGATTCATATTCTCATGAATATGGACCTAGAAATGAATATTTTGTTTCTATGAATAATGGAAATATATCCTCCTCTGAATGCCCCTTTCTACCAGAGGTTCCAAGGGTATTGATCCTGAAATATCTCCATGCCTAATTGCTAAGAATTCTAGAAAAACAATTCCAGAAGAGGTAGAGTCACAGGACTTTTAGAACAAGTGCAAATAAATACTTCCAGAAATTCAAAATAAGACTTTAATTCTGTTTTAATACAGAGAAGCGCTTTTTCTTTGCCACTGACTACCTTTCCCCTCTCCTTTGGACATCATTAACTCTGTTAATGTTATTTCCTTCTGCAAACGAATTTCAAGTGATTCTTATCCCAGTTACAATATACAAAAATAATCAAAACAGCTTTTGTGTCGTGCCAGTTGAATTTAGTATAGTCTGAACCAGGACCCAGTTCTACCTGACCAAGAACGTATCAGTCCACAACATGGAGCCCGCAGCGCCCTACCCACACTTTTACCTGGGAAGCGGTCAGGCTGGGAGAGGCTGCCGCCGCCGGGGCGTGGTGGTGGTGGTACTGCTGCTGCTGCTGGAGCTGCTGGAGCGGCTGCTGCTGTGCTGTTTGTAGTTTGTTTTCGGACTGTGGCAATGGCTGTATTTGGAACTTGTCTGGTTGTTCTTGCTTTACTATCAGGTTCTTCCGTAGCTGTTCAACTACTCTTTTCTACCAAATGAAGACAAAAAGAAAGAAAATCTATCAGAATATTGTTTTATCAGCTGTATAAAATATGCAGCAATTATATGCCTCTGACATCTTTTTTGTTACTAGCTTAATCTAAAACTTGTTACATCTAAAATTTACAGATTCGACATATGAGGAGAAACCGATGGTATACGAAACGTTTTATATATAAAGGGAAACTGAGTCACACAGCTGAGAAGAAAAGCTAATGAGGATCGCAGAGCAGGGCTCAGATTTCTTGACTATGATTAGAGCAGCGTGCTAGGCTGCAAGGGCAGCACAGCGTAGCAGTGGAGACGCGACTCTGGAGACGAACCGCCTCAATTCAAACTTCAGGTCAAGTTACCTCACCTATCCGTGCCTCAATTTACTGTTCTGTAAAATGAGGCGATTAACAGTATCCTTAGGGTTCTGACGAAGGCCAAACTAGCTGCTGGATGTAAAGTACTCAGAACTGTGCTTGGCATATTGTCGCTCATTTTTCATTTTGCATCTGATAACAGAGACACCAGCCATACTAATTCTGGCTAATCAAACAAACATCATATATCTATCTCAGTTTCAAACATTAAACAGACTTTTAAACAAAGAAAGCCTGATCTCAGAAATATGCAATATAAACAAGAGACACTCAGTCACTGAAATGTGTAACTTGTGAGCAGGACTTCTTTGCTGGGATGGGATCTGTGGAAACGCATACGTCTGTTTAGGCAGAGTAGGAATTTAGTTACATGGGATGAAAATTTAACATTAAGGTTTCTTGAATTTTCTACCCGTTGTTCAAATCCGAGAAGAATGTGTATTTGGACACCTTCATCACTGTGATAACACATTTCAATAGAATGTAAGCCCCACGAGGGCAAGGACTTATTTTGTTAACAACTCTCCCTCCTCTGCGCCTAGAACCATGCGGCTACGTAAATGTCCTGTTCTCTTCACACGAGGTGTGCAGTGATGCGACCAAAGAGCAGCGAACGCTCGGAGAATAACTGTATCACAGCCATTTGGGGTCAGACATGGGCTTGGGGCTCTCCCGCCCTGACGGCTGGAAGGAAGTACAAGCAGCACTCCTGTCTGACATTGTCAAGTGCATTCACAGCTAAGGCGTGTTATTTCTGATACAAGTAGAGTGCCGTTTTCTAATATAGATTAGGAATGGGGAAAAAGAAGCGAATCAAGATCTTTAAATAAAGGGTTAAGTGCAACCATAAGGGCCAGGTTGGTTTTTTAATTCCAGTTTTTGATTCTAACCAACTTTACTGCACATGTTCTCCAAAGGATTTAAACCTGCAGGTTACTTGCTTAACACATTTGAACATAAAAATATTTACAAAATGGATTTTTACAAACTTTTAAGTCAATACAGAATACATTCTTGAGAGAATTTTTTATATTTTTATGATTGAGTTTTTTTAGGCAATGAAAATATCACACAAAGGCCAATTTTTAGGGAAAAAAACATCTGCTATACTTTATACTCTGCTAGCACTAGCTCTTTGAGTAGTTAAATATTAAAAAAAAAAAGGATGCAGAGTCCAAAGTCTTCGCAGAAACCATCTGCAGAATAATAAAAATGCAAATTAATAAAGATATCAAATGCTTATAAAACTTAACCTTCAAGTCTTCAAAATCCTATTTCTCAAGTATAAAAGGCAGAGTAATTGAACTGATATAGTTTAGGAGAAGGGGAAGTAATAGCAATGGTGCTACTCATAATTCTGACTATCACATGTAGATGTTACTGCTTGGTGACTGCCAGAACATTTAGACATTGAACAAATAATTATTTAGAGTTGCTTTCAGTCCCCCTCCCCAACATATTAATCAGCATTAATCAAACGTATTAACAAACTAGCTAAACTGTAGCATCAACAGCCAGTGAGAAAGGGACTCCAAGAACCTCTACAAAAAAAACCCCAGCTCAAATTAGGGGGAGGAGAGAAACCAGGAGGAAATAATACAACACAAACGTGACTGCCAAAAAATAAACTTTGAACAAAAACAGCACAGAAAACTAAATAGTTACTATACCAGACACAAAAAGACAGGGTGTTTTTCTCCTCTACAGCCGTCCTTAGGAAATACAGTGTGCTCCCCTACTTACTGCCTAGCTGGGGGAAACGAGAAACAAGAGACAAAGCCCAGAACCCACTCCCAGTGTTATATACAACAGAAGGGAACAGTAGGGGAAAGAACGAGAAAGGGATGCAGGCTAGAGTACTCTGCAGCCATATGGCTAGAGCAAGGTGACAACCAATCAGAACCAGAGTCGGGGAGTGGGAGTCGGTGACTCAACGCATTCATAACCGCTCCTCCTCGGGGCCTGAAACAAAGCCCGGAGAACCTAGGGGAGTGGGGGGTGGGAATCAGAATACTTGCAAACTTATATTACTCCTTGAGAGGAGAAAAAAACAAAAAAGAAGAGAGAGAGCTGTGCAAATTGGACAAGGGTCAGATCCTCCAAGCTGGGTCAAGTTTTCTTTGAAAGAAGGCTCTGGTGTATTCCAGAGTGCCGCCCTGCACCTTGCTGCATTCCCTATACGATGAGAAGGATATACCAAGTGTGTAGTTGTGCGCATCTGGGAAATTTTTTTAAAAATCAAGGTTTAAGGGAAGCAGTGATGCCTTCTGTCACTTAAATATTTATGACTACACTTTGAAAACCAGTGATCTACAGTTAGGTGCTCTCTGCAGTGGAGGTGCTCCTTAGGTGTGCAGAGGCCTTGCACACTCTTGTAAGGACTGGCTAATAAAGGAGAGCCGTGCTGCGCATTAGTGGGCTTTTCTACGTTCCGCAGTCCGGTCCTGTTCTAGTTCAGCCTTGCAGCTCCGGCAAACACAACAGTCATAGTAACTCCAGCAGGATCCTGATCTGGGTCAGTATCCGTCCTGGGTGGCAGTGACAGAATACAGCTTTAATGTTTCATAAATCTTAGCTGTGTGGTATCAAGCAAAATTCTTAAGTACCCTCTTGTCTCCACAGGAAGTGAGCCTCTATTTTTACTATTATGTGTTTTTTTTGCGTGTGTGTGTGTGAGGAAGACCGACCCTGAGCTAACATCCGTCGCCAATCCTCCTCTTTTTGCTGAGGAAGACTGGCCCTGGGCTAACATCCGTGCCCATCTTCCTCTACTTTATATGGGACACCGCCACGGCGTGGCTGGCAAGCGGTGCGTCGGCGGGCGCCCGGGATCCGAACCTGCGAACCCCGGGCTGCCAAGCGCGGACTAAACCGCTGCGCCAGCGGGCGGCCCCCACTAGTATGTGTTTTAAACAAAGAAATCATGAGTTCTGCTGGTCAGTAATGAAGGTTACACTGGCATAAACAATTTGATATTTCCAACGTTATTCACATATAAAGGAGACCTTTAAATGTAGCTAATTATCTTGGAACATTATCCTGAAGCTTTGAGAAAAGGCTAAGTTTCACAAACTGGCCATTCGTCATTCACTTATTAATAAGTTAACGAAAGTTACAAGAGGGGAAAAAAATGAAGTAAATGAAAAAGGAAAAGCTGGAAAGAATGAAGGCAGAAGGGAGGGAGAAAAAGTTAATAACTTATCTTCTCTCCTTAACATATTTTCTACAAACAACAGGCCAGTGTGCCAGGCCTCCAGAATGGCTAGTCCCGCCCCTTCGATCCATCTGTCAAGAACCGCTCCATGAACCCAGCATGCAATTCCCAGCCTCGGATTCCGCTGACATTCGCATCGCTAGGTTTCACCAGGGCTTGTTCAGGCAGAAGAGTTCACAGAGCCTCTGACACTTCAAGCCACTGTTTCTGAGACAGGTAGTCACTGTGATCAATATCGTGACATTCAGCGATATTATCAACAAGTTCCCACGACAGCGATACAGATCCCAAAGAAAAATGCAGGAGTTTATAGGTCCGATTCAACAGAAAATCGGGTTCGTTTTTCTACTATCTGAGCCAATCATTTCAAGTTCCATGGCCTTGGTGAACACAGGAGGGAGATGGAAGGACAGCCCCCACCCCTCCAGTCAAGCCACCAGTTTCTTTCCATCAAATTCTCTCACAAATTTTAGAAAGCTTCTCTCAAGAGGAACTCCAGGCACAGGCCCTGCTGTCCACAAGTGGATGCGGGTGCCTTCGAGCCTCTGCTTTTCCACAGTCAGTCACTCAACTTGTCTGCCTTCTATTCGTCATTATCTGTTTTATACCAATTACGAGAGGGCCACATCCACTCAGATATTTTCTTACATAGTATCGCCTTAAAAAATTATCCTTTTTTCCTCCATAAATCAACCACACAATCTGAAAATATAAACTTCACCCTTCATACCAGAGGCTGACAGAGACTTGCAACTTTTCACAAATCCAGGAAGTCAAGAGCAAATCTTACCCATCTTCATACTTAAAATGCAGTGAAAAATCTTTCCAGGTCTTTAGACTCACCCATCGCTCAAATGTAAGACCAGGGATACTAAATTTTTTGTGTGCAGAAAATTAAACGTGGAGAAATTTACATTTGTTGATGAAGTCAGAATATACTCAGAGGAGAAAAAAAACCCTTTCTACTGTCCAACTGAAATTCAACCCCTGCATTTATAAGCAACACTAATGTTCATCAACACTGAAGACGCAGGAAGGAGATACGACAACAGTCTTAGAATTTGCCACATGATTATCCTCTAAAGAATAGGGCATGTGTTACTGGCATAACATTAATGACAAAATTATAATTCAGAGTAAAAGGTATGTGTTATTCAAAGGAAACAGAAAATTAAGTGAAGATTCCACCATTTTATGAACAAAAACACAGGGAAAAGAAGCAATAAACTCAAAATAAGCTCCTTCTTAATGCAATAAGTGAAAATCAGTGGGCAAATATGCACTGAAGTTATTACAGGGAATGTTCCAGGGGAGACACACAGGACAGAATTCTTTCAGAGGAGGAGGCGGAGGAGGCATATTGGTGGCAACAGCTATAAAAATATACTTAGCTAAAAATAATTATGTTTATTTGTTTTGTAAGGCACTAGAAGGTTTTCCCCAAACTCTCCCATATTCAGTTTCAGGGCTGGAATTAGACAAATAGCTTCTCACCTTTTTAAACCTTTTTAAAAGGGATATACCCTTTAAAAACACCACCTGTTTGGTGCCAGCCCAGTGGCATAGTGGTTAAGTTTGTGCACTCCACTTTAAGCAGCCTGGGGTTTGCAGGTTCGGATCCTGGGTGCAGATCTAGGCACCACTTATCAAGCCATGTTGTGGCAGGCGTCCCACATATAAAATAGAGGAAGATGGACACGGATGTTAGCTCAGGGCCAATCTTCCTCAGGAAAAAGAGGAGGACTGGCAACGGAGGTTAGCTCAGGGCCAATCTTCCTCACCAAAAAAAGAATACCACCTGTTTGATAGAAGGAGTATCTACAGCCTCATCTTATACAGTGGACCATATATGTTGTCTACTAAAGAGGATTTGTTTGGTCTCAGAGTTGTGAACACAGATTAGTATTCTATAGTTCTGCAAGGTGTCATGGAATCTGTGCAGTACAATATAAATGAATTAAGGAACAGCAGCAGTTGGAATTATTAGTGTTTTTTTTAAATAAAGTTCAAAATTCTCTACATGGATGCTTAACAGATGGTGGAGAATGCATATGTCATGGTACTGATTAGACCTTGGCTTGCTTTTTTAATTAAAAAATATTCTTTGGGGTTTACTCTTCCTTCACACACACACACACACACACACACACACACACACTGATATTTACATCAGTAGGCTTTACATCCCATCTCCACAGGAGATTAGACCTTTTATTCATATCAATGGGATTTATATTCCATCTCCACAGGGGATTAGACCCTTTATTTGATAGCCTGATTGAAATGCAGTTTACATATTTCTTATTTAGCTCATTCACACTCTAACAGGTAAACTTAGACGCACCTTCCCCCAGCTCCTCATACATGACTATAAAAGACTGTTAAGAATACTATGCAGTCAAACTTTGCCTAAACCTAGGGACCCTTTCAAGAACCTGGGGACTGCCTTTAATCTGCAGCAGCCAAGAAAGAGTGTAGCTGCTGCACTCGAGAGATGTGGTCCCTGCAGAACAACAGTTTTCCAACATGTGACATACCCAGATGCTAGAGCAAAACAGTATAACTACAGAGATGGACTAAAGGAGAGCACTGCATGCTGGGAATGGCAGTTGTGACATATTTCTCTATAATAAAAGACGAAGGAAGCCAAAATCAGAACCCAGCTGGCTCACACTTAAGTTCTCTACGATTCTTTGAAGCACTAAGCTACACTGCCCTGCTTGCTTCAAAAAGACGCTGAGGATCAAATGAATTAAGGTGGGGAACACTTAAGAAATTGTTGAGGGCACAGAGAAAATAGTGATGACAATCAGTGAATAATACAATTCGTCTAGTACGAATTTTTAACTCAGTGCAACAGCTAATTAAATGTGACTTTTATTTCCAATGTCAATTATATTTCAATCCCTTGATTTTTAACATCTAGTCAAACATTTTTATGTGAGTTTAAACTATGAGTTTTTTTTGAAAAATGAGAATTACCAAAAGAAGTACAGGATTAAGAAAGAGAATGCTACCTGTTGTCTTTTTATCTCAAAAGTCAAACACATGAGAGAATACTTCTCTGTGTAGAAATCTAGGTACGCCCCAGATTTCTCATACCTCTATAGTGGTTCAGGGCCATATTCCGAATGCATAAAATAGATGTCCAATTTAAATGTAACCTGACCCAGCAAAGACCCTAGATACAGTAATGAGGACAGCAGAAAAAAACATAAGAACCATTTACAATCCGCACAATTTAGCTGCTTGCTAATATAAAAAGTACCTGAATCGTTGTGTTTCTACCACAATGAGATACAATACGGAGGTTATGAATTTGTAAATTAAGCTCCAGTTCAGCAAAATGCACACCACTCCGGAACTCTCTGTTAAAGACCTGCATGCACCACCAGCTTGTCACTCATCATTCCACGGTTCTACCCCACAACTTAGAAGGCGGCACCGCCCTGTTAACGCAGAGCTGTCCCACACCCTACAGAAATTCTCTCGTTGCTCTTCCCTGAAGCTGCTGTGGTTTTCCTCATAAAAGAAATATGGTTGGAGATGGCTGCACAGGAGCTGTCCCTGACAAGTTGGATATGAAAATATAATTTAAGCACAGTAATGATCCTAAAATGGGGAACAAATCCAAAAACCTCTATCATTTTATGGAACACTGCTCAAATAAAACAGGTTGTTTTACCTACTCCAAGCCGTGGGTACAGTTTGAGGTATCGTAGGAAGCCCTTTTCACAGGAACACAAGATAGAATCAGAGGCTGGAAGAGGTAAATATAATATTTAAGCAAATTCTATGCAGAATACATGTATTAAGACATGGATCAATCATTTCCAAAGGTAAGGATATCTTTTAACAATCCTCAATTCTGTAGTTTTCTCTTAAAAGAGAGAAAAAGACAGACAATAGTATTAGAACTGACATACTGAGTCAGGCAGGATACCTCAGGGAGAAAATATTCTATGACAAAACGTAATATTTTCCTTCATTTAAACAAAAGTAAGTCTTATAAATCACTAAACACTGACATTTTGAATTGCGAAGTATTTTAACAAAAGTACATCCTGAACAACGTTCTTGATGCTTAAAAACATAATTTTTATCATCGACCATAATAGCATAAACACACAGATTAAAAAAGATTCCAAAGCTTCTGAATGAGTATCTGTTAATTTCACAAAGTATTCACTATTTCAGTAGTTTAATTTATCACCCAGTATTTGTTGCAATCACTTAAAGAGAAAAATGAACAGTGTTACAAATTTACTTTCTGACAAGACCCCACATAAAACAGCACAGAGGAAGCAATTCCATCACCTACATAGGCTGCCAAGATGAGGGATGGTTAACTGCAAGGGATTGGGTCGTCCGAGACACGTGACAAAGGATGATCTGCACTACCCTGTATGTAGTCTGAGTTTTCTGCATCAGAGCCAGAAGAAATCTGAACTCATCCTTTGGAATTTCAAAGCAGTTTTGCTTTTCTGTTTGAAATTGTCAATACTGGAAATTTTATTCAAGACAGAGAGATTCAGCAATAGAGAAGAAAAGCATGAATAATCTCTTAATGAATAAAAGGCATTTGGTTACAAATTTAAGTATTTTATTAAATCTTAAGTGTGAAGAAAAACATTTTTTACTGGCTATGAAAATCACTAAATCCAATCCACAAATCTCTATATGGATATTTAAAGTCTTACACACACACATGCACACACACTCCAAGTTTTAGAAAAGATGAAATGGCTGCAGTAAAAGTGATCTGTTATTTTTAACTTCTTTTAGTATACTTCTTAGTACCAAAGGTGTAGCTCACTCTTTTACTATACGGTTCTCCAGCTTCCACATCCAACAAAATGACTGAGGTGCAGGGTCAGAGGACACTGCATTGAACATGAGTTTCTTGATTTTTATTAAAAGTCTTTTTTTTTTAGAGTAGTTTTAAGTTCCCAGTAAAACTGAGTAGAAAGGACAGAGAATTCCCATACACCCCCTGCACCCCACCCACAGCTTTCCTCACTATCAACATCCCCATCAGAATAGTACATTTGTTAAAACTGATAAACCTATACTGACACATCATTATCACCTCAAATCCATAGTTTACACTAGGATTCACTCTTTTTTTTTTTGTGGGGAAGACCAGCCCTGAGCTAACATCTGTTGCCAATCCTCCCCTTTTTGCTGAGGGAGACTGGCCCTGGGCTAACATCGTCCCCATCTTCCTCTACTTTATATGGGACGCCGCCACGGCATGGCTGACAGGCAGTGCGTCGGCGGGCGCCAGGAATCCGAACCCGCGAACCCCGGGCTGCTAAGCGCGGACTAAACCGCTGCGCCACCGGGCGGCCCCCCAGGATTCACTCTTAACGTTTACATTCTATGGGTATGAAAAATGTATAATGACATGTATCCACCACTGTAGTATCACATGGAATAGTTTCACTGCCCTAAAATCCTCTGTGCTCTGTCTATTCATACATCCCTCCCCACAACCCATGGCAACCACTGATCATTTTATCGTCACCAAGGTTTTGCCTTTTCCAGAATATCATATAGTTGGAATCACACAGTTGATAGCCTTTTCAGATTGGCTTCTTTCACTGAGCAACATGCATTTAAGGTTCCTCCACATCTTTTCATGGCGTGATAGCTCATTCTTTTTAGCACTGAATTATGTTCCATTGTCTGAACACACCAAAATAGTCTCTTGATTTTTAGATACAGTCTAATGTGGCAAATGGTGAGTTCTATAATGGTTACAACAAAAACAACAGCAATAATATCAGATAGATATTACCTGCCAGATGGGACACTGAAGTTCTGAGCATCTAAGTGACTTGACAATAGGTCTCAAGTCAGGGGTAGAGTCGGACTTCATAGTTCTAGTTCCTGACATCTAATTCCATAGCCCCTTCCACCCTCCATCCCTCAGCATTTTATTTGCTGGTAAGAACTTGGAGCCCTCACATCTATATACTACATAATATAGCAAACCTAGTAAAAAACCTTAATTATATATATATATATCCCCCACCATTCTGCGTTTAGGAAAAATAAGTAGAAAGGCAGTATTGTGCAGCAGACACAATACCAAGGGTCAAGAAATCTGGGTTCTAGTCCCATTTCTGTCACTGAGCTAGGTTTGTGACTCTGGATAAATTATTTACCTGATGTTGGTCTCAGCTTCTCCACTCAGCTTCTCTATACTTTTTCCCTCTATAAGCACTGTACCCAGAAAACTAATAATGATGATGATCTTGACACACTACAAAAAAAGCTAAATCATTAAAGAATATTTCATTCAGGGATTGAAAATTCACATGAACAGGGGTCAGGCAGGTAATGTACATGAGTGATGCAAGCCAGCCATGAGATAACAGGCAGTGATGGAGATTAAGGTCAACTGGAGAGGGAGTACCCTGTCTAAAGGCACCAATGTAAGAATTGCTTTTAACATTGTGAGTCAAACAAAATATCTTTGCTGGTTAGATTAAGCTCATGGGCTACCAGTTTGCAACCCCTACATAGTAATTACATTCACTGACCTGTAGTTACCAGAAGAGAAATCAGCCATTACTTAGAACATTTTTCAACAATAGGAGGTGAGTCAAAAAGGATTTCAGATAACCAGAAAATTCCAATGGCTTTCTAGTTAATCAAAATCTTACCATCATGAAGGGGCTGGGTGTGACTTTAGTGGGAAGAAGCACAGACATAAAAAGCAAGTAATCATGAGTACCGAGAAGAATATGGTAAGATAAAACATTTGAATACAGAAGAGAGAGAGACAATTATACACAAAATGTAAAAGAATGAAAAATTTAGTAATGATATGTTCTATAATTGTGCCGATTTTATCAAAATAGCTTAAAGTACCTGACAGATAATTTAACGCCACCCCACCCCCACCAATCATGTAACACCGATGTAAGAATGAACTGGAATCAGTTTCTCTACCACTGAACCGTAGCTGTCTGTAGGGCTGAAGAAAGCAGCTGTTTAAACAGCCGCATAGTAGAGGTCAGAAAAACGAAAACTACCTTGTTGAAGCTGTCCAGGGAATTACGGTGAGCAAAATGTAATCATCAGATTTGGAGTCCAACCAGAACACTGGAAGCATCTCCTGCACATAACTGGTTCTCATTTCTGAGTACTCAGATTTCTCAAAATCACTTAATTTACATGACTAAGAAAAAAAGAATTCATGTTGTAAACATATGGATTATTTAATAATTTTTCAAGAATCCTACTTTCTGAGTGAACCGTAAGTGAAAATACGATAGTACTATTTTCCATAAATATTTCCCTAATGGTGTGATTTTTCAGCTTAAGTAAGCATACGTTTATACAGAACTTTACACTTGTAAATTTTCACACTCTCTTATCAAATAAGATTCTTACAACTGTGTGGGGTGGATTAAGGCAACTGTCATGGATTCAGACAGGGAAACCAAGGCATGTGGTGACTGATGACCAACCAAAAGTTACACAGTGACCTAACCGCAAAACAGGCACTAGAATATGGAATCCCTGTCCTCTGGAAACCTAGTTTGAATAAAGCTCTGTTCACCGAACAAAGAGCTGGACCTCATTTGTCTGAGCCAACACTTGGGCTGACAGGAGGCTGGGTGACATCCAAGAGGACTGATTGAATGTAGAGGATACTGGTGTAGGGAGCTGGCCAAGGGGAGAGCTGCCCTTCACTGGACATCAGTCTTGAGACACAGCAAACTGCCAGGAAACAAAGGCAGGCTGTTGAGAGCCAAGGAGGAAGAGTAACTTGTGCAACAAACTGAAGGGGACAACCGGGAGAGGAGCCAGAGGATGCAGCCCAGGTGGGAACGGGACACCCAGAGATGAGGCATGGACAGCTGAAGGGATGAGTCTGGAGCAAATTACACCCATCGCGCCCACTCTGAGGCAAATTTCCTATAAACTGCTCTGAGCGCTTGGAAGGGCTGGGTGTACTCTTAAGACAATGGGCAGTGCTGGATAACTTACTCCAAAGTGCCAGAGCGACTGTACTTCTGTCATCAAAGATATTTTCTCTGGCAGCTGAGCAGGGATACACGCTGGAGCAAATCCAACAAGAATGCTATGCTTCCTCCTCTATGGAGTATGATGGACAATTTTAAGATTCTGTTGCTAACCTTCCACCTCCAGCCAAAAACTTCAATTCTGGAACAATGACTTCAATGTAATAAATGGAACGGATGCTGGCAACATTTAGACTGGTAAAATGTCAGGTTCCGGTGGGTTGTTTTTTTTTTTTTTTTCTTTGGTGAGGAAGATGAGCCCTGGGCTAACATCTCTTGTCAATCCTCCTCTTTTTGCTGAGGAAGACTGGCCTGGGGCCAACATCTGTGCCCATCTTCCTCTGCTTTACATGTCAGACGCCTGCCACAGCATGGCTTGGTAAGTGGTGCATAGGTCCGCGCCTGGGATCCAAACCCTCAAACCCTGGGCTGCTGAAGTGGAGTGCGCGAACTCAACCACTACACCACCAGGCAAGCCCCTCCAGCGGGTTTTTAAAGGAGTAAATCACAGCAAACTTTACATACCATCCACTAATATAAAGCTGGATTTAAAATTTTTATTCACTCACAGATTTACCTTACTGCCATAAAAACTACACAGCTATTTTGCTTTTAAAAATAGAATACATATGATCAAAACTCATGGGCAAGGGAATTGGGGAAATGACATTATAAACCGCACAGAGAGGTTTTCAAGTCAGCCTCCCCACTTTCAGAGCTGCTTCTAGGAATCCTGGCTGCTCCTCCCCCACCCATCACACCAGACCAGGGCTCAGTCAATAAGACTGCTGTGCGAGTGACACAGCCATCACTTCTGCTTAGTCTCCACAGGCCTAATGTATGTGATGCTGAATTGACTTATCTCAGTAGGCAGTACAGTCTCGCCGAGAGTGGTTACGTTTCAGACTTGGTAAGAACAAGACGTCAGGGGTTTGTTGTTGCCGCATCGTTCTGTAACACCTTATTTCAACTCTGTGCTGAGCTGGCAAAAGCACTAAATCTACCCAACTCCGCTTATCCTCTAGATGCTCCAGTAGTAGGACGACTTTGCAACATTCACTGGCAATGTGACACATTAGTGACACAGCTTTGTCTATTCATCACACCCTTTAAATGTCTCCTTGGTCCTTCTTTGTCCTTGTCCCCCCCACCCCACCCCGCTGCAATTTTCCTTACTAAACATTTCCTGTGATATTTTTCACCAAAGGACATAAGGATCTAACTCTATCTTGAGCCCACAGAAATGTGTGTAATCTCTACGCTACACGTAGATCCTGGGAAAAAGACCTGCCTGACGGTACCTGAGCTGCCTACAGCCTACTCTGCTTAGATGCTGAAAACGGGGAGAGACGATTGTTTCCACCCCTTTAAAAGAACCCAGTTGATTTAAGGTTGGCTGTGAGGGCAAGTATGATGGACCTGCTTGGAGAAAGCAAGGATATTTGTTGTCGGGGGGATATAGAGGAATGGACCTATTCATGTGCAGGCTGTCAGCCTTGCCACTAATCAGAGGGGAGAAAGCATCTTTAGGAAAGGAAAATGCAACAAATTGAGTGGAAAAGAAGTGACACAAAGGTACAATGTTTAACAAGCAGTTTTTCTTGGTGGTTGAAGGTGCTCCTTTCCTGAGACTCCCTGTAACAGGAAGGGATCATTCCCACCCGGGGGTGCATACCTATACTTCACGGGGTGTTTGTTTGGGTGACAGTTATACCGTCATAATTTTAGATGGTTAAACCTCTGCTCCAGGGTTTACAAAAGATCAGAGCACTTGTCACTCTGGGTGCAGGTAGAGTGAGATAGAGTGGCTGAGCAGTTCATTTTTCTTTATAATTACACTCCATTAACCTTCCACAGGAGAGCTCCCCTGCGCTTTCACACCAGCAGCACCAACTGGCTGCGTTTGATAAGGCTCAGCAGAGGCTGCACGACCAGCACGGGCAACAAAAGGCACACTTGAATAGTGCAGACTCAAGCAGAAGCGAACACAGCTCCGCGGCTCCTTGACTTACTGGCACACACATGCGGCTCAATCGTACATGTGGAGACAAAAACAAACCCCAAACGTAAAGCTGGAAACCAGCAAACAGATGATGGGAGCTTACTTAAACCGAAAGTGATTTGAAAATCACCCGAGAATCTTTACAACATGAAACCTCCAAATTTATTCTTATTTTTCTAACCTTTGATAATGTGGTATCCTATAAGAAATGTACTCGATATACTCCAGCTTACAGCGTGACACAATTACAGGGTGATCTATACTACAATTAGATCACATTGGTGTCTACTAGCTGCATGTTGTGAAGGTAATTTACGCGCTAAAGTGTTTCTCGTTATGTATCTCTCAGTAACTCATTTAAAAAAAAACTGGTTAAGAACTAGTGCTAAGCCTGTCTCTATCCTTCTTGACAGTCGCCACATAAATAACTTCCATTTTTGAGAGAGAAAGAGGCCTATTCCATTAATAATGCATTCTCCGGGAGTTTTTAATGCAATGCCCAGAACACTGCTTTCCACATGCACAGAGGCAGATTAGTGCTTTTTCTACCCTGAGCAAAGGCTAGGTGTTAACATGCTTAAGCAGATAAAACAAAACCCAATTTGGGAAGTAGGTGCTGGCACAATTAATTTTGAACAGGATCCCAATTATTTGGGAAACAAAAGGTAGCTATATTTATACCTTTGCCTTAACCAATGGCATTCACATCCCTCACAGCATTTCAGAATAAGGTTTCTACCATGGTAGTTTGTGTTTCTGGGTACATCCCTAACCACAGTGACCTAAGGCCAACCGGTGTCCTGACGGTGCTGCTCGCTACTAACACACTTTCTTCGGCAAATGATGCACTAAGGAGGTTGGTCTCCAGTAAGTGTAATTCGACAACCAGAGAATTCAAGTATAGGAATTCAAGTGGTACGGCATTTCCTTCATCAAATGTTATATTTAAAACACTTTTCTAGAGATATAAAACTACAGCAAAATCGTGTTTTTGAAAATTAATGAGACGCTTAGTACTTCTGAAAGTGTTTGGCAGAGAAATGACTGTTTACACTTACATTTTGAAGACGGATGATTAGATCTGGGAATTCTACTACACTCTTCCTTTTTTCTATGCTTTATGTATGAAACTGAAGGATTTTTCCATTAATATTTTTCTTTTGCTTAGTACCATTACAAACCTACATTACTGTATGTTTTTATGACACTTACCATCATGGTATCCTTTTAAAAAATGCTTTGATAATGGTTAACCAAATATCAGATTTGTGCTTACAACTAAATAGTTCATAATTCTTTAAAACCCAATATCAAAGACGTAATTTTAATATTTTCTTGCTGCATGTTACATGCTGAAGCATTCAGCATTAATGCTGTTGAATAACCTTATACCAAAAGATAAAGCCAGCCCACACCTATAGGAAGCAGCTCCCGAAAATGTTGGTTTGGCAATGTCCAGATCTAGTGACAGTCAGATTTCTCCTCTGTCTAATAATGCATCTTTTTCATTTCCCAATGAATAGAATTTCTCTAAGTCCTTGTTTTTCAGTTTTAAGAGTGGCAGACAAATTAAAATTCCACTCTCTGTAACCACGTTAAGAATCGGGGAAAAGCCTCTCTACCTGCCCGGGACCTGTCGCCTGACTCATCGTTGGGCCATCTGTTTGTGCGCACTGCTTGTCTCCCAGCACAAACCAAGCTGCTGCTGGCCAGACCTGCCTCGCGCTGCAAACGCACTCCGCACTTTCAACCTCCCACACCACCAATAGGTCCTCTTATCAGAATCTGAAACTACCACTTCAATCAACTAGAGTCAGACCGTATTCTACTGCTCTCGTACAAAACAATGATGCACCATGGCCCACGTTCAAACAGGTCATCTCTGAATACGGGGCTTGTGAAGAGGGTGGCGGCACAGTTTGGCTCTGATCAGAACATTCCAGTGCCACCAGCAGTAATCAGCCTGCTACCCAGGAATACACATGTACTGCTGTGGGGAGAGGCTAAAAAGATTGCCGAATCCCAGAGGACAAGAGCATGAACTGCAAATACAGGCCATTCTGGTCATCTTTGTTACAGATTGGAAACTTACTCGTAGATGGTTTTCCATTGGTGTGATTAGCACACAAATTTAAAGCAGCATTAGAAAAGGCAGTCAGAACCTCCTTTGAATCATCCACAACGATCAAACTGCTTGCTGTTTTGCATACATTTTGCTAATCATTCTCTCATCTTAGATTTGAAAGGATGTTAGAGCCATAAATAGGATGGTGGGCAGTATAGGGTTTGAAGACAACATTTATTGACTATACCTACCAAGTATGTAGTATTGTATTGGATGTTGTGATACAATATTAAAAAGTTAAATTCTTTAAGAACTTATATAGCTGTTTCAGGAGACAGAAGATGTACATGCAAAAGAACTTTAACATTTCTTCTAGAGTATTAACAAGCAAAACTAGCGGAAGTTAAAAAAAAAGTATGTAAACAGAACAGAGGGCAGTAAATAGAGAAAGGGGAGCCACAAATAGAAGACAAGATCAAATCTGGGAGAGTATACATTTTGAGCAATGCTAAACCCAGGGAAATTTTTTTTGAGACAAAAACAATTAAATACAGTCTATCAATAATAATTAACAACGATTACTTTGGAGAAACAGAGAAGGCAAGTTTAGATGCTAGTGGTTGATTATAGATCCCTTAATACATAAACAAGTATGTACCCAATGAGAAGGCATGTACATACTCCCATTGGGCACTACTCTTTACACTGAAGAAGACTGTCCTTTGAGAATAGAATGTAGAATTAATCTTGTCTCTAACAAGTGCACTTGAAAATGCATGTAGAAAGGAAATTTTAAAATGTTATCTATAGAGGACCAAAAAAATGTATAATTTAGAAGGAGGTGAATCATTATTAGACAGGTGGTCAGAAGAGGAAGAACTATGTTGACAGTGTGCAGAAATACACCAAAAACACAGACTTGAAAGAAACAAATCTTAAGTTGCTCATCAGCAACAAACAACTGATGATGACAAAGCACAGGGATGAGAGGGACGGATCTCTACGTGAGCATTTCTGTATCTTAAATGGGTGAGAAATCCATCACATTTCATTTTGTTCAAGGCCCTGCTGTCTCCAGTGTACACGAACATCTTAACTCTCTTCCTGAGGATGGGTCACAGCAGTGGTGAACAGAAATGCTTGTCCTAGTCCTCCCTGCAAGGCGAAGTCACAACGTTCTGCAAGGCTGGCAGTGATATGACATTTATTCAACAACTAGCAACATCGCTAGTTTTTTTTAACACTGATAAATGGAAATGATGATCTAGGGAAGATTCTAATTTTTAAATTGACTGGAGTTAGGGCTAGGAATGTTAACCCTCTGAACTGCTTGATACTTGAAAACAAAACAAAACAAACAGCAGCAATCAAATTATAAGCAAAGGCAGCAAACTTGAAAGAGAGCAACATGTTTAGCATGAAGAAACTGCTACGTCATGTCGACGCCATGCTATGAAAACAAATTATTCACTTCTCCACTATATGCCAAAGAATGCAGAGTTATTTGGAAAGTATATCCTCTTCCCTTTAGAAATAACAGCAGCTGAACCCTACCTCTTACACTCCATCGGGAATGGCAGGCTCTCTTTCATCAAGACATGGTAATACTCCTAACACTTCTGAATTCACTGCTCAAAATGCCGGTTAATTGAGATGTGGGACTAAAGAAAGTACACAACCACCAGACTCTAGCTAACAGTCAAACTGTAGATGTTATTTAAAGACTTTCATGCTTTCCTTTTGAAAAAGAGTAGACTTAACACTGACCAAAAACTCATCGACTGCAATTGTCTAATGATTTTAATTCAACCCTTTTGAAACATTCCTATTAGGATATAAACTTATATGCCAGTTTTTCATTATTTGTTTCATAGTCAGAGGTCACTATTTGTGTCATTTTCCAAATTCAAAACCTATGTTAAAATAAGAATTTGACATTAAACTTTGAGTAATGCTCCACCAATAGTTCACAAATCTTAACCTTCAGATCCAGATACTTTGCTAACACAACTGAAATAACACACCGACCTTATCAACATAGCTGCTTTAGAAGCAGAAACATCACACGAGTCACGTATTGTTCTGGCAGAGAAGCTGAAGGCGATGTGGAAGTTGAAAAACCATCGAGGTAAAGTCAAGGATTCTGTGACTATCCAGGTGGTAGAAATGGGGCTCTACAATGTTTCAGAATAAGGTCCAATGATGGGCCATTAGAATCGCCATATCAACAAATTTCTATTCTAATACACTATTGCCATGTACTTAACCAATGGGCCTGTAGGTTCTAATGAGATAAAACCACATTCGCCTGACCTGAGAAATAAATAAGGAAAAGAATAATGAAAGCCACAGTTGTGGTGACTAATTGGTGCTTCCGCCACGTGTCCCACAGCTTCAACAGACCAGCTAATAACACAGGGAAGAAAACAAAACACTGCTAGCTAACACTGCATTTTTGTATAGGAAAAGAGCAGGAAGAGGATTAACTGCATTCTTTTTTTTTCCCCCCCATGCTTACATTAAAAAAATTCCATTAGTATCTCGCCACATTTTCAACAGAAAAACCGTGTGCATCAGAGTTAACTGGTACGATAGGCCATGGGAGAATAAAACCAATAAGAAATCTTTCTGTTCTGCACTTCACAGGGCTGTCACTCGTACTAGAAAAACGTCACGTTGAAGCCCTGTTTGCATTCCATTTTTAACTAGAGGGAAGAGAATGGAGGTCTTTGGTTTCTATGACAACCCAGATGGGCCATAATACAAGATACTTACAAATGTTCAATTGCAGGGGTGCCAAATCAAATTAAGGCAGAGTTAGCACTACTTCATAAAAACTAGATGGGGAGAAAACAAAATACTTATGGCAAAATGATACCATTTCTAGAAGTGGTTCTGAAAGATTTCATGAGAAAATATAAGGAAAAGAGTATTTTTAGTAAAAACAAATAAAACAGTAAAACTAATATATAAAAATAAAGCTCCAATTTACATGAGTAAATGTTTTCATTAAATTTGACTACTGGAAAATTATTACCTCACTTAATGTTTACAAAAATCCCTCTCAAATAACATGAGTTTCATTAGTGATTTAAATCATTACAATCTGGCACACTGGCTGGGTTTTAACAGCGAGTTGAGCTCCTTTGAGCAACTTTTTACTTTGCTCCATCCTCAAGATGTGTTTCTATATTTGGCTTTCATAACTAGAGTACTTAGTCCTCAAAATAATTGTGGAATGGCTAATGTTTCAGAAAGGAACTAATCTGTAACTAGTACTTACTACAGCTTGTGAAATTTATTAACTTTCCAGCAGAATGCAAGAGTAATCTACCAATATCTTTGTCCATTTATGAATTATGATTTATTTGAGAACAATGCCCAGCAAACACTTCTAGCTTTTAAAAGCACCATTTTGAAAAAAGGTATTCACATATGGCCCTCCTCATTCAAGGGGAAAAATAAAATGCTTTATATTCAAACTTAATGGTTTAGATTTAGATCACGGATCTTATCATTGGAGAGAGGGGCTGTTACATACCCCTTTAAGATCACAATGAAGAGCTATGGACCCTGCCCCTCAAAATGCTGTAAGTGCACAAATATACACACACTATTCTGCACACATTTATGGGAGTTTAGAGACCCACTTGCCCTCCACAGAGCTCCTAGCTCACATCCTTATTCAGGTCCCTTCTTCCAAAAGCCCAAATTCCATTATTGTAATAACGAAAGTCCCTGAAACAAAACAAAAAAACTCTAATACTTTCAACATTAAGTAGACTGAAGGTACCTTTTTATTTAAAACATAGCTCAAATTAAATGAATTCAAATAAAATAAATTAGTTTAATAAATACATATCTGCTGCAGAAATTTTAATAAAGCTTGAATACTATGAGTTCCAACTCTTTTGGACTTGCAACATCAAGTAAGTTTGTTTCTGTGACTTTTTCTTTTCCTCCAAATGGCATAAACCCATTTCAAATTATTGTGAGAGATTCTGAGATAGGAGAAGGAACTAGAATAATTTCCTTGGTAGAACCTTTTCAAAACTCAGATGTTTCCTGTTTTGAAAAGAAAATTGATATATAAAGAGTTCCGTTTAAACAAAAATAGCCCTGAAAACGTTGGACCTATACTGTAAAAGGAAAGAGTTTGGGCTGATGACTAAAAAACTTGACAAACCAGGATGCTGGTCTTCCTTTCACCCCATCTATGTGACTCTGATCATCACTCAGCCTCTCTTCAGTATTAGTTTCCTCGGTTACACAATGAGGATAACACCTATCTATCCCTCACCTCCACTCAAAGAAACAAGAGAAACCTTTTGATAAAGTTAGAGTTACAAAATCTTCAGTATTCCTGCTACTAATGATGACACTGAATAATAAACTGATAGTCTAAAAATGCTGATGCACTTGATTTTAAAACACCATAAAGCTGCCCTACTGCCCATTATCATCATGACGTCGTCACGAGGGGCCGAGTGAGAAAAGGCTGCAGTTCTCCTAGGATGATGACTAGTACTTAGAGATTAAAAATAAGAATGATATGTTATGTAGAACAGAAGCAAAGATGGAAGTATAGCATGGCTCTGCACAACACTTCGGAGCATACGATATATAATTTGAGAGCTACTGGTGAGGCCTTGCACGCAGGCCCATCAAGTGCCTTGAAAAGCTTCATTAGACTCTGTGGATATTTGCCCTTCATCAATTGCTTCCTACGCCAGGATTTCCTTTTTTGAGTGTTGCAACCTAATATTCTTCACCCAGGCAACCATAAGCCTGTTTTGGAAAGGTTCCCTATTTCAGAAGCCTCAGTGCTATTCCCATTTAGAAATACATCTTTATGAAAATATGTATCATTCCCCAGAAGTAAAATGCTTAGATATATTAAGTTTCAGCTGTAAGTGATATTTTTAGAAAAGTGGTAATTTCAGAATCTCTGCTTCAAAATTACAGTGTTGGGCTTTTTTTAAATGGAGTCACAAAGTAGAAAATTTAAAAGATACACCAACGATTAAAGTCTTCTCCCTTTTTCTTAACCCATTTTACTTAAATTTTTTAAAATTTATTTTCCTTAAATTTTTTAAATCACCAAATTACATATACTGGTAAGAAATTTCATCAGATATTCTTCTTCATAAAAACCAAATAACTCAAGGCAAAAGAGCTCTTAACAGCAGTGTTCTCAGAAACAACCTACCATTAGGGACGATGCTGCTGTACAACAAACTGAATCAATCTGAGATGCCTGGGACACAGCCAAAAATTTGTACTTTTGACCAAAGGAAAAGGATTTCACTTTTAATAGATAAGAAATAAGAAACTAATATAATGTTATATGTCAATTACACCTCAATAAAAAAATACAAATACTGAATCACTACATTGTACACCTGAAACTAATACGTCAGTTATACCTCAAAAAAAAAGGAGACATGTGGGGGCAGAGAAGTCCTTCTTCTAAGATTATATTAAAAGCTACTTAAAACATGTAAGTGATGATATTTCACGAACTAAAATATCTGCTCAGTGGCTATAATAGAACATCCGATATCCTTTTTTCAGTATACCAGTTTTAAAGAACTATGCTCATTTGACCTCGTATCCAACAGAAACTCATTTTCCTTTATATTGGTTTGCACAGCACAGAAGTATTTATTTTGTTACAGTACTTAAGTTTTACTGTGGATGAGTGTTACATCCTGCCAGGACTGGATAGCATTCCATTAAACTGTCTCTTCAAGACTAAGGGACTTATCACCCAAAGATCTGTTTGTAAAATAGAGTTAATGCCTCCTGAAAAGACTCTCCCTCTCTCTCATTCCCTCATACACCTACAGACACTCAAAATTTATTCCTCTTCTTTCTTATGTCTACTCCCAAGAAGAAACACAGGGAAGTAAATAAACTCAAGTGCTATTCAGCAATGTTTACTTTTCCCCTTTACGATAGTATTTCTCTGTCTTCAGAAATTTCTCTGAATATGGAAAATCAGATTATGCAGTTAAATTTTAATACATGCCTGTATGACATCCATAAGACAAATAGGTGCATAAGGTGCGATTAGAAAGAAATGAACCAATTTTCGTAAGTTACCAAAAAAAAAAAGAAAATCAGTTACAATATAGTTATGTCTTGTATATACTAAATTATCCTAGGCAGTTGCTATTTTTTGGTTAAAGCTTTCTAAAATCACAAGAAAAAGCGAAATCTTCATTTGAGATATTAATTTGATTAATGGGCACCAAATAGTCAGACCTTCCTGTTCTGACTTATAAAACAGGTTATTTTGACTCTGTTGGCAAAAGCCCTTGATTGTTCTCAGCTTTTTATTACAACCAGTGAATTAAACCATCAGCAATCTTTTACTAAAAAATTTGAAGTGCCTTCCACTGGAATAGTTAAATAAACATTAAGGGAACCGTCAGTACCAACCACTGACTCCCCATGAGCAATGAATAAAAGAATAATATTTGTAGCACAATTATGCCTCTGTGGCTCAAGATGGATCATCCCATCAATTCTGAAACAATTTTACTCCAGCTGTATGAATCTGATCATAAAGAAAAAAGTCACTTCTAATGAAATGTGGAGCAACTTTTCTGCATGTGAAATGCATCCATCATCATTTCTTTAAAAAATTTTCATTTCACAACTCTTGAGAACAGAAAGAAAATACATCATATAAGTAAAACAGCTTAATTATTTAGAGCCTACAAACGACTGTGGAAAAGCACAATTTTTGGACTTTGAAAACGGACTAATCTGTAATATAGAATGATTTTTGTAGATAAATAATTCAAATTCAGACAAAAGAGAATTAAAGAACTGGGATATTCATTTTATTTTACCTTTATGACTAAAGAACTAGAATAACCTACCAATGGATCATTTCTGATCTAGTTCCTATGAATAAGAATTAAATGATTTTAAAATTAAATCTGTTATAAGCTGTGTGCTTTAAGAAGTATTTGCTTCCCAATTTCGATTGTTTTCCAATGTTTCCAGCAGCCCAAACAAGAATTATGATAATAGGGCAATAAACTATGGGGAAACAGTTAAGTTCAGAATCTTTCAGCTGGATACACAATTAGGGCAAAGGCTAAGTCAAAGCAAGAATTAACAAGCATCTAACCAAACACTGTAGCTAATTACAGTTTTCTAGTTGGAAGAAACCTGCCCTCAGCCTTCCGATCCTCCCGATAGTTCTGAATGACTTCCACAAATCGCTGCGTATAAACAGCAAGGCATCCGAGAGTGCACTGCTACACTCACCTCAGACACTCAGCGTCAGTTCACTGCACAGGCGGCTGCCTGCTAGAGGACGAAGTTATCACTTAATGAATTAACGCCATCTAGTGGGATCAGTGAGATTTCAGCTGAATCTAGTTTACTCCATCTATTCAACTGGTCAAATACATATCTTGTTTTAAAATATACACTTGTACAGTCACGTGTCGCTTGACAACGGGGATGTGTCCTGAGAAATGCGTCGTCATGCGAGCATCACAGAGTGCACTTACACAAACCTAGATGGTACAGCCCATTACACACCTGGGTATATGGACTAATCTTATGGGACCACCGTCACACATGCAGTCCCTCATTGACTGCAACGTTGTTATATGCCGCATGACTGTATTAATAAGTGAACTATCTTGAGTGTCTATTATAAGAATGTGATAAACTTGCCTACAATAAAAATGGCAGAAAAAATATTTTAAGATCAACAATCCTCACTCAGAAGGGAACAGAATAATATTTCTATTCTTTCCTTCAAAGGCACAAAATATAAATCAATACGTACTAACAATATATATTTTCAACGATCTCAGAAAAAAAACAAAGTCAAAACAACATTCAGTCAATAAAAATTTTTAAATAATAATAACTATTATTTATGTATTAAGTGCCTAGCATATTCACAAAGTGCCAGGCACTGCACAAAGTTTTCATCTTTAAAGCTATCATGCAGGAGCCGGCCCGGTGGCACAGCGGTTTAGTTCGCACTTTGGCAGCCCGGGGTTCACGGGTTCGGATCCCGGGCGCCCGCCGACGCACCGCTTCTCAAGCCATGCCGTGGCGGCGTCCCATATAAAGTAGAGGAAGATGGGCACGGATGTTAGCCCAGGGCCAGTCTTCCTCAGCAAAAAGAGGAGGATTGGCAACGGATGTTAGCTCAGGGCTGGTCTTCCTCACAAAAAAAATAAAATAAAATAAATAAAGCTATCTTGCAACGTAGCTTTACAGACAATTCCCTGTGACAAAAACTCTTAAATCCAGAGCGACTAATCAAAACAGTGATCTTTCTCCCCTCTGACTATGATGCGAATGTCCCTTCTATCAACACGAGCTCACGGTACACCTACCACGTGCCCAGAAACTTGCCAGGCGATGAGGAGGTTCTAGGAGATGAAGGGCCCTGGCCTTTCAAGGAGCCCGGGCACAGCTCTGAAGCCAGGAATCAGTGGCACTTGACCGATACTTACAACTAGCTTTTATCAGTTTTACTGCTAATTTTCTTCACGTTAAAAATAAACTGCTAGCATGAATATTAAATCCATCACGATTTTAATTTAGTTACGTAATTTAAACCAAAAATTGATGAGAAAAAAGTGAGATGTGTACCCTTCACATAACTTAACAATAGAAATATTCTTTCTCTAATTTCCATGAATATGATTTATTTTTATCATTTGCAAGTCTTAGGATAATGGGCTTCTCTACTTTGCTCCTGAGTGGAATGTCAGATTCTCTCATAAGGTACAGGATCTATCAAAGTACTCAGTGTTATTATGTTATTTACACCCCTAATAGCGTGTCTGCTTCTCCTCCTTCTCGTGGCACTTCTTGGGATTACTATGTTCCAAGTAAGAACAGAAAGGAACTTCAGTAAAATGTGTTCACTGTTTTTCTGCTCACTGCCAGGTGGGAATTAACAGAGAGTGAAGTTCAGGAAAGTAACCTGCAAACTACTCCATTTTCTAAGTGGGAACATTTCAGCATCTTCCCCTACACTGTGTGTTTGGTTCACACACACACACACACCCTACACTCCACCATAGCAAATATTAGATTAACAATATATACTAATGTTCAGATGATAATTCAGTGAAATTTAGCAACATTTGTGGGATCTTTGGTATTGAAATTTTCCTCAGTGTGCGTCCTGATTCAAGAAAGCACAGAGCAGAGTTCCATATTATAAAGCATATCTAAGCCACTATGAACCATACATGGCCTGGGTTCTGAAAAGATTAGCCAAATTTAATCAAAACTCCTCTCTTCCTTTCCTGAAGGAGTCGAGAAATGGGCGGCATACACCTCGTCCTGACCCAGATGTGCTTCACTAGAGAAGTGCCTGAAAGCCACTCCATGGGTCAAAGGTAGAAGATAGGGAATGAGCCTATTTTGACTGCTAGGTTGACTGTCAAATCTACCTGTTCATCTAGCAAAGGAAGAGAAATAGCAAGATCCAGTGCAACGGGTCTGCGTTTGGAGTATGAAAACCTGATGCTGCTGGACAAGTTACACCTCTGAGCTCCAGTACATTTATTTGTAAAATGAAAATGAAAATAACAACAACAATGATATATGTTTATCTTATATAAACGTATCTAAGTAATAGTTTTTGTTAGACTTCATAAATGCGAATGCAAACTGCAAAATGGTATTTTCAGCCTAATAATCTTGTCTATAATAATCCACTCCCATTCCACCACTGATCTGACCAACATTCACCCTCCATCTTCATCAGATCCTTCAATAAATCGGTCTCTTCTCTGCTCGGGGAACTTAACAGATTGGCTCCCATTTTCAAGCTTCTGTTAAGGTGGTCCCTGGCCTGAAGTACCTTTCTTTCCCTCCTCCATCTCTGTCCATCCACCCTTGAGGTTCTGACAAGTCCCACCTCCTCTACAAAACTTGCCTTGACTCTACCTGCCTAGAATGATCTGTGAAACCCTATTACACCTCGTGTCTGAATCATCCTACTTAACCTCTAAACACGCAACAATAATAGCAGCTGAAAGCACTTATATAGTACTTACTATATGGAAGGCAGAGTTCTAAGCACATTATCTATGTATTATGTACTTTAATCTTCAAAGCAATCCTATGAGGTAGGTACTATTAGTAACTCATTTTAGAGATGGAGAAACCAAAGCACAGAAAAGTTGAGTAACTTTCCAAGGTTCCAAAGGTAGTAAGTGGCTGAGCCACAGCAGGATTCTAACTCGGGCAGTCTGGTTCTGAAGCCCATGCTCCTACCCACCATATAGTACAGATTCTGCTTGTTAAATGTTCCACGTGCACTCTTGTCTTTTGACCCAGAACGGATGATCCCTGAGGAGAAGGGCATTTCATCTGGGTAACTTCCATCACCTTACACTTTTCTGGGCTATACCATTAGGTGCTCGGTGTTTCCTTGGAAGTAGGGCTGGGCCATCAGTCACTTTATAAGGGAAAGAAGTTCAACTTTATAATGAGTCATTCCAGACTTCAGTGTTTTCATTAAATAAATATCCTAATTTGTTTGGCTTTTAATAAAAAATTATTCCTGCTTCTAGCCCAGAATAAAAAAGTTGGGGGATGTCTGAGGAACATTCATTTAGTCACTTAACAACACATTACTTTAAAAAATGGGGAAATATGCCTAGTTTGAGAGTCAGTTGCAGGAATACGGATAATCTTTTAAAGATAAAAACTAAAGCTCTCTCCTGATTTATCCCATGAAGCAGTCTCTTGAGCACATGTAAGGAAAATTAATAATGGAGACTTAATAATTCAATGATTACGTCAGCTGGGACCAGGGGTAGTAGTACCAGTCCAAGATATACAACTATTTAAAAAATGTCAGCAGTATTCTATAACTGACATTACAATTTACAAAGCCTTTTATTTTAAATACAGTATGTTATTTGTACCTCACAACAATCCTGTAAAGATACTTATTTTAAAGAAGAATGAAGTGAAGCTCAAGGAGATTTAGTGATTTGTCCAAAATTACACAGTTACATGGCAGAACCAGGATCTAGATCTTTGTTTTCTGATTCTGATGCGCCCACATTCCTTTCTGCTTTAGAACACTGTTGGGAATAGTGGTGTGGATAACTCGAAATTAAATTCTCTTTGGCTTTGGAGTATGTTTTTTTCGGTCTCAACTTTTGGCAATTCATAATACTGCAAGTCAACAACAATCATAAAACAAAAATAAAAACAGTCTTGGCTCTGGAAGAAATAGCAGGTTTCCTAGGCCAGTGTGCAAAGCCTTGGCCCACAGAAGTTAGAGAAGAAGAAGAAGTCAAAATAAGTGTATGTCTGTACCTCTCTTTTCCCTTTATTTTGGAAGTTTACTGTCCCCCTCCCCTAACTACCACCTCCCCACCCCAACCTAGTGGGTTGGGGGTCATAATGACTACTTGATTTGCAAGGCTGAGTTGCTGGGTGCACTGGAGCAATAAAAGTAACGAGCCAGTGAACAATACCTCCCTCCTCACTGGCTCCTTCCCCTCCACTATAAATAAGCATGCTCAAGTCTCCTCTGTATAAAAAAGCTCTCTCTCTCTCTCTCTCTCTCTCTCAGGTTGCTGCTCTTTCTCCTTCCCTTTCCTAAGAGGTGAAAATGAAATGTGTGATCAGTTGAGTGCCCCAAAGAAAACGGACATCCACTCAAGTATAGTTCACTTTCCCCTTTATCACTAAACATCTTTGTTGTTGTTGGTTTTTTTTGAAATCTTAATTTTATTAGGAAAGCATTTGATAGTTGTATTAGATTACATAATCAGTCACTTAATTGTAAAACTATGTGGCTGAGGATATCAATTAAAATATGGATTTTTCATTCACTTAAATATTGGAGCACCTTCATTAAACTTCCTAGTGGAGTTACTGGGTTCTTTGATCTTCCTACTAAACTGTGGGCTCCTTGAGGGCAAGAATGAACTGTTTTAATGGGTAACTTCCCTTTTTAGCCTGGCTAGTGGTGGGGTGTTTAAGAAGTGTTCAATGAATCAATTGTTGAAATAAGAAGACTGGCAGTTTCTAAGATACCTTCTGGCTCTTAAAGTCTAGAATTTCACGACATCTCCCACTTGGTACTAAGCATTGCTTTTCATTTCTAAATTCATGAAAGAGTTTTGGCTGAGATCCTCTTTTTTTCTTCTCTGACTTCTGCAGAATAGAGATGTTATTTCAGGCAGTCTTTAGCTAACAAAATTTCCCCAAAGCAAAAAATGTGGATGCCCGTGAGTTTGGCATAGGGGAGTTTTTTAGGGCAGTTTTTATTTACGATTGACTTCGAAAATAAAGGAATTACTATTAATTCTTCCTTTTTTAATTTTAAAACTATATATGCAACACACCAAAACAAAAAGGAAAGACCAAAAGCTTCTTTAGTATAACATTAATTTTAAAACTTTATGCACAAAAAATAGAAGCAAACTGCACACTCTAGGTCCCTCACTCAGTCTAGACTTCTGGATGATCAGCTACTCACAGCTTCAGTACTTCCTTTGCATCTTGGGACCCGTGGTAAACTACTTCCACTATGCTCTCCCTCACACCAGACCCCCTCGTCCTTTTACCTCAACAAGCCCTACTCCTGAGCTGCTCATTACTGCTGGAGAGACTCCTTTAACCAGTCCACAGGCTCTGCTGAAGTCCACACCATCTTTACCCTCACCTCCCATTCACCCTGTGTGATCATCTATCAATTTCCCTCAAAAGCTATTCAAATCTTTGTCTTCCTTAACTTCTCTGTGCAACTGCACTGTTGATCATGCTCTTCCTGGGACCCTCTGCTTACCTGTCATTATTTCTTGATTCTCTTCCCCATGGCTCTGAAAGCTCCTTTAAGTTTGGATCCTCTTATATTCCAATGCTTCCCAAGTTTCTACCCCAGGCCCTCTTTCTGTTTTCCTATCTATACTCATTCCCTGGGTAACTACATTCAATCTCAGTGCTGCAATTGTCTTCTTCATGGAACAATGGAAGATCACATAACCTTGGATAGACTTCTGGCCCTTATGACTAGCTGTCTGGCCTCAGGCAAGTTAATTAACTTCAGTCTTAGTTTACTCAGCTCTTAAATGGGGACAACAGTATCTACCTGACGGGGCTGCTATGAAGATTAAATGAGGTAACACATATACAGTACCTAGCACAGTGCCTGGAGCATAGCAGAGGTCAATGAATCTTGATCTCCAGCCCAGGCCTCTCTTGGAACCCCACACCCACATTTCTAATTGTATGACAGGCATTTCTATCTTCATGCCTCGTCAATACCTCAAATCTGGCCTCCTCAAGACCAAAGGCATCATTACCTTCCCCCTCTGTGCTTCCTATCTTAACAGTACCCTGACAGCTCAAGCGGGAATCCTAGACATGTTCACTCCATCATCCCCTCACTCTGCATCTAATGAGTACCGGCAGTGTCTTGTTCTTCCATCCCACTGCCGCCATTCAGGCCTCTTCCTGGGACAATGTATAACAACTTCCTAATTGGTATCTCTCCCATCTAGAGCAGAGGGATACCTTCACTGGTAGAATAGTCATTCTCAAAAAAAGATCTCACCATGTCATTTCTCTACTTAAAATTTCCTGTGTCTTCTCCCTAGTAACTATGGAATAAAGCCTGAACTCCTAGGTGAGGCATTAAAGGCCCTTAACATTGTATTTCATCTCCCACTAGATCCATTCCTTCACTCACTCTGAATTATCCGCTATTTCCAGAACTTGAAATGCTTCTTCTTGCCTCTGTACCTTTCCTTAGATTATTCCCTCCCTCCCAGCCAACACCTCTCCTACCTGTCTAAACCTCACTCATTCTTAAAGACCCAGAAAACACCATTCCCTAATTCCCTACTCAGGATTAATCTCTCCCTTCTTTGTCTTTGCAGAACACCCCGCTTATAACTCTGTAATGGCATGTACCATACTCTATTTTATACTTCAGTTTATAGTATGTACATCTGTCTCCTCTAACTCTGCTGCCAGCACCTTGAGAACAAGGAAGACTGGGTCTTCTTCACTTTTGTAGTCCACTGCCTGGAATTGGTAGCCCTCACAGATGTTTGTTAAACCGAACAGAATAATTATATGATTCTATCATCTAGAATGCAGACCTGCTTAGAAAACTAACCAACCACACACTACCTCAACCAGTGATCCAACTTAACATCACCAATAACAGGGCAAACGGACATGGTGTGCCCTGCCATGATGAAGGCACGAGGAAATCTAAGTAGTATTCTTACCAAAAGTGTTTAACCTGGATTTAATCATGAGGAAACAACCAGATAAATCAAAACTGCAGGATATTCAGCATTGTAACTGGCTGGACTCTTCAAAAATGTCAACAAATGAACCCCCTTCCAGTCTCCCACCCAAGCAAAAGGCCATGAAACTGCTGTAGATTAAAGATCAAAGAGAAACGGCAACCAAATGCAATGTGTGATCCTTGATTGGATCCTGGATTAAAAATAAAAAGCCTTCTAAAGAACAGAACAGTCACCTAGAGGCAATGTGAATACGAGATTAGTGCTACCCAAAAGAATAGTCCACGGACCCAGGCTGACCTTAAACCGTCCCTGATATATGGTGAGATAAGTACACAAGTGGAGAGTAAACTTTTAGAAACACGTATAGAAACATGACAAAGTAATTTTCTGTCTGTTAAATCTAATAATAAAACAATTGGGCTTGAACTTTACACATATGCTGGGTTTTTGAAATTTCGTATTCCTAGTAATTCATTTTATTGTACTTTAAAAAAGTGTTAGCAACGGATTGGCAATTTAGAAACAGATCCTTCACCACAGATAGTTTGAGAAGTACTCTCTCAGGGAACAGTACTGCATCAATCTTAAATTTCCTGAGTGTGATACTTATGCTATGGTTATGTTGGAAGTAAATGCTGAAGTCTTTAGGGGTGAAGTATCATGATGCCTGCAAAAATAAAATTAAATAAACATGTACACAGAGAAAATACACATCTGTGTACCTCTATACATCCATATAAAGAAAAATTCACTAGACTTTTAAATTCATAAAATGTATACCTGTTCATTTTTAAAGGATACATTTGCTATCTTCTCATAGCTCTAGTACGGTGAAAAATGAGATTTTTTACTAGCACTAAGAATGAGTAAAGATGCAGGAGATGTCAGAGTATACTGAAAGCTAACAAGACTGCAGACCACTCCTTACAGGCAGTACTTGGATGTGCTCTCTTCTTGCACTGTGGGTGTGGACTGAGGATGCTCTGTCTACGTGCAGTGGTGTGGCTCCATGAAGCTATTTGAACCAAAATTCCTGACAACGAAGAGCTCCAGATTTATAAGTAACATTTCAGGATTTGCTCTTAAAAAAAACAGACTAGGAAAGAGATCATCATTATCCTTTCTCACTATAATGTTTTCTTCCTAATTTCTACAAAATTAACAAAGATTATACAACTCAAAATGCAAATGGTTTTGTCCCTGAAAACTGTTAATTATAAATAGGCAGACTGATAGGAAAACCTAATCTTTTCCTTAAAAATAAACCAGGTTCAACAGAAAAGACTATCAAATAGCAAAATACAATGCAATCAGCTGCCCAAATTGCATGTGATTGTACTTTTCCTTTCCAACACTGTAATCTCAATTGGTGCCAAAAAGAAAATTTGCTATTTTGGTTAGTTAAATTAATTATTCTAACTAGCTGTAGGGGTTAAAAAAATGTGTCCTATGCTCCAAAAGTTTCCTTAAAAAGCATCAAAATGTTCCTCCCCAGAATGCCCTAATGACCTGTTAGTTGGGTATCCTGAAGGTCTGGACTCAGGCCCATCATCATCTTCAGAAGAATGCACACGATTATCACCTTTGCCAGGTGGGCAGTTTACAGGGGAAAAAATAAAAGAATCTTCCTAAAATTGAAAGAAAATTGTCTGAGGACTTCATCTCTTGTCAATTCGGAGAAAACAGCTATCCTGACACAGCCGTCTGTGCACAGTTTAATTTATGTGTCCATTCAAGTGCCTTGAAAATCCTACTAACCTATTTGACTAAATTTCTCATGGAAGGAATTCCATACAATTACAAGTATATATCACATGAGTTGGAAAAAGATAATCTGGCAAATACGAACAAAATCCTGAAATGGACACCAAATTAAAAAAAAAAAATGAGACAGCAATCGATGCTTGCAGAAAAAAATGATGCTGCTGTACCGAGAATGAGTGCAGGTAGGAGCAGATGGCAATAACTCGCTTAATGGCACTGCTTACTGCATACCAGGACACACTCTCCCAGATGCACATCACCAACCTCTAAAATAACATCTCGGAGTAATGCAACCCAGTGCAAGACTTTTTATGACAAAATCAATGTATCATCACCATAAGCAGCAAGAACACACAAATCAGGTCTGAAGCTAAAATTGTGTTTAAAGACTAACTCATTTGGTCAAAATAAGGCAAGAAAAAGAGAGGGAATAAAATAAGCCTTCCCCACTCTGGAAGCCTAGTCTACTTCGGTTTGTTTGTTTTTTCTTTTTTTAATTTGGAGCCTTTGAAACTCATATACTCCATTTTCGAACTTTTGTGGACGCTAATTTCTCAGATATTGGTTTTTGCTTTATCTTCTCTGAAGAGGAAAAGAAAGAACTGCTTTTTAATGCTTTCCAGGAGATAGGAGAAAAGACTGTCAGCTTTTTAACTTGGCAGTAAAGGTTTGGGATGAGTTTGGGGTCTGAGTTCCAAACAAAGCATATCAAAATTAAGCATCACGTCAAACAGATCTTCTTAATTTTTTTCACTTGAGACCTCGATTAACCTAGAAGCTAACTTCTGTTGGTTAGTATGCACGCCATGCCAAAAAAGAAGATGGCCTTTTATAAACTAAGTAGGAATGAAGCAGGCCCACACAGCTCTTGGCGATGGCCAGCCCAGACAAAGTCTGCTGAAAGGAGGGATCAGAGGAATCCAGTTGAAGTCACTCTGCCACACTCCCCAACAAGTTCTGGAGTCGGTATCATGGAGCATCATGTTCTACTGACGCTGTAAACTGCACTCTATCCACCTGAAACAAATTTTTTCAGGACCTATAAACACTTTCCTTTTGTATTAACTTAGGCGGTCAGACTACACTCCAATCTTAGCAACGAAATTGAGCCCCATCAGTCTGTTTGGATTTGATGGGCCCCCGTGTTTTAGTTTTTGTATTTCTGCTTGAGAGTTAACAGCAGCTCTGCTCTAGGAATGACAGCACAACACTGAAATATAGAGGCCGGCGAGTTACATTTTCTAGGTAGAAAAGGACCACGTGCCATAAGAAGCAGGAAAAACAGCGTGCGTGACTTTCAGGGTTCCTAATAATCTGAGCCATCATGTCCCTGCATCTCAAATCCTCTTCCTTCAAGGGCAGATCACTTTCTCTATATTTCAACTCCCTTTTCGGGCCATCGTTTTGAAGAGACTGCTTGACCTCAATGGTAGGAACTCAGGCCGGCTCTGAGAAGCAGAGACACCCAGGGACAGCGGGTGTCCACTAGTCCATTGCATTGATGCTGGTTATTTACTACCAGTAAGTGGGCAACTCAGCCACTCAAAAATACTCTGCCTGGGAATATGATTACTTTTTCTTGGATTTGGTCCCTATTTTGTGGCATCAGTGGCGTCATTTCCCAATGTCTTCTTTTGTTCCCTGTTGACATTCTCAGACATGGCATTTCATTCACACGTACTGCATCTGCAGAGTAAGATCCTGTGACACGTTTGGAGACAACACTAGAATTCCCTGAAGTGGCTGCTGATATCCTGCAGCAAACCAATTTTTCATTAGAACTGCCACCAAGGAACAGGAGAGTGGGCTCTGCCATTGTTCGATTGGTCGTCACGCAGCAGCAGGAGAGGTGCCTGGTACATATGCAGCTGGTGCGAGTCCTCACTAGGCACGCGGACTAGTGCTGCGCCTTTTAAAGCAGGCCCTCAACACAACGGGCTCCCACTTTCACCGTTTCTCCTCCCCTAGCGCCTCACACCATCTGATGATCTAGAATATAAACTATTATCCTCTATGGTCCTATTTACCTCCAGAAGTTATGGAATTTCTCAAATATGAACACTACTCCCAGCCCCCTATATCTTAAGTTATCTCTTGGGACCTGCGCACATGTACTCACTCCAAATTCAAAAGTAACTTGTTTTGAATGCTGATGTGCTAAACCTACAATAGTTACAACTGAAAAAGGTTATCCCTAAACTAAGCATTTCTAATACATGGAAGGCACCATTAGACAGATTTTTAAAATACCTTCACCAAATTTTTAAGTATTAACAAGTGTATATCACCACCTCCATCAGTATCGTGAATTTGTGAACAGCATCATGCTGGGCCGAGCACCACAGAAGGTGCCACAGAAAACAGTCAAAGACAGAGACCTTCATCTTCTTTGAGCTCACATTTCAAGAATTCCTGAGGAGGGGCAGAACAGGGAAAAGAAAAAATGGAAGGAAAAAAACACCACAAGAACAGAAAATGCAGGCATCACACCAAATGGGAATGGGAAAGATCTGTGTGGGGTGTTCTAGTGAAACAGAGACGACTGTAAGTTTCTTTACAGAGTTTCTTTATATCTTTACAGAGACGCAAATACTATAAAGAGAAAAATAGGTGAAAGAATGATTTAAAAGAACTAAAAGTTCATCATATGCATCTATGACTCTGTAATTTTTCTATTATAGAGCAACCCCACGTCCTGTTAGTTTCTTACTACAGAGATCTAGGTTGAGGTCTCACACCTTAAATGATATGTGCACAATCTGGAGAAATAACAAAAATAATAAGAAAAAAGTTAGAAAATAAACAGAGGAAAAGTTAAAGGACTTTGTATTATTTAGTTTGGAAAAGAAACAAGTGACTTAGGAAAGAATACAGTGTAAGTCCAAGCATCAGTTTCCTGGCCTTCTATAAGGCAAGACAGGGGCTAGCAGAGAGGGGCTGATGCGTACTCACTCAGGTCCCTCCCACTTTGAACAGTGCGTGAGTCGGCCTCACACAAGACTACTCTGCACAGAGTAAGAAGACCTGAGCAAAAGGGATTTAGGCAACATGCCAGAAACTAGACTAACATTTGGGAAGTGCCAAAATCCATTTCCAAAAGCAGGTGAGGAAATCAAGAAACAAGACCACTCTCTCTCTAGAAAGGGTTAGGTCAGCGTTCCCAAACTGTGTTATGAGGAATAGTGGTGTCCTTTGAGATATGAGGTGTGTTCCTTGAAAAGAGGTTAATAAGTTTGCCAAATACCAAGTTAAATACAGCTAAACAATTTCCTTACTATAGAATTTTAGAGTCTTTAATTGCTAATGTGTGTTAAGAATCTCCGAGAGGCAGAGAATATGCAGCATTTCTTACAATTTTCTAATTACAGAATGCTCTGTTCATGGAAAACCTGTTAACATGTTGGAACACTAATGTTCCAAGGAACACAGTTTGGGAAATGCTGGTTTAGGTGCAACTGAATGTGAAAGCAAGAAAAGGACAAGGTGGTATCTGGGATGTCTCCCAACTTTACGATTTTATATATATTGGGCCAACTGGGATGCTGATGCGCTTTCTTTCTCCTTCTCATTTATACCTTGACTCAGACGTAAATCTACCTCTCATTAAATTGTTATTTTCTCTGATTTTCCTAATGCTCCCACTTACTTGTCTAGGCTATCAAAACCTTTCCTCCTTGGGGCCAGCCCCACAACCTAGTGGTTAAGTGCAGCACGCTCTGCTTCAGCAGCCCGGGTTTGGTTCCCGGGCGCGGACCTACACCACTCATTGGTGGCTATGCTGTGGCAGCGACCCACATACAAGATAGAGGAAGACTGGCACAGATGTCAGCTCAGGGTGAATCTTCCTCAACAACAACAACAAAAAATCTTCCTCCTTCCCTCCCTCTCTCTCTACCTCCCTTTCTTCCTGCTTCTCCATTTTCTTGTTAGTAGTAGTCCTCTTTCTTCCACAAAAGTGCTTTCCACTTGTTAATAAGCAACACCACTTTTCGTCCATTAGGAAATGCTTATAATTGCTTTTCACTTAATATTAAGTTTCTCTCTGCCGTAACCATCTAGTTTAGATTCTCTTCTATTTTTTCGTCTATACTTTAATTTACTTGTATAAGACTTGGAGACTTCTCTAAGACTGAATCTGCTGCTCTGACTGTTCCAATGATTCCTTAATTTCCATTTTCTCTACCATAATGACTTCCTATTTCTAGACTCGTCTATAAAGCCATCATCCCTTATTACTGAACATCCCTTCCAATAAATAATTCCTCATGGAAAGCTGTTCAAGGTGAGCATTATGCTATGCTGTTCCATTCTTGTTTCTTTTTTTTTTTTTTTTTTGTGGGGAAGACCAGCCCTGAGCTAACATCCGTCGCCAATCCTCCCCTTTTTGCTGAGGAAGACTGGCCCTGGGCTAACACCGTGCCCATCTTCCTCCACTTTATATGGGACGCCGCCACGGCATGGCTGACAGGCAGTGCGTCGGCGGGCGCCCGGGATCCGAACTCGCGAACCCCGGGCTGCCAAGCGCGGACTAAACCGCTGCGCCACCGGGCGGCCCCTCCATTCTTGTTTCTTAATCTTGTCATTATTAGATTCTAGTCATCAGCTATGCAATGGGGTTCTAGACACTTTACAAAAAAAAGTATACACTGCCTAACCACAAGGAGTTTTCTCTGAAAGAGAGAACACTGATGTGGGTATGTTGAAGGGGAAGAATTTTCTCTCAGGCACACATATAAAGTTTTATTTTTAAAAGCTGTTCTCCATCTCCCAATGGAGTACAATATTACACCAGAGATAAAGGAGGAGGAGTCTTCTCATGTCTTATCACCACTGAGTTTCTTCTGTGCCCAAATTTACTGGGTCCCCTTCACTCAGACATGACCACCAGGCAGGCGAACATTTCAGTTGGCTTTTAGGTAAAAGCCCTATTCTTGCTGATGAAGTCAATAGCCCCTTTTTTCCTGTTTCAGCACTAAGTCTAGACCTTCCATGATAACAAATTAAGTTAGCAGAGCTGTCATCCTCTTGATAAGACAATAATAAAACCCTAATCATCTGTAGTCCTGGGCTACAAAAATATCCTTTTTTCTGAGAAGGAGTGAGTCTCTGGTACCCTGAGAATGTTCCAATTAGATTAATTATGTTTTTCTTATAATCTCAATTTATTTTTTCCTTTAAATTTCCATTTTGACATATTCCGACTTACAGAAAAGTTGTAAAAGTGACACAGAGAGTTTCACCCAAATTCCCCACATTTGTTTTATTCTTTTTTCTCTCTCCCTACACACACACATACATACAAACATTTTTTTCCCGAACCATTTGAGACTAAGTTGCAGGCAGGAAATGTCTTTACTACTATTTTGCTAATAAACAAATAAGATGAATTCACGGACAGATGTGATAAAGCAAGTATAAGTGATGGACACATGACCGGGTGTTCATTATAAAGTTCTTTCAACTTTTATTGTATGTTTGAATTTTTTTCATAATAAAATGTTGGGGAGAAAAATCAACATTGATACAATACTATTATCTACAGACTTTCTTCAAATAGATTTTGTCAATGTCCCAATAATGTCCTTTAAGCAAAAGAGAATCCCAGATCATGCCTTGTAAGTTATCCTGTCTTCTCTATTTCTCCGATGGGGCATGGGAGGAAGTCAGCTTTCTGATTATTCATGGTTATGTGAGAGACTTGGGCTACAGATAAACCAAAATACCAGAATATCCAAAACTCTCTTACATTTGGCTTTTAAACTGTCAGCCCTCTTGAGGTTAGATACATCTATAAAATTATGCTTTGCCTGAGTTTTAAAATTAAAATTCCACTAGAATGTTCTGAAAACACCCAGGCTCAGTGGCACAGGAAGTGCTTCTGTAGTAAAGTAGTGCCTAAGGGAAAACTGGCCCGGGTGGAAAATTCAGTTGCAGACAATCTGACGTAGGCAGCACACAGAAGATGCCTCACGTGGATTTAAGAATGCCACTCTGACAGTTTACGATCCTTTGCAAAAAGAGGTGTCAAGGTTATTTTTATTAATATACCTCTTTTGGGCCCTTTAAAATAAACCTAAGGAAAGGTATTGAGGAGGGTTTTTCCCTTTTCTCGGAGTAAAAATGTGGAAAAGCTTTAGCTACCTCTTCTACACCCTGTTTGTTCCTCAAACAAGTTTATGTGGTAAACTGTCTCCATACTGAATGGCTGACTGCCTTTTATAATTTGAATTAGAAAAATGCAAAAAAAAAATCCTTTAAAGTCAAACAGTGGAATTAACATATGAGCAGAGCTCCTGTGGGCATTTAAATCCGTAATTAAAAAACCTGAGACACGTCGGCTTGGCAATCGTTATTGTCTAACGTGCACAGATAGCCAAAAGGTACTGAAATGCGACATTCTGTCCCACATGACTCGCTCCCTCAGCAGAGGCAGCCTCACGAAGCATGCTGAGGAGGTCTCACATCTTCACAAGCCTGGCCCACCAAAGGTCTGTCCCCAGCACTGAAAAATGCCTGGGGGTCCGGAGGAGAGACCGTTTAGTATTCAGAAGTCAGAAAATCTGCTTTTGCTAGCATGCTCCATTTCTAGGCAGGAAAAGGAATCCTTTTCTGAAAAATTAAAAGTCTGAGGGTAGGAACACACGCACACACGCACGCACGCAAATCATTCCTGTCTGATGTGTGCGAGCACGGCACACAGCACAGCCATCTAGCTACGAGCTCCCAGATTATAAACAGGCTGCCAATCCAAGCAGCAGCTGTCTCACATCACTCTGCTTTTTCTCCCTGATTTTATTATATTTCAAGGAGGATGCACAGATTTCTACAAGTTTGCTCTGTGCCAACAGGTACAACATGCATAGGCCAAGGAAATTGGTTTTTAAGATTCTTCACATCAAATAATATTCCATGCTAATCTGTCATTGTTTACCTTATTTATACATGTATAACGGGTTTAACAGGTTTGCACTCCTGCATTTTCTGTTATAAATTAGGCCCTCAGTATTATAATTCTGCACTCAATGGCAGTCAACCAAGAAATTGGCTTTATAAAGGCAACTGAGCACCCTGCCCTTTCTGGGCTTGGAAAACAGTACTACCTACACCTGAATGCAGACGCCTGCACAGGAAACACACAAAATACAATGCAATTTGATGAAGTCCTTAACGCATACAACTCTTTCAAGAATGAAGCAAACCAATCGACTAAATGCACTGCTTAAAATCTTTAAAATACGCAAGTACTAAAGACATTCTCGATTCACCTTCCATCACAGACGGACTAACAGCCAAAGCTATGAGGAGACACCTTCTGTTCTCATATGGAAAAGCCACCTTCTCAGAAATCAGTATTTAGGGGGCTGGCCCAGCAGCATAGTGGTCAAGTTTGTGCGCTCCGCTTGGGCAGCCCAGGGTTTGCAGGTTCGGATCCTGGGCATGGACCTACACGTTGCTCGTCAAGCCATGCTGTGCCAGCATCCCACATACAATAAATAGAGAAAGATGGGCATGGATGTTAGCTCAGGGACAATCTTCCTCAAGCAACAAAAGAGGAAGATTGGCAACAGATGTTAGCTCAGGGCCAATCTTCCTCGCCAAAAAAAAAGGAAAGAAACAAATCAGTATTTGGAAGACACCTTTTAAAGAATGATTCCCATCTTCTCTTTATCCTGTTTTCAGCATATAATCCACATTGGGAAGATACTTAATAAGTGGCCAATATTCTACTTTCCTGTTTATAGTAAGTACAGTAAGAATTCCTATTTGGCTATCACAGAAATGTCATTCCCTATCCGTGATGGATCCTGTAGTATGCCGAGGGAAAGCAGCCTCAACTACCATTTTCTTTCTTTGCCAGTTAGGAATTCATCTCACCTCAGCCCAATAGTACCAACAGAATAACATGTACTACAGTTGAAATTATTTAACAGGCTGGTAGCTAATTCTCTAAATGCTTGAGTTGGGAATCTCGGGAGATAAATTTTTTTTGAAGGGTGGGCTTTGGGGGATACATCTAAAAAGGATTTGAAAAAGTTGGCTTGTCCAAAAACTACTTAACTTTCCAGCGTTTGTTTGGTGTCAGGATGCAAAATTATTTCAATTTTCAAGTACATGCACACACAGTTGTCCCTGACCTTTTAACTGGAAAGTCTTGGTTCTTTTCATTAATTTCTAGAAAAATAATAATATTGTACATCAAAATATTAACAGTTGAGTGCTGAGCTTACAGGCAATTTTTGCTTTCCTGAATTAGCTGAAAGTTTTACAATAAAAATACATTATTTTTATAATTAGAATAATGACACCATCAACTTTTCTGAAAAATATGTTTTTCTCTATACTTTAAGGCTTCCTGATTATATGCTCACATTAAGGTCTATATGTTAAAATACTTCTTTACATTTTAAAAGCTTGCCTTTTAAAGGTGTTTTTAATTTTTAATTTGCTTTAAGTGTGTATTACTACACCCCTGCAGGATACACGAACACAGGATGACTCCAGACTGTCACATGCATTTTCAATGCTATTGGATCTCCAAATTGAGCCAAAGTCCAATGTTGATGCGATCATGGTTTATTACACTGAACTTTACCTTTTCAAAACAAAATGTAGCTCCCAAAAGAGTGGTATCTGCCTTGACGGACTAAAGTTTGAGGAAATCAAGGAATCAACTCACGAAGTCAATGATAACTTCTTGTCCCATAATCTTCGGCAAATTTTTTGCACTTAATGTTCTGAGATGCTCCTTTACTGATTAATTCTCCTTGATACTTATTGATTTCACAAAGTCTAACAATCACTTGAGTTGAATTTTTCCTCATATAATGGGTTTCTATTCTAGAGGCCCAAGTAAGTAACTTCTGAAAACAGACTGTTTTTATCCTATAGTTCCCTTTGAGTTTAAGGTTCAAAAAAGTCTTCACCAACTTCACTGTTAAACTATATTTCCTTAAATACAACCTAAAAACTTAGCAATAAATTCCATGGCACTTCCAACAGTGCTCCTGGAATAAAAACAACTCACCACTGGAATGTTTTCAGTTAACATTTCAACTTTACTCCACCTTACCTACCCTGCAGTTAACAACAACAAAAGCATAGAAGAAAATAAGAATGTGAATCCCTAAATTGGGAGGGGGAGGCAAATAAAATACTCTTTATTTATCAAAGTGTTTTAAAAGACTTATTCTTTGGATGGTGTTTTGTAACTTGATTTGATAATTACCCTTCTCACTGAAATTTATTCTCAAAACTGAAATGTCATGTACTACCTTCCACAAGAAGAAAGCCCTGACACACATAACTAATACAGCAGGTTGTTACTCATTACAGGCTTTGGAGAAAGAATCAACACTAAACAAAAGAGCAAACTGCTGACTCTATTTGGAGAACTTCATGCTAATACATTAAAAGCTACAGCAGGTTTAGAATCCCAGTCTCTGAAAAGAACTATCCAGAGAACGTGACCAAGCTACATTTTTGGTTTCTATTCTCTGATTTCTTTAAGTGACTGTCAAACAACCAAAAATTAGTTTTTCTCTCCATCAGCTCTCTTGCTCCAATCAAGAATGCTTCTTTCACTATAAGAGAACATTGCACAATCTTTTATTCTAATCATATGATTTGCCCAGATTTTTAACATTTATCTAACATTACGATCATGAGATTCTTCTTTGAATAGGTAGGGACTAAAATGTGATTTCAATGCTAGCGGGGTTTTTTCCCAATAATCTAAAAACAGACAATGGGGAGAGTATTCTTTTTTCAGCCAGAAATGTATAAATAAGCTACTTTTCATTAGTCTACTCTCTGAATGCTACTAAAACTTTTAAACAACCTTGAACACAAAACTCAAAAAGATCTTTTAACTCTAAAATACATACTTCTTAGATCTTTTAAAGAAACAACTACATCAGAAACATAATAAAACCAATTTTCACTAAATCTCAAATTTGCATTCAAGTAATATTTTATGCTCTCAACTATTATTGCTTACATTTTTCTTAATTTGCAATTTTCAGAACTTGAACATCATTTCTTTTAAGCCACATTTCGTGTGTGTGTGTTTCCGTGAGCAATGTCTACTATTTTGGGGTGGGATGAGAGGACTGACCAGAAAAAAAAGGCTGATTTCAGAACTGTAGCATCTATCCATACGTGCTCACAAATAAATAAATGTTTTAAATAGCAAATAATGCAGAACCATAAGGAGCTAGAGACTCTAACAGCGAGTGAAGTTCTACAAGAAATGCATGTATAAGGGAGCACTTACTAAAGAAATGCTCTTGCGCCATACATTTTTAGCTTCCCAAGCTCAAATTCCCAGAATCATCTCTCCTTCTTTCTCTCTCTGCCTTGTGGCCCAGTTTCAATCAATTCCTAATCCTGTTGATTCTTGTTCTGCATCTGCAGTACTGTTCATTCCAACCTCTCCTCCTCATACCTCTTGCCCTTTAGCTGTGTCAGAAATAATTTCCTTACCCCTAAAGGGCAATAATATGATTCCACTGTACTTCCACACCCCATTTCTCCCTTTCCACAAAGCGCTGCCAGATTAATTTCAAGGAAGCATAACTCAGATTGATTACGTCACTTCCTTGGCTAAAAAAAAAAACAATGGCAAAGAACTATAGACTATTACAGTTGGAAGGGCCTTGGGGGTCCCTGAAACCATCTGCTGAGAAGAGGAGAAAGGGAAGGGAATGGAGCTGGAGCCTAGAAACAGGAACCCAGACAGTCCGCAGGACCCCATGAGGTGGAGATCTGGTAGAATTTAACCTAATTGTTCACGTAGACTGTACAAATTCATTATCTTTCTAGAAAGTTCATAATAAATATGCATAACAAGGCAGTATATATTTTAAATTGTTTAGTTAGCGGATTCTTTTCTCTTTAGATTAACAGGCACTCTGAGGCAGGTCAAATCGAAAGGGTTTGGCTGGGACTCTTCCTCTGGTTTTGTCTATAAGGCCTAACAGTCTGGAAAAGAATGCAATAATCTTTTTTTTTTTTTAAAGCTATACAGAGAGACTATTTTCTTTTTTTGAGGGAGATTGGCCCTGCGCTAACATCTGTTGCCAATCTTCCTCTTTTTTCTTTTTTCTCCCCAAAGCCTCAGTACATAGTTGTGTATCATAGTTGTAGAGTTGAAGCTCTTCTATGTGGGATGCCACCTCAGCGTGGCTTGATGAGCGGTGAGCAGGTTCGTGCCCAGGATCCAAACGCGTGAACCCGGGGCCCACCGAAGTGGAATGCAAGAACTTAACCCTATGCGACCAGGCCGGCCCTGCAATAATCTTATTTTTCCCAGAGACTTTATTAACACTGTACTCAAAAGCCAGAATGATGCTTAAGTATTCAGAAGTGACACTTACCCAGAGACTATGGAAATGGGGTGAGACATAAATGCTTGATTCAAGCTGGCAGCACTACTGTATTATTGGTCCCAGACCCTGGATTGGATTGGGTCACATAGTTACCCAATTTTCCCCGATGCACATCTTAAAATAAAATAAAATAAAAATCACACTAAAATAAAAACCACAGCTCTGTTATCTGATAGCTCAAATCACAGTCAAAGCTCAGCTCTTAAGTGCTGCTTTAAAAACAAAACTGTCCTAATTGATATATTTCTCAAGAGGAAAGGTACCAGAGCTTGACTTAGATAAACCTAGAGCAGCATCCAGTATTCTCAGGATCCTGCTACACAAAATGATGCCAATCTCATAAGAAAAAAGAAAAAAATCCTTATATTTTTCTGTTTACAAATGCAATAAAATTTCATTTAAAGTTCTTCAAAAAATTAAAATATCACGTAATCATCCCTCCACCTCAGAGATAAGCACTGTTAATTGATTTATTCTTTCTGATGTTTTTCAAATTTTATATTACAACACTGGGATTGTATATTGCACACTGTTCTGCCCTTACTTTATTTAACAATACGTCACGGACATGTTTACATGTCAATACATATATCATCTACTTCTGTTTCTTAACAACTGTACTCATGAATACACCATACTTTAACCAATCCCAACAATGAATGTTGTTTTCAATTTTCCATTATTATAAAAAAAAGCTGTAATGAATATCCTTGTAAATATATCTTTATTCATTTACCTGAATCTTTCCTGAGAATAAATTCTTAGAAGTTAGGTTCTGATTCATAGGGTAGGGCCAACTTAAAACTGGGATTCCTAGTGCAAAACTGCTCTCCAGAGAGGCTCTGCACTCTCATCAATGGTGTGTGAACTGTCTGTTTGTCTGTCCCTCACAAGAACATGGACTTGACACTCTTAAAAATTTTTACCAGTTTGATAAGCAAAATATATTTCATTATTGTTCTAATTTATAATTCTTTGATTAGTGAAATTTGGTATCACTTCATATTTACTGGCCATTAATGATTTTAATATGGCCAATGATTTACACAAGAGTATTAAGAGTGTGTGTGTATATATATACAGTGTATGCATGAATGTATATGTACATGTTCGTACATACATATCTATCTCTAATAAATAGACTATTATCAATATCTTTGCATCCCTGTGAGCCCCTATCCAATTGCATCCCTCTGCTTCTGCCCAGGAGGTAGTCACTATTCTGAAAAATTTTTTATGATTCCTTTTTTTTCCTTTATAACTTTACCATTTATATAATAACTATACACACACAATCTCTTATTAGTTCTTATATTTCTTCTGTGACTTGTATTTCTTTTTTGCCCAATATTGTGAAATTCTCCATGTTGAAATTCTCCATGTTGATATATATATATACCTGTAGCTCATTTATTTTTTTTTAAAAAGCATAGTATAGTGTTCCACTGTGGGAATTTACCAAAATTTTTCTATCCTGTCAGAGGACATCTAGATTGGTTCCATTTTCTGTTATTATTAACAAGGCTGCCATGAATATTCTAGTATTAAAGTGTCTCTAGAGCAGCATTGTCCAACATAGTATCCACCGGCCACACGTGGCTACTGAGCACTTGAAATGTGGCTACTCCAAATTCAGAAGTGTTGTAAGTGTAAAGTAGAAACACCAGATTTCCAAGGAATGTAAAACATCTCACTGGTACTTTCTAATATTGATTGTATATTGAAAATGATAATACTTTAGATATATTTATATCTAAATAAAAATTTTAAAAAGTTATATAGTCAATAAAATTTAATTTAATAAAATATATAATTAAAATTAATTGTGATTAATTTCATCTGTTTACTTTTTTGGTAACGTAGAAAATTTAAAATTACATATGTGGCTTCTGTTCTATTTCTATTGGACAGTGCCTCTCAGAGTACATATAGCAGTAGAACTAGTAGAAGTGGTGGGTCATAATGTACACATATCTTCAAATTTGGTCGAAAGTACAAAATAGTTTCCCAATGTGGTGCCATTTTACATTCCATCCAGCATTGCACACAGTTTCCTGCTGCTCCACCCTTGCCAATAGTTGAATATTTTCATTTTTGCCAATCTGGCAGAAGCAAAGTGGTATCTATCTCATTGTGGTTTTAAATCTCATTTCCCTAATTACTACTAATAAGGTTGATCAACCTTCATATATTTGTCCCTTGATGTTTCCTCCTCTGTGACATATACTAACATTTTTACTTCTTTTGTGAATTGCCTATTTATGTCCGGTGCCCACTTTTCCCTTGGGATGCTCACCCTTTTCTTAGAGACTCACAAGAACTCTTCTTATGTAACACTAATAACCCTTTGTCAGACATGTGTTGAAAATATTTTTCTTGAGTTTTTTACTGCTGTTCTTGCAATTTTACTTTTACTGCCTTTGCTTTAAAAAAGGTTTTTCTTCTCCCTTTTTCCCCTTATGTTATTAAGTCTTTCCCTGTATGGTTTTTGGTCTTTTTATCATGCTAAGGAAGGTCGACCACACTCCAAGATTTAAAAAAAACAAAACTTTTATTTTCTTTTAGTATTTTTATAATTTTATATTTTATCTCTAATTCATTTTAAATCTATTTTTTGAGTATGAAGTGAAATAGAGGTCAGAGCAGACAAAAATTAGGGTGACCATCTGGCTCATCACAACTCCCTCAGTGGCCATGGCTGTACTGACCCCCTCCTTTTTTAGGGAGAGGCTTTCTTCTCACCATCACCGTCGCCCCGATGCACACACTTACGCACCCACAGAAACCAACATGTAGTTAGTGTAGGAGTTTACATTACCCTGTCTCCTTGGATATAGCCATTGCTCTAAGCCTCAGACGGGGATGCTAGGCAAGCATGTGACCCAAGCCACACAAATCAGAATAATTCCTCAGGGATTTTCAACAGGGAGATAAGGTAGGAGAGCACTTTTCTTCAAAAGGTGACAAAGTTTTGAGCCTGGCAACTGCTGGAGGCTACATTCCCTGCCACGCAGCATTTGTCCACAGTAGGAGAAAATGAAGCTGAGAACACAAGATATAAGATAAAGAATATCTTAGCAGCTTTCAAGTCTGTGAGAACTGAGGAGGTTTATTGCTTCTTGCACTCCTGAAGCTCAGCTGTTCAGCTATTCCCTCCTTTCAATGATACCTTAAAATCCTTCCAATAAATCCTCTCTTTTTGGCTTAAGCTAGTTTGAGTGTAGTTTGTAAAATTTGCAATCAAAATAGTCCTGACTAGTGTAGGAATCTCACTTGATATTTTTCATAAAGTGGATAGACAATTGTTCTAATACCATTTATTAAACAATCCATCTTTCCCTATCTCTATAATAATATATTGAATTCCAATTCATATGAAAGTTTCATTTCTGAGTTTGTTTTGTTCTGCTGATCTGTTCGTTCTTGCCAGCATCATACTGTTTCACCTATTCTAATTTTCTAGTATGTTTTGATTCTGGCAATGAATTCATTCACTACACCTACTTACTGAATACATTAAATTGTGCTAGGCACAGAGACTATCCCCTTGAATAAACAGATGATGTCCCGACTCTCATGGAGTTTACACTCTAGAAGCAAGAAAAGATAAATAAATAGTTAAAATAAAATATAACGAATGCTAAGTAAAAGGGAACTGGATGCACCAGGTGAACATCCAACAGTTGGACCTAACCTGATGCAGAGGCCAGGGAAGGCCTTCAGGAGGAAGTGGTTTTTACATTGAGACTTGAAGGATGTATATGAGTTCACCAAGGTGGGAAGGAGAACAATGCCTCGGAAGGGAGAATGGTACATTCAAAGGCAAAGAAGGATCAGGGTCCATTTAGTTAGTGAGAGAAGTCCCCAAATGGCTGGTGTTTAGATTGAAAGAGAGAAAGTGTGGAATGAGGAGAGGTTGGAAAAAGGAAGTATCGTACAGATTGTTAAGTTATTTTGGGATTTGTAACTTGGTTCTAAGAGAAAAGAGAAGACACTGAGGGTCTCAGGCTATGACTCAGATTTGCATTTTTGAAGACTCACTCAAGCTACAGTAATCAGAAGGGAGGTTGACCAGAAGCAAGGAGATCCACAAAGAGGCTCTTTTAACAAGCCAAGCAAGAGATGATGACGGCACGGGCTGAAGCAGTGATTATGGAAAGATGATAGATTTAAGAGCTATAAGAGGAAGACTGGCGGGACCTAATGACCGGACTTTGGAGATGAGTGAAAGGGAACAATCAAGGATGGCTTTTGGAATCAAGGATGCCTTTCAGGTTTCTGGCTTGATTATTATAGTAGACAGTGGTTAACATCTACAGCCATAAGGAACATCATGGGAAACAATTTGGAGAGAAGACAGTGAGTTTAGTCTGGGACATTCCGAGTTTGAGGAACTTGTGGGACATTCAAGTGAAGGTGTTCAGTAGCAGCTGGATTATAGGTCTGGGCCAGAAATGTAGGATTCCCCATTATTCTTTTCCAAAGTTTCCTTGGCTACATTTGGGTGAATTTTAGAATCAATCTGTCAAAGTCCCCAAAATATCCATTAGCATTCTGAATGGAATAACATTAAATTTATAGATTTCAGGAGAATTAACTTATTTTGTGTGTGTGTGTGTGTGTGTGTGTGTGTGTGTGTGAGGAAGACTAGCCCTGAGCTAACATCTGTTGCCAATCCTCCTCTTTCTTTGCTGAGGAAGACTGGACCTGGGCTAACATCCGTGCCCGTCTTCCTCTACTTTATATGAGACACCGCCACGGCATGGCTGACAAGCGGTGCGTCTGTCCACGCCCGGGATCCAGCCCACAAACCCCGGGCTGCCGAAGCGGAGCGTGCGAATTTAACCGCTACACCACCAGGAGGGCCCCAGAATCAACTTCTTTAAAGCACTGAATATTTCCATCCAGAAAGAAGGTATAGATCTTCATTTATTCAAATCCTTTTACATCCCTAAGTAAAGGCAAAGGTACAGGTATTGTACATTTCTCATTAAGTTTATTTCTGTCTTTTAAAAGATTTTTTGCTTTTGCGACTAGATAATTTTTTCCCATTATTATTTTCTCACAGGATTCTGCTGATGTAAAGGAAAGTTCTTGATTTTGATTTTACCTTGTACATGGCCACCTTACTAACTGTGATTAGTTGTAATAATGTTCATTGATTTTCCTGGTTTCTCCAGGTAGACAAACACAGCGTCTGTAAATAATGACAATATACATCTATTGTTCCAATAGTGTTTCTCATTTCCTTTTCCAATGTTATTGTACTATCTAGAATACCCAGAATAATCTTTTTATCCTTGTCAGTATAGCTAATGGTTTGTTAATTTTGTTGATCTTTTCAAAGAATCAACTTTTAGTTTTGTTTACTTTACTGGTTCTTTAATTCTAATTTGGTTGGAGCACATCCAACCGAAATTTTTCAGACACAAAATTTTTCAGGAAGGCTATGCAAATAGTATACTTTGTGAGTCCAAAACTGTCTTTCTTTTACCCTCACACCTAAATGATTCCTCTCCTAAATATAAATTTCTAGTGTCACAATCCTGTATCCTTAGAATTCTATGAAGTTCTACTATCTTCTAGCAGTCAGAGCTGTTGATGAACAATGTAATGTTTATCTGATTTTCATTCCTTTATAAGTAACTTTTTGGGTTGTTGTTATAAACTACTGAGAAGTTTGTGGGATTTTTCTCCTTATTTAAGAACTTAAAATTTTTAGCAATAGGATGAGTCTTTTTTCCCCCCAATAATCTTGCCTGAGGCTAAAGAGCTTTATCTCAAGATCTGAGGCTTTTTTCAGCTCAGAAATTTTTTTCTTCTGTAAATTCTTTGATCATTGCTTTTCTTTTGAAACTCCTATTACTGATATTAAATCTCTTAGATCTAGTCTCCATGTTTTTTTTTCTCTCTGACTTTTCACTATGTTATAGGAGAATTTCTTAATTTTCTTCTAATTTACTAATTCACCTTCCTGCAGAGTCCACTTTGTTATTCACTCCCTCTGTTGAGTTTACTTTTAAACACTCTTATTTATTTCATTCTTTCAAAAACTATTTATTGAGCACCTGCCATGTGCCAGACACTGTTCTAGGCTCTAGAGGGAGGTAAAGGAGTTAGTTGTGTGACTATTTAAGAGCTTCCCCGGCAGAGAGAATGGCCACTATAAACCCCAAGAAGGAAACAGCCTGACGCGTTCAAGCAACAGCAAGGAGGCGGTGTGGCTGGAGCAGGACGAGTGGGCTGAAGAAGAGTCGGAAATGGCGACAGCCCGTGACACCTTACCTGGGCCACTAGAAGGGCCTGACTTTTATTCTGAAGGTAAAAAGGATAGCCTGTTTTTGTTTTACTGACAAAATAACATCCTCTCAAACCTCACTGAGAATACTTATGAAAAATTTAAAAAGTTACCTCCTGTTTTCTTGCATTAGCTATTTTAGTAGAAGTGAGGTGGGGAATTTGTTTTATTACTCAACTTCATTGCCCACATTCAAGCTTTCAAGATTCTCTTCACAGAACTGGTAGTTTTTTCTGGTCTGCTTATATCTACAAATACAGGCTTAGCGAAATCAATATATGTGTGGCCATAGAAGTCCAGAAGAAGGTTTTATCCCAGGCAAAGTGAATGTGTGGGGAAGTCCGAGAACAGGCAAGGAAGTACAGGGCCCATCTTGAAGAACGCAGTTTACATTATAATATTAATTCTCAGGAAGCATGCAAGAGTCAGCATAGAGAGCTCTAACTTAAACCAAGAGACCTAGACACTAATAGTCATACTCTTCATATGAGTCAATAGTATCTTAAAACTCAGGATGGGTATAGGCTCAATTGTAGATCTATAAAGACTGAATTCAGTTCTGTATTGCTGTCTACCCTTCTCAGTAGTAAAGACAAAAGGTCAATATCGTAAAGAGCAAACTAAAATTACAGATGACTATCAGGATCTCAGTCAAAACTGCACAATCTGCAGCTTTCTAGAGTCCTTGGCTAACGTCAGAGAAAATAAGTTAAAAATTTTCCTGTGATTAAAAATATCTGCACGAAAGAAAAATACTGAGTGCTTATCAATCTGTTTCCATTTCTGCATCTTCTGAAGACTTCCAAGCAACACATCTATGAAAAAACATTCAAATAAGTTTACTATTATTTGATACAAACATCATTTTTTGGGAAAAGAGATTAGGCCTTTTATAAGCCTAAAGCACATGTGACTGAAAATGTTCTAGTAGGAGAATTCAACCTTCAAAGTCTTTTTGTGCTGGCTTCTGAGTATGAACTATGCCAGATATAACAGGGTTACTAGATGTGGTTTCTTCTGAACAACCTCTGGCAGTAATCCCAAGTGACTTTTCACTCGACTCTTGTATTTTAGTGGGTAGAACATAATACAAGTCACATAGGAAATGAAATTTCATTACACATACTGGTCCCACCTCCATGGAGAATGGAGGAAGGATGGAGGCAGGGTGCGGTGGTGGTGGTGGAAGGAAATACCTACACTACACAGTGATGATACCACCTGTAGTTATAAACAAAAGAAAATACTATGTTACATAGACTACAATAAAGTTTTTTTAGGGATTCTTTAATTCCAAAATAATTTAGCAATCTAATCATAAGTAGAAGAGACAATGTTTGAACAGTGATTTTAAAGAGGTTGGGAGGGGTGAGGGCTTGGGGCTCTGGAGCCCTTGTACAATCTAAGAAGACTTGAGAGTAAAATAGTTGGGTGACTTATTGTAGCATATTAGAAATTTCAACTTTAGCAACTAATACAATCTAGTGTATGGAAAGTAAGAGTATATGCTACAGGACGGTATCAAGAGCTTCTACTGGTAACAATCACTCACTCACGATTCAATCCTGAAGTATCTTTTACAAAACTGCATACTATGGTGGGGAGTGGAGGCTTCTGTGTATGTTCAAGTTTAAACGCCATTGCAATTTTTCTTATAGCTCTGATTCTCTCTCATGAATTGATTATTAAAGAGTAAAAACCCAGGAAGAGCTCCCCCTTTCCTCTTTGGTTAAACATAAATCTATTCACCCTTAGAACTACACTGACAGAGCTCACAGTAGGGTACTACACACACACACACACACACACACACATGATTAAGATTCTTGATTTGACCAGATAAGGATTTCCCACGTTGGTCCCATCCTTTGTCAGTGTGCTAGATCTGAACACGCCTGTACACAGTAAATAGGTCATTCTTGCTGACTTTTCATGGTGACGGTAATACAGTGAGCATTAGATGCATGAACTTATTTCTCTCTCTCTCTTCTTTAAAACACACACCACAATCCAACCTCCTATTCTCCCTCCTTTCTCCATCACCTCCTTCCCCACTGGCCCCAACACAGTTTCAAACATAGAAGCAGAACTTGTCATATTCTTAAAAACTGAATTTTCTCAACATACACAAATGCTTTTAAGAATACAAAGTAAAAGTCACTAAAAAAGAAAAAAACTCAGGAGGATGGAAAAGACAAGTCATTAACAAATGAGATCTTAGAAACATCTGGGATGTACAGAGAAAGTACTATGTTGACAATGATTTGAGTGTTGTGGTTATTTCTTTGGAGCAATAACATTTTTTGCTGTACAGAACTAAACACACTGAAAATTGATTATTTTTTTAGTCATCTGGGTCAAATTTATCTAGGGAATATTAACCAAGGGGTTAATCTGAAAGTCAGAAGTCTCTTCTCTTTGGTTTCAATTACAGGCAGGCCAAGGTTACCTGCTTCTTTCTAGGGTAGTGTGATTCTACTTAGTGAATATGCATGTCACGACTCTGCAGGTACAGCTTCTGCTCAGTTTATTGCTTTATAAGCACACCTAATTCATGAAGACTCAGATTTAAAATAAATCAGGAAGCACTTCTTGTTTTTATGACTTTTATTTTGTAAAATTTCAAACGGACAGAAAAGTTCAAAGAATAGTACAATGACCCTTTCGATAAACCAAATTATCTATATATCCTTCCACCCTCCTCCAAATCATCATAAATCTCCCCCCCATGAACCATCTGAAAGTAGACAACATGCCGTTTAACCCTTAAATCCTTCAGTAGTAGGCATTCCTATTACAGAAGGATTTCTGCGCCTTATAGTAAAGACATACCCCCAGAATTCCTTAAAATTCTACACTATGAGATTCCTGAGAACAGGATTCATCTAATCTATTTTTTAAATTCTCTATGTCTGTTTATTAAAAATAGCAATTTCCCCTACTATATTTAATATGATTTGAGATTTACAGAACAGTCTTCTGGAACACAATTAATATCTAAAGGAAGGTAAACACATGATTCCTCAGAATTACCAGTTCAAAAATATTCCGGCTATTTTCAGGGTGTCAGGCAACTAAATATAGTGCACATCATTTTGATAAAAAGCAAACACATCTCGGGCCTGTGGAAGAGCCACGTGACCAACCACATTCCTCAACAGGGCACAGTCCAGATTTTTAGGGATAACTTAAAACAAACTTTAAGATCAATGGACATATCTTTATTTTAAAGTATGAGCTAGAATTTGACAATGATCAAGAAGATCCTAGAAAAAGCCATATTACTCTGTGTGATGAGTGCAATTCTGGGAGAATCCATCACCACTTGAGGTGGTCTAGGATAAGGTACAGGACAGGCCCTGGACTATAAGACGGGACTGAAACCATCGACTCATTTTTGCAAACCCTAGGGAACTGAAGAAAGACTGGTGAAATGTATAACGTTTCTCCTGGACAAGAAAGTTGAAGCCCCTCAATCTCACCTACGTCCTGTGATTAGACATGGTAATCAGGATCTCCAGATCTCTCTCCTTCTAGTACCTTCTATTGTTCTAACCCTTCCTTCCTCATCCTACTGTCCTACCCCTCCTTCCCATAAAAGATATTTAAATTTTTAATTTTGTGAGAATAAAAAAAGGACATGCATGTTTAAAATGCCATTTGGGTCCCTGAGATGTAAGAAACTCAATCAATATAAAGTACACTTTGTATAATCATTAAGCTGAAATAAATGATGTAGGAATAAGATTCACAAGCTAACAATGATCCCATTCTATCCAAAGACCTCTTTCAAAACTTATCATATTCAAATAGAGAAATAAAACAAATTTATGCAATTGTGGAATTTATTCTGAAATATCATGCATCTGAAGACACAGGCTGCTGCTGTTTACTTACACTGTCACCTTTATCATTTGTCTACACATCAGAGGTTTTCCTCAAATTAATCCTTTCCAGTTAACATACTACATTCTACATCCAGAAGAGCAAACAGAAAGGCAAATAAAGGCACTATCACAGTCGATTAGCTATTAATATCTGCAGTGCTCTCTCCTTCCACTGGCCTAGTGAAGTCTTGGCCCCTGAAGTGATAAAGATGAGCTCTGCCAGACTCTTCCCCAGCTCTAAGGCAGTATTAACACGTAATAAAGTGCCAAAAGGGCCATTAAAAAAAAAAACTGACCCACTTTTAGAAGTCAGCAGCTTTTTCCTTCTGGTGAAGTATGAATATTTAAATCAGGCAGACAAGTCAAGGAGCAAACATTCCATCCTGAATGCAATGCGTGCATCTCCAGCTCGGAGCTGAAAGGATCTCACTGTCATACACCAACATGGAAATGAATGCTCGCCCAGGACTCCAGAAGGGCAGTTTTCTAATCATTTGACTGCCTTTCAGACTTGAAGTTCCACATTTGGATGTGGGGGCAGAAAACAGTAAAAGATGGATCACAGCAACTGCTTTAAATTATATACTTAATGATTTATATCAGGCATAATATAATTTAATTTGTAGTAAATCAAGCAAACTGAGGAAAGGTTAGTTTGTGGTTAAGAGCTGTAAATTTGCTTTTACCTTCATGATATAGTAACAATGCATTAGAGGAGTACTACGTTTGAGAAGATGGTAAACCCATCACAATAAAATTGACTAGAATCAAGTGTCAACCTAAGCACTACTGTTTAAATGAGATAAATAACAGCAACTGTCAATATAACACAAGATACAGGAAAATGAACTGGAAAATAAATCAAACTACTATTCAAAAGCCTACCAATATTACAGCTATAGGTTCCCTATGGCTTTATTATTAAACAAAAATGCACCTTAAACAAGTGAAAAATAAATATCAGAAAATTCATATTAAGGTAAAATATGCAATTGGAAATTTTAGAGTCATCTGTTCCTACACAAATCTGATTATAATACACAACTGAACCCAAACTTTACATGGCCAGGGCCCCCCTGGACTAATACCCCCTCCCCTCCTCAGGACCCCCATTTGGGTATCATATTTTATCTTTCAAATAAACAGCATTTCTAAGTAACAGCCTGTGCAAAATATCATTGGTAAATGTAGGATTTCTCTTATTCCTTCAGGCAACTCCAGATCAGGAAGCAATGTTATAAATCAATTTCACTTCTGCAGCAGCTATCCAAACTCTGTTAAACGTTAAACCTGTCTTTTCACTCACAAACATTCTCTCTATAACCGAACAGGCCAAGATTTCACAATTAAGAAACAAAATTCCTTATAAGGAAAAATCCCTGCTCTCTTAACTAGGGCCGTGAATCCTTTCCACAAGACAGAGAATTGATTTAGTTCCCTCAATATACTGTTTTAGCAAAACAAACAAACACAAAAAGCAAAAGGCCAATGAAACCTTATTTCCTCCAAAAACAAACTCATTCCACCCTTGAAAGGCTAAAGCACTTCATTCAAAAATACTCATTCACTGATCACAGCTTTCTAAGCTTTCTAAGTTCCAGGCAAGGGACAGTGTGGTCATTTAAAGCTTTCTAGTACCAAGCTCTATCATTATTAATCAATTTTATTTTTGTTTATTTCCCAACACTTTTCATGAAAAGTGTTCAGCATATAGCAAAGTTCTCACGTTTGTCCTCCCACATCACGTTCATTGCTGTATCCCTGCCTCGGTTCACGTGATTCCATTCTTTCTGCTTTTCTGGATCCAAGCACCACCTGGGTTCCCAAGCCTTCCCTCTCTTCTCATTATCTATACCACATACTATTTATTATGCAGTGCCCTGTTCTGCTTCGTGTGTGTTTATTCCTTTCTCCCTACTAAAGATCATAAGCATTAGCACATGTCACTGTACTAGGTATTAACATAGAGGGGGGGCCGAAAAAACATCTCCTAGCTGATGGATTTTATATAAAAATACATAGGTGAAATCTGCTGAAGAGAGTTGGGATGGGTGGAGAAAGAACAGAGAGCTTGCCGGATTCGGCGACTGATAAGTTTTTAAGATTCCACTGTTGACCCCGCCTGATTACTTTCTATATTTCACCCAAGTAAGCAAGCTGAGAACTGAAAAAAAAAATAAGCATTTTAGGTCCCAGTAAACAGAATCACCAGAAGGATCCAAAGCGCTACAAAAGTATTTCAAAAAAGAGTGGCTAGATATCAAGATTCTCTCTCTACACATTTGGTGACTGCAAAAGGGCAGAGGCCTAACTTCAAAGGAAATCCCTACCTGTTCTCTTAAACACGTAGGTCACTAGACTTTTAGCAAGTCCCACTCTCGCCTTCTGGGAGTTCCCTAATCCCTTTATGCTGCAATGAGGATACCGCAGCCACATCCCTCAGGAAGGGGACTCCGGTCAAGGTTTACACTCTTGGGATGTGGTCACCAGAGAAATGAGGAGAAACCCCTCTTTGGGCTGGACCCAGTGGCCCATGAGTGCAACACTGGCTCTGTTTTCTTGCTCACAGAGATAAAGCACCATATTAAAACTCAATATATTTTGGGAAGAAAAGATAAAAACACAAAAACGGCCTGTCTTATCTTCACAAATGCAATTCTCAGCCTTGTGAGCTCTGGCATTCAGCTAGCCAAATTACTAAGCTTATTTAAAAGCTGAAGGCTTTACCCCAACTTCATCTTTTGCTATTTTCAGGGTTTGTTTCTGCAAGTGCGCCTGAGCTTGTGTACATGTGTTTCACTCAATTCACACACATCAGTGAACAGCAGCAGAAGCCCAGGTCCACAGCAGGAGGATTAATTAACTGTACACAGGACAGTGCCAACAGCACTGGGGCCGTCTCCCCCAGGGCAGCACACCAACAAGGCTAATATGAAGGGGAAACCTACTTCTAGGGGGAAAAAGTGTGTCCCTATCAAATAAATGAGATAAATACGGCAAAAGAGAAACACCCCTCCCAAAAAACAACCAACCAAGAAAACAAAAACACTCAAACCAAAAAACCTTGCCAGGACAATCTTGGCAAGAAACCAGAGCGTCTCAACACAAGGAAAGAGAAATGCAAGAATTTAATGCTTTCCAGTGGATAGGTCAGGCTTCACTCTGCTTTCTACTGGGTTATTAGAAGCCACTCTAAGGCAATCTCACAGAGGCCTTTCTAATCATTTTACACATCCCCCTCGCATATATTCTCTGCCAGAAGAACTGGTAATGGGATTAAGTTATAAGACCAAAATAATATTAAATGATGATGGCGGTGGTGAAGATCTAGGTTGTAATCCAGATGGTAAATGAGCTTTCTACATGTAAACACACTGTAAAATTCAGTGACTTGGAAGGAAGTTTGCCTTCACTCTGTGAAGTGTCTGGACAAATGAGAGTGGTTTCCAAAGACTCATCAAGGATTTCTCCTGTCTACACAGCAGGACACACGGTCGGCACTGCTCCCCATAGTGAATGTTCAAGTCAAAAGTGTATATTCAGGAGTTTTGAACTGTTTTCCAGTCTCGACCAAGGATGACACAGCCAGGTCAGAATAAACAACTTTATCCTCAATGAAGTTTAAGTTGATCTCAAGTGATTCAGGAGGGCTAGTCAAGCATTTTTTTCATGTTCAACAAGTGACAAACTCATAGAGAATAAATGTAATCGACCAAATAAATATCACTAGGGGCAAATAAATGAGCAATCGGTATAGAACAGACCCAGCCTGAGATAAAGGCTCCAGGCAAGTTCCTTCCCCTCTCTGAGCCCCAGCTCCTCTGATGCCAGTTCCTATGCGACTGTGGGGATATAGGGGATTAATTTGACAATGTCTGTAAAGTGCTTTGAGCTCCTCAGAGAAAAGTGATGTAAGTGGTTATTACTGCATCCTGCTGGGGTTGTGAGGTTGTATAACACAAAAGAAAGAGAACAACAACAGTCTTTGATAGATTATTATGAAGAATTTTTATAGCCTGGCAAGATGTTTTATGATTGTTTTTTATTAGTTAGTCCTTATAATATGCCCACAAGATAGGAAACATTCCTCGCCCCCCCCCCTTTTTTTTTTAGATAAAGAAATCAAGACAGGAAGGTAAGTGACTTTTGAGATGGGAAGCATTCTTATCTTCATTTTTCAGATAAGGAAAGTAAGACAGAGAAAGAGAGTGACTTTTCTAGTCATATTCAAGAGGTGAAAGGGTTAAGCACAATTAAGAATCTGGAAAACATCAAGGGTCACCATTACTTTCTTTGCAATGTTCTGACATTGTTCTCACAGGAGCACAGTGACCAGGAATCAGAAAGTCTGAGATTAAATTCTTGCTGTACTGTTTATTGGTTGTATAATCTTAGAGAAGTCACTTTTTCTTTATGTGTGGTACTTTTTATCTGCACACTGGGGTTCAGTGGGGATCAAATTAAAGTATGTGAAAACTATGGGTAAACAATGATGCACTGTGCCAATGAGTTATTACCTTTACTAGGTTGGTATTCTTATTGAGAATATGGGTTCTCCTAGCCATTACAACTTCAGGAAAGACAATTCAGTGCCCTCAGACCAAATGAGTTACATGGTAACAATTTTTTAATAGCTTTATTGAGATATAATTCACATATCATACAATTCGCCCATTTAAAGTGTACAATTCAACGGCTTTTAGCATATTCAGAGTTGTGCAACCATCACCACAATCAATTTTATAACATTTCATCACCCCAAAAAGAAACCCCGAACACATTAGCAGTCACCCCCTCCCCCCCCCAATTCTCTCCGCTTGGTAGCTCTTGATCAACTTTCTGTCTCTATAGATTTGCACATTCTGGACATTTAATGTAAACGGAATTACATAACATGGGGCCCTTTGTGACCAGCTTCTTTCACTTAGCGTAATGTTTTCCAGATGCATCCATGGGGTGGCATGTATTAGTACTTCATTCCTTTTATTGACAAATAATATTCCATTGTATGGGTATACCACATTTTATATTAACCATCTATCAGTTGATGGCTATCATGAATAATGCTGCTATGAACCTTTGTGCACAAGTTGTTTGGACACTTGTTTTCATTTCTCTTGGGTACATACCTAGGAGTGAAACTGCCGAGTCACATGGTAATTCTATGTTTAACATTCTGAGGAATTGCCAGACTGTTTTCCAAAGTGGCTGCACCATTTTACACTCCCACCAGCAGTGCCCGAGGAGAAGAAAATTGAAGGAGACCATAGAATGGAGACCTGAACTGGGTGCCTGTCCAGGGAATGCTAACCCAGCTCTGTAGAATGACAACCTGTGTTACTAACAGAGATATAAGTGCTTCACACCAAGGTTTAGAAAGAAAGACACTGATTATCAGGGCATTTTCCTCCTTTTCTCCCCACTTGCCTAGGCCCAGGCTTAGGCCCAGGAACATAAGCAGCTTTTCACACACAGACTAACCTTGCTCCCATCTCTAACAGAAAGTAACGCGGAACTTGCACAGCCAGGCTTTAAAAAGTCCTCTTTTATTTCCCAGATCCAGAGCGTAAGCTACGTTGTCCTTTTGAGTCTCTAGAATCGGTGTGTAAAATTTATGCGATCTGACATGCCAGGCCCTCGCCACTGCCTCCAGTCCATCAGGCTGAGCCCAGCCCAAATACATACGTTCATATGGGTCAAGCATACGCTAGCTCCAACACAGTGCATTCCTGTACAGTGGCATCTGCAAGCCAAACAGAACTGGTAGAGGGAAACAGATGGCTTCTAAAAGGGGAAGAGAAGAAAAACAGAAGGTCAGGTAGAAAAGGGTGGGGGAAAGAAGGGGATAGAAAGAGGATAAGAGAGAGGAGAAGCACATTTTCTGGTTTTGCTCTTCCCACCTGTCACAGCTCTCTCCTTGCTGGTTGCCAGCATGCTCCCTTGCAAACACAGCTGCAAGTGACAAAGAGCAGCCACTGTCCTACTCAGGGGGTCCCTTCCATGTTCCATATTGTAAACTGTACTGAAATGCCAACTGCTCCTTGTAAGGGAATTTTACACCCATTAGAGCCACACGTAGCAAACTGCTGTCTATATCCAATAAAATTAGCACTGAGACTCATAGGTTTCTTACAAAATAACACAAGACTACCCAGAAAACAGTAAAAAGCAACAGAATCAAGAGATTAAATACTAAAAATGTGGCTTATTTTAATTTTGTAGATTTGTCAGACCTGTGATTAACTCAATCAATGTAAGATCATCGTCTGTCATATATTTCACATAGTCACATGTTCAATGTGCTATGGGGATCCGCTCTCTTACAATTAAAAGAAAATCAGCATGTCTTTCCCCAGCAGAGTTAGGAAAGGCCGCTAGGGGTTGGAGGGAGAGGTTTCCCACCAAGTCTTAGAAAGCAGAGATACCTGCTGCTGGGGCATTTTCCTCTTTGTCTCCCCCCTTGCCAAGGCCTAAGCCAAAACCAAGGCAAAGAGATCATAAGCAGCTTTTTACACACAGACTAATGTTGCCGGCAGCATTCCAGTGGCCTTGCTCACGGCAGGGGAAGGCGCAGTGACTAATACCGCTGGGTCTTGTTGAAGAAAAGTGGCTGGCTTCCTTTGATCAACGGAGGGGTGTGCTGATCAGTGTGATTTCCCTGTTCTGCTGACTGTGAGCGTGTTGGGGAGAGCAGGAGAGCTGGCTTCTGAGAGGCAAATTCCACAGCTGCCGAATCACAGAAAGCAACAAGGAATAAAAGAGGGCTGAACTGGAAGCAGACACCTTAATTCTGCCAGCATGTTCCTTACTGATACAGGGCTCTCTGGGAGGGGAGTGAAGTGGGGGCTTCTGCAACTCTAATCATCAGCTGCAGTACTATGCACAACGATTAAACACAACGTCAAGACCAGAGTCCAAGCTCCTGAAACTACCATTTAGACAAGGTTGAATCACCTCATTTTGATGGGGGAGAGAAAAAAAATTTTAAGATTTTTTAAAATCAAAAAACGAGGAACTCATCAGCATATGTGGCTCTTGGCGTAGTCCTGAGACAAAGGAAGTCCAGCACCTGGGTGTGTGTGCACGACTACAACTGCACACCCCTCTCTTCTAGTTGCTGGAGAAGCAGCTGCTGGATTAACATGAGTTAATCTGCTTGCATGCTATACAGACCTTTTTCCTAGTAAATTGCAAAATTTACCTAAAGATAAATATAGCAGTCTCCTAGTTCTCTGCTCCATTCAGCTGCTGCTGAGAAACACTTCTGTTATCTCAAATTTCATCAGCAGATTGTACTCCTTCCTGGGAACAGCAGCAAAAAGTAGCTTTCTAAAAGCATAGTTAGTCTCTGAGGTAAAATACACCATGTTTAAATGACTTCTTACAAAAAGGATAACTTTCCGCCTTTAAAGTTTTAATTCTTGATAAATAGAGTATGTGATTTCTTACATTAGGATCTAATCATTGCTGCTTTAAGGAGTAAAGAGTCAATTGCAAATTGAGCAAATTGCTTTGGCTATCCCAGTACCAGAAATGAAATGGATTAGGTCAGCAGGTGGCATGTCATTTCAGCACTGCCTGGGGGCCCAAAATACAGTTAGGTCATTTTTATTCTCGTGACAGCAGGAATGAAAACCAGAGCCTTGAACACTACCCCCCGCCTCCGTTCTCACAGCCATCGTGGGCACAGAAGACTTTACAGAACCCCCTAAGCCTAAGACTCGGGCATCTGGCTGCTTCTAGGACTCCCAGACACCCGAGTTGAAGCTGCCCAAGGAAATCCGGGACAGGATACTCTGACTTTCGTCTTCAGAGTCACAAAGCTTCTTGTCCACACAGGAAAGTGAGTTCTCCTTAACCATTCTTAAGCATGTCAACGTGCAATTCTACTCTGTAGTACTTTTCCTGAGGGAAGAGAATGGTTATGATGCCTCTACTCAAGGGGGTGAGGAAAGTGTCCAGTCTCTGCTCCCAGGCGGGGAGGGACTGGAGGAAGGAATGGACTTAAGCCAAGAAACAAAAAGGAGGGTGATGGGAGTGGGGAGACAGGCAGAGGGAGACAGGCAGAAGAAGACAGGGTGAACTGGGAGAAAAATCCTCCTGTCCAAAAATCAGGAGCCTTTTGCAATGCTGGAACATTTAAACGACCCAATAACAGCTTTTGTGTCAAGCCTCCTTTCCCCCATATGTATTTCAAACTAGTAGCAGAATTCAAAAACTAAGGTGGCCTCCCAAAGCTTGTTGTCATAATAACAGTCAAAATGAGATCAGGGCACTTCATAGTGTCTAGACTCTGAGATGTTATGAGGTAGTAACACTCAACTTGCCAGGAAGAAGGACATGGGTTTTGATATTCAACAATTTATAAATTTCCAGATTATATGTCCTATCTTTAGACAACTACATTTATTTTTGTGATTGTACTTCTCTTGCCATTTTTAGTAGTAGTAAAACAGAAAATAGCATCAGCTTTAGAATCAGAAGTGCAGGCTATATTTTTTGCCTGCCCAGTAGCTTTTTGGAGAGCTGCTCTTCCCCTACTCTCAAGACATGTCATTCATCTGGGGACGATCTCCATCCTGCTTTAGGGTGGCGTGTGGCCCAGGCCTGGCCAGTGAGAAGACTCCAGATCTCCGGCCACAGCAAAGGGTGACTGTTCAAGCATGGACCTGAAAAGCATGTCTGCATCTCGTGCTGCTACTTCAAGGAAAAGAAGTTTCTCTCTTCACTGGAGTTCATAAAATGGCAGGTTGTAAACCAAGAGCTGCCAGGGGCAACCATAGCCAATACAGGACAGCCTGTATGAATGAAGTCAAAAAGGGGGAAAGTGTCCTAAAATACATTTAAGGCCCTAAATACAGCCTGAAACCAGCTACACCCCTGAACTTACTAGTTATACAAGCCAATAAATTCTCTTTTTTGCTTCAACAATTTTGAGTTGAGTTTCTATCACTTGAAACCAAGAGACCTCACTAACATACCACCCAAATAACCTTGGACAAGTCATTCAATCTCACTGCATATCAGTTTTCTGAACTCTAAGGAGGAGGGGAAAAAAAACATGTTTACCTCACCAAATTGAAAACTGCTAAGTACTACACAGGAGGCATTGATATTTTAACTAAAACAGACAGTAGGGATAAAAGGAATAAGATATTCATGGGGCTAAATTGCTCCTAGCTGCTAGTGCTGATAAGATAACATTCCACTTCTATTAGTTTTCTCATCATTTGCCCTGGTGGGGCCTGTGAAATCTTTATCAAACCAGTTAATCACCTAGTAAATCTTTAAGTATTTTCCCTTTTATACTAAATCTTTAAGTATTTTCCCTTTTACTTTCAGTTGACAAGACTTTCCCACCTTCCTGGACATCACCATGATGGATAAGCAAACGGATCACCCAAATACCCGATCACCGGGATATCCGTTCCAGCTTCAAGGGGTGTGTGTGTGCGCGCATGTGTGTGTGTGTGTATGTGCACACGTGTCTCCAAGCATACACACATGTGCTGGGAGATGAGGTAAAGGAATAATTCTCTCATGAAGGCAAATCAGGGATGCAAAGCAGCTCCCTCAATACCAGATGAAAACCTAAGTGGCTCAGCAAAGGTGCCAAACCACCCCTTCCCCAAAGCATTGGTGCTCTAGGAGTGCAACTGAACCGTTAAGATTACATTTTCAATTCAAAATACACAATGTAATGTAATGTGTATTTTGGAATTTGCTGTAGTGTCCTGATAAATGCTTGGTTTCATGGAACACGAGATCACATCTCTCATGGACACCAGAAAGAATAAAACACTTTGTATAAATGTACCTGATCTACAAAACATCAGTATGAAAGAAGGACGATTAGTGAAACAAATACCTAAAAGTAAAGGTACTAACTTCCAGTCCTCTTTTGAGTGATATAAGTGAGAAAATAAACAAGCAAGAAAAGCACAACTATATTTTGCAAGAGTTAGGATGAAAAATAACGCAGGCACTACACTTTCAACTTTCCAAGTTCCTGAGCCTAAAGATTAAGTATGAATGAAATCATTCTTAAGAGGAGGTTTTATTTCAAGACGTTTTCAATACTTTTGATATCAGTTAGTTTTTGTTCATTATACATAAAATTATAACTACATGCTATGGTTGGTAAAAGAGCCCCATGGCTCAGCATTTCCTAACCTTAATCAGTGTTTCATATACACTAAACATGAATATTTTAAAGCAAATAAAAGATATGATGCTTTTCTTGAAGTTTCTGACTAAAATGTTTCTGAAAGCTAAAATACATTGGTAAAAGTCACACACTTCCAACTATAGAGAAGAGTCATAGAAGAATTTCAATCAACTCACTACCCTTCTTATAAATTTTTTTCTAAAAAGAAAAGCTGAAAGTCAAGAGTATTAATATGATAGTCGTCCTTACAAATTACATTATGTAGTTTCTCCTCTAGCAAGAGTCAAACAAATCATTAACTCTGACAAACCAACACCATGTAGATTTGTTCCCAGATGATTCAGGAATAAAAATGCAATGTCAAATTGGCTTGGAGTTAGCAGATGTAGTTTGGGCAATATCAAATTTTAAGTAAAATCAACTTGCCTTTTTCTACACATCTTCGTATGCTCAGGCCCCCCTCCCAGAGATTCTCACTTAGTTGGTCTAAGATGAGGCCCTAGATGCCGCATTTTTCAAATGCTCTTCACGTGATTCTAGGTACAAGCTAGAGTGAGAACCACTGGTCTACAGGTAGACGTGGCTTTGACCTTCAATACAAAGACTAGATTTTATATTTTATTATAAACTATTCTACAACTGTTGAGAAAACCATTACTATTTAAATCACTATACTTTCACTAATAGCCACTAGAAGGTAAGCTTCTTAAGAAGAGAAACTTGATCAGCCTCATTCAGCACTGAGGCCAAGTGGAATGCCTGGCACATAACAGGTGCTCCATAAACATCTGTGAATGAATGAATTAAAAGCTGAAAAGTACACCTCAGTTTTAGTAGCTTGAAGCAATACAGTAGAAGCTCTCTTAAACCAATAATGATCAGGACCAGTAATTGATCAGTAAGAAAAAAAGTCATATAAATCAGTAAATCATAAAAATTTGATGTGCATTCCTAAGCATTTTTAACTTAAATGAACATTCATTTGTTAATCTTATAATAAAGGACCAGGCCTTTTGTTTGTATGAATCTATGCATTAAAGAGTGTCAAAATGTCTTTCTTTCATAAATCACAACCATAATGCATCCTCTACCATTTCCACTTTTGGTTTTTAAATTATGGTGAGAACTTAAGACACTCTGAAGCAATCTGATTGTAGAATCCTTTTGGACATTAATAATTTACCCCATTCTTCTAGCTGTCTGACCCAAATGTAATAGGGCAGCAATTTTTTTACTAACTTACCTTTATCAATTCTTTCCAAAGCATTTAACTTGGTTTTCATAGGAACAATATGGTTTTTCATAAGTCACTGGTTTATGTAATAAATTACAATAACAAGAACAAATGAGGTAAACAAGTTTGGGAACAAACATAACTCACTCTTGATAACCATTCTACAAGTGATTGGAGACCCGTGTAAGCACCCTAGACCGCGACCTACTGGCCACGGGCATTCAGAGGGTGTGAGGAGAGAGAGTTCCGTCCGTGAGTCAGCTGAGACCTCTCTCTCCACAGAGCTTTCACTGTCACACAAATGCTAGCCACAGGTTTCCTCCCACTGACCTTTCCAATTCCGCAGAGCAGTTAATTCATCCCTTCACCAGCAGATCATCTGAACTGAGACCCAACAAGTACCACCAGGTCTACATATCGCATCACAGAGAATCATCAGGCACAGAGGCAGCAGGAGTCATGGACTCCCATGACACAAAACACCCCAACAATGTACATCCAGACTCCCTAATTCACATGTAAGGCATATATAAGTTAACTATTAGGGGATCCATTTAAAATATAATACAAGATGATCCTAATATCAGAATTTAAAAGATGCTCAACACACAATTTTACTTAGTCTTCATAATAAAAGCTTCAAAAGGATACAAGTGAAGAGGTCGGTTTTGCTAATTCAGAATCAGCTCCCATTCGGCAGGTGTCTCAAATGAGGACATTCTGGCAACAAAGAACTGCTGCCACCAGGAGGCTCTGCAATGTACCTTTTATTGAAAGTCTTGGAATTTAAAATACTCTTGCTTCTTTATAGCTAATGTGATACCTACTCAAATACACAGGTTTTCCATGGAAAGCTTTTTTTAATGAAGTTATAGCATTCCTGCTCCCTACACCCAGGTAATACGACCTCAGATTTTGAATTTTATCTTGTAAGAAGAAAAGAGAACTATTAAAATGTTTTAATTAGGCAGCAATTTTGTTTTTATTTAAACCTTTCCCAATGAAGCTGATAACTGCAACCTTATTCCGTGGAACATCTGGCAGAAAACTCAAAGGAAACTAGACTGCATTTTCATTGGCTTGGGCTGTGCGGGCCAGAATCTATGACAAATTAACTCAAATTATTTCTAGGTGAAACATGAAGGTAATGACAACGGAAAAACAAAATTTTCACTTTAAGGATCTGTAAACCTTGATTGTTTTCAAATTAGTCTCAGCTAGTATCACAGCCAAAATTTTAAAACAAAGACCTGGACTTTTAAAAAAAACAGTTCCTTGTTAACACATTTTTTAAAAAGAGAGTGGAGAAATTTGTTAACAATTGTCAGGTAACAATTTCTAGGTATCTAAACTTGTTCAGGATGGACATGGCATTTCTATTGTCCACGAGACGTTTCTTAACCTGTGTGTTTACTACACCAATAACGGCTCTCCAAATCAATGAAGATTTAGCTACAAAAATATAACGTAGATTTCATAGATGCTCCTGTTTAAAAGACCTTCAGATAGGGAAACATTAAGATTAGCTATAGAATCCTTGTGCTTTGCATTAGTAAACAAACCATGCACTATCCTCTTCCCCAGGGCTCAGTTCCATAAAACAGTTACATTATTTACAAGCACAAATAGTTTAGCCTTTTGCTGAGCTGATGGACTTTTTACTTATCTATTTTAAAAACTAATCAAGCACCACATCTTAAAAAGATAACTGATTTTATTTGCTTTCAATACAAAAGTAAAAAAAAAATCAAGATCGCTAAAGTAAGTGGTGAAAAAAAAAACCCAAAATGCTAGCCAAAAAATAAACAAAAATATTATTGGTATCACTGTTTTGGTTTACGTGAAAACCAGAACTGAGTGTTTTTTTCCAAGTTCATGTTGTGCTTGATTAAAGAAAACAGCAGAATACTTCTTGTCCCTAGATCGTGTCCAGTGGGCTATTAATGCTTGAGACCGTCTTGTTTCCCATCCTAGAACAATGTAAGCATTGCCATGTCACTATGACCTGTGGGTGTCTATGAGTTTTACAGGAGAGGGTTTCCTATCATTTTAGAATAGCCTTTCGCAACCAGGATTCCTCATTTGAACCACAGAACACAAAAATTTATTGCAGTAAACTATTTTCTCAATTACCATAAGGATAGAACATAACTAGTACCGTTCTAGATCGACAGGAATGTTAGCTCAATACATATAATGGATGCCAAGATCATCAGGGTGTAATTCTCCCACCGAATCCAGGCTGGTTAAGAAACTGCAGCAGAGAATGAAATTTCCTGAATTATACAGGGAAACTTACACTTTTTATTCTCCATGTTTTGCTTTCTGAATAGAGAAAAAAAGAGAGAACCAGTGTCTCTTTAAAAATGTCATCTATAATACAGCTCAAGCTGAAATAAGTAAAATCAACTAAAACCCCAACTCCAGCAACAGCGAGGGGTCTCACAAGTGCAAAGAGGCAGTAGGCTGTTCTAGAGCCCCAGTGCACCTCAAGGAGGTCTGCCCCATCCAAACTGAGGTCAGGTCTCATGAGAAGGCACTACCCACTAACTGTGGCTTAAATGAAACATAGATTTTCCAGGTGAAAGCTGACTCAGAGCACAAAAGTATAAAAGTACTATTCTTGGGGGAATTGTCCTCTAAAACTCCAGATTGCACAGCACATTTTCAAGTTGGTCACTGGCTGACTTTGGTCAGCTGACTGACAGGTACAAAGCATCATCTGGACAAAAGTCTAACCTGTTTCTGATGGAGACTCACAACACACCTTCTTTCCTACTTTGCAAAAGTTCTTCTGTCAGTGAATTTTCCAACTTGGAGAAGAACTCTAGTAACATCTTTCCTGTAAGAAAGTCTTGTTAAATGTGAAGGATCTCCCTTATATCTACAGAGAACAGGAACTAGAGAGCCACAGCCCAAACGCCTCCCTGCACTCCACGGCTGCCCTACCACACAGCGAGGGAAGGAAGAAAGCTCAACCGTTAATATTCTAAGATGTCAAGTACATAACCTCACGACTTCCAGTCACCTACCTAGAAAAAATAAATGGATACATCCAACAAAGGAAACATGATGGGTATTTCCTTCTTATACTAGGCTTACCTAACATACTGTTGGTAAAATGAAATCGGATGGAGACTTAAAAAGCATATTTTGAAGGTCAAAGTGTATCAAACTTCTAGCACATGACGAGAAGAAAGCTCACGTCTTAGTCTTATAGGACTAATAGGCTCTCAGCACCTAGAAGGGTACCCGGCATATAGAAGGTGCTCAATAAGTATTTGCCAAACAGGTTGATCATTAAAGCTTTTCATTACATTCAAGGTAGAATTCCATGCAGCATGTTAAATAGCTTATCATTTAAGAAAATGACCCTAGGTGCCAGCCCAGTGGTGTAGTAGTTAAGTTCACACACTCTGCTTCTGCGGCCCAGGGTTTGCAGGTTCGGATACAGAGCACAAATGTACACACTGCTCATCAGGCCATGCTCTGGCAGCAACCCACATACAAAACAGAGGAAGACTGGCACAGATGTTAGCTCAGGGCCCATCTTCCTTGCCAAAAAAAAAAAGACCCTAAAAATGGACAGAATCTTTCTAGAGAGCAAGCAAGTAATGTATAAAGCTTCAGGAACTTTTTAGGATATCTGCCTAACTCATAACTCCCTTTCTCCTAGAGGGGCTCCCTGATCTAGCCACGTCTGTTCTAGTGACATGGTCCCCTGGCCAAAGCTGACTGTACAAGGGCTAGAAATCTGGCTCAAACCAGGCTCATGACATTGTCTTTCCAAAACTCTGGAATGAGGACAAGCCAGTGAGTCTGGGATGGTCTTCCAAATAGAGAAGATAGAGATGTAGGACTGTGCAGTGGTCGGAAGCCTTCTGTCTGCATGTGCACAAAGAAGCTGAGAAAGCTAGTCTGTAGAGAGGGGAAATGAAGCAGATGCAGCGAAGGACAAAGAGACACAGAGACAGGCTCTCCCGTTCCAGTCCCAAAAGCTGCCCTGGGTTCCTGAGATCTCCTAATACAGTTCCAATAAACTCTCCTTTATGCTGAAGCTAGTTTGAGTCAGATTCCGCAGCACACAACAAAGTCTTCACAATGACATGTAAAAAACATTCATTTACTCCTGATCCCGTCATTTTTTTACCTCCAGGAAATAATCAAAATTATGTACAAATATTTATGTTCCAAGGAGGTACACTGCAGAGCTACGCATAAAACAGCAAAAATCTGGGAACAATCCAAATGTCTAAAAATAGTGAACTATTAAATAAACTCTATACCCACATGATAGGATACTACCAAGTCACTAAAAACTAATATTCTTGAAGAGTATTTTAAAATGTGAAGAAATGCTCAAGATATATATAAGGACTTGATAAATAGTAAGTGTAACACCAGTCTCAATTTTATTTTTAATACAAATGTATGGCAAAGAAAAAAAGATCTAAAACATGGAAACGAGATCACATCTAAATTTGATTTTTCTCTTTGCTCGATTTTCCAAATGAACAGGCATGATTTTTATAATCAGAAAAAAAAAATGTTTACAGGAATGGTGGACCACAACCCCCAGTGCCAATATTTTAGTCTCCTCCTACAGCTCCAGCAAAAAAAGAAAAAAGAAAAAATTTATGCTGTAACAATTTTTTTTTAATTTAAAAATTAACTCATTGATATTAAACAAAAGAGACTATTTTTGAGCAGATGGACGTTAGAAGGAAGGTCCTCATTCCACTGAGGCGGAAAGGAAAGACGACTTCCCAGCCATTATTTATAATTCAGTGAAAATTCAGAGGGACAGAGTTTCAGAAATCAAGCTGCCCTGAAACAAGAGCAGAAAGAGCCAAGAGTAGCCAAGGAAATGGGTACACAAGGCCCCTTGTGATCCAGCTCTGTCCTATTTATACACCTCCACTGCTCTTCCTCTCACTCAACCATCTAACAAAGTGCTTCTCAACCAGTGTAATCCATCCACCACCTTAAATAAATGCAAATCTCATATTCTTCTTTGACGTTATTTGACATTTAAAACAGTCTGGAGCTACATGGACTGGGTTCATATCTGGTTCTACCACTTACCGGCTCTGTGACCTTGGACAAGTGACTTAACCTCATCCTCAAAATGGGGCTAACAGTACCTATCTCCTAGGGTTACTGTGAGAATTAAATGAATTAGTATATTCAGAGCACACAGAGAAGTGTCTAGCAAACAGAAAGTGCTATGTAATTGTAGCTATTACTAATACTATAATATTTAGCATTACAAGTAATGAAAACAAGGGGCTGGCCCTGTGGCCTAGTGGTTAAGCTTGGTGCACTCCGCTTCGGCGGTCTGGGTTCAGTTCCTGCACGCAGACCTATACCACTTGTCAGCGGCCATGCTGTGGCAGTGACCCACATACAAAATAGAGGAAGACTGGCACAGATGTTAGCTCAGGGCAAATCTTCCTCAGCAAAAAAAAAAAAAAAAAAGAACAATAATACAAAATGCTTTGTTTTCAAACTATACAAGCTGACCACTAATCTTCACCTGGCAGAATCTCTGCTCTAGCAATCCTAACTACTTGTAGTTCTCTCAACATGCCTGGCTGTTTCCTAGTTCTATGCCTTTGCACATGCTGTTCTTTCTTCCTGGAAGGCCTCTGTCCACCTAGCAAATTCCTACTCATCCTTCATGAAATATTCAACTCAGACTCATTTGTGAGGGCTTCCACACCTCCCCACCAAGAGACTCTCCCCTTTCTGGGTACCATGCATATTCTGACTTCAAATCTATTGTAATTGTTTACATGTCCATATCCCCCATGCAAGTCTGAGCTCGGTGAGGATAGGCTCTAAATATACATTGTTGAAACTTAAATAACTCAAGGAGTAGTCGTTTATTCAACAAATGTTTACTGTCGGCCAGTACCTCAATGAACAAAACAAGTAAAAACCCCTGGCCTCGTGGAGTTTACCCAGTCTCTGGGCTTTGAGTATGGTTCTAGAAGGTATGAGTTAAGGGCAGAAGGGACCCTATATCCTATTGGGCTAAACTCATGCGTAGCAGTACGCTTTTGTTATGTTTTACTATTATTATTATTGGAGCCTAAATCTATTCTCCACGCAGAAGAGAAGAGCGGCCAACTACAAAGGACACGTTCCTCTCTCCTGAAGACTCCTAAGGAACATCTTAACCACTTTTCAGAGCCGCCGTGTTGCTTGTACTAAGGAAAATGAAAAAGGAGGATTAGAGAGGCCCAGGCAGAGTCCCTGACACAGTCTGGGGACGGCAGGGAGGCCACAGACTTAGTCAGCAGGTGACGGGCCTCAGGAGTCCAGGGCAATCCCACAAAGACTAAAGACCCTTTCTAATGATTAAGTCCAAACTTCCATTTTTCTATGAGTTTTTTAATTGAAGTAATATATACACATAGCTTTAAAAAATACTACTACAAGGCTTACAATAAAAACAGCAGTCTCTTGGACCAACTCTCTCCAGCTCTCTAGTCCTGCTACTTTCAGGAAACCACTTTCAATTCTTCTAGAGATTTCTTCAGGTGTTTATCTTATTTTAAAATATATATTCATTGTGATTTCTTGATCTTTCTCTTTAATCATTACCTACTGAATTCGTACTAGAGATAACTGAAATTTAGTTCTTATACTAACTTCCCTCCCCCTCCCCCTCTACTACCATTACAGTCATGTCACAATTTTTAGTTAAATCCATACTAAAGTTTGTATTAGAATCATGTAAATAACATTAATGGTGAGACCATTAGTATACTATGATTATACTTATTTTCTTTCACATTTTGTTATTCCTGGAACTAAAAAGGCCTTGCTTTGTCATTTGCTTGGTTTTTTATATTCCAATCATACTCTCCAAAGAAACTATAAAACATCTCTAAATAATGGCTCAAACACATCATATAATCTATCAGTTCATTTTGTTCTTGGCTACATCTTTGCTAGAGTCCTCCATCCTCCTAGCCAAACTAACTGGTTGTTCCATAAACCTGCTGTACAACAGTCATCTGGGTTTTTCCTTCATTAAACAGGGGATTTTCTTCATCTCTCTTGTGTACTGAATTCCTCTTTTCTGGATCCATGTCTTCACCTTTATTGGTTTATTTTCTTGTTTTGATGGAGAACATCCTCCAGTAGCTTCCTCAAAAAGGGTGCGTGGGGGGGGGTAAGTTTTGTGATCTTGCAAGTCCACATGTCTCTATTTTATCCTCTGACTTGACCAAGAGGTGGGTTGGCTATAGAATTCTACATAGGAAATTACAGTATTTCAGAATTTCAACAGCATCATTCCACTGAATCCTAGCTTCCTGTGCTGCTGCTGAGAAGTCTGATGCCATGTGATTCCCAATCCTCGTTCACAACTGCTTTTTTCTTTGAGGAAACTTTTAGGATCTTTTATTCCTGTTGTTCAGAAGTTTCACAATGATGTGCGTTGGTACGGGAGTGTGGGCCTCTTTTCTCATTCATAGTTTTAGGCACTCAGTAAATTCTATTAATCTGGAATATACACTCTTCAGTTCTGAGAAATTTCCTTATATTAGTTATTGGATGCTTTTCTCTTCTCCATTTCCTGTTCTCTTGTCTTAGAGCTTCTATTGGTCAGGCATTAGACTCTCTGGATTGAACCTCAAAAACTGTTCTCTCTTCCATTATCCATCCCTGTGTCTCTTCTATTTACTGAGAGATTGCACCAATTTCATCTTCTAAACCTTTTATTTTTCATCAAGAATTATTTTTTTTCTAACTGTTCCCTTATTTCTAGCACCCTGTTCTTGTTTCATAGATGCAATATCTTCTCTTACTGATCTGAGGATCTAAAGTTATAGTTATTTTGAACTGTCCCTTCCAATTCTCTGGGTCTGTTTTGACTTTCACGTTAGTGGCTCCCCTTAACTATCTAGGATTCTTTGGCTGTTATGTTCATATTTAAGAATGAAGGGCTAAGGATGTAGAACAACTGGAATTCATACACTGTGTGGTGGGAAGGTAAAATGGTACAACCACTTTGGAATCATTTTGGCAGTTTCTTTCAAAAGTTAAAAATACACCTACCATATCACCCAGCCACACCTAGGTATTTACCTAAGAGAAATGAAAGCATATCTCCACACAAAGACTTATATGAACATTCATAGTAGCTTTATTTCTAATAGCTAAAACTAGAAACAATCCAAAGGGTATATACTGTATAAGTCCATTTATTAAAATTCTAAAATATGTAAACTTAATCTATAGTGATAAAAGAGACCAATGTTGGCCTGAGGACAGGGCTGTGGGGAGACAAAGAGAGGGACTACTAAGGGACACAAGGAAACTTTTAGAGGTGATAGATATGTTCAGTATCTTGATTCTGCTGATGGTTTTTACCCCATCAAAGATTAAACTCTAGTTAAAATGTGTGCTTATTTTACATTAATTAGCCTCAATAAATCTATAAGAGAGAAGGAGAGAGAGAGCAAAAGGGAGAGAGCAAAAAAGAATCCAAAATAAAAGAGGCTTTAAAAAAAATGAGGTGCTAAAAATGAACTGAATACTGTGGGGCTGGCATGTACATAAGAGGGCCTTCTCACTATTCACTACATACCCTGTTTTCAGTGCGGCACTCACCCCTGCGCCACACTGTTATACTGGGCCCCGTATCTCTGAATCAAGTGCCTCTCTGGTTCAATTTCTCTAGAGTAAGCAAGACAAACTTTTTCTATACGGCCAGGTCTTTGTCACAACTACTCAACTCTGCCGTTGCAGCACAAAAGCAGCCACAGACAATCTGTAAATGAAAGAAGCGGTTGCGTTCCAATAACTTTACAAAAACAGCAGGCAGGCGAGATGTGGCCCAGGCGGAGGCCTTCATTTACTGATCCCCGCTCTAGAGAATCATACTAGTCTTTCCATCTTCAGAGAACTAATCAGTGTCTCTTCAGAAGTGATGGCTACAAAATGCTTTATACCTAAAGAAGATAACTAAGCAAGTAAAAAAGAGGAAGGGGAGTCATGAAATAGGGATACTGGAAATCTAAGAGAGTGATATATAATCTTATCAGCTATTAGCAGCATGTGAGGCTCAGGGGCAGTACTTCTGATAACTTGCACACACTTTCATCTGATGAACTCACATCTAGGACAAACAGAAATCAGAGAAAAGTATGCTTCTTCAGAAGTTTTTACGACAGATGTTTATAAATGGCTTCCAACTGTTACTTTTGCCCACCTTGACTTTAGTTGGGGGTTGTAGGTGTGAATAATAGTCTGGGATTTTTCACTCCAGATTAAAAAAAAATATCAAACATTCCGCAGAAAAGGTGAACTGCCAAATAATATATGTTTTTTTAAAAACATAAAGTAAGCCTGCTACTTCATTCTTAATTAAAAGGCAATGGTTGATTAACTCAAAATCTTCTGTAAATTGATCTCAAATTCATGACCAACTTTTAGAATCTGTAATAAATGAGACACACACTCAGAAAAACAAATTTCAAGTTCTGTCCATTAACATACTCCCCAATTTTACTAAATTCTTTTCCTTCAAGCAATACACCTTCTCAGGATAAGTTTACCTGTGCTTCTTGACTCCACAGGAAAGGGAGTGTGAATTTCCTTTCCAATTACTAGGTTAGACGACAGATGAAATGAGGCCAGCAATAATCATTCATTGCGTGTAAGGAGAACTAAGTTCAGAATTGATCTCTATCTTTAGTGTTCTTCTCGGTCAAAATGATATAATTTGTTTGGAGGAGAGGTTTTTTAAAAGGTGATAGAGGTGGGAGTAGGAGAAACGGTGACAAATTAAACACATTAGTTGAAGATTTCTAGGGCCTTATTTTTCAGAGCAAAGGAATGTTTGGTGCTGAACGGACAGAAACTAATAATCACTGTGGTTTTCAGAGCTCGTCTGAGAGGTCAGTCAGTCCCTGCTGACAGGCACACTTGCTTCCTGAACCTGGAGTAAATCAACTCTGGGGAACATGTCTTCTGTAAAGGCAATTTTGCAGGGCAGCCTCTCATCGAACCCACTACCACGTGAAGACACTAGCTCAAGAGTAAACTTCTTTTTCCTGTCTGGTTCTCTCACCCAAATCTGTTGGGAAAAAGAAATGAAGGAATCTGTGATTTGGCCTGTCATTTATAGTGTTCAACATTTTAAAAAAGTGAAATCCATAAATACCACTGGGTTTTAGTAAACTCTGGCTTTCCTGAAGAACGCAGGCGTGAAGGTATTGTTAACCAGGGGACATCAAGGCCGCTATGCTTCAAAGGCATGGAATATTAGTAACAATGGTAATGAGAGTTTACAGACAATCTTAAAATATCAAAAAAATTTAAAAATAATTTATAGTTCACATTTGAAATAAATTACATTATTTTCTAAAATACATTTACCAGGGCCGCCTGGTGGCGCAGCGGTTTAGTCCGCGCTTGGCAGCCCGGGGTTCGCGGGTTCGGATCCCGGGCGCCCGCCGACGCACTGCCTGTCAGCCATGCCGTGGTGGCATCCCATATAAAGTGGAGGAAGATGGGCACGCATGTTAGCCCAAAGCCAGTCTTCCTCAGCAAAAAGGGGAGGATTGGCAACAGATGTTAGCTCCGGGCTGGTCTTCCCCACAAAAAAAAAATAAGTAAATAAATAAAATACATTTACCTTCTTATAATACGTTGCTTTGGCGAATAGTAAAATCATTTTTCCACCTCTTGCCTTAAAGCAGGTTGCTAGCTGGCAAAGGGAGACTTTTCTAAAATAATCCACAAGCCCTAACAGTATATTTTAACTTTACAGTATCTTAGGATTCCCACATCTTCAGATATATATTATGTTTAATTTACATTAGTAGAGAAAACTGTTATAGATGGAGACAGACATTGTTGACTGCTTTTTCAACATCCATTATTCTCCATCCCTTCTGCTTCCGTGCTGACCAAAACCAGTTTTGTTTGCGTACCTAGCTACACAGTGTTTGAGAGGGAATCCTCAGCTTTGGGATATAAATCAGTCTTGGACCGTTCTTCCTGCCAGTGACTACTTTAGGTGTTGGCATGTGACAACACTCTGGTCAATGAGATGCAAAGTCTGTTGAAGGGCTTCTAATTAAGGTTTTCCTTGCTCTTAAGAAGAGACATTTAAGAAGAACCGATCCTTTTTTTGCCCAGGATGTTGGTGTGTGAGGATGGAAAGCCTGGAGCTGCAGTAGCCATCCTGTGACCACGCACAATGTTTGCTGACACACTGAGGGTGGCAGAACAGAGAGACGACCAGAACATGGGTTCTGGTGCTGCTGCTGAAATGGACAACTCTAGCAACTTAGTAGGTGAATTAATAAGTCCACTTATTGTTTCAGCCACTTTTAGTTGGGCTTTCAGTTACATACAACTAACAGCATCTGAACTGACACAATTATAATGCCCACGTTAGAGATGAGGAAACCAATTCAGAGAAATTCAGTAGTCACAAGGCCAGTCAGTAAGCAGCACAGCCAGGACTAGAACTTACTGCTTTTCTTTAACATCTGTTGTTTAAGTACCACTGTGTGAGAAGCACGAGGTATACACTGGGTTTTAGGAGGAAAGGAACACAGTCCTTAGGGACTCACAATCTAGAAGAGAGATAAACATACAAACAACTAGTTAAAGAAATGTGGTAAGAGCATGAGAGGAAGGAGCTATCAATTCACAAGAGAAAGCATTAACTATGTCAAGAGGTGTGAGGGTGGGTATATCCAGGCTATGACAAACTTTTGCTCTTAGTGATTTAAAATGTCAAAAGATAACTTTCTATGACTCTATAATTATTTCAAAATAAAAGTTTTTTTTTAAAACTTCCAAAGAGGGGCCAGCCCCGTCGCGAAGCATTAAGTTCACGTGCTCCGCTTCAGTGGCCTGGGGTTCGCAGGTTCGGATCCCGGGAGTGGACCAACGCACCGCTCATCAAGCCACGCTGTGGTGGCGTCCCATATAAAGTGGAGGAAGACGGGCATGGATGTTAGCCCAGGGCCAGTCTTCCTCAGCAACAAGAGGAGGATTGGCAATGGATGTTGGCTCAGGGCTAATCTTCCTCACACACAAAAAACAAACTTCCAAAGAACTAGATATAATCTCATAAACATAATGTTGAACAAAATAAGCCAGAGAGAAGAGTACACCCTATTTGATGTCATATAAACAAAATTAATCTCTGCTGTTAGAAGTCACAATAGTGGTTTCTCTGGTGGTGGGGGGTAGCAAATTGAAGAAAGCACAAAGGAGTTTCTGCCGTGACGAGTGAACTATCAGATAACGATGTGGATGCTGGCTACCCAGGTGTTTCAGTTTGTAAAAATATATTTGAGCCATACGTACATACATATACACATATATATGTATAGTTTTCTATATTTATATTATACTTTAAAAAACTAATGTATGTCCCTTATACAAAATGTATTCAAATAATAAAAGAATATTTGAAAGTGTCAGCTTCCTTGGTCACCTCTCTTGAATCCCACTTCTCAGAGGTAATCACTGTTAACAGCTCCATGTAAACAACTCTGGATATTCCAGACCTCTTCCCATGTATTTTCAAGTATAAACGACCATGAATGCATATATACAAACATGGTTTTTTAACATTTTGTATTTTAAATAATGAATCAGATTGCTCATCTGTTTTATAATTTGTTTTCACCTTCCATTCATCTTTCCACTCAGTTAAGCACCTCACAATATGCATATATAGCTAACTCTTACGTATTACTTGCTAAAGCACCCTGATCTCTTCATAGATGTTTTCAATTCTCTTATGTGGCTATTTCTGTACTATACTGTCCTGTAAATAAGCCTCCTGGGTCAAAGGGTAGAAGATGACCCCAGGTTTGCACTAAGCTAAGAAGATCGGGAAGAATATCCCAGATTGAAGAAACAATAGAGCATAACCAAGAAAATGGAGGTATGTGACAAGTCTGGAGGACAAGACACGTACGAGTTCAGCGGAGAAGGGGAGCTACTGAAGCATCTTAAGCAGAAAAGCAACATACAAGGGTTGCATTTTAGATCATCCTGATAATAGTGGAAAGGGTGCATCATGAAAGACAGGGACTGGATGCAGGGCAATGCCATGGAAAGGGTGTAGGAGAGTATGGGCAATACTGAGGAGCTTGAATAAACAGGACTTCATAATTACGGATGAGAGATGGAGAGAGAGAGGGAAGTCCATGATGACTTCCAGGTTTCTGCTTGGCCACTGGATGAATGGGGTGTCATTAACCAAAAACAGAAAGAAGGAGTAGAATTTGAAGGGGGTGGGATTTAGGGTGCTGTTTGGACAATATGGAGCTTTGGGACATTCAGGAGGCAGAAGCTGAAAATGCTCATCTGTCTGGAGCCCTAGAGAGGGAAGAGGAAATAAAGATTTGGAGGGAGGTCAGTGGCATTCAGTGGTGGTTTAAGGCAGGATGTCACCCACGGGGGAAAAAGAGAGCAAGATGGAAAGGAAGACAAGGACAAAACACCACAAACACCATTTTTAAAGGGTAGGCTGAGGAAGAATTGTCTGAGAAGGAAACTGAGTAGGTGCATTCCAAGAGGTAAAAGGAGAACCAGGAAGGAAGCAAGAAAATTCTCTGAAGAAGAACATGTTAATAAGAAGGAGATGGTCATGAATATGAAATGCTACAGTTAGTTCAAGGAAGATGAAGTCTGAAGAAATTCCCTCAGATTTGGCAGTTATGTTCCTAGAAGTTTCAGTGAGCTCACTAGAGCAGAATGAAGATGGACACTGATGGTAGTGGGGCTCATAAACAACTAGAAGGTAAGGAAAAAGTAACATCGAATAGACTAAGCTTTTAAGAAGTTTAATAATGAAGGGACAAAGAGAGATAGGGCAATGACAGAAAGAACTGAAGAAACAAAGGAAGGAATTTTGTTGTTTGAAAGGATACAAGAGATGCCAGCATGTTTTATAAGGTCAGAGAAGAAGCCTAAAGAGGACTCAAAGAAGGTACAATAGAAAGAGGTCAGCAATGTAGCAACACCACAGAGGAGACTGTTTCTAGATATATCAAGGTTTCCAGATTGCTGGCCCCAGACTCATTCACTAGTTTATATTACTTCACTTCATAAAGAGTTTTCCCTTTCTGAAACTAAGATAAAGCTGCTGTATATTGGAATAGAGTTAATAATGTTATTGAACATTTAACAATATTGAGAATATTTTTTCCCCAAAACAGGGAATTGCACTATTTGAATAGGAATCTTCTTTTAATGGTAAAACGCCTTAGTATGGACATCCTTGGCCACCTAACTAGACTACTAGTTTCTTGAAAGCATAATGAATTACATATCTACCATGACAGACTTCAGGGGTACAAATAGGAGCAAGACACACTCCCTGTCCTCGAGGAGCTTACAAATAACTACAACACAATGCAGACAGTACAAATAAGAGAGGTAGGCACAAATACCATGGGTACACAGAAGAGGGGTGTCTAACACTGCCTGGAGAGTGGAAAGAAGTCAAGGAAAGCTTTCTAGAGGATCTTTGCTTGGACTGGGTTTTCAAAGGGTAAGTAGAAATTTGCCAGGCAAAGAGAAAAGAATTTCAGCGGTAGAGAACAGCATGTGCAAAGGCATAGTCTTGAGAGAGCCCAGTAAATAAAGGAGACATCAGGGAACTTATGGGGTATGTATGGCAGGAAAGGATGCAAGACAGGCAATTGAGAATGAGTTGCTAAAAGTGTCAGTGCTGATGAGCTTGAACGTCTTGTAGGTTGATGACCAGTGACAGGGAGCTAACACTGCAAGATTTTCATCTCTGCATCCTCCGTGGGCCTAGTACCAAGCCTTTCACCACAGAAAACTCTCAATAAATGTATATGGAATAAACAGATGAGCCAGAATCTTAGAAAGATAAAGAAATTTGAAGAAACAGATTAAATTGGAAGGAAGATTACTTAAAAGCACAAATTAATTTACTGATCTAGTGGGAAGGTGGCTAAGGCCCTGGCAAGCATCTGTTGTGCACACACCACCTACAAGCCAAATTAGATTAACGTTCTCCAAAGAGTCAAAGGGAAGAGTCCCTAAACACAGGGCTTGCAAAAAAGTTCCACAAACTTGGGCTTTAACTAGATTTTCATGACTTGAAGCAACTGCTCTTTGCTACATAAGAGATGAGCAAAGAGGAAACAAAAATACACTAAACTCCAGTAGCCCAGTGTCAAGACATGTAACACCTGATGACGAGGGTTAAGAATTTCAAACTCAATTTAAAAACTCATTCCATTTGCCAGCAGCAAAAATAAATGATGAGGATGAACTGAGAAGAAGATCATTCTAACCTACTACACAAGCAGATTGCTACATTTGGTACAAGTCACCAACTTACTTGATTTCCTCCACCATACTCAGGTAAAATGTCCTACAATAACATGGCACAATGTTATTAAAATATGAGTTACTTCATTGAGCTTCTCTATCTTAAAGAGATAATCAAATTTTCGACCAGTTAGGTACAACTGCCAGGAACAGACAACTATACTCTGAGAAAAAAGGTTAAAAAAAGAGGAGATAATGCAGGACTGGGAATCACCACAGTCACATCACTGGCATACAACCTCTCAATCTTCAGAACCTTCATGTTCTTGACCAGTATTTCTGAGCCCTTCATTCATCTTGTCTTGGCCAACAGGATTTCACCAGGAGAAATCTGGCATATAACTTTTCCCGTATCTGATGCAAGGGAGAAGGAGTTGATGTCCTATGTACACAAGAAGCAGTAAACTCAACAAACAACTGAACCAATGGTTTCACATAAATATTGCACCGGAGGGCTGAACTAGACTAAATCCTAGGGAACTCCTAAACTTTGGATAAAGACGAGGTCAGATTACCACCATAATTCAAGGATCTCCAAGAAAATAACAATTCTAAATTCTAATGTGATATGCCAATCACACTAGTTTGGTTGTGAATGAGAGAAGGAAACAATCTAGGGTTACTGGTATCAGAGGCTGGAGATAGTCACGTATCAGGTTACCATGATTGGACTCAAGAACTAATTTACTTACTTGACTCCAAAGAAATGAAACCTATGGGCAATGTAATTATTGTGCCTAATGTCCTATTTTACAAAATATTTGATAGATAAAGATCTATAGAGTAATTTAAGAATATAATTTATTAAATAAAACTGAATGAAGAGTACAGTGATCTGGATTGCAGTCTTGAATCTGATACTGATTAATTACACAGTCATGGCTAAGTCACAAACAGTCCATGTACCAGTTTATGTATTACAATGATGTGCTTACGACTAAGTTAAATGTGAAATGTTCTCAGCTCCTGAAAAAAGTAGTTATTCTACATGTAGGATGAAGGTGTTACATGTGAGATGAAGTTACCCACCATGACGAAAGCCACCATTTTCCATTTAAATAGAACTTACCTCCAAAAATATTCAGTGCACTAAACAGATACATGTTCATTAACTTCTAAAAAGCACTATCCAAACATTCCATAAATAGGGAAACAGACATATTAAATTATTTAATAACTCAAAATCCATCAATAAGTCTGTTACAGAGTCAGGAATAGAATCAAACTCCCAGTGTCCCCCGCCCCACATTCAGTCCATTGTTCAAGTCACCTACTTAGCTTAAATTCTGTTGTTCTATGCATCAGAAACATAATTAGTTATGGCAGGAACAGAAACTTCTCTCCCAACGGCTTCAGAATCCATTTTACTAAAATATATTCAAATCTAAAATGAGAATAGTTCCATAAATGGCAAGTATTTATTAAACCTAGAAAAGTATTTCATCTTGTGTTAAGGAAGCAATCTGTAAGGAATAGAGACTATAATTTTTAAACACAGAGTCAGAAAAGCAAACCAGTAGCAAAGACCAAAGACTATGAAGGGGTCTATCTCTCTAAAAAGGAATAAGAAAAATAGGAGAAAGGGTGAAAGAAAAACAAAACCTAAAACCAAAAGGTAATTCTATGGAATATTTGTATAGTGGACAAATGGCATGAAAAGTATACCTTCAGATAAGCATCAGATACATATTCATCCATCTTCCAAATTAGCGAAGTGCTCTTTTCCCCCACAGTGTATCTCCTGGGAAAAACTAGGTACTCTCATATATGCTGTTAATTTGACACAGCCTTTTCTGGAGGCTTTTTGGAAATAATGGTAAAAGTTTTTTATTTTTAATATAATAAAAGTTTTTTAATACTTTTGACCAGTGTGGTAGATGGATTCTTGTTCTCAATTCTTTATATCCTCTCTGTTATAAAATTATACATCCACAACCCTTGTCATGTAATTTTGCAAGGCTTGGTCACAAGATCTGTTTTGACTAATGAGATGTTAAAAGACTTGATGCCAGCAGAGGCTTAAAATGTGTTTTGGTAGTTTGGCCTGCTTCTTTCATTCTGGTGATAAGCCATGAAATGAGTATGCCCCAGGTGGCTGCTGCCGCTTCATGCTAGGCCTCGGAATGAACACATTTAGACTGGATCCAACCCAACCTGCAGCCTGGAGGCAAGGCCGGCGAACTCACAAACTGAATGAGATGTGCCTGGCCAAGCCCAGCCTAGAGCAGGAGAATCCCAGGTGATCTATAAGCCCAGGGTGAACATAAACGCTTAGTGTTGCAAGCCACTCAATAAAACACTGGTTTGTTATGCAGCACTGTTAAGGCAACAGCTGACCAATACACCCAGTAATCTCACACCTAAGAATTTATCCTAAGGCAATCAAAGAGAAACAGATTCACATACAAGGGTGGTTATCATAGGAATATTTATAATAGCAAAAAGCCGGAAACATTCTATCATCAAATAATAGAGGAATAATTAAATTATAATCTAACCAGACCACTAAATGTTTGATGCTATTAAAAATCAGGTTTTTAAAGAACACTCAAAAGTATAAGAAGATGTTCATAACACTTTAAGTTTAAAAAGCATAGAAAGCAAAATGCACCATTTAAAAAAAATTATCTACAAGTAGAGAAAAAGAGCAGGTGGATAAAATAATTCATTTAAGAAGCACAAACGCTTTTCTGTGCTACATATTATTTTATGCCAAATATTATTCTAAATATTATACTCAGAATCAAGAAGTAAATAAGACAAACATGTTCCCTGACTTCTTGAAACTAAAAGTCTAGAGAGGAAGACAGATATTAAAAAAATAATAATCACATATATGTAAACACAAATTGTGATAAGCTATTGTGGCAGAAATTGGTAATTATCCTCAGTACTTATTTCCCCCTTCTTACTCAGTACCATAGTCCCTGAATTTTACCTGCCCCTGGCTACCTGGAATGGACTATACTTCCCAGCCTTCCTTGTGCCTAGTTGGGGTCACATGACTAAGTTCTGACCAATGGGATCTAACTGGAAGTGGTGCACACAACTTTCAGTAAACATCCTTAAAAATAAAGGGCTTGCTCTTTGTTGCTTTCCCCCTTCTTACCAGATGGAGCAGCTATTTTGAACTATCATGTGGAAGCTTCATGCTGAGAATGGCAGAGCAACAGAATAAGAAAAACCTGGGTTCCCTGACACTGTGGAACCACTATCACCAGCCCTGGTACACCTACAGAGCTTTTACAGGAGAAAGAAATAAAATTCTACCTTGTTTAGGCCATTTTTATTTTGAGTTTGCAGTCATTCACAGCTGAAACTAATCCTAAATAGTATAGCTACGAAGGAAAAAATAAAGGGTTCAAGAAGAGATTATAATAGAAACAGCTGATTTTTGACAGGAGCAAGGGGTTTCAGGGATAGGTCCTCTGAGGAAGTAACACTTAAGCTGCAACCTGACACCTGGCCAGGAGAGCAGCTTGAGCCTGACTCATCACAGGGACAAGCAACAAACTTTAGGATGTTAAGACTGCTTCTACGATGAATTAAAATGAAGGCAAAGCACCAAAGCAACTAAGTGTGTTGGCTCCAATATCAGAATCTCTATTCTGATAAGCAAAAGACCACACATGCACGTCCAAGGTGAGGGGGGAGGAGTGCAGAATGAGAGTGAATCTTGTTAAAGAAATTAATAGTTGCTTCCACACTTCAATATTACTAGTGTTTAAAAGACCTGGATTCTCAGATTAGAGTGGTTCATATACCATGAGGAGAGTATCGATGGATTTTGTGTGTGTGTGTGTGAGGAAGACCAGCCCTGAGCTAACATCCATCGCCAATCCTCCTCTTGTTGCTGAGGAAGACTGGCCCCGGGCTAACATCCGTGCCCATCTTCCTCTACTTTATATGGGATGCCACCACGGCGTGGCTGACAAGCAGTGCATCGGCAGGTGCCCGGGATCCGAACCTGTGAACCTCGGGCTGCCAAGTGCAGACTAAACCGCTGAGCCACCAGGCGGCCCCCAGATGGATTTTTAAATGCTAACTACCCCCGAACAGACAAGAGTTCGGTGTTAATTTTTTAAAATAATATTTCTTACCTATTTCTGATTATAAAAAGGAAACATTGTGGAGAATTTAGCAAATAAACATAAGAGAATAAAAAACAAATAAACTACCTGTAAATCATCACCTTCCAACAATATTTTATACTGACACTATTTTTATTTTCTTTTAATTATTTTTTATTGATGTCTTAATAGTTTATAACATTGTGGCGTTTTAGTTGTACATTATTGTTTGTCCATCACCATGTGGATGCATCCCTTCACCCCTTGTGCCCACGCCCCACCCCTCTTCCCCTTGGTAACCACCAATCAGTTCTCTCTGTCTGTGTGTTCACTTATATTCCATATATGAGTGAGTTCATGCAGTGTCTGTCCTTCTCTCTCTGGCTTATTTCACTTAACATAATACCCTCTAGGTCCATCCATGTTGTTGCAAATGGGACAATTCTGTCTTTTCTTATGGCTGAGTAGTATTCCATTGTATATATATACCACATCTTCTTTAACCAATCATCCATTGAGGGACACTTGGGTTGCTTCCACTTCTTGGCTATAGTGAATAATGCTGCAATGAACACAGAGGTGCATAAGCCTCTTGTAATGGTTGATTTCATGTCCATTGGGTAGATGCCCAAGAGTGGGATTGCTGGATCATAAGATATTTCTATTTTTAATTTTTTGAGGAATCTCCATACTGTTTTCTATAGAGGCTGTACCAGTTTGCATTCCCACCAGCAGTGAATGAGGGTTCCCGTTTCTCCACAACCTCTCCAGCATTTGTTGTTTTTTGTCTTGGTGATTATAGCCATTCTAACGGATGTCAGGTGATATCTTAGTGTAGTTTTGATTTGCATTTCCCTGATGATTTTTTCATGTGTCTATTGGCCATCTGTATCTCTTCCTTGGAAAAATGTTTGTTCATATCCTCTGCCCATTTTTTGATCGGGCTGTTTGTTTTTTTTGTTGCTCAGTTGTATGAATTCTTTATATATTACAGAGATTAATCCCTTGTCAGATAAACAATTTGCAAATATTTTCTCCTAGCCCGTGGGTTGTCTATTCATTTTGATCCTGGTTTCATTTGCCTTGTAGAAGCTCTGTAGTCTGATGAAGTCCCACTTGTTTATTTTTTCTTTTGTTTCCCTTGTCCGAGTAGACATGGAATCTGAAAGGATCCCTTTATGACCAGTGTCAATTAGTGTACTGCCTATATTTTCTTCCAGGAGTTTTACAGTTTCAGGTCTCACTTTCAGGTCCTTAATCCATTTTGAATTGATTTTTGTATATGGCGATAGGAGATGGTCTACTTTCATTCTTTTGCACGTTGCTGTCCAATTTTCCCAGCACCATTTATTGAAGAGCCTTCCCTCTCCATTGTATGTTCTTTGCTCCTTTGTCGAAGATTAGCTGTCCATAGGTGTGTGGTTTTATTTCTGGGCTTTCAATTCTGTTCCATTGATCTGTGTGTCTATTTTTGTACCAGTTCCATGCTTTTTTGATTACTATAGCTTTGTAGTATATTTTGAAATCAGGGATTGTATGCCTCCAGCTTTGTTCTTTTTTTTTCAGGATTGCTCTAGCTGTTCGGGGTCTTTTGTTGCCCCATATGAATTTCAGTATTTTCTGTGCTGTTTCCGTGAAGAACGACATTGGGATTCTGATTGGGATTGCACTGAATCTGTAGATTGCTTTAGGTAGAATGGACATTTTAACTATATTTATTCTTCCAATCCATGTGCATGGAATATTTTTCCATTTCTTTATGTCTTCCTCGATTTCTTTCAATAGTGTCTTATAGTTTTCATTGTATAGGTCTTTCACCTCCTTGGTTAAATTTATTCCCGGATATTTTATTCTTTTTGTTGCAATTGTAAATGGGATTGTCTTTTTGAGTTCTCTTTCTGTTAGTTCATCATTAGCTGACACTGTTTTTATACACATTTACATGCCTACATACATATATACATACAACACACACAAAAATGGGATTGTAATGCAAACCAAGCTGCATGTGCTTTTTCACTTATTTTACCATGAGCACATTCCTATTTCATTAAAATATTTTTGAAACCATGATTTTTAATGCCTACATAACATATAATTTATTTAGCCAATCAAGTCTGGGGATTTCCCGAGTTAAAACTGTCAACCACAAATTAAAGCCAAGTAGGTCAAGAAGCTGACTTCAAAATCTGCCAGGAAGAATTTCTACTCAGAAATCTCAAGTTACAGTTTGAAAGCACTGGAACCTTCTAATCAAGAATTCAATGAAATTCACTGAGTTTTAGCCATGAAGGATGCTGACTAAAGGCCATGTTTTCCCAAATGGAGCACCATTTCATAATTAGTCTTGAGGAAGCACCTGAGTAAGTACCAAAGATTGAGGTAGCAACAACAAATAAGAACTAGTAAGTGCCTACTGTAAGAATTAATGACTATCTGCAATGTTTTGTTTTTTTAATAAAACAAAATAAGAGAATGTAAGCATCTATTACTTGTGTAATTCAGTTTTCAAGTGGCTATAAGAAAAATGATTATAGAAAAATGCATATGGAAGAGAATGGCAACAAATAATGACAAAGGGTTAATAGTTGCTAATTCTGGAATATGATATTCTTCGAACTTTTCTGTGTTTAAAATTTTCCTCACAACCAAGAAAATTAATGTTAAATTAAAATATTAGTCTTGTGAGTAGGGTAATTCAGATTTTAGTTATTAAAGTAAAGGAAAAATCATTAAGTTTTGCCAGAGGCTAAGTGGATCTTTTGAGAAGGAAAAACAAAAAGCTGGGCATTTAGCATTAGGAGTTTGTTCAAAAATAAAACTATTTTAAACTAAATATCAATGTTTCATGTTGGAAATGAATCTGAGGAAGGACCAGCTTTTGAACTTTACAGATGTGCTTCCTTCAAGTATTAGCCTACCTAAAAATAATAAATTTTCTGTTCTATCAAAAAGGTTGTTTTAACAGGCAAATATTTTTAAAATCGCAAGATTGCATTTCAGTTTCTGACTCTAGTTCTCTTTACTTTGTATACTTAAGGTTTTCCTGATGCTAGACCCATTTTTTAAAATTCTAGTTTCTAAAATCCAAACTCAGTTCAGATGACAGAGTTGACCACTTGAAATGTCTTAAAGAACACAAATGATTCAATGTTCTTATTAAGTGAGGTCCCTAGTAGAAAAAAAAAATAAAGAATAAAAAGTTACAGAAATAAACCAAATCTTTACTTTAGTTCTCACAAAAATTTCAAATAAACAAATTTGTTTTAACTGCCCCATTTTCCCCACATGCAGCCTTAGCTTGTCTTAACTTTGTGACAGCATCCCCCACCCCCTACTCCACTAATCAGTTCTCACCTTCTTTCCCCGCTGGAACACGTGAATTTTTCAGCAAAAGTGACTCATTCATTGGCATCTTGTCAAATAACCCTGAAACTACAAGGAGACTCAGCACTAAAAGAATTCTAAAGCTAGACGCTCACTAACGCACAGCATTTTGACTTTAGAGAAGTGAATGAAATACACTTTTGGAGCCAAATGCATACTAACAAACTCTGTTTACACTTTTCCTTACAAATTATTCTCCACCATGCCACCTCCTCCCAATTTTAAGCTTGGCAATTCCCTAATCTAAAATACCTCCTGTCTCTGCAAAGACAAGATGGGGGAACGGAGAAGCGAAGGAACAGGAGGGAGAAGCGGTTGTTCACTCGGCTTGGAAAAGGATTCTATTCTGAAACATTAATGACTCGTATCTATTCCACATAGTTCTCAAAATTTACTTCTCCCCTTAGTTAAATGAAAACATAATACAAACACAATCAGAACTCATCAGGAATAAATTACTCTCACTGCTATTATTTTGCTAAATAAAAGTTTAAAAAACAACATAAAAATCAATTACTGAGAACCATTTAGTCAAAAATATTCAATAAGACGTCACCAGCATGAACTATCAATTGCAAATCTCCTTATCCTTTGGTTCACACATTTACCTACTCCAAGATAGAAAATGGCTTCTTTAAACCAGAAGGAGAGTGGTGGGGAAGGAACCAGGAAACAAACGCTGTGTCAGATTACCATAGACATTTACTTATAACTCTATCAATTGTCACACTCCACCTGGTGGCAGGAGCTGCCCAAACTGGTGAAGTGGAGGTCATTATACAAGAAACTCCAAAGAATACCGTCCAGATGTCCTTGGAGAAAAAGCAAGATGCTCTTCTCTTGCCCTACATAGAATAAATCTCACAAGTTTCCACAGAAGTTTTTTCATGGAATAGTAGGTCAATATCTAATCAAGATTAACATAAACGTATGGCGATCGTCAGAACGGGAGACCTACACCTACAGCAATCTATTCACAACCACTCTGTCCACAGTGAGGTAAACGTCATCTTAAGCCTGTAAACCAGGGCACAAAGCACATGAGCAGCTACAAGATTCTCTATCACACACTCCCACTACCTTCCCTTACCCCTCTCCCCTACGGGTGAACTATAGAGGATAATTAACACAGTTAGCAGCAGCCTGCCACAGTGCTTCTAGATATTTGCCAGTAACACGTACCCATGGGATACTCTAGAGACTGATTTCAACCAAAAATAAAAATAGATAAACAGAGCTCAAACAAATTTAAAACTGAGTCTGGCTGCCCACACTTATTTTCACACATGAGGAAAAATAGCAGTTCTCCTAGAAGCCTCGAGCAGACATATCTTTAGAACACAATGTTAAAAATATGCCCCCCCTCCTTTTTCCCCTACCTGTTTCTCACTCAAAGCTGTGATTTTGGCTTGGAGTTCATGAAGCTGTTTCTTTAAATCAGCATTCTGATTGGAAAGAAAAAATATCTGTGAGAAAGATATTTCATTTGTTAACAGAATAGTAGCAAGAAGACTTTATGCATACTGTATTACAAATGATGAAGCAACCTTAAGTATTTAGCCAATCAAATTCATCATGCATTAAGCTGTAGTCATATTATCACCACCTAATGCACAGATCCTAAATGTAGGCTTCTAACACTAGAGCATGGGCAGCTCTTTGCAATTGTTGTAAATTACAAGAAGTTTTTAGTTTAGCATCTTGCACAGTAATAGTACTCTTTTCTACTAAAATATTATTCTTTATAGAAAGTATTAGTTGACAGAAAACCTAAATCTCCACTAATCAGACAAAAGCAGAAAAACGGAAGTTATAAGTATGCATACATTGCATGTTTAATGGCATTATCAATAAAGATAAGAAGTTTTTCTCTACTTGCCCTTTCCCTTACTTAGGAGACTACATTTGTTATTTTAGCCTAGATTTGAAAAGCTGTCAGGGCTGCGACTGCCTTAACACCACATCACTCAAATTAACACACTGACGACCAGGGCATTTTCTCAGTTCTAAAATTCTAGGAATCAAAAAAGAAAACTATTTTAGAGGAGATACACTGAGCATGCTTGCCTTTTACTCAAGTGGGAAAAAAATCCAAAATTAAAGTTTTCAAATGCTCAGTGTAGTAGGGTAGCCCACTCGCAGACTGAACACCACTCCAGTGAGAGACTCCTTTTTCTTCACACGCAATTCTTTCAATTCAGCCTGTCTGGTCTTCTGCGAGGTTGGGAATATGTCTTCCCCCTCACGTTTAATTCATGTGGTCTTTTTTATAAGTGTATTTGATAAAAGGCCTCTCTGATGAGATCACCCACAAGATTGTCCAACAACTTACTGTGCCCTCAGAATCTTCAAGTTAAGACTGCTCTGTTACATGATCACCAGCTATATCAGAAATGCTCAAGTTTTCTAATGATATTTCAGTTGCTGATAAGGTAGGCTACCACACTAAATATAAAAGAATCTATTAATCTAAGGAAGGTCTACTGCCTCTTGCTTTCTTAAATCTAATTTAAATTATAACATATTAAAATAAATAAATAAAAATGGAGAAGCTTCTCAAAGAAGTTGGGACTATCAAACAAGAGTTAAGTGTGGGCTATCAACGCCAGCTCTCGCAATCAATGGATTGTGTTAAAACACAATAGTTAGGCCACTGGGTGCTAAATTCGTAGAAATGAATATTATTTCCCACTTCCAAAAATCAATCTGCCTCAGTACCATTCTTCAATCCAAGAATTTATTTTACGTAACTTTACAATAAGGTATGTACGGTATGTTTAACAACCTAAATATATATATATATGTATATCTGAGTACCCATCGATAGGTCTAGATGTTCTATGAACAGATTATGAGTAAACAAATGCAAGGGAGAAATCCTGAAAGAGTCTGATAAATACTCTCCATACTTATGACCCAATGCCTACTGACTGCAAGAGACAGCGCCTGAACAATAAATATAATCATCTAAGACAAGATAACTTTCTAGGAAGATTTCTCTTCAGGGATAGAGAATAAAATGCGTAAGTCAAAAATTCCGATGACAATTTGAAGAAAAGGTAACATCTGCTGGATTATTATATAAGGTATTTTTAAACCCTCTTTAAGGGCTTTTTCAAAAATAAAATTTTTAAAAAGATTTTTAAAATAGTATTCTAGAATTCCTACCCTGAACATAATGGAATTAAGTATTTAAATGTTCTGTACTGTATCTGTACTATCAACTATGAGAAAATAAGAATGGTTCTGGGCCAGTCAATAATTTTGAGACTACAGAAAGCCTCACAAACTCTAATTTTAAATAAGTGGGCTTATGGAAATGAAATTTAAGCTATATGAAGAGTATTAACTCTCAATTTTTTTCCCAAAATACTTAAAGCAATTAACATAAAAGCAAAATAATAGTAACAAAGATGAAATGATAGCTATATTATAATAAATGACTGGATTTTTTCTAAACCCTTAAAACATGAAGACCAATATGCTAAAAATAATTGCTGTTAGAGATGAAATAGTTTTTAAAATTTAAGCATTGGTCTGTATTTTAGTATTTTATGGTCACTTTATCTTAAATTATTTTAATTTAAAAATTCAATGAATAAAAGTAATATTTTACCTGTGGATCCTGCTTCATTTGAGCAACCAGTTTCTGGTAATAAAGAGAGAAAAAGAGCCATCAGTCTTACATATAACTCACTATGGCTAATCAGGTTTGGCCCCCAAAATCTAGAGTTTTAAGTCCACACAAAAAAAGTGAGCACCACCACAATCAGAACAGACCAAAAACTTCTGTGATCCATATAAAAGGTTATGAGTCACTCCTCGTAATGTAAAAAAAAAAATCAAATACCACTTTATATTTGAAACGAAAAGCTCCTGCTTTTTAAGAAATCTGCAGACAGGATGGGGGAGAGAAGCTTTTAAAAAGCAATTTAAACAAGCTGGATGCTCTAAAAGCCAAACATCCCTTTAAAATGTTGTCATTGTGTAGAGTCCCAAACGAGGCCCGGAAAGAAGCTGCTCCCATACAAAATAGTCCTGTCTGTATACACCAAAGTAGAGATTTGGCAAGTGTGTTGGTTTGGTTCTCACCACAGAAGGAGCCTAGTGTCAGATGGGACTTTGCCACCGTCTCCTCCAGGGGGAGGGGAGTCCTCAGCGGAGCAGTGATGCTCAGTGTGTGAGGTGAGGAAGTGGAGGAACGATAACGCAAAACTCTACCTACCTGAGTCCCTCTGGAAGGAGAGTGCTACCAGACACTGAATGAGCGAGACCTTCACCCGGGAAAACAGCAGTCCAAACAAATGAAAAAGAGAAGCCCTTTGACCTAACCCAACTCCTAAAAGCACCACTGCCCAAAGGTAACAATAACCACAGACAGAGAATTAAAGGATAAATGAGCATCAGAAGGCTGATTCCTAAAAGTACCTGGGAGTAAGCTGTCCCCCAATAAGCTGTTCTCGTGTAACTGAAAAATCTGTCCCTCTTTGGGTGACAAGGAGCTTTTAAATTTTTTAGTTATAGAATAAAATCTTTCTAAAATATATACTTATAGGCCTTCTTAAATAGAAAAGAAAGTCAGCTTTCATTGATACTTAGAGACATGATTATATCAATTAATATACAATTCTACAAACAGTACAATAATGTCCTTACAGTAAAAGGCCCCAAACTACATCCGTGTCCATCTTCCTCTACCTTATATGGGACGCTGCCACAGCATGGCTTGACAAGCGGTGCTTTGGTCCACGTCCGGGATCCGAACCTGCGAACTCCGGACCACCGAAGCGGAGCACACGAACTTAACCACTATGCCACCGGGCCAGCCCCAAACCACTATGTTTTAAAGAGTTCTTGTGTCCGCATTTCAGTTTTTCAGTCTACTCCTTAATGCCAAGCAGTCAGCTAGCAAACCTTGCTGCTGTAATTATGCCTCCCTCTAACAGCCCCTGAACCCCAACTCAAATTTGCTGCTTCTGATCTGCTGTGTGATACGCTCAGTGAACTAACTCTAAGATGAGCGAACAGGTTGTGATAACCTAAGAAATCCCCCTTGAGCAAAATGTATACTCTTTGGTGAGTGAGTTCTGACATTTATTCTAGTTGGTCAAAAGCCTTTCTTTAGGTACTAGGATACATTCTGGACAGCTGAGGTTGCCAACCATGTGACCTCCAAACACACAAGGTAGACAGTATGCACTACTTCATATGCGACAGGAGTAACTCTTCTATGTCCTAGTCTTAATCTACAAAGTAGTAATCACACACATTCTAAGAGCTCAATGAAATTTAAACACAAAGTTTTGTACACACACACTTTTACTAATGCAGCCTAAAGGCCAGCCACACTCTTCAATGAAAATAGCCCTTGGTTTTCCTTTTGATTTGGTTACCAGAGAGTTGGCTACTATGCTAAAGTTGCCTTTTTAAAGCTGAAAAAGGTTTTCTTCCACGACACTGGAATTTAAAAACTAACTGGTAACCACACTAAGTCTCCACCTCTGGAGGAAATAAACAATTTCTTCTAACCATAAGCAGTCAAGGTGCATTTTAGACAATCAGAGGCAGGACAGAACAAGCTGGGCAACTTAACTAGACCATCTAAATTCCTAGTGACTTTAAGCTGACATTGTGCTATCAAAGTTAAGTTACTTTCTTTTGCAAGAATGTAGCAACTTTTCATGAGGCTAAACTTCATCCCAAGGGTTGGCAAACTATAGCCCACAGGCAAATCTGGCCTACCATCTGTTTTTGTAAATAAAGTTTTACTGCGACACAGTCATACCCATTCATTTATATACTGTCTATGGCCACTTTGTCTGTATAGCAGCAGAGCAGAATAGTTGTGACACAGACCACAAAATGACCCACAAAGTATAAAATATTTTACTATCTGGACCTTTACAGAAAAAGTTTGCTAACTTCTACTTTATACTATTCTCCATTCCACGCAGAGCAAATGCTCCAAAAGTTTAAACACAGCTTCCACCAAATACTCATAAGAATAATCAAAAAGGCGATTTCTCCGGGCCAGCCCAGTGGCATAGTGATTAAGTTCGCATGCTCTGCTTCAGCAGCCCAGGTTTGCAGCTTCGAATCCCGGATGCAGACCTACACACCACTTATCAAGCCATGCTGTGGCAGCATCCCACATAATATAGAGGAAGATGGGCACAGATGTCAGCCCAGCACCAATCTTCCTCAGCAAAAAGAGGAGGATTGGCAACAGATGTTAGCTCAGGGCTAATCTTCCTTACACACACACACACACACACACACACACACACACACACACAAGGCAATTTCTCAAAAAAGGTGAGATGCTCATCACAGGCCACTATTATTTAAACATTCATTAAACATCAACCATATGTACATTGCTCCTTTCTTAACCATCTCCCTGTCCATAAAGAACAAAAATATACTTCCACTATAGCAACACCAGATAGTTTCATAACACACTTTCTATTCAGTAAGCTCAGTTTCAGCTCTAATTTCCTTCCCTAACTGGAAATGCATGAAGGGGTGGCTTTTGCCCCAATATTTAGTCAAATGTATGATCTGGCTTTGGCCTCAGCCTAATGGCCGGTGCCTACTTGGAAGTCATTTCTGGCATCCCTGAACTTGTCACGATCAGCAATCATGTAGGTTACCACATATCCAATCAGAAGAACATCACCAGATTTACTTGGACTTACTGTTAATACTCAATTTTTTTTTTCAAAAATAGGAAAGTATTCTAAATGTAACTAGAGTGAAAATCTTATATTCTTTATATGTTAAAATACTATCAATGAACATATAAATAAATGTTTATTATTGCACAAACAAAATGTTGTATAATAATTAAGGATGAATATAAAAGCTATTAATTTTATGCTAAAAAACGAATAGTTAAATATACAGGGAAATAGTTAATGTGAATACTAAGAGTGTTTGGGATAACTTTAAGAAGAATATTATATCCCTTCTGAGTCGACAAATGTAATTTTAGTATTTAAATTAGATTTTAAAACAGAATAAACATTAATTTTTTTCATAATTATAATTTTCATAAAATTGGTATGCTTGAATTAAAAATGCAAAACAAAATAATATTTAAGAACTCTAATTTTTAGTAATTTAGTTCAATTTAGGTCATGAGTCTTTCAAGAAAGTCTTATTTGGGACTTGTTCATATCTTGTGAGGATGAACTAAAAGCAGAATGCTAACTCTGCCATCTCAAAATTTCTTTAGGAGGAATAGCTCCAAAATTCACATACAATTTCATTAAATTATCTTTGATCCATACTAATTTCAGATTGATTATTCTTGTCCAGAAATTTGTTCTATGATTATGTCAGCTTTGAACAAATTGTGAATTTAACTGTCATCATTTGCCATTCAGCCAAATTGGGTATTTAACACACCTCTATGTTAAAATACTTTTGTCCTGGAAAAAGACAAGATTGTTTTTGTAAACAGATTTTTATTCTCTTCAATTAGTAACAGAAGCAAGGCCAAATAAAATGTGCATAACTTATTATATACTAAATTTCTTAAAGTTACCACGAAAACAAAACACACTTCACATAGAGAAGTCTGCCTGTACACAGCAAAGTATAAGACTACTGCTGAGCAAGAGTTTAACAAGATCCAAAGCAGCAGCAGGGATTTCTGAACACAGAGACCTGATGCAAAAATTGTATGTGTGTGCATGTATGTACATGTGTGTGTACTACATACACCTTTATATATACATATACATACCTTTGAAGATTTCCTGTAAGTTCTTATCCACCCTAATTCTAAGCAACTTGCAAATTTAGTAGTTGTCAAAAGCCCAACGTGTTCTTCCAACAATTTCAGAAATTAACCTTACCTTAGACTATCCAGATAAAACAAGGCAAACCATACCTAAGAACAAACACCTTTAGAAAATAGTCCCCTTCTCCTCTCTACTCCCACACCCTGAACATTCGTAAGTAATCAAATCATCATAATTGAACACTTTTGATTACCAAGGATTATATATGTTTATGTGTGTGTGTGTCTTGAACTTGGGACCACATCCAGCTAATGTATAAAAAGAGATATAAAACAGTGATATTCTGTTTACATAATAAACGTTAATGATTTAATTATTTAAGGATAGCTTTTTGTCTTGGTTACAGTTATAGTAAATAAAATATATTATACATATTTTATTAATATAATTATTAATATTTTAGTCGTATATTTTTAAAGTTTGTTTAGCCTAGGTACCTGAGGTAAAATGTAAGAATTGTGACATTTGGAATCTAAACATCTGTGAAGACAATCACATTTTCTGTACTAAAGACTGGAATCGAGGTCAAAATCAAAAGCTGAGTTATGAGTAAAAACTTCAGTATACATGGTAGTCAAGTTAAACATGCCTCATTATTTAAAACATTCAAGTTAAATCATATGAACAAAATCCCTCAGATGAACCAAAAGACAGAAAAAAAGAAAAGTGCTTTTTTTTCCAACACCTTTAGTATATGAAAAAAATATTTTCAGTTCTTTTCTCTGGAAAGGAAGTCAGGAATATTTTATTAAAGTTCTTAAAAGTATTATCAATGAGTTTGTTTGGTAGTGATAAAAGGCAAATGACATGGCTCCTGGACAATTGTCTGAAAGACACACGGAAACTGCTAAAAATCAGAGATGGGCCTGTTTAGTCATCACTTCATAACGTGATGTGGGAGAAGCCAAGAACGCAACATACCTGGTGAACCTGAATCTCCACTTTCAGAGCCTCCTGTAGAGTCTGCAACTCCATCCTCTACCTTCTCCACTTTCTCTTATGTCTGCTAATTCTATAGTTTCTTCAGCCTCCGTTTAAAACAACAAATGCCTCTTCTCACTGCAGCTGTAGAGATCATAAAATGTTCTGGATCATTATGTTGGGCACAAAGAAAATATTCATGTTAAATAAAATAAACTGTATTAGTTGAAAAATATTTGATGCTCTAACACGGTGCAAGATATTTCCCAAACTGATTTCTTTCCAAAATGAACAGTTTTGTACTGAATTGGTACCAAACTTTCCGGGTTTTATTCTTAGAGCACTCGTCTACAGAACACTTCAAATAAGTAAGAAATGGAAAAAAAAAATGTGTTTAATCTGGTCATGAAAACATCTAAGCACCTACTACGCACTCAGCACCAGGCTACATCCTACATTCTAAAGATACAGAGCTGAACAAGGCCACTTCTGCCCTAGATGAGGAGGACACTACAACCGACCAGGACATGCTGTCCTCAGAGAGAGACACATAACAACAGCGTCATACGTTTTTAAACATCACACAGAGTGAACTGGAGAGTTCAGGGTCTCTCGGAGGTTAAAGAAGGCCAGAGTATTTTCATTTGGATGAACTTTTACTCTATTTAAAAAATAAAGAAACTCAAAACAGGGGGAAATTCTGGTGTAATTTAAAGTTTACATTTAACAAATTAATACTTAACACAAATACAATGCAACATATCTGTGCTTTCCACAAAGTAATGACGGGGATATTAAAAAATAAATCTATCGTGTACAACAGATGAGGAGGTCTGGCAGTGGAACAGATTCCAGCTTTACAATGAACACCATCTTCTCTCCAAGCCCGCCAGGGCATCACCTCGGCTGTGTGTATAACTGCATGCAGAGATAATGTCAAAAGTCCAGATTGTGGACCTTCCTGTTCTGCTCTGCCCATCACTACTGCAATTTAAATTAACTCAGTGGCTAATTTCTCTTTTCATTTTTTTTTTCTTTTTTCTTGAATGTGGCCTTAGACAGGATTTTAGGTACTCTCCCAAAGCAAAAGTTTGCTTTTGCCTGAATAAATTTAAACTTTACTTCTTTCTCTTTTCATCTTTGTACCTATAAAACTTGTAGTTAGAGAGCTTTTCAGCATTTTTACAAACTGAGGAAGGGAACACTCAGGAAGCTAGAAGAACCACTATTGTTAGAACAATTCAATGAGATTCATAATCTTTACATTGCCCTAAAATTATTTACCTATGGATAAAGTCCATATTCAACCTAGGTTTTCTTAACACTTCTTTAAAACCTGATTTAATAGAGTTACAAAAGAATGATTAACTACAGAATGTATTCTTGTGAATATTAGCTGTCATTTTATTTGCTTAATCTTGCTAGACTTAAAACATCACTGGCAATCTCTCCCCGAGGGCTTATATACTACGTTATATAATATTAAATACTCTAACCTAAAAAACAATTAATTTCAAAAGTGTAAAATTCCTTCAAACTTACATTTGTGGAGGCTAGGAAAGAATTATTGTACAATGATATGGTCAACCAAAAAATTTCATAAAGGTAGTATGTTTGGGGGGATAATTTGGAAAAGGAGACATACTTTGATGAACAAATCTGGGTTTTTCAGCTACTTATTACCTTAGAACATTTTTGAAACTATAATAAATAAACAAATATCAGAATCATTAAGTTACTGACTTAGACCAAGGTTTTTGTTGTCATCTAAGTTTATTCTACAAACAAAAGCAAATATTAAAACTACACAGTCACTTTAATTTTAAATACTAAAATAATCTCCCTACTCAAATTCTTGACTTATGTACAACAGTTCTTCCTGAAAACATTACTTGAATTAGTTTTAGTTTTTGCAAGAGTCTATCAGAAAATGTGTCCAAAAATGATTCCTTATAATTTTTGTCAAATTAAGCATCACTTTGAAGTTAAAGGGGTACTTTCAACAGCAGAAAGCCAAATTTTATTTTACTGGTAGTAACATATAACATCATAGCGCAACTCAAATCATATAAACTCTGGAAACAAACAGCAGGTTAAAAACATGGAGAACTTACAATATACACAACAAAGGGTTAACATAATTTATACAGTTAGAGTGCTCACAAATTAATTTTAACTATGAAAAGGCAATTCACAGAGGAAGAAATAAGAATGACCAACAAACATGAAAAACATCTATCTCAAACAGAGTTACAGAAATGTATGTTTTAAGAATATAAGTTTTGTCTATCAAACTGACAAAGATTTGTAAAAATAAGAGTACTCTGAGCCATCTAGAGTTCGGGTCAGGTGGCACTTTCATAATTTGCTACTGGTTATCTCTGGATGGAAGCACCAAGGGTTATTTACTTTCTTCTCTTCAGAGTATCAGTATTTTCAAAATTTTTCATAAAAAATATGCACTTGTTTTTAAATAACAAAAAATTAACTGAGGATTACTAGATAAAGCATCTGAAAATTTTATACTGAGGAAACAAAACGTTCAAGAAAAGCAAAAGAAAACCAGAGTTTAACCTGGAGGCTCAAAATGTCAGAGGGCAGCTCACAGGGTAAGAAGCCTGCAGTCAAGTGAATGAGGCACTGACAGCTTTTCCTTCCTTCATCAGACTGTTGTCTGCTTATTAGAGACACACAAAGGAACACAGTTTTATTTGGCAAGGACTACAAATGCCAATTACTCATTTTATTTCAAAATAAAACTGAAGGGTTAAAAAAGGTAGTGACTTGTTACAGGAAAACTTATGAAGGATTAGAAGATTCATTTGATATCCTCCTCCTTCAAAAGGGCCTCTTTCTGAACAGCAATTTTGAGAGATTGGTCTCTGCCTAAAGGAACAACTTATATACATATATTTATAGCTTAAAAAACAAGGCAAGCACATGTTGAAGTCCTTTAAAAAATATTTTGGGGGCTTAGACAACTCATGCAGCTGTCACGTGAAGACCATTTGGGGGCAGTTTATAGCATCATAAAGAATGTATTATTTGCTATATTTGTAAAAAGATAATTTATCTTATTTCAACCAATTCTATTAAGTTACAATTAACAAATCAGTTGCTGCAAGGGAAATATAAACAGACTCACAAAACAGTAACAGACACACTTTACTGAGGTACAATGCCCTTCACCAACCAACAGCTCTAAACACTACCATCAGACAGGGCAACTGCCTAGCACAAATACCAACACTTGTTATCTTCAGAGCTGTATGTGTCAAACCACTGGACACCTAATGGCCTCTCACCTTCAAATAAAAACAACCCCCAAAACATAAACAAATAAAAACTCCACAAACCGACCAAACAAAAATAATAATCAAATCCCACTAAAATAGGCAGCTGGGATGTCTGGAAAGAACATTCGCTCTTCCCAAAAAAACCTGATTCCACTTACTCACTGTGTAACCACTCTCAGCCTCGGGGTTTTTTAAATCTGTTTATTTGTTTGCTTATAAATCAGGAAAATGGCAACAGTATCACCTACTTCATAAAATTGTTATGAGATTTAAATAAGGTGAAGTTACATGAAAAGCCCTTTGTAAACTGTGAGATTCTATGCTGTTTTTAACATACTTAACTCTTTTACTCATACACACAAACTTTTTAATAAACTTCTCAACACAGTATATTGCTGAGAAGGCTGTAGGCTTTCTTATTTTCAAATTCTCTAAGAAAGGGGCTTCTAACTATTTTTCTGAGTGTAGTTCTGCTTGGAGATATGTGACCCCAAGTCTTTCATTATGATTCCAATAACGCAGTAATGCTATAATTCTAAATATACTGCTAAGAAATACTGCTCTGTTCCTGAATTGATAAAACCCTTTCTCCAATCAAAACCCAACTCATCAACCAAGTTTCTCTAACTAAGTCTGTAATAAATTGTGCCCCCAGACTGAATTCCCTAAAAATGGACAGCTTCGTGTTCTCTATACCACATATGTACTTAGCGTAAGACTCTATTTTTGGTCTATGTTCTCAGAAAAGCGTTTAGAGTCGGTTTAATTAATTTTTAAAAATACAGTCATGCGCCGCATAACGGCGCTTCGGTCAACAATGGACCACATGTACGACGGTGATCCCATAAGATTAGTACCTTATAGCCTAGGTTGTAGTAGGCTGTAGTAGGCTGTACCGTCTAGGTTTGTGTAAGTACACTCTATGTTGTTTGCACGAGGAAATCGCCTAACAACCCATTTCTCAGAATGTATTCCGTCGCTAAGCGACAGATGACTATGAAAAAGTAAAAAGTCTTGACAGATCTATTTATCCTTATTTGCCACATGCTTAACACTAAAATGTCAGGTTTTAATTTGTGCTAAATACTTATTTCTTCATATGTATCTAACAGGCGAAGAGATAAAGTAGTATCTTTAACTTTTAACTAATAGTGCTAAAAATTATCACAGATGCTAAAAATAATGAAATTCTTTCAATAGTCCTTATTGAAAACTTTTACGAACAAAAATCAATACAAACGACATTAAAAAAAAACAATATAATGCTTGTTTTATCTTCATTGTGGTATTTCTTTGGTGACACTCCACAGGTCAACAGAAGATGCTAGCGCACAGAGAGCTTGGCAATCCTGATTTTAGAGGCTATATCCTTTGAATCTGGCAAGGTTACCGTGCTCAAATTCTGCCATTACAGCTGTTGACAAAAATTACCTCAGCTAACGAGACCGATGTTTCCTAACCATTAAATTTCTATTTACATATATATATACGTGTATATGAATACACGTATATATATATATACATGTATCTATATACACGTGTATATATACACACACACACACTTAGATTTATGATATGTGAGTGTCTGAATGTGTCTGACTATAAAAAAATATATCTTTCTTTTATCGTTTTCTTTTTTGGGGAGGAGGGGGCCAGGTCCTCATTTAATTTAAAAAAAAGAATACCTACACAGGTCATCCCACTGCAGCACAGGGTGTGACATTCTGAGTCAGGTCAGGGTTCCCCCACAGCACTCCCCTTCGCAGGTCTGCCGCACTGCCCTACACCGCTACCTACCACCAGTCTTCATTCCAATGGACGGTTTCCACCTCAGCCTCCTGGGCCTAGGCCTCGCCAGCACACACACTTTCTTCTATTGCCCACTTTTCTTTACAGAAATCAAGCACGTCTACTAAAATCATCCCAACTATACCCAACAACAAGAACATTGAAGTAAATTTTAAAACTCACAGAAATTCAAAATAAAGGAGGCTGGAGAGTAGTACATAAGAACAAGGGGACAAGGAGGCTGAGATTTCAGAATTGGATGCCACAATTACTAGAATGCTATTTAATGATAAAAAATAGTCCAGACAAGCCTGGCCAGAATCATATATATATTTACTACACAAAGGATAACACAAGAGGGTGTGGTAGTCTTGGCATCACCAGTAAGTACTTAATAGAAGTGGAAGCTATGGGAGATAGATTTCAGATCAATTTAAAGAAGAGCTAAGGATTAGAGCTGTACAAAAAAGGAATGGGTTACCTTATGAGGTAGTGGGCTCCCTGTCATTAGAAGTATTCAAGAATGCTGCATATCATATCCCCCTCTTGGAGATTCACAATGCACATTAGCATATTAAAGGTTCTGAGAAGTCCTGCAGTAAAGAAACCTGTTTAACTTTGTTTAACCCAGCATTTCCCAAATTATTTGACCACAGAACATTTTTCCCACCCCCGCCCCACCTCAATAATATTTACTCATTTCTGTGGAACCAGACTTCCTCAGAATACAGTGTGGAAAATAATGAGCTACACTTTTTTAAAATGTAGTATTCAATATGTACCCAAATAACAATCTGTCAGGGATACAGGAGAAGAAATTGCCACAGCCGATAAAAAGCTGGAAGAGAAGGCCCTTAAGGTCCCTTCTCTAAGATTCTACGATTCCATCACATCTCAAAGTAAAGGGCTATAGGGTCTTGATTATTTATTTAAAAAGGTCCACGAAAGGCAAGTAGAATAAAAAGGTAGTGAAATACAAGGTTAACTGGTTCCAGTGTCTCCCCTTCCTGTTCAAAAGTCCAGTCCCTGAAAGGTAAGAGAGACACCTCAAGGACCACAAGTTATCAAAAAGAAGCCTTCACAAACATCTACCCCACCCACTAAATTAATTACTATTTGAGAGAGAGAATTAAAAACAAGAACAAAAACAAAGGGGTAGCCTTGCATTAGGGGACCACCCTGTGCCAGCTATCTCACTGGAGTTTAATTTATCATAATACACGCTCTCCAAACAAGGTTAATATTTGTTTGATCCTTCGTCACCAGACTGCCCTGTGCAATCTGTGATCTTGAATTAGACATTCAAAGAAATGATTCAGTGTGATGATTTATAAGCTGTTGAAGTAGATATTAAAGTAGATACTGGGAAAAAATGTGTTTGCCTAGATGCCCCACACTGCTACATTTCTCTCTCTCTCCTTTTATTTTTTCCTCTTTAAGAATATGAAACAACACACACTAAAAATGTAATTTATCAGACATGAAGCCATTAAACATTAAATTTAAGAATATAAATGCTTACGAGTCCCAAATTTCAAAGTCAAGGTTCCCACAGTTACATTAACCTAGCCATTTTGCACATACACTAAGGCCATCAAATTTAACAGCATATTAAGTAATACAAAACACAATGGGAACCTTAACTTTTGAATTTCCTGACTTTTGAATTTTCAGTCCTAACCACCGCATTAAGGACATTTTTGGCAAAGGGGACCTTTACATTTTAACAGGTTATCGAATGCAGGAACATGCAAGCCTAGCAGTATTATTAGAAACACAAACGCATTTGAGATATGGCTATGTGAAATTAGACAAAAATTCACTTTCACTCAGTGCAAACAGCAAAGCCTCATTTCTGGGAAAGAGCTTTTTTGCAAAAAAAAAAAAATCACTGAACATTTAAATTATTATCCAACTAACATCAGGCACACTATGCCTGCCTGGTAAAAGCACTTACCAATTCTGGGGAAACGAGCTCTCTTTCAGTTCTCTTGCTCCCTACAACAGAAGGGGAAAAGCAAATTAGACTACAGACACAGATTTATGACATGTCATCAAAAGCTGAAAACTTAAACATTTCTATCTGATTTTAAGAAGAAAAAACCAAAACACACAAAAATCTCCCAAGTTTTAAACCCAAAAGAAAAAAAGGAAGAGATAGGTAGTTTTTACACAAGGAAAAACTCAAGGGCAGTTAAATCTCTAATTTCCAGTTTTTTCAAGATAAGGAAAAACAAGTGGTTGATGATTTCCCTTTCCTAAGAGACACACAGAAATGAAATGCTCATCTAAACAACACACAAATACACCCTCATCCCCAGCAAACAACCTTCACTGTATGTTGCTTTATATTAACAAATTAAGCTAACATCATTGGCCCTTAGTTTGGTCTACTTAAAAAGGTTTTTTTCTATTAATCTTGAAATGGATTTATATAAGGCTCTAAAATTTACAGCATTTCATATGTATAGTCATAATCTGAATTAAACTTTTCATTCACATTCTTAAAGTCTCACCACTTTAGACTGTAAACCACATAACACAAAAGTGACTCCATATGCCACATATTTAATCAGTGAGACAGCCAGAAAGAAAATCAAGGTTCTGGGATCCCAACCCAACACTCAGAGATGTTTTTATCAATTGTGTTTTTTTTAAGATTAACTAAACTCCTTTAAGTTGACTTCAAGGTCAGAAAAGTCAAGTCAGGCTATCCTGTTTATTTTTAACTCTTCCCTGCCCCAAACTTCTTTTTTAGTTTTAAAAAAACTTGAAATTTACACAGTGTTGTAAACCAATGCAACCTCGATAAAATAATAAAAAATAAATGTATTAAGGTCTAAAAAAATATTGGGAAACAAAAATTAAAACTTTTCCCCTAATATTTTAGTATTAAATTTTTAAACTTCACATACCATGCTCTAAAACTGTAAGTATCTTCCTTAGGTTTTAAACAGTACGTTTGTTGACTGATGTTACTCAATAGTGTTCTCATTTCCTCAAGGGATATTTCAAAAAATCTTCACGTCATCCAGATTATAAATTTTTATTTAATCATGTACAGTCCTACCAAACATACAGTAAAATAGTCTAAAAGGGCCCCAATTCATGCAGTTACCATTCATTTCCAAAAGAAATTCAATTTGCTGTTTTATCCTGCCTTTTCTTTAGCAGCAGCACTTTTTAAAGTTCTCAAGTCCATATAAATGGCAATCTTAATCACCAAGATGAGAATGAAAGAAAAATTATGAGATTAGAAAGATTAGAAAGAAAAATCATGCAAAAACCTGTAGAATGATGGGGTTATTAAAAAATGGATTCTCATAAGGAAAAAATTTATAACTATGTGTGGTGACAGATGTTACCTAAACTTACTGTGGTAATCACTTCACAGTACATACATACATCAAATCATTATGTTGCACACCCAAAACTAATACAATGCTATATGTCAATAATATTTCAATTTAAAAAAGTAGACTCTCAACATTATAGATACCTACAGGACTCCGTAACACTCAAAATAGTACCAGGCCCAAAGTAAATGCTCAGTAAATATGGGTTAAATAAACGAACTGACTGAGTGGACCCTGAACTCTGTTGCAGGCTTCTTTTCCCTGTTAGGCATTTCTTGTTAGCTCTTTCAGGCTGGGGATAATTTCTTATGTATCGATCTCCCAAAGCATTATTTGTTAAATGAGTGACTTTGGATAAAAACTGTTGATTAGTTAGCAAAATATTACTATTTTAAAATATAATGAAAAAGAAAAGATTGATAAATTGGACTAAATTAAAGTTAAGAACTTTTGTTCATCAAAAAAACAAAACACCATTAAGAGGATGAAAAGGCAAGCCACAGAATTGGAGACGGTAATTGCAACGCATGGAACAACAATGGCTTACACCAGAATATATAAAATATGTTGAAACTCAAAGTGACCAGGATAGGATCGGGATTTTAACTTTTACTCATACAGCAGTGGAGAAAGTATAGTCTAAGAAACTCTTCTGAAAAGTCATAATCAGTAAAAGGGCACAATGAACGTATACCTCATCCTCAGGGCATTTTCCCCAAACATCAGTATCAGAGTCAACCCCAAACTGATACAGAATTTTGCCATGATATCACGAAGCTATGATATCATGAAACTACTCATAAAATTGCTTGCAGGGACTGCAGAAATCACATAGGAAATCAAAGCCTGAGAGGTTAAGTGACTTCCCCGAAGGTCACACAGCTAGTTGGTAGTGAAGCTGCAGAAAAGCTTACAGACCCTGCGATTCCTTTGACTGAGCTGGCCTTTCCACTAGACCTCACTTCCTCTTAACTGCAGTTACTCTTCTAAGAAACAAACTATAACAAATACTGGCCAAATATTTTTGGAAAAGTCTGAATATAAAGTTTTAAAGAAAAATCATAGAAGTAAGCTACCCAGGACAGGTTTTAAAACCTGAGATCCTTTATGCCTAAGGGATTCCCGTGAATGGGCTTCAGAGGGCTTTGCCAACTTCACGATATTATATGCTAAATTCTGTAAGCATGAGAATTCTAGGAAGAGGATCCACAGCTTTAATAAGATTCGCAAAGAGGTTCACATACCCAAAAAGAGTAAGTTATTTTTAGACTAGTGACTCTTAAACACTGTGCATCAGAACTACCAGAATGTTTCTTCTGAAGACTGATTATTTATTGACTACCATTCAGAAATTAATAAAAAAGAAAATACTTTATTTCTATAATAAGAATGAGTCAGCAGCAAAAAAAGATTTATATACAAATTTGTACTTTTTACACCATCCATATGCAAAACATATTTAAGCCTGAAATGTAAGTTTGATTTCCTCATGTTAAGCTGATGGAAAGTTCACTTAATTTGTTTCTCACATACATTTCACACGTGTAGCTCAGGTAGTTCAAATTTTAACCATATTTGCTTAAATTTTTAAAATATAGATTTGTTCTTGAAAAATACATGCAAAACACATAAGTTGGAGTAAATGAAATTATTTTTGCTTTTAGGGATGAATATTATCTTGCTAACATAACTTCACACGATTTTTTGCAAAGTAAAGGTTGTTCACCTCTCCAGAACTCTACAGGTAGCTGCTTTAATTACAGCTGGTAAAGAAATGAATCATTCAGATTTCTGATATGCTTGTAAAATTTAAAATATCAGCAGTAAGTCAAAGGTGATTAATAACTACCTCAAGTACCTTTGTAAAATATCTAAAACCTTTGTATATGGAGAATATCTATTAAACAATAAACAAATTTTGCAGAGAAACAGTTTAATACTAGATCATGTTTTAAATTAGGCTAAAATTCATCCCACTATAAATTTCTAACAATTAAGTTTACAGTCTGTGCTCAATCATAAATTTTGATAAGAGACTAGAATAGCACAGATAATTGTCATTCAAAGACACTTTAAAATGTCACCTTACACAGAAGATTCAACCTCTTCTCTTCTACTACACCAAGCTGATACACCAATTTTATATACAGTAAGTTTTACCACTTTTTATCTGCCCTTCCTAACTTCTAACAGAAAGCATAAGTTTGAAATGAATTTAAATGCAAATAAGTGCTCAGAAGAAAAAACAGAATCCTGCTTAATGAGATTTAGTCCTTTAGGCCCCAATACCATAATCATCCCTCTTGCTCCCATCCCTCTTAATCTGACCCTCTCATGGACATCCCTCTAGCATTTCTCCCCTCATTCTCAAGAAGCATCAATTTTTCCCTCATTACTGGATCATTTCCTTTCATCTTAAAAAAAAAGGTCTCCCTTGACTCCATATCCTTCTCCAGTTATTGTCCCAAGTCTATGCTCCCATTTATAGCAAAACTCCCTAAAACAGTTAACCACACTCCGATCTCTAGTTCCTCTCCTCTCATTCTCTACTGAACCCACTCCATTGGGGCTTTGCCTCTCTCCATTCTTGTTAAGATCACCAGTGACCTCCCTGTTGCTACATCAGCCCTCACTTCCTTGCTCGATCGGTATTATTTGATAGAGTTGATCACTCCTTCCTTCTTGAAACCGTTTCTTCACTTGACTTCCAGGACAGCACCTGCTCTTAATTTTCCTTCTAATCTCTCTGGCCACTCTTCTGGGTTTCTTTTGCTGGTTCCTTCCCATCTCTCAAGACCTCAAAATGTTGAACTGCCCCACGGCTCAGTTCTTGGAACTCTTCCCGTTAGGTAATCTCACCCAGTCTCATGGCTAAAAAAGGATCTGTACACTGGTGACTCCCAAATTTTTATCGCTAGCCCAGACCTTTCCCCTGAATTCCAAACTCATATACCCAACTGCCCACTCAACACTTGTCAAATAGGTTTCTCAAGCTCAACAAATCCAAAACTAAACTCTTGACTACCTATTCCCCACCCGCCTCCCCAGTCATCCCCATCTCAATAAATGGCAACTCCATTGCTTCAGGCCAAAACTTTAAGGTCATCACAGACTCCCCTTTTTTCCACATCCTACAGCCAATCCAACAACTAACCATCTTGCCTCTACCTTCAAAATACACAGACTTTGACCACTTGTCTCAACGCTACTACCACCTCCTTGGTCCAACTCACCATCCTCTTTCACCTACATTATTGCAATAGCCTTCTAATTGGCCTGTCCACTCTCATCTTTGTCCCACCACTGTCTATTCTCTCTCAGCATCCAGAGTGACCTTTTCAAAATCCAAGACAGATCTGGTTACCCCTCTGCTTAAAACCCTCCAATGATTTCCCATCATAGAGAAAAAGCCAAAGTCCTTTACAATGGCCCTCAAGGCTCTACGTGATCCGGGCCTCTGCTCCTCTCGGACCTCATCTTCTCCCCACTCTCCACTGCTCCATCTGCTCCAGCCACACTGGCCTCTTTTCAGTACTTCAAAAACTCCAAACAAGTTCCCTTCTCAGGCTCTTCTACTTCCTTTTCCCTCTGACTGGAACACTCTCTTCCATCAAATACCTTCATGGCTCACTCCCTCAAAATGTTTATGAAATCTACAGTAGTTGCAAGAGTAGAATACTAAAACAAAGACTAAAACTGTCATCAGAATTGCTCCCCTCCCCAAACTTTTACTTTGGGGATGCTCTTTCGTATGCCAAGAATACCCTTTTACTTCTCTCTGCCTGTCCAAATCTCACCCAGTCATTCGGGGCCAGATAAAGTGTCACTGATTAATGGAGACCTTCCCTAACCATCCCAACTCCCAGTTCTCCCTTTCTTTGAATTCTCAGAATATTTATCATCTTTCTCATTCATCTTAGAATTTAAAACACGTAGTGTCTCACATTGTAACTTACCTGTCTTATCTCCCTAAACAGACCACACACACACATACACACAAGTAGAGTAGAAATAATGCCTTGTACAAGTAGTTCTCAAACCTAAATCAGGATAACTCTAAAACTTCAAAAAATGTATAGATTCACAGGCCCTATCCTTAAAGATTCTGAATTCATTACGGCTGATTTGGAGCCCAGATATCTATGTTTTTCTAAAAGTTCCCCCAGAAGATTCTGATAGGTAGCCAGGATTAGGAACCATTGCCTTACAGTCCTCTATTTCCTTAGTACCTAGGAAAGCAGGCCCTCAAATAGCCTAAAGCTAGAATGGATACCCCAGGGTACCAGTTCTATACCTTCATTTCACAGGGGAACAGTGGTCCAAGAAGTCTAGATGACTAGCCAAAAACTACAAAGATAATAAGAGGCAAAGCCCAGCCTAAAACCCAGATTAACTGCTCTCAATCTAGGAATCCTTCCATTAGACCGTGCATAAATAAATGAAAGTAATAATAATTCACAGATAGGCATAGTAAACAGTGATTATCTAATACTTGACCAGTGATTGTAATGTCCAAGCTCTAAGACAGTGCACATTATTAGCCTCTATATGCTTGAAAAATGTGAGCAACATTAGCTGACAAAAGATTTAAGAGGCCAGAGAACAATTGTGGGAAAGCTTATAAATTTTACAAAATTGTTTTTACTAAGTCCTCTTATAATATGCACAAAAACTTGTAAAATCATTTATTTTGTGGTTGAGATGTATTATGAGAAATAAACAGAAAGAAGAAATCTTGCTTCATCATGCTATAAAGTACAAAAATCCTTATTCACAAATTTCCACAGCTCACAAGCTACAAATGCCTTCTGAGTCTAATCTTCATAACGTAAATTTCTTAATTACAGATCAGACTTAGTAAATCACCCCATATCCCAAGACAACGCAAACTCTTATCTTAATAATCAGTGAACCTCAGGACCAAAACTCTTGCCATCAACAACAAAACAACCACCCAGGTATCTGTAAGGCATTACAGAGTTTGGGGTTGAATGTGGTGTACAGGGATTTAAGCAAGTGCCTCCTATTAACAGCAGTGGGAGTTCTGGGTGTGAACGGCACACACCAAGGAGGAGTAGCAATGTCCAGCACTGCCTCTGTGAGAACCCTTCCTACTGCATCAACTGCCACTACTGGGAGTTGTTCTCTCAGAAATGGGATAATAGACCCAAATTCCTATGTCTCTAAAGCACAAAGATAATTCAAATAGAAGTCGCTAAGGAAGGTCACTGGTAAACACCTGATTAAAAAAATATACAAGAAAAAGCTAAACTAAAAGAACGATTAACACACTAAGCAAATTTTATTAAAAAGCACCAATATACACAGAAGAAATCAGAGAACTGCTGGAGATAAAATACCTCACACAAATTTTCAACAGGATCAGAACCACCAAATCTTTTAAAATTAGAGCACAGTAAACCCAACTGTAGCCAGAAGCTTGTCCAAAGAAACACACACACAAAACAAAACACAAGAAAAAGTCCTCCCCCGGTGGAGCCCTAAGTACACTACAACCCCTGCTCTTCAAACACAGAAGCAAACTCCCGGTGCACGGACACAGGAATGACCCCAGAGCACCTCCAGACAAACGGATACGAGCCCAGGCTGCCAAGGACGGCCAAACCTAACTAAACAAAAATCATAGGCTCTTATTGTGCTCCATACTGTCTCACTTCTCAGTATAGCACCACTGTACTCACCAGGCTGGGAAAGGAGCAGGTGCCTCTCAGGCTATAGAAAAATTAGTGAGACAGACACACACACACACACACCAAACACTAACACAAAGGGAACGATATTCCTTCACTTGAAGGGGCTTAAGAAACGCAAGGCTTTGCTGCAGGCCTAGAAAACTAAGAGTAGGCCTTACCGGAGAAGTGAGGAAAAAGCCAAGGTTTATCCCAAACCCGCACAAAGACTAAAGGAATTAACGTCTATTTCAATTAAAAGGCTTTGGCAACAATGCCTTTCCTTTCTTTTTAAAAAGAAAGAGAAGTTGAGATTTTCCCCATTTCTATCCCCAAAAGAAAATTAGAATCTTTTCTCTCTGGCTACACAGGTTTAGCTCTGCAACACAAATAAAAAAGAACCCTGACTTAAGGCCTGAAAACTAAAAATGGTTCCATAACAGTCACATTTCTTCAAAAAATCTAAGGAGTCCAACATATTGATTCTTTATCGTCACTGCCATCATTAATGAACATTTAGCTTCTCATCTGTACTTTGAAATGTCAATGAGAAACTGAAACAGCTACAATATGCTGGGAATTTTAACTTTTGAAACAAAAACCACAAAGAAACAGGAGCCTGAAGCATAAAGCCTCAATCACGCTGATAAGTAAGTGGTCCTAAAGCCTGAAAGTGAAAGCAATACAGAACAAAAAAAGAAGTTTCCTCGCTATTAATGCTAGCCTTTAAAACCAAAAATATGTTGCGTTACAGAAGACTGAAATCAGGGCTTCCAGTAACCTTGTTTAAAAAAAAAAATCCCATGAGCATGGATTTTTTGCCTTAGTCTCTTCATCAGAGCAGCATGGGGTCCCATTAGGCACCCTATTTTACTTTCACCTTATAAATAACGTTAGCGATTCGCTTTTTCCATGGAAACCAAGCACAGAGAAACCCACTTAAACGAATACCGGTTAAAGGAATAAGTTTTATTTTAGAAAGATTTTACTGCTCTAGATGAACTCTACTGGGGAATACTACAAAGTCATCTCGAGTATAATTCTTTTAAATATATTTCTGGTGTAGAGGGAGCTTATTAAAGGTCCTGTTAAATAAGTACACTCTCTGCGCTAAACTAAAGGTGCCAAACGGCATCATAACGTTCAAGACACCTTTTCAATGCACTGCACAGGGGTTTCGACGCACAACTCCACTGACAATGCTTCCTCATGCAGTAGGGTGGAATAATTACCCCTGTGGGCCTAATTTAAACCAATAAAAGCAAGGAAATTTAGAAATAAGGCTACCCTCACCTTGTAGTGACTAGTAATGAACAGGCCTCACAATTGCAGGCACATGCACAACTTATGACTCTTCCAAAGAGGAGTGAACAAGGGAGCAAATAACATAAGTACCCATCACTGTGACCAGGTCCAGGGGTAGCAGGTAGTCAAAATTTCCTCCTCAACAAACTATTTCACAAGTTATAACATGTATTCCTTGGTCAATCAACACATACATTCAAGTGAAATAGAAATAGAATACGCAGAAGGAGAAAGTGCAGAACAAGATATAGTGATTTCTAACTTTAAGTTGACTTAAATACTGCCCTACATACTCTAGAAATGACCATTATTGGTGGCCAATACAAAAGTTGTAGATAGGCAAGTGTACACAAAATAAAATGCAACTCATAAGAATAGTAAATTCAAAACTAATTATCTTGACTTTCTGAAGACAGAAGGGGTAAGAAAACTAAAATCTTTCCATTAAGCTAGTGGTGGCTCAGACATCTTCAATAAGTTAAAAGACAAATCAAAGTATTATTATTCAAAAAGGTGATTACCGGTATTGAATTTACAATGTATGAAAAGAGTTAACATTCTCACACACACTTTTCCTTTGAGTACACCAACCTGTCTATTTGTACTGCATGTCTTAAAAACATAAAATTACATTCCTTGTATGTTTCACACACTAAAGATTGGCAAAATGCTGGTAATTGTTGAAATTAGGTTAACACAGGTACATGGGGTTTGTTAACATTATTCACTCTACTTTTGTGTATGTTTTCCAATTTCCATAAAAAGAAGTTTTAAAAAACCCTATAGATAAAGTTAAGACTCTTGTTTGAAATATGTTCTTCTCTAGGTGTAATTAAATAATAGATGAAATGGCTGGTATAGAGCTTAGAGGCTATTAAATTTAAATTCAACATAGCCATTAACCTAACATAACCACAGCTAATTTCCAAGTTTTACTTTTCTTACCAAAACAAACCAGTTAACAGTTCAAAACCACTAGGAGAAATCTGGAAAGGAAAGGGTCTGCTACTTTGTAACTACCAACTAATGACATGTAAACAGTCAATACCTAATAACAAGGCATCATAGCCCTACTTTGCATTTTACAAACTAAAGAAAGAAATTCTCCTAGCCCTCTCTATTACTAAATCAAAACACTTTCAGAATCAGCAATGCCAACATTTCCTCTCCAATTAGATCCACAGGTCTACAGAGGACAATCTAAATAAATTAATGCTTCCTATTTACAAGACTGCCCCTCCCCCACAATGCCCCTACCTCACCTCCTACCAGCAAACACAGCAACTTCTGAGGTAAAAAGGTCTTTTTCTGTTCTTTCCCTTAGTCCAGATATAAAATGTTTCACAAAAACTCAGTTACTTCTCAAGTGATTTTAAGCTATCTATCATCCAACTCCTGGCTGAAGTCCCAAAATGGGGAGGTCCACGAGCCGTTAAAGCCTTAAGGTCTTGATAACAGCTCTCTCTCTTTAAAAACTAATCAGTACAATGGTGTTTTGCTTTGTTTTGTTTTGAGGAGAAACAGAATAAGATGGTAGCTCTGGAGAAAGTGAGGGACAGCAGACAGGGACAGCATACGCAGAGAAGCAAAGAGACGGTAAAGAGGAGGGAAGAGGAAAGGCGATGATGGAGGGAGTGTGTGCAATCGACGGTGGCACCTCTCTCTGACGTAGACGACACACCACTGAACCAGACAGGTTCCTGCACAGCTGTAACAGGAGTTCAGTCCAGTCATAAGCAGCCCACCTCTTACAAATTAGGCAGGGACTAACGGATTTTCAAAACTGTATAATTCTTTAAATCAACCCCAAAGACCCCACAGGGTCTATTTCTAACTCCTGTATTTATTAAAATGAAATACACTTCTAAGCTCTTTACAACTCCATTCACCCAAGAGAAGCAACTTTTATAGGTCCTGCATACAGGCTGAAGTAAAGAAAACTTAATACTGCCCATATGCTACCCTAACTCTAAAACTACAAAGCTTTACTTACTGACCACTCCAGCCACTGTAAAGCAACATTACAATTTTTTTAACTGAAAGAGAACTATACAGCCTGCTATAAAATTGCTTAATTTTTAAAATATTTGTTGAGCTTAAGTACAGCACTTTATCAAAACAAACATGAGGGAATTTCTGCTCAGAAAGTAGAAACAATGTTTTAGGAACACAGACAAAATAAAATATAGTAAATACTTCTATCCAACTACTAGACTTTTATGAAATGGTGTAGTTGGGTTAATGAGAACAAAAATTAATGGAAGCTATTACTTTACTTTAATTCAAACGCTCACTACTGGTAACTTACATGCACTCAGGATGTTTTGGTAAGCTTTACACATACCCAAAAAAACCTACACAGACCAAAGATCAAAAAAGTTGCAGATCCAAATTGGTAGTGAACGAATAAAATTAATTCTATTTCATACTTAATGATTGTACCCCTTTCCTCAATTACTGGTTTCACTTACCAGATAGATACATAGATAGATAGATAGATACACATACAAACTAATGGATATATTAAAAACCCAAATTCTTTACAAATTTGATCAAAAAAATCTTACTTCTGAGATCACTGTAAGGCAGAGACTTAAACAGTGGCTTTTCTCACAATCAACTTGTTCTCAGGCCCAGTTTCTAGGCAAAATATAGGTAACATATGACAATTAATTATGGAAAGGAAATAACAATTACCATAAGAAAAGACCAGGCACCAGATGAGAGGAAATTTCACAAAAGCAAAATGCCCCAAATCAGATGGCAAATAAACTGTGTCCATCATTACTAGAAGGCATTTGTGTGCCACTTTTACATCTTTGGGGTTCTCCAACCATTTCTATCAGTTTTTACACCCAAGCATGTGTTCTCAAGGCTTAAACACACACAATTTGTCCTAAGCAGTAGACCCAAGGACTGACCAGCTGACCAGTATTTTAGACTTCTGGGTTACAATGCCTCATCTACTACTGACGTGACGCTAAGTGACCTACTGCAAGCCACATCAGTATCTTGGTGCAGAAAAAGCTTATATCACTAAGGGTTTTAACAAATATAAAGCACCTTGAAATATTTTTAAGTCTCTGTTAAAGTTGACATATTCTCAAGTATTTTCTATTTCTCCCAGAGGTATTCACAAACAAGAACTCATTAGATACACTTTTCCCATCCATACCTTTTTCACCAAGACATTTCAGGAAAAAAACCTCTCCTTTCCACCTAAGCTGTTCCATATTTACTCTTTTCCCATAAACTTTTAGTGGGACTGTAACAATAGTAATACAACAGCAGCTATTGCTTATCAAGTATCTTAAGGTGTCCTCACTTTATCTTCACACCAGTCCTAGAAGGCTGGCATTATCACCCCGATACCACAGAGGGAGATGCTGGAGTCCACGTGGACAGCACAGCGCTCAGTACACAGCACGCCCGGAGACAGCTCTGTTGAAGGAGCTTAAATAACTAGTCCAAGGGCACACACTCCACTGTAAGTGGTTATATTGAGATTCCTTTCCAGGGGTCAGACCCCAAAGCTTTAGGCTCTTTTCCCACTGTGCGACATTTATCTGAAGCCTTGAGAAGAGAAGAAAGGAATAGAGAATTAACGTTAAGTAATAATACCTAACAACAGCTACCATTTATTTAGCGCTTACTACATGTCAGGCACTTCTCATAGTCCACATATCCTAACAACCTCAGGTGATGAGTACCACTATTTATGCATATTTTACATATGAAGAAACTGAGGCAGAGGCACAGAGGGTGACGTGATTTGGCCATGGTCACAGAGCTAAGACATGGCAAACCCAGAATTTGAGCCCACACAGACTGGCTCCAGCGCCAGCACTGTGCTCTGCTCAACCACTGTGCTCTACTGCCATGCTAAAAACTTCCCTTCACGTGCATTGCATGAAAACAAAACTTTTAACCTTTTCAACAAAATTACTAAATTGTAAGCCTTCGTGCTTTGACTAATTGAGGGAAAACTCATAGTGCTTTCCTAGGCATGCGTACCAGATTTCTTTACAGGCACACAGGATATGCCCCTGGTGATTAGATCATTGCACTGCCCAGGAAGTGGCACACTGTAAATCTGGTTAAGGGCCCCCAGCCCATCTCTCCACACTCAGACCCATGCTAACCATGCACTGCAAGAAACAGGCAATTCAGAGATGTCCCAGTGCAATCTTCTATAAAATGAATGTCACTCTGGAAGTATCCAAGTGTGTATAGTACCCTTCCATCGCCCTTTCTTCTTCCCAAACGCCATAAAAAACACCGTAAAAGGAATGAATGAATCTAAGCTACTTAAAAATCATAACAAATGTCCAATGATAACGACAAATTTAAATGAGAAAAAAATGCAAAATTCTCATAGTTTTGTATCTTGTCCAAATTTTACATTCAAAAAGGATAGGTCTCAAAAAAAAACAACAAAAAAATAAAAGCAGCAGCAGCACAGGCCTCTTTGAAAGACTCAATTCTTAGACTACCTCATTATCATAAATGTGCCTGGCAGGGTGCAGAGAAAAGTGAACTTTTGCCTCAGATTCTGCATACCTTGATATGCATATTTAAAACAAGAACCATTACTGTTGCACTCCGAGTTATTGGGCTTTTTACCCTAATATCTACTATTATGACAAGGCATTTAATTACATAAATAAAAATATTAAGCACGGATTTAATATTTGTATGTTAACATATAATAGATACAGAAAGTAAACCCAGAGAACAACAGGACTGGACCCGGAGGTACTGAGAACATGACACAATGACAACAGGAACTACTGCAGCTCCCTCCATTGACATCGTAAAGTTGCCACATTTTCTGGGCTCTCTTTTGAATTAATGTGGCATCTGTTCCAAGTACAGCATGCTAACATTTTACTAAAAGATATTTTCATTCTACATTTGTATCTGGTTTGCTTTTTATTTGAACTCCTGTTTTATTTCAGTGGTCATTATTTCTTTATGCCAAGTTGTCAATTTGGCATTCCTAATCCGTCTCCCCTGAGCACAGAAAAGGGTGGGGAGGAACCATCAGCTTAAACCCTCTAACGGCAATAATCACAATATGCTTTGCATGTAGATTAAATAAAGAAAATAAGCAGCACAAAGATTTTTGTAGGCTTTTTAGTATCAGGTCTTAATAAGTTAATGGCATCTGTTCCTTTCAGAGAAAGAATTCTGCTCTGAGGTATTGGGGGGTGGCGGGGAGAGGAGAGAAGTAAGCAAACACCAAATAGAATAATTCAAATTACAAAGTTTGGTCTCCATGAAACGATGATTTCAATAATTTGCAAATATCCAACTCTATCGAGTGAGAACTGCTTTTTAAGACATCCTCAAAAATGCTGCAGCAACAAGCCAAATACAACCACTTGTACTTAACATGCATGCTGCATACTCCACAATGTTACGTCACGTCAGGCACAGAGAAGACGCTTACCAAGCTATCCTGCGTTCTATAAACTGCCTAACAACAACAGAAAAAGGCACTGCCATCTCCATGGTGGGGGTGAGGGCTGGTAGGGCAGGCAGGCTTCCCCCTTTGGTCAACTCTGAAGAAAACAAATAAGGCTTATATTTCTGTCTTTTAAGCTCACCTCTCTCAAGGCCTTTACTCTCAATCTTTCAGCCTTTCACAGGAAGAAAGGCTGTTTCTTTAAAATTAAAAAGCTGCAAAAGATCCCTCCAACTTAAAAGCCCCACACCTTGTACCAACTGTCCTCCAGGTGTCCCCACGGCCGCCTCTTCTGCAGAAGAATGGACTATGTAAAGCACTAGGCTCCACGTGGGGGCACCCACCCTGGGGAAGGAAGGGGCCACGGGAAGAAATTATTACAACTTACATTTGTAAATCTCATCCTTTTTCAAATTTCAATTTTCCTGTGCATTTTATGACATACACAAAACACTAGTTCAGAAAATTATATATAAATATACATTTACTGGTGGCCATCATTTTCTAAAGTTTGGAGACTACAGGTTAAGAAGGCCGAAACCAGAATAAGAGAAGAAAATTAGGCTCTGCCATTAACTTACCCAAATTCTTGTCTCTGCCTCAGTTTTACCATCCATGACACCAACTGAGCCCTTTGTACACTTACAAGACTATTTTGAGAAATAATAAAATACTCTCTAGGGCATGGTCTGAGCCACACAAACTGAAAAGCACATATGAATGCTACCAGTGAGAAATACTCAACTGGGCTTGTGAAAACTCTGGCTCTACTATAGCTCAAATAAACTGCTGCATTTATCATCAGATCCAGTTCTCACACTTTCTGAGGCCAGATTTCAGGACTTCACTAAACGTGGGTCTAAAGAAGCATAAAGCACCTTAGATGCAAGGAGTGGATTACAGGATTAGAAAGACTTTTTTTTTAAACTTCCATAATGAAAAACTTATTTCCTATGAAATACAATTTTTTAATTTAAAAATGACAAAGGTGAATTATGACTAATAACCTTAGCAACAAGTGAAAAGTCTCAAAGCCAGAATCAAAAGATTGTATTTCATGTAGATTATAAGGCCTTGAGTATGTCTTTTTTTATATAATGCCAGAAAACTGAACAGCACTCAAATAATTTACCTTTTTTTTTTTTCTTTTTTACTGCTTTTAAAAATGCTGGTTATCAGTATAGCATTTGGTGGTGGCTAAGTGAGTAGGGACGGGGATGCGGGTGAGGTCAGCCAACCCTACTCACATACAGATGGGAGAACCAGGACTAATTCTCATGCGGGGTATCCGCACGCCAATTGAGCAGTACTAGTTTGAGTTCCTATTAGTACATTACAAGTATTTTCTTGATTTTAAAACCCTACATTACTTTGTTGAATGAATGCCTCCTAACAACCAAGAAGAGAGACCATCAGTTAAAAAAAGTTATCTGAAACCACAATTAATCTCTTCATAAGTAGCTACCAGAAGTAGTAGGATTTAATTCTGCAATGATGCTTCCTAAATTACTTGTGCAGGACAGAAAACAATGTTGTCATTTTAAATTGGTTAACATTTTTTAAAGTTTTGAAAACAACAATGACCATTAGTAAGGCATTAAGTGCAAGTAAAAAGAACTTAAAATGCTTCTTGCCTCATGGGTAATAATCAGTCTAGGGCATAGGTTTATAATCTCAACATACAAACCTTACCCACCTCTCACCGTCCAACCTCACTCCCACTTCCCACCCAACTTATTTTCAAAAACAGGCAAGTTTTTTAAATAGCCATCTGAAAAAAGTAAACTTCAAGAGAGTATCATGGTGTAATTCTATTTATTTTTAAAATGCATATATATATTATACTATATATATTACACATATTTAAATGCAGAGGAGAATTTAAAAGCAGAATGGGAGTGGGAGAACTTTAATTTTCTACTTTATACATATCTACATGGCTAGAATTACCTTCATAACTCAGATGCACTGCCTTTATAATATTTCTTAAAAGAAAGGACATTTATCATCAAATCCTCTAAAATGTTGATTGTTACACAAGGACTAATTGAATAGTGAATGTAAACTATTTGCACCTACTGAGAAAATGTATAAAATAACCTACCATGATCAAGTGCCCGAATCCCGACCTTAAGAAACAGATATGAGACCTTGCTCCACGCTAGGCACTGTGCTTGGTGATGGGCACACAAGGACGAACAAGACAGGCACGATCCCAAATGCCTTCATTTCCATTCCATTCCATTGTTTACTATTTCCAAAATATTCAACCTAACCCAACCCAAATCAACACGAAACATTCTCAAAATGATACATCATAGCTGTGGCCATTTCAGTAAATTAAAAACTTCTTTAGTAGTTCATTTTCTAGGTTTCTATGGGAATTACATAGTTTAGTATAGCATTATGGATACTTAAGAGGAGGGGCTCTGGAATCAAACCTGGGCTTGAATTCAGGTTTTATCATTTGCTACCTATGGAATTCCAGGGAAGCCTTCATTTCCTCATCTGTGAAATGGGGGTAGGATAATAATAGTAAATCCTCAGAATATTGCTGCAAGGATTAAAATTAAATGAGATCCTATATGTAAAAAGACTTAGCACTATACATAATAAACACTCAGTAAATGTTAAATTAGTATTATCATTAATATTACAACAGGTAACCATAAGGTACAAAAACTGTTCACAACTTGCCAAACATTTAAGGTCTTATATCTATGCCATTTCTCCAAGAATAAATATATATATTTGTGTAAGTTTGCATATTAACATATAAAAATGTTATTCAATATAAAAGCCCATTATTAAAACTTTTTATTCCCCTAACAAGACACCAGTATATTTATATACCTCTAAATTATATATATATATATGCAAACGCATCAGTGCATATTATCAGTGCATACTGTACACTGTAAAAACATGCTAAGAACTTGTGTGTTGGCCATGGAGGGGTGGTGTCTAGATCACCAATTATGATTCTAACTCATCTATTTAAATTTTTTAAAATATTAATATTATTAACACAACACAAATATCTTAAAATCCAGCCATCTATTAGTGATTAAAAACTCTATTTATACACACTACTTCAGTCCATAAAGCCCCTTCATGAGTATAATCTCATCTAATCTTTTAACAGCATAGTGAGGCGGGCTCTTACCATTACCCCCATTTCAGCCCAGCAAGGCTGAATTTCCCAAGCGTGCACAGCTAGTGACAGGATTGGTTAAAGCTAGCTCTTCTGACACCATCACAACTGGTTCATTTACACTGGCCTGGGACATTTCATTTAAAAAAGACAGAAAACTGTGCTCAATAATTTAGGTGTGTCAGAGAACTCTACAGGGAATTACACATGGCCGACCAGTTTTACTCTCATTTCCAACTTCAGAATTTCAGGAATTACATGAGTGTGTGTAACTATACAATGTAGATAGGGAGACTTCATCCAAACCTGATTATTTCCTGCATTGGCCAATTAATACCAGAGACCATTTTCCCCCTTATATTTAGCCCTTTGTGTTTAACTTCTTTGTAACCACTGAATTTATTTTAATGTTAGGTCTTGAAAAGACAAGTTAACATAAAACAAATAAAACCACTCATAATGTGGAAGCATATAAGATCAGTCCATAAATTTTTGACCCATCTAAAGAATCTATTTAATGTCTAATATACAAACATTAACAAATTTCATTTACATTTATGAGGGGGGAAAAAGGTTAGTATTATTGCAGTGTGTTGATTTGTTATGTAAACAGGTACTCAAATAATTACTACTAAAGACAGAGTTTTCTTAAATAAACACAGCAGGCCTCAGCCATAATATTCCAGGAGCTCTGCACAGGGAAAAAGCTGGAATAGATACTGGCCTCGCAGGTAAGAGAGACACTTCCCTGATTCTGCACACACTCCAACTAAGGCACATACATAGCAACTTATGCTTACATTTTTCAATATTCCCAGGTGTCCCTTTCCCTTCTCAAAAAGCTAAAAGAGACCAGCCATGTAGATAAAAATATCCTGCAAGTTCAAGAGCCTAAAAGAAGTCAGAGTGTTCTAAAAGAGAAAAATAATGTAAAGACCTATGATTTTTTTTGAACCTAACATTTTAAGTACAACCCACAGACCTGAAACTACATTTTCTTTCTGGGTCTGCTCATTGGACTCCAATACATCAATCCTGTAACACTGTGAACTGTGGTGATAGATTGGTTCATGCTTCTAAACACAACAGAATTTTTCCAAGGTTACATATACTGTGACACAAGGAACATTTTTGCAGCATCTTATTTTCATTAATCAACTAGTTTGGATATTCTACCAGTGCAAACATTATGAACAAAGAAATTTTCATTATCTTTTCAACTTTCCAAAGGCAACCAAAGTCCGTGATACAGTGGCAAAGAGTAGTGAATAGGCAGAGGTGAATCCTGGTCAAAATCCTGCTATTGGCTGGTTGTCTGACTGTGGGCATACATCACTTAGGGAGAAACTGAGGTGCAGCAAAAAATGTACAGTAAAAAATTTTATGTACAGCAACAAATTCTAAGGAACTGCCACATCATTACCATAGGCCAAAAATCTCGAGGTTTTCTTAGAATAGCCTGGGCTTCTGATCAAAGAATAACGTGAAAAGAGAGGGAAAAATGTGAAGCATGCTATTTTTTGAAATAACAATAACCACTAGTACTGCTGCTGCTAATTCCAGACATTTACTGAGCCTTCATTATGTGCCAGGCACTGGACTAAGCACTTTCACAGATTCTACCATTTAATCCCTACAACAACAGTCTGATATTACTTAATAAAGGAGAAGTATTAGAACCCTCAAAAGAACAGAAATTTAAATTTTACAAATGAAAATATAAACAAATTACTAAAGAAACCTTACCTTTTTCTCTACCTTTCAGACGACACACACCTTTGAGTATTAAACTTACACTAAAACCACATTTTCAGGAATATGTCATCCATTTAAAGAACACTGAGTTCAAGATATTGACAATAATTACAGAAGAATCAAAAAACTCTGGACTTAAATACTGGCACAAAAAAAAAAACCTCTCATCCAACTTTAACTACTGAATAACTGCCCCCATTCAAAGAAAAGAGAACAGCATATGTATCAAGCCCTACAATAACAGGTTTCTAATGCCCATACGAGTAGTCAATAACGCTGTGTAATTACAAAGAGACCTGTATCGTCACAGACAAAAAAAATTACAATTGCTAAGTCAAGTTTTGAATATATATACACACACATATATACACACATATATATCTGTTATTTTACATGTGAATCTTATTATAGTAGCTGATAAAAAACAACAAACTCATCTAAGGTAAACTAAAACACTAGGGTGTGTCTGAAGACTCACTTTAGAATATCAGCAGCATAATAATCATGATATTAGCAACCAAACTTTACTTAGCAGAAAGTTCTTAGAGGCTTGGGAAGCTGTGTATAAAATGGAGTAGACAAGAGGGAAGGGTTCCCTGTGCTGTTTAAATTGACTACAGGTCCCAGAATGCAATGCTCTAATCTGAAGTTAAGTAAAAACCGCAGTGCATCCTGGGACTTGTAGTAAGCAAACCACTTTACCCTATCACACTAAGTTTCAAGAAAGTCTGAATTCTCTAGCACAATCTGACTAGATCTTATTATCAGGGCCTAGTCAAATTCTAATTTGTTTATTCTCTGCTCTGGCACAATTTCTTTAGCACACATTGGAAAAAGTATCAGTTATTATTTAGATCAACATTTTCACATTAGGAAAACCTTACACAGAATAAGCACATAAAAGATATGCTTAAAAAGCAAAAAGATTTGATAACAGTTTTAAAATTATATTTAGAAATATAATTTTCAAAATAATTTTTTTAAGTTTGGTCAAACAATTTCAAAGCTCTCTATCCCCCTCCCCCCAAAAAGATCTTAATTGTTTTACCAAGTTTTCTCTTAACAGTCTTTCAAGTTATGTTTTATAAATAATTTTTCTCGAAGAAAATTCTCATAAGAAAACATTTCCCATACTCTAATACTGCCCACTAGGAAATATATTCTTATAGTAACACATACACATAACACCATCACACAAAAAGAACAATAATACTTAAATTCTTCTTTAGTCAAGTCCTTACTCAATATTATTCCGCATCCCTCATTTCCCACACACACCTTTCTGGAAAGAACACTTACCAAAAAAATATTCCAACTACAGACCCATTTCTCTCATCCACTGACCTCTTCTAAAAACAGAAAGATTGTTTTTTTTAAAGCTATCAATAACATGTCCAAGCAGATAACTTTGAGCTGTAATTTATGCAGATACAGTTTCTGTATAGACTCCTATTTTCTGCAAGGCTGAGGAAGGAGGCTGGGAAAGAACTAAGTGCAGTCTGCATCAGGAGGCCTAACACAGGTGGTGGGTTATTTTCAGGCAACAGCACCTTCACAAACATGCTGTGGAATACAGTCCAAGAAATTCCTAACAAGGAAAGATAAGCTGGCACACAAATTTAACACAATCCAGCTAAAAATCACCTGCAGCACATGCTACTACATTTCACCATAAAAGTGACAAGCTACTACAGCATCTGAAGCTTCATCAATACAATAAACTGTCCATAAGGCCAGAGAGAGCAGTTGCCATGGTTACTATCACCCACTTTTATCAGGAAATTATTGTCATTACTCTCAAGTTTGGGATACTTTTTTAAAATTTAAGGAAATAAAACAAAAAACAGTTTAGGGTCCTGACTGTTAACTGAGTGAAAGAATCAACTACTCTTTGATTTCTAAGCAGCAGCTTTAGAGATGCACATGGTTAACAATACTTGGATCTGCAGCAGAAAAAAATCAATTCCTTTCTGCTGCTCCTTCTCCTCAAGTACTGACAGTTTGTATTCTCAATGCAGCCAAAACAATAAAACAAAACCCATCTTTTTGGCTTCTGTGTTTAAGTTATTTTTCTCCCCTAGGCCACAAACAGAGGCAAAATAAAACCTAGGTCATCAACCTGTTAGGCCCCATCCCCTTCCTATCTCCACATGACCGGTTCACTTTTCTGTCTACTTAAAAAAGCAGAAAAACATTTCCGCAGATGATTCCAAAATATAGGAAAGAACAGTTTCCTTCAGCAGAGACCTGCTCACTATTTTTTATTTTTAAAATAGGAAAGGCCTTGCAGTGTATTGGACGGAGAGGAGCGGAGGAGGATTCAAACTGCCAAACAAGTGTCTAGTGTAAGAAAGTTGCTTTAGGAAACCCCACAGGAGGACTTAACCTCACACATTATCTCTAAAAGGGAAGAGTTCCCCACCACCTCAGTTTAAGACTGAATTAATAGACAAGTAATATAAAAGTTATTCTTAAAAGTCTATTTCAACATTCTCTCAAAAGATAACTGTTCAAAAATTTAATACACAAATAAGAATTATATGAAGGCCTATGAAATAGTATGACCACACAAACACACAAAGAAGAAAGCAGACACTATTTAAGAAATAATAACCTAGAATAAATTCAATGCAGTGTTAACAGATTACCTCCTTAAAAAGAAATCTCCAAGCAGCAAAAATACACACCTGCGAAAGTTAAAGTGATCAAAATATAGTGCTAGGCTCCTAAAGAATACTTTAAGGCCTACAAAAAAGCCCATAGGTCAACATAAATCATTAATTATTTCCCAGCACAAATTAATATGAAGATTCAAACATGTTTCAAGAAATCAGCTCTGAATATAGACATAAAGAAATTCTGTCAAAAGTTAGAGACCTAAAACTTTAATCCCTTCCTTTTCTCCCTTTGAATAGTAATTAAATACAAAAGCCTTCGGCAAGAAAATACTCAGGATACAAAATTTTAAAGCACATTAATATAACCTTGAGTATTTCCTCAAAAAAAGCTTTACTAGTCACTGTCTGTGGGATGAAAAAGTTAATATTACCCTGAGAGGTTTCATTTTTATCTAAACAGTCAAATGTTTTTCTCACTTTTCACAGAAGCAAGTTTCTGTATTTAACTACTAAGTGGGGCTATTTTATAAAGAGCAGTCACTTCTAAAATTTAAGATACTACACCTTTTGATATGCTCATAAACACAGGGACTCCCAATTATCTATATTTTATTTTAGTCCAAATTTGTGAGCAAAGCCAGAACTCAAAGCTCTGAGTTTTAAACTTTTGGACAATTTTTACACAAAAATATTTCGGTGTTCTCCTCTAGATTTGAGTAGTCATTTCCTCACGTATCCCTCTAAAATAGAAAAACAAAAATGATGTACACGTGCTGATGCATACAGAGATACATCTTTTTCACTTTGAAACAAGTTTGAAAGCTTTAGCTAGTAAGAATTGTTCAGAAAGTTAGCAGAATCAATCAAAACCTTAACCTTGACATCTGTTACTATGTTAATAAGAGTCTCTAGAAGAATCTGAGAACTTAAATATTCACTAAAATCAACTACTATCACATCAATGGGAAAATGAAGAAAAACTTGAATAGTGGATACACATTTCACAGGATCTACAAAAGGAAAAATGATCTTTTTTTTGAATTATGAGAAAGTGCCTAGGCAGCATTTTTTAAACAAAGCTTCAAAACTGTAACAAAGAGCTTTTTGGTAACCACAGCAGTATTAAAAAAAAAATTCATAAAATGTTCAGGGTGTACTTTTAATGCACTCATTTCCCAAATGATGTGGAGAAAGTTAACATTTTAAAGACAGAAGCGTCTGTCTATTAATTAACCATCTCAACAACTTAACATCTGCAAGCTTTCTGACAATTTACAAAGAACATTCACATGTATTTTCTCATTTCAGCTTACTGAGAAAAAAGTACAGCATTATGCCTAGCAAACAGACAAAATTGAAAGCAGGTTCACCAAATGTTCTACACATTCCTAAGTTCTTAAAACTGATATAAAACTTTACAAGCCACCACAGTAGCATATTTGCAGTGATAAATCAACTCACCTAGCACTAACCGAGTTTCAGAGGACCATGTGCTGTAAATGCGATGACACCGCTTCCATGTTTACGTAGTTATTGTTACGTGTTACTAAAGGACTTATCAGCAACGACCTATACCCACAGATGAAACTTCACTAATAGTTCAAGAATCGCAGTCTTTAGAGGCCAACTCAAATACATCTACCACGTGTATTTATAAAGCTGAGTACCTGAGAATTTATCTATTAGGATCACTGTCTAGAGTTTCGAGAAAAAAAGAAAAACACAAAAGTCTAAAAATTTTTCCGTAGAATATCATCTCCCTTTCCAAAATCTCAAGTACTCTATGTCCTATTTGTACTAATATTATAAGGATGATCACAAAACCTAAAGCCCCAAGTCATACCAACCACTTTTGCTTATAGCCATTGCACATCCTTTTTTTTAAGGTGTTTAACACCCCACTCACCAATACAAGACTAACTCCTCTTCAAAATAAAATAATTCTAACAGTGCTCTATACCTAAGCGCAGCATCCTTAAGTTAGCCACAACAACAAATCTACTTTGTATTGTAAGCAGGTAAAAGGCAGTCAAAGATTTTCATTTCAAATAACAATGTAATTTACTAAGGGAATTTTTAAATGGACTTACTCAAAATCTTTTGGAACTTTAAGGTGTTAATCCTGTTGCTCAGCTGAAGCTAAGTAGAGATGTAATAAGTAGCAAGACCCTCAAAATTCAGATTTGCTTTATCTTGCTGTAGCACCTCCTGCTGGATAGCATTTAGAGCTCTTCATGTAAGCAGAAGAAGAGTATTTCTGAGGCGGTTCCTTCCAGATGAGTGAATGGGAAAAAGGATGGACCCTTTAAAGCTAAAAGAAACAGGGCCCCATCCATCACTTATACCTCTTAAAAATCAAATCTGGCATAAGTAGGAGTCTTTTTAATCTATTGCTATTCCAGTTCCATAAAGACCTGCCTGAGTCCAAAGTGCAACACGCTTAAATAAAGCTTGCAAAATTATCTAAAAACTATGTTAAAAAACCTTTACAAGCACTCAAGCAAAAGACTATTATGGCCAGCCAAGCAATGCCAGTCATATTGCAAATACTATTATGTTAATAAAAGCAAAAGTCTGGCATAAAGAAAAGCACCTGGAATATTTTTAACATGTTAGCCAGAAGTTTGTGTTTTGAGAATTTTGTGCACTATTACTACGCTCTTCACTTATGGATAGTTGTACATCTACAGAAGTTTTAAGTAGAGAAATTTTTTTTATAAACATGAGTGTAACTGCACACAAAAATTCCTTCTTGCCATCAAAAGATAAGTCCTGAGATATTAAAATGCAGTCTTCAGACATTTTAAATGGCCCCTGATAAGCTAGTTTTAAGCCCATGATGTAGATTCCCCATACCAGTGGAGGCAGAAAAAGAGAATGGGAAGGAACTTACCAAAATCAAAATGAATACCAGTATTTTCAGTAAAAATGTAGTAACAGTTTCCTACAATGCTGTGAACCCAAGTAAATTGTGAAACTTAAGAAAAAGGGGAGGGGGCTGGTCTTCAAAAACCGAAAGAAAAGCTGACCTATTTATTTCTACTGCCCAAACACGAGGGAACACCAGATGTAAACAAACAACATAAACACTGAAAAGAACACATAGATGTCTTAGCCCCAATTTCGGTCCCCTTACCAGGCCCTCAAAGAAGCTATAGATGTTGATGAGGATCCTCTCTGAAAAAGAGATTCCTGCTCCCCGCCCTGAACAACCCCTTATAAAGTCTGCCTATGAAAAGGCTTCCTTCCTAGAGCGCACAACTGCTTTAAAAAAAAAAAACACAACTTTCATCAGCCCAAATTAATCTGATTCTAATATTCAGCTATCAATTATTAATATACAAATGTTCTTCCTTCTCTAACGTCCCCAGCTCCAGCAGCTACATTCCTGACACCTACTCTTAACGAAAAGGCACAGCTCGCTCCCCGGCTATGGGGCAAATCTTTGAAATCCAAACAGCCACAAAGTTCACTGTCAAGGCCAGTGCTGAGGCCCACACACGCCCGGACCTCAACTCACATCTGAAATTCTAGAAAGCCATCCTGGCAAGAGACAGCAGTAAAAAAAAAAACAAAAACACAATGTGGACGTGCCGAGTGAGATCCTCTACTTCCACACCTAAACAAAGAATATTTCAACATATGACCGGAATATGATGACACCGATTCACCAATGAAAACAAAACCTGCCTGCCATGAGCAGCCGTGCCCTCATCTCAACAACTCAACTACTTAGAAATCACTCCCGGTGCATCTGCACCCGACAACCGGCGTGTGGCCTTCTCCGGGGGTGCCAGCCACAGACAAAGTTGAAAGGAGACCTTCTTCCCCCGGTGCCCAATCTCGAGAGCAGCCCCTCCCCTGCCAGGGCCACCTTGTGCTACCCACCATCGCGAGCGTGGTCAGGGGAAAAAAAGAAATCCTAACAGCACCGCTCAGCAGAATAAAGAGACCAAAGAGAGGATGACGAGAAGTGTTGGGAACTGCGTGCACAGCGGGGCTGGACCAAACGGAAAGAGTCCCACTCCGCGCGCCCCTCCCCCCCGGCGGGGGCGCGGGCGGGGGAGGGGCGGCCGCGGCCCCTCTCGGAGCGGCCTGGCCCGCGCGGGGTCCCGGGGGCGCCCCGTGGCCGCGGGCGGCGGGGGCGAGTGCGGGAGGGCCGGCCCCGGGGTGAGGGGTGCAGGCAGACTCTCCGGAATAACAAGTTGCAGAAGAAGAAGAATAAGCGGAATTTCCCCACCGCTGCTCCGGCCACCCAAGACAAATGCACCAACACACACACACACACACACACACACACACACTCGGGCCCGGCAGCGTCAGCAGCCGCAGCTTTTTTTTTTTTTTTTTAAACCAGATCCCTCAGTCACCAAACAAGATGGTTTTCCAAAAAAAAAATAAATAAATAAATAATCAGAATAAAAACTTCCCCCCGACAGCATCCCGAAGGGATGGGGGGAGGTGAAAGAGACAAGGCGACCATCCCCGAGCCGAGGGGGAGCCGAAGGGGGCGGCCGAGGCTCCGCGCCCCCCGCCCCCGCCGGCGGCCCCCTCCCCGGCCCCCCGCCGGGACAATGTGACGCCCCCTCCCCGCCACCCCCGGCGCGCCGCCTCTGTCACCCGCTCCGGCCCTGCACTCAGCGCCCAGGCTCCCGAGGCTGCTCATAAACTTACTTCCAATTTATCCTGGGGAGGGGTGGAGGGCAGAGGGGAAGAAGGGGGGGGAGGCAAGGTTTTTCCATTGTCTTTTTTTTAGGGGGGGAGGAATAGGAAGGGCACGCAGGGGGGCGCCCCGAAGGGGAAGTTATTGCTCAAATCTCAAGTTGACTGAGGGGTCCTGGCGAGAACACCCCCCCATTTCCCTCCTCCCTCCCACACACCCCTCCCCTCCCCCCTCCCCCCCACAACAAACTCCAAGCAAGCAGCCCCTGTTCCTCCCAGAGACAAACACCAGAGACAAGACAGAGAGAGGGAGAGGGGAGAGGGGGAAGGGGGAGGGAGGGGAAATAGAGCTACTCCAGAAAAAAAAAGAGAGAGTGAGGAGAAGAGAGAATGGAAAAGCTGGGATACTGCACCCTCCTGCTGCTGGCTGGCTGTCCCCCCTGGCAGCTGGAGGCAGGAACTCTGAGCAGGAGAAGCAGGAGGAGGAGGAGGAGGGAACTCTTCTTCATGGGGAGGGAGGGAAGAAGCTGGAGCTGCTGCTGCTGCTTCTGCTGCTGCTCTGGGCCTCTCGCACTTTTTAGATATTAGTGTGTTAAGATGGTAGGTTGTTCCCTTCTCCCTCCTCCTCCTCCTCCTCTCCTCTCCTCTCCTCTCCCTCTCTCTCTCTCTCTCTCTCTCACTCACTCACTCACTCTCTCTCTCTGGGCTGTTTCTTTCCTCCTCTTCCCCAGGCAAGGGGGGGTGGGGAGGAGGGGGTGGGGGGAGGAACTGGATCCTCCTCCTCCTCCAGGAGAGACACACACAGGCCCCGGGCCGGAATGGGGGGGAGCACTCAGAGCAGCAGGAGAGAAACTGTGGGAGACAAACAAGCCCAACTCTTCATCCTCCTCCTCCTCTCAGCAGCAGCAGCGAGCACCACCAGCCCATTCACCACCCGGCCCCGGGCCGCAGCACCTCCGCCGCCTCAGCCCGGGGATCCCTCCGCCCAGGCCCAGACACACTCGCCCGCGCGGGAGCCCGCCGCGCGGCCCCGCCGGCCCGCCGCCGCCGCCGCCGTGCGCGCCCCCGCCGCTCCCGAGAGCCGGGCGAGAGGGACTGGGGCTGGGAAAGCGGGGATGAGGGCGGGGGTAGAGGAGGCGCCGGGGTAGAGGGGCACGGCGGGGAGGGAGGGGGCCACCGGGCGGAGTTGTACGGCGGCCGATCCGGGCCCCCGCGCCTCCGCCCGCGGCCTCCGGGACGCGCGGGCCCCCCCGGGGGCGACGGGGCGGCGGCGGGGGGGGCGGCGGGGGCCCGCGGCGGCGCTCGGGCGGGCGGACTACTTGACGTGTCGGTGCGGCGAATTTATTTCACTTTGCCTAAGGAACGGGGTGTGCTGCGGCCCCCATTGCCTAGGGAAAAAACCCGGATGTAAAGTGAGTGAAACTAAACTAGAGTGAAGTAGGGCAGCAGCAGCCAAACTCCAGTGCAGCGGCGGCGGCGGCGGCGGTGATGGGGCTGAGCACAGAGCGGCGGCGGCCAAACTCCGCTGCCACCGCAATGATGGGCCCGGGTAGCGCTGCAGCTCGGCTTCAGGGAGCTGCAGCCGAGGCGAGGCCGGAGCCCGCTGCGGCCCCCCCAACTCCGCGGCCCGAGCCCAACTCCCCCTCCCGCCGGCAGGAGCTGCAAAGGGGCTCCGGAGCGGCCCCAACTCCCTCCAGTGCAACAGCAGTTTGAAGGGGGGAAAAAAGCCGCGAGGGCAGGAGCGGAGAGGAGGAATGGGGAAGCACTGCAATGGGGGAGCGTGGTCCAGGCAACGGGAGAAAGATGCAACCTCAAGTCGAATGCAACATGCAATCCCCGGCCGCCGCTCGCCCGCTCCCTCCCCTCGCCACCCCGCCCCCTTTCCAAATAACTACCCTGGAACCACTTTATTAGCCGTACTTAGTCCCACACTCGCTTCGGGGGGGGGGCGGGGGACGGGGTCCTCCGCTCACCTTTATTTATTGCTGCTTTCTCCCCCCTCTCCATGTTTTTTATTCCTAAGTTCTTTTGTTCTAAGGGGGATGATGGCATTTACTTTTCTGCTTTGTGTAGCAGGGCAATCACTGGGAATCGGCCACGTATAATCCGGCGGTTTGTCATATTTTATTAGTGAAAGTATTTTATGCCTGTTCTACCTCTAAGGACTGTAACATGGAGAACTGCAGGGAGGGAAAAAACATCAGAGGAATTCTTGTTTTGAGAGATTTCCTGGCGGGGCGGGGGAGGGTCCCCCCGTTTTTTGGAGGGGGTTTATTTAGATTTTTAAAGCGATAGTTTTCAACTTAAAGCTTAATGTTTTTGTATGGATATACTAGTGGACTCTAAAATAACCCCCAACCACAATAAAGAAAAAAAAAAGTCCAAAAATCGTAGATTTAAAAAAAAAATCCCTACTGGACAGTGATATTATCTGTTCTGTGCAGCACGCTGGACTTAACATAGTGTTGGCCTTCGAATGTTAAATAACAATAAACCCCAACCTCAACTGAATACAAATGGGGGGTGGGGGTGGTTTTGTTTTTAAGGCTCAGCACTTTTGTAGCATCTGCCACTACGCATTTTCCAGGCATTGATTAGCCATGCAACTCCCATAGGCATGAAGTCCAGTTTGTGCAGATAAAGAGCAACAGTGGAGAGATGATTTGCCCAAAGTCAAAGTGAGTCATTGGCAACCAGAAATAGCCTTGGATTCCGTTACTAGTCACATCTTTTCCGTTAAATAGTATTTCCTCCAAGAAATAAACAGTATTTAAAAATAAGTAGACGTTCTTTACCTTGCTATGTATTTCCATCAGAGATGCTTTGAGATCCTTGAGTAGGAAGGTATTTTCATACTTCTGTGACCTGCAAAATTAAGTTTAGTTTCTCAGGAAAAAGCACTTTTAAAAAATTCTGATTTCTTCAAGCTAAAAGATAAAAGTATGGGCTTTCTTGTACATGCGTAGGCCATTTAGTACTGAGCGTTATGTTGAAAAAAATTCACAGCAGATAAAGTGTGTAAGAGTTTGAGAGCAAAAATGAAAATCTCTATAAATGATTCAAGAAGCCTGGATGAACTCATAATGTTGTGAAACTAAACCCATAACGCAGTCAAGATGAGTAACAGAAGGACAGGTGGGATAGTAAGACCCAGCTTTACCATCTAGAGATAACCCTAATGTACTTAAAAGGTGAGTGAAGAAGGCGGGGGCCTTTCACACAGGACCCACCAGGCACCGGAACCATCACCTAATGGTGTCATTTCCAATCAGCCCAGGCTGTCAACATTTTTCAGAGCAAGACTACTTTAGTGTTATTTCTGGAAAAAAAAGTTTAAAAATATTTCAGAATTTCGTAGAAAAAAATCAGAACTCAAATGGTGCCTGAGTGCGTAAATGCTGTAGAAGAGGGGTCTGCAAACTTTTTTCTGTAAAAGCCCGGCTAGTCGATATCTTAGACTTTCCGGACCACACAGTCTCTGTCACAACTTCTCAACTCTATGCAATTGTAGCACAAAAGCAGCCATAGAGAATATGTAAACAAGTGAGCCAGGCTGAGTTCTAATAAAGCTTTTATTTATGGACCTTGACATTTGAATTTCATGTACTTTTCATGTGTCACAAAATATTCTTTTAATTTTTTCAACCATTAAAAAAATGTTAAAACATTCTTAGCCCGTGGGCCTCACAAAACCAGGAGGGGGGCAGGACTGGGCCCACAGGCTGTTGTTTACCAACCCAGCTTTAGAAGACTAAAGTTGACGAGCTGGACTTGTACCAGAGCATGCTTGGTTAGTAAGATGTTTGTACAGCAATCAAAAATCCATGTCATGCAAAATCATGTTTTAGATATTTACTCAATTAAAATATTTTAACCAAATAATTGTCTAAACCTCCTATAACTATCAAACTCTATGGAAGATAATACTCTAGCTTGTGATTCATTGATAGACCACTTTTCCATTTACATAGTCTTCATCACTCTGAGATGGTGAAGAAGATTTGGTTCTGACACCTAAAAAGTGTCACCCCTTTTCAGCTAAGGCACCTTGGGCAAGTTACTTAACCTCTCAGAGCCTGTTTTCCCAGGCTGTAAAATGCGGCTATTAATACCTACTTTGTAGGGATGTCGAGAAGATTGAATGAAATAATTCGCGGAAAGTGGTTAGCCCAGTGCCTGGCACATGGGACTGTCTAATACATCTTTCCTTGTGCCCCCAAGTTCATTTTCTGAGTTCACATAACTCTGGAGAAGGTGAACACTTAGACTCCCAATATCTTGTCAGTGCAGATGGTGCGTATGAGGTCCCAGGAGTCGAGGGGTGATTTAGGTTGTGGGGTTGGTGTTGTGATATATTTTGGTGGGTCTCTCTCAAGCTCTAAGCGTGCCCATCATGGGGCACTCAGTACCACACGTTAGCTATGTGGCCTTAGACAAACACTTAGGTCTTCTGAACCCTGGTGTTTCTCATACATAAAATAACGATAATATCTTGTGGGATTTTTGAAAAGGCTAAATGGCATAAATGCTAGAGGAAAAAGAAGAGATAAAATTAGTGTAAGTTAGTGAAAATCCCAGAAAGAAGCTGAAAATTGAAAGTTTACCATCACAAGCTCCTTTGAGGTAAATCATTCAACTTTTAGACATGAATGACATAATAGCAGGTGCACAAGAACTTAGAATTTGCTCTCCTACTACCTAGTTCCGCCCCCCCCCCAAACCATTTACTGGCCATCAAAATCCTGTTGAGCAAAGGTAACACTCAAATTTTGAATGTTATTAAATATTGGAGTACAGTTTTTAATTCTTATAAAAGTACTCAAATCTGTCAGTGTTTTCCTATATATTTCTGCCTTCTGTTCCAGGCTTCCAGAGGTCAGCCAAAGTTCAAGATTAGAAAAATACCTACAATTTTCTTCTTGTATTTTTATGGTTTCTACTTTTTACACTTACCTTGTTACTATGTATAATTTTTTTTTTTTTTTGGTGTAAGATAGGAGATAGTAATCTAAATAACTTTTGTTTGATAGAAAATATTTAGGGATTCTATTGGATAAAGTAAAATGTCATTCAAAATGATAAAACAGCTAGCTCCCTATAAAGACTATCAGACTAATGCAAAGATACTGTAAACACAGGAAAAATAAAACAGAGGTGTTATATATTATGGTATTATATGGTGGTATTATGTTTTATAATAGAAAATAAAGAAGTTTCTTCTGAATTTTCTTATTTTACAGTTTTGTAGAGCATAGTAGACAGCACACCCATGGACGTTAAGGTATTTTTGTACTTGTGTTTGTATAAGATTGTCTCTGCTGTCTGGAATTTGACAGTATTTCAAGCAAAGTAATGAACCCCCTCCCCAAAAGGACTAATTGAACACCTTTCTTATCTAACTCCTCCTACCTGTCCTTCATCCAACCACTATTCTTTTTTCTACTCCAGGCTAAAAAGTAACTCCATTGTCTCTTAAAAGGTCAGCCTAAAGAAGATTTGAACTCTGTCTAAAACTTCAGGATCCTCCTTCTCCACTGAGGTAGGGAGGTAACTATGGGAGGCCATCAAGTCTTCTTTTCTCATTCTTACTGGGCTGGAATAAATGAAAACCTGGCTTGTACCAACAAAGTGCTTAGATAAGTGGAGGAGACATATCGATGTGATTTTTAAAGAATTATGACAGAAAATCCCTAGTGACTAGCAGAAGTTGAGTATACATTCCTTCTCTCTCACTGTCTCAATAGTTTCTGATCTTTTTAAAATCTTGGCTTTAACTGTCTTATGTGTGTGTTTATGGTAAGCCGAAATCGTAATTGGAGATGGGTCAGGGATAACTTGTAAATAGATAAATATTGGTGGATAAGCTGTCGACTCTCTGGAGACTACCTTCCATTTCATTACTTTGCCATAATCTCCAAGGTCAGTTTAATCCTAAGCAACTTCAGGTGTGTATGTTTAATAGCATTAACTGGACCAGGGCTCCTCAACCTTGGCGCTATTGACACTTTGGGCCAGATAATTTTTTGTTGTGGGGAGCATTTTAGGATGTTTAGCAGCATCCCTGGCCTCTACCCCCAGTAGATGCCAGTAGCACCTCCCCACAGTTGTGACAACCAAAGATATCTCCAGGCATTGCCAAATGTCCCGTGTGTGTGTGTATATGGGGTGAGGGGAGGAGGGTAAAATCACCTGGGGGGCAGTGGGGTGGGGGGCGGTTGAGATCCACTGAACTAGACCAAACACCATGGATAGATTTAGGTGTATATTTGCGTGTGTGCAACTCTGCCCTCCACAGAAGCAGATCCCAATTACTTTGCCAAAAGTAACTGATGTAGATCAGGGGACCTAGGCTAGACCTGTTGTTAAAAACTAAAATGGTTTTACACATGGATAAGGAGAACAGATTGGTGGTTACCAGAGGAGAAGGGGGTTGGAGGGTGGGAAAAAGGGATAAAGGGGCACATATATATGGTGACATAAAAATTAGACTATTGCGAGCCAGCCCTGATGGCCTAGTGGTTAAAGTTGGGCGCTCACTGCTTCCTTGGCCTGAGTTTGTTTCCCGGTCACAGAACCACACCACCCATCTGTCAGTTGCCATGCTGTGGTGGCGGCTCACATAGAAGAACTAGAAGGACTTACAACTAGGATATACAACCATGCACTGGGAGGCTTTGGGGAGGAAAAAAAATTAGACTATTGGTGGTGAGCACAATGCAGTCTATACAGAAACTGATAAATAATAATGTACACCTGAAATTACACAATGTTATAAACCATTATGACCTCAATAAAATAATTGGGGGAAAAAAAAACTAAATGGTTTTAGTTAGAACTGTAGAAATGTCTGCCTTAAAACTGCTGAGCTGCTAAAAGTATCACAGGGAGATCCTCCAAGACTGAGGATGTGAAAAGAATTTTATCATCTTGTTATTTCCACCTTCAGTTTATCTGTTATCAGCGTAAATAAATTGTGCTGTGGGCCCGGGCAATGACATTATCTAGCGAAAGGCATTCCCAGATTGGGAGTGTGAGAACTAGAGCTTGGGTCTGGGCTCTGCAAATGTCTAGCTAATCACTTTATCTCTCTGGGCCTATTTCCTTAGCCAAAATGGGAAAAACAGTAATACTTAGCCCACTGGATTATTGTGAATGTGCGAGTTGTTAATGAGAAGTTAGCGGGGCTTACTCTCGAGGAATTAGAAACGTTGGAATCGTACAATTCTGCATTGACCTTGGGAAAATGATGCGGTATTGGAAGCCACAGTTTCCTTGTGTGCAAAACGCAGAAATAATCACATGACTTCATAGAGTTGTTATGGAGGTTAAATGAGATAATGTATGTCACACACTGGGTAGATAGTATTGGTCTTCGGTAAATTACATCACATTATACAAATACATATCATTTTATTGTTATTTATTTTCTGTGAGCATTGAAACCTGGATATATGAAGAATTAGTACACCTATATGAGTGAAACCTTATTATAAATATGTTACATGCCAAATTCCAACCAAGTGAAAGAAAGCAGCAGTAAACTGTAGTGGGCAACCTTCTGTCTTCCAAGTTAAATCAGTTAGGGCACAGGTTGGCTGCAATAACCTAAGGTTCTCCTCCCCTTATTGAAATAATGTTCTAATAAGTTTTTTGCAATCTCTGTATCACATAAAACACATGGGGTCAGGCATAGCACGCTCAGCTAGCACAATGGATGTCCAGTCCTGGACATTTAAATCTGACTGGGCACTGTTGCAAAACTCACCTTCCCCAACAGTGTTGGCAAATTGCCTTGCAGTCCTAAAATGGGGTGCAGGGAGGTGTTTTCTAAGTTAAAATATAAATAAGGGGATCTGGGGGTATCTTTTATATAAACTTTTTAATGAAAGTGTAACATTCATACAGAGAAGTGCGCAAATCACACGTACAAATCGGTAAATTTTCACAAGGCGAGCACACCTGTGTAATCACTGGGTGTTTATAAAGGTTAGAGAATTCTGTAATAAACAAGTGTTTTATCATCAGAGGGGTAAAAAAGGTTATCGTGAAAGAAAACAGTGGAGATTTTCCAGACAAGATAGCGACTGCCTTTGCTGTGCAAATGTGGTTTTGAATTATCAAATGGAAATATTGCAAAATGATCCATTGGAATCAGATTGCCAAAGTCACATCACCATCTACCACTTGATATGATTCTAAACAATTAACTTTAAGTGCTTCAGTGTTCTCATCTGTGAAATGGGGATAATAATAGAATTGTTATTAGGCTTAAATGAAATAATACTTCTAAAGGTTTGGATGAGTTCTGGCACACAAGCTCTCCATAAATGTAAATTATCATCCATTTAGGATGATGCCCCAAGGGACGATACAAAGGAAGTTATGGAGATCTCAAGAATTCTTGTAGAAAAAAGGGAAATTTTGTGCAGAAGGGGTGCTGTCACTGAGCCCTGGGACCAGCAGGGAGGGTTGGTCTGTGGCAAAGGCTAGAGAATGAAGCCTGAGAGAAAGCAGGGTAACTGGAGGTGGTGGGCAGGGTGTTGAACCAATGAGCTGGAAAGATACTGCGGTTCTGAACAGAAAGCAACAGGGGTGTGCCTGGTATCTGAACAGGACATGACCTGATTTTTCAGAGACCAGAATAAGGTCTAGGAGTGATTGTTTGATGTGGGGCTAGAGAGAGGAACGAGAGAAGAAGCAGCCACAGGAATCATAATCCCAGGGGTCAGAGCCTTGAAAGGCCTGTGCCTGGAAGGAAGGGGACTCCTTCAGGGCTTTGTCCAGGGCTAAGAGACTGGAGTAACTTATAGCTTAGGAATCACCTCAGATGTCTATCTTCAGGCCTGGCATTCCTTCACACTGAAATAAGATGTCACTGTGCACTTGAATCGACTCGGATCCTGAATGAGAGAAAGAGATACCACTAAAGAAGAAAAGAATGGAGCAGGTTGGGTCTCAGAACCTAGGTATGGCAGCAAAATCTCTCCCTCTGAGCGATGGCAACAAGGAGTGACCCCAAATCCAGCCAGCAACCTGATTTGTCACAGATGGACCTTAGGCTGTCCTTATTTCTTCTTCATTATCTCAATCGTGTAAATGGCTTATCTTTGCTCTAAAGGTCCTTGAAAGGAGGCAATTTGGTTTCTTTTTCCATGATTGGTTGTAGGAGATGCATCACATATAAGATATAGCAGGACAATTCCAGTATTCTCACTGTCATGAAGCACCCGTCACTGATGGGTAAAGAGTATAAAATAACCGAGCCAGGGATGGCAAATCTGTGGCCTGTGGGTTTCCCAGAGCCTGAACTTGGCCTCAGAATCCTTCTCAACACAGTGCATCAAGCAGCCATTACCAACTGTTGGGAGCTTGCTCAAGATAGAAATCCATTTCGTCTTACCTGGACTCACCCTCGTCCCTTGCTATGATTAATGTACCTATCTTATCCACTTCTTCCAAAGCCCAATGCAAAGAGTGTGAGATAAGAAATTTGCCTGGCTTCAACCTTGCATATTTAAATTAAGCCCTGGATAGGTAACAATTGCCTCTCTATTTAGGGACCTGCTCTCATATTTCTGAGTTTATAACTGATTTATGACCTATAAATAGTCACATCAACTTCATTGCTGAATAATTTACATACCGAGGTCGTGCTCTCTGGATGAACCTGACACCCATTAGTGGTAAACTAATCAGCCGTGTGCATCCAAGCTAGGACACATGGAGAACCGCACCCCAAAGTGGAGGGAGTGGCAAAGCAGAAGGCCTAGATTTTATTCCCTCCTTTTAAGTCCAGCCCATTTACTTTCCTTTCAGCTTCATCTCTAAAATGGGATACTATTTTCCCACAGGTGGCACTGTTAAGAGAACTATTAACATAAATGTTTTTAAGGCTCTCAGAACTCAAAACGTTAAAGCATCATTTTTGTAAGATATAGCCCTGTTTGGTAAAAGCCATATTACCACCCCGGGGCTACATAGAACTTGATCATTTCTGGTTTACACTTCCTTACATAAATAAGCCAAATCTCTTCCGCACTATGATGTCGATGAGACGGGAGAGTGGTTGTTTACAGCTTTTGGGTCCAGTCCATGTTGTTCCCATCTGTAAAATGGACACGCCGTACCACTCATTGTCCTCTCTTTGCCTGCAGAGAACTGAGGAGACAGAGGTTGCAAAAGACTGAGTTTACTGAAAACTGGTGCTGTAAGTGAAAGAAAGAAGAATTAGTTAAATTTAACGTTTAATTTAAAATAACACTACTTCTACCACCCCAGCATCTTGGTTGGTGTATGAAACCAGAGGTGGTAGTGGATTAGGGACTTCGGGTAAAAATTCCATGGGGGGATAGGAGATAACACAGAGAAGTAGGGACCGGAAACAACGTCATGTTCTCCTAACATTGAGAGGGAGAATTAAAAAACAAGAAACGGTTTCCAGTAGCCACTTGGGGACTTTTGAGTCCCGGAAGGTGCAGGGGTTATGAGTCTCAGAGCCACAGACACTTTATTTTCGTCCAACTTCCTCAATTAGCATAAGCACAAACTCATTATTTTTCCAAGTACATTGTGTTGCTGCTGTTCATCTAATAGAAAAGAAAAACTCATTCCAATTCCAATCTGGAGGAATATTACATTTCCTTTGATAAACGTCCGCGGGTTGATGGGAACAGACCCATTCCAAGCTGAAACGCTGCAACCTAGGCTTTGCGACTAACTGTGCCTAAGGACAGCTCATTTCATCCCAGAATGTCCTCGCCTCAGCAGCCTGGGCAGAACCCGAAAGATCACAGAGCAAAACCAACAGAAAGCGAGACAACATTAACACAGCGATTTTGTGTTTATCTGTTACTGGAACCCAAGTCAATTTACAAAAACGTTGTTTTAAGGAAAAAATGTTTTGACCTGAGTAATTGAGAGTAACCAGGAAAAGCAAGCAAACAAACAAAATGTGAGAATAGGTAATACAAGTGAGCCCTACTTCCTATCTAATTTTAGATCTAATTTTTAAAATGAAAGTTTCTCATTTTTTTGATTTACCAAACTTCCAGTTTCAGAGAAACCTGATCCTCGTGACTGATCGGATTTTAATTGGAAGTAGTTGCCAAAGCTTTAAATCTAAATTTCTCCGCCTTCTCAGATGCATTTAGCTTTTTGACACATCAGAGTGTCTTAAATTTCTATGAACTGGGAATCCAGGCCCAGTACACTTGAAAAAGTCACTGGCTTAACAGGTTTCCGTTTTGTCATCTTTAATACAAAAAAATAGCCAGGATAGCCGGGGGATTTAAAGCAGGGATCCCAGGCCAGCCCGGTGGCCTAGTGGTTAAGTTTGCGCACTACGCTTCTGTGGCCCGGGGTTCATGGGTTTGGATCCTGGCCATGGACCTACATACTGCTCGTTAAGCCATGCTGTGGTGGCATCCCACATACAAGATAGAGGAAGATTGGCACAGATGTTAGCTCAGGGCCAATCTTCCTCACCAAAAAAAACAGGGATTCCTAAACAAACGCTGTGACACATCCAGCTATTTGGGGTACTTCTAGCTCAGGCTGGTTGCAAGTCGGAGATTCTGAGTTTTCAAACTCCTGTGTCATGAACTCTCTACAGGTAATATGAATTTTCTGGAATCTCTCTCTCTGGAAGAAGATGCAATGTGCTATCATGAGAAATACCTGTACCTTGAAATCACAGATAGATGAGGGTTGGGGATGGCTTTGCAATACTAATTCTGTGATTTTGTGAAAGTCACTTAATCTGAGATCTGTTTTCTCCTTTATAAAATGAGGGTAATGATATTTTCTTATAAAACGTGAAGATTCTTGGTTTATTCAGATACACACTAATTTCCTTTGTGAATTCCGAAGAACAACATATTGCACTTGGAAGATCTGAGAATTCATTTCAGCTCATACTGGCACTCAAGAGATGGTAACTGTATTAATCAGCTGAGCTGCAGTAACAAATAACCCCCACATTTCAGTGGATTAGGATAGCAAACATTTATTCTTGCAACTGTTACATGTCAACAGCTGCAAGTCAGATGGAGCAGCATCTATGTGGGACCTGCTTTATTCATAGCAGAGAGAGAGAGAGAGGTTGAGAGGATGGAGGGAAAAAAAGTAATAATTAAAAAATAGATAAAACGGGGAGCCCTAAAATTTTCCTAATGAGGTTTTCTTTCCGCATGAAGACTTACTGTTAATTATTAACAGTAAAAATAACATCTGCCACTTACTAAGCATTCTGGGCCAGATGTTCTGTACATACTTAAAATTTTATAGATAAGAAGACTGAGGTGCAGAGGGGTTAAGTAATGGCTCAAAGTCACATAAATAGTAAATGTCAAACTGGGATTCTTGCCCATGGCGACTGGGGTTCAGGGTCTGCTTTCTAATGGGAATTCCCATGAGCCACAAGGAAGGAGATATGGGGTCACACCAGGCTAAGAGATGAATCAGGCAAGGCTTTAAGAAGAATGAATTGGTTTGAGCAAGGGTCTCCAAAGAAGAGCAACTCACCTTTTCTTTGGCAAAAAGAGAAGTAAGTCTCTATCCTACATAGGAAGACACGTGGTATAATGGAAAATGTGGAGTTTGAAGTCAGAACAACCTGGGTGAGAATGTTAGCCAAGTTACTCCTTAGCTGAGTGGCCTTGGACAGGTTATTTATCCACTTTTTGCCTTATTTTTCTCATCTGTGAAACAGCGATAATAATACTTGCAGAATTGTTTTGGTGGTTAGAAATAATCCATGTAAAGTGTCTTGCGCATAGTAGACATACAATACATGGCAGGCAAAATATCATAGCCTTTTGTAAGCTTGGCAGCGTTTCCCAAAGTGTGTTGTTGGTAGGCATTAGGTCATAGAAAGAGAAAAGATGAAAAAAATTTTAAGTGAGAGGACAGTTGGACAGTCAGGTAAATCTGGGAGATGCTGTCAAGCAAAGTTACACTGTTTCTTTACTGCAGGACTTCTCAGAGCCTTGAAATTGCAGAGATGCATAGGAATCTCCAAGCAGAAGTATTTTTCCCAATTTATTTGATTATATAGCCCCATTTTTTACGGAGCATCTTCTATGACTGGTGTTCCTGCGAACACATGCTAGGAAGCACCAGTCTGGTGAGTTTTGGAAGAAAAAGCTGGATTCCTCGGGTCTAATCATCATGTTTCATGTACTATCTTGTGGTCGCTCCAGAGGCATCTCTCTTCTCCATTTATTTCTCCCAAAAACAGGACTTCTCCGTTTTACAAATGTCACAGGATGAAGCTCTAAAGAGTGACTTCCAGCATGCATTCAAATGAAAAGTCCAGCTCCCAATAGGACCAGGCGACATCCCCAAAGCAAACCAAGAAAAGCCCGTGGGGCCAGGGCATTACTGGGCCTCTCAGGGTGGCAGAACACGGCTGCTTCTTCCCTCCTGCCAGAGAAGCTTCAAAAGTGCAGGTTACTCCCCAGACCACCAGAAGGCACAGGCATGGGGACAAGAGACCCTGTCACTTACCCAGGGAGTAAGAGGCCAGCCCATCCCCAGTGGCCCTGCTTAGGCTCCTGTCCATGCACTCGGCAAAGGCCAGCCCAGCCCAAGGAAGGGGAAAGAATTAAACAGAGGATCCGCTTTTTATTTTCATGTAAAAAGCACTTGCCCTCGGGTTATAAATGTTATTGCATTTGTGTAGTACTTTACTGCTGCCCTCAGCTTGCAAACGTCACAGGATCCCAGTGGCAGGACTTTTATAACCTTGATCAATAGCTTATTTCTATCGCCTTCAGTCCCAGCTGCCAATCCGTTCTGTATCATGTGGGAGGCAGACTTCGCAGCTCTCCACCTGTACATGCTATGAATATAAACTGTGCGCGTAACATGTGTGTGTGTGTGTGTGTGTGCACTGAGTGGGGGACATGGGATTTTTAAACAAGGATGACAAAAATGGGCCCCTTGTTCTGGGAGACTACCACAAAACTGGGAGATTTCTTTCTAGTGAGTGCTTCTCTCTCTCTCTGAAACACATGCTTGGTATTCTCTGGTGGGTCAAGAGAAATGAGACATGATTCTCTCTTGTTTGTGTGTTTTTACTTTATGTATATTTGGGGGGGGGTGAAAGGTGGCATGGAAAGATGTAAGTTCCGAGGAAGACAGGGCCATGGCTGTTTGGTTCATCACCTCTGTATTCCCAGCACCTAGTGGAGCCTAGCACACAGTAGATGCTCAGGAAATACTGCTTGACTAAATGAATAAATTCCAGTTTGCAGTGGGAGAGGAGGAGCAGAGTTCTGGAACGTTCTTCTGGAGCTGCCTGAGCAAAGAGCAAAGGACGAAGGCTTTATGTTGCCAGCAGCACTGGGGCCCACAATCAGCCACTGCTGTCTGCTTTATTTAAGGCTCACTGCTAGGCACCTGGGAACCACCGAGAAATAAGATCACTAAGTGTAACCAGCTTCTGCTGTTCTATTTTTCCACCTGGCAGAGTCAGCCAGGCAACCGCTTAGAGGACAGACACCACACCTCACCTTCTTCCCCCCACCTCAGAAGCCAGTTTTAGGTCCAAGCCACTCTAGGAGAGGCCTTGAAGCAGGACCCCAAAGCACCTCAACATCCCCCAGCGCCGGGAAACGGACTCCAGCTCGCAGTAAGGCAGCCAGGCCTGCCCTTGTCTGAACCTGCGTCCTTGAGACTCAGCCAAACCTCTCCCGGCTTGGCGAGGGATGTTGAGGTGACATTCTTCTCCCTGCCACTGAGCATCTTTGAAACAATCCTCCTCCACCCTGGGAGAATACGCAAGAGCTCGCTGCAGACTTAGGGCCACAGAAGCTGAAAAGTCCCTCTCTCCCTGGAAGGGGAATTCATCACAAGTGAAAAAACACACCTCCCGTGAAAAATAAGAATCTGGGATGTCTCGAAGTTATTTCTGGCAAAGTTCTTTTGGTTGCCAGTGGTAGAAATCCACGTCTGGCGGAGTTAGTGAACGAGGGACCGTGTTGGAAGGATATCCGAGTGTCTCATGGGGCCTGGCCGGTGGGCTTCAGAAGGACTTGGTCCTGAGCCCTGGAAAAGGTGGCGGCAGGAGCAGAGACTGCCCACGTGTGCCTGCTGCCGGCTGCGCTGGAGTTCCCTCCTCCCTCCGGCCCAGCGGAGTTCACATCCTTGGGGGCCAAGTGGCGGGAGGGGAGCAGGAGGTTGGCACAGGCCCTTTTGGCTCCGGACCACACCGCCTGTAGTGCACCATGAATTAATATTTTTAATAAATCCTGTAATTATCTTGTGAACAGAACATTTTTGTGACACTATATTTTTTGGTGTTAAAAGCATTAATTTGTTCAATATAAACATTTGTAACCTTGTTTATTTCTTAACGCACCAGGAGCCTCACAAAATACAAGTGGGCTCTTAAGGCCCCAAATGGGAGGGGCGCTCTGCTCTGTGGAGCACCCTCCCCACCCCCAGTGGCCAGCTCTCAGGCCGGGTTCCTAATGTCTAGGAGACACTCCGTCCGGCTCAGCTTGGGCCAGAGGTTCACCCCAGCGCGGTCGCCTGTGATACTGCAAGCCCCCTTTCGTCGGTGGAAGAAAAAGGGTCGCTACAAACATTCCACAATGTATCTACCACACCATCCTCTTGGTGGGCTCCCCCTGCACAGATGCTGCACGGCTCCCGCTGGGCGAGCAGAGAACCCCATGGACTGCGGACTGCAGGAGGGAGCTCACCTCGCAGCTCAGCTTTCCTGAGCGTGTATGACCCTGCTTTCCTCCAAGCTTGTCTTTCTAGTACATCTCTATTTTCCTTGATGGTGATATTTTTTCTTTATTCGTTATTGTCTGTTTTATCATATCTTTTCTTTTGAATTGCCTCAAATCTTTGTGGCATGACAAAAGACAAAAAAAATAAATGTCAGGGTTTGTATTTAATGTCATCAAATCAACACACATCTTGTAGGCTCTTCAGGATCCTAGCTCTCCCTTCTTCCCTCCCTTCCTTCCTTCCTTCCTTCCTTCCCTTTCTTTCTTTCTTTTGTTTTTAAGAGTAACAATTTTCTGTAGAAGCAATACAAATATCTTTTCAAAAAACCTTTTTTTAACAGTGAAGTATGAGCAATAAAATAAAAATCAATCAAATTCCCACCACACACCCTCGCCCCTTCCCCCCTAAGAGATAACTGCTGTTAACATTTTGGTGTGCAACTTTCCAGGTATTTTCAATAAATTAGCCCCACTCTTAAAACAACCCTACTATAACATTGATTTGTATCCTAATTTTAAACTTAGCAATATATCGCGTGTTTCTTTTCACATCATTGCATATTATTCTGGAAACATTTTATTTCCTAAACTGGAATCTTTGTTTTTGTCATGTATAAAATAGTCAACCAATGCAGAGAAATAAAAGTTCCCTCATAATCCCACATCCTAAAGATAATCACTATTATTAAAAAAGAAAGCCTTCAAGTTTTTATGTATATATAAACATACATTTACATAAACAGAATCATAGCACATAGTGTTTTGTAACCTGCTTTTTCCTACTTACACCTAGATCGTGTCTTTCTATGTCAATACATATAACACATCATCCTTCTTAATGGCTACATAGAATTCCATTCCACTGAGTGAATGTTTGTAATTCATTTAAGCAATCACCTATTGTTGGAAACATCTGAATTATTTCCAGTTTCTTTACTATTATAAGAAATACTGCACTAAACATCACTGTATACACATCTTTGTCACATGTCTGATTATTCCCTTAGAAAAGATTCCTAAAAGGAAAATTGCTGAGAAAAATAGGATACATCTTTAAAAATTTGATTCATATTAATAAATGTCTCTAGGATATTGTATCAATTTATGTTCCACCAACATTTATGAGATAAGATGATTTCTCCACACATCTCCAGCATTGGCCATTATCACTCTTTTTTATCTTTGCCGGTATGATGGCTGAAAAATATTTCATTGTGGTTGCAATCCATAAGTCTTTGATTATTGGTGAGGTTGAGCATGTTTTTATATCTTTATTTGTCAGGTGAATTTAATTGATGAATTATCTGTCTATGTTCTTTGCCCATTTTGTTCTATTAAAGTATTCTTTTTTTCTTATTGGTTAGTAAAAGTCCTTTATATATTAAGGCTATTAACCTTGACATCTATGTTGAAATTATTTTTTCTCAATTCATTGTATCTTTTGCCATAGAAAGTTTTTTCTTTGTATATATTTGTATCAGTTCTAAGTAACAGAAAGTCAAGTAACAGGGACTTAAACCATAAAATATTAACTATTTAATTAACCTGAAATCCAGAGGTTGGTGATCCCAGAATTGGTTTGGTTATTCAGAGATGCCACTAGTCTCTTTACGTCTTTCAGATTTGCCATCTATAATATGTTGACAGTGTCTCCCCTTGTCAGATGAGATGGCTACTACACCTCTAAATATTACATCCTCATACTCCAATTAGGAAGGAAGAAGATGAAGACAAAAACCTTTTCTTCATCCCACAGATCTGTTATGTCACTGACAAGGAAAATCTTTCCCAATAATCTCCAGCAGATTTTTGTTTGCATCTCATTGGTAACAGTAGTGTCTGCCAAAATAGTCAAATCTGTCAATCATTTCCTCCACGACTTGTGGCTTAGTATCGTATTACCAAAGCCCCTTCCCACCCCCAAAATTCTTTAAAATGTACCCCAGTATTATCTTCTTGAACTTTCAAGTCTTTTGTTTGTTTTGTTAAATTCCAAATCTTTAAGTTATCTGAAATTTATTTTTGAATGTGGTTTGAGATTACTTTTTTCCCTAAGGACATTCAATGATACCAATAACTTTTATTAAATAATCAATACTTTCTCCCACCACTTTGAAATATCATCTTTATTGTATACCAAATTCCCCTACATTCATGGGCCTATCTCCATTATCTGTCTTTTCCTGCATCCTACCACAATGTTTTAATCACTATAGTTTTATAGGTCAATTTTATGTCAGGTAGAACAAATTATCCTTTTCTCATTATTTTCTTGGCTATTCTCCATTTGTTTATTCTTCTAGATAAACTTTAGAATTAGTTTAACTTGTCCTCTCCCCCCTCCAACAAATGTTCTCTCTTGGCATTTTGATTGAAATTACATTAAAATTATAGATTAATTTTAGAAGACTTCACATCTTTACCAATATTTAGTCTTTCCTTCCAGGATCATGGAAGGATTTTTCCATTTTTCAAGTCTTCTTTTATGTCCTTTAGCAAGGTTTTATAGTTTCTTCATAAATATCTATTTTTGTTGTTTATTTTTAAGTATTTTATTTTTTATGCCAATTGTGAGTGGACTCTGTTATGCCAATAGGAAAACTAAGGAAGGACCATTCTTGCATTCCTTAAATATACCTTATTTGGTTATGATTATTTAAAAATATTGTTTGGTTCAATTTGCTAATAGTTTATTTAGCATTTATTCCCAGGAAAGTTTGGGCTATAATATTTTTATCCTTTGAAGGATTTTTATAATAAGGTTTGCACAGTTTCTAAATGAATTAGGGAATTTGCAATCTTTACCCTACTCTAGAACTGTGTTATCCAATACAGCGGCCAGTGGCCATGTGCAGCAAGTGAGCAACTGAAATGTGGTTACTGCAACTGAGTACTCAAATTTCTAAACTGCAACTGAGAACCTAAATTTCTAATTTACATTAATTTCAGTTAACTTACATTTAAATTTAAAAACTGATCCTCGATTTGGTTACTGAAAAACTTTTAAGTATGTTTGGAAAAACATGGGTATATGAATCTGCTTTTCAACTGTAAATTCCATGAGATATGAATCCTCAGAAATCAGTATTTCTGATGAAAAGTTAGTGTTTGAATTGAGATGTGCTGTAAGTGTAAAATACAAACTGAAGTTTGAAGGCTTAGTGTGAAAAAATAATGTAAAATAGCCCATTAATAATTTTTGTATTGATTACATGTTGAAATGATAATATTTTTGATATATTGGGTTAAATAAAATATATTATTAAAATTAATTTCACCTGTTTCTTTTTACTTCTTTTATGTGGTTACTAGAACATTTTTAATTACATATGAGGCTCACATATTTCTATCGGACACCACTACTCTAGATTTTTAAACAATAACAATTATCTGATCCTTGATATTCGCTAGAACGACATTTGTTTTTTATAACCACATACCATCCCATCAAATGGCTAAACTAAATATGTTTAACCAATCTGTTGTTGTTGAATATTTGTTATTTCTTCCTTTCTGTCTTTCTTTTTCCTTCCTTTCTTTCAAAACTTATGAACAATTTTGTGTTTAACAAGTTTGTGGGGGTACCTTTGTGTAGTGGAATGACGTGATCAGATTTGCTTTTTGAAAATCACTTTGGTTATATTGTAAAGAATGGGTTGGCCAAGACCAAGCATGGATTCGGTTAGGAAGCCATTGCAAAAGTTCTGGGGAAATGGGGCCAGTGGAGATTGAAAGAAGTGGACACTTCCCAGAGATATTTAGGACATAGAGCCAATAGGACTTGGAATGGATTGGATACCAGAATCATGGCAAGGAAACCATCAAGCATGACTCCTAAGGTTCTTGTTGGGCAACCAGAGGTTGGTAGATAGTCATTGAGTTGGGGAATCCTAAAGAAGAACTAGTTTGGGAGAATAAGCTCTTGAGTTCAGTGTTGGAACAGTGAGTTTAACATGGCCTTGAGGCACCCAAGTAGAGATGTGGAGTAGACAGGTCTAGAGCAAGAGGAGAGGAGAGGATGGAGATAAAATTTGAAAGTCAGTGGTGTATAGACAATATTTGAAGCTTGAATGGGCCTAAATGGGAGAGAATGTAGATTGAGAGATCTGTGTGTTTGAGGGAGAGGTGACCAAGACCAAGCCTTGAGGAACATCAACATTTAAAGCCAGGTGAAGAAGAAGGAGTCAGGAACGGAGACTGAGAGAGAGTGGCCAGAGGTGTAGAATCAAAGTCAGGATAGTGTGGTGTGGGTTGTCAAGGAAGCCACGGGAAGGAAGTACGTTGGGGAGAGAGCATCAACAATTGCTGAGAGGTTATGTGAGATGAGGAACTAAAAAAAATGCCTATTGCTCAATCTCACTAATAGTCAGGGGGCGACAAACAATAAGACATCACTGTTTACCCACCAGATGGTAAAGATTTTCAAGATTAATAATATCCAGTGTGGGCAAAGATGGGGGGAAGGGTTACCCACACATCCTATTGGTAGAAATGTAATGGTACCAACTTTTTGGGTTGTCTTGGCAAACAAAATATAAACTACATACACTCTTTAACCCAGCAATTTGTCTTCTAGGTATCTATCCTAGGGAAATACTCACTCACGTGCAAGAGGTTGTGATTACAATACCGTTCACGCAGCATTGTTTGTAAAACTGAAAAACTGCTAATAACATAAATGTCTTTTGGTAGAAAGAAAACAATGGCACATACTATTAAATGCTGGGCAGCGGTTTAAAAGAATAATGTAAATGTATATACACTTAAATGAAAAGCTCCCTACGACACAATGAAGTGAAAAAGTAAGTCGCAGGAGAATATATATAGTAAAACCCCATTGATACACATTTTAAAACTTGTATGCTTGCATGTTTAGATTTACATAGGTATAAATGCATAGAAAAAATGTCTGGAAGGATCTCTAGCAAACTGTTAATGATTAACCAAGAAAGTGGTTTAGGGTTAGTAAGAATGGATCAAGAAAGACTCGATTTTACTCTGTATACTTCAGAACAGTTTACATTTGTGTGTGTGTGTGTGTGTGTGTGTGTGTGTGTGTGTGTGTGTGAGGAAGACCAGCCCTGAGCTAACATCCGTTGCCAATCCTCCTCTTTTTTGCGGAGGAAGACTGGCCCTGGGCTAACAGCCGTGCCCATCTTCCTCTACTTGATATGGGACGCCGCCACAACATGGCTTGACAAGCCGTGCATTGGGTCCGCGCCCTGGATCCAACCCTGCGAAACCCGGGCTGCCGAAGCGGAGCATGAACTTAACCGCCACACCACTGGGCGGGCCCCTAGTTTGCATTTTTAAGACAAACTTTTATTAAGAATTGTTTAAGCTTTTGTGTTTTAATGCCCATGGGATTCAGGAATGTGGGGATTATTGGTGAGTTTAGCTAGATTGTCTCAGGGGTGAGTGTTGGGGGTAAAAAACATATTGGAGAGGTTTTCCTAATACACTATTATTCTACTGTTACCCCCATCACGTCTGTGACAGCCGCGCCTGAGCCAGGCTCTGGGGGCGTGGTGGAAAGAATACGAGCCCGGTGTTAGAAGACGCGGATGGAGATCCCAGTACCACCGTGTACTACCTGAGCCTTTTCCTATCTGTCTGTTTAACTGGAGCATTCACTGGGTTCTGTAAGGATTAAATGAGATGATATTATATCACAAACACCATTCAGGTGGTTGATCATATTATCACAACACTAAATCGTGGGGCCCAAACTCACTTATTGTCCTGCATCTTGAAATGATCCCTTCAAGTGCTCATCCCAAGCAGCCGAGGCTTGCCCAGGACCTCATTTCATGACTGGGAGGCTTTGTCTCACCAGCCTGTCCCAGTGGCACCTTGGGGAGCTGTGTTGAGAAGGATGCTCAAGGCCAGTGGGTAAGTGCCTCACAATCCACCTCACAATCCACCAGCAATGTCTGAAGTGGATGAAGGAGCGGGGAGTGGGCACATGCATGCCTGCTCTTTACACAAGGCAGTGGAAGAGGCAAAGGCTGTCCCTCCACCACCTTTTCCAGGAATTTGACCCCTTTATTCTCTCTCTTTCCACCTTTCAGCCATTCTTTTACTATCAGCTGGTTCTATCTAATCTTTTCTGAAGTGTTAACCTCCCTATTATGTCTCCCAGGAATATTTGTTTACGAAGGGCTTCTTTTTTTCAAATTCTTCAAGAAGGCTTTTTTTGTTTGTTTTATTGAGGTCACACTGGTTTATAATATTGTGTAAATTTTAGGTCTGCATGATTATATGTCAGTTTCTGTACAGACTGCATTGTGTTCACCACCAAAAGTCGAGTTTCCATGCTTCACCATACATATGTGCCACTTTGCCCCTTTCTCCCTCTCCCCACCCCTTCCCTTCTGGAAACCACCAATCTGTTTTCCGTATCTGTGTGTTTGTTCGTTTATCTTATGAAGGACTTCTTGACAACAGAAAAGCCCTCAAAATTCCTCAGAATGAATCTTCATGAATTAGCACAGTGAAGAGTAGTCACTGAAATAATTTTGGGCCCAGAGTTTTATCCCTAACTTTTAAATCACACCTCAGAGGTAGCTTCCGTTTCTGCTCCTTCTAAAGTCAAAAGGACCCTCGAGCAGTTGGATGACTCCTACGACAGCATCCTCCCAGCCCGGGCTAGCCCCACCGCCTGCCTGCCCGGGTCACAGGGCCAGCCTGCCCTGAACGTGGGAAAGCTCAGAAGGGTGTCACCCCGAGAGAGGACCCTTAAGGGACCCCGGCTTCTCTCTTCCTTCCTCACAAACTCCCATCTCTAACCTACAGGCGCCTAACAAACAAGACGGCGGCGTGTGGGACATAAAAGGGCTTGTGTTCGTGTTTAATAATGATGACAGTGACAGCGGTTTTTACGGGGGCCGCCTGGGACGCAGGACCCAGCGCCTGTGTGGGGACTCAAGCAGTTTCTTTCACTTCTCCCACACACGTAAAACAGTTCCCTTCAAACCCTCCCCTCAACGATTTCTTAATCTTAAAACTGACTTTCCTAGAAGGGTGTCTTTTCATTTTGTCTATACTGTTAGATTTCAAAAATAATGATTATGCATTATTAGAAAAATAGAGATTTTTCCATTTTGGAGGGGAAAAGGAACTGACTTGCTAACAGCTTTCTCTGCCTCCATCCTTTACAGCTGAGTTATTTCCTATCTGCTGGCCTTTCCTGGGTCACAGCTACGTGTGGTTTAAGAGTATTTGTCCTCTGTCCGTAGTGTTTGGTATGATAAACCCACTGGTATAAAATACAAACAACTTTACCCACGTTGTTTGACAGACTTTGGAGTTAGGAGCCATGAATACCGTGAATGGCAAGAGCCCAGAAAACGGGCCCAAAAGGCTGGATGAGAATGGCATTTTTCGTTTGTTTGGAAATGAAACTATCTCATTCCATTTGCCCTAAGTTGCCTGTTCCTTCATTTATTATTGTTTTTTATCATCTCTATTAGTTTTCTATTGCTGCATGACAAATGACCACAAACTTAGTGGTTTCAACAACACCCATTTATGGTCTCGAAGTTTCCATGGGCCGGGAGTCTTGGGCATGTCTTAGCTGGGTCCTCTACTCGGGGTCTCACAAGGCTGCAGTGCAGATGGCGGCCAGGGCTGGGGTCTTAGTGTCCTCCTCCAAGCTTGCGTGGTTGTTGGCAGAATTCACTTCCTTGGAGCTTGCTTCTTCAAGACCGGAAAGATCTCTGTTCTCAGCAAAGGTCTAAGCCTTCTTTTAAAGGGCTCACCTGCTTAGGTCAGGCCCACCCAGATAATCTTCCATTTGATTAACTCAAGGTCAACTGAATTACATCTCCAAAAATCCCCTCACTTTTGCCATATAATGTAACCTATCAAAGGAGTGACACCCATCATATTGACATGTCCCACCCACACTCAAGGGAGGGAGATTATATAAAGGTCATTGGAGGTCATTTTAGAATTCTGCCTATCATGTCACATTTTTATACTGAGCCATCATAGACAAAGGAGAAAACACAGGTAAGCAAAAAGAGAAATAAATTGAATAATTAGAAATGCTACTACCTAGAGATAACCTCTCTTAGCATGTTGATTTAACCCTCTTCATTTCTCCCATATGAATATGTATTTTTAAAATGGGATTGTGGCATACATACTATTCTGCTACTGACTTTTTTTTCACACTAACAATGTTTTGAAAATATCTTTCTATATCCACACATAAATATCTATTGCATTCACTTCAAGGGCTGTAGCACACCCCATTTTATGAAGCAATTTATTCAAGTGACCCACTATTTAGGGGGAGGGAGTATTGAAATAAACTTTTTATTTTTGAACAGTTTTAGATTTACAGAAAAATTGTGAATATAATAGGACAGAGAATTCCCATATACCTCACACCCTGTTTCCCCTATTATTAACATCTTACATTAGTATGGTACATTTGTTACAACTAATGAACGTATTATACATGATTATTAACAAGAGCCCGTACTTTACTCTAATTCCTTGATTTTTACCTAATGTTCTTTTTCTGTTCCAGGATTCTATCCAGGATACCACATTTAGTTTGTCATGTTTACTAGGCTCCTCATGGCTGAGAAAGTTTCTTAACTTTCCTTGTTTTTGATGACCTTGACAGTTTTCTTTTTTTGGTGAGGGAGACTGGCCCTGGGCTAACATCCGTGCCCATCTTCCTCTACTTTGTATGTGGGACGCCGCCACAGCATGGCTGATGACTGGTGTGTAGATCCTCAGGACGTGAACCCACAAACCCTGGGCCGCTGAAGTGGAATGCGTGAACTTAACCACTACACCACCGGGCCGGCCCCAACCTTGACAGTGCTGAGGAGTACTGGTCAGGTCTTTCGTAGACTGCCTCTCAACTGGGATTTGTCCGATGTTCTCATGATTAGACTGGGGTTATATGTTTTGGGGAAGAAGATCACAGAAGTAAACTGCCATTTTCATCACATCATATCAAGAGCCCACGCTATCGACATGACTTATCACTGTCGATGTTGATTGACCTTGCTCACCCCGCTGGGTGGTGTTTGTCAGGTTTCTCCACCGTAAAGTTTCTCCCTTTCTTTTCCCTTTTCCGTACTGTACTCTTCGGAAGAAAGTCACCATGTGAAGCCCACACTCCTGGAGTGGGAAGTAAAGCTCCCCCTCCCCTCGAGGGCAGAGTATCTACATAAATTATTTGAAATTCTACGTGGGAGATTTGTCTCTTCTCCTCCACTAATTTATTCAGTCAGATATCAATAGGATTTGTGGATATTTATTTTATGCGTTGGCTTATAATCCAATGCTAGTTTATTTTGGTTTCCCAAATTATTCCACTTTCAGCCACTGGGAGCTCTTCCACGTGGCTCCTGCGTCTCTCTGACGTACTCCTATCGTTGTGGGTTTAGTCCTTGTTTGTTTCTTTGAGTATGTCCTTACTTTCTGGCACTGCAAGACGCTACAGGCTTATCTTGTATATTTCCCGCCCAGGTCCTAGAGGCAGCAGTCAACTAATTTTTGACACTTGGATCATTTCCAGGTGTTTTTTTTTGTTTTTTTTTTTTAGTATTTCTAAACAAGACTGCAATGAACATCCTTAAAAATATATAAATGGGTACATTTACCTGATGATTTCATTTGAGTTATAAAAGGGCAGAAGCTGGAACTTAGACAAGGCCAGTGGAAGGATTTAGACCAAATCTCCCTCTGATCCAGCCCCTTTGGAAAATAGTTGGGCAGTTTCTATAAAGTTAAATTACACTTTCCATATGATTAGCAATTCCAGTCCTAGATATTTGCCCAGGAGAAATAAAAATGTGTCCACCGAAACACTAGTCCCGAATATTCATAGCAGCTTTATTTGTAAAAGCCGAAAACAGGAACATTCCAACAGGTGAGTATATAAACAAGTTGTGCTATAAGCAGACAATGGAATACTACTCAGCAACAAAAAGAAAGGAGCTACTGCTGTGTGTAACAACATAGAAACATCTCAAAACACGCTGAGTGGAAGAAGCCGGACACGGAAGAGTACATTCAAGATGATTCCATTTATACGAAATTCTAGAACAGGCAAAACTAAGCTCTAAGGACAAAAAACAAACCAGTGCCTGGGGGTGGGGGAGAGGTGGGTGGAGGAGACTGCAAAGGGGCTCAAGGGAGCTTTTTGGGCAGTGGGAATGTTCTATATCTTGAATGTAGTAGTGGCTACATGGGTTTACACAGTTGTCAAAACTCTTTTGTGCGTGTATAACGGGCGCAAGTTATTGTATGTAAATTATACCTCAATAAAGTTGACTAAAGGAAAACAACAACAAAACGGAGTCCAGTTTGCAAAAAAAGAGCCAGAGGAGAGGGGAGTAGGCAGGGAGGAATGAGCTCGCCCTAGGCAGGTGTTCTCAGGGAGGGAGGGAGGTCCTCTCCTGCCTCTCTCACCCACCCTCCGCCACCCAAAGATTCTCATTCTTAGTCTGCCATGTGCCCCTCCCCGCTCCCCAACTCACTGCTGGAGGAGAGAAGGGATCCCTCCTGCTGAATCCACCCAGCTGCAGGGCCTGGGCTTGGAGAGAATACAGGTTGCAGACACAGGGTGGACCCTCTGTACCCACAGTCTGAAGGCTGGAGGTGCCTTGTGACATGTCTGCTTGTTGGGGTGCAGGGAAAAGGCTGGAACACGCTGGGACTCACACAACTTCGCTGCAGCACCCTCCCTGATAGAACCTGGCAAAAGTGGGGTGCCTCACTGCCTGTGCAAATGGGCAGAACTTTATGGAAAGGCCACTTAGGGTGGGCTTCTGGCCCGAAACTGCCTCGCCAAGGAGTGAGCCCCAAATCCTGGCGCAACCAGCAGCAACAGGACTCAACAGCACCGGGGGTTAGGGAGGGCAACGGTGCGGTGACACTGCAGGAGCAGCTCCCTGGAGCCTCTTGGGGAGACCAGGCCTTGTGGACTCTGGTCTCAAGGGACATGACTGAGTGTCCCCATTCACTTGCTAGCAGCAGTGGTGAGCGATGACCAGGACCAACCGACGGAAACTTCAAGGGAACCTTAGCAGTGTGGGGGAGGGGGACATTTGTAAAAGACTGGATCCGCTGCATTCGAGCAGAGTCTTGAGGTTTGAGGCATTTATGTAACGTAAGCTCATTTGTTCCTTCAGAAACCTTTGCTGAGGACCTTCAATGAGTCAGATGGTGTTTTAGTCACCGGGGGTAAAGCAGGGGCAAGACAGTCCCTGCTACCATGGGACTTCCTTCTATGACAGTCACGTCCTGTCATTTCACCTGGAAGGAAGACAAAGAAGGATGCGGGGGGAGCTCCTTCAGTTGGGGGAGGTCAGGGCCTCTCTAAGGAGGTGACACTTGAGCATTGTCCTTGTACCCACGGGCTGGAGAAGCCTGGAACATGCTGGTTAAGGGACAGATTCCTAGCAGGGCAATTTTGGGGTCAAAGAGCATAAACATTTTAAGGCTTTTGATAAATACTGTTAAATTATTCTCCCGAAAGTTTCCTAGGTTGCCTTTTTAAAGAAGGGGGAAATGCTATGTGTTTTAGGAGAGCTTCAGAGAGTTGAGAGTGTGTGTGTGTGTGTGTGTGTGTGTGGTGGGCAATGACTCCTTTGCCAAATGCCACCTCAGATGGGATGGTTCAAGTCTATTTCCCACTCATGTCAGACCTAAAATTTTAGGAGCTAAACATCGTAGTAGTTGAAACACCAGTCAGAAAGACCTGCATGTATGTCCCAGCTCTACCATTCATCATTGGCTCCGGTGCGACTTTGGACAACTTTGCCTAATGCTGCGTAAGCCTCGGTTTTCTCATCCGTAAAATGGGCCTTCTAAGAATGCTTAGCTCAAAGTGTTATGTGAAGGTTAGACAAGACAACAGAAGTGAGGTGCTTCACAGAGTGCTCAGCACATAGTAAGTGGTTGTGATTTTTGTTCTGCAAGATCAGTACTTGGGGCTCAGGAGCAGGCCCCAACACAGGGGCAGCGAGCTCCCACGTGGACACAGAGATGGCGTACACCTGCTCTGTGCCTGCTTCCCGACTTCACACCAGTCAGTGCAGTTCAATTGTCCACTAAGATTTCCTCTCTGGCCGAGGTTCCTTCCCCAGGTATGAGTTAACCCAACTTGAAAAGACCCCAAATGATGTGTATGTCTGTGTGTGTGTGTGTGTGTGTATGTAATTTTCTTCTCATAGAAAGGAAAAAGGATGTTCCCACACTCCCCTAAGCAAAACCAGCTGAGCAGAGTCAGCTCAAACTTCTCAAAAAGATTCACCTCTGCACTTACACCAGATATGGAATGTTTCAACCCCAAAGTATCCTTGGTGGGGGATGTGTCTGAAAACCCACAAGTGATTCGGCGCCGTGTCAGAGTGAAATCGTCATGAGCCCGCACACTCTTCAGCCGCGGACGTGGCAAGTTTTGCTTGCTTGTGTCTTATTGAAAAACCGAAATGCAAATACAGCCATTACTTCACCTGGAACTCAGACATGAAATGTTCCGCCCCTGCTCTCTTCACACACTTTCAATTGTTCACATCAACTTCTCACATTCGCACTCGTCTCTAAACGTCCCGAGGTCCCCGGACTCAGCGATCACACCTCAGCAGTTCTTGAACCTCAACAGCGAAAGATGTGCTGCTCGCTCCTCCTCCGCCCTCTCCTCCCCACCTCCGGGAGAGGTGTCTACGGCGAGGAACCGCTAATCTGGAAAGCCCTTCTGCGTTGTCATGAGCAACAGTTCCCAAATACTGATCTGCAAACCAGGTTTTCACCCATCCCTAGTGAGATAAGATAAATAAGAACAATACAGAGAGGTTTTTGTAAAGCTAAACGTAATCTATTTTTAACTTTTTTTTTTTTGCTGAAGAAGATTCGCCCTGAGCAATATCTGTTTCCAATCTTCCTCTTTTTTTTTTTTTTTCTGCTTGAAGATCATCCCTGAGCTAACATCTGTGCCAATCTTCCTCTATTTTGTATGTGGGTCACCCCCACTACATGCCTAACAAGTGGTGTAGGTCCACACCCGGGATCTAAACTGCAAACCCGGGCCGCAGAAGCAGAGTGCACTGAACTTAACCACTATGCTACCGGGCTGGCCCCCATTTTTAACTCTTAATGACATGCTCTTGTTTTTTTCCAAATATTCTTTTGTGAAAATAGACGGAGGTGAGTTGTGTTGGTTTTTTTTTTTATACCGTTCTCACTTGGCAAAATAAAAAGTTGGCAAAATAAAAAGTTGGCAAACTTATGCTCATCAAAATGTGTTTTGAGATTTTCCTGGTCTACAAACTCCAAAAGTCTAGGAATTACCTGGAAAAGGAGCCAAGTGCAGAAACTGAAGGAAATGCAGATGAATTGGATACCTGCTCTGCGCTGTGCTCATACAAGTCTTTTCAGCTCGTCCTTACAGCTCTGGAGAGGGAGACAGTATTTCCACCTGATGGATCAGGAAGGTGAGGCTTCTAGAGGTCGAGTGACTTGCCCAAGGTCACTAGGAATGGGGAGGAGAAAGCCGGGGATTTGAACCCAGGCTGCCGGAAGCTAGATCCGGAGTCCCCTCCTCCACCTCCCTGTGTCTGTTCCTAAATTCCCACACACAACAGCAGATTCAGAAAAGCATTTAAAATTGAAGTATGTGTAGAGCCTTATTCAGGAGCCACTGCGAATAAATACATTCATAGAATAAGAACAATCCTTCCATCCACAAACTAGAGAGAGAGAGATGAACTACCGTGTTACACGGTCGACGCACTTTCAATAAACACAATGGCTGAAATTATGAAAATGTTAAGTGCTGGACCATCGGGGACAAGCTAATTCATAATATGAAGGGGCAGGGGCAGGGGCAGGTCCTGAGCACATTAACTGCCCTCTTCAGACGCTGAGTCCCCGGAACAGGAACTAGACACGGTGCTGGCTGCCTCATTACCAGACAGATGTAGAGAAAGTGACAATTTAGGGGAAAACAAGAGTGATTAAGGGATGGAGGAATCCATGAGTAAAGATGAAGAAATAATTACGCACAGCTTGGCTAACTCATAAATCAAGGACGATCATTCCATCTACAAACACCAGCAAGGTGAAAAGAATCAAAGAGAAAGATGGGCTATTCAATGTGCATTTAAAAGTGAAACAATGCTAGGAATTAAGAGAGTGCTAGAAGCTGAAAGTCAGGGACAAGGGGACTCACTGTGAAAAATCACCTCCCAAGGGGAAATGGCCAGAACCCCAGGGGGGGTTGAGACACCAACGAGATGGCAAAACACTGGAAAAGGCGCAGTGGGGAACAGGCCGGCTCTGGGCCCAATGGGAGAGTGAGATGTGACCTGAGTCTTTTCCCTGCCCCCTCTGACTGCGTCCACACCTCTCTCCCTCCTCCCCTTCACCTCAGGAAGACAGGCTGGCAATTTGAGGAGGAAAACAGTGTCAACAAATATCGCAAGGTGTCATAACATAAGCCCGGCTGGGTTTGATTTGGGGCGGTAGCAGAGAAGCACTAATTATCCCCAAGAAACCGGTCCCATCACAGAGCGATCCTGGGGACGGAGCAGCCCCTCATGGCCTCTCCCCTGGAGCCCTGCGGGGGATCGGGTGACCCAGGCTTATTTATCCAAAACCAGCTGTCACAGGATTAGCTGCCGGCACAAGGGTTTCCCCATCAGGGCAGGCAGAGGAAGATGAAATTTGGGCAGAGTTTTGGCCTCTTCCGCCACTGGGATCATCTTCCACCTGTGAGTGGTTTTTTTAGCAAACCCTGAGAATGCCTTAGGAGAGCCAGAGCCCTGATGCCCGGCGGAGGATAGACCACAGTTTCTGTCGCCTTTCCACTGGGATCAATCAAACCACTTGGCCCACCCTGTGAAGAATGGGTTCTGGTCCTGAAATGCCCCACTGAGGAAAAGGGGACAGGCAGGACCAGAGGCCAGGGTTCAAATGTGGGTTTGGGAAGAGTCTAGTACTTAGACATTTGAAGGGAGCAGGTGAAGAGTGGCTCCATCTTGTGAACGCCAACACAGAGGAAAAAACAAAAAGCAACAGAAAGATGGAAAACATAGAAACCTGGTTGAGCTTGTGTTATAAGCCCTCTGGGACCTAATTCCAAGTTTCTTCCATTGTCATGCATATTATTGCCCTCCACATAGGTTAATCATCAGCACTGCAATTAAATAAACATAAGAACAATGCAAGGAATAGAAAGACTCAATAGAAAAATGGGACAGCAAGGGCAGCAAGGACCTAATAAAGCACACAGCATAAATTATAAGCTTATTGAGGGCAGGGAATCTACAGATTCTGTAGAACTTTCTTCCCAGGGAGCTCTGAGCATTTAAGGGATAAATGATGCCAGTTACAAAGTCAAGCATTTTAAAATAGTGACAACCCCCATGAGCTGTGTTTCAGTCCTTTTTCAATTTCTCTCCTTGGCCTCTTAGGGATTTTTTTTTTCCTCATAAAATGGGCAGTCCAACTTTTTAGTCTGACATGCTTCTCAGAACGGCCTATTGGCTTTAAATAAGCTAAAGGGAAAGTAATGTCATACCCCTGGTTTGGAACATAGTGTCCGGCTGTTGATTATAGGGCCAAGTGGCCTGACTGGAGAGTGGTTGAACCCCGGGCTCTTCATCTCAGGGGACACCTTTTTGTGCTTGTATTCATTCACTGAACCAGTGGTCATCGAGCACACACTGTGGGCACAGACGGTGCTGGCCTTTGGGGGAGAAAACAAATACACAGAAGACTAGAAGTGGAGGCCCTTAAGGACAGGAGGGGTGTAGTATTCATTTTTTTCTATCCCTCCATGTCTATCCCTGGGAAGAGGGACACTGCAAGACACCACAAGTCATTGACTACTTCGTATAAATGAAGGCTCAGAGATGACGTTAGCAGAAGGGTTGAGAGAGAGAGAGAGAGAGAGAGAGGGCATGGGTCCACAGAATGATGGAGCATGATCCAGGGTGAGGAGGGGAGGGCCATACTGGGAAGACTAGAGGAACAAGCCATCAAATGTCGTTAATTAATTAAAACATACACCTGTGCACACCACAGAAGACAAATTCGCTGACCAGGCGCCTTATGGAATCAGGGGAAAAAGATACAAGCCCAGACTTTAGGGTTATTGCGTGCACGTGAGCACACGGGAGGCAGAGAAATGTGAACAAATATCTATAAAACTATGCGACAATTGTTACAATAAAGTTAAAGAAAGGGATAATGGATGAAATTTTAAAATGAGCTGTGGATTAGAAAATGTATTTATATCTGTGTTAAATATCCTGACTTTGACAACTGAACTGTAGCTCTGTAAGAGAGTTGTCCTGATTTTAGGAAATATACAGTGAAGTACTGTGGGTTAAAAAAAGTTTTTTTAAAAAGGCCCCACAATAGTGGGGCTGGCCCTGTGGCCTAGTGGTTAAGTTTGGCATGCTCCGCTTCAGAAGCCTAGGTTCAGTTCCCGGGCACGGACCTACACCACCTGTCAGCAGCCATGCTGTGGCGGCAACCCACATACCAAATAGAGGAGGATTGGCACAGATGTTAGCCCAGGGTGAATCTTCCACAGCAAAAAAAAAAGAAAAAAAATGCATGGTAGTCTACACAGAAATCAAAATAGAATGATGTACACCTGAAATTTATATAATGTTATAAACCAATGTCACCTCAATAAAACTTAATTAAATAAAAATCAAAAATGAAAAGGCACATACATAACAACCAAAGGCCATAGAGGATGAAAGATCGACTCCAAGGGGTGAGGACAGGAAGGAGGAGAGTAGAGAGCAGCTTCACCTAGGAATTGACATTTGAGCACAATGTGAAAAACAGTGAAGGAGTTTATGAGAAGAGGGTTGGAGAGGACATGCTAGGAAAAGGTCACAGCATGAGCAAAGGTATGGCAGAAGAGCACAAAGGAGGCCCACCTGGAAACCTTAAAGAGTGAGGCCTACCTAGGGTTTCCAATGCATAAGGAGGAACGTGGACGAGAACGCAGACGGGACAGGACTCTGAAGGGCCTTGGGCTAGTGCAGGGCAGCCTCTGAAATTGGAAAGTCAAGGGAAATTCCTCCATAGACACAATCCTTACCTGCAAAACAACCACTGTCTGTCTTGTGAGACAGAGCAGAGGCATGTAATGCATGAGAAAAAAGGCTCAAGAGCATTTTGAAGAAACAGTTTTAAAAATCAGGATCAATGGAGCCAAGAAGAGCTCAGAACTGGGTTGGGTAAACTCAGTTTCACAAACATTTATGAGCAACTTTTCTGTGCAGGTCTTGTGCTGGACCCTGGGGAAAAAGAGAAGAAAAGATGTGGTCCTTGTGCTCAGGGTAGATCACAGGCTGGTAATCAAGAAGAACTTCTTAGACAAAGTAAGTTTTGAGTGAGAGGAAAGAGATGTGGATTGACAACCAGGCAGACCTCCAAGGGCCTCGCTTCTTCGGGGCTACTGTTGACCCCCAGGCGCTGCGTTTGGCCTCTGTTGTGGTTGGTACCCAGGCATCAGTGCATCGATGTTAGGAGGGAAGGCCAGAATGTAAAGGCCATTTGGTGGCCAGCAAAGGTAAGAAGGGTCTTCTAAATTGAAGACAATTGACCTATGGTTAGCCACAGTGACAAATCTGTTGGAGGAATTTAAAGAAATTAAATTAGTCTAGAAAATTAGACGGCAATCTCTAGATGCAAAAATCCTAGAAACTGAATTCAGCCATGTATAAAAAAGATAATGCATCATGATCAAGTTGCGTTGATCCTAGGAATGCGAGAGCGATTTCACATTAGAAAAGCTGTTAATATAATTCAGCACATTAACGAATAAAGGAGAAAAACTGTATGATTATCAAAACAAGTGTAGAAAAAAGCATTTGCTAAAATTTACTACCAATTCATAATGAAATTTCCTACCTGATAAAGAGTTTTTTACCAAATAGTTACAGCAAATATCATTCTTCAAGGTGAAATGTTTGAAGTATCCCTTCTAAAGTCAGGAAAAAGACAAAAATGTCCACACCAGCTCTTCTTTCCAGCATTGTACTTGAGGTCCTATCCAGTGCAATAGGAAAAGAAATAAAATATATAAGCTTTGGAAAGGAAGAAACCAGATTGACATCATTATAGATAATATAACTGTTTACTTAGAAAACACAAAAGATTTTATAGATAAATTGCTGGAATTAATTTTTAAAAGTTTAACAAGGTAGGTGGATAATATAAATTGATTGCATTTCTATACCCCACTAATAAACAGTTAGAAAGCATAATTTTATTTTATTTTATTTTATTTTGTGGGGAAGACCAGCCCTTAGCTAACATCTGTTGCCAATCCTCCCCTTTTTGCTGAGGAAGACTGGCCCTGGGCTAACATCCGTGCCCATCTTCCTCTACTTTATATGGGATGCTGCCACGGGATGGCTGACAAGCTGTGCGTCGGCGGGCGCCCGGGATCCGAACTCGCAAACCCCGAGCTGCCAAGCGCGGACTAAACCGCTGCACCACCGGGTGGCCCCAGAAAGCATAATTTTAGAAGACACCAATTATAATGGCAACCAAAATTGAGGTACTTAGGAATAAACATGATGTAAGATGTGGAAGACTTTTATAAAGAAAAAAATTAACTTTACTGAAAGACATTGCATAAGACTTAAGTAAATGGAGAGATGAGCAATGTTCATGGATAAAAGTCATAATATGAAAATAATGTCAATTCTCTTCAAATAGATCTATAGAATGAACTCAACTTAAGTCCTTATATCTAGAGGGCTTTTCAAGTAACTTGACAAGCTAATTCTAAAATGTATACAGAAGGGCAAAGTCCTAAGAGTAGCCAAGACATTTCTGAAAGAAAGAATAAGGTGGAATGACCTTCTCTACTATATATAAAAACATAGTATAAAGGTATAGTAAGTAATAGCATGTGGTAAAGGTACAGGGCCAGGCAAATTGACCAACAGAATTGAACAGAATGCCCCAAAGCAGACCTACATGTATATGGAAACCTGATTTCTGACAGAGATGGCACCGCCAGAGAAAAGATAGTTTATGCAATCAATGGTGCCCACAATTTGTTATTCACATGTGGAAAAATAAAAGATAAATCCCTATCTCACACCATATCCAAAAGTAAATTCTGTGTGAATTAAAAGCAAAATGTATAAGGCAACACTTTAAAATTTTTGAAAGAAAATATAGAAGAATTTCTTTTGGATACCAGCAGCGAGAAGGATTTCTTATACAAGGTACAAAATTTACTAACCATAAAACAAAAGACTGATATATTAGACTACATTAAAAATAAGAACTTCTTTCATCAAAACATGTCTTGAAGAAAGTGAGAAGGCAAGTCACAAAGTGGGAGTAGTGCATGTAACTGAAAAATGAATGTGTAAAAACTTGTCCTCAGCTGTCTGCAGGCTCATTTCCTGTCTCCTTCAGAACCTTTGCTCAAATGTCATATTTTTAATAAAACTTTCCCTGACCACTGTTTGAAAAATTGCAAGCTCACCACCACTCCCTACCCTGCCTGTTGCCCTTTCCTGCCTTATTTTTAGCCATAACGTTTATCACGACCATACATTCTGTATACGTAACTACATGATTTGATTCCCGCCACCCCCTCTCCTCAGTAGACTATACACTCCGAAATGAAACCGGGAATTTTGGTCTGTCTTGTTCACTGCTGTATTCCCAGCACAGAGAAGAGTGCCTGGCACATGGCAGGTGCACAATAAATACTTATTGACTAAACAAACTCCTACAAATCAGTAATAAAATTACCAACAACCCAACAGAAAAACGAGCAAAAGGCTTAAACAGGCATTTCAATAAGAAAAGAAAAAACATATCTCATCAATAAACATATAAAAAGATGCTCAAATTTATTAATAATCAGGGAAATCCAAATTAAGACCAAAATGAGATACTGTTTTATGCTCATCAGATTGGCAAACATTAAGAATTCTGATGATACTAAGTATTGGTAAGGATGGGGAGCACAGGAAACTCTGAATACACCTGCTGGTGGGAGCGTAAATTGTCTCCCTCTTTAGAAAACAACTTGGGATTATCTGGTAAACGTGCACGTGCACCTAGCCTGTATGTCAGTTTATCTGTTCTTTGGTTCATACCCTGGAAAAATGTCACTCCAAGTGCAGTCCACAGACTGGTGACAATATGTAAGTGATCTGTCACAAGCCATCATAGGACAAGTACAAAAACTGAAAGTAAGCGTTTAGAAAATTGTATAGCAACTTGACACTGCCACCCTATATTTATTTTTATTTTGTTACGCTATTTTTTTTATTGTGGTAAAATATACGCAACATAAAAATTGACCATCTTAACCTTTTCTTTTTCTGGCATATGAAAATTTATTACTACCATGTTTTCACCATCAAAACTTAGGATTTTGGTCTTGCCTTCTTGCCTTTGCATAAGGCCAAAAGAGAGACATCGGGCTACTTTGACAACCTTAAAGCAAACTCCAGGAATGGCATCAACAGCATGACCTTTGTGACCGAATCCAGAAACCAGAACTTCATCCTTTTCCTCCACAAAATTCAAGCAACTGTCATTGGGCACAAAGGCCGTGATTCTTTTGCCGTTCTTGATCAGCTGCACCCTGACCCTCCCTGATGGCAGAACTGGACTGTTTGGCTTCAAGCCCTCCTTTTTCCAGCATAATTCCCTTTGCGTGGGAATCGCCTCCAAAAGTGCTGGCCTTCAGGGCTGTGCCCAAACGGGCTTTCTTGTCCTGTTTATCACGCGACTTCCCATCTCGGCGGCGGCTGTGGAGCTTCCGGGGGCACGAAGACGGCGACACTTGCCCATCTTGCCGGCGCCATGGGCCTGAGCAAAAGAGCCGTTTTAACCGTTTTTAAGTGTACAGGTCAGTGGCATCGAACATATTTACACTGTTGTGGACCATCCCCACCCACCATGCTTAGAACTTTTCTTCATCTTCCCAAACTGAAATTCCGTCCCCATTAAACAATATCCATTCTTCCTGCCCCATAGTTCCTGCCACCATTCTACTTTCTGTCCCTGTGAATTTGATTATTCTAGGTACCTCATATGGGTGGAATCATACAGTGTTTGTCCTTTCGTGACGATTATTTCATTTAGCATGATGTTCTCAAGGTTTATCCATGTGGTCGCATGTGTCAGAATTTCCTTCCTTCTTAAGGCTGAATAATATGCCATTGAATGTACACACCACATTTTGCTATCTATTCATCCATCGATGCACACTTGGGTTGTTTCCACCTTTCGTCTATCATGAATAATTGTCATGCTATATTTATTGAATATAATTTATGTCTGTTGAATGTAATAATAAAAATTGAGGTTTATATTTTGTGTCTTTGGATTTTTAAAAATTTCATTTTCTAAATAATCCATTTTTATGGTGTTTTACCAAAGTATCGGTCTGGGACAGATTGGAAATTTCACAGAATTTCAATTCACCCACAGATAGTCAAGAAGCACCACCCCATAGCAAGGGCTCCAAACTTTTCGAAGAACCATAGTAAGGAAAACTTCACATCATAGCCCAGGACACATGCCCATAACTGAAACAAGTTTCACAAAGCAATACTTAACCATTTCTACATGAAATGCACTAAGGTGGTTACTGCTCTGTTTCATTTTTTCAAAAATCCTGGTTGAATTTATTAAACTGATTTCACAGCCCACTAAAGATCATGAATCCCAGTTGGAAAACCACTGCTCTTGAGAGATTCTTGCACGTGTGTGTCAGGAGCCATGTAAAAGTATATTCCCAGTAGCATTATTCATAAAAGCAAAAAAAAAAAAAAAAAGGAAAACAACCCAAACATCCATCAATAGGAAGCTAAACAAATAAATTGTGATATATTCACCTAATAGAATATTACCGGGGCCCAATCAATGTTTATTGAATGAACTAATAAAGAGCTGTGAAAATGAAGTACAGTGACATAGAGCAATTTGGATGAATCTTAGAAATATAATGTGGAGTGGACAAAGTAAGTCACAGCTGACTCTATACTGAACAAAACCACTTTTAAAAATCTAAAACAGCAAGCAAAACTAAACACTATATTGTTTGGGGACACATGCATGTGACTAAACTCTCCTAAAAAGCAAGGGAATGATAAACACAAAATTCAGGACAGTAGTTACCCCTGGGGGTAGGCAAGGGTGGGATTGGGGAGTTCACAGGTAGCTAACAGAATTGGAAAAATATTAAGTGGGGCCATTTACAAATGTTCCTTTTATTATTATGCTTTGTGCTTAGATACATGTTGTCTATATTGCATCTATGAAACATTTTTTTAAAGATAGAAATGAAGCTGATGAAATTGGAGGACAGAGAATTCTACCCCCATTGAGCAAGCCGCCTAACTTTTTCATCGATATATCAAAATATCAGTAAAGTAGGGTCCCCTGAGCTTCTTCCAAGACTGTGAGAAAATAGCTGATAAACAACTGAGTGTCGGGTTAAAAAGAGTGGTATTAAGACAAGGTGTTAAATCTGCCGTCATCATTTCCCCTCATGGGGTAGCTGCTCCTCCTTGCACTAATCTGGCAAACCCCCCAGCCTAACCACTTCCAACAGCCATGGAAGGTTCTTCTGCATCCCCAACTGTTGGTTGCTCTTCGAGTTCTGAGTTGGGGGTCTCGGGGAGGCAATAGCAGAAGAAGATTACAAGCCCCTCAAGGACAGGGGCCAACTCTTTTTCATTTCCTTATTTCTCATCTTCGGCCCGGTGCCTGTGCAGAGTAGGTATTGGGTAGTGGTTTCCTGTATGAATGAATGAAACACAATGAAAGAATAAATGGCTATTGCCGTTAAACTAGGGATGCTGTACTGTTTCTGTCATTGTCCATATATGCGATTATTTCAAGCTGTTCTGACTCACGATCTAACCTGGTATTTATGGGTACCTGGGTATTTATCCCAAAGGTTATTTATGACTTGAAGATCTGAGGGAGAAGGTAAGACGGGGTCACAGGATAAAAGTGGGAAGGCAATCGGCTATAAAATAAAAAGGAGAAATCTTGGGCATTTTTAAGGCCCAACTGGGCATATCAGTAAGTTGGTGATTATCTTTTTTATCCCCACTTTAATGTTTGTCATCGTTAATCACAGTGTCATAAGCAGATCACAGTGGTTAGCAGCATGGAATGTGGAGGCACCGTCTGGGTTCGAATCCTGGTTCCTCCACTTACTGGGTAAGCTTGGGTAAGTTACTTAACCTCTCTGTACCTCAGCTGTCTCATCTGTAAAATGGAGATAGTAATTGCAACTACCTCATAGAGTTGTAATGACAACAAGTGATTAAGTGAGTTGATATTCACAAAAAGAACAGTGCCTGGCACAGCAAGCACTCTATCAATGTTGTTAAATAAAATCCTTACCTAGACTGACAAATACACACTCACGTGCCCACATGCCTCCTGCACTCTTGGTGTTAGTTGTCGTGTGGGTATTCAGACTTCCACTATGGGAAAGCAACTTCGGTGGCCTTTTCAACGGAAAGGACTTGAGAGGTGTCATCTTTATGGAGCTTTGCTATAGGACCCTTTGTTTAGCACACTTGAAGTCCTGTTGTCCTTGTGACATCTTCTAAGCTGATGGCCTTTAACAGATATGGATTCCTGACATTCTTCCTTCACAATGCCTATCCCACCATTCTTTCCCATTCTGTCTCAGCTTCCTCTACCCTCTTGGATTGTCACAACAGCCTCCTAACAGATTACTTTGCCTCCAGTCTCTGTTTCCGCCAGTTCATCCTTGGCCCCGAGGACACATTAAATCTGCCTCAAACAACCCTTTGCATGTCAGTCTCAGCCCCCGCCTTGTGTTCAAATTCCTTAGCTTGTCTATCAAGACCTCTATAACTGACTCTAATCTCCCTCTCCCTTGTCTCTGTCTACTTGCCTTTAAAAACTATATGCTTTTGCAGCCAAATCAGTCTATCCATTGCGCCCATGCTGGTCACACCTGCGCCCACCCAGATAACACCATTTCCTCCACTCCCAGGCCTGGAACACTCTCCCCATGCCTTCAAGGTCTGGGAAAGAATCTCTAAAAAATGAGAAAGGGCACCAAAATGGAGATGGGGGAATATCAAAAACAGACTTTGTGTTTCTAACTTGTGCCTTGACTTAGCCATGATCCCATGAATAGGGGAAGGATTCTCTTCCTCCTCCTCCTTCTAGAAAGGCGTTAGAGCATGATGGTTAAGAGCACGGGCTCTGGCTCTGTTATTTCCTGGCAGGGCAAGTTACTCATCTTCTCTGTGCCTCGGTTTTACTGATCTGTAAAAGGGGAGTAGTAACAGTACCTTCTGGAGTGGACGTGGTGTGCCACACAGATCCCTCTTCAAGACTGAGACATTTATTCTCCCAGCTGCACGAGTGTTGGCCGCTGACTGTTCACACTGAGTCCCTTCCAGGAATTGCCCTCAACCAAAGGAAGCTGCAATGCCCAAGATTATGCCTCCTCCCTGGGGCAGACTGCAGCCTGCAGCCAGTGATAGGTCAATAGGGGATACAGAAGCCTGGCCTCCTTGCCTCGACTGGACATCCCTAAAGGGCCACCCCAGCTTCTGATCTCTCCGTAAAACCTGCTGAGGCCTCTGTTATGATTGCATCAGAACCCAACTTCTCTCTCCGCCCAATCCAGCTTCCTTCCCTTCCCCTCACAGCATTGTTCCGGAAACTACATGATTGCATCAGAACCCAACTTCTCTCTCCGCCCAATCCAGCTTCCTTTCCTTCCCCTCACAGCATTGTTCCGGAAACTACTCCTCAATAAACTGCCTGCATGCAAATCTACTTCAGAGACATTTCCCCAGGACACCTGACCTACGACAGTTGGTTGGTCTAAGGAAGCAGTCTCAAAATGGGATTTCGGAGCAGTATCACCTGCTGGCTGACTGGCACTGAGGACCCCATTACTCATGGTCAGTGGAACACTGAGAGCCCCTGGCACGTAAGGTTAGGGTGCAATTGCTAAAACTTTCACTGGTGGTGAACCGGGATGGGACACAGATGGATGTTAATGCACTGGGGGTGCAGCATATCAAGTGTTTGAGAGGTTCTGGTAAGTGCTATTTGTAAAGACTATAGAATGAGATGGCTGTTGCTGGGGCGAGGGGGGGTGGAGGCAGGGGATTGATTCATTGAAGAAAGACAATGAAAGGCCCAGAATGATTAATCACTAATATAAGGCAAAGTGTAAAAGCTTGAGGGTGTCTTTGGCAGCATATAAAGAGACTCTCATCTCGTGTACCCGAGGGCAGAGAAAATTAAGGATCAGGCCCAGAACTTAATTATAAGAGGAACAGGACTCCAGAGAAGATTGAATTCTCACCTCCAGCAGGTCTTCCATGCCAAGGTCAGGGACCTTATTGGAGAGAATAGGACCCCGAGACTCTCGTGAGGCTGCAGTCAAGATATCGGTCAGGGCTGCAACCATCTTGAGATTCAGCTAACACTGGAGCATCTGCTTCCAAGCTCCCTCCCAGGGCTTTTGCAGGCCTTAGAAGATCCTTTTCAAAACCGATTCCTGCAATTGCTGGCAGGCCTTGGTACCTCGCCATATGTCCTGAGCGTCCTCACAACATAGCAGCTGGTGATGGAAGAGAGAGTGCGCGCACCATTCTCCCGGGTCAGAAGCCAAGTCTTTGTGTACCCCAATCTTGAAGCCCCATCCCATCCCATCACATCTGCCATTTTCTGTTCATTAGAAGCAAGCCACAAGGTCCAGTCCACACTCAAAGAGAGAACACACGAGGAAGTGAGTGCCAGGAGGCAGGAATCACTGGGGACCATCTTAGGGACTGCCTACCACAACCCGGTAGGAATTTTCAGGTTTTGGAGACAGCATGTTCTACACTTGAGGATATTGTTCCAACCCCTTTACTTAGTGAAAAGAAGATGGTCAGCTTTCAGTGGGGTCTGGAGCAAGAAAGGGCTCTGCAGCAGGTAGAGGCTGCGGTGCAAGTAACCCTGTGGTACTGGAGGCATCAGTGGTGGGGAAAGACACTGCATGGAGTTTATGGTGAGCTCCAAGAAGAGTCACAACATAGATCTCGAGGATTTTGAGCAAGGCCACAACATCTATAACAGAGGATTGTATATCCCACTCGAAAAACAGCAACCTGTACTCTACTGAGCTGTGGTACACATAGAGCACCTGATTTGGGGACATTAAGTGACTGTGCAGCCAGAGCTGCCATCACAAGCAGGTGAGTCTGTCAGACTCACCAAGTCATAAAGTCTCATGGGCTCAGAGCTCTCCATCATAAGACGGAAGTAGCATAACCAAGATCAAGCTTGAAGAGCATGAGGGTATGTGTAAGCTGCGTGAGTCTCAGGTGGCTCAGACTCCCATATCATCCACCACTTTTGTGCCAGTACCTCTTCCTCAGTTCATGTCTTCGGCCACTTGGGGATTTCTTTATGGCCAACGAAGAAGGAAAAAAGCTGAGCTTGGATCCCAGATGGGTCAGCTCAATATGTGGGTGCAAACTGAAAATGGACTGCGGCTGCCCTATAGCCCCACTCAGTGAAGGGTGGGGGGAGGTGGTGGCCCTGAAAGATAGCAGTGAAGGGAAATTCTTCAATGTGCAGAGCTTTAAATGGTGCACCTGATCAACCACTTTGTGTGCAAAGAAAAGTGGCCTGAGATTAGAATATACACAGATTCGTGGGCAGAGGTGATTGGCTTGACTTGTTGGCCAAGGGTCTGGAGGGAGAAAGATTGGAAGGTTAGGGACAAGGTGATCTGGGAAAGAGGTAGCTGGATGAACCTATGGGACTGCTCATGAAATGTGAAGATCTTACTGCATGTCAACACCCATCAAAGGGCATCCACCATGGAACAGATACTAAACAATCAAGTAGACAGAATTTCGCAGGTAGTTGATGTCAGCTAGCCTCTCTCATCAGCCACCTCCAACACTGGCATAACAGCTTATGAACAAAGTAGCTATAGTGGCAGGAATAGAAGCTGTGCATGGGCCCAACAGCATGAGCTCCCACTTGTCAAGGCCAATCCCCAATCCAGCTATTGTTGCTACCAAATATCAACCTCAGCAACAGAGACCAACACTGAGCACCTTACATGGCACCATCCTTCCCGGAGAGCAACCAGAACTTGATGGAAAATTGATTACATTGTAACCATTCCACTCTGGTAGGGGCAGCAGACTCGAAGTAATATACATTCTATGCATGAATTTGTCTTTCCTGACTACAAGGCCTCAACTAACACCACTATGGAGTGTTTGATACACTGCAACAGAACCTCACGTAATGTTGTATCAGACAAAAGACCCATAAGAGGGGTGTGGCTGTGGGCGTATGACCACGAGATCCACTGGTCTATGACATGTCCACCGCCCAGAAGCTGCTGACCTCATAGAGTGATGGAATGGTCTTGTGAAAGTGCAGCTGAGGTACCAGCTTGGAGATAATGCCTTGTGAAGATGGGCGTCATCCTCTGGGACATAGTTTAGACCCTAAATCAATGACCATCGTATGATGCTGTGTCCAAGTAGGTAGACTACATGGGTCTGGGGGCCAAGGGGTGGAAGTAGGAGTGGCTCTGCTTATCTTTACTCCCAGCGACCTCAGCTCTAGGAGCCTAGAGGTCTTGGTTCCTAGAAGGTTCCTTCTCTCAGGGATACAGTGATCCAATTAAGCTTTAAGATGCCTGATCTCTTCAAGTTTCTCGTGCCAAGAGGCCAGCAGGCAAAGAAAGGCGTCATCATCCTGGTGGGGGCAATTGACCCTGATCATCAGGAGGAGGTGGGACCACTGTTGTAAAATGGGAGCAAAGGGGGGCCGCCCGGTGGCGCAGCGGTTTAGTCCGCGCTTGGCAGCCCGGGGTTCGCGAGTTCGGATCCCGAGCGCCCGCCGACGCACTGCCTGTCAGCCATGCCGTGGCGGCGTCCCATATAAAGTGGAGGAGGATGGGCACGATGTTAGCCCAGGGCCAGTCTTCCTCAGCAAACAGGGGAGGATTGGCAACGGATGTTAGGTCAGGGCTGGTCTTCCCCACAAAAAAAAGAACAACAACAACAACAAAAAAAAAATGGGAGCAAAGAAGAAGACATTTGACACCAGATGATCCACTGGGGCATCTCTTCAAACTCTCTGTCCAACATTGACGGTAAATGGACAAATGCAGCAACCACAGCCTGAGGCTAAGCACCCTGCCTAAACCAGCAGAGGTGCTAACCAAGAGAGAGGGGAAGCCAGACGCACAGAGAGGAGGGAGCAATGAGTACAAGAAACAGGCTGGAGTTGGGGCAGCTGTCTCTCCCACCACCTCCCTCTTCTATGCCTCCCCAGAAAAAGAATTCTGCAGAAGCTCCCAGAGGAGGCAAACTTACTATATTAAGCAAGTGGCTCTGAGCACAAAGGGTGGACTGTGATGGACACTGTGGTGTACTGCACATGTGCCTCTTTCCCTCTTCAGGCTTTCATTCCCCCAGCTATCAGAAGTGTTGGTTGCTAACAACTCACAGTTAGTTCCTCTCCAGGCATTGTCCTCAGTCAAAGGAAGCTGGTATGCCCAAGTTTACACCCTCTCCCTAGGGGCAGCCTGCATCCAATGGCTTGCCAATGAGGAGATATAATAGTTCAGCCCCCTTGCTTTATCTGGGACAACTCCAAAAGGCCATCCTAGCTCCAGAGCTCCCCACAGAATCTGCGAGACCTCTGTTGTCACTGCTTAACAGTCAACTCCCTCTGCTTCATCTGGTGTCCATCGCCCTTCAAAGGTGTTCCTGAGAGCATCTCCACTTCCTGCATGCAGATCTCTGCCTCAATATCCACTTCCCGTGGAACCCAACACTTTCACACAGAGTTGTTACAAGAATTTAAAGAATTAGTATCTGGAAAGGGTTTGGAATAGCACTGACACATAGTAAGCACTGTGTAAGTGCCTATTATTATTATTACCCTCTCCGATACCACGTAGTGTCCTGCCCTGTTCCTTAAACTGAAATTAGGTCTATTACTTCTATAGATCAGAATCTTCCACGGTGGGGTCCATGCACCACTGGTAATATTTGAAGTGATTTTAGGTATTTTAGGTAGCATGCTGACAAATATCTTTTATTTTAATTGTTCTGAGTTAATTTTTTTTTTTTTACTCTTTATTTTGAAATAATTTTAGATTTACAGGAGGTTGCAAGAAAATGGACAGGGATGTCCCTCGTGCCCTACCCCCAATCTTCCCCAATCTTCACATCTTACACAACAATAGTACCATATCAAAACCAAGAAATTGGTATTGGTACAATCCATAGGGTTTATTCAGATTCCATCAGTTTTATATGTACTCATTTGTGTGTGTGCATATGTATAGTTCTATGCAATTTTACCAATATGTACAGCCTTGTATAACTACCACCACAATCAAAATCATCAACTGCAACATCACCTCAAGACTCCCTTATGATACCCCTTTATAACCACAAAAAATGTTCTCTTCTTCTCCATCCCTCAACTCTGTTCTCCATTTTTAAAATTTGGTGTTTTCAAAAATGTTATACCAATTAAATCATACAGTATATAACCTTTTGGGACTGGTTTTTTTCACTCAGCATAACTTCCTTCAGGCTCAACCAAATTGTTGTGTGTATCAGTTCATTCCTTTTTCCCAGTAGGTAATATTCCACAGTATGGATGTACCACAATTAGTTTAACCATTCACCTATTGAAGGGCATATGGGTAGTTTCCAGTTTTTTGGCTATTACAGAAAAAGCTGCTATAAATATTCATGTACAAATTCCTGCCTAAAACTGTCTCCCTTTTTTCTGGAATAAATGCCCAAGAGTGTAATTGCTGGGTTGTACAGTAAGACCATTTTCAGTTTTGAAAGGAACCGGCAAACTGTTTTCCAGAGTGGCTCTACCATCTTACATCTGCACCAGCAATGTAAGAGTGACCCAGTTTCTCCGCCTCCTCACCAGCATTTGGTGTTCTCACTATTTTCCAGTTTAGCTGAATTTACTTTATTTATATTGATATTTTATTTATTTATATTACTCATTTATGGCAAATAATACTGGTTTTGCTTTTACAGCAGTGATATAAAATCTTATTTAAAAACAAAATTGTCTTAAAAAGTGAGTTGAATCAAAGGAAAATATTAAGTAACAGTTCCAGTGTATGTGTTGATGGCAAAAATCATGAGCTAGGTGCATAAATCTGTGAAGTTTAGGAGACCCTATGACAATTTACCTATACTATGAGTTAAATAGGTCTTTGTGGCCCAGCCATTTTGTTTATGTAAAAAATATTCCAAACAACTGATCTGCAGTAAAATTTTGGAACATATGACTGTATGTTGGGATCCACTCCCACTAGCTTGTATTGCTTCATTCTTTCGGAGTATGTTCTGTACGTCTACTGAACTGGAAACTCCACAAAGAGTTTGTCTTATACCTCTTATAACTCGGCACCCAACACATCAATAAGTGCTTCATGATTACTTAAATGTATGGTTGGAATTCTTGAGAATACTTGGAATTGCTTATTATGATAGATCATGACACTGGCAGCCCCCAACGAACCGTGTCTCCTGGTGTGTCAGCCCTTGTGTAACACCTTCACTGTAACACCACACAATGCTATGCTTATCCAGAGTCTGGGACATTAGCAAGTGTGACACAAGCAGAGGCTTGAGAAGTGCTTATACACCAGGGCTTGTCCTCTTGGAATGTCCCTCCTGGGACCCAGCTGCCATGTGGGAAGAAAGTCCAGGCTATCCTGCTGGAGAAGGAGACCACATGGAGACACACAAGGCCACATGTGGAGAACTGAGGTGCCCCAGTCAAGTTCTCAACTGAATGTGGGCACAGGAGGGACCCCAGCCAACAACACGTGGGGCAGAACTGCCCAGTCAGACCACCGAATCATGAGAAATAAATCACGTCTGTTTTAAGCCATTAGGTTTTGGCACGGTTGGCTACATAGCAATAGATAACAGACACACTTATGCGGCCTAGGCTAGGGGAAGGAGATCCTTTAGCAACCGGATCAATGAATGCATTATCACGGGTTTAAGACAGTTGCAGAAAACTGAGAGGACATAAGCAGAGGAAAAACAGAAAGAGGACAGGAAAGAATATTGTCAGGATGGGCTTATATATTAAAAGTTCAGGGTATTTAAATCAAGGATTCATAACATTTAACCTAAATTCCCTCCTGATCACTTAGGCCAGGGATGGCTAACAAGTGACCTAAATACTGCCTAGCCTCACTTCCACGCCCATGGCAGACATCACCAGCTGATCCCAGAACTCTTTCCTAATGAACTTGGCATAACCTCTGAATCTTTCTCTGCACAGCCCTCCTGATGGCTACTGACCTATTCAGCAGAGTTAGCACAGGATGTGAAACCAATCTCCACCTCCGACCTCTACCATTATTATTATTTTTTTTTTTTTTGGTGGGGAAGACCAGCCCTGAGCTAATATTCGTCGCCAATACTCTCCTTTTTGCTGAGGAAGACTGGCCCTGGGCTAACATCCGTGCCCATCTTCCTCCACTTTATATGGGATGCCGCCACGGCATGGCTGACAGGCAGTGCGTCGGCGGGCGCCCGGGATCCGAACTCACGAACCCCGGGCTGCCAAGCACGGACCAAACCGCTGCGCCACCGGGCGGCCCCATCTCTACCATTATGTTACTGATAAATGAATCCAAGACCTAAGGGATTTGTTTGCAGAGCCGGTCACAGAGCTGGAAAGTAGCCAAGTTAGGACTGAGCCCCAGGACTCCTGAACAGCTTCGGAATTGGCCAAATCTGGGGTCAAGGGCAGGCCCTGCCACTTATTAGTTATGTGATCTGGTTTAGACAAGTTATTTAACCTCACAGGGGCTCAATTTCCTCATCTATAAACAGGGATAATATTGCCACCTCACAAATTGGCTGTGAGAATTTATATACTCTATGCGAAAATGCTGACCACCATGCCTGGCACGCAGTGGGCTCTCAGAGGACACAAATTCCCAACAAACAGCAAGGAGTGCCTGGAAGGGAGAATTGAGTGCTTCAAACTCAACCCAGGAGAATGAACAAAGGAAACTCAACGTACTTTGTCCACAGCGGAAAAGGTGGGTGGTGGGCTTCGGAACCAGCAGTGGAGAAGCAGCAAGTGGGGCAGGGGTGCCTGGGAGAAAAGTCTCTGTTCTCTGTGTGTTGGCGATGGCAGCCAAGATCACCCTTTAATCTACCAGCACCACTCCCCATTCCATCAGAATTGTCTAATAATTTTTCTACTTATCTAAAATATGAGAATTGGGGCCTCGAATGTAACATTGATGCCCCGGCCTTCACAAGACTTTCCAGCAAAGCAAAAGTCGCTTTCCAAGTTTGGGTCTCCTTCTTCCTCCCCGGACAACTCCTGCAGCTCTGTTAATACACTCTGAACCTCCTTGTTCTCTCCTCCCCAAGACCTTGGGGGAACCCCAACGCCCCATTCCACTCACATCCTCCTCAACCTGACCCTTCATTTGCTTAAGGGCCTTGCCAGGTCCCACATCCATGCCAGGTTGTGAGGTCCCAGGAGAGAAGCCAGCAGGCCAGCCCACTGATCCATGACCTAGGAGAGTGCCACAGCGCACTCACTCACCCCAGCTCATCTTGAAGAAGAGAGTCCAGTCTTCCTGCAGGAGGCCAGCCTTCCATAATTCTTCCCTACTCCAGGCAGGATTCTTTGGTTGCAAGCAACAGAAACGAATCTTGGCTAACTTAAGCAAGAGGTATATTGGGAGGATAGGGCCAGCTCACAGAATCAAGAGACTGCTGAGAATGAGGCTGGACGAGTTGGGAACAATGACAGCCAAGACATCCTGCAATAGGAGCTAATCAACCATCTTGTTAGGACACTGCTGCTTGCACAACCTTATTTTATCCTTCTGCCATTCTGCTTAAGATCCCAAGTCCTTGAATCTGATGGGCTTGGCTTGAGTAAAATGCCCTCTCCTTTGCCATCTTGACTGACAGCCCAACTAAGACTGCACCCCGTGGAGCAGAGGTAATTGTCCAAAGCTGAAATTTGGGCCTGTTACCAAAAGAAGGGAGAGGATGTTGGGCACCCCAAAACTACATGTGACCAAAACACCCCCAGTCTCTCCCCGCTTACACAATTCATTTTAACCACCAAGATGCCAGGTGCTGTGTGTGAATAAAAGTTGGCAGAACTGGAAACTAAAGCTGGTGATACACAGTACTGAAATCAGCTGAAGGGAGCTCACTTTGAGGAGAAATAGAAGACCCAAGTTCTAGTCCCAGCACTGCTGCTGTGATCTCTGTTTGTTCATCTAAGCAATGGGGTAAGCAATGATCTCTCCAGCAGATCATTATCAGCATCAAAATGGATAATGTACTTGAAGGCACTCAAAGGCTGTAAAACACGCAAACGTGAGGAACTGTTATTGGTCTGTTTGGGTTTTTATCATTTATTTTACAGATCGCATCATATCGACTACTTAACCTGAGATTGTGTTTGGCCAGAAGCAATGTGGTTCTGACCTTAGCTGGCAGACAGGCTGCAGTGAAGCGAGATGAAGGAGAGAGAGCCCTGCAGGTAATGCAGCGAGGAGCCTTATTTCAGCCTATTTTGCAATGCAATGATCTTGAGGAAATATTAGGATGCAGTTCATAGAGAGTTCTTCCTAACTCAAAAAAATCAACTCCAGTGAGAGCCAAGAAATAGAAAACTGCCAGGGTTTAGGAAATAGCCATTTGGAAGAATGCATCAGATATTCAATATTCAATGCAGAATTGAGTGGCAATGTAGCATAGTCGTTCAGAACACGAGTTTTGAGTCATGAAGACCTGTGCTTGAACTCTAGCCGTATCCCTTGCCTCATCTATGTAAGTACGATAATAATTCACTCGACAAATATTTATTGAGGACTTCCTGTATGCCAGGTATTACTTTAGGCACCGATGATACAACAGTGGACAATACAGATTAAAAACCCCTGCCCTCATGGGCTTTCCATTCTAGTGGGAGAAGACACTAAATAAACAAACAAAGTGAAATATATAGTGTATCAGATAGTAATAAATGCTGTGGAGAAGATAAAACAGGGAAAGAAGCCAGTGGGGGGGTTGATTGGGGAAGAGTTCCTACAATCAATAGGGTGATTAGGAACGCCTTACTGTGATGGTGACATTTGAACCAAGAGTTGAAAAAAGGGAAGGACCGGGCTATGCTGGGGGATGTCTGCAGGAAGACTAGTCCAGGCAGAGGGAACAGCAAGTGCAAAGGCCCAATGGTGAGAGCAACCTGGAAAGTTCAAGAAACAACAAGACAGCCAGGATGGCTGGAGGAGATCTTGTAGTGAGAGAAGATGGAGACCAGGGCAGAGTATTGGAGATGAGGCAGACACATAGGGCCTGGTAGGCCCAATATTGTGGCTTTTACTTGGAGTGAGATGGAGAGGTACTGGAAGGTTTTGAGCAGTAAAGTAACATAGTCTAATTTATATCTTAAAGTTTCATTTGAGCTTCTGTGTTGTGGGCAAGGGCAGAAGAGAGCAACCAGTTAGGAGCCTTCAGGAAAAATCCACGTGAGACTTCTAGTTTCTGGTCTAGCATGTAAGGAGCTTGGAAGTTGCCACTTGGTCCTAACAACAAGTAAAAAGCTGAAAAAAAAATGAAAAAGCAACAACACTTCTGAGATCCATCAGAGAAGAAGTGAGGTCTTGTGGCAAACCACAACTGCCAAAATTTGGAGAGGCAGACAGACAAATAAATAGAATCGCAACCAACCAGAGCAGAGACCAGGAACAGAAACCTATGTGGAAGCCCGTCCTGGGGTAGGAAAACCTGAGCTGTAATTGATGAATGCTGGAGGCTCAGTGCAGACAAGTCTGAGAGTTAAAAACTCCAGGGGGACCCAGTGGTGGAGGGGCACCCACACTTTTGTGAGTCTTACCTCCAGAAACTCAACTAGGTTCTCATAGTGAATATTGGAGAAAAATCCCCTCCTGCTTCCAGCACAGGTACAGGAAAAGGAACCATTTTGAAATACGGCAGACCATTCAGTTCTTCTTATCAAGGCTTGCCCTCAAGAGAAACTATTTTACCAGAGCCTAAACTATTGGGGATTTTCCAGAGCTTAACCAACATGGAGGAGAGGAAATACCCAACCCCAGCCCTCTCTAGCCATCCTGTCTCACCTAAGTGGGGAGGGGCCGAAAAGCACCTGTGAAATTCACGGTTCAGAGGCACAGGCTCACTAAAAGACTGAGGACTAATCATAGGATTATAGAACACTTCCCTCCCCATACACCTTACCCACATCACTAAAGGCCCATTTACTACAGATCCTTCTACCCAATACATCATGTCCAGCTGTCAAGAGAAAATTACAAGGCATACTAAAAGGCAAAAAAACACAGCTTGAAGAGACAAAACATGCATCAGAACCAGACTCAGAGATGGCGGGGATGCTGGAATTGTCAGACTGGAATTTACAACAACTATGATTAATATGCTAAGGGCTTTAATGGATGAAGTAGGCAGCATGCAAGAATAGATGGGGAATGTAAGCAGAAAGATAAAAGTTCCAAGAATGAATCAAAAAGGAGTGCTAGAGGTCAAACACTGTAACAGAAATGAAAAATGTCATTGATGGGCTCATCAGTAAACTGGACACAGCCGAGGAAAGAATTGAGGAGCTTGAGGATATCTCAACAGAAACTTCCAAAATTGAACAGTAAAGAGAAAAAAGAATGACACAAACAGAACAGAATATCCAAGAACTGTGAGACAACTACAAAAGGTATAACATACACTAATGGGACTACCAGAAGAAGAAAAAAAAGAGAGAAAGGAAGAGAAGAAACATTTGAAGCAATAATGACTGAGAATTTCTCCAAATTAATGTCAGACACCAAACCACAGATCCAGGACACCAAGCAGGATAAATGCCAAAAGACTACACATAGGCATTTTATATTCAAAATGCAGAAAATAAAAGGTAAAGAAAAGAAATCTTAAAAGAAGCCAGAGGAAAAAATATGTCACCTGTAAAAGAGCAAAGACAAAAAATACACCTGACTTCTCCTAAGAAACCACACAAGCAAGAAGAGAGTAAAGTGAAATATTAAAAGTACTGAGAGGAAAAAAACACCAACCTAGAATTCTGTACCCTGTGAAATTATCCTTCAAAAGTAAAGGAGAAATAAAGACTTTCTCAGACAAATGAAAAATGAGGGAGTTTGTTGCTAATAGACTTGCCTTACAAGAATATTAAAAGAAGTCCTTTAGAGAGAAGGAGAATAATATAGGTCATAACTTACATTTACATAAAGAAGGGAAGAGCATCAGAGAAGGAACAAGTGAAGGTAAGATAAAAACGTTTATTTTTCTTATTCTTAATTGATCAAACAAAATAACAAGTTGCTCGAAATAATAATAGCAACGTGTTCAATTATGTGTGTGTATATGTGTGTGTGTGTTTATCTATAAGTGAAAGGAATGACAGTAATGATAGAAGGGACGGGGAGGAATTAGGATTACTTTGTTCCTATAAGGTACTTGCACTGTCTATGAAGTGGTATAGTATTATTTGAAAGTGGAATTGGATTAGTTGTAAATGTATATTGAAAACTCTAGGGTAACCCCTAAAAAGAGTTTAAAAAGTATAACTAATATGCTAAGAAAGGAGAGAAAATGGAATCATATAAAGTGCTCAATTCTTAAAACCATGAAAGAAAAAAGAGGAGTTGAAGACAAAAATACTAAAAATACTAAATAAAAAAATAGGAACAAAGAACAAAGGCAATGAATCGCAAACAGTAACAGATATGGTAGATATTAATCCAACTATATCAATAAGCACTTAAACATCAATGGACTAAATAAACCAATTAAAAGACAGATTGTCAGAGTAGATCAAAAAACAAGACCCAACTATATGTTGTCTAAGAGAAACCCACTTTAATATAAAGACAAATATTGCTTAAAAGTAAATGGATGGAGACCGATATACCATGCTAACACTAATCAAAAGAAAACAGGGCTAGCTATATTACTTTCAGACAGAATACACTTCAGAGCGAGGAAAGTCATCAGGGATAAAGAGGATCATTACATGGTGATAAAGGAGTCAATTCTCCAAGAAGACATATTAGTTCTTCATGTATATGTGCTTAACAATACAGTATCAAAATATGTGAGGCAAAAAGTGATAGAACTGCAAAGAGAATAGATGAATCCACTATTATAGTAGGAGACTTCAACACCCTCTCTCAGAAAAAGACAGATCCAGCAGGCAGGAAATCACAAAGGACACAGTTGAACTCAACAGGACCATCCATCAACTGAATAAAATTGACATCTATAGACTACTTCATCTAACAACAGAAGAATGCACATTCTTCTCAAGTTCACATGGAACATTCACCAAGACAGATCACCTTCTGGGTCCTAAAGACACATTAACAAACTTAAAGAATTGAAAGCATAGCATGTCTGCTCTCAGACCACAATGGAATTAAACTAGAAACCAATAACAGAAAGATAACTGGAAAATCCCCCAATACTTGGAAATTAAATAACATACTTCTAAATAACACAAAGGTCAAAGAAGAACCCTCAAGAGAAATTTTAAAATATTTTGAACTAAATAAAAATGAAAATTAAAATTTGTGGGAGGCAGCAGAAGCAGTGCTTAGAGGGAAATTTATAGCACTGAGTGTGCATATCAGAGAAAAGAAAGATCTAAAATCAATCATCTGAGCTTCCACCTTAGGAAACTAGGGGAAAAAAAGAGCAAATTAAATCAAAAGGAAGCAGAAGAAAAGAAACAATAAAAATGAGAGCAGAAACCAATGAAATGGAAAACAGGAAATCAACAGACAAAATCAACAAAACCTGGTTCTTTGAAAATATAAATAAAACCGATAAGCCTTTAGCCAGGCTAAGTAAAAAAGAGAGAAGACACACTAACATCCGAAATGAAAGAGAGGACATCACTACAGATCCTATGGACCTTAAGAGGATAATCACGGAATGTTATGAACAACTCTGTGCCCACAAATTTGATAACCTAGATGAAATGAACCAATTAGTTGAAAGACACAATCTGCCAAAATTCACACGAGAAGAAATAGACAATCTGAATAGGCCTATGTATATGAAAGAAATAGAATCAATAATTAATAGCCCTTCAAAACAGAAAGCACCAAGACCAGATGGTTCACTGGTGAATTCTACCAAACATTTAAGGAACAAATTATAGAAATATACAATCTCTCAAAGGATAGAAGCAGAGGGAATACTTGCTAATTCATTCTATGAGACTAGTGTTACCCTAATATCAAAACTAGACAAAGACATTACAAAAAAAGAAAACTACAGACCAATATCTCTCATGAATATAGATGCAAAAAATCCTCAACAAAATATTAGCAAATCTAATCCGACAATGTGTAAAAATAATTATACACCATGACCAAGTGGGATTCATCCCAGGTATGCAAGGCTGGCTCAACATTCGAAAATCAATTTATGTAATCCATCACATCAACAGGCCAAAAAAGAAAAATCACAAGACCATATCAATAGAGGAAGAAAAAGTATTTGACAAAATCAAACATTCATTTATGATAAAAACTCTCAGCAACCTAGAAATAGAGGAGAATTTCCCCAACTTAATAAAGAACATGTGCAAAAAACCTACAGCTAACATCATACTTAATGGTAAGAAACTGGAAGCTTTCCCACTAAGATCAGGAACAAGGCAAAGATGTCCCCTCTTGCCACTCCTTTTCAACATTGTACTGGAAGTCTTAGCTAATGCAATAAGACAAGAAAAGGAAATTAAAGGTATACAGATTGGGAAGGAAGAAATAAAACTCTTTGTTTTTTTTTTTCTACATATGACATAATTGTCCATGTAGAGAATCTGAAAGATTCAACAACAACAAAAAAACTCCTGGAACTAATAAGTGATTATAGCAAATTTGCAGGATACAAGGTTAATATACAAAAGTCAATCACTTTCCTATATACCAGCAATGAACAAGTAGAATTTGAAATTACAAAACACAATACCATTTTTATCAGCACTCCCTCCAAAATGAAATACTTAGATATAAACCTAACAAAATATGTACAAAGTTTATATGAGGTACATATATGAGGAACAGAATAGAGAGCCAAGAAATAGACCCACATAAATATAGTCAACTGATCTTTGACAAAGGAGCAATGGCAATACAATGGAGAAAAGATAATCTTTTCAACAAATGGTGCTGGAACTACTGGACATCCACATGCAAAAAAGTGAATCTAGACACAGACCTTACTCCCTTCACAAAAATTAACTCAAAATGGATCATAGCGTAGCTGAAGACACATGAAAAAAATGGATCGTAAACTTAAATGTAAAATGCAAAACTATAAAACTCAGAGAAGATAACATAGGAGAAAATCTAGATGATCTTGGGTTTGGTGATGACTTTTTAGATACACCACCACCAAAGGCATGATCCATGAAAGAAATAACTGACAAGCTGGACTTCATTAAAATTAAAAACTTCTGCTCTGTGAAAGACATTATGAAGAAAATAAGGAGAGAAGACAGACGGGGAGAAAATATTGCAAAATACATATCTGATAAAGACTGTTGTCCAAAATATACAAAGACTGTCAAAACTCAACAATAGGAAAACACACACCCCGATTAAAAAACGGGTCAAAGATCTTAACAGATATCTCCCAAAAAAAGACATACAGATGGCAAGGAGCACATGAAAACATACTCCAAATTATATATCGTTAGGGAAATACAAATTAATACAATAATGAGATACCTCTGCACACATATTAGAATGGCCAAAATCCAGAACCCTGACAGCATCAAATGCTGCCGAGGACGTGGAACAACAGGAACTCTCATTCACTGCAGGTGGGAATGCAAAATGGGATAGCCACTTTGGAAGACAGTTTGGTGGTTTCTTACAAAACTAAACACACTTTTACCATACAATCCAGCAACCGTGCTCCTTGTATTTACCCAAAGGAGTTGAAATTTTATGTCCACACAAAAACCTGCTCACAGATATTGAGAGCAGCTTTATTCATAATTGCCAAACTTGGAAGCAACTGAGAGTGGGTAAACTGTGATACAATCAGACAATGGAATATTATTTAGCACTAAACAGAAGGTATCTATCACGCCATGAAAAGACATGGAGGAACTTTAAATGCATGTTACTAAGTGAAAGAAGCCAACTTGAAAAGGCTACATATTGTGTGATTCCAACTATATGACCTTCTGGAAAAGACTATGGAGACAGTAAAAAGATCAGTGGTTTCCAGGAGCTGGGAGGAGGAAGGGATGAATAGGTGGATCACAGAGGATTTTTAGGGCAGTGAAATTACTCTGAATGATACTTTAATGGGATACATGTCATTATACTTTTGTCAAAACTTATAGAATGTACACCACCCAGAGTGAACCCTAATGTAAACTATGGATTTGGCATGATGATGATGTGTCAATGTAAGTTCATTGATTGTAACAAACGTACCGCTCTGGTGAGGGATGTTGGTAATGGGGGCGGCTGTTGGGGGCGGGGTTGAGCAAGGGGTATATGGAAACTCTCTGAACCTTCCACTCAATTTTGCTGTGCTCTAAAAAATAAAAGTCTATTTTGAAAAATCCAGGTAAGAGTTGATGGTGGCTTGGGCAAGGATGGTAGCTGTGGAGGTTGAGAGAAATGGTTGGATTCTGGATATATTTTGAAAGAAGTGCCAACAGAATTGCCAGTGGACTGGATGTGGAGTACGAAGGCAAGAGAAGATTCAGCCTTCAGTCTAGACAAGATGACATATAACAAAGAGTTCGCACAATGCCAAGCACATACCAGATACTCAGCAAACACCAAAATCTCAGAGGAGATGATGGTTGTCAGCAAGGTCATATCTTAATTAGGTAACTCATAGAGGTGGAGTGTGAGACACACAAGAAACTCGAAAGAAGAGGATGGCCAGGCTCTAGTCAACTCTAGTAAGCCCTCTTTCACATGCAATATTTTCTGTGGTCAGCAGCTCAGTTCCAGAAATAGGAGATAAGTGGAAGAGAAACAGAGAAAAACAAGAATGATTCATCCCAGGACCAGTACATAATAATAACTCCACAGGTAACACTTATTAGTGATCACAGTGGCAATATTAGCTAGACAAGTGAAATGTTATATGTTTCACAGCCCTGGGCTAGGCCAACCTCTTCACTGCAGTGCTTGTAACATGAGGTAAATGAGATTTGTGTTAAGATGTGAAAAAAAGCAAAAGGATTAGTTCTCTAAACATTGATTGCCAATTTCCCAAGGACACAATTCTACATTAGTTGGAACATTCCTATCATTTTTTGAGCCCCTACTATGCGTGGGGCACATATATATCTAGTGCTAAAATCAGCCCAGCCAGGTAAATATTATTGTGTCCATTTTATAGATGAGAAAAGTAAGGCTTATACAATGGGATCACTAGCTAAGGAAGGAGTCGTGAACCTGGGTTCGAATCCAAGTCTACGTGTCTCCAAAGATCATGCGTATACCACACTGCCTCACCCTTGTTTCACTAACAATAGTCAACCTTCATTGAGCACTTACCTGATGCCAGGCCCTGGTGTTTTACAGCTATTAGTGTGAACTGTTATCATCCCCATTTTACAGATGAGGAAATTAAGGCCTACAGGAAACTCACTGTAGGGCCCTCAGCTGGTAAGTTGGGACCCAGGCAGTGTGGTTCTAGGTTGCAGCATCCATACCCTTATGTTAAAAAAAAAAAAGATTTTTACTGTAATCATGATATATGTTCATGGTAACAATTTTAGGAAATATGAGAAAGAAAAGAGAAAATGTCACCTACAATCCTACCATTCTGAGATAACCATGATTACCATTTTGGCGGATAATCTTTTAATCTTTTTCCTACACATGCACACACACACACACATTTTACAAAAATGAGGTCATATTATATTTGCTTTTAACCTAGCCTTCACTCTCTCCCTTAATATGTTGTCAACATCGTTCTGCTATAAATATTTTCTACAATGGTGATTTTTGACTCTCTTGGGTCATTGACCTATTAAGAATCCTCCCTCCCACCCAAAATGTGCACACATACGTACACACAATTTTGCATATAGTTTCAAAGATTCCCTAACTGAGAGCCCCAGTTCTACAATATCATTTCTAATGCCTGAGTAACGTTCCATCACAGAAGGATGCCCTATAAATTACTGAACCAACCTAAATCGGTCTCCCGTGGTTGGACATTTAGATTATTTCCAATTTCCCGCTATTATAAACAATGTTGCAATGATGATTCCTATGGATGAATCTTTGAATATAGCCCTATTTATTTTGGGGGGATCAATTTCAAGAGTACGATCATTTTTAAGGCTTTTGATAGTGTTTCCAAATTGCCCTCCAGAAAGGTTGCATCCATTTACGCTCCTGCTGGCGTATGGTCTAAGAGGGCCCATTTCCCCCCATCATTGCTCACATCTGGTCTTATAAAACACTATATTTTGTACCTTTTTAACCCTGGCTCAGAACTTTCCTTTTTCTTTTTGCTGTCTCCGAGGCAGCGATTTCTGGCTCAAGGAACTGGAAACAGCAGTCTTTGGGGAAGACTCCAGATTGGGAATTGCTGTCTCTCTCTGCTTCAACAGAGCCCCAAAGGCTGTGGTTTCCTAGATTTAGCAGAACACTCTTCTTTGCAAATCTCTTTGCCCTTGGCTTTGGTAGGAAAAGTGTCACTGGGCGAGAAGAAACAAACAGGCTAACCCTTCAAAAAAAATCTTGGTTGATTTTTAAACATTTATATTATGAAATGTTTGTCCCCAAAGGAACCGGGAGGGTTCCTTTTAGTAGATCTTAAAATTCATAGATAAGTAATTCTGTAATGTGACTGCTCCTTCTCTCCCACTTTAGACAGCCAAATCTGGCTCCTGGTGTATAAAATTTACTGGAAAAAAAAAAAAAAAAACCTTAAGTTTGGCTCGAGAACTCCACAAGAATGGTTATAAGGAGAAATCCCTTGCATATAGTAGGCACTCAATAAATGTTGAATTGCGCTAGAAGACTTGGGCTCGCACCCTGGAGTAATAGGGGATTTCGTGTACGTGTTTAACTACTAAAGCTTTTATTAACTGTGGCAGTGTTAAATACAGCCGATACTAATGAGGGGGAGTGGTGACCTGAATAAGCCAAAACAGAGGGAAATCCCAGATCACTTCTATTTAGTCTCGAAATACAGTCCATGATTTTTTTTTCCTGTAACAGACATACCTTCCCAATTCTGTTCGGCTCAGGTCACTATTACAACGAGCTTCTTCTCCCTGAGACCACAGAGAGGACCCACTGTGCAAGGCAGTCACTGGGCTGGATTTAAAAGTCGCCAAAGAAATTTGAGTACGGACATTATTAGGTGATGTAAAGGAATTATTATTAACTGTGTTAACACTGAAATTGATATTATTTAAATGATGCAAGGATATATTCCTTTTTTCAAAAGATGCACACTAGACAGGCTGGCCAGTGGCGTAGTGATTAAGTTCGCTTCAGCGCCCCAGGGTTCGCGGTTTCGGATCCCCAGTGCGGACCTACACACCGCTCATCAAGCCATGCTGTGGCAGCATCCTGCATACAAAAATAGAGGAAGATGGGCACGGATGTTAGCCCAGGGCGAATCTTCCTCAGCAAAAAGAGGAGGGTTGGCAACAGATGTTAGCTCAGGGCCGATCTTCCTCACCAAAAAAAAAAAAAGATGCACACTGGAATTAACAAATAAATAAATAAAAGTTACCATGGACAATCTGCAAAAAGAATGGTAAAGATTTTGCTATCTTGTAGCAATAACTACTGTTTCCTGGAAGTTTGTGTGCAAACCAGTTTAGATATATTAACTCGAATCCTTACAAAACTCTGCAGGACGGGTATCATTATCCCCATTTTACAGATGAATAGACTGAGGCTCAGAGGCAGTGGTGGCTAGTCAATGTTCCTGCTCCGATTCTGCTTCAGGGAACTCCCCTTCCCCATTGGATACCGTCACGATGAAACCGACAGTGAAAGCACGTGCCCTCCTGCCCAGAGGGTGGTGTGGGACCCAGGTCTCTCCCGTAATGCTCAGCCTGCGTGGAGTAATGCTCAGACCAGCGGCGTTGGACACTCTGAAGAGCTCTTCCATCAGCCCTTGCTGAGGTCAGGGGCTGGGGCTTTTCTGTCCACTCCGTGAGCTTCCCCTGCTCAAGGCAGGCACGGTTGGTTTCTACTGCACGCAACCCAAGAACGCTGACGGACAGAGAAGTGTTACCTGACGCGCCCCAGGCTGCCCAGCTAGGAATTGGCAGAATGAGGATTTGAACCCAGGACTGTCTGATGTCAAAGCCCCATACTGCTTCTCGAAGGCCGTGCACAAGGGGTCAAGTTCATGCACCTTCCAAGTCCTGAGTTTCACTTTCTCCGCCATCTGCGTCTTCCTGATAAAACTCATACACTCTTACTTCCATGTCTGTCTACCCACAGGGGTGTAACAATACGTCACTGCACTAATGTGACCACCCCCCAACCTTGGCACCCAGTGTTGGTTCAATGATTGCTTGAATCTACGTTCCCCTAGACTCCGTTATTACTCGACTCACACCATCTCTTTGTAAGTAGAACAACACTGATGGGGAGGCACGAACAAGTCGTGGTCTGACCTTCTGCCTCAAAGATACGCTGCCCTAAAATCAATAGAATGCAGTCACGTGGCAGGAGTCACTTTTGCCACCACCATTATCACGAGTCTACTTGTGAGCCTGACGGAGCGCCACGTACTATTCTAATACAGATTGTGGAAGTCCTAAAAAGACAGACTGGGAGAGAGAGGCTTGGAGCCTCTGAGGGTAGTGAGAGGACCACAGGCTCCACGTCTGTGAGCTTGGAGAACCACTTACCTTCCCCTAGCCTCGGTTTCCTCATCTGCAAAACGGGGATAATAAGAATAGCGCCAACCTCACAAGTCCTTGAGATGCTCGTACCACATGACAATGTTAAACTGGCTGATACACCGTAGGAGCCAACAATGCCCGTGCTTCCCTTCCTAAAGAATTTAGGACAGTTGGTCTCTTATTCCTATTTTTAAAGATCTCCAAGGAAGGAGAAACCACAGCATCCCTTGGTAGCCAGCGCCTGCGTTTCACAACCCACTTAGATGAGGTGTGAATTTAGCACAGAGGCCCACATCCAAAGAGGCTGGCGGAGGCCGGGAGGCATGCCAAGCAGCTTGCTGGACCGCTCCCCATCCTGTCCCTTCCCCCGCCACTGCCTCCTAAATATATGTTAGCTTAGCCATCCTTCGCAGGCCAACTTCCCTTCGGAAACCCTCTCTGATAATCCCCTGGTTGGAAATGGTTTTGGTCTTCTAATCACTACAACACCTGTTGACTGTAACATTCTCAGGCATTTACCAAAAACAGGCTGGTACTATAACTATTTAATTGTGTAATTGGTTAATTCAATAAATATAGAGCAAATGCCTTTTACGTGGCCAGGCAGCATCCTAGGCACTGGGCACACAGCAATGAATAAAACAGACGAAGTCCCTGCCCTCATGAAGCTCACATTCTAGCAGCTGTGAGGGGGACAGAAAATAAATACAGAGCATGCCATTTGATCGAGAGTGTAATGGAGGAAATTAGAAGAGGGTTGGGGTGGGTGACTATTCCATGTAGGAGGAATGGCCAAGCCTGGCTGCTGCCCACCTCACACCAGCTCTCTCTCATTCCCTGTGCCCCCATGCAGGCTTTCTCTCACTTGTCCAATTCGCCACACTCCTTCCAGCCCCAGGACCTTTGCACGCTCCTTTTGTCCTTCCCTACCTCACCTGGTTAACCCTCTCTTTTGGATGAAGTGACATTTGAGCAGAGAGTGGAAGGAAGTAAAGGGACTACTTACATGTGCTTGGCTTCCCTGGGAAATTAGAAGCCCCTGGAGGCTAAGAGGAGGCAGTGGAGAGCGGTGGTTAGCGATGCAAGCTCTGGAGTTGGGATGACCTGGTTCAAATCCCTGCCCTACCACACCCTAGTTGTGTGACAAGTTCTTAACTTTCCCAAGTCTCAGTCTCCTGGGAAATGGAGAAAAAAGAGTATTTATCTCATAGGAATATTGTGAAGATCCAATGAAATCATGAATGGACAGTGATGGGCACCAAAGGTGGATTTACCCTAAAGCTAATGAAACTTCAGGAACTCCCCACCACACACAGACACACACACCCCTGCCTCAGCCCCTTCCGACACCCTCGAAGGGGCCCTAGCAACGCGTGTACAGGGTCATGTGTTCTTGTGAAATGTGTTGACAACAATCGGTTAAGACTACCATCTCTTCCCACTTTGACTTCCCTTCTGTCACACTTCTCCTCATGTCAAATGACACCGGAAAGGACACGGGCCCTTTGTAGTCATCGTTCAGATGGTGAACCCAACCACCCCGTCCCAGGAGGAAGGGAGATTGGCCTTCCCGGAAAGTGGTTGGTGGCCCTTCCCACCGCTGCCCCACACCTGGAGGAGGAGGCCCTGGGGAGCAGGACAGCACACCTCCCACGGGACCCCCAACTCCGAAGCCTGTGCTCAGACCTCAGGACACTCTGGGGCCTTCCTGAGTCATCACCGAGCCACCCCAGGGTCAGGCAGTTCTTACATTTAAGCCAAAAACTCTGGAAATCTAGACCCAGCGTGAGAATGAGCCGTTTTTCCCTCCTAAGGTCTGAAAACAGCTCATGCCCATCTTCCAAAGGAAACCCTTCTCCCTACTTGAAAGCAGTTAGAAAATCACATCTCAGCCTTTTATTTCCCAGCCAAATGATGCCAATTACTAATACTAAAGGGAAAGAACGTGACTCATTGATGTTCCCAGTTCTGACGGCTGATTGCCATAAATTCCCTGGTCCCTAGAGTTCGCTCCACCTTCTCCTTTCTGACCGTTCTCCACAGTCATCGCCCGGAAAGTCGTCCTCACTTCTTGCTTTTCTCCGGGAGACTTCTAGAAGGATTTCCTAAGGCCCGCCAGTCCATTTGCAAGCTCACACTAAGTCCCTTTGCCCACCTCCCGGCCAGACTCAGAGAAGGACTCAATTTTAGTGTGCTTGTGTGTATTTGTGTGTGTGCGGGCACATTTGTTTCTAGTATCTATTAAACAGGGAATCCTTGTCCATCCTCCTCTGCCCCCTGGTCCTACCCACTGTCCTCTCCTGCCTTCCCCGGGGTTGTGTGTCCCATTCGTAAACTCAGTGGGTTCATCGTCACTCAAAGTACAAAAGAGCAACAGGCAGATCATATTCACCTGCGATATCTCACTGAAGGAATATTCTGCTCACGACCCCCTGAGCCCTTGGCTCCCAAGAGGTCGAGGCCTCCGCCTTCCCTCTGCCTTCCTGTCCACCCCCAAAATGAGAGTATGACCCTAGACTCACAGGAGCACTTAACCTTTCTTTGAGGGGAGGAGGGAGAAGAACTTTGGTTGACTTTTAAATCATTATCATAATATATTGAACTACGGCCCAACAATGTTAGGACACATATCGCGGAAAAGTGTGGTTGTATCCTGGTGAGGACGGGGGGACTACTTACAGTAATAATTTTCCCCTAACTTTCTGGAACAGTCTTAATAGCAGGGCATTTTTTGCTTTTAATTGAGGCAGTTTGTTACATGTGTAATTAAATGTGGTTGGAATGTATAGCTTTGTATATATTAAAAAAAAAAGTCCTTTGTCAGACCACGTGCCCTGATTTGGGATTCAGAAAACATGATTCCTGTAAGAGGAGAACGCTGTATCCTCAAGTCCGGCAGCTTTTGTTGATGGATTCAGGATGCTGAGGCTGGGATGGAGGATGTGAAAACACTCTGCAAAGACCTTTCATTCTACAAATGCAGGCATTTATCACCATCATCGTATCATGATTATTAGCAATAATAAGTGGGTCAGGGGGATCTTTTCAAATGCAAATCTAATCACATTGTTCCTTTCATCCAAAGCCTCCCACTGCTCTTAGGACAGAAGCCAGAGCCAGACCACAGTTCTCCAGGCCCTGCGTGGCCTGGCTCCTGCCCACTTCACACCAGCTCCCTCTCATTCCCTGTGCTTCCACGCAGAGTTTCTCTCAGCTTGTCCAGTTTGCTTCATTCCTTCCAGCCCCAGGACCTTTGCACGCTCCTTTTGTCTGGAACATTTGTCCCTCCCTACTTACCCTGGTCAACCCTCTCTTTTTGTCCCAATATCAGTGTAATCACACTTCCTCAAAGAAGCTTTCCCCACCTTCCCTTCTATATTCTCATAGAATCACGTACAGCCATTCATTGTTCATTAATTCATAATTTTTGAGTGTCTTCTATGGGTCAGGCAGTATTCTGGGGGCTTGGAATATAATGTGAACAAAAGAAGCCCCCAGAGAGCTTCCATTCTAACAGAAGAAGAGACAATAATCAAATAAACACGTGCACGTATAATAGGATATAATAAACACGTGGCTAAGTGCCATGAGGAAAAGAAAGCTGGGGAAGGATTAGTGTGGTGGCAGGGGCAGGGGTGGCCACTTCAGATAAGGGTAGCAGAGAAAGCCTTTCTGAGCAGATGACATTTAAACAGAGACCTCCATGAAATGAGGGAGCAAACTATGCAAAGATGTGTAGAAAGACAACTCCAGAAGCAACAGCAAGGGCAAAGGCCCTGGGGCAGAAATGAACTTGGTAAGTCCAAAGAACAGCAGAAAGCCAGCGTGGCTGGAGTTGAGAGTGCAAACTGGGAAAGCACTAAATCAGGTTGGAGGACATGTCACGTCTTTTGAGGAATTTTGCTCCAACGAGGAGCAGAGAAATAGGGCAGGAGCCAGGGAAACACATGAGCTCTGTAGAGGGTGTTTCTGTTTTGTCTTCTATTTGTTTCAAGATGGGAAGTTCTACAGCATATTTGTATGCTGAAAGGAGTGCTCCAGCGTAGAGCGCGACATGGGTAATTCACGAGAGAGGAGATAATTGCAGTCAGTCCTTGAGGAGGCGAGGAAGAACGGGACCCAGGGCCCAAGTGGAGAAATTGGCATGACACAGGCACAGAGACAATTTGTCATTTGTGACAGGAGAGAGGGCAGAGCGTACATGTTTCGATGCTGGAGGTTGGTAAGCTTGGGGTGGGGAGTGAGCATTCTGATGGCATCTGTTTTCTCGGTGAATAGGAAGGTGAGAGAACCAGCTGAGAACGAGGCAGGAGAAGGGCAGTGGAGCCAGAGAAAAGAGGAGAAGGTACAAATAACCATCTTGGAGACGGGCAGAGTGACTGGGAACTGCAGTAGGATCGATGGGCAGTGCTGAGGCGGTCCCCATGTTTGTGGTCTTAGATGTAAAACAAGACCTGTCCAGGCCATCGTGGGTGTCTTCTCCAGCCATGCTGCTGTGCCCAGATGCAGATGCAAAGGAGTCCTCTGTTGGGTTTCACCAGGGTTGGGGTTTGGGCAGGTGATACAGCCAAGCAATTGTAACTCTAGGCCACGGAGTCCAGGTCGGGTGAGGAGGAAGGTAAGGGCCTGAGTCAGGGCTGGTAAAGGACAGTGGAAAAATCAGTGGGTTGAGGATCTCAAGAGGGTCAGAGGATTGTCGGGATGGGAGTCCGGGGATAACTGAGTTGGGAAGATATGTGATGGTATCTTCAGACCAGTGATGGTCTGACTGGGATGGCTGGAAGGGAAACTTCAGAAGTGTTGTAGCTATGACAAAGTCTGTGACTCTATGATTGAGGTGGAGTGGAGGAGTGGGATCGTGGCATTGAGGCATCAAGAAAAGAGACACAAGGTGATGGATGGTCATCTACGTGGATTTTGAAGTCACCATGGACGATGGCAGGAGTAGAGGTACGAGAAAGTCAGGTGGCCAAGTTGTCAATAAACACTTGAGCAGGAGGTGGGCGACAGCACAATAGATGGTTTGGCGACACGTGCTCATATTTTCCACGTTTATATGATTATTTGATTAATGTCAATTTCACCCACTACCTTTACACACTGTTAAGCGTAGGGGCCGTGTCTTTCACTGTGTTATTCACAGCTTCTAGCTCAATGCCTAGCACATAATAGATACTTAATAAAAGCTTCTTAAACAAACAAATGAATAAATACTATTCTCTGGAATTGGAGAAAGAGACAGGGTGGGAGGCATTGATCCAATAATTTGCCCTTTCCTCTTCCCATTAAAGTCCTCAGCATAATCCTCATTTTCAGAAATTTCAGTCAGTGGTCATTCAACTAACGTTCATGAAACACCTGTTACATGCCAGGCACTGTACTATGTGCTTCGAAGGGGAATAAGACACGGTTGCAGCTCCCGGAGATCTCAAAGTATATCCACTTGTGAATAAACCACTTGAAGACAACGTGACTAGAGCAATGATAGATTTGTGAGCAAAATGCTCTGAGAGCACTGAATCTGACTGCCTGGGGGAAAGGGGAAGGCTGTGTACAGACAATCTCTGGAGAATGAGGATGATCAGCTGCCAAGACAAGGGGAGGTTAGGTGAAGGACCAGCCTGTACAAAGGCATCAAGGATGGGAAAAGCCTGGCAAATTGAGAAGTCTGATAAGGCTAGAAATTAAGCTAAAAATGTCATCTGGCCCTTATATTTATAGTCAATTGGTTGGCTGAGATAATTCAATGGGGAAAGAATAGTCTTTTTAACAAATGATGTTGGGACAACTGGATATCCACATGGAAAAGATGAAGTTGGACCCCTACCTCACACCATATACAGAAAGTAATTCAAAATGCATCAAAGACCTAAATGGAAGCATCCAAACTACAAAACTCTTACAAGAAAACATGGGCGTAAATCTTCATGACTTTGGATTAGGCAATGGTTTATTAGCTATGACATCAAAGACAAACAATAAAAGAAAAAATAAATTGGACTTCATCATGTTGAAACTTTTGTGCTTCAACAGAGACTATCAAGAAAGTAAAAAGACAACCTATGTGGGAGAAAGTATTTGCAAAGTTATCTATCTGATAAGGGACTAGTGTCCAGAATATGTAAAGAATCCTTACAACTCAACAATGAGAAGACAAATAACCTAATTTAAAATGGGGCAAAAGATTTAAATAGCTATTTCTCCAAAGAAGATACACTAATGGCCAATAAGCACATGAAAAGATGTCCAACATCACTAGTAATCAGGGAAATGCAAATCAAAACCACCATGAGATGCCACTTTACACCCACTAGGATGGCTATAAAAATTAAAAAGACAGACATTAACAAGCGTTGGTGAGGGGCCAGCCCGGTGGCACAGTGGTTTAGTTTGTGCTTTGGCAGCCCAGGGTTTGTGGGTTTGGATCCTGGGAGCCAGCCACACTTCTTGTCAGCTGTGCTGTGGGAGCATCCCATATAAAATAGAGGAAGATGGGCACAGATGTTAGCCCAGGGCCAGTCATCCTCAGCAAAAAAAAAAAAAAAGAGGAGGATTGGCAATGGATGTTAGCTCAGGGCTGGTCTTCCTCACAAAAAAAAAAACAAGTGTTGGTGAGGGTGTGGAGAAATTGAAACCTTCATACCCTGATGGTAGGAATGTAAAATGCTGTAGCAGCTTTGGAAAATAGTCCCTCAAAAAGTTAAACATAGAGTTACCATATGACCCAGCAATTCCACTCCCATATATATATATATATACACCCAAGAGAACTGAAAACATGTGTCCACACAAAAATTTGTACCCAAATGTTCATAGCAGCATGAATCACAATAGCCAAAATGTGAAAACAACTCAAATGCCCATCAATTGATAAATGAATAAACAAAACGTAGCATATCCATACAAATTTGCAAGTAGAAATGCATATTTCTATTCTATGGAATATTATTCTGCCATAAAAAGGAATGAAGTACTGACACATGTTACAATGTGGACGAACCTTGAAACATTATGCTAAGTTAAAGAACCAGACACAAAAGGCCACATATTGTATGATTCTATTTGTATGAAATGTCCAGAACTGGCAAATTAATAGAACCTAAAGTAGGTCAGTGATTGACAGAGGCTGAGGAAAGGGAGAAATGGGGAGTGACTGCTAATAGGTACAGCCTTTTGGGGTGAAAATGTTCTGGAATTAGATAGTGATGAGGGTTCTACAAAATGAATGTACTAAAAACCACCGAGTTGTACAAATTAAAAGGGTGAATTTAATGGCATGTGAATTATAGCTCAATGTTTTAAAATGTCATCTGGAGTCCCTGTGGCATGTAGGCCATGCTAAGGAATGTGAATTAAATCCTGCAGGCAATGGAGAGTTTCCTAGTATTCTCTGTGTGTGGGCGTCTGTGTGTGCACACGCACGCTTGCACGCACACACTCTTCTTCCGCTATAGCTGGAAAATCAGGATGGTGAAATCAACAAAAAGTCCCCCGTGGTGCTGTCACCTAGAGGCAATCAGGATGAACAGTTTGTCACATTTCTTTACACGCCTGTTTGTGTTGTACTGAGATTATGTTTTACGTACAATTTGGTATGACGCTTTTTTTTCAGTTACCATAAACTTATTCTAAGCATTATTTAAAAATAAATTTCTTACCTAATTATAACAATTATTTATGGTAGAAACTTTGGAAAAACATAGAAAATTATAAAGAAGAAAATTAAAATCATCCATAATCCCACCAGTGAGAAGTAATCATTACTGAAATTTTAGTGTATTTTATTTTGTCTTTTTTCTACGAGTAAATGTCATTTTTAATGGCTGTACAATAGGTCTCTGGTATCATAGATTACTTCTCTTGTAATATAGTTAGGTTATTTCCAGTTTTTCTCTATATAAATAATGATGTAATAAATATCTTTGTACATAAAGCTTTTCATAGATGGGGTTAGTTCCTTAGCTTCTCAGAAACGGATTTACTGGGTCAAAGACGGAATATATTTAAACCTTATGACGTATCCTTAAACTGCATTCTAAAATGATTTGACAAATTGCATTTCTATTTGCAATAAATGAGATTGCCTGTTTCACAGCATCCTCCCCAGTATTGAGGATTATGCTTTTAAAAATTCTCCTTGTGGTTTTTATTTTCATTCTAATAGAGGTTTCATAAGAAAGAGTAGTATGCTCAAGTTTGTGTTTTAGATGATCAAAGGGCTGGGCTGAAGAGAGATGAGAGAGTGTTGATATGGAGACCAATTAGGAAAATGGTGCACTAGTACAGGAAAGAAATGACACAGGTAGGCAGTGAGGATGGGTTTAGAAGACATTTAAGATTAGAAAGACGTTTCTAAGAAAGATGAATTGGATTTGTTACTGATCTGAAACTGGCAGAAGTGTGAGGTGTCAAGTTTGACTGGGTCTAACTTTCGAGGTAGAATGGAGGGTGAGAGCTTTAGCCAAGACAAGGATAAGGGAAGGAGAAGCAAGTTTAGAAGGAAAATAAAGCTTCTGTTTGCAACATATTACTTTGGGTGCCTTCCAGAGTTCCAGGTGGAGATGTCAAGATATCCATTAACAACACGAGTCTGAAGCTTGGAAGATAGGAGGGCACTGGGGATAACAGTTTGGGAGTTGTCTCTATGTAAATGGTAGTGAATGAGATTACTGGGGCATGAGGAATAAATTCGAGGGAAAACCTACATTTGCAAGGCAGAAGAGGAACGAGTGAAGGAGAAAGAGTTACTTAGGAAGCAGAAGGGGAGCCAAGAGAATCTGGTGTCCAGCGCCAGGGGAGGGAGAGGTTCAAGGAGGGAGAACGGTCAACAATGCCCAACGCTTCCAATGCTACAAGAGTCATGGAGGATGGAGACTCCCATGGAGGGTCTTGGAGAGGAATCCCAGGGAGATGCTGGGAAGTAGAAGGAAGCAGAAGGAGGAAGCAAAATCAGAGGGTGTGGAGTTATCCTGCAGGCAGGTTGGGGGTGTCGGAAAGATGGGAGAGAGGGCATTAGCCTCAATAGGAAGTCATTTTCCTCAAGTTTTTCTCTCTCCTTTCATCGCGGCAAGAGCTAGTCGGTGATCCCACAATGCACTGCTCACCTGAGTGTGCACAGTGAGAGGTGGGAGGACTGGCTCTCCATCCCAGCTCTGCCGTGTCCTCCAACATTTGATTTAGGCTCGACTTTGATCTCTTTACCTGTGACATGAAGGGGTTGGTGAGTAAGAAGGTGCCCGAAGCTGGCCTTGCTTCAGTTTTGCTCTGCACCCCAGGTGTGACCTGACTGCAGTGAAACGAGAAAGGCCAAGGTAGTGCGTTTTCAGTGAATTAACTTGACGCAACGTAAAAGACTCTTTACTCTGTGATTATCTTTCCTACTTTTTTGATGGTAAACTGTCCCTTCTTTTGTGAAATGATGGCAGCCGATAGCTGGAGGGTTTTCCCTGATGTTTCTTTTTCAGGACTCTATCTAGCAAATAAGAAGTTGGCACCTCTCTGCTGGCCCACCAAATCAGTTTGGGAATGGTACCGATTTATGGATTGCAAAAGTGTAGGAATGAGTGGCCTGGATATTTTTTAGGGCTCTCACCTCTAAAATCCTAAAATCCCAGCTCTCTGAATAGTCCTAAGAAGGAGAATATGATGGTGCAGCTCAGCCAGTGTGGGGAAGATCTAGCACCACCGTGTGGCCCCGCCCCGCCCCCACACCCAGCGCAAGGGCTTTGAGGTCCGGCCTTTGCCCCAGAAGGCTCCGACCCAGTCTCTCTTTATCCTGCAGTCCTCCTTGTGCTCTGCAGGTCTGTCACCCAGAGCCCAAGCCTCAGTCACTGTCGCTCCTGCCGAGCGGTCAGGCTGTGGCAGGCTCCTGCACACAGAAGATGAATTCCCATTTTATCCATGAGGAAACTAACTCATCCCCCTCCTAAACCTCCTCAAGGACAGCGATGTGTATCCTCAATGTCTATCAACCATCCTTTGGGTGCTCAGGGAATATTTGAGATTTGTTATTTTCCTAACACAGCTCGGCTAACATGCGGCAGAAACTAAATTTGAACCCAAATCCTTTAACTTCAGTCCCTCAACTCATTTTCCCCAAGGTCACCAGAGAATGGTGGGACCACCATCATCCATAGGGGTGAGATTTGCGAACGTGACAACCTTTCCAGGCCTCCTCACATCAATCAGGGAGCAGTGCAAGCGTGAGCTAGGTCTTACCTCTTGGCGGTTTTACACTGTTCACTATGGCTGATGGTGAAGGGGTCAGTGTTAACTGTCCATAGGTGAGATGCAGAGTTCGTAAATTTCATCTTTATTTTTCTCCACATAATGATTGCTCTTAGTTTAAGAAGTCAAATTGTACTAAATACACCTTTAACTAAAAAGCAGCTCCTCTCCGCTTCACAGGCAACCACAATCACTCTTTTGTACATTTTTTCTGGTATTTTCCTTCATATCTAAAGAACAAGTTTAGATGCTACCTCAGTTTGTCAGTTTCCCCGTCGCCTATTGGCCAGCATGAGGAACTGGGAATTAGATTTTTTAAAGCACTTCCCGTTCCCTCGTCTGCTCGATACAGTTACAACTCCTGCTTAAGTTAACACTTAATGTTTACTTCATTATGATTATAGGATTTTTATTCACTTGAGCCAGTGTACCAAGGTATGCTTCTCTTCCTGGACAACTTTTTGTTTACCCTGAAGTTAATAATTAGCTCTTTTTTTCCCATTTGGTTAGTATTCTGGATATGTAACAATAACTTTTCTTAGACCTTCGAGCAGCCTTTTAATATTTCCATACACCAAGCTACTCAGATAATCTGCCCATTCCATTTTTTCTCATAGACCTCCCTCCTGTCCTCCTTCTTCCATTTGGACTGGTTGCTTCCATCTTCCATCATCCTGGGAGCATGCTTTGCCACTGTCCTGATTTGGACGCCCTGAATCCTGTGTCACCCTCTTTCTTGGTTCATTCCAAGAAAAATAAACCTGTATGTCTAAAAATGTCTTTATTTCCCTTCCACACTTAATTGATAATTGAACTGGATACAGAATTATAGGCTAGAATCATTTTCCCTCAGGATTTTGACATCTTGCTCTATTTTCTTATAGCTTCTGATGTTTTTATTGAGCAGTCTGAGGTAATTCTGATTGCTGATGCTTTGTAAAAGCTTACTTTGTCTCTCTAGAAGCTTCTAGAATCTTCATCTCCAGGGTTCTGAAATTTCACAATGATGTGCCTTCTTGGGGTCTTCTGTCATTGTGGTTGGCACCCACTGGACCTTTCCAAAGTGGAAATTCCTATCCTTCAGTTTGGGCAAAATTTTTCATGTTGCTTATTTTAATAATTTTCTTCCCTCCATTTCTCTGTTCTCTCTTTCTGAAATTAGGCAGAGTGAGGGGCTAGAGAGTAATGGAAGATACTATTCTAGACAGAGTGGCCAGTGGATGCCTCTCTGATGAAGTGACATTCGAGCAGAAATTTGAATGCGTATCTTCTCACCTATTTATTGCATTTTTCTTTTGTTCCTTTCATTGTTGCTTTTTCTTTTCAGTTTCTTTTGACCATCTTTTTTGGTCTGTCTCTCCTGCGGGGAGGCTTTCCTCACGTGTCTGGTGATCTTTGGCTAAGCATTCATGTCAAGAGGGAGGCACGAGAAGTTGATGGGAAGCTGTGACTGGGACTTGTCAGCCGGTGGAGTTCACTCTGAGGTGTTCGGGTAGTACGTTGGCTTTTTCGCTGGGGAGCCCCTTCCTCTGTAATTGCTTAGTTTTTCCAGAGAAGAATCTCCCAATCTCCCACCTGGAAGTGGTGAAGGAGAGCGGGAGTGTCAGTGAAGAGGGCAATATCACCATTCATTCATCCAGGCTTTCACTTAATTCTCCTCGCTCCACCCTCAATGAGTCCCTGAAATTCCTGGGCCTTTCTGGGATTCTGCAAGGCAAGCTTTTTGGCTTCTCATGGGCATCTCCCTCTGCGGGCTCCCTCTCTTGTCCACTGATGTCCCTTCGCCCATTCTCTTTGTCCTTGTCATTTAGATGAGATTTTAAGACAGCACACAGGGAAAAACTCATTCAACCTGCTACACTTAAGCAGAACATAAGATACTCTGTGAAACAAATTTTTTAGCAAACAGATCAGGCTAAGAAATTTTTTTAAAGAAAAAGAAAACCCTCACGGGGTACCCCTCCTGCAGTGAGACCACTATACTTAACTATCATGGAATCTTATGACGGAAGTGACCTCAGACATTGTCTGCTCTTACCACCTCGTTTTACAGATATAGAATATGAAACCCAGACAGCATAAGTCTTGCCCAAAGTCACAGAGCAGAGAAACGCAAGGAGTCCCTGTATTTTCTACTTGTAATCCTACAGCTTTCTCACTACCAGTCAGCCTTCCCAGAAAAGCCCCTCAGGCAGTAGAAAGACTTTCCTCTCGATGGGGCTTCCAAAGCAAACCCCTTTTTGCCCTCTGGGTCCATCTGACCTGACCAGTCCCATCTGGAGAAGAACCACGACAATGAACCAGACTTTGTTTCTCAGCAAGACCAGGAGTGTTCCTGGCATGTTACACAAAGATCATTTTTTAAAGGACAGAGTCAAGATAACAAATCCACCTTAAAATAAACCTCAAGTCAGATTACCAATTAACACCTAAATGTATTTAAGCAGAAATAAGTTTAATGGTCTAATCAATTTTTCACCAGTTAAGTCCATCTTTGCATGTTGCATTTTACAGTGCCTTGGCGATGAAAGTAATGGGATCTCTTTATCACCATTTTCCACTTCCTGGTTTGCTAAGTAGTTCAATGTTGTTGTCTACAGAAAACATAAATGGCCCCAAACTGGTCATATTGCAACTTTATGAAGTTCATAAAGTACTTCCGGGGAGGAGGGGAGAGGTCGCTGCGAAGATGAAAACAACAAGATACGATACGATCGAGTGGAAAAGGTGCCCGTGGTTGGCAGCCTCTAACATGGTCCCCGATGATCCCTGCCTCTTGGTGTTCGCACCCTTGTGATGTCCCCTCCCCTAGAGTGTAGGCTGACCTAGTGACTCACTTCTAAGGAATAGAATGTGGCAGAACACACAGGATGTCACTTCTCAGATTAGGTTGTACGAATGCCAACTTGGTTGCTCTCTCTCTCTCTTTCTCCCTCTCCCTCTCCCTCTCTCCTTCCTCTCTCTCTTTTTTTCTTTCTCGGATCACAGTCTGGGTAAAGCTATGTCACGAGCATCCCTATAGAGAGGCCCACGTGCCAAGGAACTGAAGCCTTCTGCCAAAAGCCACGTGGTGAGTGAGCTTGGAAATGGAGCCTCCAGCCCCAGTCAGGCCTTTGGAGACTGCTGTCCCAGCCAACACTTTGAGTGTCACTTCAGGAGAGACCCCGCGCCAGATCACCCAGCTCTGCCTCTCCCGGATTCCTGACCTCCAGCAATTGTGTGAGATCATAAATCGTTACTGTTTTAAGATGCTATGTTTGGGGATAATTTATTATCCAGCAATAGTGGGGGAGACCTAAGTATGAGTTCTGACTTTTTTACTTCCTTGCAAAAGCACCTTGTATGTGTCCTTGAACCTCACTTAATTACACCTGTTTGCTCTTCTCTAAAATGGGGATAAAGACCATACCCACCCCGCAGAGTTAAAGTGAAGTTCTAGGAGAAGGAACCTAATTTTAAATGATCACGAAGTATTAGGCATTTTATCTACGCTATCTCATTTAATTTCTTTCCAATGGAAAAAAAAACAAACATGTTTTTTTAATAACATATCCAGTAACTGGAAAACCATACTAGTATTAGTATTAGAGCCAATTCATTCTGTGATTTATTAAAACATTGTTTAACCAAACACCAATTTTGGATCAACCTTAAATGAACCATATGCCTTTCAGAACTGATGGGTTTTAATTAGTTTCTTAATTAGCATGTGAGAAGTTTGTAAACCTGTTAGTTTTGCTACCAAAATCAGAAGAACAAGCTTTATAGGATTCTCATGGGAGGAGATCTTCCGGGCCAGGGCTGAGGGCCCCAGGCCCTTTGGCCCAAGTACAACCCTCTCCCACAACCCCCTTCTCGTGTAACCCAAGCCTCATTTATGACACCACCATCCTCCTGCCCGCCAACCTGGAAACCAAGCCAACCACCCAGAATCATCCCCTCCCACTACTCGCCCCACATCTTGTCACAAATCTTGCATTTCTAATTCAGAATATTTCATCCCTTCCATCCCCCACTGCTGTTTTAGTTCAGATTCATCTCTTCCAAATTTAATCATTAATATTATTATAATATTATGTATATATAATTATAATATACATTACATTATATATAATTATACTATTATAATAATAAACAGTAATAAATAATATTTACTGACAGTGCATTGTGTTTCAGAAGTCGAGCTCTGTGCTGGTGATCAGACTTACGGGCCCCCTGTTTTCATGGAGTTAACAGGATGCTTCATTCAGCTTTGCAAGGGCTAAGCTAGATTAAAGGCTAAGAGTAGGCTGCCTTGGTCTAAATCTTAGCTTTTCCACTTACTGTGTGCCCTTGGACAAGTTACTTAACCTCTCTGTGCTTCGCTGTTCTCACCTGGAAAACAAGGATAATAATAGCAACTACCCCCTAAAGATTAAGAGAGTTAAAATATTTTAAATGCTTAGAAAAGTCTCTGGCAATCAAAAAATATTAGCTATTGTTATTTTTGGTCCGTATCATGTTTTCATCAACATCTCTCTCTCTCTCTCTCTCTCTCTCTCTCTCTCTCTCTCTCTCTCTCTCTCTCTCTCTCTCTCGGCCAAACCATTCTTTCCAGAGCGAACTATGTGACCATGTCATTCCCCTAGCAAACATCAGTAACATAGGCCTCAGCATGGCCCACCTCTGCAGCTCACCTATCCGGCCCTCACCGTCCTCTTCTCCCCAGCCTCTCTCCCCTGCTCCCGCTCCACTGAGTCTCTCCCCACTCCCCAAACACGCCACTCTGAGCCTAGCTCTGTGTCTCTGTGCCAAGACAAATGAAGTAGAGTGGAAAGAATAATGGGTTGTTCAAGTGGTGGCTAAAGATAGCACTCAAGATGGCGGCTGGGTGCTCCCACCTCTCTATCAAGCTCTGCATGGAAGAGACCAAAGAGGGTTGGGACTTAAGACTTCTTTATGGCAGGGGTAGCACAAGCCTTAAAATGGGTGGAGAGAAAAATCAGATGAGGGGCCGGCCCAGTGGTGTGGCAGCTAAGTTCACGCTCTCTGCTTCAGTGGCCTGGGGTTCACAGGTTCGGATCCCGGGCATAGACCTACACACCGCTCATCAAGCCATGCTGTGGCGGTGTCCCATATAAAATGGAGGAAGATGGGCTCGGATGTTAGCCCAGGGCTAATCTTCCTTACACACACACACACACACACACAAAATCAGATGAAAGAAAAAGGAATTAGACCTTTTCTCACCTTCCCTGGGAGCACAGAGCTGCCTCTGCTCTCATCGGGGGAAAGAGAAGGAAGGAAGGAAGGAAGAGCTTGGACTTACAGTAAGTGAGACCCAGGTTCAAATTCTGGCTCTACCTCTAGCTAAACAAGCACTGAACCCTCAGTTTCTTTGGCTGGAAGATAGGGATAATAATGGCTCCTCTGTGGAGTTGATGTGAGGATAAATGAGAAAACGTATATGAAAGTACCCAACACATCACAGGCTCTAGATTAAATGCTACCTTCCCATGCTCTCCTGTCCTGTCCTCTGTGAAGGTCTCCCCACTCGCCCCACCCCGTCCCCCTCGTGAACTCTTAGTCTTCAAGTCTCAGCCCAATGTCGCCCTCTCAGAGAAGCCTTTCCTGGCTCCCTCAGGCAGAGTTCATGGCTCCCACCACCATCTCCCGCTGAACTGGGAGCTCCTCCAGACCAGGGATCCGTACTGAAACAACTTTGGATCCTCAGAGCCTGGCATCATTCAAAAATAAATTGTTGAATAGTGTTCTGTGATTTCCTTGTGAGAATGAAGGATCCTTAGATGCTTTAAAATATTTTCATTACAGTACTATTTGCGAAAGAGAAAATTGGGAAGCAACATACATGTCTAATAATTAGAGGTTAACTAAATTCTAGTTCCTCCTCAAAATGTGGGGGTATGCTGCCATTAAAATCATCTTGTAAAAATGTGCTGTTGACATTAAAAAATACATATTCTCAATATACATTGTGAGGGAAAGAAGCAGTTTTCAAAACAGTACTATGTACAGAATGATCCCGTTCTGTGATAAAAATATAAATGTTTGTGTATGCACAAAAAAGATCTGGAAGGACCCAGTGGTTGTCTCTGGGTGGGTGGAATTTGCATGTTTCTTTTCCTTCCTTATGCTTGTATGTATTTTGTGATTTTTCTATAATGAGCATAAATTACTTTTGTAGTAAGAAAAAAATTTTAACTACCCAAAATTGTTTTTCTGATTGTAATGCATTTTCATTGTAGAAAATCTGGAAAGTCTGAAAACTATAAAAAAAGAAAAGATAATTATGCATGTTGTTCTACCGAGAGAATCTGTTAACATTCTAGTATGTTTCTTTCTAGTCTTTTTTTTAATGTGTGTATGATTTGTTAAAACGACTTGGGATCAAACTGATGTGTAGTTGAATATCCTGCAATTTTTTATTTTATTTATTTATTTTTTGGTGAGGAAGATTGGCCCTGAGCCAACATCCGTGCCCATCTTTCTCTATTTTGTATGTGGGAGGCCGCCACAGCATGGCTTGATGAGCGGTGCGTAGGTCCACATCCAGGATCTGAACCCACGAACCCCAGGCCAGCAAAGCAAAGCATGCAAATGTAACCACTATGCCACTGGGCCAGCCCCTGTGATTTTTTATTATACTGTGAATATTTTCAAAAATTATGACAAATTCTAAATATGATATGTCTTACAAAGGGCTAGAAAAATCAACTATCCTAGGAAAAGAAATAGAAGAACTAAAGAGAGGGTTAACAGTCCCCCAAGTTCAACACAAGGCATTTTAAAGACTTTCTTGCGCCCTAGAGAGGCCTTATATTGTGCTAAATACTTTAAAATATTCCTTACTAACAGTTTTACCTGTAAAGTTGTTGAAAGGGCTTTTTATACTTTTGCTATTGAATTTGGCTAAACATACTCATTTAATTTACAACTGGTGAACAACTCAACTTACAATTGGCTATAATTTCTCAATAACTATTGTGCATATTTGGGAATTCTTGCAAAGTGAGAAAAATCCCACCTACAAATTGTTTTCAAATATAAAAAAACACAATTTTAACAATTAATGAAGTTAACATAACACAATGTTACCTTTTATAGGTTTTTAATTAAACATTTTTTGATTTTACAGTTTCCACTTTGGCACCAATAACTTTTTCCAGATCTCCTAGGCCTTTGAAAAGGCCTTGGCCTCTGTGTCTACCCTACCACACCGAGGAAAACTCTTCACTTGAGCCCCTTTGGCTGCTGGGTAGGCATCATGGCAGACAGACATCAGAAACTTCCAGCAACGGTGGGAGCCACTGAAAGGCCAGCAATGAATAGAAATAGAAATAGAATAGAAAGTGGGGAGATTTGGACAGGGGATTCCTGCATCAGCAAGTTTGTGCTTCTCAAGCTGCTGTTAGTGCCCTCGAGTCAGTTCTGACTCCTAGCGACCCTGTGGACAGCAGAGCGGAACCCTGCTCGGTCTTTTTGCGCCATCCTCTCCCCTTCCGGCGCTGTATCAGACAATGCTCCACTGCTATTTTTAGGGTCTTCCTGGCCAATTTTTTCGGAATTGAGTGGTCAGGTCCTTCTTCCTAGTCTGTCTAGTCTGGAAGCTCTGCTGAAACCTGTCCACCATGGGTGACCCTGCGGGTGTTTGAAATCCCAGTGGCATAGCTTTCAGCATCACAGCAACACGCAGCCCCCACAGTATGACAGCCGACAGACGGGTGGTGTGGTTCCCTGACCTGGGAAGGAACCCAGGCCGAGGAGGTGAGAGCGCGAAATCTTAGCCACTTAGACCAGCAGGGCTGTACTTCTCAAGTACTGGCAGGTAAACTGGGGAAAAAGAGGAGGGGAAGGAGGGAGAGGCAGAGAAGGAAGAACTGGAAGGATGAGAAGAGGAAGGAAGGAAGGAAGGAAAAAAGGAGGGAGGAAGGAAGGAAAAAGGTAAGAGGGAAGGAAAGAGAGCTCCCATTTATTAGTTGCTTCTGAGCTGAGCACTTTACATACTATATTTCATTCAATACTCACAGCAATCCTTTGAGATAGGGACTACTGTCACTCTCATTTTACAGATAAGGCTCCTGAGGCTCAGAGAGGTTAAGTCACTGGCCCAACATCACACAGCTAGATAGTGACAGAACTGGCCCAAGACTGTCCAACTCTAGAGCCTGTACATTAACTCTTATACCATATGACCTCTCCAAACACGCCTACCCTATCTAGCTGAACGTCTAGATGAACAGAATTTAAAGCTGGAAAGGCCCCATGAGATCAGCTCACCCTCCCTGTCTCTACCTTATCACAGCACTGCTCACACCGAAAGTCTCGTTCCCTCTCAGCATCTTGCTGAGCCAGGCACTCCCAACCCCCGGGAGCACCACGCCTGGCCCAGAAAATGCGCTCAGGAGATGTTGGCTGAATTAATGAATTAGATAAATCTCTCATTTTGCTGAGAAGGAAGACTAGAGAAGAAAACCTGGGGAACAACACAATGGGGGTAACTTGCCCACAGTCACTCAGCGAGGAAGTGATGACAGACTCTGGATTAGAATGCCAGCCGATGCGTCTGGCACTGTTTTACCTGAATTGCACAGGGCTTTCCACTTTCTGTCATCTCATTTCATTCTCCTGACAACCCCATGATTATTATCACATGTCGTAAATCTAAGACCATCAATAGGACACACCACTATTTTAAGTAACAGTAAGAAAGAAAGAGAAAAAAAAACACCCCGCCAAGCATCCTCGAGAGACACCATCAACCGTAAGATGCATCGCTACCACGTGAAAAACACATGAAGTTATCTCCACTTTACAGATGTGGAAACGGAGGCTCAGAGGAATGGCATGGCACTTCTTGGTCACACAGCTAGTATGGGTCAGGCATGCGTGACTCAAAGTAGTCCTGGGCTTTCTCTACAATTGTGCCTCAAGGCACTGTGATTTGATGGTCGGTTTTGTGTGGATGTGGGGCTTTTTCCCCCACTATTTAAATGAGAATCTTCATCTAGCTGGGGACACAGCTCCTTCCCCACTGGATTAGAAGCACTATGACTGAGAGCTGTTCTCCCAGCACCTAGCACTGGGGCTGGCCCAGAGCAACCCTCAAAGTTATCTAAGAGATGGTGGAGAGGTCACACCAGAAGGCACCCCAGAAGTCCAGAAAACACGGACTTCTGAGTTAGAAGGCCACCAATGGTGGCTGTGTCTGTGCTGCTGACACCAGGGGAGGTGAAAGGCACAGACAGAATGGGGTGGGGTGGGGCAGGAGGCCCTGTACTTAGAAGGGATCCTCAGGCAAACAGGGCAGGTCGAGTTCCAGCTTTGCCAGCTTCTAGCTGGGAGCCCTCGGGCGAGTTCTTTCATCTGAGTCTCTGTTTCCTCGTTGGAAAAGTGGGAATAAGGCAATACTACCTATCTCGCGGGATTACGTGAGAATTAAATGAGACAATGAAAGTAACCAGCTTAGCACGGTGTCTGGCACGTGGCGAACACTCAGTGGATCCCAGCCAAAGCCACGCACAGGAAGGAACGTCTGTCTTACGTCATCCCAAACAAAACCAAACTGGCTGGTCATTGGGAGATTTCTCGATTGGGGACCCCCAGCTCAGACTGGCCTTATTGAGGGGCAGTCCTCCAGCAGAAGAACTCCCACCAGGTTTTCAAACGTGAAATACACAAAATAAGAAATGGGAGTTGGAAGGTCACCATGGACACCGGGCCAATTAATAGAATCCTAAGCATTTACCTTGGTCAGCCTAGGCAAAAAAGCTTAAAACCCCGGGTAGAAGAGATGATTTTCCTAGGAGAAAAGAAAATATTACAACTAATTCCAGAAGAGTTTTTAAAAACACACTCAGAAAAACCTGAAACATACTAAATACTGTAGAATAAATTGAGGATGTTTTCAAAGAGCTATCCCCCCAAAAAGTGTCAAGTCCAGATGGTTTCATGGGTGAATTCTACCTGCTATTTAAATTGTTCCAGAGCAAAGAGAAAGCAGGAAAACTTCCAAATTCTTTTTATGAAGACAGCATAACACTGTATGAAACCTGACAAAGAGAACAAATAAAAGAAAGATTCAGAAACAGATGCTGGAAGCTGTCTTCCTGCAAAGTCTGTAAACACTGGAAGCATTTCCCGTAGAGTCAGGAGCAAAAAAAGATTTCCACTAACACTATCATTATTTAACATTGTTCTGGAAGTGTTGGCCTATACAATTATACAACAGAAAGAAACAAGAAATACGAAAATGGGAAAGAAGAAAGCAAAATTATTATTATTATTAGATGATATGACTATAAATCTAGAAAACTCAAGGTAACTCACTCAGAAATTATCAATAAAATCATTCAATATCAATAAAATAAGATGACTGATATACAAAAGTCAGTAGCTTTCTTATATGCAATCAGCAGTTAGAAAATATAAGAAAACGTTCCATTCATATGAGCAACAACACAAAACACAACTATTACAAATGTGCTAAGAAGAATGTTTTAGAATGCTACTGAGGGACTTAATAGTCTGAATAAATGTAAACACATATTCTGTTTTTGAATAGGAAGATGTTCTATTGTAAAGATGTCAGTTCTCACAAATGATTGTATTTACAGTGATTCCAATTTCTAAAACATTCTAAAAGAATGGCTTTTGGAACAAGATGGGCTGATTCTAAAGTTCACATGGAAAAATAAGTATGTAAGCATAGTCCGGAAAAAAGAAAGTGAGCACAGACTCCTTACCAGACATTAAAACGTAATGTAATTTCTTAGATATGACACCAAAACCATAAACAACAAAAGAAAAAACACAGGTAAATTGGACTTCATCAAAATTAAAAACTTTTGTGCTTCAAAGGACACCATTAAGAAAGTGAAAATACAACTCACAGAATGGGAGGAAATATTTGTAAATCACATATCTGATAAAGGACTAGTGTCTAGAATATATAAAGAGCTCTTACAATTCAATAATAAAAAGACAACCTAATTTAAAAATGGGGAAAGGATTTGAATAGACATTTAGCCAAGCAAGATATACAGTGGTCAATAAGTACACAAAAAGATGCCCAGGGGCCGGCCTGGTGGCGTAGTGGTTAAGTTCATGCATTCTGCCTCGGCGGCCCAGGGTTCGCCAGTTCGGATCCTGGGCAGGGACCTACTCACCACTCATCAAGCCATGCTGAGGTGGCGTCCCACATAGAAGAACTAGAAGGACCTACAACTAGGATATACAACTATGTACTGGGGCTTTGGGGAGAAAAAAGAAAAAGAGGAAGATTGGCAACACATGTTAGCTCAGGGCCAATCTTCCTCAAAAAAAAAAAAAAGATGCCCGATATCATTAGTTATTAGGGAAATGCAAATCAAAACCACAATGAAATAGCACTTCACACCCACAAGGATGGCTATGATAAAAAACACAAACATTAAGAAGTGTTGGTGAGGATGCGGAGAAATTGGAACCCTCAGACACTGCTGTTAAGAATATAAAATTGTGCAGCCACTTTGGAAAACGATCTGGCAGTTCTTCAAAATGTTAAGCATAGAGTCATCACATGACCGAGCAATTCCATTCCACTCTTATATATAATGTGTGTGTGTGGGTGGGTGGGTGGGTGTGTGTATACCCAAGAGAATTGAAAACATATGTCTACACAAAAACTTACACACAAACATTCATAGCAGCATTACTCACAATAGTCAAATCGAGGAAACAATCCAAATGTACACCAATTGATGACTGGATAAACAAAATATGGTGTAATCAAACGGTGGAATATCATACAGCAATGAAAAGGAACAAAGTACTGAGATGCTTCAACATGGGTGAAACTTGAAAACCTTATGCTAAGTGAAAGAAGTCAGTCACAAAATGCCACATAGTGCATAATTCTATTTATATGAAATGTCCAGAATAGGCAAATCCATAGAAACCAAAAGTAGATTAGTGATTGCCAGGCGCGGGGGACAGGAGGGGGCGAGAGTGACTGCTAATGGGTACAGGGTGTCTTTGTGGGGTGATGAAAACGTTGCAAATTAGATAGCAGTGATAGTTATACAACTCTGTGAATATACTAAAAAACACTGAATTGTATACTTAAAGAAGTGAATTTTATAGTATGTGAATTATATCTCAATAAAGCTGTTATTTAAAAAAACATAATGTAAAACTTTAGTAAGCAAAATAGTTAGCTTGAAAGACCAGAATAGATACAATTACCCACCAGAATTCAGTGTATAATCAAGGTGGCGTTTCCAATAAGAGGAAAGATGGATTATCCTGAAAGTGATACTGGAACAACATTCCTTGATGGGTTAACAACGCGGGGAGCCACACTTGGAAACTTATCTTGCTCCCTTCACCTAAATATATCCAGATGTATCAAAGACTTCAATGTAAAAAGTAAAACCATCAAAACAGGAGAATTTTTTTTATCAATGTCTTAATAGTTTATAACATTGTGAAATTTTAGTTGTACATTATTGTTTGTCAGTCACCATATAAATGCTTCCCTTCACCCCTTGTGCCCACCCCTCTCCCCCTTGCCCCTGGTAACCACCAACCAGTTCGCTCTGTCCGTGTGTTAGTTTATATTCCACATATGAGTGAAATCATGCAGTGTTTGTCTTTCTCTCTCGGGCTTATTTCACTTAACATAATACTCTCCAGGTGCATCCATATTGTTGCAAATGGGACAATTTTGTCTTTTTATGGCTGAGTAGTATTCCACTGTATATATATATACCACATCTTCTTTATCCAATCATCAGTCGAGGGACACTTGGGTTGCTTCCACTTCTTGGCTATAGTGAATAATGCTACAATGAACATAGGGGTGCATAAGCCTCTTTGGATTGTTGATTTCAGGTTCGTTGGAGAGAGACGCAATAGTGGGATGGCTGGATCATAACGTATTTCTATTCTTAATTTTTTGAGGAATCTCCATACAGTTTTCCATAGAAGTTACACCAGTTTGCACTCCCACCAGCAGTGAATGAGGGTTCCCATTTCTCCACAACCTCTCCAACATTTGTTGTTTTTCGTCTTGGTGATTATAGCCATTCTAATGGGTGTAAGGTGATATCTTAGCATAGTTTTGATTTACATTTCCCTGATGATTAGTGATGTTGAACATCTTTTCATGTGCCTGTTGGCCTTCCGTATATCTTCCTTGGAAAAATGTCTATTCATATCTTCTGCCCATTTTTTTATTGGGTTGGTTGTTTTTTTTGTTGTTCCATTGTGTGAGTTTTTTGTATATTAGGGAGATTAACCCCTTGTCGGATATACGATTTGCAAATATTTTCTTCCAGCTGGTGGGTTGTCTATTCATTTTGATCCTGGTTTCATTTGCCTTGTAGAAGCTCTTTAGTCTGATGAAGTCCCACTTGTTTATTTTTCTTTTGAAAAACAGGAGAATTTTTAAAAAATCTCAAAGTGGGAAAGTCGAGACAAAAACACAAAGGCCTCAAAAGAAAAAAAGTATAAATTGGACTTTAAGTGTTCTAAATTTCTACATGGAAAGAATGAAAAGACAAAAAATAAACTGGAAAAATTTTGTGAAAATAAAACACAAATTTCCAATTTCCTTTTATATAAAAAGATTGTATGTATCACTAAGAAAAAGCAAGCCAATCAAAAAACAAACATGAACAGACCACTTCCAGAAATAAAAATATAAATATGAAAAGATGTCAAACTTCACTCTTAATTAAAGAAATGTACATTCAGACAACAACTAGATACCATTTTTCATCTATCAGATTAGCCAAAATGAAAGAGTTTGCTAAAATACTGCGTATTCAAAGATATGAAAAAACTGGCACAGTTGAAAATTTGTGTCCACACAAAAACCTGCATACTGATGTTTATAGCAGCTTTATTCATAATTGCCAAATCTTGGAAGCAACCAAGATGTCCTGCAATAGGTGAATGGATATACAAACTGTGGTATATCCGTACAATGGAATATCATTTAGTGGCAAAAGAAATGAGCTATCAAGGCACAAAAAGACATGCAGGAACGTTAAATGCATATTGCTAGGTGAGAGAAGCTAATCTGAAAAGACTATATACTATGATTCGAACTATATGGCATTCTGGAAAAGGCAAAACTATGGAGACAGTAAAAATATTGGTGTTTGCAAGGGTTTTGGGGGTGGGATAAATAGGCGGAGCACAGACGGATTTTAGGGCAGTGAAACAACTCTGTATGATCCTATAATGGTGGATACGTGCTATTATATATTTGTAGAAACCCATAGAATGCACAACACCAAGAGTGAACCCTAATGTAAACTATGGACTTTAGTTAATAATACTGTATCAATATTGGTTCATCAATTGTAACAAATATGTCACATTAATACAACATGTAAATAATAGGGGAAACTATGGGGGGCAGGGAGGGATGTGGAAACTCTGTACTTTCTGATCAATTTTTCTGTGAACCTAAAACTGCTATAAAAAAATAAAGGCTACTGGGGCAGCCCTGATGGCCTAGTGGTTAAAGTTCGGCACACTCCGCTTCGGCAGCCTGGGTTCGGTTCTGGGCATGGAACCACACCACTCGTCTGTCAGTAGCCATGCCGTGGCGGCGACTCACATGAAAAAGAGGAAAATTGGCAACAGATGTTAGTTCAGGGCAAATCTTTCCCAGCAAAGACAAAAATAATTTAAAAATAAAGGCTACTAATTTTTTTTTAATTTGCACTAATATATTCGCAGTAGGTGTAAAATTGACAATACCTTCCAAAAATTTTAAAAGACATGTCCTTTTACACAGATAGTCCACTTCTCAGACTATCTTACATATATACTCACAGGTGGGAAATGACATTTATACAGGGACATTCATCAGTTCTGTTTGTAATAGCAAAAGACAGGACATAACCTTGTGGTAGGCGGAATAACGGCCCCCAAAACATCCACATCCTAATCCCCAGCACCTGTGAATATGCATGGCAAAAGGGAATTAAAGTTGCAGGTGTAATTATGGTTACTAAACGGCCGACATTAAAATAGGGAGATTGTCCTGGATTATCCGGGTCAGCTCCATGTAATCACAAGGGTCCTTAAAATCGAAAGAAGGAATCAGAAAAGGAGAGTCAGAGTGATGTGACTGAGCAGAACTTGACCTAGGGTTATTCTCTCTGAAGATGGAGGACCAGCACCCCAGCCAAGGCAGGCAGGTGGTGTCCAGAAGCTAGAAAGGGCAAGGGAACAGATTCTCCCCTACAGTCTCCAAAGGAATGCAGTCATGCCAACATCTTGATTTTCACCCAGCAAGACCCATTTCAGACTTATGAACCACAGAACTGTAAGATAAGAGATTTGTGTCGTTTTAAGCCACTAAATTCATGGTAATTTGTTACAGCAGCCATAGAAAACTAACACAAACCTAAATGTCTATCTGTAGAGGACTGGTTAAATAAATACAGTGTAACACTAGGCAGCCTTAAAAAGAATGTGGTAGCTTTATATATACTGATAGGGAATTACTTTCAAGATACATTATTTAGTGAAAAAAAATGCAAAATATAAATAGAGTGTATATAGCATGTTATTTGTATAAAAAGGAGGCACAGTTTAAAATCCACATAGATCCTTACACATGCATAGAATCTCTCTGCAAAGATCCGCCAGAACCTGGTAATACTTATTGCCTCCAGGGGAGGAGAAATGGGGGACAAGAGGTTCTGAGGGGAGAGAGACGAATTTTTCACTGTATCTTCTTTCAGGCTCTTGTGTTTTTTGGTTTTTGGTGTTTTTTTTTTTTTTAATCATGTACAAGTATTACTTTAAGAATAAAGAGAAAGAAACATTTTTTTAAAAGGAAAGGGAGCAAGCTCTGCTCAGTCTTAAATGAGTTTGTAGTGTTTTCATCCTTTTAACGAGTGTTGATCCAACCTCTTCCGCGCCTGGCGCACTGTCACGTGCCTTTTCTCATTTAATCCTCCCAACAACCCCAACAGGTCGGTGTTATTATTATCCCTACTCCCAGTTGGGGCTCTGAGGCCCGGAGAGGTTTAGTGACCTAATTGCACAGCTGGTAAGTTTTGCAGTTGGATTCTAGAGCCTGGTCTTCTGGCTCCAGGACTCTCTCCTCAAGCCGCAGAGATCGTGGTCGCTGGCTCCAACACCCGCAGGAGGGGCGGGCTTAACCCTCAGATGCGACTACTCAGGCCCCTCGGTTGCTTTCGAGTCCCTCACCCAGATCTCTGGGTTGAGAAGGAGGTCAGTTTCCAGAGGGGCCCTGCTTTAGCCGCTTTCTGGTTCAGCCCACCTTCTCCTGTTACATCTCTCAGCTAAGTTCCTTTTGGGCTTTCTGGGGAGAGGCCGCTGCCAGGGATCACGGTGGTTCTAATTGTTCTCTCCCGTGAGCTCACGTTGCAGTGGGCCCAGTGCAGCCACCTGCTTTCCTCGTGCGGAGATGAAACCCTAGAGATGACGGGCCTCCGTGTAGTATTACGTCTTGATCAAATAAGGCTGCCCTGAGATTTCTCGTTCCTGCAAGCTCGGGGCCGGAGATGAAGGGGTTTCCGCTGTCTGTCGGCAGCTTGCAACTCTGGGTGCACAAATCCACCTTCCCGGGCCTCACTTTCTGGTAAAATCGAGATCAGATTCCCGTGTTGTATGGACAGATGTTGCTGGGCCATTTACCTATTGAGAGCGCTGTTGAAATACCGCCAAACTGCCTTTCATGTTGAGGATCTCAAAGCGTTTTAAAATGAGTAATTAATGAAGTTCAACCTCCAGAAAAAGCAAGAATTATTATCTTCATTTTATAAGTAGATCAAAGGTCACACAATCAATGGCAGATGCAGGAAACAGATGTAAGAATTCTGCTTTTGTCCCTGGCTGGAGTCACTAAATCCCACCCCTCGTATGACTGACAGGCCTCCTTTCTGCTCTCTGACTTCTGCCCAAAGATGTGGAAGTGGCCTTTATATGTTTCCACTTAAAAGTTTGAGTTCTATGTATGGTTCACATCCCTTTGATACGTCTGGAATTTATAAAAGAAAAGGAGAAGAATGATATTTGATGCTTTTCAGGGATCGTGTTGGGACTGAGCCTTATATAGTGGGTCAAATGCCAGTAAAAGAAAAAAAACCCTCTCACCAGATCTTCAGGAAGTTCACTTTTATTCTCTCCCTGAAAGAACTTTGTCTGTTAAAATTAAACAGAACAGTATCTTTAGTGACCAAAATGATTGTTGTGGGAATAATGAAAGTCACCACTTACTGAGCGCCAGCTGTGTACTAACCACTGCCCTACTGACTCCAATACATTGTATCGTGTGATTCTCACAAACAGCCGAGGAGGGTTTTATTATTCATTTGTTTTGTAGATAATATAACTGGGCTTAGAGATAGAAGATAGGTTGAGGAAAAAGGACAGGAAAGAAAGAGAAAGCTCAAAGGAAGTTAATTAAGCAAAAATGATTATATATATACTCTGTGCCAGAGGTGTTGTGTTGTGAGAGATACAAAGATGGAGACACAAAAGTGAATAAAATAGCTTCAGATTCCTGCTCTCAAGAAGTTGATAGGCTTGTGGGTCATTGAGGGTGAGGGCTGAGGAGGTGAGCATATAAAAAGACAAACACTGTCAATATGATTCAGTCCAGAAGTGTTTATTAAGTTCCTGGTATGGGTTAGATACTGCACGAGCTGCAAGGTATGGTCCCTCTTCTCATGAGCTTATAGTCTAGTGGGAAAGTCAGACATTAATAAAATAATCACACTGATTTAAAATTGCATTTGAGTGAAGTAAAAGACACCAGATGGACTACAGTCTGACAAAGGATTAGTATCCAGAATATATAAAGAACTCCTACACATAATAAGAGATCATCCAATAGAAGCACCGTCAAATAAATCAACGAGCAATTTTAAAAAGACAAAAGGCAAATGGCCAATAAACAAATGAAAGTATGCTCAGTCTCTCTTGTAAACCGAGAATTGCAAATTAAAACATTAAAATACCATTTCACACCCATCAGCTTGGCGAAAAATTTTAAAGTCTGACATTACCAAGTGTTGTTGAGGATGCCAAGTGTGGGAACGCGTACACATTGCTATCGAAGTGTAAATGGGTATGACCACTTTGAAAAACTGTTCAGCCATGCCGAGTAAAGCCACCAATTCACAGGACCTGAGCCCAGCAATTCCACACCAAAGTATCTAAGGGGAACACTCACTTTCACACAAGGGGAGGGGTAGAAAAAATACTAATTGTGGGATTGTTTCTAACAACAAAAAATATGAAAATAAGCTGAATGTCCTCCAGAAGGAGATGGGTAAAGCGTGGTAAACTCATACAGTGGGGCCCTAATCAACAGTGAAAATGTATGCTCTGGAATTACAGGTATCAATATGGATACATTTCAAAGTCATAATGCTGAGTCCAAAAAGCAAGTTACACAAGGATATATTCAGTAGAATTCCATTTCTTCAAAATTTACAAACAGGTCAAACAATTTTATAGTGTTTCTAGGCACAAACACATGTGGTAAAAATACAAAAGCACGTATGGGAATGATAAACCCCAAATGCAGGAGAGGGGTTACCTTAGGGGAGGGACAGAAATGGGTTCAGAGGGCTCCACCTAGACCTGTAAAATTTTATGTCCTTACAAAAAAGATTTGAAGAAAATATGGCAAATGTTAAACTTTGGCAAAGGGGGGGGGGCAGAAGACAGGCACAGAATAAACAGGTGTTGATATTATTCTCTATAGTTTTTTATATGCTTTGATCTATCAAAGGAGGATTTGACTGAATTGGGGGTGGGATGGAAGGAGGGGTCAGGGAAGGCTTCTTTAAGGAAATGATGCGTACTTAGGATGAAAGCCAAACATTGAGTAGGTGAGGAAGGGCAGAGAGGTGTACCAGGCAGAGACAACTGGCTGTGCAAAGACCCTGGGGTGGGAGGGTGAACATAGAGACTAGGAACTGAGACCCCCAGTGTGGCCAGAGCAGAGGGAGGAAGAGGCTGTAGTCAGAGGTGAGGGTCAGGGAATGGTACACAGACCATGCAGGGCCTCATAGGCCATCTGGAAGGGTTGGATCTTTACCCCCAATATGACAAAAGCAGTGGGGATGGAAAGCTTTGGAGACCCAAAGACACTTCACTAAGCCAAATAGCGGAACAGGGAAGGCATTCTTGAAGAGAATGACTCACGTCTTGAGTTCTGGAGAATGAGTAAGAGGAAGCCAATTGGGGGAGGAGGGAGAGTGAGGTGCAAATTCCCTGGATAGGGCCCAACAGCAATAAAGACACTGATGACCTTCAGTAGTGTGGTCCCAGCAGGGTCCCACACCCACGACCAGCTCAAAAGGTTTTAGGTAGAAAATGGAGACAATGGTGTCCACGAAAACAGAGAGGGCTTGTGGGTCCCCGGCTGGGCAGTCTGAAGCCGGGAGAGGCATGGCCAGACACAGGTTGTAAGTGGCTCGCCCTAGCAGTGTGTGAAGAACGGATGTGAAGGAGACGGGAGCGCAGACAAGGAGATCTTTGAGGGGAATAGATAATAGCCTAAACCAGGATGGCTGGAATAGGATGAAGTGGAGAGTGCCTGGGGAGGTATTTAGGAGGGAAGGCGAGGCGTCCAAGGTGATGCGGTGGGTGGTAGCGCCATCACCGAGATGGACAATAATAGGGGCAAGACACGGCGAATTGGAGCTGCGCGCAGGGCAAGGCAAGTGAACTGTCCGGCAAGCAATGGGCTGGGCGCGCCAGTGGCTGCAGCCGGAGAGCTGGGAGTGGGAGGCGCCTCCCGTGGGTGGTTATTAACCACTCACAGCAAATGAGTTGGTCCAGAAGGAGGATAGAGGAAGAAGAAACGGAGTGGGTCCCTGGGGGACGATAAGGGATGGGATTGGGGCGGGTGCGGGGAATAGGAGGACAGGAGGGGAAAGACGGCACAGACGCAGAGCGGCCGCCGGGAGGTCAGCCCCGCGTCCGGCTGGGCCGGCCCGGGGCGCGGAGGCCGACGCCGTCATCTCCCGCCTCCCCGCCGGGCTGCAGGCGGAGCCCGAGCGCGCGCGGCTCCGGCAGGCGCTGGAGAGCCAACCCGGGCCAGGGCCTTCCCGCAGTCGCCGGGGCCAGCAGGGCGCCCCGGCCATCCCCGCCACCCCAGGGTCCCCGCGTGTCCAGGCCGCGCCTCCCCGCGCCCCCGGACCTGGCGACGTCACTGCGGCTCTGACGCGCGCTAATGGAGGCGCGGGCGGAGGCGGCGTGGCGCTCATGCTCCGGCAGGTCCCGGACCTTGCAGCCCGCGGCCGCGTCCTTGGCCCTCTTCCAGGGGCACCTCGATTTTCCAAACTCGGGAAGGCCAGCTGTCCTTCGCTACTGATAAGGACGCGAGCTCATGGTAAAAGATTTTAACAATGCCCGGAAAGAAATAGCCGGACCCAAGAAATAATAGCCGCCAGCTAGAGTCTTAAGAACAATAACGACAACCATAATAGCCACCATTTATTGAGCGCTTACTCTGCTCCAGGCACTGTGTTAAGCGCTTTGCAGGCATCAACCCTCGGAGGTAAGTACCGTTATTTCCCCATTTTGCAGGAAACCAGGGCACAGAGAGGTTAAGTAACTCGCCCCAGGCACACAGCTAGCTGATGTCAGTGCCAGAATTCCAACCCAGGCTGTCTGATCCCATGTAATCCTCATGTCAACCCACTAAGGTCGGGATCATTCTCTCCATCTTAAAGATGAGGAAACTAAGGCCCATGGAAATTTAAGTACCTTGCCCAAGGTCACCTAGCTGGAAAGCGGATGAGGCACAAAGCGAACCCAGGGCTCCTCTCTATCCGCAGAACCCGCGGTCTTGGCCACAGGCGATGCCACTTCTAAACCACCTCCGACAGCCCAGCAGACTTTGGCCCCGGGTCCCAGGAGGCGCAGCCTCTGCTGGGTTTAGGTGGGTTCCCGCGGCCTCCGATCCCCAGGTGAATCGGATGTTTCCGAGCATCGTCTCTGCTCAGCCCGCAAGGCGTCAGATAGGGACGCGTCTCCTGGAATCCGGTCGGGGACCCGGCCGCGCGGTCCTGGGAAGGGATGGAGCGGGGGCGGAGGCAGCGGGAGGGATCCCGGGTCCCACCTGCAAAGCGGCGGGGCTGGCGGCTTGCCCCGCGCGGCCAGCAGAGGGCGCTGCCGCACGCGCCTCGGGTCCCACGGTCACCAGACCCCGGGGCGGGCGGGCCTCTGCCTGCAGCCCGGTGGGATCAGAACCCTGAAGCTGGAACCTTTCCTTCCTGGGAGCTGGCGCCCCTCTGGCCCCTGAGCTCAGCCCTGGGTCTGCTTTTCCAGAGCACCCTTCCCCATCTTCTGTGCTCCTGCCACCCCACCATCGGCCTTCAGGTCTTCCCCAATCCCCCCACCGCTGGTTTGGTCACCTCTTGCTGAGAGGCGAGAACACTGATCCCGTCTCATTAAAAGGCCCAGGTGTTTGCAGTCAAACTCCGCCCTTTGGTGATGTAAAATGGGAATAAATCATCCACTTGGAATAGATAACTAATTTTCTTTCCTTCTCCAAAATAGGGGGAGGTGATTGGTTACAGAAGGAGCAGATGGATGAAAGGATCTATTTTCATCACAGCTACCATGTATTAAGTGCTTGTTTTGTGCTGAGCCCATTCGGTGTCTTGACTCACTACAGCCCTGAGAGGTGTGCATCATTATTCTCCTTTGACAGATGAAGTCACAAGACTGGTAAATAGCAACACTGGAAATCCACCCAGGCGCATGTGACTTTAAAGCCATGTTCCCATCACCCAGAATGCACAAGCTGATGCAATGAACAGAAGAGGCAGGATACAAACCGTGCAAAAACAAGCCAAAATTGACTCTAAAGGTGCTTAGAAACACCACATGTGAATTAGGAGCTTCAACTGCTTTCTGAGCCCCAATTTGGGACTCGACTGTCTAAAAAAGAAAAACAAAACCTGAAGGTGCAATGAGAGTAGACCAGGAATGAGGCTTTTCACTTTCTCTTGGAAGAGCACCCGGAGAGGCCCACTCACTTTCTATGTCTGGGCTCTGAGGAAATAAAGGTGGTTCTAGGAAAATCTGAAAAGTACAAGAGGGGGAAAAAAAGTCCTTTTGTGGTTTTTACTTTCATCAAGCCTCATTTTGCTATTTGTTTTATTTTAAAATTAATGTGACTCTCTCCACCCTTGAAATTGGCACGTAAATAGCAGAAACAGAAGGAAGGCCAGCTACAAACTTCAAATGGGGTGGGTTTCTCAGGAAGGAGGTACATGACTTGAAGTGGAAATGAGGATTAGATGAGGTGCCTTAAACATTTCAAAGACAGACTTTCCACAAGGAATTTAGATCATAAACGGGAGCTTTGTCTGGGTCTAGACTCAGTATAGTGTCTAGAATCTGTGAGTGCCCAATGAATGTGGAAAACGAATCACACTTTTTGTTTATGTCTACATCATCTGACCATCTGCGCCATCACTTTGCTTATGGTCTTGAAGTGTGGCTTCTGGGGGATTCTCCTGTCCTTTGGATATCAGTCACACGCCCTCCCTCAGACTTTTCCAGAAGTTTGCTCTGGGAATTCAGTCGAAGTGAGGCAATCGTTGATGATGTCATGAGGCTTGGTTAAATAGAATGACTGGTCAACTCTGGAATCACCATCTGGCGGCTTTTCCAAAGAGGGAAACCAGGGCAGAAGGAACTTGAGACTTAGTTCTGAATCTCCTGCCTTATATCTTTTTGTGTGTGTGAGGAAGACTGGCCCTGAGCTAACATCTGTGCCCATCTTCCTCTGTTTTTTGTATGTGGGATGCCGGCACAGCATGGCTTGATGAGCGGTGCATGGGTCCATGCCTGGGATTGGAACCTGCGGATCCTGGGCCACCAAAGCAGAGTGCACAAACTTAACCACTATGCCACCAGGCCGGCCCCTTGCCTTATGTCTTTGAACTAGAAGGATTCCCCTCTGACCCAACACAACAGAGCCCTGGGCATCCCAGGCTGCCTCTTGCAACATTCTTGGACTGCTCTGACGTTTCCTCTCTCTGCACCTTCCCTCTTTCTCTCAGTGCATTCATTCTGCAAACATGCATTGAGAGCCCACTGTATGGTACAGCAGGGAACCTAACAGGAGCTAATAAGCTTACTCTCTCCCGTTCCCGACTGGCTTCTGACCTCAAGGCTCCAACTCTGATGCCTGGAGAGGCCCCACAATAGTAAATGACTTGCTTCAGGTGAGGACTATTGCTCAGACATATCTGACATGCTGTCAGCTCCTGGCAGCTCCGAGACCACGCCCTTTGACCCCAGGACACCACCTTGGTGACACTCATGCGGCAGAGGTTTGGGTCCTATAGCCCCTCAGAAGCAGGGCCCAGAAATGCTCCAGCTCCAGCACTTGCCCACACTCCTTCCACCCTTTTTTGGTTGTCATTCCTTCAGTTCATAGGATCACTGTTGATGACCAAAATAGCTCGGACTGTATTTATGAAGCATCGATTACAATGAAAAATGCCATAATGCTATAATATCCTGCTGTTCAAAGGAAAATGTGGGCTTACACAAATAACAGTGACTGTCTGGCAAAGGGATGTGTCAGATAATTCTTAGGAGTCTTTTGGGTCATTTTTTTATTGAATCTTAAGATTGAGTGATTCATAATAATGAGGGAAAGGAAGAACACTAGGCCTGTTTTAGCTTTCAAGATTATTCAAATGGAATAGGTTTTCACCACTAACACCCTAGAAAAGACAGAATGCTTAAGGTAAATTGTCAGTTTTTGTCTTTTTGGAAAATCCATTAATATGTACTGAATGACTTGGTCTTGACCCATTCCGGGAAAAAAAGGATTAACCGAAGGATTCAGACTATGTCCCTGGAAATCTCTTCAGAAAGTAAATTCCAAATCAGTATTCATTCTTCTTGAATATCCCACCCCCCAAGACTGTCCCATCCCTTCTAGATACAGCATTATTTTCTCTCCCCTTAAGGAACGCAGTGGCCCAGAGATCAGAATAAGGAGGACACCTCTTCCCTTACTTGAGTTGTAGAAATATTTGCATCTAGAGCACTCGTTGTGTGTGTGCTGTGTCTGCATGAGTTGTGATTGTGCATTCTCTGGCTAATGTCCAAAATCTCCATGACATGGGGGCCTGAGATATGCCAAAAAGAAGGCTTATCTGTGAAGGAAGTGTCTTTACCCAGCAAGAAGTTCTTGGTGGTCAGTGACTGCGTGTCCAGCTGCTGGAGTGAAGAGATTTGGAAACCACTGAACATTCCTGCTGGGAACTGTCCAAGCCCTTTTGGGAACCGGCAACAGCGCTTGTCTGGGGAAATTAGTTTTGCACTTTCACAGAGTGAGAAATTCCTCAGGGGCATTCTTGTACTTGAGAAGAGAAATCAAACCCAGCTCATTCCTTCAGGGCCCATGCCATTAAGAAAGCAGACCGAGTCCAGTGCAGTTGGTCCAGCCTGGGGCCGTGGAGTGGGGGCAGGAGCAGCGGAGTTCAACGAATTTCACCCGTGGCTAAGGCCCTCCCCTCGACTGGCGCAAGGTTGCAGGGGATCGGGTTACCAGTGTGTAAACACCGTGAGTGACGGCCAACGCTCCCCAACGACCACAGAGGATCTCAAACCCTTCCTATCTTCCTAGAAACCCTGGCGGCCCGGCCGGCTGCTTGCTGTCTGATGCAACAGTTTGCAACGCCGTTCTGGGAGCCGAGCCTGCCGCGGGGCGCGGGGCGCCCTGCCGACGCGCATGCGCGGGCTGCGGCTCTGCCGGGCGGGCGGGGGAGAAGCTTTTCGCCAGATGTGCGGGGGGCGGGGCGGCAGGGGCGGGGCCGGGCGGGCGCCGAGACCTTTGGCAGCTCGCGCCGGCGATCTGAGCTTAATTAAACTTCTCCCGAGGCTTTGGCTGACTGATTGACCCAGTGATCCAAAAAAATCAGAGAGGCCCGAATCGCCCTAAAGACGACTGGAGAGGGAAGTTGGGGACTTGGCTTTCAGTTTCCGGAGCTGGGCCTTTGGATTCTGCCTCCCTCCCCCGAACCCCCCAATCCACAATGCTGGGGGGCCTCCAAAGCTTATTAGGGCGTCAGGCCTCGCTTGCCTGGACCCTCCTACCGATTTCTCAGAAAGGGAACAGTGGTTACAGAGGGGGAAAGAGGCAAAGTTTTCATAGCGTCTTGCTCGATATCTTCCTGCCCTATGGTTTCTCCACCTGTATGCCTTAGAAGGTTTTATTGGCAGAAGGGAACATGGCATCGTGGATTATTTTCCAATTTTTTCAGCCAATCAGATATTACCTGCATGATTTTCTTCCGTACCCACATTCCACCTATATTATATATTTTGAACTGATTTTTATTTTATTAACTTTCCTTATTCTTTAACTTTAAATCAATTCCTTTTTTCTAGTAGCCTTGCCCCAAGCAATGACATTAGGGAAACCATAGCTTTGACGTGCTTCATGTATATTTTAATACACTTGAAAATAAATTCACAACTATTCAAATAAAAAATGTAAATGTTACCTAAAAGTTTCTTGCCTGCTACTTTTGGAGAAAAACTCCAGAGTTTATAATAATAGCTGACATGTGGGTGATTGCCAATGTCCCAGGCACTGTTCTAAGCACTTGATTCTAAGTCCTCATGACAGCTTAGAAGGTGGGTGTTGTTTACATTTTACAGAGGAGAAAAGTGAGGCACAGAGAGGTTAGGTAACTAGACTAAGATCACAAAGCAAACTCTTCTAGCCTCATTCTAGAGCCTATACTGCTCTAGCCTATCCAAAAAAGGCTGTTACTACTGGAGGTCACCCAGGTGGTTAGTACAGTTCAGATTTGAACCCAACTCTGGCTGACTCCAGAACTGAGCTTTTAACTAACGTGTGGAACTCTTTCCTGCCTATTTTCCCAAATCTCAACTCGTACAGCCTTTTTATCTGTTTGCCTCCTTTGGAATCCAAAACGTGCTTCCAAGCATTTCTCTCCTCACCCCCTTCATCTCCCCTCCCCCTCCCCCTGGATAGGAGGAAGGTTGTCATTTCTACAGTTCCTTTCTCTGTTCTGAACTAAAGTCACCCATAAATCTCTGCTTTCCATGAGAATCCCTACTTTGAAGGTTCTGTCTACTCTCTTCCATTCTCCATGCTTAGAAATTCCACCCATCAGCGTCACGAAACTACATTTCCCAGACTGCAGTTCTCACTTGGAAAGAGAACAAAAGTCCTGTGTCAAACCATGTGGCTCCTATTTTGGGGTTGGAAAATCTGGTCACTAGCTTGGATAAAGATCTGTATGCCCATAGACTAATTCTTCTGGCCCCAGGCAGACATGAATTTCCCAGGCCTCAATGATTGGGGGTGGGGGTGAGTTATTTCAGCAAACAAAACCTTCAATTAGAGGCGTAAATGAAGACTTGGCATAAGACTTCTAAAAGATGGCTGACCCCTGCCCAGTAGATACATTTTCCCTCTGCAACAGCCCTTACCACAACCACTCCTTCTCTCTCTTCACTTCCTTTTCATTCCCTTCCTTCCAGATTCTTCTCTTAATTGTACCATTGTGCCACTCCCTTGTCCCCCCCCATCCCCATGCCCACACCCACTCTTTAACTGTTTAGTATAAAATCCAGCCCACCAGACTGAGGTTTTCTTCGACCCAAATGTTATTTTCAGAAGGAGCCACTGAGGTTGGGGTGTAATTGCAGCGTTGGGCCTCTGCAAGCCAAGCTGAAAATAATCAGTGGGGCAGATGGGTGGGAAGAGAGTGTGGTGGCCGCTTCCACCAAAGAGGGACAGAAACCCAATGGAGTGAGTCATGGAGAGGAGAGTGCCAGGCTGGGCCCACTGGGCTTATGGCTGGGAGTTCAGTTAAGGGGAAACTGCCCAAGGTGTTGGGGCTTTTGACTGAGGCCTGATCCAAGCTGGTTCCTGGCTGCACATCTGTATTTCTTGGGACAACCACTAAGTTGCTCCTACTTTTACCCAACTGGGTATAGCAGCCAGTAGGCCAAATGGGAACTTAGCCATCCAGTTGGCTCACCCATCTCTAGAGCTGGGTTTCTCAACTTCCGTACTATTGGAATGTTGGGCTGGTTAATTCTTTGTTGTGGGGGCTGTCTTGTACATTGTAGGATGTTTAGTAATATCCCTGGCCTCTACCCTCTAGATGCCAGTGTGTGCACGTACACACAAACACACACACACACAGAGGCATGACTATTGAGAATGTCTCCAGACATGCCAAATGTCCTTGGGAGGCCAAATCGCACCTGACTGAGAACCACTGGTCTAGAGTGATCTAGGCCTATAAAAGGGTCACATCGCCTGTCCCCATGGTGGCTCATTGCCTTGCATCGCATCTGAATGGGCCCTGATAAAAACTGTTGGCCAACTCTTATTTCCAGTGACAACCATTGAATGCCTCAGACCTGGCATGAGTGCCTACTGTGTGCCAGGCACGAGACAAGGTGTTGAGATGAAGCAGCAGACGAGACAGACATGGAAATGTCCGCCCTCGTGGAAGTGACGGCCCGAGTGGGGGAAGACAGGCATTCAACAACCCTGCGTGAGAGACATGTAAAGAAACGGGGTTCTGTCAGAAAATAAAGAGGGTTTCTCTCCTAAGTTAGGGGCTCAAGAAAGGCTCTTGGAGGAAATGAGGAATTAGCCAGTTGCAGACTGGAGGGAGGGGGAATGTTCTGCGGAATGGGGACAGAGTGTTCGGAAGCCCTGAGTAAAGAGAGAATGTCATACATTCAAGGAACCCACAGACGTCTGTCACGAGCCAGAGTTAGGATGGTGGCAAGTCATTTTCTCCTCTCACCCCGCAAACTTGCTTTTCCTGCACTCCCTCTCCAGGTTTCTAGCACAAGCATATAAACTTAGGACCATATCTAACACCCGCCTTGTTCTAGCTCAACCCCCCTTCAGTCACCCAGTTACCAAATTCTGTCAATGCTATCACCAAAATCTCTCCGCAGACTGTCTCCTTGTCTCCACTCCCACCACCACAGCCCTGATCAGGCTCTCTTCATTACTCAGCAGGATTTGGGAAATAGCTTCCTAACGAGTCATCCCATCCTCCAGTCTCTACCTCCAAGAAAGACATAGATCTGACCACGTCTCTGCTGGCTTAAAAACTCTGCCTGGCTCCCAGAGGCCTGTCAGACAGGCTGCTGCCTCCCCATGGCTTTCAGGTGCCCTTCATTAACCGCTCCCTTCGTACCTCCCACCCTCCCACTCTCAAGCCACACCAGACTACCAGCCACACCCCGTGGGCCTCCACACATCTGTGATTTTGCTGTTCTCTTCGTCTGAAATGCCCTTCCCCAACCAAAATCATCTGGGGAGTTCCCACGCATCCTTTACGACCCAGACAAGATAAACTCATGGTACTCTTCTATCCCTTCTTAGAAGCCGTCTCATCATTCTTCCCTTTGTTTTCTTTGGGATTTGTATATTGCTGCTAGTTTACCATTTGTCACATTGACCCATAGTTATCTGTTTCAATCCGTCCCTTCCCCCAGAGTCGGAGGGCCTCAAAGGCAGGTAATGTAATGGACACTGCTGGTTGATTACCCAATACCCATTCTTCCCCTTCCAGCTTCCTAGGAGAAGCCAAAGAAATGCAAGGCACAGTGTATTATTTAGCCTACAAGCTAAGCTGCTATAACAAACAGACCCAGAGTACCGAGGCTTAAGCAAGCCCGTGTGCCCCCACGGAAGCTGACCCTTGTCAGCTCCAGGAGTGGGCCCACCACCCTTCCCAAAAATTGGTTCAGGAACCTGGCCCTAAACTATTCAGTGTGCGGTAGAGACAACTCTGGTTCCCTAATATCCACTCTCCCCTTCTTCAATAACAGAACTGCTGATTTTTGGCCAAGCAGATGGCTGCCTTGTAAGGACTACATTTCCCAGCCTCCCTTGCAGCTTGATGTGGCCGTGAATCTAAGTTCTCACCAATGGACTGTGAGCAGAAACGATTGTACCACTTCTGAGCTGTGCCCTCAACAGGAATGTGCATGTGCTTCCCTGACCCTTCCCTTGACTAGGAGATAATAAAAATTGAAGCATCTCCCTGGACATAGAGAGGGAGGTCACATTTGGAGGATGGCAGAGCCCTCCTATCAGTCTTGGATGGCTCTTTTCTGAACTCTAATATGATACGAAAGAGACGTAAATTTCTATTTTGCTTACACTTCTGTATTTGGAATCTCTTTGTTACAGAAACTTTTCCTGTACTCTACAAAATACGAGGCTCCTGGCTTCCCCGGGCCTCGGGGACTGGTTCAGCACTGGGCCTGTGACCTAGTTAGGGCCAGTGAGATACAAGGACAGGTTTTGTGGGGGTTCTGGGAAGGAGCGCTCTTGTGTTTATGAGAGAGCATGGTGGAGCAGCCTTCTCTCTTTCTCTTCTTCTGGACATTGCAGGGCTTAGAACCATGGCCGTCCTCTTGCTACCAGCCTAAGAATGCAGCCACACACAAGGAGGGCAGAGCTGAGAGAATCCCAGGGAATGGAGTCAGAGTTTCTGGACTAATCAGCTCTGAAGCCTACTGTCTTAGTCAGCTTCGGTTGCCATAACAACATACCACAGACTTGGTGGCTTAAACAACAGAAATTTATGTTCTCACAGTTCTGGAGGCTGGAAGTCCAAGATCAAGGAGCCAGCAGGGCTGGTTTCTGGTGAGGACTCTCTTCCTGGCTTGTGGACAGCCGCCTTCTCGCTGTGTCCTCACGTGGCCTCTCCTCTGTGTGTGCCAGGAGAGAGAGCTCTGGCGTCTCTTCCTCTTCTTATAAGGACACCAGTCCTATTGGATTAGGGCTCCACCCTTATGACCTACTTTAACCTTAATACCTCCTTAAAGACCCTATTTCCAAATACAGTCACATTGAGGGTTAAGGCTTCAACATCTGAATTTGGGAGTGGGGGAGGCAATTCAGTCCATAACACCCACTCTACCTCTGGGCTTCCAGTTATGTGAGCCAATCAATGTCCTCTTATTTAAGCCAGCTTGAGTTGGTTTTCTGTCACATCTTATCTTGCAGTATCTCACTGGGCCTAGCACAGAAGGGGTTAATAAATATTTGTGGAATGAACACCCAACCACTATGTTTCTTCTCTTGCCTATAATGACTACCTCACAGATAAATAAGCATCTCTTTCTCTCTGCCCCAGCCTAAACACCTAAAGTAGTCACATGGACCTCATCTCTAGAAAATTCTTGTTGGACTGACCCACTGACTACTTATACAGAGAGCTGAGGGTTGAACTAGATATGCTCTGGCACACCTTCCAGCAGAATCAGTCCCTGAGTCCCTTCCAGCTCTAATGTCCCATGGCTCTGCCGGAGGCTCTCTCCGAAGGAACCATTCTGTGTTCAGACTGAAGGCCCGTCCAGCACTAACAATGTCCAGTCTGTGGCGAGGTCCCTCCAGGGATCCTGCCCCAACTCCCTGTGCTTTCACAGGAGGCCCCTTCCAGCACCAACGGTCTGAGGTTCTGTTTGAAGTCTTTTCAAGCTCCGAAGTCCTAACATTCTGCAAAACTATGCTAAGCACAAGACATTTTTTGATTGACTGCTAGACCTCCTGCCGCAAGCACGGAAGAGAAAGCCCTGGGGAGGGCCTGGATTGTCACAATGTTGTCCTTCCAGATGAGAACAAAGGTTGGCCCTGCTGAGAACAGGCAGGGGGGTCTTGCAACGCCCAGACATTCAGCAGGTCTGCAACAGGATGCTCAGCGCCCTTGTGTCCATTGCTCAACCATCTAGACTGCCGTTGGTGGTGCCCAAAATGAAACTCATGCCAGTCCCAGGCAGAACATTTCCTTCTTCCAGCCATGAGAACTCCACTGGTGCAGACCGGGGAAAGGGCTGCCTCATTACTCAGCCAACTGGAATGTGGGAGAATTAGATCTCAAGAAAAATGACCAGTGAATGGATCCCGGTGAGCCAGGGCCCTGAAGGTCCAGAGGTGCTTCCTCCTGAGTCCACAGTGACCCCAAGCTTTCCTTGCCATGCTTTTTGCAGTTACCATTTACAGGACACTTACTATGCGCTGAGCTCTGTGCTCAACGCTCTCCTTCCGTTAGCTGCTTTTATCTTCACAACAGCCCTGCAGGTATGTATCATTATGAGTCCCATTTTACAGATAAACAAATTGAGGCTCAGTGAGGTGAAAATACTTGCTTGGAGTTAGTAAACGGCACAGTTGCATTTGACCTCAGGTTCTTAACCAGGGTGCTTGGTGGGAGACCTTTGGAATTTGGTGGAACCTTCTCTGGTCTTATAACTTGGGCAGGTATGAAGAGAGGACATGGTGACACCCCAGCCGCATGAGGTCAGTGATGATGGGGAGGAAGAAAGGACCAGAGAGAAAGGCAGTCGCTGGAGTGAAGGACAGGGCCGGCAAAGACCACCAGGCCGCCCTGGTCGAGTCCAAAGAGGAAGGCCAGCTCCGTCAGTTAGGGTCTGCTGGACCCAACCAGGGGTGAGCAGAAGTCCTCTTCATAAGGGGGAGTGTAGTCATCAGCATCAGGAGTCGGCCCACCCCCTACTCAGCAGGAGCCCTGCAGCAGGTGGGGGATGGCCACAGGAGCAGGAGGCCACCTTGGAGAGGTCTGTGTCCTGGTCACTTGGTTTCTTTGTTGTCACATCTGTTCCTTACCTTTCTCTGTTTTGCTCAACATCTCCGAGGGCAAATGACACAGCCCAGACCCCCCTGCCAACTGGCTCCTGACTGGATTTACCCAATGAAAGGTGCTGGAGGAGAACGGGGAGCAGGAGAAGGAGAGAAGTCTGGGTATTTCTCCTGGTCACCAGCTTTGGGTGGCATCTCTGTCCATGGCTCTAGCTCCCCTTGGGCAGCCCCAGCCCGTGGTCTCCTGTACCACCCCCTCCTCCCTTTGTCTTTCCAGCCTCGGGGGTCGTCGTGGTTTCCCGCTGCTGCTAATTAGCTTGCCTCCCCACTCCTCACATGCCCTTTCATCACTTCCAGCCATTCCCTCTACGGAACACGGGTTCTGTTCTCCTGACTGGACCTTGCCCGATCCGGCTGGAGGAGACAAGCAGGGTCCTCACCTCCCACCCCAGCTGTGGATGGGGGCAGGGTCTCCTAGGCAGAGGCCAGTATCAGTCTGTTCGGGCCGCTGTAACAAAATACTGCAGCCTGGGTGGCTTGTAAACAACAGAAACTTATTTCTCACGTTCTAGAGGCTGGACGTCCAAGATCAGGTGCCAGCATGGTCGGGTTCTGGTGAAAGCTCTCTTCCAGAAGGGCCAGGGAGCTCTGTGGGGTCTCTTTTATAAGAGTACTAAGGCCATTCATAGGATTCCACCCCTTATGACCTAAGTATCTCCCCAAAGCCCCACCTCCTAATACCATCACATTGGCAATTAGGATTTCAACATGTGAATCTGGTGGGGACACAAACATGCAGACCATATCATGCAGGAAACTCCTGAGCATGAGGGTGGACAGAAGCCCCATCCTGCGGCCAGGCCACCAGAGTGCCCCCTGGGTGCCAGGTTAGGTGACTGTGAACAGAACTGAGCAACCCCCAGCAGGACCCCGTGGATCCCAGACCAGGAGCCCTGGCAACTGGTGGGTCTGAGTCTACAGAATGTCTTTCTGACCATCAGGATTCATTCTGCCACTCACGTTCTCCCGGCCTGGTTATGATCTCAGCTGCGTCGCTTCCTCCCTGTGTGACCAAGTCACTTAACCCCTCCGGACCTCAGCATCCTTGTCTGTGTTAAGGAGAAAATATCGTCCCTCCTTTCCAGGTTGCCATGACAATGAAATGAAACAACACTCGGTGCAGTGCCTGGCACAGAGCCAGCGGTCAGTAAATGGGAACAGCAGTCATCGTTGTTGTTAATAATAATAATAGCCTGGGAAGCACTAGAGGAAGAATCAGTGACCTGTCTGTGAGGATCTTCGGAGAACAGGGGCAGAAAAGATAAGATGGGGCTCGGTGTGGGGAAGTCAAACTGGGAAGTGGTAGAATTTGGGGTTGTGCACGGAGGGGCCACCTGCTGGTCTCCCCGCCCCAGGGACTGGCACCCATTTCCCCGGCACCTCAGACTCAGCCACAATTCTTCCTCCGGCTGGTCCTCAGACAATGTAGCTGACACGGTCCTGGTCAGGGGAATACTCAATGCCGGAGAAGGGGATGGAGGTTTTGTGCCTCCCCTGCACGACAGAATGCAGACTGGATCCTACACAGGGCTGGGGGTGGGAGAGGCGGAGTGCTATATAAGCATGGGGTGCCACCACTGGGTGTTTGCTGTATGCCAGGCTCTGTGCAAAACACAGACACTATGGGGTTTAATCCTCCAGCCTCTAGAAGAGGAACTGTGTGTCTGCTATCATCATCATCAACAAAAACATCCCCATTTGATAAAGGCGTCAGCCTCAGAGAGGACCCACCCAAGGTCACATAGCCAGAATGCGGCAGAGCCAGAATTTCAACCCCCTCTGATAGAAAACTCCAGCCTCCCTGGGAAGAGTTAATGTGGTCTCTGCCCTTGATGCTGGCATCCAAAGGGCACTGGTCCTGGCATTTGAGTCAAGGAAGTAGGAGGCCCATGAGGAAATGGATCACTTGCAGACCTCCCGGCCTGCTCCACCTTTGGGATGGGCGCCAGATGGTGGAGACCAGGGACAGGCCTGAAAAGGATGGTCCACCGGGAGGTTGCCCCCGCTGATGCTTGCACGTGCACGTGCGTGTGTGTGTGTACATGCACCACGTGCACACAGGCAAGTGTGGACACACCAGCCTGACCCCTGCCTTGGCCCAGGAGAGAATGGTGAAGGGCTGTGCATTGGGCAGGTGAGGTGGGAAGGGCTGGGGGGGCTCCCCTCTCATCCCCCTCTCAGTTCCCGGGAGGTGCTCTGAAATTTCCTGGAGAGCTGGCTGTGGGCCTGGTGGCTCTTGTTCTCCACAAAGTCAACACGAAAGGACCCTGGGAAACTCTTCTCCAAAATCGGTTTAGACTTTACCAGCCTCTCTGAGGCTCCAAGCCAGCTGGTGGATGCTCCTGTGGACTCATGCCAAGTGAGGACAGGCCACCTCAGAACACTTGTCCCCAGACCCCACCACCTCCTGGAAATCAACCTCCAAATTACCCCAAGCCTTGCTCCAAGCTCTAAGCAACGCAAAATGGCTCCCTCTTAATCGCCCCCTGGGACACAGCCTGGTGTGGCCTTGGGGTGTTCTGAATCTCAGCCAGGACTGACAGGAGCTGTGAGGCCTGGGGCAAGTGATCTAACCCTTCCGAGACTCAGTTTCCTCTTCTGTAAAATGGCCGTAATAACTACCCACAGAAGGCCTAGTGAATGTGAATGCTTCCACCTCTTCCCTTTCTTCCTTCCTCCTTCTGGATCTCCTTAACCTCCACTGACCACTTGACCACCTAGCTGCGGGGCTCTTATTTCCTGGAATCCTTCCAGCTGCGGCCAGGCCTGTGAGCCTCGCAGGAGACAGTGGTTTCGCCACCCTTTGCTTGTGGCCTCCCGTGGGCCAGCTCCCCTGAGAGCAGAGGCCTCAGAGCCCGGTGACTGGGGCCCCACCCTCTTTGTAAATACCAGTTGGGCACCGACTGACCTCAGGAGGGAAGTGCTCGCCTGGGACCTTCATCCTCCAGCCCTGCCTGCTGCTGTATGTTCCAGGGGGAGCGCCAGGCCAATCTGGCACCCCTCATCCAGGCCGCCTCCGTCCTGGAAATAGGCACTTAGAGCCAAACCCTTGGCTGAAGGTGGAAGGAAGTTAAAAGTTCCTGAATGTTTCTCTCCTGCCCTCCCACAGCCCCACCCTGGGCCGTCCCAGACAGGGCACGTTCTCTCTAATTTAATTTTTTTCATGATCATGATTGACCTACATAAAGAGGACTTTACTGTGACTCTTTGTTTCTTAAAAATAAAGACAGGAATTAAATATAACAAAATATTAATCATTTTCATTCTGGGCAGTGGGGATGTAAGCGTGTGTTTTATTGTTCTTTGTAACATCCTTTTCTGTATTGTTAAAATTTCTCTAGATAAAACCATTTTTAAATAAATAAGATTCATCCAGGTTTATTGGGAAAAAATTTTGAAAATACCAGAAAGTGTAAAGAGAAAAATGAGAATCACCAGAATCTCTCCTTTGGAACCAGACCATTTATATATTGGCTTACCTGCTTCTGGTCCTTATTCTAGCACATATTTACGTCATTTTACTCTTGTTTTTTTTTTTTTTTTTTTAAGGAAGATTGACCCTGCACTAACATCTGTTGCCTATCTTCCTCTTTTTTTTTTCTTTCTTCTCCCCAGAGCTTCCGTACATGGTTGTGTATCATAGTTGTAGAGCTGTAGCTCCTCCACATGGGATGCCTGGCTTGATGAGCAGTGAGCAGGTCCGCGCCCAGGATCCGAACCGGTGAACCCCGGGCTGCTGAAGCAGAATGCACGAACTTAACCGCTAGGCCACTGGGCCGGCCCCATTTTATTCTTTTTTTTCAATTGAGATATAATTGACATATAACACTGTATTTGTTTTAGGTTCATTTAATTCTTTTTACAAAGTAGAATTATATTGTTTGATAAGTTCTTTTCCCCTGAACAATATATTTTGAACAGTTTCCCATGCCCTTGAATGTTAATATTTGCTTTAGTACACTTCTTTTCGTCATTTTTCCATGTAATCATGATTAAGGTATATTTTTGTTTGTTTTGGTGAGGAAGATTGCCTCTGAGCTAACTAACATCTGTGCCCATCTTCCTCTATCTTTGTATGTGGGATGCTCCCACAGCATTGCTTGATGAGCGGTGCATTGGTCCATGCCTGGGATTCGAACCTGCGAGCCCCAGGCTGCCAAAGCGAAGCACCTGAACTTAACCACTACACCACCGGGCCGACCCCTAAGGCATATTTTTTATGGTTGAGAGCCATATGGATCCTAGTAGGATTGTACCATTTATACTTTTTATTATTATTTCTTATCTAGAAAGTACCGCACTTTTAGAAAAGTTAGAAAATACAAATAAGCAAATAAAAGAACATGTAAAATCCTCGCAGCCCCACCACCCTGAAATAACCTCTGCTAACATTTCAGTTTTTAACCTTTCTGTCCACTTTTCTATGTAAATATATATAAACATACATTTTAAAATAAAATGGGGGGGCCGCCCGGTGGCGCAGCGGCTTAGTCTGCGCTTGGCAGCCCGGGGTTCGCGAGTTCGGATCCCGGGCGCCCGCCGACGCACTGCCCGTCAGCCACGCCGTGGCGGCGTCCCATATAAAGTGGAGGAAGATGGGCACGGATGTTAGCCCAGGGCCAGTCTTCCTCAGCAAAAAGAGGAGGATTAGCAACGGATGTTAGCTCAGGGCTGGTCTTCCCCACACAAAAAAATAAAATAAAATAAAATGGGAATCATACGAATCACATTATTTTTAAGTTGCATTTTTTTGTTTACTTAACAATACATCATATATGGATTAGGATTGTTTCAGCTACAAATGACAGAAACCCAGTCACAGGGGCTCAAACATGTGAATTTCTCTCCTTGGTAAATGACATCCGGAAGTAAGAAACCCAGGCTGGTACCTCAGCTCCATGACCTTCGGGGACCCAGGCTCTTTCTAACCCAGGCTCTTTCTCCATTCTCAGCGCGTGCCTTCCACTTGTGACCCAAGACACTGATCGAGGAGGAAGAAGCCAAGAAGACAGCCACTCTTCTCAAAGGACACTTCCCGGAATTCACATGCATCACTTCTGCTCATACCCCACTAACAAGAACTAAGTCCCACAGTCCCTGGGAAATCAGGTATTATCTACGTAAGGGTTCTATTCCAATGGCAAAGAGGTGAACAGATATTGGGGGACAACTGGCTTCTCTGCCACGTATCACAAACATCTTTCCGGTGTGTATACTTTTGTATCCTGGTTTTTTCTCTTATTTTTTGGTGAACATTTTACCACATCATTGAATAGTCTTCAAAATTCTTAATATTTGTGTGTGTGTGTGTGAGGAAGACCAGCCCTGAGCTAACATCTGTTGCCAATCCTCCTCTACTTTATATGGGATGCCACCACAGCATGGCTGACAAGCAGTGTGTTGGCGGGGGCCTGGGATCTGAACCCGCGAACCTCGGGCTGCCAAAGCGTGAACTAAACCGCTGCACCACCGGGCCGGCCCCCAAAATTCTTAATTTTTAACAGCTGCTTAGTATTCCATAATACACATGTCACATTGCTAGCCTTATTACTTGATATTTGGGTGCTTTGCTCTGATAAATAAGCCTCTTCTATGGTTAAAACCTGTCACAGGAAGAGATCCCAGGCTTTCCTCCATACCCTGTGGGTGCCCACTGAAGACGTTGTGCTGGGGGGTCAGGGCAGTGTTGGCCTGGAAAGCTGGCTTAAGGGACTGAGTTTGTTTCTATGAACAGATGGAACTTGTTGGCGGCAAGTGTACCCCTCTCCCCCCATTACAGGGGAAGTCATGGGTGTGGGCGGAGCCTGGCGGGCAGTTCTGCCCCGGGGCCTGGGGAATGAGGTGGGGACATGGAGAGTGGGTGGGAGTAGGGAGTGAGTAGGAGAACACGGACTCTCAGGAGCCAGGGGAGGACCCGGCCCTGGAGAGGCTTGAGGGACTCGATGGGGCCCAATTCATTCTTCATTCAAGTTCAACAAATCCTTTCTGATCCCCTACTCAGGGCCATGCCCTGTGCCAGGCCCTGGGGATGTCTCAGAGAAGACATGTTCCCTGCTCTCCAGGAACTCAGTCAACCCTAAATTCTCAAATGTTCACCTTCAACCTGGAGAGTTGCCTAAAATACAGAATCCTAGGGCCCACACCCAAAAATCAGATGCAGTAGATGTTGGTGGGCCCAGAACCTGCATTTCTCCCAATCGCCCCCGGTGACCACGATGAGGGTGATCAGAAGCCATCTGGGGGGAGAAACATCAGTCAAGGCTCTTGGGGGAAGTCTCCTAAACCAGGCAAACCTGGAGCCTCTAGCTACCCGGGATGTAGCTCGAACCTCGATTGAGCCTTGGGTCGTAACAAAATAATGAGAACACCTGTCGGAAAACCTGAACCCAAATCTCAGTTCCATCCTTTGGTAGCTGAGGGACCTCAGGCAAATTGGTTAACCTCTCTGAGCCTCAGTTTTCCTATCTGTAAAATGGGGATAATCATCGTGCTTCCCACGTGAAGATAAACATTGCTGCTTAGCAGAATGTTTGGCACTCAATAAATGCTAGATATTATTATTAAGTTAATTTATTAATTAAAATTGCCTCTAGGTAAGTAGGTAGAGCAAGGAACTTGACATACCGTGTCTCCAGCATCTCACGCACGGCCTGATTCATGGTGGTAGGCATTCAATAAATGATGACGACGATGATGATGAACAGCCTCACATTCGTTTTCATTCTAGGCCTTATCATCTCTGCAGATGTACCCACCACACAATTTTATCCTCGCAATAGAAATCCTAGATTTCGGGTCTCCAAAATGTGGGCTTCATGTCTACCCCTAGTGCCCGCCCCAGCAGGAAAGAGGTTTTCTCAGCTCCTTCCGGAAGGTTGTGCAAGCAGCAGGCAGGTAAGTTGAGCGTGAGTGGGAACCTCAGGTCCCTACTTTCAACTCCCTGCTTTTGGGGGAGCCCAGGCCTAGCCCTGAGCCGTTCGCTCAGCTCAGAGGGTCGGGGAGGCCCAGGGCTGCTGTCAGGAGAGAAGATGCGGCGTTGCTGTTGAAAACTAAATTTTCAAGTGCTCACGGATGGCGCTGTTGCCATGGTGATGTTGATGGCTCCCGGCAAGCTGTGGCCTCTCTTTGAGTTGTGAGTCAGGTTCAGCTTTACTTATTAAAAAAAGAAAACCAACGCCCTGACCTGTGAAGGACAAAGCAAAGCTCCAGGTGGAGGCCGCAGCGTCCACTGCTGGGGGTGAGTCAGCGGGCCTGTGCGCGGTCCATTGATCTCCTGACGTCAGCTGGCCCAGCCGGCTACGGGACCTGGAAAAGTCCACAGAGGTAAGTGGGGAGGCCAGCTTCTCAAACGGTGGCCCAGGAGGGGAAGCACAAACAAAATCCACACTGCCAGCTGGAAACCTCTTAATAGGAAGCAGATCCCATTTTCCTAGCTCTGGCCCAAGGACCAGGCTCCTTCAGGGGACTCTGCCCCACTCCAGGGTGGGGGTCTGCAGGGCTCAAGGCATCCCCTGGCCCACCTTCAGGCGAGTGAAGGCCAGGGCCTGGCCCTGAGATGACCAGTGCTAGCTGACCCACCCACCAGTGTGCACGCACTAACAGTGCCCTCTGTGAGGGGCAGGGTCCTGGAAAGACAGAGGAAGCCGCAAGAGTGTTCTGGAAGGGCCTGGACTCGGGGGTGGGGCCCCTTTTCCCAGAACTCCTGCAGGGAAGGCGGTAAAGTCAGTGATGACTCCAAGTGCAGTAGAGATCTCTGATGGATCCCGGCCTCATGTCAGCCCCCCGTGGGAGGGCCCATGGTAACAGTGACACACTGGAATCTTCTTCCTGAGCTAGGACACCGTCCCAAAATCCCAGACCTATAGCTGCAGAGGCCCTCAAACCTGCTCATTTATTTGGGTTCACTGTGGATCCCATTGACCCATGTCCTGGTGGGCCCACCTGCTAACCAGCTCTGGATTCCCAGCCTTGCCTCCACCCACTGCCTTCATCAGTTAGCAGAATACTGGGTGCTGAACTCAGGGGGTAGATTTAAGTCCTCCTTTGGCCACTTACTAGCCTCGTGACTGAGCCTTCATTCCCCCATCTGTCACTTAGGGGTCATAATCATAACAGCACCAACTCACAGGGTAGCAATGAGAATGAAAGGAGATAATATTTGCAAATGTTTAACATAGAGGCTGGCTGGCACAGAGTAAGCGCCTTGGTAACTGTTAGCCGTGGTTAACTTTTGCTCAGGCCCTTATCACATCCTGCCTGGATAACAGCAACAGCCTCATAACTCCACTTGCTGATTCTAGTCTTGCTTGCCTCCAATCTATTGTCCACACCACAGCAGAGTGGTTTATCGAAATCAAAATCCTGATCATGCTATTCTGCTCCATAAAACCTGCCAGTGGCTCCCATTTGCCTTCAGGAGAGCTCTTAGAATTCCTCAAAGGGATGCTAAGAATCCTGTGTGATCTAGCCTTTGGCTACTCTCTCCAGCCCTATACCGCACCCTGTGCTCCCTGCCTTGCTAAGTTTCAGCCATACTGAACGGTCGGCAGTGTCCCGCAGGTGCCAGGCTCTGCTGTACCTCCAGAATCTTTGCCATGCTGTTCTGTTTGCCCAAAAAGCCTTTTTTCTTTCTGTCTACCTAGCAAACACCTACTCATCCTCCAAGACCCACATCAAGAATCCCCTATGCTGTGAAATCTTCTTGTCCTCCCCTCAAACACGGAGCAGACCCCAGCCACTTTGGTACCCTCCACAAAGACATCTATCCCTTTGCATTGCAGTTACTGCAATCCATGCCTGCGATGTCTTGCAGCTTCTGGAGGGCAGCACTGATTCCAACTAATGTCTGTATCCCCAGAACATTCCACAGTACTGTAACATTCGCGAGAGATGACTGAGAATGGATGAATGAATGAATGTACACAAAAACCCTGTTTACAGAAGAGGACACTGAGGCCCAGATAGGAGCAGTGACTTGGCTAAAGTCAAGTCCAGAAGCCTCATAACTCCAGGCCCTTCTGATTCCAGGGACTATGGGCCATTCATTCATCCGTCTATCACTTACCAAGCACCAATCATACACTGGACACTATGTTGCTACGAGGGGCACAAAGAACAAGGAGTAGTCCCTACACCCAGGCAGCTGGGATAGACTGACAGGTGTACCTTTCACTGTGAGCTGGGACAGAGGATGTAGAAGGAGCTATGGAAATTCCAGGAACCCCAATATGAACGGGGGTGGAGGGAAGCCCCTGTTTCTGTCTTCCACTCCCTCTCCTCCAACTCTGGAGGTCAAGTCCCCACAGACCACCAGGCCAAGGCAGCTGCCTCTAGATGCTGTTAACACAGGTGAACAGACACACACACAGGTACACACACACCCAAGACAGGTGACACGGGCATGCCTTGCCCCACGGGACAGGACAACCAGTCACAAGGCCATATTTGTGCCCCTAAGCAATCATGTCAAGAGCAGGCAAGGGAGCAAGGATAGATGAAATTAGACAGCAGAGCGCTTTCTGACACTTCACACTGCACGAAGCCTTTTGGCATCGTACCAGGTCTCGTTGGCTCCCCACCAGCTGGGGTCCTACAGACAAAGCTGACATTATTTTCTCCCTCATTTCCAGCTGGACAAACCGAGACTTCAAGAGATTTAAATGACTTGCCCAACCCCACTGCCTGGTCAGTGGACGTGCCGGAACTGATCCGTCCCTCCCCAAGCATTTGCTGTGCATTTCGTCGGTGCCAGACCCTCCGCTGGGCACAGGGACATCAACAAGGCAAATGGAACACAGTCCCTGTCCCTTGTAGAGATAACAGCATCATAGCCATCCTCAAATCAGACAGAAATTGCATCTGAGTCTGCATTTCACCACTGCCTGGCCGTGTGAACCTCTGCAGCTTACATTCTGAGTCTCAGATTCAAAATATAAACTGGTCGGGCTCGAGTTCCAGCAGCTCTCATCACACTCAGAATAAAATCCGACTGCACAGCAGGGCCGCACGCGACCCGGCCCCTGCTCCCTCACCCAGCTCACTGCCTGTTGCTGTCCTTCCCTCGTCCCACTGGCCGCCCCGCTGTGCCTGGAGCTAAGCAAGTACCTCCAACCTCTGACCTTTACCCCTGCGGTCCCCTCTCCTGGACACTTTCTCCAGACAGTCACGTGGCTAACTCTCTCCCTCCACTCCGGCCTCTGTCTCCTCACAGAGGAGGACACCACTGAGTCCAAAATGATGGCCCTGGGGCCGGCCTGGTGGCCTAGCGGTTAAGTTCGCACATTCTGCTTCAGTGGCCTGGGGTTCGCCAGTTCGGATCCTGGGCGCGGACCTGCTCACTGCTCGTCAAGCCACGCTGAGGTGGCGTCCCACATAGAAGAGCTTCAAGTCTACAACTATGATACACAACTATGTACTGGGGCATTGGGGAGAAAAAAGGAAAAAGAGGAAGATTGGCAACAGATGTTAGCACAGGGCCAATCTCCCTCAAAAAAAAAAACAAAAAACAATGGCCCTCTGGACTATCCTTTTTTCAAGGCACTATCTCTATGTGACATGAAACTATACGTATTTGACCGTTAGTTTATGATCTGTCTCCCCAGCTAGTACAGAAGGGTAGGAATGTGCCCATTCCGTTCACTACCACGTCCTCAGCGCCTAGAACAGCGCCTGGCATATAGTAGGAACTCAAGACATTTTTAAGAACGTGAATGAATCAATAATCCTCAGTTTCCTCCCCTTTAAAATGATACTCACAGCAGATGGTTATGTGGATTCAGTGATGTTATAAATGGAAGACGCTTAGCCTGGTTTCTGGTGCTTGGGTGGCACACCATAATGCTGTTACTGATATTATTATTATTGTCACCGTCTCATGGGGAGATAAGTGTAAAAAGAAACTACAGAGTGTGATAACAAATCTCTTACTTCTGAGCCCTCTCCTCCACTTTGGGGACCAGGCAGTGGCCCCTCCATCGGCCCGAAGACCAGGGCCCAAAGCTCTTGCCCTGTCTGCCAAGGTCACCCTCAGGGTCTGGCCTTGACAGCAGAGACCTCTGGGCCCCGCCTGGGCTGGAGGCGGTGGGCAGGGTCCAGACCGGGCCTCAGAAACCCTTGATTTTTCCCCTGAGAGCAGGCCCCACATCAAAGCCAATCTCAGAGGGGTGAGGCCTGGAGATAGATGGAAGATTAAAGAAGGCAAGGTCTCCACAGGCCACAGGGAGAGGCAGCCGGCCTGCGACCACAGTGGGGAGGCCCTGACACAGTCCTGGCAGCAGCCATCTTGGGAGGCAGGAGACAAGAAGAGGGCCCAGGCCTGGGCACATGGAGCTGGAGAGTTCTACCTTAGCCTGGGTCCGGGCCCCCCATTATTACACTTTGGCCTCCAGTTCAGCCCTACTTAACCCTTTTCCAGCTGGGCAGCAGCAGGGAGATTCATCAGAGGAACCCCTGAGTCTCTCTTCAAGAGAGTGTGTTTGGTCACTGGATTCTGTCATTGGGGTTTGCTCCCTCCAGCAAGGGAGCCTGTAATGAGGACCTCCTGGCCCCAGTCTTCCTCCCCAGGGAAGGTCTGTAATTAGTGCAGGAGGCGAGGCTGGGGAAGCTCAGACAATGTCATTTGAACCAGGATGAGACAGGGCTCAATTGCTGGTCTGCACATTTTTTTTTTCTGGTGCCATTTCATATACAAAACTCCGGCAAGCTTAACCCTTTCCCGGCTGGGCCCTGGTGCTGGGGTTTCAGCTTGGCATATCATCCATTCCCGTGCCTGAGCTGTGCCATTCTCGCTTCCTCTCCACACACACCCCCATTCAGGTGAGCTGTGGTTTCCGGCTTCCCTAACATCTGACAATCAATCACCCAACAAACCTTTACTGAGTGTCACCAGATTTAAGTACCAAGGGGAGGGGACCCAGAGGAAAGTCTCCTTTTCTGCCATCAAGGAGATTACAATCCCCTGAGCAGTGGAGGAATGCACACTAGAAACAGCTGGCAGGCAGTGCAGAACAGGGTAGAATCAGACGGGGAGGACCAGCGCAGGTCAGGGATGGAGGCCGAGTGGGCGAGACGGTACATGGAGGTCTGGCGGGTGTAAGCACTCTGTGAGTATGTACTGAGGGAGCCAGCTCCCTGGAGCAGAGCATTTCTGCACTCAGAGTCTGAGGCCTGAACCCACAGGGAGAGAGGAGGCGGACAAAGCTCTGAGCCAGCCCAGGTGGAGACAGATGTCAGAGTCTACTGGGACAGGCAGAGGCTATTGCTTCCTCCGCATGCTCCTAAAGCACTCATTCTGAATCCCCGGACTACAGCTCATCTCACAGCGGACTGCAACCTGTCTGATTACAGATCTGGTCCCCTCCAGAGTTTGAGCAACCCAAGGGCTTTTTCTATTCACCTCTGATTTCAGATGCCTAATCACCGAGCCTAGCACTCAAGAGGTACTCGATAAATGTGCATTAAATAAATGATTGGGCTTGGACGAGAGGATAGAGGTGTGGGGAAGAATCTACCTCTATAGTCTTTCCCAGCGGGGATGCCAGTTGTGGCCCCCACTGTCCTTGCAAATCATTTCACAATCTCCCTAATATATAAAGAGCTTCTAGAAATCAATAAGACCAACCATCAATTTTAAAAAGAATATGAACAGAGTCTACAGAAAAGGAAACATAAATTGTTCTAGGACATCTAAAAAGACGCTCAACCTCACTAATAATAAGAGAAATGCAAACCGGAAACCATTCAAAAGTTTGATAATATCCTCTATTTGAGAGACTATAGAGAAACAGGCAATATATTGCTGGAGGGGATGTAAATTGATATGAAATATTTGTCAGGATCTATCAACATTACAAATGCACATTCTCTTTGACCCAGCAATCCCACTTCTGAGAATATATCCTACAGGCACACAGTGCTTGAACAAGGCTATCATTACACCACTGTTTATTACAGTGAAAAACTGGAAATGATCCAAATGTCCATCGGTTGGGGACAGGTCAATAAATTATGGTACAGTCATACAATGGGTAGCTATGCAGCTATTAAGAAAAAAGAATGAGGAAGTTCTGTATGTACTAATACAAGAAGATCTTTAAAATAGATAAAGTGGAAAAAAAGATGTAGAACAGTGTATATAATATGCTCCTTTTTGGTTAGAAAGAGACAGAAAATATTTATATACATATATATACACACACACACACACTCCCCATAGAAGGATGCCCAAGAAAGTAATAAAATTAATTATATGTTGGTTGAAGGGTGGAAATTTCATGGTTAGGATATAAGGATGGGGGGATTACTTTTTGTTGTATTCTTTTTAATTGTTTTTAGTCATGTAATGCATTATCTATTCAACAAATTTAAACAGATAAAACTAAAAAAACCCTCTACCTAGATATTGGGGGTTCTAGGCTTCTTCCCAAGTTGCTGGGTAGAGAGAATTCCACCCCGGCTGGCTGCCACTCCCTCGCTTTCCCTCTTCAGTCCCTGCCAGGTTTTCCTGAGGCCTTGGGTTCCTGTAAACCATGGCTGTCATCCCAACTCATACCTTATGAACACGGACTATGAAGTCAAACCAAGTCGCTGTGTGACCTTGGGAAAGTGACTGCACCTTTCTGAGCCATGATTACAAGGTAATCATGGTATCTGCCTCCAAGGGTGGCGGTGGGGCTTAACTGAGAAAATGCACAGGAAGTGCTTAGCATAGATCCTAGGACATGATAAATGTTATTGTATAAATGTACCAGACTCGCTGTTCATACTCTTTACCGATATTCTTATTGGATTGTTGGTCTGTCTCATTGATTTATGGGACTCTTTCTAGATTCAGAAGATTGAGATATGCACTGTGAACTGGCAGAGCATTGAAGGGCAATGGGGCCGCAGCAAATGGCAGTATGTGAAAATCATTATTTCTCCTCCAGGCCATGTGTGCTGATGTCTGAAGGCGTCCCACATTGGACACATTGGCTCATCTGGACAGCCCCAAGGAACAGTCTTTGCTCGTTGGCTCTGTGTCACCCTGCCACTCTGCCAGTGTCCCCTGGATTGTCGGAGACTGTCATTCTCCAGTGTGGCTCTCAGAACAACACTCTCTAGATTAGATTAGACTCATTCTTCGTGCCTTCCCCAGGGGTCCCCAGGTTTGTGGAGCACATGTACGGTGCCAGCCCCCACAAGGAATTAATTCACTAAGTGTAAGGCCTACACTGGGAATCCCAAATCTTCATCCAGTGGCCCCACAGAGAGATAGACTCGGGTGGGCAGGTCCAAAGGGGTACAGCGAGGGATCGGGGTGTAGAATATACACCACTGGGGCCCCTCACCCAGATCCTTGGATCCTTGGTGCTTGCCATGGAGCTGAGAAAAAAATGTGGCTCCCCCGGGCCCACATCCATTCGTTTTCTCCAGGGAATTGGTCCACCCTTCAGTTCTGGAGGCTCCAGAAATGTTCCTCGGAGCATCTGGAATATATATTTGCGTTAACTGGTGATTGCCAAGGCCAGCTCTGCTGGTTTTCTGTTTGTTCTGCTTAGCCATGGCTGGGCTGGTCCTTGAGGATGGGGATGCCCAGGGACCCCAGAGCCCCCTCTCTGTGCATGACATGGGGTGGAAGCCCCCACCTGGATCTGCTCTTTAAGGAAGGGAGCCTGGATGAGGGCCGGTGAGAGTTAAAGACTGAGTCTGCAAAGGCCCCAGGCTCCTCCCAACTCCCCGGAAAGGCCCCTAATTACTGGGCAACTTGTCCATCCTAGAGACTGGTGCCGTGGAAAGATTAAGTCAAACAGTCCCAACAGCAAGTTCCCAACTCTTTTGCTTAATAGCTGTGTGATCTTGGGCAAATAACATAACCCCTCTGAGCCCCACCCTCTTCATCTATAAAAATAAAAATATTTTTGTATTTACACCTTGTCTCACTTCAGAGTGTATTAAAGATATTTGAGAAACCCTACAGACAATGGAATTAGATGGTTTTTAATAGAGGAAAAAGGATATGGAGTAAGGGGATAGAAACCTAAGATGATGCCAGGGACACAGTTAGTTTGCACCCCCATGAGATCCTGTGGCAACAGGTGGGCCCCAGCAAATTCATCTCTGAGCTTCCTGACAGCCCAAGCGAAGAAGGAAATGCAATGAGCTACAAATCCAGAGTGTCCATTGGATTAAAAATAGACCTGCCACTCAGAAGCAGCCAGCTTTTCTAGGCCCTGAAGTCAAAGAAAAATTTCTCCCCTTTCCAAAAGGGGCAAGCTGGGGAGGGGAATGTGTGTGCAGTGAGGGTGAAAATGTCTCCTAGGGCCTTTATGTGTTTGAAATAAAATAAAATGACTGATGGTGACCCTCAGAGCAGCCAGCACATAGTAGGTGCTTAATAAGTGCTCACTTCCTTCCTTCCTCCTACTTGGCCCTCTGTCTTCTCCCAGGCAAGGAGTATCTGTGAGATCTTTCATGCATACAAGTGGTCAGCTATTCAATCATTCATCAAACACTTATTGATCGGAGCCGGCCTGGTGGTGCAGTGGTTTAGTTCGCGGTTTGGCAGCCCAGGGTTCACGGGTTCGGATCCAGGGTGCCGGCCGACGCACTGCCTGTCAGCCGTGCTGTGGCGGCGTCCCATATAAAGTGGAGGAAGATGGGCACAGATGTTAGCCCAGGGCCAGTCTCCCTCAGCAAAAAAAAGAGGAGGATTGGCAACGGACGTTAGCTCAGGGCTGGTCTTCCTCATAAAAAAAAAAAAAACAACACTTACTGATCACCTACTGTGTGCCAGGCTCTGGGTTAGGCAAAGGTGGGAATAGCCCTAAACCTAGCTAGATTCTTCTATTCTGTCCCCAGATCCTCAGTCACAGAAGCTCTCTCCCTCCCCTGCCACCCATCCTTTTGTGTCTCAGCACTCTGCCTCCTCCCAAGGACACCTATAAACCCCAGGGAATCCCGCTCCTGTGGCTCCCCCCTCATTCCCCACATAGCTCCAGGCTGCTCCCTCCAACCACCACATTCATGGAGCTCAGCCACGTGCAAAAGCACAATTAATATTCCACTCAGTCTCCCCCAGCCCTGCTGCCTATTGGAAGAAGATGGAAACCAGATTTGCAGCCGCACGCACTGGCATGGATGTGCATGGAGGGGTGGGCCCGCTCCTAGGTGTGAGCCGATGCCTTCTCCAGAGGCTCACACACGTGTGTGAAGGGGAGAAGCCCTGTACATCGGTCCACACCTCCAGACACACAATTATCCACCTGAGTGGTGTGCACACACACGGTCCCACCACCATGGGCTGCACACTCGGCTCCCAGCCAGTTGATGCCCACAGAACACACAGGCTCCTCACACACAGGGCCCACGTTTGCTTTCTGGGCAGAGGGAGACAGAATCGTAGCGCTTCAGACCTGGTAGGATGGGATTTGAGAGATCATCCTGTCCAAAACCCTCATTTTACTGGGAAGAGTCTGAGGCCCAGGCTTCACCTTGACTGTTATCGGTCACCACTGACCTGAACTGTGCCTGGTTGCATTTTAGCGAAGCCTTTAATTTAAATGTCCGATGCTGCCTCTCTGCTTCCTGGTGACCAGCCACTTCAGCCTCAACAGCCTTGGAGGCTGGGGAAACCGAGGCACAGGGGGCAGGAAGAGAGGGACTTGGCAAGTGCAGTAGATCATAGGCACAGTGAAGTCTCCGACTTTCCATGCCCCTGCCCCTCCTCTCAGTCCATGGTTCTAGCTCTGCCGGCCCTAGGTGGGGCAAGATTTGCAGGGGAGTGTCCCCAACAACACGAGGCAAGAGGAAAGACTGGCTCCACTGATTTTTCTCCCTGACTTTAGACTTAGAGAACAAGGAGGATGAAGGACTGTGTGCCTGAATGTGTGTCTTTGGGGTTGGAGCCAGAGGCCTGGGTTCTAGAGGCGTCTAGAAGCAGAGTTGGTGCAGGTGATTCGAGGTAGAAGAAAGAAGAGTGAGTTCAGAGAAGGACTGAGAGCAAAGCAGGAAGCGGGTGGAGCTGTTCCCCAGGCGGCAGGCGGACAGAGGGCCAAGGGGAGGGCCTGCCGCCAGTCCAAAGATGGGACAGTAGAGCAGAAATTCAGGGAAAGAGAAGCTAAAATAATTACCAGGAAAAGGAGCTGAAAGGGAGGCAAGTGTTTTCGTAGTCCTTAAGGAACTGCAGTCTTCAGAGAATCTGGAGAAGGGAAAATATCTATCTTTAAGGCCCTTCTCCAAGTCAGGGTGGCTGGTGATTCATTAGCTGCTGAGGAAGGCCCTGGAAGGCCCTCCCCTCAGCTCCTGCCTCTCCCTAGTGAGCAAGCCCAGTTCATCTGGGGTGAGTGGAAAGGGCCCTGGATGAGGAGCCTGCAGGCCCGGATTTCAGTCCTGTCTCTGCCCCTGCAAAGCTGGGAGACCTCAGGCCAGCCTCCTGTGGCCCTAGGCCTGGGTTTCCCGTAAAATAAAGGAGTGTAAGTCACACAAGAACTCCTCGGTTTTCTCATCTGCAGATTGGGGATAATATCATGATTCATGGCATCTAAGATGTCACCAACTGTATGATCCACCAGTATTTTATGTACATTAAGAAGGAAAAAACACAGTCCATTCAGCTACAAGATACCATGGATTACAAGACACATTCTGATATCAGAGGTGTTAAAACGAGCATCTCAGAACCAGTGAATATGATACTTATCTCACAAGCTTGTCCCAAGAATTAAACGAGATAATATAAGTGAAGTATTTAGTAGCTGGCACAAAGCAAGGACTCAATAAATGCCAGGTATTTTTATGGTTCAGGGTGGAGCGGAGAAGGAACCATGGGCCAAGGGGATGGAGAAGAGCGAGAGCCGGGTCTGAAGCTCATGCCCACCCTCCGGGCAGGGTGCCACTGCGGTCTCGCCCCTGCGGGGTGCACCGGGGGGCAGCCATGCAGCTCATTTTAGGGAGCCACAGAGAACACAGGGCCCCAACTGTGCCCCGGAAGTCAGCCTAATCTCCAGGATGAATATGTTTTCATTTCTCAGAAGTTCCTGTTAGCCTGTGCCAAAGCGTTTTTCCCTTTACAATCCAGGCAAACAAGGAGGTTTACTTTGGGCGACCTTCTCACCACCACCCAGGGCCTGCCTGCCGAGTGTCAACACCCAGCTCTGCACCCTGCTAGAGGCTCCGGGCAGGAGCCTGGAGAATCAGAGTGCCAGCCCTCCAGGTCCCTCACCCCAGCCCTCCACTCCCCACCAGGGCCCGTCCTGGTGAGGGTACATTGGGAAGGTCCCTAGGAGTCATTTACACCTCTCCCATTTTATAGATGTGAAAACTGAGACGCAGAGGAGGGCAGTGACTCTCCAGGGGTGTGAAAATGTGGCAGTCTCCAGCCAAGTCCCCCCACCTCCCACCCCATCCCTGCTCACAGCTCAGCCTAGCAGGAGCCTCTCTCTCTCCACCTGACCCTCAGTGCCTGGGACAGGCAGGAAGCTTATCTCTGTCCTTTCTCTCCCGTGCGTCACTGCCTGGGGTGGGACGTCTTGATGCATTTTGCTTTGCAGCTGGAGCAGCTGCTGGAGACCAGCAACCACATGTTCTCGAGCCCTTAACAGGAGGGGCTACGGTCTGCACTTTTCTTAACCTGGAGTAGTTGGGGGTGTCTGCAGAACCAATCTTCGCCTTCTTTCCAGACCTCTTCAGGAGTAGAGAAGGGGCCTGAGGGGCTGGGCTGTGGGACCAGACCCAGGGACTAGTGGGAGGGAGCAGCAGACCCGGTGAGCCACATAATTTTCTCTCCTGGAAAGTCTTTAAGAGACCATGTAGAAGGGATGTGCTGCTACAGAAGGCTTTATTCAGGTGGGCCCCTTCATCTGAGCTGGCACAATTCTTTCCAGTTCTTGAATCGATTAGAGACTCGAGCCTCGAGCCTCATTATGACCATAAGTACCAGGTCTGTGCAGGGTCCTGGGGTTTCACAGTGATCCCCTCATTCCCCTGTCACTGCCTGTCCCTCCCAGTCTTTCTCTCTCTTTCTCTTCTACATGCTGTTCCCTCTCTCTGGAATGCTTTTCCCTCCATTTTGCCCCATCCATGACTCCAGTTCACAATTCAGTTCTCAGCTCACACAGCACCTCTTCCTTACCCACTCAATCATATCATACTATTTTATTTCCTTCACAATCCTATCACTATCTGATATCGTCTTAAAATTGTTTTACCCATGCTCTCCTCATTGACTCTGGATCATATGCTCTTGATCCCCACTGTGTCTCCAGTGCCTGGTCTAGGGATTGTCCCTAGATGCTCAATAACACTTGTAGAATGTGTGAATAAGTCCCCTGCCATTCTCATCTTTGCTGGACTTTGCCATCCCCTCATCCCAGAAAAAAATTATCATGCTCCTGTGTGCCAGGCTCTGCCCTGCCCATTCCCTCTTCTCTCCTCCTCCCCATCCCTTCCCCCCAGGATTTCTCTCGGGAGACCCCGCCTCTCAGACTCCACAGGAGGTGCCGGAACCAGAATGTCTCCCCAGGATTATTTTCAATGGTTTCCTGGGGTGTTCACCTGGGTAAGAATCAGGAAAGAGAGGACGTCCTAATCCTATTTATCTAAAACTATATAATCTTCCCCAATCACTTAAGTGGTGCCTGTGTCTCTAATTACAGAGCCGGCTGGGAGGAACACAGGTGCAATTTCCAGCCAACCTCGGGGAGAGGGGCACTTTTGTTTCTCCTGGGGCCCTGCAGGGGCTCCAGCTCAGGAGCCAGGACTCCAGGCACCTGCTGCCATAAGCTCACCCACCACAGACTGGCTCGTTCCCCCAGCCAGAGACTTCCCCCCGATCCCGGAAAAGGATCAACCACATTCTCAGTGTTTGAACGTCCCCTAGTTGGCCAGATGTGACGCACTGGGGAAAAACACCCATAGTCTCAAGACGCTTATTCCACCTGCCACTGTTTCGAGAGCAAACTGATTTCTTTCGGCCCAGCCTAACTTCTCAGAGCTGCATGGCTGGTGAACTGTCCCCAGAGCACGGGCTGTATTCCCAGCTTCTCAGGAGCAAATTTCCCCAGGAGGCCTGGGAGCAAATAATCATGTGACAGCCTGGGGGGTCAGGACTTCAATCTCCAGAACTATGTCAACTGGGTCACACGCCTGCCCACCCGCCCCAGGCAAGCCAACAGCTGCCATCTCAGCCTCAGTGTGTGCCTTTCTCCCACCTTGGCACCAGGACAGCCATTTCGATGACATCCCAGGCTTAACTACAATGACATCTCTGCTTCTTAAAGGCCTTTTGGTTCCTGAGCTAATTAAAAGCCCCAGACAGGGAGGACACACTTAATCCTATTGATGACTTCTGGGCAGGAAACGGTGTGCCCGGCCCTGGAAGGGAGTGCCTTTCTGAACCACCTCCATTTGCTCAGGTGCTTGGTAATTGTTTATCAGCCCTTTCAAGAGATCAAGCTGTGCTCAGGAGCGGGGCCACTTAGGGAATGGATCCAGGGGGCCTGGGAGTGTCTGGTGACCATGGGCATGCAGCCAGCCAGCATCTTGGCTCAGGCAGACTCCACGGCCAATGTTCTCCAACTTCTCGCTCTTCAGAACCATTAGGGGGACTTGATGATTGATGAGAAGAGAGGTCCTCGCTTCATCTCTGCTGTTCACCCGGCCCTTTCACACACAGAGGGATCCCTTGTCCTGAGGGATCTGAGTCCGTGGGATCCGTGAGCAAACAATGACAATAGCACATTTGAGGCGCCACAGTGGACATAAGCACAGTGTCCTGTGAGTGTTTAGCGGTGGTTAACTGCTCCAGCCTGGGGGTCGGGGAAGGCTTTCTGGAGGAGGACACGTGAAAATCTCCCCACTGAGAGGATATCTGTTGAGGGGCCCGTGGGATGGAATTCCCTGACTTTGGATTTGGTTCAGGCTCTAGCATAAGGCTGGAAGACTGGAAATAACTCAGCTCCCTCGTGAGCTTACGGGAGAGAGGTTGACAAAGTCTTAACAAGATGCCAAGGTTCCAGGAACACAGTTATTGGCTCCAGGATGATTTTGCTTCAAGCCCCTACCTTGAGCGTTCGTTGGCGAGGAAGACTAGCTTGCTGATGTCTCTTTAAAAGAGAAGGGGCAATTCCTCGGGCCACTCCCTCTTCTCATTAATATGAAATTATCGTGAATATTGATGTGGGGGCGTGGCACCTTGGCCAGCTGGGCTCAGCAGCCCAGGGTTCCCGGTTCCACAGAGAGGAAAGTGACAGAAACCGTGCAGAGGGAGACGCAGAGAGCGGAGCGCGCGGCTGCCACTCGGTCTCGGGGGAGCGCTCAGCTCCCCCGCCCCCGGCTCCCACCCTGTCCGGGGGGCTCCTCAAGCCCTCAGCCCCGCTCCCGGGCTCCCCATGGAAGCCAGCTGTGTCCCCGGAGGAGCAGGAGGAGGAGCCGGCTGAATGCCCGCGGCGCGCCCGGGGCCCCTGAGCCCAGCCCGCTCCGCGCCGCTGCCCTAAGGCCCCCGCGCCCCCCGCGCCCCTCGCGCCCCCCACCCGGGGCCGCGCCGCCTCCGCCCGCCCCTCCCCCGGGGCTTCGCCCCGGACCTGCCCCCCGCCGGCTTGCCAGCGCTCAAGCAGGAGCTCTGGGCCGGGCGCGCCGCCGCCCTGGAGTGAGAGAAGCCCAGCCGAAGGGGGTCTCCGGAGCCGGCCGCGATGGACGCCGTCTTGGAGCCCTTCCCGGCCGACAGGCTGTTCCCCGGATCCAGCTTCCTGGACTTGGGGGACCTGAACGAGTCGGATTTCCTCAACAATGCGGTAAGATGAAGGGTCTGCGTCCCCCTTCCACCCCTCCGCACCCCTCTTCGCCGCGCGCCTGGGATCCCCCTGAAGGACCGGACTACACATCACTGGGCAGAGCGAGGGAGGGGGCTCTGTGTAGGGTCCGCTGGAGAGACATGTGCTTAGAGCTCTGAGATTTGGCGACCAGATCCCTCGACAACTCCCTAGAACCCGAACCTGGACCGGAGCCTCTGAGCTTGCGCCAGTGCGCACCCCTCCTGGGGGCTCCGTCTGTGGATACATTGGCCTCCGCCTTCTAGGGGAAGGGGACATCGAGGCGTCGGGGCCATCCCATACTCGGATATGAACTCGAGAGACACCAATCTTCCCCCACGCCCCCGTCTTCTAGTCGTCCTCCACCCACCCCGGGGTTCCGGGACCAGATTGGGCGCAAAGTGGCGGCGCCCTTTCCTGCGCCCCCTTTAAGGCGTCGGTGGCTCCGCGGCTGGTTCTCCGCTGGGGGGCGCACAGGGGAGAGTTCGGAGGGCCAGAGCCGGACCCGGGTTCTGAGCCAGACCCGGAAACTTAGGGGTGCTGCCACGGCCTCCCCAGGGAGTCAGGGCCGAGATCCCCCGGGGAGGGACCTGACACTCAGCTGGTCGGGACGGCACAGGATGATTGCTCAGGAGGAGGGAGGTCTTTCTCCCCATCGCTGTGACTCTAGGTTTGTTTCTCTGTCCCCCAAGTCTCACTGACTTTCTCTCTCCCAGTGTCGTCGTCGTGCCTGTCTCCGTCTCCGGGCTTGTCCTTCTCCTCCTTCTCTCTCTTCCCCTCCCTCGCTAAGGAAACGTGGCTTCTCTCTCGTCTTCCCTCCCTCCCTCTCTCAGGCTCAGCCCTAAGGCCTTGCCTGGGGGAGGGGCATGGGCTCAGTAACGGGAGAAAATATCTGGGTTCAGAAGGGCCTGCCCTGTTGACATGTGGGCAGCTTGAGGAATCTGCTGGGAACCCCCTCCTCCGTGCAATGAACTGCCTGTCTCTCTCTCACACACACACAAACCCAGTGATCCCCTCAGGGGTCTCTACCTGCTGGCCTCTACCTCCTAGGACTACGATAAACTTGGCCAGACAAAAGCCAAGTCCCTAGAGACTTAAAGCATTGGGCATCTTGGACTTCCACCTAAACTGTCCCAGGTCACCAGACTAATGGTGGGGAAACAAGCCAACCAACAGGAACCTGAGGTGGGAGGTGTGGGGTGTGAGGTCTCCAGGTTCCCGTCCTCCATTAGGCAGCACATCTGGGTCACCCTGCTCTCTGAGGAAGGCCCCTGGTCCCAGTCAGAGGAAGCACTTCTGCAGACAGGCCAAGTGGAGGAGGGGAGTGGGTTTGCATTGACAGTGGACAGACCTGCGTTCCGGTCGCCTCTGCTTCTGCTCCCCCTGTGAGCCTGGGCCTTGGTCTCTTTGTCTGTAAAATGGGGAAAGGTTGGGTCAAGTCTTTCTAAGGATGGTCTGGCACAGATCCTAGGAATAAAGTGGCAGGGATCTGGGGTCCCATCCACCCCTCCTGGAGTTGGTAACAGATACTGGTCAAAGGGAAGGGGGTTTGTTGAAGCTCATGCCTTTGCCACCAAGGGGTCAGGAGAGTCCCCTTAAGAGCTTCCTGCAGCTCTGAGCTGGGCTTTCTTCTGAATGAACTCTGCCGCGACAGCTTCTTCCTGCTGCTCCATTCAGCCTTGCGTCCCCAGCTGCTCATCTGGGCCTTGGTCCAGCGCAGGAAAGGAGGCACGATCAGACAGTGGGATCCAGCACTGGGACTGGGGAGGGAAAGCCCTGCTGGGAAGCTCCTGACCTCGGGCCCAGGCAGGGCCAGGCAAGGCAAGGGGAGAGGAATGGATTTCCAGGAGGAGAGACAAAGGACTCCCGGGCTGGGAATCAGGAAATTTCCTTCTAGCTGTGCTTCTGCCACCAGCCAGCTGGGCAGTTCAGACAAATGACTTTTCTTCCTCTGGTCCTTAGTTTCCTCATCTGAAAAATGGAGATATAGAGCCTTCCTATAGTGTTATTGTAAAGATTTAGTGAGAAAATTAAAGATTAACGTAGGATGATGCCTGGCAGGTAAGTTTCCATAGTTAACCTCTCCGGAGATGAGATGGGGTCATGGTAAGAACTACTCAGCTAGGAGTTGCTGTGTGACCTTGAGCAAGTCACTTTCTTTCTCTGGTGCTTCCTTTAGATGTCTAAGGTCCCTTCCAGCTGGGACCCCATACCAACCTCACCCCCAACTCCCTCTTCATCCTGCATGAGGATAGGAAAATGTTTCCAGGGTTACAGGTGGGACGGGAGGGAGTCTGTGTGCTCCTCAGTCTGGAAGATGGACAGCAGGGTATCCACTACCCTTAAAAATCCAGATAAAGGCCATAAAGTCACATGAAAAACGTGCGCGCTCTGTTGCTCTGTGCAAAAACCAAAAATCAAAAAGTATGCTCACCGTGAACACAACTGTGTAGGAAATAAACATTCGCTTCGATAGAGACAGGAGAATGAGTGTGCAAAGTGAAGTCAGGTGTACTTGCAGGTGGCCAGGGTGCTTCATCTTTTCTTCTGTGAAGACATGTTTGTGCTCTTGCAATCTTGTCTGTGTGATTCTCAGAGACGCCCCTCAGAAGGGGCTGCCCTTCCCGACAGATGCGGGGTCTTCTCTTCCCTCCCCCTCCCCACTCTCACACCATTCGTGATGTGGGCACCCTAGAGCCCCCTTCCCTTGTACCCTGTGATCCTTCAGCCCCTGGGCAGGTATGAGAGAGGGTCTGGTGCTCAGAGAACAGGGCTAAAGGGCCAGAGGGAGAGCAGGTCATGTGTGTCTCTTGCCTCCTGCCTCTGGCTAAGGGGAAGGGATGACTCTGGTTTCTCTAGAAGGAAATGGCTTTGGATTCCAGAGAAGCCCCAGCCGGGAGGGTGTGGGGAGGAAGAGGAGTTCTGTTGTCTCAGAGGGAGCAGCAGGAAGCTGCAAGGATGTTTGCCCAGCACACTCTACCTCAGGGCAGCTGGGGAGGCCAGATGTGGGAATGACCGGGCACCCAGGGACCAGCCCAGGGCAAGGGGGGTGTGGGGGCTAAGGCTGATGGCTGCTCCCCAGGCCCCCAGCCTGACTTCTCCTGAGCTAAATGGGGAAGCAGAGAATCACCACCACCACCCCAGCCTTTGGGGGATTTAGGGAGATTAGAGAAATATGTGTGTTTGGGTGTTGCTATGTCTGTGTGTGGGCCTTTAACAGACCTTAAAAGGGGAGATATGTGTGTGTGTGTGTGTGTGTGTGTGTGTATGTGTGTGTGTTTCTCTTTAAATTCTCACCAACAGGAAAGAGGACCCAAGGGCCAAGGCACTCTGATCTCAGTGTAGCATCCGCTAGAAAAGAACTAATGGAGAGAAATTACAGAGGAGCCCAAATCTTGGACTCCTACTCAGGAAGGGAGATCTCCCCAGACACCCACTCCTCCTCCAAAACATTGAGTTTTTTGCAGGCAGGGGTTTTTTGTTTTGTTTTTGCTTCTCCCAATGGGATACGAGCTCCTTGAGAGCAGGGGTTTATCTGTCTTGTTCACTGCTGCATCCAGAGTAGGCCTCCACCAACCATTGCTGAATGAATGACAGGGGCCCAGGCCAGACCCGACATCTTGTAGAGAGGAAGAACAAGGGTGCTTGAGCTCATCTATTCCCAGACATCAGGGTCCTGCAGCCCACACTGTCTCTGAGATTCAGGAGAAGCTCTCCATGGTTTCCAGTGAGTTGTCATTGCCTTGAGCCATCCCCATACTGTGACACAGAGCCCTGCAGCCCCTGGTCTAGGACAGTCCAGTGCTGGCTCACCCACAGAAAATTTGAACTTGTGGCTTAGGCCTCACCTTTGAGCATTGAGGCTCCAGGGTTTCCATCTTACCCAGTTTCCTCTTCTTCAGATTGCTCTGAAACTCCTGGACCCATACTTAGCCAGGTTAAAAATGAGTCTTTTCTAGTCCTGCCTCAGGGCCTTTGCACATGCTGTTCCTGTCATCTAGAATGCTTTCCCTCCAGTTCTCTCCAGCTCACCTTCTTCAGTTCACATGTTACCTCTTTAGAGAAGCCTCCCCAACCACCCAAGTGGGACTCCCTGTTATTTTCTATTTTAGCCCTTGATTTCTTCATCCCTTATCCCATTTTGCAGTTAATTTATTGGTTTATTGTCCATTTCCTCTATGGAAAGTAAATTCCATAAGAGCAAGACTACGTCAGTTTTGTTCAATGCCGTAAACCTAGCACAGTACCATGGCACAAAGTAGGTACTCAGTATAGTAAAACTTCACCAGGAGGCAATAAGCCAAGTCCAAAATTTTCAATCATGTAAAACGTGGAGTTATTGCAGGGTCAATGAAAAACAATATTTTTCAGTTTGTCTGTACTATTATAAAAGGCACAAAAGTAAAGATTGTGAAATCTTGCTCCATGCAGCAGACCAAACTGAGAAAGTTCCGGGAGCTCGAGGTATTCACTTCTTTACCAGCCCCACAGAGATAAGAGTTTTGCCCACCTTTATTTGAGATGGGCCCCAGGCATAGGAGAAAAGCCAAGTTTTGTAGTGGACTTTGCTCCATTTCAAGGATTTACTGTATTTGTAGAGAAAATTACTTTAGACCAGGCAGTCCTTGTAAGAGAAAGGGAGAATGTTTTAAGAAAGACAGGCCTGGGCTAGCCCTGGTGGCCTAGTGGTTAAGTCTGGCATGCTCCTCTTTGGCAGCCTGGGTTCGGTTCCCTGGGCATGGACCTACACCGCTCATCTGTCGGTGGCCATGCTGTGGCAGTGGCTCACATACGAAAAGAGGAAGACTGGCAGCAGATGTTAGCTCAGCGTGAATGTTCCTCAGCAAAAAAAAAAAAAAAAAAGACAGGGCTGAGGGCCCGCCCGGTGGTGCAGCAGCTTAGTTCGCACTTGGCAGCCTGGGGTTCGCGGGTTCGGATCCCGGGCGCCTGCCAACGCACTGCCCGTCAGCCACGCCGTGGCGGCGTCCCATATAAAGTAGAGGAAGATGGGCACGGATGTTAGCCCAGGGCCAGTCTTCCTCAGCAAAAAGAGGAGGATTGGCAATGGATGTTAGCTCAGGGCCAGTCTTCCTCAGCAATAAATAAATAAATAAATAAATAAGACAGGGCTGAGTGTTTAAGAAGTGTACTGATAATTCCAGAGGGGCCCTGGGGCTCTCAGGGTCCTGGCCTGGCCAGCCCTGAGAGTGATGGGGATGCTGGATCCCATAAAAATGCTCTGTCTCCCAATCCGCTGGGAGGTCCCTCCGGCTTCCCTGGACCAGCCGGGGATGGTCATTCTTCAATATACACATCCAGTCCTTCAACAACTGGTCACTGAAGGAGCCCCTTGCTGGTGCCAGGGTTCCCTGGATGGAGAAGGCACACCTGGTCCTCCAGCCCCCCACAGCTGAATGAGAGATTCAGAGAGGGAAACAGACAGTAACAGCACCGTGGGGCACCATGATGAAGCAGAGCATGATGGGAACTTAAGGAGGAGCATCCCGCCGAGCTGGAGGTCATGGGAGGTTTCTTAGAGGAGGTGACCTCTGCACCCTCCCTCCCCGAAGTCCCCAACCCTATTGGCAAAGGAGTTAGTGGAAGGCATTTCAGCAGGGAAGACTGGGGCTGTGTCCCTTTTATTGAGCATGTCTAGGCATCACTGTCCCCTGAAACTTAGAGAGGAGGGGACATGTTAACTCTGTTCTCTGGCAGAGGCCCCAGGGAATGAGTCAAGGAGGGGAGAGACCCATCTTATCTCCTGCTTTTGTTCTGGCTTGAACTTTGCCCTCTAGGGCAAGGAAAGTTTGGGATCTCAGATATCAGAGGGGCCCCACCTTCATCCTCACCCACTCCCATCCTTAGGGCACTGTAGATGCCTAGAGCTATAGGGGCAGGGCCAGCACACTGCCTGCCCTGTGAGAGGGGACACCCCACATCCCATCCCGGGCCCTCTCCTCATACTCACTCCAGAATGCTGCTCCCCTGGGAACATGGACCTTTGCTCTCCACAGCTCCCAGGACTCCCCAGGAGGGTCTGTTTATGTCTGGCCTGGCTACTGTGCCAGGAGAGGGGAGGAGGAAGGACACCCCCCACTTCGTGTCTCCCCCTCCCCATACCATGTGCCTCCTGCAAGTCCTGGTACTGAGGCCCTCCAGGAGGATCCCTTTCTGGGACCGGCTTGCCCCTGAACCTCCCTCAAGAAACCAGCTCCAGATGCTGGAGAACAGGCTGTTCTTCTGGAAGTCTCAGTGCTCCAAGGGGCAGGCAGGATAGAGGAGGAAGATATGGGTGGAGTTAAGTGAAGAACGTGAGCATTGCTTTGGCTGGGACACTGTATAACCCCCTTGAGCAGGCTAGGGGAAGCCATAATAAGTGGCAAGACCCTTGACCAGGATTGGGGAAAAGGTAGGGGTGGGAGTGTTGGTTCAGGAGAAGCTGGGAGGGCCAAGATATGGCCCAGAACTCTGACCATCAGAGAAAACATGTCAAAGGTGATTTCCTTGGGATGTCAAAGGTCCTGATACCCATGGCCTGGACACACCATGTCATCGATGACGCCAACTGACAGCTAGAGCAATAGTGGGCTTCCCTGTTCCCGGGTCCAGTGTGCCTTCTCTCCCAGCTCTCCTGGGACAGAGCCCTCACTGAAGCTTCCTTGGCCCTTGGCTCTTGGCCCAGGAGCCATTTCATCCATCACAGAGAGGCTGACACATCTGGGCTGGGCTGTGTGGTCCAACATAACAGCTGGACAGCAGCCGCTGTCCCCCTTCCCCTTCCAAAAGAATACCAAAAATGAAAGAACAGTGGAGTAAGCCAGGCTCTTCAGGCGCTTGTGGAGAGCCAGGAGGCAGTCTGAACGCGGCGATTGAGGGGACTTGCTTCGGAGGCAGTCAGGCCTGAGCCTTGGCCCATGTGTTCCCCTCTGCCTGGACTGACCTCACCTCTCCTCGCCTCATTTCCCTAACTCGCTGTGTGACCTTGGGCAAGTCACTCCCCTTTTCCAGGGCTTGGCTTCCTCATTGCTGCACTAGACTGAGAGTTCTCTGAGGGCAGGAAGGGTCAGGCAATTATTTTTGCCTATTGTCTGGTTTTAGCTATAGTGACTGAGTGGTCAGGAAATGTTTATTTATTGGATGGATGGATGGATGGATGGATGGGTGGGTGGGTGGGTGAAAGGATGGACGGAAGGAAGAAGTGGGGAGGGGTGATGGATGGATGGATGGATGGGTGGGTGGGTGGATAGACAGTGGAAGAAAGGACACTTCCACACTTCCAGGTTTGATAGAACTTTTTTTAAGTGGATTTTATTTATTTATTCAAGTAGTGAATCTTAACCTAAACCTCACATCTACCCTTCACTTTACCATGATGGCCTTTACCATTATGAAATATATTGTGCACATAAAAGAATATATATAAGGCATGTTTTTGAATTATAAAATATAATAAAATGGATACCTGGGGACTCACCACCCAGCTGAAGAAAGAGATCCAGCTCTAAATACCTTGGTCTCTCAAGGCTGCGTGAGTTTGGGGAAGAGGTGAGCTGTAGACCCTGAATCCACTCCACTCGGGGCAGATTCTGAACAGAAATGTCCTGAGACCTGGTGCCTACCCCCAGACCCGACCTGACCAGAGAGCGAGTCCACAGGTCAGACAGCAGGCACCTCGACAAACACTGGGGACCTGAGCTGTACCTGAGGTGGGGTGGCAGGGCCATTAGTAGTCGCCTTTAGCTGCTCAGACCTGGAAGCAAATCCTGGCTCCACTGTGTGTCACCTGTGTGAGCTCGGACAGTGGCCATAGCTAGGGGTGGCCATAGAACATAGGTTCTTAGGAGGATGCGGTTAGACAGCTCGTATAGAGGGCCTCGCACAATGTCTAGTGCACGGTAAACCCTGTATAAACAATAGTTGTTGCTGCTGTTTTTATTCTGATTGTTGTTGTCATTGCCTGAAAGGAAGGTCCCCAGCATTGGACAGCCCGTGGAGGAATGTCCCACCTTCTCCATCCCTTTGCTGAGCCCTGATCGTAGGGATTTTATTTTGCTGTCTGTCTGACGTGGAAGGAGCTGGAAGGTTCTTTGAGTAAAGCCAAGAGAGCCCAGGCCCCTTCTCAGGGCTGCCTTTCTGGGCATCCGGAGAGGGGTGGCCAGGGAGGAGCAAAACCAGGGCCCTGGGTGACGACCCCGTGCATGGAGTAGGGGGCCCATATTTTGTATCTGACCCTGTAGCAGGTGTTGGCATGGGACAGCAGGAAATCAATCCTTCCTTCAACAACCGGTATTGTCACGTGTGCTTAAGAGCACAAGCTTTGCAGTCAGAGCTTGGGTTCAAATCCTGACTCAACCTCTCGCGAACTGAATGAAGCTGGGTAAGCTACTTACCTTCTCTCTGCCTCAGTTTCCTCAGCCATTAAATGGGGGTGTTAATAGTACCCCCTTATCTGCTGAAACTTAAATGAGATACTGCATGGAAGGAGCTAGAACAGTGCCTGGGACGTAAATATTTGCCATTATTATTATTATTATTATTATCATCATTACTATTAGGCCTACTGGGTAGCAGTGTGTGTGAAGCACTGCAGAGGGTTCAAGGATGAAGTCCATCCCAGATCCTACCCTCAAGAATGTTAAAGTTTAGAAGGAGAGATGGGTCCCCTTGTGCATAAGTAGAGTTCAAGCCCTGATATTAACCAGTGACTTAATAATCTATGAGTGCTATGGTGGCACAAGAGGGAGAGGACTCTTTCAGCTGGATGATCCAGGAAGGCTTCCTGGAGGAAGCTGCATTTGAATTGGGCCTTAAAAGATGAGGGGAGTTAGAATGAGGAGCTAAAGGGCAAAGGGACTCCAGGCACAAGGAATGGTACAAGCAAAGGCCCTGCAGCCATGGGGCTCACAGCAGGCTCGAGGAGCTGGGAGTGGTCATCCACCAGGCTGGAGGGAAAAGAACCACGAGGGGCTCCAGGTCGAGTGCTCAGTTGAGATCCGTTTATGACAGACGTCGAACGCTGTGCTTAGGAGCTGGGAGTTTTTTCAGCAGGCGGGAGGGAGCCAGTGATAGTTCTGGACTGGACAAGGTGGTGGTCCCAGCCACTCTGAAGTGTCTCAGCACTAGGACGTCTAGAGTCCATTAGGGGAATCTCAGCCTGCCTGGATGGTGAGGGACCCTCCCCCAAAGGAGACAGAATTGTGTCCCTCCCTGAGCCCAGAGCAGCCCGAGGCAGCAGCCGCCCCCAGGCCCCCTCTCTCCCACCCTGTGCCCTGATGTGACTCTCACACTGGGCCAGGAGTACCACTTCTCTTCTGGCTCTTTCTTCCTAGCCCTCGGGGCCAGGCTGGCCTGCGGAGGCCCAAGGCAACTCCGCCCTTGCAGAGGGGCAGGCTGTCCCTCTACAGGACTGAAAGCTCCGGCCTGAACCGTGACCTTCCTCCCGGCCCAAGCCCAGGACCCTAAACGGGGTTCCCCCATCCCTCCTACAGCTCAGGACCCTCCACTGTCAGGCAAGGCACATCCTTATCGGCCCCAGAGGCCTAGAAGGGTCTGAGCCATCCCTCTGAGCCCAGCCCAGCCTGGCACCTCGCCTCCTTGGCCCTCCCACCCATCAGCTGGGACAGGATGCCCCGAGCCCCTTTCATCATCTTCCCAGAGAGGAGGCCCAGCCCTGCCCTCTGCCGCCCCCAAGTCTTCACCCCTTTCTCTCCCAGGGCTGCAAATCAGTTCCACATTTGGGATCTGGCATGCGCTATCTGCTCAGAACTCTCCCCTCCCAGTTAGCTCAGGCTCCCATCTCCCCCCACCCCACATGGTCAGCCCATGGGGTCTGCAGAAGGGGAGGGGTTCCTGCCCTCATGACCCCTTCAGAGGTCTGAGAGGGAGCTGGACTGGGGCAAGGTACCAGAGGGAAAGTGGACACGAGGCTCGCCCAGGGAGAGATGAAAGAGGAAGGGTAGAGGGGGGTAGGGCGGAGCCAGAGCTTGAGCAAGCATATGAGGGGATGAGGGGTTGGGGGTGGTGGGGGAAGGAGCGAGGTAGTTCCCAGCTCAGCACATTCCTGAGACATCTGGACGTGCTGGAAGGGCCCCAGCTGGCCCGCACGGTTGTGGCTCCAGCTTCTCCACTCCATGATGTCAGGACCCAGCATTCCCCCCCCCATCAGAGTCCCACTGGCCTGGGGTCTACTTGGGGCTGAGTGCTGGGGTCTCCCCCAACTCCTCACCCTCAGTGAGCAAGAACAGGCGCCTGGGGGCAGTGGAGGAAACCCTACCCCAGAGAGGGGCCTGGACATGGTGGTAGGAAACAGACATGGACGACCCAGGGATTTGCCCGTTCAACTGCCTCAAGCAGATCCTCCTTTGGGCTGATGCCAGCCCCCTCCCTTCTCCTTGGAAGGGAGACAGAGACAGAAAGACTCTGGAAATGGCTGCTTACCTTGAGCTGTGTGATCCTGGGCAAGTCCACGCCCTTCCCTGGCTGTCTGTACTAATAATAATATCTACATGTAATGAGAGCCTTCTACATGGCCCGTATTGTATAAAGCACTTAACAAATATCTCATTTAATCCTCACAGCAGCCTGGTGGGGTAGATATAAGTACCCCTATTTTATAGCAGAGACTTATGCTCAGAGAGGTGAAGTGACTTGCCCAAGTCCACACAGTAGGCAGCAGAGCTGGGATTAGGATCGGGTCCATTTGCCTCCCTTGCTCACAACCACTGAACAACACTGCCTCTGCAGATAAGGGGGGATGAACCTAACGATGCCAGAATTCCTTTCGGCTCTGAAATTGTAATGATTTCTTTTGGCTATTGTGGGGCTCTTCAAGAAGGGCAGGGGCAGGCATTAGTCACACACTGGGTGGGGGAAGGAGGGCAGAGGCAGCTGGCTTTGAGGCATCGGATGGATCAGGAGTCTTCCCCTCCCTTGGAGCCCCAGAGAGGTTCAGACCCCGGGGGCGGGAGTCACAGCCCGATCCCCGGCCAAGCCCAGGGGTCCCACACATTCCCTGAAGGAAGGGAGTAAATGAGGAGAGAGAATGCAACTTCTTCCAAAAATAAAACCAGAGGACAACTCAGACAGGCCGGACCGCTGAGGAAGCCAGAGGCCAAACGCAGAGCACACTGAGCAGAGGGAAGAGGCCAAGGGAATTCCAGCCAGAGCCTGGTGGCAGGCTCCAGCCGACAAGAGCCTTCCAGCTGGCCAGGGGCCGGGAGAGCAGCTCAGCCAGTTGGCCACTGGGCTCTGTTTATACTCTTGGGCCTGGCCTAAGCCTGGGGGCAGCTCCTTCAACGCTGAGTTGGGGGGCTGTGGTCCCCAGGTACCTGGTCTGGCTGGGGCTTAAAAACAAAAAGGCTTTGGGAAAGAACAAGCTGGAGAATGGGTACAATGGGCCCCACTAGGGAGGAGCGAGGAAAGGAGTCCAGGTGCATGGAAACTCTGCCTGGAGCGGGAGCAAGCTGGCATCGGAGCGGAATTCGGGGCAGTCATTCCTGGAGGCTCAGCTGCAGAAAAAAGGCCTCAGTCCTTTAGCTCACTGGCACATTTCTTCATTCACCCACTCATTCAGTCAGTCAGCCAGTCAGTCAACAAACACCTGAGCACCTACCATGTGCTGGGACCAATGCAAGGCTTTGGAGATACAGATAAGCATTGGACACAACAAGACACAGAGGCAACATGGCTGGGTCATTTCAAGCTAGACTAAGTAACTTGGAAACTATCCTAAGGGCAGTAGGGAGTCATCAGTGGTTACTGAGCAGGGGAGTCACACAGTCATATTTGTGTCAAAAGATCCCTTCTGATGCAAGGTGGAGAATGTTCTAGAGACAGATCAGAGTTTAAGCTTTGGACCTATCCTCACAAATGGGGTAGTCAAGCCACTAGTCACAAAGCGTTCTGCAAGGAGTTGGGTTTTGTTCACCTCTGTATCCACAGGGCTGGGCGCACAGTAGTACTTAGTGAAGACTGAACAAATGTATGAGTGATGGATAAATGGATGTGATAGGTGCCCAGAGGCCCCCAGCACCAGCCCTGGCACTTAGTCTCCAGTGTCCTGAGCTGTCCCACAGGGATCCTCTGGCCACTGCCTCTGGACCAACATCTCCAGCAGCCAGCCCGTGGGCTGCTGGGCCCTCAGTGGTGCCAGTCACAGCTAATCCGAGCCCTGGGCGGCGGCCCCCACAGCCACGGCTTCCTCCTGCCCAGACAGTACCTGGCACCCGCCCCAGGGCTGGGCCACAGTACATGGGCCGCCTGGTCAGAAGACGCCAGGGGCTGGCCGGGAAGCTGCAGGCCAGCTCTCCACCTTCCTGAGGGACCTCTGGTCTGGCCAGGGAAGGGTTAGCAGTGTCAGGAGGGGGAACTGGTGGGCCAGACTAACGGGGCAGGGGCTGCAGAGAATACACACCCTCCCCAGGACCCTGTTCTGCAAAGCAGCAGCCTGTGGTAGGTGCCAGCCTGCCCTTTCCTCTCCCTCTTCCTTCCTCCGGCGCACATACGCACAGAAACGCTCAATCCCCGTGTTGCCCCCACATTCAGTCCCAGCCCTCAACTGTCCCAGCCCCAGCTCCCTCGCTGGGGGTCACATGACTCAGACATGTGGCTTGGCACAGTCAGCATTCAGTTCTGTCGTGTTGTGAGATGTTGTGTGTGTTCGTGTGAGAGTGTGCATGACCACGTCTGTGAGCGTGTCTGGGGTGACTGCACGTACACGTGTGTGCATATGGGAGTCTGCATCTGTCTGATCACGCCTGAAGAGTGTGCCCTTGTGGGGTCTGTGTCAGTGCCTGCCAGTGTCAGCCTATGTGAGCCCATGAGGGTGTGTTTGTGCAACTGCACCTGTGCCAGGCTCCATGTGGAACTGTCTGAAGGTGTCCATGGGTGTGGACCTTGTGTTGTGTGCTGTCAGAGAGGTGGTGTTTCCCTGTGTTAGAAGCAACTTCACAGCTCACATCTATGTAGCATGTGCACACACACACATAGAAGCATTTCTGCTTATTTGGACTTGGGCTCTGTGGTGAATGGTTCTGTAGGGAAAATATGAAACTCAGCAGCCGCCTTCCCTGGGCCTGTGGGGAACGGGGATGAGAGTGAGGTTGGAGGTTGGAACAATGTGCTCCCCTTAACCCCCACGGCTCTGCCAGGAAGGCTCAGGGAGGGGCTGGCTCCAGGGACGGGGAGAACTGGCTCCTTCCCAGTCCCCAGAGAGGCCAGGGCAGAGGAAAAGAGCCCACTTTCTGAGGACTAGTTCACTTCACCCTGTCCCTGCCACTCCTGCCTCAGTAGGAACGCACACTATAAGTGATGGGGAAACTGAGGGCTGGAGAGGAGACACCTGCCCCTGCCCAGGTCTCAGAGCACAGTTGGATCTTGACCTGGGGCCTCCTGAGTCTGAGTCCAGGACCTTTTCCCCTTCAAGGGCAGCCTTCTCGAGTCTAGCTCTACAAAGGGGACCCCCAGATGCCTGGATGGTGATGCTGAGGAACAGGGAAGGCCTGTCTGACAGCTGGGTACCAGGGGCCCACCTCCCCTCCCATTTACCCCTCCTTGTTCTCTCTTGACCCTAACTCCCAACACACACTCAGGGCACAGCAGTGACTCAGACTGGTGGCCCTTCAGCTTGAAACGGGGGCAATTTTCTAGTGACCACGAGGCAAGTAACCGTCCGGGAATGTATGGGTCAGTGTGTGTATGGGGGGAGGCAGGGGGCAGCCTGCGGGGGAAGGGATGGGGGAAATGTGAGAGGACTCTCCTCCCATCTCTCCCCAGAGCTCACTCTCTCGGAAGGAATGTCCGGGCTCGGGATTCCCCCCCACTCCTATCCCACAGCTCAGCCTGGACCCACTCCGGTCTCCTCCCTCCTTTCCCCAAGCACAGACTGAATCAGCCTGAGCCGGGGGAGGGGCAGAAGCCCGCGATGGGGGTGCAAGCTCCGAGGAGCTAGGGGCCAGAGGGAAGGGGGCGCTCTGAGGCTGCCTTATCGGGGAAGTCGGTTCTCCCACACACCCCCTCAGCAGACAGCCGCGCCCCCAGAGCTTTCCCTCTCTCTGCATGGACCCCAAGGGAGGAATTAGGGGAGGCGGACTGAGAGGAGCTTCGGTCAGTCCTATTAGCGCCCCAGGAGTGTCCCCCCTCCCCCCACCAGGGACAGAAACCCGGCCGCCCCATCAGTGCGCCCCGTGGTAGGATTATTCGAGGAGGGGCGGAAGGAGCTGAGCTGGAAGAGCCGCGAAGGGCCTTAAGAATTGGGGCCTGGCCTCCCCTTCGAGCCGCGGACCTCGGAGGAGACCCTCCCTCTCCAGTTCCCCCGCGTGGAGCGGGGTCGGAGCCATGCAACTGACAAGGGTCTTAGGACACCGCGGACTTAGGTCACTGTGGGACTGCCGGGTCCACCTGGAAGCTCAAAGGGGCCATTTCTGCCTCTGCCCCAGGCGCAGAAGGGGACACAGGGCTCGATCTAGTACCCCTCGTCCTGCCCTGCCCGTGCGGGGCCGTCAGCCGAGCCCGGGGAGCCTCCTCCGCGCGGGCCCCGCCCTTCTCCCGCTCCCTCCCGCCGCCGCGGCCGGCCGCTCGCAGCCTCCTCCCATTGGCCGGGAGCTCCGCGAGTCCCACCAATGAGCAGGCCGGATTCCGGCACGGGGCGGCCCCAGCGCGCCGGCGTTAACCCCCAGTGGGCCGCGCTGGGCGAGCGGGCCCCGCTCCTTTCGATTTAAAGGGCCGGCGCCTGAGACCGCCTCCGGGAGGAGGTGCAGCCGAGGGGCGGGGGTATGCGGGGCTGCGAGCAGGACGGCCCGGGACCTCTCCTCCCAGAGAGTGGAGCCGGCGCCGGCTGCGCGTGGCAGCCGAGAGGGAGCTTATGTTGGCAGAATTGTAGGAAAAAGTCTTTAACAAGGAGAGGACCAAATCATAATATTTCCTTCTCTGCCTTCCCAACCCCATTGCCTGGAAAAGCACCCCCATAGAACGCTCACCGCCAGTAGAACCCTATCTGCCTCAGAACATTGACCCACGACCCCCTGCCATTTATAGAACCCTGCCTCTCACTCCCAACAATTTCCATCGGATAGTCTGAAACCTGAACTTTTTGGGTGTGAACTGGAGGGAGAGCTGGGTGTGGTTGTGGGGGAACCAAGGGGCCGTGCTGGAACTGAGGAGGCCTGAGATCGCCAGAGTGGGCTTTCCAGGGTTGGCGGGAGAGGAAGAAGTGAGAGGACAGCAAGGAGAAGGTGCCCCACATTCCTGTGCAGCCTCAGAGCTGCAGAGAATCCCTCCCTCAACATCACCAACTCGCTGTGTGACCCTGGGTAGTTGGCTTTCCCTCTCTGGACCTAGTTTCCTCATTAGCAAAGGGGGGGCGGGGACATGAACTATTGGCTTTCTCAGGTCCCTTCTGCCTCTAAATTGATGATATAAACCGACCATAATTGAGCTGCTCTGAGAGGCCAGACACCAGATGGAAGTAGGGCTACAGAGCTCACTAAAGGGAGTCCCTTCTGGCCTGCTCCCATGAGGGACTGGGGGTGATGGGACATGCCCACCGTTGCCACCAGGGGTCCACCCAGCACACAAGGAAGCCCAGAGCAAGGAGGACCTGGTTTTCTGAGTGTCCTCCACCCCCACCCTGCCTGCCCCTTGGCCGCCCTCCCCTTCTACTTGGCTCCCACCCTCTGGAAGCTCCATCCTGCTGGGCCTCTGCTGCTGTTTCCAGCAGGTGGGGTGGGGGCTGCTCACAAAAGGGGGCCAACTGAGCTCTCTCAGCAGGTTCCTATGGGCACCCCGAAAGGGGTCCCTGAGAAGGACCTGGCGCATCTTCCTGGCACCTAGGCCTTCAGGGACCCCAGCCCAGACTGGAGGAAGCCTCGCTCCTCTCCCAGGCCCCCTGGGAAAGGGCTTGGCAGCCCCTTATCTCCTGAGAAGAAGCTGCTGGAGAAATACCTTAGCAGCTGAGTCACTGCCCTCTCCTTTCACAACTCCCTCCCACTGGGGCCCCACCAGGACTTTGAGAGACCCTGAGAGAGAGAGAGAGAGCCAGGGCAAAGCGCCCCCAGCTGGGCTGGCCCAGGCTCTGCGGAGGGTGTGACTAGCACAGTCCTGCCTGTGGCTGGCTGGGTGATTGGGGGCGGGGATTGTACCCTGTAAATGGCCTTCGTCTGTGATGGTTTTTCTTAGAGACTTGCTCAGCTGAGCCCTCTGACCTCCTTGTATTGCTTCCCCCAAGGCACCGATGGATAACTGACTTACTGTTGGCATTGCCTCTGGGGGACAAGGCCCTGTCCCTCCACCAATAGTTATTGAGGGTCTCTCATGGGACAGGTGCGGGGATCCAGCAGGTGGAAAAGATACAGACCCAGCCTGAGGGAGTTTACAGCCTGCAAAGGGGCCATTCCTGCACAGGGGAATGTCCGCTGCAGTTGGAGAAGGACTGGGGAGTGCGGGGTTGTGACCCCTTCCCTGTTCTACCTGGGTCTCTGGGCCTCGGTTTCCTTATCTGTCAAATGCTGATATGCAACTTCCTTATCTCACTGAGTGATTGTGAGGATGAAATAAAATGATGCACACGAAAGCACTTTGGAAGGTTAAAACCACAACAAAAATGCAGGTTTCTGGCAAACTGGGAAGAGCGGAGAGGACCTAAGTCAATGGGGTTTCCAAACTCACTTTGTCCTAGATTCTCGATTTTGGGGGGCGGGGGGAGACCAAACCACCTGCCCCCATTGGCTCCAAGCTCAGCTCAGCTCAGGCCCAGGGTTAGGCTTTTAGGAGCCGTGGTTTCCTAACAATGATGGCTAACAATGATCAAGCACTCTCTGTGTACCAGGCACGGTTCTGAGAGTTTTCTAGGTGTGTACTCACTTTGTCCTCAGAATCCTGAAGTGAGTCTGAAAGAGCTAACAAATATCTAATCTTCCTGACAACACTATGAGATGGAAACTATTATTTCCCCCTTAGAGATGAGGAAACTGAGGCACAGGGAAGTGCATAACTTAGCAAGTCGTGGGGCGAGGAGTTGAAAGAAAGTCCATCTGACCCCTGACCCCTGCGGATGGATGCTCTCTGACCCTGATTCTCAGACAGAGAGCTTTTCCGCTCCTCCCTTCTGGAGTGGGACAGGCTCTGAGGATTCCAAGCCAGAAAGAGCCAACACCCCCAGACCTTGAGCCAATCCCCCGGAAGCCATCCTTAGCCACTCACCAGGTGGGACCCCAGAGCCTGATGCAAACCACCCCCCACCATCTCTTCCAACCCACCAGCAAATTCATCCAGTCAGTAAATAATGAATAGACAGCAGTACCATTTCCTCACACATTTATAATTCTTTTTTTTTTTCGCTGAGGAAGACTGGCCCTGGGCTAACATCCACCCATCTTCCTCCACTTTATATGGGACGCTGCCACGGCATGGCTGACAAGCAGTGCATCCACAGGCACCCGGGATCCGAACCGGTGAACCCCGGGCTGCCAAGTGCGAACTAAACCACTGTGTCACCGGGCCGGCCCTTTATAATTCTTTAGAGAGGAAAAAATAAGCACCTACTATGTGCCAGACACTGGGTGCTTTATGAATAATAAGAGGTCACGTTTGTTGAGTGATTACTATGTACCAGGGACTGTTCTAAATGCTTCACACGTATTAACTTGCTAAACCCTCACAACAATCCTAGCAGATGGAACTATTATTGTCCTCACTGTACAAAGGAAGAAATGAAACAGAGAGGTTAATTAACTTTCCCAAGGTCACAGAGACCAATATTTTTCAGACTTTTTGTTTCTAAGAAATACAGTTTACATCGAGACCAAGAACATACACACGCAGGCATAGATAAAAATTTCACTGAGTATTCAACCTTACTGTGTGCAGGGTACTCTGAAATTTTCTACTCTCTTTTGTTCTGTTTTTTCTTAAATTCTGGTCGTGACCTACGAAATTGATTTCATAACCTATTCGTGAGTCACCACCCCCAGTGTGAACGGCACTGAGTCATAGCTAGAAGTATCCAAGCTAGGATTCGGACCCAAATAATGTGGTTCCAGAGCCTTATGTCTTGGTATAAAGAATGGCTTGGAAAAGGGGGACGCTGGGGGCAGGAGGACAGCTGGGGACCATGCTAATGAGGGCAGTGGAGGCCTCAATAAACCCACCACCTTGCATCCCAGCAAAAGGGAACACAAAAGTCACTAATATTGCCTTTGGGATGCAAATTTACTGGTCTGACACCCCCTTATTCTTTTACATAGTCTTCCCATGAAGGAAGTAGGGTGGGCCGAGAAACAGACATGGACAAGCTAAGCGATTTGACCAAGGGCACAGAGCCCTGTGTCCTGTCACCTGGTCCAAGGATTCTTTCACGCCATCCACAGCTCACCCTTGAGGAGAATGACAGTGAGGGTGGAGGTGTGGTGGAGGTGACACAATGATAGAGATGATAAGAGTTGGTACTGGTGATGTGGGTGGCAGGGAGGCTGGAGGTGATGGCGGTGGTGTTAATGATGGCGGAAGAGTAATGGGGAGGTTGTAGTGACAGTGGTGGTGGTGGCAGTGCCGGGGGCACCACCACAGCAGCATCTGCACCCCCTTCCCAAGCTGAGCTGCCCGCCCCTCCTTCCCTAGCACTTCCCAGAGCACCTGGACCACTTCACGGAGAACATGGAGGATTTGTCCAGTGACCTGTTCAGCAGCTTCTTTGATGACCCGGTGCTGGATGAGAAGAGCCCTCTGCTGGACATGGAACTGGACTCCCCCACACCGGGCATCCAGGCCGAGCACAGCTACTCCCTGAGCGGGGACTCGGCGCCTCAGAGCCCCCTGGTGCCCATCAAGATGGAGGACACCACCCAAGGTAAAGGGCGGGAGGACCCAGGGACAGCGCGGGCCCAGGGGAGGAGGAAGCTTTCGAGGGACCAGAGGGGGCGCTGCAGGCTGAGACCCGCAGGGGAGCCGCCCACAGACGCCTCCCAGGGGAGGCTGCCTCCCGCCTTTGTGTTCTCTCTCAGATCAATCCCACATGGGCACTTCTCGAAACAGGTTTTTGCTGGCTTAGGTCAGTGGTGTGCAAAGGGTGGTTCCCAGACCAGCAGCACCCCCTGAAATGCAAATTCTCAGGTCCCACCCAGACCTGCCAGATCAGAAACCCTGTGGGTAGGGCCCAGCCTTCCAGGGGATTCTGATGCCCTGGGTTCTGAGAATCACTGACTTCGAGGAAACTGTGTGTTGGGGGGGTGTGTTTAAACAATAAATAAGGACAAGTTACCCGGGCTCTAGAACCTAGCCCCTCCTCATCTTGTGATGTCCTCTGACGTGCTACCTGGGAGAGACTCCTGCACCCTGCTTTTATTCCTGAAGTAGGGTTCTCTGAAGCTCCCCTCTCCCCAACTCCCCGCACTTTAAGTAAAGGACCCTTTGAGCCCTTCCTCTCACATAATCAATATTTGAGAACTCCAGGCTGTGTCCCACCTAGAAATGGTCCCTTTGGGCATTTCCTCAAATGAGGTGTCCTGGCCGCGTCATATTTGGCTGGGGGACCATGGACACGTCCCTTAGCCTCTGTAAGCTTCAGTTTCTTCATCTAGAAGTGGGAATAGCAACAAACATTTCTATAGCACTCACCAAGTGCCTTCATGTTCATTATCTCGTTTATTTCTCACAGCTCACAGGTTAGGTAGGAATCACTTTGCTCATAATCCCCCTTTGAGCGAAAAGGTGAAGGAGACTTCAGGAAAGCTGCATTGTCTAGGTCACACACACAAGAAAATGCAGAGCGGGGTCTCAGGAGCAAGCCCCCTGATTCTAAACCCCACCCCCTTGCCACCACTCCATTTGCATGCCTTGAGGGGCAGCAAGGGGTACTGGGCTTGGAACCAAACAGGCTTTTGTGTGTATCCCGGCGCCTCCACCAGCTGCTGTGTGACCTTGGACAAGTTACTTAACCTCTCTGAGCCTCTGTTTTCTCAATTATAAAATGAAGACAATATGTACCTTGAGAATTCTGTCCAGGCTTAAAAAATATTTATATAAAGTACCCAACTCAGTGCCCTGCACATAATATATATCAATAATTACTGGCTGTTCTCATTGTGCCTATAAAAGTCTTATTAATACTGTAGTGGCTAGAACAATGAGCAGGGCTCTTATTCCTCTTTCCCTGCAAAGGACAATGGTCTTGAGTGAGTTTCTGGATATTCTTATCTATTAAATGAGGAGAATAATGGTGCCTGCCCCATAGGATTGTGGGGAGGAATAAGTGAGTTCATATGTAGCAAAGGCTAGAAGCTGTGCTGAGGGTCTTTTAAGATTCCCGAGGGTCAGAAACAGGCCTTTGTAGCCCCCTCCCCACCCCCACTCCCACCCCCAAGGGCAGGGACACCTTCTGGGATTTTAAGTGGCTGCAGGCTTGTGGCTGCTGAGGTCTCAGCTTCCCGGCATGCTGTGGCCTCAGCAGAGCCCCTGGAGGCACCCCATGAGGCTTCGGGTGGACTCCCTCCCACGGCAGGTTCTCCATCCACCCCTGCTGGACCGGCCCAGAACTCCTTGGCCACCCCAAGTCTATTTTTAGAGTAATTTGTCTGTGGGCCCTTTGCAGGGGGCAGCTTCCCGGAGGTTGGTGGGCTGGCCCTGTAATTTGGGAAGATTGTGGCTGTTCCTGAAGCTGAGGGGCAGCCTGTGGCCCGGAGCTGAGCCACTCAGGCTCCCAGCAGGGTGGGGCCTGGCCTCCGAGGGGGGATCAGGCAGCCACTGACCCCTCTCCCACCCACAGTGGGCCCCAAAGGTCAGAGTCCCCTGTAACCCTTGCCCTGCAAGCTGGCTCGCCAGACCCCGCCCCACGGGCTGCTTCTCTGGCTACCAGGTGCTGAGGCTGCCTTGAGCAGGGCCGCCTCGGGGTGGAGGACTGTGGGCACCTATCAGGAAAAGGTGTGATGCTTGCCAGCCCTGCAGCCCAGGTGAGGCCAGGAGGTGGACACCTGAGCATCACCCCCTGCCCCACATGACCCCAGGCACACGGTCCTGTGGATTCTTCCTTCTAAATTGGTCTCCAGTATGTCCCTTTCTCTCCAGGCCCACTGCCACCTTTGCTCAGGCCTCGTCTTCTCTCGCTGGACGATTTCAACAGCCCCCTGCGGGTCTCCCCGCCTCATCTGGCCTGCAGCCAGTCCAGTCTGCACACGCAGGCAGTGATCTCTGTAACATGACAAATTTGAGCATGCTTAAAATTCTTCAGTGGCTCCCCATTACCCTTAGGATAAAGTTACAGCTCAGAGGCCAGCCTCCAAGGCCATGCCACCCCCACCAGCCTCTCTGATCCCATCTTCCCCTCCCCTTTCCGTTCCAACTACACTAGACTGCTTGTGATTCTCACTAGATTCCCCAGCACCTAGCACAGTGCTCGGCAAATGTTTCCTGAATGACAATAACTATCTTAACAATAGCTGCCATTTATTGAACATTTACTTCTTTTTTGTATGTGTGAGGAAGACCAGCCCTGAGCTAACATCCGTTGCTAATCCTCCTCTTTTTGCTGAGGAAGACTGGCCCTGGGCTAACATCCGTGCCCATCTTCCTCTACTTTACATGGGACGCTGCCACGGCGTGGCTGACAAGCAGTGCGTCGGCGGGCGCCTGGGATCCGAACCCGCGAACCCTGGGCTGCCAAGCGCGGACTAAACCGCTGCGCCACCGGGCACCCCCTAAACATTTACTTCTTGTCAGGCACTTTTACAGATGAGGAAGCTAAGGTTCAGAGAGGTTAAGCAACTTGCCTAAGGTCACACCGCCAGTGAGGAGGGGTCCAGGTCTGTTGTCCAAGCCCACTCTGTAATCTGCCGAAGAAGAACCTGCTTCCACCTCTTCTGGCCCAGCCCACTTTGCCCTCCCACCTCACGAGCGCCCCTCTGCCCTTTCCTGTCTGCTTCCTGGTATCCCCTAGCATCTCTCCTCAGTGCGGTCCAGAGCAGCTCCCAGGGGTAGGAGGGGGCCTGAGCCCTCTGCTCCGGGAGTCCGCTGAGCCTGGGTCCTGCCCCCTTCCCTCAGACGTGGAGCATGGAGCGTGGGTGTTGGGACACAAGCTGTGCTCCGTCATGGTGAAGCAGGAGCAGGGTCCGGAGCTGCCCGTGGACCCTCTGGCTGCCTCCTCCGCCATGGGTGCCGCTGCCGCCATGGCCACCACCCCATTGCTGGGCCTCAGCCCCCTGTCCAGGCTGCCCATCATCCCTCACCAGGTGAGCCTGGGGACTGTTTGTAGGGGCTGAGGGAGGGAGGAGGGGTGGTGGGGCTCTGTGGGAAGAGGCATCTCTACGAACAGGGAGCAATGTGACCCTCAGGACGAGGGTCAGGATCCCCAGACCAGGCCTCTGCCTAGCCCTTGGGCCGCCCGTTCGCCATCCTAGACTGGGCACAAACCGCAGCACCCTCGGAGTCAGCTGGGGCCCTCACTGTGTGCAGAAGGAAGCTTACAGGGGCCCGGACCAGGGTCTCAGGGATGGGGACAACCCAGGCCACTTGCTTTCTCCAAACATAGGGATGTTTAAAAAGGAAGAAAGACCAAAATAGAAATATAAAAACTGTGCTATATTTCAATTGTTTGCATTTATAAGATCAGTATTTTTAACCACACTCTAATGCCAACCCCCACCCCCCGAATGTATAGATAACTGTGTTCAGCTACAGATCCAAAGCTGATGTCTAAGACCCTTCTGGCAACTGGATGCCCGGAGCCCTGGCCCCTGGGAGAGGCCCTGCCTGAATCCCAGCTCGGCCCTCTCTTGTGCTCTGGGCACAGTGCCTTCCCTTTCTTCCTCAGCTTCCTTCTCTGTAAAACGGGAGCAGGAACTACCTCTAAGGGGCTTCTAGTCCTAAGAGTCTACAGTATGAGGGTCATCTTAAAATCCCTAGAGTTGGGGTTTGGCTGGTCCTGCCCCCTGTGGGCCACTAGGCTCACCTGATCAGAATATATGTGGACATAGATAAGAAAGGTCAGTAGCTGCCTACCCCACCCCTGACCCAAGGATCAAGGGTTGGCTGCAGATGTGGAGGGTCTTTTGAGACCATCTCCAAGACTGGCTCAGCGACTCCTCGGGCCTTGCCGAAGCAGGAAGGGAAGGCGTGAAAGCAGCAGCAGCCAGGGTCTTAGAGGTTGGGCACATCCCTCGGAGAAGGAAACAGGCTCAAGGCGTTAAGCAACTTGCCCCAAGTCACACCGTCGGAAACTGGAGCTGCATTCCCACCAGATCCCAACGCCCACCCTTCCATGCTGGCGAGGTCACGACACCCTGGTGGAAGGCACGGGAACCAACAGTTGGCATGGTCAGTAATGAGCTGGGAGACCCACCTAAATGTATCATCCTTCTGCACCGAAGTCCCCTCATCTGTCACTTGAGGGCTGAGCTGGGATATTGACCAGGGAATCTCCAAGGTCCCTGCTGACTTGAATCTTCTGTGATTCTTGCTCATCTGCCTAAATTCGGGATTCTGTGTCCCACCCACAAAATCATGACCTTTCTCTCTCTACTGGCTGCAGACCCTAAGGGGAGAGAGAGTTCTGAAATCCAGCACCCAATACAGTGCCTTCAAAGAGAACACGACTTACATGTGTGTTGGTAGTCATGTGTGGGAAGCCACACGTCTTCTTGAAGTCCTTTCTGGAACAGCGAGTGGGAGTATAAAGAAATAGGAATGCCGTGTGTGTTTAAAGTGTAAATCTAATCCTCTCAGTCCCTTGCTTAAAACCCATTAGGGGCTCCTCACTGTTCAAACTTCTCTGTCTGGATTCTACTCCCCCGCCCCCCAGATCTTCTGGTCCTGTGCCCTACCGCTCTGCCCCTGACATGCACCCCTGCACTCTGGACACCCTGAATTCTCGCAGTTTCCCGATCCAGCCATGCTCTGTCTGGCCTCTGTGCCTTTGCAGATGCTTTTCCCTCTGCTTGGAATGCCTTTCCCCTCACTCACCACCTGCCCCATCCTTTATCTGGAATACTCCTACGTATACTTCAGGACTCATTTCAAACGTCAGCTGCCCAGGGAGCTTTCTCTGAGCGTCCAGCCAGTTACTGTCTCCTTCATCTGCTATTGTTACCATTCATTGAACAGCTACAATGTGCCAAGTATCACCTCTCACTCTCATGTCCACCTGCACACCAAGGCCCACATGGCCTTCACTGTCAGCACAGGGTCAGCCAACACCAAGATGGCCCTGGCCTCAGAGGCCACAGAAAGTCCTCCTTCTCTAAGCTTAAGGCTTGAACTACATGACTTGGCCACTGTTCTCTTCTCTGAGGTCTGACTTGACTTCTCTAAGCATCAGAACTTGCCTCTGCTCCCTCTGGGCTGAGTCCCGAACTCTGAGCCCATCTACCTTCTTAACTGGGCAGGGCAGACCACCAGCCTCAGGGAGGGACGGAGGTCGGAGGGCATGGTAGGGACAGCCCCAGGGGCAGCTGATGAAACTGACCTGTCTCTACCTCAGGCCCCAGGAGAGATGACTCAGCTGCCAGTGATCAAAGCAGAGCCCCAGGAGGTGAACCAGTTCCTCAAAGTGACACCAGGTACGTGTGTCCAGAGAGGGACTCTTCCTCTGCAGTCTTGGGCAGACAGCATCCTGACTCCCTTGGTCCAGCTCACCTGTCTCCTTCAACACTCCCTACCTCTCCCCAGAATATCCTCTCCTCCCTGTTCTGCCCGCTCTCCATCCCTCCAGTCCCCTTCTTACCCATCTACGACTGTCATCATTATTATCAATGCCCTCTCACCCTCTTTGCTAATTCCTCTCCCATCATTCACTAACTGAAGCCCACTCTATAGCCATCCATTCATCTACCCATGCACCCACCCATCCTTCTATCTGTCCATCCGTCCGTCCATCTGTCCATCCATCTATCCATCCATTCAACCATCCATCCACCCATCCATCCTTCTGTCCATCTGTCCATCCATCCACCCATCTGTCCGTCCAGTCAACCATCCATGCACCCACCTATCCTTCTGTCCATCCATCTGTTCATCTGTCTATCCATCCATCTGTCCATCCATCCATCTATCCATCCACCCATTCATCCATCCATGCACACACCCATCCTTCTGTCCATCTGTCCATCCATCCATCCATCCATCCATCTGCCCATCTATCCATCTGTCCATCCATAAAGAGTTCATTGGGTATCTCCCAGTCCCAGGAACTGGGGAAGCAGAGAGAGAAGAGAGTCCCTGTACCCAAGTAGATCACAGGGTAGTGAGGGCCACAGACCAATTACACAGCAGTAATACAGATTGAAGAAGGCAGATCCCCAGGGAGCATTGGGAGCACGTCCCCAGACCTGAGAAGGGAGAAGGGAAGAGGGGAGGAAGTTTCTTGGATGGGCCAGAAGGAGAAGGGGCTAAGTGAATGTTTCCAATCCCACCTCACTGACTCATCAAACACTGATTAAGCCTCTCCTAGGTGTGAGGCCCTAGGCCAAGTGCCACAAGTTTAGGACGATGAATGAGGCCCAAGTTTCACCCTCGAGGGGCTCACTGCCTCAGAGAGAAGACAAGGTCCACAGAGGACAGAAAGGGACCGTGTGAAGACACCTTACACTGCAGAGTGCCCTTCAATTCGCAAAGCCTGTTCACATGCATTAGCTCACTGCATCCTGACGGCTCCATGCAGGGAGTGCTTTCACCCCCATTCAACAGGGAACTGAGGCTGGGAGCGGTTAAATCATGTAATTAGAGGTCACACAGTTGGGAGGTTCGACACTCAGGACCTGAACTCAGATCTCTCTGACTCCAGGTTCAGTGCTCTTTACAGTGTGGCGTCGCTAAGAGGCAAATAAGAGTCAAAGAAGGGAGAGAGGAGTCCTGCGGGAGGCAGCCTCGTGCCGGGCCTGGAAGGACGCAGCCGCTCCTCCTCCCGCATCAGCCCTGCCCTGCAGTGCAGTGGAGCCCCGGCTCTCCACTGCTGGAATCATCTGGGCATTCTGTGCTGTCCTGGGAGCGCTCCCTGCAGCTAGGCTCTGAGTCCTCTTGGCTCTGCCCAGGCCTCTTCCTGACCACCCACAGAGTGTCATTCTTCCTGGTGCTGTGGCCAAGAGGGGCAGCATGGAGAGGGAGGTGGGGGAGAGCAGTGTTCCTGGCTGAAAACCCAGTGCCTAATGTCCTGTTACCCTGAAGTTGGTAATGGAAACCCTGGGGTAGTTATGGCCAAACATTTTGGGGTGGAAGGAAGGAAGGGACAGAGGCTGCTGCTTGCCCAGCCTGATCCCCATGGGTCTGGTTTGGGCAGACTCCAGTCACCTCCTGGGCTTGCCAAGCTGGAGACTCAAAGACCCTGGACCCTTAGGGATGGGGGAGGGACTCCAAGAATCGGGCCTCTGGTGTGAGCGATGGGGTGGCACTCAAGAATCAGCTTTTGGGATGTCAGCTTCCGTCTTTCTGACGCCACAGGGGCGGTTCTGATGTGACAGTCTTGACCATGATGTCAGGGCTGGCTGAGGTCCAGGCTCTGCTGAACTCAGACGTCCGAGCAGAGCCGGGTGCAATCCTGCTAACCCGCCTTCCCCTGCTCTCCCCAGAGGACCTGCTGCAGATGCCTCCGACGCCCCCCAGCAGCCACGGCAGCGACAGCGATGGCTCGCAGAGTCCCCGCTCTCTGCCCCCCTCCAGCCCTGTCCGGCCCATGGCCCGCTCCTCCACAGCCATCTCCACCTCCCCCCTCCTCACCGCCCCACATGTAAGCAGCCGGGGGTGGGCTGACCTTGGGGGCAAGGAATTGAGTAAATCCACCTGGCATGTGACCACCCAGCAGGGAAGGGTCTGGGGAGCCCCAGTCCTGATCCCCACCCCCCACAGAATTCAGAGAGGTGTCTGCCTGGCCGATGGGAGTGAGAATCTTTTCATCCTGCCTTGGGGTAAATATGAAACTGGTAGAGAGGCCCCCAAACCCAGCTGACCCCCTGGCTCTGTTGCAGAGCCAGGACTAGAAGTTGACCCTCCTGACCTCTAGGGGGACGGCCCAGGCTGCCTCCAAGGAGCACTGTGTGGAGAGTAATCCCCCAGGAAGCAGGGAGCCAGGCCCTGAGCCCTAGGATGGGTGTGCAGCCTCCCAAGGTCAACACTGTGGGGCCTGGGGGGGGGTGCTGTTTAGGGGGCCCTGGACAAATGAGCTTTGAGGCTCTGGATTCCAGGATGAGGTCTAGGGGGCCCCCCAACAATGTCCTGAGTGCCTAGCATGCCAGGCTCTCACCACCGTCCCAAGCACTTGGTACATGTTGCTGGATGTAATTCAGATCCACCCCTTTTTCAGATGAGGAAACCAAGGTTCAGAGAGTTCAGTGCCCTGCCCAGGTCACACAGAGAGTAAATGGCAGAGTTTCAATTTGACCCCCGGGTTGTCTGGCTCCTAACCACCACCGTCCTCCTTCCTATAGAAGTTACAGGGGACATCAGGGCCCCTGCTCCTGACGGAGGAAGAGAAGCGCACCCTGATTGCTGAGGGCTACCCCATCCCCACGAAGCTGCCCCTCACCAAAGCCGAGGAGAAGGCCTTGAAGAGGGTCCGGAGAAAAATCAAGAACAAGGTAAAACGTGAGCCAGACCCCGGCCCTGCCCTGGGGCTTCCTCGGTGGGTGCTGGCCTCTGCTCCCCTGGTGATGCCAGCCCTAAATCGGGGGCCCCAGGAAGTAGATATGTGGCAGCAGTAACCCCTGTTTTGGGGCTTCCCCCTCCAGATCTCGGCCCAGGAGAGCCGCCGTAAGAAGAAGGAATATGTGGAGTGTCTAGAAAAGAAGTAAGGTCCTGGGCCCCACTGCCCAGCCTGCCCTCCCTCCCCAGTCCTCCCTTACAGGGCGCCAGGGGCAGGGGGCCCAGGGACTGGGATGCTGGGGGCAGGGCTGAGGGGGCAGCAGCAAGTCTGGGGGCTATCCTTGAGTCTGTGCCTGCTTGGCCCCCCTGCAGGGTGGAGACATTTACGTCAGAGAACAACGAACTGTGGAAGAAGGTGGAGACCCTGGAGAATGCCAACAGGTGGGTGATGCCCCCTGCCCTTCTGTAGCCGGTGCCTGGCTCTGACATAGCACTGGGAGGCTGGAGAGAAGAGAGTTATGAGTTCAGGATGACAGCAGCCCGGGATCCCCGCTTCCCAGCCTCTTCATCTGCACACAGCTCTGACACCTGACCGGGCTGGTGAGAAGCTCAGATGAGATGGTATAGGGCAGTGGTTTTCAAAGTGTGGCCCCCAGACCAGCAGGGCCTGAGAACTTGTTCGAAATGCTTACTTTCAGGCCTCATGCCAGGCCCACTGAATCAGGAGCTCCAGGGAGGCAGTCAGTCAGCAATCTGTAATTTAATAAGCCCTCCAGGTAATTCTGATGCTCCGTAACGTTTGAGAACCACTGGTGTAGATCTTTGCTATTCAAAGTGAATTTCTTGGACAGGCAGCATCCGCATCACCTGGGGGCTTGTTAAAAATGCTGACTCTCAGGACCCTCCCCAGACTTACTGAATCAGAACCTGCATTTTAACAAGATCCTTGCGTGATTCACATGCACAATGAAGTTTAGAAACATCAGTATAGAGCCCGCCAGGCCCGGCACTCAGTGGCTACCTAAAGTCACAGCTCTGAGGTCCTATCCCGCTCTGCCGTTTTTGTGATTCTGGGGAAACTTAATACTCTCGGGGCCCCAGTTTCTTTGTCAAAGTGGAGATGGTAGAAGGACCACCTCCGAGCATCCACGTGAGGAGTTGATGAGACACTGTAAGTAGAGGGCCCAGCGCTGTGCTTGGCATCTAAGACTGCTCCATTCACGTTAGCCTTCTTCTTCACTTTTAGTGTTATTGTTCTGAATTCTTGATGATGCCCAGCCATGAGCCCACAGGAGGGCTTTAATAATTATTTGGTGGGATTAATTAAAATAACATAGACAACAGCTGAGATGTAACAGGTGCTCAACAGAAGCCCTTTTCCTTCTTTCCTTCCTTCCCTCCAGTTTCTCCAGGGGGATCAAACCACTCCCCTGATTGACCTGGAGAAGGCCCCCGACTCAGGGAAGGGGAGCAGGAGCCTTCACCCCTCACCCCTCACCCCTGGGCCAGATTCCTCTCTGGCCCCAGATAGGGCCAGGCCCTTGGAGCTATTCCGCCACCTGCTGTCCATTCTGGGAACTGCAACCCCCGCCACTGGACTGGGTGGAGGAAAGAGATGATTAAACATTTGTTCACCAAACGTGGGCTGAGCACCCTCTGTGTGCACAGGGAGGATTCCACGCTCGGTGGGACCCAGTTCTTGCCCTCAGGGAAACCACAGTTAGTGAAGGAGACTGACATGGAAATCCATAAATAAACCAAGTGTTACAGGTGCTGTGATAAAAGCAAAAACACACAACAAACATGGTAGCTACCATTTACTGGACATTCACATGTCCTTCTGATCAGCTCAGGGTGTTGTGGGGTACAAAGGAGCGAAGGTCAGTTTAGCTGTGGCTGATGTAGGGCGAGAAAAAGAAGGTGACCTGAGGGACCAGTCCCTTGGTGTAGTGGTTGAGTTTGGTGCGCTCCTCCTCGGTGCCCCGGGCTCATGGGTTCAGATCCCGGGCATGGACCTACACACTCTTCAGCCATGCTGTGGCAGCGACCCACATATAAAATAGAGGAAGACAGGCACAGGTGTTAGTTAGCTCAGGGCCAATCTTCCTCAAGCGAAAAATAGAGGAAGATTGGCAACAGATGTTAGCTGAGTGTGAATCTTCCTCAGCAAAAAAAAAAGGTAACCAGTGGGGCAAGCCCTCCTCCAGCCCCTGCCTTGGCCAGGAGCATCACAGGGTCCCCCTGAGCTCCCACAGGGTGACCCAGCTATTTACCATGAGGCAGGCCCTGGGTGCCCGAGCCACCTCACAGAGGAGCCAAGCGGGAGGTGACCTTCTCTGTCTTGACTGAAATGGGCACCTGGTGTGGAAGCCAAGTCTGGAGCCCACCCAGCTGCTCCCCGGGAGTGCTCCAGGAGGCAGAGATGCCTGCTGGGTCAGAGCTTGCCAGGTGACCGCTGTGCCCTCCTCAGGACCTTGCTCCAGCAGCTGCAGAAACTCCAGACTCTGGTCACCAACAAGATCTCTAGACCTTACAAGATGGCAGCCACCCAGACCGGGACCTGCCTCATGGTAGGTGCTGTTCCCTCAGCACAAGGCCACGGGCGGACAAGTCTTCCCCAGGCTGGCTTTCTAAGGGGGTGGGCAGAGCTTGGATGGATTGGCAATGTTGTGGGCGACGTCACAGGGGTAAACCATCCTAGTTCCTAGCGGGCTGGCTCCAGCAGACCCAGCCTCTTTCACCAAGCCCTTGGAGCCTTCTAGAACATGACCTTCCCTGACCAGTTCTAACACTGTGGATGTGTAATGACTCACATGAACCCAGCTAGGAGATGGCAGGGCAAGTCCCTTGAGGAGGAGGCTCATGAAGGCTCAGGGAGACACAGGGAAGTGTAGACTTGGTTCTTTCTGGAATGAATGATGGAGAGGACGCTTAGCAAGTCTCTAAAAACCCAAAAGAGTGCCCGGGGTGTGGCTCGGGCTTCTGTTAGTCCCTCTTCCACCTCCCCCTGCCCCTTTCTTCCTTTCCTGATTTTTCCACCCTCAAGATGATAACCTCTTTGTTCTAGCACGGCCAGTGGTGGCCCCTACAACGGGCCTAAGCAGCCTTTCCACCACGTCTAGGGGGTGGTTGGCTCTGGGAGCTGCTTTCTTAGAAAAATACTGAGCCCTTTGCACCCGTTAGTTTTGGGGGAGGAGGATTGAGGGCAGCCAGGGTTGCAGCCTGCCCCTGATCTGACCACCATTCTGTCTCCACTCCCAGGTGGCAGCCTTGTGCTTCGTTCTGGTGCTGGGCTCCCTCGTGCCCTGCCTCCCCGAGTTTTCCTCCGGCTCCCAGACTGTGAAGGAAGACCCCATGGCCACTGACAGCGTCTACACAGCCAGTCAGAGTGAGTGCCCCTGGGCAGGCAGAACCCAGACACAAGAGAGGAACCAAGTTTGGGGTTGGCATCATCTCATTCTACCTCCTCATTTTGCAGAAGGGGAAACTGATGCCCCAAAAGGGTCTATGATTTGTTCAATGTTAGTTGTAGAATAGGGACTACAGTGCAGACCCCCTGATTCCCAGCCCACCCAAGAGTGGCTCAGGGGAGGTAGGTTTAGGGAACAACAGGAATGTCCCCACCCTAGCCCCCATTATGGTACCAGCAGTTATGGGACATCTGCTAAGCACCATCAGTATTTCACGACTGGGATAGCAAATGAGTTTCAGCTCAAGGGTCATTTCCAATAAGATGGTGGTGGCTGCCTAAAACACTGTGTTAAGAAGGACTCTGAGGCACCCCTCAGGATCAACAGGAAGGAGTGCCGTGATCCATTGGTAATGTCTTCCATGGGCAGAGGAGGGGTAGCGGTGGTGTGGGCTCAGATATCTACCATCCCGTGGGGGGCTGTGAGGTGCGGTGGCTAAGAGCACAGAGCTTCAGAGTCAGTCATACCTGCCGCTGCCCCTTGCTAACAGCGTGACCTTGGGCACGTGTCTTAAGCTGTCTTAAGTTTTAATTTCTCCATCTGGAAGGTGGGAGTTACAGTTCCACCTTTACCGAGCATGGCTGTTATGAAGACTAAATGACACGGTACATGAACACTCCCAGCACAGCTCTGGCACAGAGAGGGCACTTTCTTTTTCTTTTGAGTTCTCAGGGAAATGTATTTATTATGTTCTTATACTTTGCTAATGTAGGAAACACATCATTTATTCGTGAAATATTCCCAAAACAGTAGCTGGTAAGAAAAAGTTCTAGCATATGGAGAGAGGTTATCATCCGGATTGATCCTTGTTGAATTCTGGCTAACTGAAGAGTTTATAAAATACAATGCTTAATACAATAAACAAAGCCTATAGACACATTCCTAAAAACTTACTATTTGTCAACTATTATATTTTATGCCACCGATAAGCATGGAAAAATATTTTTAAATCAATTTAAATACAATACATGTGTATAGTAAAAATTCTTTACATTACCATTACTAAAATCCATTCTGAAAAAAAACTTGTTTCTTCATAACGAATTGTGAAAGAAAAGTCGCATGCGTTATAAGCTATTTAGCCATATTTTCTCTATGGTAAACCTTCTTCAAGTATGAAGATTAGTGTATCAGCGCCCTCATCACGCCATTAGTCCTATTTCTCAGAGCAGGCACTTTCTAAATGAGCACACTCACTCCCTTTCTAAATGGCTCACAAGAGGAGGGAAAAGACAACCCGTGGGTGGCAAGGGGAGAACTGGTACAGGGCGCAGCAGAGAACAATGCGGATTTCCAGAGGCAGAAGATACTTCGGGTAGACCTACAGAGGAACTTCCTGACTGTCCTTCATCATTTACCAGGAGCGAGCCATCTGGCAGGTCAGGAGGAGGAAGAGGAAACAGATGACGGGTCAGAGAGAGAGGAGATGGGGGCGAGTGAGTCTCAAGAAGGAGGGATACTGCGGGAGGATGAGCTAGACCTGCAGGGCCTTGAGGGGAGGAAGCCGCAGAGGAAGTGGAGGCGGGGAGTGAAAACCCCTCCCTGGACCAGTGCAGCCGCCAGAGAGGGAGAACAGGACAGTTGCTAAGGGAGGTGGGTGGCAGGGATGTGAGGTCTGGAGAGCCCACGTATCCCTTTCTCCAAGGCCAGAGGGGCCCGTGGGTATTTGAAGCCCGGGGAGAGGAAGGAATGGAAGGTGGAGGGGCGGTGTTGGTGAACGAAGCCAGAGTCAGAGGCGGCTGCGAGGGAATGAATGCGCCCCTGGGCATGAACTCGGTGGGTTTCAGGCCCTGTGTCTGGGCAGGGCGAGGAGGAGGCCACATCTGCGGTAGGAAATGGCTTTTGGAGCAGGCTTGTTTACAGAGCCGGCCCACTGCACAATTCCGGGCCACGCCTTTCACACTGACTGTTGGGGTGGTGGTGGGTCCTGGAGCCACGCAGACCAGGGTTCGCCACTCACCTGCAGCGCCCACTAGCGACCAGCGTGGGACAACGTACCTGCTGTCCTGGAACCTCAATTACCTGTTCTGTGAAACGGCGCTAAAAATATCTTGTTCCCAAGAGTTTCTGCGAGAAGATAATGATTTGATATAGGTCAAAGGGCTTTGTACATTGCCTGGCACACAGTAGATATCCCACAAATGTGTTTTCTTTCCCTTCATTTCCCTGAAGGGCACACGAGGGCCTGGAAGGGGAAAGAGATTTAGTCAAGGTCCCAGAAAGTGCATAGTAGAGGTAGAACTAAAACCCAGCTCTCAGATGCCCCTGCCCAGTAGCCTCTGCTTAGGAAGAGCTGCTTTCTTGAGTGCTGATTAAACACAGTTTCAATCACTTCCCCTGGCTTATCTCATTTAAACCTCACATCTACGTGAGGTGGGTCCTACTATCCCCATTTTCAGATGAGCAAACCGAGGCTCAGAAAGTTTAAAGGAAAGGAGTGACCCGCCTGAGTCACACAGCTCGGCACTGTTACAGCTGGGATGCAGGTTCGGGCCTGTGAGATGACAGGGCCCATGTCCATGAATGTGGCCGGGATGGGGAGGGAGCCTCTCGGCACTGTGGCTCACTCTGAGCTCCCTCTCCAGTGCCCTCTCGAAGTCTCCTGTTCTACGACGAGGGGGCAGGCTCCTGGGAGGATGGCCGCAGCGCTCTGCTGCCTGTGGAGCCCCCGGATGGCTGGGAAATCAAGCCGGGGGGGCCGGGAGAGCAGCGACCCCAGGACCACCTGCAGCACGACCACCTGGACAGCACCCACGAGACCACCAAGTACCTGAGTGAAGCTTGGCCGAAAGACGCCAGCGGGAACGGCACTAGCCCCGACTTCTCCCACCCCAAGGAGTGGTTCCACGAGAGGTGGGTGGGTGGCCCCTTCCCCTCCTGGAGTCCCAGGCTCCACCTGCCCTCTGCCCGCCCCTGGTCCCCATGTCAGCCATACCCTCCCAAGGCCCCATCCCTCCCATGTCCAGATCTAGCTTGCAGACAGGTGAGTGTCCTCACTGGACAGGGTGACCCCTGACTTCTGTTCTCTCTCCAGGGATGTGGGCCCCAACACCACCATCAAACTCTCCTAGGCCGTGCCAAGACCCAGGACACAGGACGTCCCCCCGGCACCTGGAAGAGGGGTTGTCTTGCTCACTAACCCGGATCTGGCTCGTACCCCGGTCCCCTGGGGTCCCATCCCAGGGGAAAGGGTTCTAGTTCCCCCAGCCCTTCTTTGCCCCAAATCTTGACCGGGGCCTCTCCGTGCCCCCCTGACATTTGGACCATTCCCTTGGGCCGACCACTCTGTTGTTCTGACCCCTCCCTCCCACAACCATCCGTCCTTCTCAGATAAACCACTCACTGGGCTACCCCCTCCTCCCATAATGACCACCACGACCACTGCCTCCCCGCCCCCACCCACACACAAACACACGTCAACATACCAACACACCCCACCCCCACTGTACAGAGACCAAGAACAGAAATTGTTTGTAAATAATGAACCTTATTTTTTATTATTGCCCATCCCCTAAGGTATTGTATTGTACAAGTCTCCCTCCCACCCCTACCCCTCCCTTGTTTTATATTTTATGAAATTAGTGCGGGCTTTGCTACTCCCAGGCCCGGGAAAGAGGGTTCCCCCCCTCCCCTGGCCTCCCCCTGCCGCTGCCCAAGCCGCTGGGCCTTTTTAATTGCCAAACTGCTTCACCCATCAGCTCAGCACATGCTTTGAGAAGGCAAAAGTCAAAAAAAAAAAAGATGCAGCATCAATTCCTGACTCTGTGCCTTTCTTGGGGGTCGGGGGGGCGGGTGCATTTATTTTATATTCTGACAGCGGGTGATTGGGGGCTGGGGGTGTGAGAAGGCATTTCCCAGCCAGGCACAGAATTCAAACTAGACGAAGATTTCCGCGGTATTCCCGCACCCCCAGGCTCCTCCAAGTTCCTAAACACTGTGCTAGACACTTTTCACACGGTACCCAGGTTGGTCCTTCTAAGACCTGCCGCTATCTTAGTCCTTGTATCCTTGGCCCCAGCTGGATTAGAGGCACGGACTTCAGAGTAAGAACAGCTGTGTTTGGCCACTGGCGCTGCCACTTGCTAGCTGCGTGTGGTAGGCGGAATTCTAACATGGCCTTGAGGTTCCTGCCTCCTGGCGTCCACGCCGTTTAATCCCCTCCCCTAGGGTATGGAGGGGACTTGTGAATATGAGGGGATGTCACTCCTATAACTAGGTGACCTTTCAGGGCAAAAGAGATTGTTGTGGATGTAATTAAAGTCCCAAATCAGTTGATTTTGAGCTCATCAAAAGGGAGATGATCCTGGGTGGGCCTGACTTAATCAGGTGAAAGTCATTAAAGGAGGGACCAAGCCCTTCCTGAAGAGGAGAGTCTCCTGGGGTCTTGAAGAAGCAGACAGCCATGCGGTGACCTGCATGGAGAGGGGTGGCCTCCAGAAGCTGAGGCTCTCAGTGCTGCTGTGCCAAGGCACGCAATTCCGCCAACAACCTGAACGAGCTTGGAAAAGGACCCCAGCCCAGCCAGCACCTGGGCTGCAGCCTGCTGAGGGCCCGAGCTCAGGACCCACCTCAGCTGTGCCCAGACTCTGTGCCACGCTGAGTGCAACCGTGTGTTAAGCTGCCATGTTCGTGGTCATTTGTTATGCAGCATAGGAAACTACGATACTATGTAACTGAATCTCTCTGAGCTTCCATTTCTCCGTTTGTAAACGAGGACATAACTAAGGCCCAGTGGGTGAGGCTGTTGCAGGGATTCCAGGAGGTAAATTACGTAAGGTGCTCAGAACAGGGCCCAGCGCATAGTGAGTCCGAGAAAGACAGCTGTGCATTTACAGGCAATCTCAACACAGCGTGCGGAGGGCCGAGCTAGGGATGCTGGCACAGCACAGAGGAGGGCGCCTCACCCAGACTCGAGCAGCAAGGGCTTCCTGGAGGAGGTGACATGAAGGACTGTTGGAAGTAGGCAGGAGATAGGAAGGGGGCATTCCAGAAAGAGGGAATGGCCTGGGCAAAGGCCTCCAAAATGTCAAGAAAATTCAAATAGTTCAGAACAGCCAGAAGGTAGAAGGCAAGGATGCTGAGGGCTGAGGCCAGGTCTAGAAGGGCCTCGAATGCCTTGCTAGGGCATCTGGACTTTATCATGTAGGCGCGAGACTTTCATCTTCAGAAGCAGGGACACAGTGAGGGGATGGTGTCCACACCAGCTGCCCACCATAGGAAAAGTTGCACAAGACCAGATGGAATTATGGACCCTCAGAACTGGCTCTCAGGCCCCATCCTCCATCCTCCTTCCTCCCACAGCCTCATCTTGACCACTTGATGGAGACCTCATTGCCCATTGCTGGGCGTCAATTTTAACTGCTGGAACACACAGGTCTTTACAGCAAGGCTATTCAAGGCTGGACTCTGGGCCCCAAGCTATTATCACTATATTAACAATAATTTTTAGCTCACCTCCATTCCTGATTGATTCATCCATTCCCTCTATTAGTCATTCAACAAACTGCCCTCAAAGGCCCCCAGGCTGGTAGTGGAGGCTGGGGAGTAAACCAGCCACCAGGGCCTGTGTGATGGAGGGGTGTACAGGATGTTAAGGAGACACAGAAGAGTGTCATGTAGCCCAGATTTGGTGGGTCAGGGCGGGCAACTCGGAGGAGGTCGCCCTTGAACTGAGTCTTAAAGGATGGGTAGGAGTTGGTAAAGTAGAGAAGGGATATGGGTGCTTGGGGTGGAGGGAATGGCAAGTGCAAAGTCGTGGAGCCATGAAAAACAGCCAGGACTTGGGGGAGACCAGGGGGTGGTTAGGGTATAAAATTTAAGAAGGCATTTGTACAACCCTGAGAATGAGTGCCTTCCTAAATTTTGCATCCTAGGCGCCCAGCTTGCCTCACCTGAGTTCTGCTCCTGATGAAAAGTATTGCCCTTTCAAGGATCTGAAGAAAGAACACTTTCTCCCAAAGGTGATGGGGAGCCACTGAATATTTTTAAGCCAGAGAGTGAGATAATCAGATCTGCCTGTTGGGGGCTCTGCAGGAGGTGTAGCTGGTTGAGACAGATTCTGGAGATAATTAGAAGGAATCATCAACAGGCTTTGATATCAAGTTGGCTGTGGGATGCAAAGAAGGGGGTGGAGCCTGGGGTGACATTTAGGTGTCTGTCTTGGAGGCTACAGGGGTTGATGAGACTATTCATGGAGACAGAGAATGCGGGAGGAGGAAGAGGTTTGAAGACAACATGAACTCATTTTAGCACATCTTGCATTTAAGTTGCTTGTAGAATGTTCACATTAACATGTAAGTTTAGGGCTGGGGAGAAAGGGATCGAAGCAGAGATTAGGAAATCGTCAGCATCCAGGTGGCAAGTTCAAGTCTTGGGTCTGCACAAAGGGAAGAGAGATGAGGGCAGAACTCCGGGGAAGATGGACATTAAGAGACAGTGGAGGAAGAGGCATGAACAAGAAGGCTGAGAAGGAATGGTCAGAGAGGGGAGGAAAACCAGGAGGGGTGAGTGTCCCAGAAACTGACGGAGCAGAGAGCTTCCAGGGGCGGCGCTCAGAGGCATCAGATGCCATCTGAGAGGCTGGGAGAGATGGGAAGAAGACAAAGTGTCTGTTCACTTTGACAGTGAGGAGACCACCAATGACCTTGGTTGAAGGTGTGTAGAGGAGAGCCAGGGCAGATGACCCCGGGTGGAAGTCTGAACAGGAGGGACGGACGTGAAAATCGAGGAGGATGGGGATGTGGGTGAACTCTTCAGGGACCTTGGCTGTGACAGGACAGAGGGTGATGATTAGTGGGGGATGTAGGTGAGATCAAGAGCAGTTTGGGGCTGTTCTTTTAGATGGAGAGAGTTGACCATGGTTATTTCTAGAAGACAAAGAGCCAACAGACAGGGAAGATGATGGATAAGGAGGTGGGGAAAGGATCCGGGGAGCAGGTGGAGAGGTCCACCTTGGACCTGAGAAGCCTAGAGAGAAAAGGAGGGCATTCTATGTGTGCAGAATGTGGGGAGACAGGAAACTGAGGGAGCCCCTGATGGCTGCGAAGTTTGGGGATGGGCAATGGGGAGGGATGGCATGGGAATGAATGGAGGGGAAGGGGCAAGTTTGAAATAGTCGCTCAAAGGAATGGGAGACAAAGCTGACTTTTGGTGTGACCCTTCATCATTCATTCATTCATCTAACAAATATTTCCAGGGTGTCCCTTATGTGCATGGCACTGTGCTAACATTGGAATACAAACAAGACCAGCTCCTGATATCAAAGGTCTTGAAATCTAGCATTCTCACATTATTGACTAGTTACCTTGTGCCAGGCTTTGGACTGAGAACTTTACCTGTCCTAATTAGGAATCAAAATAACCGTAAGGGGTGGGTATATTTACAAATTAAGAAAGTGGGCTTCAGAGAGGTGAAGTGGGGGACCAAGGTCATGCAGCTAGTAAGTGGCAAAGTTGATATTTGGACACAGGTCTGTTTGGCTTCAGAGCTCATGCTGCCCCTCCAGTTCTCCATCTCTCGCCCCAGCACCCCTTCCTCTCTCCCTTAGATGCCCTCCCCCCAGCCCAGCCTTTTATTCTTGCACAAGATCCAAGAACATCGGGGCTTCCTGGAGCAACTAACCCAGAGAGGCCAGGGTGTGGTGAACTGGTCAGAGTGTGGTCATCTGCGATCACCACGCTATGCTCGTCCATCCAAGGCAGTCTTCCTCACCTATGTCAGCACGCAGGGTTAATGCCCTCGTACCAGCCGCCTGTTGATGTGCCACCTCCTTGGGGCTGTGTGTCACTGCCCCCAAGGGGGCACATCCCCAGTGCGTCCCCAGTGATGGAGCTGCAGCCTCCACTCTGTTGTCAGCCTGGCAGCCGGCTTTGCCGCATGCACGTGTGACGTGGTGGCTTTCCCAGTGCAGTCACCCTGCTCAGGTCGCCACAACAAACCCTTTGTTACACCTGGAAACCAAAGCTCTGGAAGCAGGGAGAGCAGCTGTGGGCGATGCCTGGGATGGGTCAGAGCAAGGATCCAATTCCAGAGGGCTGGAGCCATCTGGCCAAATTGGGCACCTATCGGACATCCATAACAGGTGCCCCTTGGGTCATGGAGGGGAGACAGACTGGGAACTTGCCTCCAAAGGAGCCTCAGTCCATTTGTCATCAGAGTGGCCATTAGGAGGGTGCTGATGTCCCTGCTGCACTTCAGTGTGTGACTTTGGCAAGTTACCCAGCCTCTGGAAGCCTCAGTGTCCTCACCTGTAAAATGTTACCCACCCTCATAAATTTGCTGTGAGGGGTAAGTGAAAGCTTGCACATGGAGCTCTTAGCACAAGGTTGGTTGTGCAGTAAACACTCAAAAGGCATTAGCTTCTATTATCTGAACACAGATGATGGGCTGGAGATGTTCAGAGGAGCAAGCTGCAGCCGACTGAGGCTGCAGAAGGGGTCAGGCTGGTCAGGGGAGGGGGCTTTCATTTTCCCCTTGGATTCTTGGGACGAGGGCGGAGCACAGCTAAAGGATAACACAGTCAGCAGCTGGTCCTGTGTGGAGGAGGTGTGAGGACAGAGGTTTCACTTTTAAAAGGATGGAGTGGGGAGAGCTCGGCAGGAAAGAGCAGAACAAAAATCCAACCTGGAAACCCAGCAGCTAGACAGCTGGCGAGGGAATGTCAAACTGAGCCAGAATTACCATAATTCACGGTATAGGAGGCTACCCTGGGCCAGGCTGCTTGGAAAATTAGCAATTCCAAGGGTGAGGCTGGGGGGGGAGGGGCGGGGGGGCCAGTCCCAAGTGCCCTGCCCCACCGGCCCCCCCCCCCCAGTAGCGAGGTTTCTTTATAACTTGGCTTTAGGGAGGAAGCGCCCCTGTGGCCAAGAAGTTTAATGCAATTCCATTTACTCCATTCATCCTTCATGCTGGACCACGAGAGAGGTGGGAGGCAGAGCTGAGGCAAGCCAATTCCTTCCCTTTGGGAATCTCCACATGCGGGAAACAGGCAAATGTGAGGCTGTTACTGTAGCGGACAGCATGGCAGCATGGAAAAGGGCACGAGTTCTGGGGCCAAAAGACTTGGATTTCAAACCTGGTTCCACCACTCACTGCCTGGGCCATCCTGAACAAACAAATCACAAGAATGACATCTCAGTGTCCTCATCTGTAACACGGAGGAAGTGATAATATCTACCACCCAGGGTTGTGGTGAGAATCAAGTGAGATACTAGTTATTGTTACAGTGAGGGGGGAGTGCCCGGAGAGAGGCCCAGGAAATAGTTATGGGCTGAAGGAGGGAGACAGCATCTGTAGGGAAGCATCAGGGAGGGGCTCATGGGGATGTGGCACTTGAGAATGGCCTTGACGGACGGACAGGATTTCAGAGAAGGGGACACACTCCAGGCAATGGGAGCAACCCAAGCAAAGGCACAGCAGGACAGCCACTGTAGGGCTGGCGAGAGTTGGAGCAGGCGTGAGTGGCACAGCTGTCCCCCTTCATAGCCCACTCTCTACCTCTGTGAGTCTGGTCCCTCCCACCTTCCTGGGCTCACAGTCAGTGGGGAAAGCTAAGACGCAGACTAGACTAGACACCTGGCGGAAAGGGCAGTGGGGTCTGGGAGAAAGGAGAATGCCTTTCAGCTGGAGCCATCCAGGGAGACTTCCTGGAAGAGCAGGCGTTTGGGTGGAACCTCAAAATTTGAGGTGCGTCAACAGAAGGAGATTTCAGATGAACAAGGCTGTGCAGGGCTGATGCCAGTTCCCAGAATAAGGAGCACAGATGAATGGAAGGAAATAGATGGAATCGGAGGATAGAACGTGGGAAGATCAAGGCAGGCCTTGAATGGCAGGCTAAAGTATAGACAAGGGGGAGCCATTAAATACTGCAGAGGGAGAGCAAATGCTGTGGTCAAGGTCGACTTCAGAAAGATGAGCCTGGGCGGTGGATAGGAGGCACTAGATCTGAGAAGTTAACCAGGGTCCCACCATCTCCCAGATGTAAGGTTCAGGTGATGAACACCCCAAGGACAGGAAGAAATGATGCAGGAGGAACCATGGAATTTGGAGGGGGAAGAAGAGAGGGAGTCCAAGATGGACCCCGAGGAGACCTCTAGTCGTCGTTCCTTTCCCAGTTGGCTCCCCCTCTCCCATTAGCCTCTCCTAACCCAGGAGGCTGATTCAACCTTCTAGGAGACCCTGGTGCAGGATCCTCAGGGAGCAGGTCATAGGAGGCAGTGGGGCCTTGAGGCGGCTGACCGGCTCCAGGTTGAGAAGCCCTCCCACCCCCAGCTGCGTCCCTCTCCGGAAGGGTCCAGAAGAGCTCTAGGCCCAGAGGCGGTGGTACCGGCCATCAGGTCCATCCCCAAATTCAAGGCGTCCCAGAGTGTGTTCCCCTTCCTGTGCCCCTTCCCCAAATCTAACTGGGTCTCTAAATTCCCGTGGCGCCGACGGGGTTAAAGCCAGCTCATGTCACCGCCCCCGCTCCCCCCCCCCCCAACCTGCCCGCCGCAGCGGCGAATGCAGAAGCCGGAAAGCGCGGGACAAGGGGGAGGGTGGCATCGCAGCCGCTGAGTGACAGGCGGGGCGGTGATTGGCAGCTGCCGGGCCGCGGGGTACGGGGGAGGGGCGCAGGGGTGGGCTACGGCGGGCGCCCCACAGTCCCGGTCTTGCGCCCCGGCAGGGTTCGTGCCTGCCGCCGGCGGGGCCCGCTCGCTCCTTCCGTGCCCGAGCCGGGCAGGCGGGGCGGGGCGGCGCCCTCCCCCCGGACCCCGCGGGCTGGCGGGTGTCTCTAAGGTGACACTCCGGTGCGCAGCAGCGGCAGCGGCGAGCGCGCTCCGGCGCCGGCTCGGCTCGGGTCCGGCTGCAGCCGTCCGGGGGGCGCCCCAGCGCGCACGACGCAGCACCCCGACCCCCTCCAAGGATCCCCACCGAGGACCCCCGGGGGCGCGGGAGCATCCCAGCCGGCCTCTCCCGGGCGCCTCGCCCGGCATCTCGCTGCTCGCGTCGTCGGAGCCCCGGCGTCGGGAGGGACGCTCGGGACCCAGCGCTCCCGTCCCGGGCCCGGGAGGAAGGGAGACTGAACTTTCGCAGGGAACCCCGCCAGGCCGCGGGGCCCGCGCGGAGAGGGCGGCCGCAGGATGGCCGAGGGGCCGGGCGGCGGAGGGCCCCGCGGGGACGGGGCTGGCGGCGGCCGGGCGGCCGAGGAGGAGGTGGTGCGGCGGCGCTGCCGGCGCCGGGAGGAGGCCGAGGTCCCGCAGCCGTGGCCCGAGGCGCCCCGGGGCATGGCCGCTGGGCCCCCGGTGGAGGACCGGTTCCGCCAGATGCACCTCCGAAAGCAGGTGTCTTACAGGTAAGGAGAATGGGGGCGAGGGGAGCGCAGCGCTTGGGACCACCCCCCTTTTCAGTCGACATTCATTGAGCGCTCGTGGCTTGCCTGGCGCTGCTCTAGGCCCTGGGGATTCAGAAATGACTACCAGGGGGTCTCTGCCCTCCATGTGCTGGGGAAAGGGGGAGCTTCTGGGACCCCTTCTCTATATGAACCGTGAAAGCCTTGTTCATTCAACGTGGAATTACCGATGCCAGCTGCGCACCAGGCACTGTACTGGGTGCTGAGCAGAGAAAAAACCAAGATGTGATCCTTACAAACCTCTATGTGCTGGGGAGAGCCAGGAGACGCCTCCTGGTCCTTCTTCTGGGGGAAAGAGGGACCCCTTAGTCATTCGATAGGCCTCACCTGAACATTCCTGTGGGCTGACCCTGTGCTAGGCTCTGGCTTGTGGAGGTGACCGAGATGCTCCCTGCCACCAGGGCTGAGCCTGTGCTGCCTAGAGATTTAGAAGGGAACCCCCTCCCGGACCCCCTTGCCCCAGCAGGCCCTCGCTCACTGGCATCCCTGTGGCAGACAACCTCGCACCTCTGCCCGATTCTTCCTAATTAAACCATCTTCTACCTGTGAGAGATTCCCACCTCCCTGGTCTTGCCACCTCTGCCCCGGGATTCCCTGGAGGACTCAGCAGGAGTGGGCCCCCGAGACCACTTCCATGACCTGGGATGGGGTGAGTGGGGGCTGCCCCTCAAACAAGGGTGGGTAAGTTACACAGATGGGGGGGGTCTGGGGAGGGGGTGGAGGCAGGGCAGGGCAGCCCTCCCCGCCCTCCCCCCTCCCAGAGCACAGCCTCAACTTGGACCCTTCTAAAGCTGCCCTTCTAAAGTCCCTGGCCCAGAGTGACCTCCTTTGGAGGGTCTGGCAGGGACATGGAGGCATCTGCAGTCCTTGAAGCCCTCAGCCTGGTTAGAGGGGACAAGCTTTCTGTCTGTTTACAACCCCAGGGACTTGGAGAGTGTTTGAGGCCGGCCTGTTTCTCTCTGGGGCTTCTGGGAAGGTGTTTCATAAAAGCGGCCCAGCCCTGGGAGCTTGAAGGGCTCCAGTATTCTTAATGGCTACGAGGCCATCAGGCCTCCATCCCTTGGGGGAGGCTGAGAAAGAAGCAGTGGGGCTTCTCCACCATCATGGAGTGAGATGCTCACAGTAAGTGGGAAGTAGGTTAGGTTCCCGGGGGCCCTACCTTCACTTTCCAGGGTATATAAGGAATCAGAGGTACACTGGCCTCCATTAGCAAGCTCTTCCAGAACACCATGCTAAGAGGAGGGCATCATCTGTCCCATGCCTTCTGGCTGCAGATAAAAGAGCCCCTGAAAGTCCCTTGGGGGAGGAGAGTACAGAGGGACCGATGGGGGGGCGGGGCATAGAATGTAGAATCCTGGAAGAAATATTAGTCTGGGAGTCAGGAGACCTGGCTTGTATTCTCATTTCTGCCAGTGACTTGCTGTGTGTCCTTGAGCTAGACAATATCCCTCTCTGGGCCTCAGTTCTTCCCCTGTAACATAAGGGGGTGACTCCAGGATTTTCCTTGGCTGTGAGTCAGGGACAAACAGCATCTAGAGCTGGAAAGGAGGCCAGAATGGGGTAGAGGCTTAGAGGATAGGGAGCAGAGAATAATTAAAGAGCTGAGATGGAAGATGCTGCACGTGTCTGCACACACACAGACATGTGGAGGCAGCTGCAAGGGCTAGCGTTCCCCCAGGGTGGTTCCTGAATGGAGGCCCCTCCACAGCCCAAACTTGAGGTCTGTAGTCACTAAGGATGCAGGGTAACCAAGCTGTGGCCTCTCTCTGGCTGTGAAGGGATCAGGAGACCACTGGGTCACCTGCAGAAGACAGCACCAGGGCGGGCTCCAGCTGTCACCCCTGGACAGATCAGGCAAGGCACCTCCTCGTTCCCAGGGTTAGGCCAGGAGCCCAGTCTTAGGACCAGACTGGACACAGCATCGAGGCCAGAAGAGCCCCCCTGGGTCGAGGGTAGAGGAAGCCCTGGGAACGAGACAGCAGCCCTGGGTTGCCCAGGGGACCCCGTGGAATGAGCTGTGCTTTCCGGCTAAGCCCTCCCATGTGGCTGCAGTCCTGAGTGGGCTGATGATCAATGCCACTCTTCTCTGTACAGGCCACCGGGGGGCTGGCACGAGCTCAGACCCATGGTGGCCCTTTTCATATCCTTCGCCTGCCACAGTTCCATGCAGCTCTGGCTTCAGCTAAACCTCCCACCCACTGTCAGGAGTTGCTAAGAAAAGCAATTGAAAGTCCTGCACAGAGAGAAAAGTCTTTTTAGGCAGGAATGCGGGGGCAAAATTCTGAGCACGAGGGGTGGAAGCGGAAGCCGTTTTGAGGCCTGGCTGCCTCTGACGTCAGTGAGGACAGGGGCTTTCAGCAGGACAGTAGAAGCTTGTAGGGGTGTGGGGGTTTCTGAGAGACAGGTTCCTTTCACCTCACAGACCTGGCGGAAGCAGCTGTGGCAGCTGCTTTAGGTGGATGGAGAGATGGCAGGTCTGTGCCCGGAGAAACTCGAGATGGAGGGAGTCGGGGGAGGGATGCAGGAAAACAGGCAAGAGAAAGACTTGAGTGAGGTAGGTTATTGTTTGGCTTAAATGGACCTGGTTTCCAATAAGTCCAAGTAGGGTGGAGAGGTGGTACCCTGACATCTTGTGTCTGCCTCTGGGTGTGAGGAAAGTTGCCTCCCATACACTAAAGGAAGTCCTAGAAGCTCAGGGTTGGGTTCAACAGACCACTGGAAGGTCGCCTCCAGCCTGGGAAAAGCCAGAGGGGAGCAAGGGGCATGGGGTTTCATCTGAAAGGACCAATCAGAAGATGCAGAACTTGGACCTCTGGAGCTAAGCCCAGTGGTTCCCAAACTACATCACATGGAGATCTCTTTTGAAATCATTTCTAAAGCCCTGTCCCTGGAGATCCTGATACAGGTGGTCTGGGGTTGGGCTTGGGCATCTCAACTTTAAAAACCTCTCCCACATAATTTTGATAGTCAAGCAGTTTGGGAAACCACTGGTTTCATCTGTGAAGAAGCTGAAGGAGAGAGAGGAAGGGAAAATGGGGGCTGAATCACTGGGGCATGGCTGACAGGGTCTTCCCTGAGCTGTGTGCTGTTGTGGCCCCAGAAGGGCCTTGAAGGAGGACCAGCACCTCTGTCTGGAGTCCTGGCCCTGGGCCAGGCACTGTGTGACATGGAAGTGTGGGACACAGTCCCTTCCCTTGGCAAAAGTATGATCCCATACAGGGCCAGACAGTAAATATTTTAGGCTTTGCAGGTCATACAGTCTCCTCCGTCAATCTGCTCTGCCATTATAGTGCAAAAGCAGCCATAGATAATATGTAAATGAACGAGCGTGACTGGGTTCCAGTAAAAGTTTATTTATAGACACTGAACTTTAAATTTCATATCATTTCTACTTTCACAAATATTATTCTTTCGCTTTTTTCTAACCATTGAAAATTGTAAAAACCATTCTTAGCTCACAACCTTACAAAAACAGGCAGCAGGCCAGATACGGCCCGTGGGCCATAGTTTGCCAACCCCTGATCCAGTAGCCGGGACCGGACAAACACAGGGGAAAGCCAGCTGATGCTGGGCATTGCGCAAAGTGGCACACGCATTCCACCAGGAGAGGCAGTGCAGTGCACGTGGGTGCAGACTTCAGGGTCAGAAAGAGGAGGGTTCGAAGTCCAGCCCTGTCCCTTCCTAGCCAGGTACCTCACTTCCACCTCTGACCCTGTTTCCTCATGGAAACGCGGGAACAGTAATACCTGCACAAGAGGGAGTCTGGGAAGATTAACGAAGATAAGAGATGCGAAGCTCCTGACTCATAGCAGGGGTGAGACAGATCTTTTGCCCTCTGTGGCTGGAACGCCTTGTGGGTTGGGGGTGTCCAGGAAGGCCCCTGGAGGAGACACCCTAAATGATGGGTGGGTGGTGAGACCTGGGGGTGGCAGAGTTGAACGGAGACTAAGAGCAAAGGGCTGAGCACGCGTGCATGTCCCACTGCAGCCCTCCCTGTACCCCTCCACCACCACAAGGGGCTGGGGGGGAAGTGACTGGGAGCGCCAATTAGCAGGGGAAGGTGCCCCCTGCTGCGGGCACACAGCTCCTCAAGGGAGGGGCACCTGATCCAGCTCTCCCTGCTGCTATTTACCAGAAGCTAAAAATAACCCAAGAGTGACAGGGAGATGGGGCCGATTTGTAATTTAAATAGCAACAGGATAAAGCAATGAGCTGCAAGAGATCACATTCTGTCCTGAATTAAAAATGCAAAAACCGGGGGCAGAGAGCCGAGCTGGAGCTGGAGGAGGAGGAGGGGGCCCGCTGCCAGAGGAAGCCGGAAGCTGGGGGTCTGTCCATTTTCCTTCCCTTGGGAAGGGCGGGGCCCAGCCCGGAACTCTTTCCTCCCTTCTGGGACCTGAGGTTCTTGCTGACAGTAAGTCGAAGGCCGAGGAGGGCAGTGCCTGGAGGTGGGGCCGGGCTCACCCTGAAGGCAGCAGCACAGGGACTGGGATCCCAGAAAGGGGGTCTTATCCGACCCTATTTTGGCACAGGGTGCTTGGGACATACCCCCCAGCAGCTGAAGCCCCTCCCCTCCCCCCACTCCTTGCACCAGGGGGCACAAGCCATTTGGGCATCTCGGAGCAGAGCTGGGAGGACCAGTTCCTGCAGAAGCATTTGAAGAGGTTCCTCTCTGGCATATGTGCTGCTGAAAATGCGGCTCTCATTTTTGCTTCAGTCGGTGTAATTTCAGAGCAGAGCATTCAGAGAGGCCACTCAAGGGTCCAGGTGCCAAGGACAAGGGTTAGCACAGACTGGGGAATTTGCTAAGGTCCCACAGCCGGCAACTAGACCAGGATCCAGACTCAGATCAGTTTTGCTCCAAAGCTCCTTTTACTCTGTCAGGCTTCCAAGGGCCTGGACTTCCATCCTTAAGGATCTTTTTTTTTTTTTGGCTCTACACTAAGTGCACATATCCCAAGGAGTGGGCGATAAAAGCTGGTTCTGCAATCGGGGCTCATGAGCCAACAGATGAGGGTGGGGAACTTGGGGGACCGGAGGCCAGCTGATTCTGCCCTGGGGGCTTGATGCTACAATCCAGGCTGGGGGCAGAAGGCAGCTCCTTAGGGCAGACCCAGCTGGCCCAGATGGAGGGGAGAGCCACCCAGGCTCCTCTCCCCACCTGGGAGGTGCCAAAGGACAGTTTCCAAGAGAGATCATGGTTTGAGGGACCACCTTTGACTGCCAGGCTCCCACAGCTCTCTTGCCCCAGTGGGAGAAGGTCTCCAGCCCCTCCTCCAGATTTCCTCCTGCTCAGGAATTTAACAAGGATGGCCAGAAGGAGCCTAATCAAATTTCCATCTGTCACTAGCCAGCGGCACCTGCAACCCAACCCGGGTACATCTGGCTCCTGTGTGGGGGCAGAGGCCCAGCGCTCAGGCAGGGACCAGTGATCGGCAGGTACTCTTGGGCTCTGGATCATTCCCAAGGGCTTCAGGAGGTACCTGGATCAGCTGCTTAGCTGCTGGGGAGGGACTTAGAGTCAAAAATCCCGTGTCTCACCACAGCCACTCATGGAAACAGGACACCATATTCAACTTCCATAAGAAGTTACTGAGCACCTCCTGTGCGCCCAGCACGTAGCCAGGAGCAACACAGACTTCAAGAATCTTGGTAAGGAGACAAGGCTAATGTGCACAAAAGGTCACATGATCTAGGAATATTGTTGGGAACAAAAATGTGTGTGACAGATAAATCAGTGGGATGGGAATGCTGGCTCAGGAGCAGCCTGTGACACTTAGTTGGTACTTACAAAATATTTGTCACACGAATGAATGAATGACTGAAACCCTGGAGATCAGGGAATGAGAGTCAAGTGAAACTGTCAGAGCTAGCCAAGATGGCAGAAATCATCTGGTCCAACCCAGAGATGTTAAGTGACTTGCCCAGAGGCACACAGCAAGGGCTGGAGTTTGAACCAAAGGATTCTGTGTCTGGGGCTCTTTCCACTTTCCTACTTTTGCTTCTTGGGGTGGTGTCTGAAGGATGGAGATTTTGATTGGCCAAAGATGAAGGGCAGACAGGGCAAGGAGAGCAGCTGAGGCAGAATGGAATGGTAGAGGTGAGGACGGCGTGTTGAAGAGAATGTGAAAAGGGAGGGAAGAGATGTTTGTTGAGCACCTACTTTGAGGGAGGCACCAGCATGGTGTGAGCTGAGAGAAAATCTCAGCAGGGACAGTCTGGACGAAGGGGAACCGGAGCATAAGGAGCCTTGAAGGTCAGGCCAAGGAGGCTGGCTTGGCTGCTTTTGAGAGCAGAGTCTGTCCAGATTGCAGGTTGAGTGTTTGGTGCCCTGGTACATTTCTTTTCCCCAGCTCCCACTTGCTCATCCAGGCCACGGAAAGTAGAACGCCTCACTCTCTGGGGCCTCCACAAAGCCCAGAATAATTTTCTTACCCAGATTCCTCTTTCTGTGCAGATCTGGGTGGATTTGGAGGGGTCCCCAGCTCCCCAATGCCAGCACATATTGTCCTAGGAACTGCCAAGGGCATCCTCCCCAACCTTGTGCACCTGTCCCTTCCAGCCTTGTCCTCCCCACCCCACCTGGAAAGTAATGACAGCTTCAAAGAGTACAAGCCCAGGGTCCCACAGTTGGGACTGCTCGGTCACTCAGAGGCTCCAGCCTGCACAGCTTCCCCTCCAGGAGCCACATTTCCTGCTCTCTGCTGCTCCAGGGCTGCCAGAAGCCTCCGCTGGAAAACAAGCCCAGCCCCATTTCCTCTGTTTAACGGCTCAAGCTGCTTGCAGAATCCCTGGGAGAGGAGGATAGGGCCCTGCAACAGCCGCCTTCTAGAATAGCCCTTGGCATGGCTGGCAGAGTCTCTGACGGGCCACAGCATACACAACCCGCTTTGAGGGATTCAGAGATGAGGGGCTGGAGGGTGAGCCACTGAGAGAGGGAGTGCCAAGCCTTAGGCATTGCCTGACTTTGTCCCCAACCCTGGAGGGGCAATGGGATGTCTCATTTAAAGGCACAGACTCTGGGGTCAGATTCTTACTTCCACCACTTACCATCTGGGTGACCTTGGACAAATGAGCTTAGCAGCTCTGAGCCTCAGTTTCCCCATCTATAAAAGGAAGAAAATAACAGGACCTACCTCGTAGTGTCGTTACAAGGATTCAAAGGTTTCTGGCACAGAAGTGTCCAAGAAATATCAGTTATTGTTTTATTATTACTGCGTTAATTATTCATGACATAGCATGATTCATTAAGCAAATATTTCTTGAGAAATATTATGTTCCAGTCATGAGGGACACAAAGGCAATTACAGCATCAGATGGAGGTCTCTAAGGGCTAGGATGGCATCCTGTGCGTTCCTGTGTCTGCAGGTTCTGTAGCGTAAATGTTTATTGAACTGCACTGAACTGACACCATTTGCATCCTCGAGAAATTACACCCTTTCTGGGGTAACAAGACACATACAGAGCTAAAGAATTAATTATAGAGCAGTGTGAGTAAAGAGTGTTTGAGGAAGGTACAATCTCCATCCTGGAACCAACCCAGATATTAAAGAGTAAGTGTATGCCTTACTATTCATTTACCAAATCTTCATGGTGACTTCAAAGTCCAGTGCAGCGTGGCCTTTTGCTATTCCTCAGACCCGTCAAGTACGTTCCTTACCCAGAGTCTTTGCTCATACTGTTCCTTCCACCTAGAATGCTGTTCTCCCAGACAGTCACACAGTTTGCTCTCTCGATTCATTTGGGTCTGTTCTCAGATGTCACCTCCTCAGAGAGGCCTTCCCAGATCCTCCTACCTAAGTAGCCCGCCCATCATCATCCTCTTCCCGCTTCATGTTTCCCTATAGCACAGCTTATCACCTGACATTATTTTATATATTAATTATCTGTTTTCTAGATGTCTTCCCCACTAGAATCTAAGCTCTACGAGGTCAGAGCCCTGCTTCCTTGCTCGCTGCCATATAGCCTGATATGCGCCTGATGCGTTGAAGGCACTCAATAAGTCCTTAGTGAATGAATGATCCAGGTCCCACGGCTGGTAAGCGGCAGAAACAGGACATGAGCTCACATCGTCTAGCTCCGTTCTGGTTACTCTTTCCACCCCGCCACTGCCCGTGTGCCCGACCCCGTGTTAGATGGTGTGATGCTCATGGGGGTGTTAGGAGAGAGAGCTGTATATGTGCTGGGCACCGCCCGCCCGCCAATGTCCCCGACAGTTGTGATGAGGTGGGAGACCTCAGCAGGACCAAGAGGGGAAGGTCGGAGAGGCTGAGTGGAGAGGAAGGCCAGACTGGGGCTAAGGTTCGGATTCCAGCCCGGGCAGGCCTGGTGGCTGCCTGGCAGCCTCTGACTCTTGAGGCTGTCTCCTGGCTGTTGGGCTGGGCTTGTCCTCACCTGCCTCTAGCCCTCCCAGGCAGCTCCTTTCCCAGCCAGCCTCTGCCCCAGCCAGCGGAAGGCGCCTAGGAGGCCTGTGGCCCTCTTCTGGGGCAGCCAGCTGGCCTCTCGCAGGGCCCCCCGGTCAGGAAGTGCCGAAAGAGGAAGAGAGTCGCCGGGCAGGATGAGCGCACTGGGGGCCGGCCACAGTACTGGGGGAGGCTGCGATGAGGCCGCTGCTCTGGGTCCCGCGGAGGCGCTGGGGACGGAAGAAGGGGAGCGGCCGGGGGTACTGAGGCAGATGTGGCGCTACCGCTCCTGGGACGTGCCACAGATCCCAGCCGAGGCCCCTCAGACACAGTAGGTACCTGGGGAGGCCTGGGAATGGGCGTGGGGACCTCCAGCCCTCTAGGAGTCTTTTTCCTGGGGTAGGGGGTCGTGACAGAAGTGGGGTTACCCACCCAGTGTCTAACAGCTCTGCAGAGGCTCAGAAAAGGGCAAAGGGGCTCTTGGCAGGGTGAGGGGGGGCTCTGATGTTTGAATTGTTGGGGGGCAGTGTGGGGGAGGGCCGAGCTCGCAGAAGGCTCCGAGTTGAGGGAACTAACAGCAGCGGGGTCTGGGAAGAGGAACCTTCACAGGAGTGGGGCGTTGGATGCTCTAAGGCCTTGTGCAAACTTGGGATCTTCAGATGCCTCTGGTCTCTGCCCTCAGAGCTTGGTGTCAGAACCATTGAGAAACTTCCCCAAAGGGACCCGTGCACTCCAGGAGGACAGTGTCAGACCCACTGGGGGATTTCACTTGCTGCTGGTTGGAGGGCTGATGCCCTAACTCCCTGGTCAGACCTTACCAGGCCCACAGGAAACTTGAAGGAAGATGGGAGAAGGTTCTAAGCTTCTGGGTGCTGGCTATTTCTCAAAGCCACAGGCTTCCCCGCAGGTCACAGCCCCCAGCACTGGCTGTATGCGGTTGGCTACAGTTGGAAAACGGGCTGCCAGAATCCCAGGGGAGAGGGGAAAGTGAAGGTGACGCAGGATGTGGCTTTGCAGAGAGGAGCGCTAACAGAAACGGCGAGCAGTGGGTGTGGGCATCAGGGTGGCAGGATTTGGGGGGGAGCAGACCATGCTTTCCAGCTTCCCAGCCTCTCTTGGTCAGCCCTGCAGGGGCTATCAGAGGCTGCCCGAGCTGCTGCTTTCCCAGCATGTGTGCTGCCTGGGCCACTACAGAGGGGGACAACCTCTGCTGCCCTTGGGGGTGTGTTTGTGTGTGTCTGCGAGGTATATTTCTGGGCGGGTGATGTATGTGTAAGAGGAGTGTGGCAACGTGTAACCGCTGTCCTGGGAGTATTTGTGCATAGAAGAAAGATGTGTATGTTCTGTGTGGGTGTGTATGTTGGTGAACGAGAGTGTGGTCCTTGTGTGTATTTATGAGTGTGTAAGAGGTGTGCAGGTGAATCCTGTAGTGTAAGAAAGCTACAGGTTCCGTTGGATATTGCATTGGGGAAATGCTACATCTTAGGAGTGTGTGAAAGGGTTGGAAACAACTGTGAATAGCTGTGGAAAGATAAATTTGTGTGAGAAATGTGTACATTCTCTGTTGATGTGAGCAGGGGTCACTAAGTGACTTGGGTCCTGGTATGTCCTCCGAGTGTGAGAGGCTGGGGTGGAATGTGTTAGTTCGAGCAATGAGTGAGTATAATTGTGTGTGAGAGGCGTGTGTATAGGGAGCACTGTGTGACTTTCGTCCCCGTGGGTGTGATCTGGGAGAGCCAAGGGGGTAGGGGTGGAGATTGTACGGCTGTCAGCGAGCACAGAGTGTACGAGAAAGGTGTCTACTCCGTGTGGCTGTGGGAGGGGAGGTGGTGACAGCCGCCCTCGCGGGCGTTCACTTGTAAGCATGTAGGTTGGTTGGTGGGGGCGCTAAAAGAGGGAAAAGATCGTGTGTCCGGATGCGCGCAATGCGGGTGTGTCAGCCCGGAGATTCTGCAGGATCCAGGCGGACCGGCCGCGGGCTGGGGAGGCGGGGCCTCGGCTGCCCCGCCCCCTCTGGACCCCGCCCCTCGGGGCGGCCGAGGCGGGTTGCTGCGCGGCCGGCGGCCGGCAGAGGGCGCCGCGGGCCGGTGCCACCGCGCAACCGAGGGGGCGTGCTCGGCGGCGGGCAGGCAGCGGCCCGGCCAGCTATGCGGGGTCCTGCGGCCGCGGCTGGCGGCACTTCCTGGAGCGGCGGCGGCTTCCCGGGCACCTGGGCGTGGGGCGCGGGGGCGCGCGGCGCGGGGCGGGCGGAGCGAGCGCGCGCCATGGCCGCGCCGGGCTGCACGGAGCCGGCGTGCTGAGCCCCGGCCGCCGGCCCGGCATGGGCGTCTCCCGCGGGCCCGCAGCCGGCCGGGGCTAGGGCCGGATGGAGCCGCGGGACGGCAGCCCCGAGGCCCGGAGCAGCGACTCCGAGTCGGCCTCCGCCTCGTCCAGCGGCTCCGAGCGCGACGCGGGTCCCGAGCCGGACAGGGCGCCGCGGCGTCTCAGCAAGCGGCGCTTCCCGGGACTGCGGCTCTTCGGGCACAGGTGAGCGGGGCGGCGGCGGGGCGGGCACCGGGAGGCATCCTCGGCCCCCTCGGTGCTCACACCGGGCACCGGCGGTACGGGCAATGTTGGCGTTGGCTCCGCGTGGGGGTCCCCAGGCGTCCGGGCACTGGCACCGGCGGCTTAGCGTGCCTCCTCTGTGGCATCGAGTCAGGGACAGCTTCCAACTCTCCAGCAGGAAGACCCAATTACCTTACCTCTCTGGCACAAGCAGGTAGGGCCCCCATGACTGCTCACTCACCCCTTCTTGGCACTGATAGAACAGGGTCCCCTCTGATCCTCCTGGCCGCAATGAGATGGGGCGTCCCGCCGCCCCCCTGGGCTTTGGTGGGGCCCCGTTGCCTACCACCACTGCATGCATTTGCAGAACGGGGCCCCGTTGATACAGTCACGACACATGCCTGTCCCGGAACACTGGTGACTGATTTAATCGCTCAGCATTTTAAGTCTCTCCTTGGGGTTGGGGGTGCCTGGCCACCTGTTCTGCATTGCTCTTAATTAGCAGGGATACCCCCAAACCCTGTCTCTTCTAGGCAGCAGGCATCTCTTCCCCTACCCTTTTCCAGTCCTTGATGGGAAAGGAGTGGGGCGGACTGCAGTCTGGAATCTGTGCTGGCTGTTCAAGCTCCATCTTGCCCCCTCCCCCAGCACCCCAAATGTCCCCATCTTGTGCCTGTGACGGGGCTTTGACCAAGACTCTGGTGAGGAACTTGGGGGAGGGTGTGGAAAGATTGAGTGCTGGCAGCTCATGGCCTGTGTGCCCGTGTTGGCTGGGAGCACTTCCTGCCTGTGCCGCCCTGGTGTAAGATGAGGGAAGGTAGAGACCCGTGATGACCCCACCTGGCTCCCTGGGCTTTTTCCTAACTGATCCCTGTCCTTCTCTGGTGGCAGAGGAGCTCGTAGCCAATCAGCTAAGGACCCCAGAGCCAACTCAGACTGGACTCTGACCGCTTGGAGTCTGCCCAAGGCCTTGCTTTCACTTTTCTTCAGTTGCCCAGGCTTTGTGGCATTTGGTACCCCTGTTTTGCCCTGTCCCTTCCCAGTGTAGACTTTACCCACGGGTAACGTGGGCAGTTTTCTCCCATTTTCTGGGTCGGCGTCTCTATAATGCTGCCCTCTGCCTGCCTTAACCTAGCCAGAGCCCAGCACTTTGCACCTGTGCTGTGTCACCACACACCCAGAGATCTGCGTCCTCATACTGGCAGGTGGAGCTCCCTGGGTTCTCTGGAAGCCACACAGGCTTCAATGTCATATAAAACGGGGCCGGGAGCAAAGCTTCTAGTGCCTCTGTTTTGTCACCCACAGCCCTGCAAGATGGAGCAGTTTACACCCAGCTCTGCAGGATGTCGCCTCCAGTGTTCACAGGCTCTGGAGGGGGAGGGAGGGGCTCCCCGAGAGGCTTCCTGTCCCTCCCCACGGGGTACCAAGTGCTGGGCTCTTCTGACCTGTGGCTGCACCCCTTCTGAAGGGCACAGATTTGTGACTGTAGGGACGAACTTCAGGCACCTTCAGGAGGAAGAGCAAGATGTGAGAGAACCAACAAGTGCCTTTACGTAATTCTTTAAAATTAAGCGGGATGAGTGTTCTTTCTCCATTTTTATAGATGAGAAAAACACAGATTCCAAGAGATAAGTAGTTCGCCCAGAGTCACAGAGCAAGTAAGAGACAGAGTTTGAACCCTAGTCTGATTCCAAAACCCACATCCCTTTCTCTCTACCAGGTCCCCAAAGAGAACGTCACAACGACCTAGGGAGCTTTAGGAAAGACAGATTCCTAGACCTTACCTTGGCGTGTCTGACTCATCAGGTCCGGAGGTGGGGCCTGGGCGGTTTTTAAAGCTTCCCAAGGGTTTCTAGTGTGCTCCCAAGTTCGAGAACCGCAGTATTACATCACTCTGAGGATGGAAGGTGATTTGATAGGATGCTTAATGAGAAGAAAATCAGCAGCACCTCTGGAAGTGTGTAAGGAGCGTCCACTGCGTAGTCGCATGGTGCTGGGGCAATGGGGCATTTAGAAATGAATATATTTGGAAAATCCAGTAGACTCCGGGAGAGGGCACTGGGGGAAAAGACGTCCCCTGACAGGCCGGGGAGCTCAGAGAATCAGATGCCCACTGGGGCTGACCTCCCTCCCCTTGATTGATTGGAGGGAGCCGGGAATACATTCAGGATAGTGCACCTGCCCTGGGCACTGGCCCTTTAATGCTGTTTCTTTAGTCCTGCAACCTCTGCTGGTTGCCAGTCTCAAGTGCAAGACCCAGGGCCCCAGCTGAAACCAACCCAACCCATCTTTTCCGCAGGCTCCATGCTCGTTTTTAAGCTGGCTCTGGCTTCTCACTGGGCGTCCGCCCCCTGCGTTTCCCCCAACCTGCTCCTCTCCCCTCCCACGCACCTGCAAACCTTGGAGCTGAGGGGCCTGAGAAGCGAATAGACGGTGGCTAGAAGGGAGGATTAAGGATAACAGATAGGTGGCTGCGGCAGCTATGTTGAGAACTGTGCGTTTGGATCTTGGCTCGGTGGTAGAGTTCTGTAATCAGTCCGCACTCTGCTGGGGGCTTGGGAGGGGTGGTGGTGGTGGTGCATGGGCCGTGGGGTTGCCATCCCTGGTCCAGTCAGGTAGAGCAGTCTCTGAATGGCAGCCTCTTTGGCATCTTCTTTAAAGAGGCTTTTCCTTAAAGCCCACCTCAGCTGCCCATAACTGGCTTCACCTTGTGAAATCTGGGGAGCAGTTTGCCCTCTCCCCTTTTTTCAGCCCAGTACGATACAAACCTGAGCCGTGATCCTCCCCAGCTCCGTTCCCTCTCACCTGTCCTTGCTGGGAACCATCAGCCCCCTCTTGGGGAGAAGGTATAGGCCCTGCTGTATCCCTGGGCATCTGGGTTTCCCTTTAGCCCTACCACTCAGATTCTTTTGACCTAAGAGGTGGTCAATCAGAAGTGGGAGAGAGGTTGACTCTGTCTCCTCCTCTTCCAGGGCCCACCTGGAGAGAGGACTTGCTTATCCTCTGGCCTGGTCCCAGCAGCCTGACCCTGGGCAGGTCACACAGCTTGTGGATTAGCTGGTTTTGCACCCCAGGGGCATCAGAAATTACCTGACAAGTCACACATCTAGACAGAAGGAGCCTCGGCCCACAGAGCCCCTGGGAACCTCAGCGTTGGCTCTGTCACCCCTGCCACCCCTGCCCTTCATTAGTGCTCAAAGTGATTAGTTCCCAGAGGGCAGGAAGCGCACCTGTGGAACAAGTTTGAAACAATAGGTCCCATTTAGAGGTGATGCCACCTGGCCCCAAATGAGCGTGGTCCTGAAGTCCAGGCTGGCAGAGGGTGCCCGCCAGGCAGCCTGAGCGGAAGCAGCCCTGGTTTGGGTTGGTTTTGCAGTGACTGGGGAGGGGCGTGTTGAGGGATGGCTCATGCTCAAGGCGAGAACCCCTGTGTGTGACGCTGGGATGTCTGGGAGCAAAAGGAGCCTCTTGGAGTGGTTCCTCTTGCTCCAGCTAATACTGGGAGTGGCCTAGGTGGCAAGGAAGTGGGGTGCAAGCCAGAGTCCCTGGGTTCCCACCAGTTTGGGAAGAAGAAGGGGCCTCAGTGACTGAGCTGTGCATCTGTTCACCTCACTCTGCCTGCCCCCCACGCGACATCCTGCGCCAGTGTGGAGCTGGCCAAGGTCGGGAACTAGGGTAAGGCTTGCGCAGTCTTCCGTCCACCGCCACACACCCACTAGAGTCTCTGGCTTACAGGTCAGGGGAGGGGATGGGCAGCTCTTGTCACTTGCTCCCCGGGCTGTACTCCAAAAGGTCAAATCTCAGGATACGGAGCCACCCAGGACTCTCAGTTGGCAAAAGAGAGCATGAGAGTGGGTGTCCTCCTATAGGCAAGGACAGAAGAAGGACTGGGTGACCCTCGTCAGAGAAAGCCTAGGCCCTGGGCAGCTGGAGGTGGGAGACAGAACAGGCCTGCCCTCCTCGGCTTCCTTGAGCCCTCTCCAGAGTTCACCAGTTCACTCCCGGCAGAGGAGGTGAGTGGGCATGTTGGTCCTGAGGCTCGGCCTGTGCAGGTCCCTAGGAGAAGCAGAGGCTAGGTCCCTATACCCCCACGAAGGCAAGGAAGAGAGTTTCAAGGTCTGGAAGCTGGCAGGGGCACTTGCCCTGCAGTATTGCTAGAGTGACACAAGGGGGCAACAGCTACCATTGTGGGGAGGGCAGTGGGAGGGGAGCTTCTCCTTCTGGCCTGTCCACTTGTACCAAAGACCTGCTGTGGGTGGACCCACACACACCTCCTCCTGGTGAGTTACCTGATAGTCTGGCTGCCAGGGTGGAGCCGGTCACAATACGGCAGAAGGCAGGCCGGGAGCTTCCACATCATCTGGCCCAACCCCAACCCTCCCCCTCCCTGAAGATGGAGGCCAGTGAGGTGGCCTTGACTGGACCAAGGTCTCACAGCTAGCTAGGGGTTATCTGGGAACCCAAGGCCGGTCCCCTGACTCCAGGGCCATGTCAATCTGTACCACATCACAGGACCCCAAAGCCTTCCCTGCTTTCCGAGAAATCCTCGTGGCGCCTTCCACCCTGCCCTCCGCTTCCTCTCCTCCCTGCCCCCTCAGCCTCTCCCCCTGGAGGCCGCTGCTGCCCCCTGAGCAGTTCTCTAAGTCAGCATGGGGGAACAGTGTGGGTGAGAAGGGGGACCTGACGCACCTGCATCCAGGCTCCCCAGCTGCCCCCGTTCCTGGGTGAGATTAGCAAGTGCACTTCTGGGTGGTGCTGGGCACTCGTTTCTGGCTCCCCTGACTGTTTCCTGTACCCCCAAGGGTGTCAGCCCCACGCAGGGCCTGCAATGTGGTGCCCCACTCACCCTGGGTCTCAGCCCAGGGCCTGGCTGCCACTCCTGTCATGGGGGGAGCCTTGGAGGGCAGTTTTGAGTGGGAAAGGGAAGGCCAGAGCAGTGACCAGCTGTCCTTGAGGAGCTCTCATTCTGCCATCTTTCCTTTTTGCCCCTTCCTCGGCCACGACACCGGAGACACGGTTAGGTGGTGGGGATCAGGTCTGAGGGAGACCAAGGGTTCTGTGGCCCAGGGAGAGGAGGACCAGGTGAGGACATGAGCACCCCCACCCTCCCTCTACACTGCCCTGCATCCAGGTGAGTGACGTGCCAGCTCATCTTCCTCTGGTGATTAACAGTTGCCCGAAGCTTATAAACCCACCAATTTCGTGTAATCCTCACAACAACCTTGTAGTTGGTTTTGTTCCCATTTTACGATGAGAAGTCAAGGCAGAGAGGTCAGGGGCCTGGCCCAGGATCACACAGCTCACGCTGGAGCCCAAACCCAAGGCTCTTTTCCCAACACCAGGCTGCCCTGCTGACCAGCACTCTTTTCTTCTATTATGTTCCCATCCTCAAAGTGATGGAGTCCAGGAAGGGGTTTGAGTGCTCGGTGAGACTGAGAGATTTTTGTCTTGTGTGGGAATGGAGTGAAACCCACGAGGTGATCTGCTCCAGACCTTGAGGGAGACATGCCACCAGGATCCCAGCTTCAGGGGGAGCAAGGCTGGACTGGGGGACACCCTTGAGTAGGGGAGTGGAGGTTGTCCTATGGCTCCCTGGCTGGATCTGGAGTGGAGAGGCAAGTCTGTGACCTTTTATCTTGCTTTCAAAGTGCAGGGAGAACACTCAAGGGACATATTCAAAGGAGCCCTGCTATCACCCAGTGGGTGGCTTGTGGCCTGGGGGGAGGTGCTTGGGAGGAGAGCCCAGCACACCGACGCACCCGGTCCCATTTGTACCCAACACCTCCGGGTGAGAGCTCTGAGAAGAGGGAGGGCCCAGAGCCCTCCCCCTCCACTTTCAGAGACCCCTTGCTCCTGGCAGAGCGCCAGTTCGGAGCTGCCCCGGAGAGGCCTCTCCCCTGCCGGGGCTGAGCCCCATCACAGCACGTGCCAAAGTAGCTGTCTGGGAGCCTGGCCCGCGCCGCCCACGCCCCAGCCTCTCGTGGGTTAGCAGCTTGCCTGTCTCTCCGCGCCCCCTTCCCCAGCTTGCTGACATTTTACTGAGGCGGGGGCGGTTGTGAAAGGGGGCAAGCTAGTTCCTGCTCCCCAGCCCACACAGACACCCCGCTGACACAACCTGCCACCCACTCGCCCTCCTCTGGAAGGCATCCTTGGGGGCAGACCCTCCTTCCCGCCCGCAGACATGGGGTTCCTACTGTGAGACAGTGTAAGGAACACACTTGGGGATCCATGCAGCTGCTGAAACCCAGCCCTGGAAGACCTGGGGCAACCCCAGGGAGCTCTTCTCCCTCTGGGGTCTCTTTCAAAAATTATTTTAAAATCTTGTAAAAAGCATTCAATATTTTACCATTAGAAAAGTACACAGAATAATGAAGCACCCACCCCTTGGCTGGTCAAATGTTACCATTATGGTGTATTTGCTTTAGATAGAGATGGAGGCCCCCTGTGTCCCTCCCCGGAGGAAACCACAATCCCGATTTTGGTGTTTGTATTCCCATGCCTGTTTTAAAGTTTCCCCTACACAGGTATGCATCCATTGCAACATGCAGTGCTGTTTTGTATGGGTTTGCACTTGATTTAAATGGTATACTGTACATATTCTGAATTTAGGTTTTTCCCTCCACATTGTGTGGAGATGAACCATCTTGACACATAAGCCCCAATGAACCCATTTTAACGGCTGCATCCCATTCCTTTCCGTACCTGTACGGCAGCAAGCGTGTCCAGGCTTCTGTTGATGGACATTTAGGTTGACAGCAGGTTTTTTGCCATAGAAGCTATCCTTCAAAGACTGTTCTGGTACACGGCTCCTGTGCGTCCTGGCAGTTCTTGGTTACAGGGTGTTGTATCCTCAGCTTAAATACTTGCCAAATTGTGCTCCAAAGTTTTTGTCCTCATTTTTAGGCATCAGGAGTTATTTTCTTTCTTTGAAGTTTTGGTAAACTGCGGAATTGGTTACCATGAACAAACACTGTTACCATGAACAAACACTGTCTCTTTCAATCTTGCAACAGTCCCTTGAGGAGGTCGAAGTGAGTGTTATCCCCATTTATCAGATGAGGAAATGGAGGCTCAGGGTAAGAGACCTGGCTTGAGGTCGTATAGCAGATCTGAGGCAGAACCCCTCTGCACCTTTGAGTCTGAATACTCAGAAAAGACCTTTGTCCCCTGTGGCCTCTCAGAGAGATTTTAGGCACAGTTTCTGCCTCAGAGGCAGGAAAAACCCCCATGTGTGTGCATGGAAGCCTGGGGGGCAGGGTGAGGCCCTGGGGGCTGACAGCTGATTCTGAGAAGTTCTTCCAGGAATGGAGGAGGGAGCCACGTGGTCAGAAGGTTCAGAGGGTGAATTAAATTTTGAATGAGGGATGATGGGGGAATGCTGCTCTTGGCAGATGGGGAATGGGAGCCTGCTGCAGGCACAGAAGGCAAGGAGAGGGACTGTCACCAGAGAAGAGGGAAGTGGGGGCCAGCAGGGGGGTTGTAACACTCCCAGCAGGGGGTTGAGAGACCAGGGGAGACATATCAGCATTCCCATCAGACATCAGTTTCAGTTGCCTCTGAGACAGGAGAGCTCAGCCCAGCCCAGCAACTGGTCCACCCAGTGCTGCAGGAAGGCATCAGGAGCTGGCCCGCCACTGGGTCACTGTGCTGACCTGAAGCCCTTCGCTCTCAGCTGGATCCATGAAGCTGAGCCTGGACCATTCACTTTTCCCTCCATTCACTCTTCAAACCACGTCTGGCACTTCTAGACCCTGGGGAGGCAATTACGAGCAATACACGGTCCCGGGGGCTCACAGTCTGGTGGGGAATACAGACTTGTAAACCAGTGCTGATGGCCCAGAATAACTGAGAAAGGGCCCGAGTGTGGGAGCAGCTAACCCCCTGGGAGACAGGGCTGGAGAGAACTTTCCGGCAGAGCCAATGTCTGAGCCAACTCTGAAAAGACGAGAGGAAAAAGATGAAGGAGAGTTCGCCAGGCAGAGGAGGGAAGGGGGTTCCAGGTAGAGAGACTGCCAGGTGCCAAGTGCATGGGCACAAAGAGACCCACGGTGCTTTGTCTGACAGAAGCATCTAGAGGGAGAGAGTGAGGGGTTGAGAGCATGGGCCTGGAGCAGACTCCTGGGTTGGGATCCCAGCTCTGCCACTTACTAGCTGGGTGACTGCAGGCAAGTTATTAAATCTCTTTGTGCTTCAGTTTCCTCATCTGTAAAATGGGGATAATACTATTAATTTTTATGAAATTAAATGAGCTAATATTTGTAAAATGCTTAGAGTGAGTTATGCACTTGTCAAATAAAATGTAAAAAATATAGGAGAGAGATGGGAGAGGAGGCTGAGAGGCCATTGACTGCCAGGCCCAGGTCTCTGCATTTTGCTCAGCTGACAATGGACAGCCACTCAAGGGTAAGTGGGCGCTTTAGAGTGAATTCTGGTGGTCATGGGAGGATGGCTTGGCGAGGGGGGGGCTCTAAAGGAATGAGTCAGATATTCATTCCACAAACATTTCTCCAGGCTCTACCGGGAGCCAGGCAGGGACTGAGACAGGGACTGAGGATGTCTCAGCAAAGAGCTCAGAGCTGGGGTCCTGGCCCAGCCGCCAAGCATCTGAGGCAGCCCCTTCTCTCCCCTCCTTACCCAGCACCCTCACCTTGTGACTTCACGTCACCAAATCCTGCTGTCCAGGTTTTGTAAGGAAAGCCATGGAGAGCATGGCGTGGGGGTGGCACCCAGCCCAGAAAGGGGCCTCAGCTGTCGCTCTTTGGGTCCTCTGGAGAGGAGAAGAAGGTCACTGCTAAAACAAAGGCTGTTGCCATCCCCTTGTGCCCAACAAAGAGAAGTGGCCTGGGCCAGCCTGGGCCTTGTGGTCAGCCTTTGGGTGCGGTACCCGAGGTGGAGGGAGGCCTTCTCTCCCCTTATGGCTCCAGCCCCTCCCCCACGGAATTCCCTGTTCCTTCCTCCTGAGCTGATCAGCAGTAAACACTGGACTCACTGCCAGCACCAGGCTACGCATGCCCAGAGGCACTAGACCTGGCCCCTGGCCCCCCAGGAGCTTGTGGTCTGGTGGGTGGGAGGAACGAGGCATATGGGCTTGAAAGAATCAGGACGTTCAGGGGTCCAGTGGCAGAGGAGCCAGATGGGTGGTGGGGAGTTATCAGTGGGAGTGACGTCTTCTTGGCTGGGGCAGCTGTGAGCAGGTGGGATTTTGATATGAGATGGGGAAGGAGGCCAGTATTCCAGGCAGAAAGTATCCCATATGCAAGGACACAGCGGTGAGCTTAGGCACAGCCAGACTGGGGGGCAGAGAACAGGTTGGCTTGGTTGGACCCCAGGGTTTGGGTCAGGCATCAGAGAGCCACATGCAGAAGCCACATTTGCCAGGCTGGAGGATTTGGACTTCATTCTGAATCAGTGGTTCCCCAAGTATGGTCCTGGGGGTGCCCTAGACCCTTTCAGGGGGTTGGTGAGGCCAAAAGTATTCTCACAATAATACTTGCAGAGCTGCCCTTTTCACCGTGTTTGTATTTGACTGATGATGCAGAAGCGATGGTGGGTAAAACTGGAACCTTCCTACAGGTCCAGGCAGTGGCCCCAACAGAACCCGGTACCCGTTGTGTTCATCAGTCCACAGTCATAACGGCAAAATGCAGTAAAAAATATTAATTTCATAAAGCCTACTTCCTTGAGTATACGTCTTCTCAAATACTCTGTGTGAAGAAATGACATATACGTGAGATGCTTTTGCTGCAAACCAACCCGTGATGGTTGTCTTGAAAAGCACTTTTGCGACTGAATTGCAAGCAGTACTAGTCTATTTTTAAGGAACACCATTTTAACTTGAAAGAACACTCTGACAGACAAACTCTTCCGACTTGGGTATTTGGCAGACATTTCCTCAAAAATGAATGAAGTGAGCCTGTCACTTCAAGAACAGTATCGGTATTTATTGCTGATGGTAAAATTCGAGCTTATGAGCGAAAATGAGAAGTTTGGAAACCTTGGATCCACTCTCTGGAGCCTGACAGCTTCCCAGGACCTAAAGACTTTTCTGGGGAGATCAGGAGTGGGTTAGTAAGTGTGATTTTTTTGATATCATCGTGAAATGTGTCAACGTTTGGAAGATCTGCATAACTCACTAAACCAATATTTTCCAATGACCGATACTTGGTGTTACAAAATTCAAAATGCAAGATAGACTAGTGAGAAGTTTGTTGATAGGGCTTCAGATTCCACATAGCCACTAACCTTTAAGAAACTACCACTTGTCATATTTTAGTGTAGTTGCAAAGTAGAATATCCATAATTGCCTGAATAGGCTATTAAAATACTCCTTCCTTTTCTATCTGCATGTCAGGGTGAGGCAGCCTTTTCTTTATATACTTCAGCCAAAACAGCATATCACAGCAGATTGGCTGCGAGGCAGATATGAGAATCCAGCTGTCTTCTATTAAGCCAGACATACAAGAGATTCGCAAAAATTTTTTTAAATGCCACTCGCTAATTTTTTTGTTTTAGAAAATAGTTTATTTTTCCTAAAAGTGTGTTATTTTTCTTAACGTGTCATGGGTTTATTGTCTTTAAAGGAATTAATAAATAATTGAAACATTGCTCAGTTTTAATTTCCAATATGGTAAATAGGAATAGTTATAACCCCCATACACAAAACCTTTTGGGATCTTCTTAAGAGTGTGAAAGAGTCCTGGGACCAGGAAATTTGACAGCTGCCATCCTAGACCCTTGGGAGCCAGGAGTGGGTTCTGGGCAGGATGGGTTGGCCTCTCCTGGACATGAGCCTGGGCAGCTGGGACAGGTCCCTTGGGAGGGGCTGGGAGACCCAGGATCGGGAGTCAGAGCTCGGCCACTTCTGAGCTGTGGGCGGTCACCGGCCTCCACGGGCCTCGGGTGTCCTGTCGGTTACTGTAATGCGCCAGCACGGGGGAATTAACAAGCCTCCTATCTGATAGGCTTGTGAAAAAGCGCTCTGTAAGTTGTGAGACACTCAACAGATATTTATTTTTGTGGTCATTTTGTTTGGAGCCACTGTTTAGCTGTCTCAGACGCTTTTCCCAGACCCCAGAAAACCTGTCCCGTGGATGGGAGAGGGCATTAAGTGGCCAGCTCCCCTTCCAGCCTGACCCCCCATTTCTCCCTCCCCAGACCCCCCCTCCAGGAGCTGAGGCAGGGGCTGCACTGAAAGGGGTGCCAGGTGGAGGGGAGGCCACTGGGCTGTCTGTCACTCATCCTGGCTCTGGGAACTTTGGGGAGAGAAGCCAGGAGGCAAGACTCTGTGCACGAGTGTGTGCCCGCCCACCCACCCTCCGCCTGCTCGCTGCAGGGCCTGGAGCCACCGCTGGGAGAGGAAGTGCAGTTGGTTACCAATCGGGTTATTTTCATAACGGCTGTCTCAGGCTGGGGGGAGGAGAGGGTGGCGAGGGGGAGGGGGCAGAGGAGCAGCCACAGCCGCTTGCTCTCCAAACTAGGACTTGCTAAGCCAGAGGCTAGCACCTGGAGCTGGAGCCAGAGCCGGGGCTCGCCTGCCCCCGGGCCCCCGGCCCCCACCAGCTCGCCCACCTCCTGCCGGCTGCCCTGCCTTCCAGATCAGGTCAAAGGGGGCTCCCCACAACCCTTCCTTCTGCTTCCTCCCTCCTCTCTCTGGGTGGGTCTGGGGAGGGGTGGGTCAGGGTGGGCCCAGGCACCACCAGCCCTAGATGAGGCTCCTGAAGCTGATGGAAAGGGACAGAGAAAGGGAAGGTCGAGCTCCCGCCCCCGAGCCAGGGAGCCGGGCAGGCCCTGTTGAGATAAACACTCCTGGCCTGCTCACCTCCTTTACTGTGCGGCCCTGGCCCACCGCTCCTGCTGTGCAATTTTGTTTGTTTTGGTTTTGGCAGGATCCCCTTGGTGAGTAGAGACCTTGGGGAAGCTGGGACCCTGCCTCACCAGTCCCCGCCACCTTCCCTCCGACCTGGGGCTGTGGGAGCAGAGCAGCCAGAGGTGGCTTCTGTCCAGCAGCCCCCTGGGGAGGCAGCTCCAGGCCCTTGCTGTGGGGCTAGTGGCGGAGGGGCCACCATGCACCATTCCCAGCCTGCGCTGAGGAGAGGGGCGTGTGCACAGAACGGGCGCTCTGGCTGAATCCCACAGGGTGTCCTGTGCAGGGACCTCTGGAGGCAGAGGAGTCCCTGGGGACCAGGCCTGGTACCGGGGGCAGAGGGCATTCCGCACAGCCGAGCAGACACCAGGTGGCTCTGGCTACCAGGCTCTGTTCCTCATGTGGTGGCCGTCCTGGTACTCCTGCTTCCCTTTCTGGGTTCCCACCCCCACCATGAGCACAGACAAACGCAGGAGGTGGCACAATCCACACGCTGTAGTGTCTGCTGTGGGTGTAGGCCCCGCCAGGCCCCTACCCTGCCAGGTGTCACATCATCAGGTACTTTATACCATCATCTCATCAGAACGTCCCTATCAGCCTTCTCAGGTAGCAGTCTCATCCCCATTCTGCAGGTGAGAACACTGACACTCAGAAAGGTTGGTTGATCAGCCCAGGAAAGCAGTGGCAGATGCAGGATTCCAAAGCCTTTGGGCTTTTCCACTTGCAACTAACAGGGGGTGAGGTAGTCTGGGCTGGGGGGCCACGGGTCCTGTCCTGTCTAGCTGGGGCACTCGTGCCTGCTCGCCCCTACTGGCAGGTGCCTTTGCTCGGCTACCTGCAGCCCGACTTGCTGCTGTTCATCAAGAGAACATGGCCAGACATCACCGTGCGTGTCTCTCCTGGAGCATGCTTTGTCCTTCCCAGCCCCCAGTAGCCCCCTGGAGGTTGGTGGGGCCGCTGAGGCCTTTCCCATCCTGTCCCCTTTGGGTGTGACAGGCTTTCCCCAGCCCTCCCGCCCGGAGGCTGAGGGGTAGCCCTTTTGCTCTGCTGTTGGTGTCAGAACCCTGTGGGGCCTCCTCCGGTGACCTTTACACATACTGTGTAGGGTGCTGAGGGTGACAGAGCATGAGGTGAGAAGAAGCCGCTGCTCCGAGCTGTGTGTGGGAAGAGGCTCCAGGCCCAGGCGGAGGAAAGGCTGGGACAGGCCGGAAGCCAGGCAGGGCCTCCGACCAGACCCTGGAGAAGCCTCGGCAGAGATAGGAAGTCAGGAGTCAGGCAGTTGTGACCAGAGGACAGAGGTTTCTATGGAGACCAGAGGAGCAGGAAGTGTGGGGCATGGGGGAAGGGGCGTGGGAGCATAGGGGCGTGGGAGCATAGAGGCGTGGGCGCCTGGCTGGAGAGCTTGTCATAAAATGTCACATCAGCCAGTCTGACAGCCTACTTGAGCAAATAAGGAAACCGAGGCCTGTGAGGGGACAGCTTTGCACATGGTCACACAACACTGCCCTGGCCTTGCTCCCTACTCGAGTGACCGCAACAATGGGCAGTCAAGGAGACTCCCGGATGGATGTGACTTGGGGCTGCCCAGCAGTGTGTGGGCCAGAGCACTGTGGGAGCACCTGTCAGCACCTGTCACCCCGTGTCGTGAGGCAGGGGGTGCAGGCGACCTCTTCCTCCTGGCCCCTTCCCTCAGTGTGGGTCCAGGGCAGCAGGCAGGGCCCAGCCCTCACCACCACCCACGGAGCGCCTGTAGCGCCTCCCCCTGCTGACTGTGGCCTTTTGTTTTCTGGGTGACACTAGCATCAGGCGGTGTGTCCGGGTGACTAATCTCCTCCAGGCTGGGCAGCTGTCACAGGGCGGCCTGACTAGACGGGTGGGGAAAGCTGACACCCTGGGGAGTGCTGGCAGGCCGGCGCCCTGGCAGCAGTGGGCAGCTGGGCCTTCAGGCTCCTCGTCCTGGGTGCAGGGCAGACCTGGGTTCGGGTCGCAGCTCTGGCACTGACCAGCCGTGTGACCTTGAGCAGCTTCCTGCGCCTCTTCGAGCCTCAGTTTCCTGGTCTCTGTGACAGAGCCGTTGGTCCTGCCCGCCTCACCGGGTTGTGGTGGGGATCAAACGAGATGATAAATGGCTGTGCTTAGCCCAGGGCCTGTCCCACAGTAGGTGTTAGTAAATGGGGCCGTTGTTGTTCTTGTTATGGTTCCCTTCCCTACCCCGTCCTCCCTCTGTCCCAGCCTCGCAGCCGAAAGGAAAGGCCCTCCTCTCCTCCGCATCTCTGGGCTGCAGGCTTTGCCTTCGGGCCAACTTGGGTCCCAGCCTTGGCTCTACACTGACTAGCCGTGGACTTCGGGCAAATTACCTCTGTGTGCCCCCGTTTCCCATCAGGAACGCTGTGTGATGCAGTATCTTCCTGTAGGGTTGCTCTGGTGTATAAAATGATGGACGTGCTTGCAAAGGGCTTAGCACCGTGCCTGCCTGACACGTGTGAGCGCGCAGGACGTGTTAGCTGTGACGGTAGCGACTTGGGGAGGATGCCAAGAGCTCTCTGCCCACAGAGCTCCCCTCCTGCCCTTCTCCCTGTCACCTGCAGGGGACGCGGAAGGAACAGGAGGGAACAGGAGCCGGGCAGTCTTGAACACTGCCTCCCCAGCTCCCTGATCACAGGAGCTCAGACCCCTCAGCCCCTGTCCCCCTCCCCCTGGGGACCCCTGTAGCCATCCAGGGCTGTGGCCTGACGCTGCCTGCCCGGACCCACCCAGTCGAAGAGTGTGGTGGGTGGGTGGGAGGAGGAGACGCCAGACATGCGGCCCAGGCCTGACTCCTCAAGCCCGTCATCTTCCACCATCTGTCCAGGGCTCCCACCCACCACGCCCAGCTTCTGCCAGGCCCTCAGCAGGCAGAGGTATTTCTCCTGTCAGCCCCAGGCAGATGTCCCACAGTCGTGATGGACCTCCCTGTGGCTGCCAGGGTCCAGGAGAGCACCTGATGGCCACAGGCATCCCCGGGTGCTCTGGGGGTATCCCCTCCTGAAGCATACCTGGCTTCCTGCCCTTCCCCCACTGTTAGGGAGAGGTTAGAGCGCAGGTGATCCCAGCGGCCTGTGACAAAGGGGCAGCAGGAATAGGGAGCGGGCAAAGGAGGTGGGGCACATGTTCAGAACAGGTCAAGGGAGGATGGCTGGAGCAAGAACAGTCACCAGGGGTCCGGCCTCCCTGCACGAGGGAGCTCCGGGCAGCTCAGTGTTTGGGATTTTTGGGAGTTGGGGCTTCTGGCATTGGTTCCTAGGACAAGGGGCAGTTCACAGGCTCCCTCAACAGCAGAGCTGGGAGGGTTTTCAGACTTCACCCATCATCACACATGGGAAGTCCATACTCTGCTTCTTCAGAAGGGTGAGACAGAGCAGTCTAGTTCCAGAAAAGTCCTTACCATCAGCCCCTCAGAGATATAGACATGCACTCACCCTCAGAATCCAGAAGACTGTTCTCTTGGCTCAGGCCTCTTGCTGCTTCCCATATGAACTCCCCTTGGGTGAAGAGTGGGGTGGCTTCTCTCCCTGTGCAGCTGCCCTTCCAGTTCTCTGAGGGCCTCATTTCCCCAGGCTCCTTTGATCCTCGGTCAGATGTCATACCCTCTGCATTTCCACATGCCACCCTAACCCTGCCCCCAAGACTGGGGCTGAGAGAGTCGGGGGGTCTTATCAGGACTGAGTTTCTTTTCAGAGAGCCTTGTTTATGGCTTGGTTTGTGCCATGTCCCAGGAGTGGACACCTAAACCTAACCTGCCCCGTTATAGGTGGCAAAACAAAATCCCGACGAGGGGGAAAGCCTTGCTGTCGGCCCTCGGTCTGTCTAGTCTGACTCTGAACTGGAACCCAGGACTCCAGACTTCCAGCTTCCTTTTTCTTTTCTTTTCCATCAGCTTCAGGCAGGGGAACCAAAGTCCTTTAGGCCAAGGCTTTGTGGATTATGGTGCCTGGACAGGGGATGCCCCCCCCCCACCCCTTACTCCTGGGGCAGCCTCGGGATGTAACCCGGGAGAACCCCAGCACTTCCCACAGTGAGAAGCGTGGGCTGCCCTGAGGATTCTCGTACCCTCGAACACCCCATTGATGGGGGTCAGAGGCCGTCGTCCCCCTCCCTCCCCAGTGTCTCCTCTCTGCTCAAAGGCAGAGGCTGTGGCTGGGCTCCTGGGCCCAGGATGGGCCGTGGCCTGGCCCATCTCCTGATGCTCTCGGTCTCCGTGCCCAGCAGCCACCCGACTGCCCCTGCCATGGAGACCTTCTTTAGGAGACACTTCCAGCGGAAGGCGCCAGGCTCTGGAGAGGGGCAGCGGCGGCCCAGCGGCGTGGGGCTGCCCACAGGCAAGGCCCGGCGCCGCTCCCCTGCCGGGCAGGCCTCCTCCTCACTGGCACAGCGGCGCCGCTCCAGCGCACAGCTTCAGGGCTGCCTCCTGGGCTGCAGGGTGGGGGCCCGGAGCACCAGCCGCCGGCGCTCCAGCACCACACCCCCCGCCTGCAACCCCCGCTTCGTCGTGGGTGAGGTGCCCACTCCACAGCCTGCCACTGTCGGCGCCCAGCTGCTGGGCGCACCCCTGCTGTTGGCTGGGCTCGTGGGCATGAATGAGGAGGAGGAAGGGGAGAGTGTCCAGGAGGAGGATGTGACAGTTGTGGCGTTGAATGCGGCCCAGCCAGGCACCGAGAGACCAGGGCCGCCCCCACACCAGGGCGCCAGGCCCCTGCTGCCCGTGCCCCGCAGCCTGCGCCGGCGCCGCGCCTCCTCCCACCTGCTCCCTGCTGACGTGATGTATGACTGTGCCCTCTGGGGCCTGCATGGCTACTACCGGCGCCTCAGCCAGCAGCGGTCTTTGGGCCAGCACCCTGGCCCTGGGGATCGAAGAGCCTCAGGCACCTCAGGCGGCCCCGCGATGCCTGCCCGTGTGCGCCCACTCTCCCGCAGGCGCCAGGTAGCCCTACGGCGCAAGTCGGCCGGACCCCAGGCCTGGAGCGCCCTGCTTGCGTAGGTATAGCTGTGGCTGGCAGGGCGAATGGTGTGGCCTCGAGGCTCTGCCTGGCCTCAGGACACCCTGCTTTGCAACAGCTCTGGGCAGTGCCCAGCAGCCTGCACGCCCCAGAAGGGCCTTGAGGAGGGCAGAGTCTCCTACAGGGATCCTCTCAGAGTCTTGGGCTGCCGCAGGGGGTCCTCTACCCTCCCTGCTGCTGTCCCTGCCTTGGCCTTGGGTTGAGGTCACAGTGAGGGCAGAGATCCCAGGTGAGGGGGAAGGAAGCCGAGTTGCCACGCGCTCAGCTGGCCTCAGCTGTCTCCCTTTCTGTAGGAAAGCCATCACCAAGTCGGGCCTTCAGCACCTGGCACCCCCTCCTCCCACTCCCGGGGCCCTGTGCAGCGAGCCAGAGCGGCAGATCCGGAGCACGGTGGACTGGAGCGTGAGTGGCTGGGTGCTGGGAGGGGCAGATGGGGACCAGCCCCTGTGGCGCTCTGGGAGCAGTCGGAGGCGAGGGTACTGTGGGCCGCTGCCAGAGGAGCCCATAGGCCTGTGGGATCAGGGCAGATCTCCTGGGGTGGCCACATTTGAGCCAAGCCTTAAAGAATAGGGACAGTGGGGAAAACAGGGTGGAGCAAAGTAGATTGTGGCGGCCGGAGCAGGTTTCTTTTGGGAGAGAAAGGGTTGGCGGGGCAGGGCAGGGCAGGGGTGACTGGTGAGCTGGGTGGTAGGCGTGCACTGAGCATGTTCGTCCCATGTCTAGGAGTCTGCGACGTATGGGGAGCACATCTGGTTCGAGACCAACGTGTCGGGGGACTTCTGCTATGTTGGGGAGCAGTACTGTGTAGCTAAGATGCTGGTGAGCTGTGTGCGGCACGCTGCCCCCTGGTGGTGGAGCCGGGTCTAGAAGCCTCTAGGCGGACCCCTGCTGGCTGGACAGCTGCAGCCCTTCCAGGGGAAGGTGGGAACTAGGCTTTCACCCGAGTGCCCCTGATGTGGGCTGCCTGAGGATGGCGAGAGGAATGGAAGCTGTGTCCTGACGCCAGGAGCCGAGAGGGGGGGTTCCAGGGGCACAGGGAGGGCAGCTGTGCTGGGGCAGATGTGAGGATTCCTCAGCCTGCCCTGGAGCAGCATCCTGGATGGAGCTACCTGGTGTCTCAGGGGCCCTCTCTCTCTTTGCTGCAGCAGAAATCGGTGTCCCGGAGAAAGTGTGCAGCCTGCAAGATCGTGGTGCACACCCCCTGCATCGCACAGCTGGAGAAGGTGAGTGTGGTTGCTCGGCCCTTCCCACCCCACCCCTCGGCTGCTGAAGGCCTCTCAGCACACATGCTTGCCTGCACACGTGTATTCACGTTCCAAGAGCATCACCTACCAGGGGTGCCCCAGTGCACATGGTTGTGAAGAGCCAAGGACCCTGGAACTGGAATGCCTGCTTTTGAATCCTGGCTCCCCCTTTATTAGGTGCTGTATCCCCACTGCCCAGAACAAGCCTGGCACAGAGGGGGACTCATTGACTATTACTCGACGGGATGAATTAACGAATGACAGCTGTGACATCATTTTATCAGTATCCAAACTGAGAAGGGGCCGTTGCCTTCCTGAAGCTCCGTAACTCAGCTGTAGCTGGCTGGTCCTGTGTAGCCCCAAAGCCTGGCTCTGTCCCCTACACACTGCTGCCATAGAGACCTTTCCCCAAGGACCATGTCCACAGTGTGTCTGCAGCTGGGGCATGTCTGGACCCCGTGCTTCTAGAGGGAGGCAACAGGAACGCTGGGCGGGCTGCCGTGGCCAATCGTGCCTCCCCAGGCAGCAGAGATGCAGACTCGCATACAGGAAAGCCTGTAGGACTGGGAATGGCATGAACAAGGCTAACGAGGGCTTCGTCCCCAGCCCCTGACTCGTAGCGTGAGGCTTCCCGACAACTGTGCTAAGGCTGAAGCAAGGACAGTTAGGAAAAGAGAAACAAATGCAGCCCCAGGCATTACAGACCCGTCACCCTGCCTAAGGAGAAAATCAAACCAGGCTTCCACAAATTAGCTAGAAGTCTCCAGGGACCAGTCAGCACAAGTCTGCCAGCAAGAACTGGGGTGCCGGCGTGTCCCTGTGTGGGGAGTGCTGGAGGTGGAGGGAAGATATAGGAGGGGTAAACTATGGTGCTGTTCTAGTGGGGGAAATGGACAGAAAGTCCCAGTCTCTCCCCATCCCAGGATACTGGGCTCCCAGGGGGATCTGGGGCTCTCCCTACCTTGTGAGGATGACTGAGTGACGTTTTCCCACAGGGGTGGCCATATGCCTGACCCTGAAGGGAAGTTCTGACGTCTTTGTGGTCTTGCAATGTTTCACAGATCAATTTCCGCTGTAAGCCATCCTTCCGTGAATCAGGCTCCAGGAATGTCCGTGAGGTGAGTGCCCAGGGTGGTCAGGGGCAAGGAGGCCCCAAGTTTCCCCAGTGGACCTCTTGGCAGTGTCTCCAGAGTGCCACCAGGGGGCACTCCTTCTAGGCTGCTCTGGGGCCCAGGGAGATGCAACGGATGAGGCTCTGAGAAGGTCTCAAAGGGGAAGCCTGGCTGGCCCTGCCTCAGGGGGTGGGGACCGCAGGCCTCTCTGTCCTCGCTCTGAGCCTTAGCCCTGCTCGGGGCCACGGAGAGAAGTCTGCAGCCCCCTCTCACCTCACGCACAGGACTGCGGGGAGCGTCCCACAGCCCCCACCCCTCGTCATTGATAGATTGAGGGGTGCAGGCCATGCTCAGGGCTTGTTCCCCCCACCCCTCCCTCCCTCCCATGATACTTCTCCTCCCCCAGCCAACCTTTGTGCGGCACCACTGGGTGCACAGGCGACGCCAGGACGGCAAGTGTCGGCACTGTGGGAAGGTAGGAGGCCCTGCCCACTGGCCCCGAGCCCCATGCTGTGCATCCAGTGTGGCCTGTCCCTCCCTGCCTGCGTCCCCAGAGGGCAGAGTCCCAGGGCTCATGCTCAGTCTGGCAGCAGTGCCCAGTCAGTTCCCAAACACCCCGGTCCCCGGGCTGAGCGGGGAGCAAGGAGCGTGTCTAGACTGCGTTGAAGCCAGGAGTGAGCCCTTTGAGCATCACACAGACGTGCTCCTTCATCACCCCCATAGACGTGTGTTGAGCGCCTGGCGGGTGCCGAGCACTGAGCTGGGCAAAAGGTTCCTGCCCTCCTGGAGGAGGGCGTGGCTCGGAGGCGGGCTCTGCAGGTGGTCTCCCCAACACAGTCCGCAGTGGTTTTGTTCAGTTATTTGTGTTTGCTTCTCCTCTGTCTCCTCTGAGAGGTATCGGGGCTTGTCGCTCTTGCCTCTGTTTACTCAGTGCCCAGCACAGTGCCAACACACAGTGGGCCCTCGATACGTGTTTGTGAAATGAATAAGGAAGGAATGTGACAGGCCCCATGAAGAAGTATAAAGTACTCTGAGTACCCAGGGGGCCTGGCGGGTCTGGGGTCGGGAAGGAGGGGATCTGAGTCAGGCAGGAGTTCGCCGTGGACCCTCTCCAGCAGATCCCACATGCGCACCCCACGCTTTGCAATCAACTTCAAAGTCCTGGCTAAGCTCCCCTGCTCCAGGGGCTTATTTTATAGTTTTTTAAATTTTAAAAAATGCTCAGTTTCCCTGGGTGGAGAGAGGTTGGCACACAAGAGGGGCTGGGTCTGCTGCTCTGGGCCTGGCCCCTCGTGCCCCAACCACCTTGTCCCCCCTAGGGCTTCCAGCAGAAGTTCACCTTCCACAGCAAGGAGATTGTGGCCATCAGTTGCTCCTGGTGCAAGCAAGCAGTGAGTGGTGCTCGCCCTGCCCCCGCCCGGCCCCCGTCCTGAGCTGGGTTGGGGTCCCCGGGTCTCAGCTTGGCCCAGCTCAGCCATGCCCCCCGACTTTCCTCCAGTACCACAGCAAGGTGTCCTGCTTCATGCTGCAGCAGATCGAGGAGCCGTGCTCCCTGGGGGTCCACGCCGCCGTGGTCATCCCACCCACCTGGATCCTCCGTGCCCGCAGGCCCCAGGTGAGTCCTGCCTGCACCCTTAACAGCCCCCACACACTTGGGGTCTGCCAGCCACCCCAGCCCACCCCCCTCGTTACCAATGTCCCTACTTCCCTTGCAGAATACCCTCAAGGCAAGCAAGAAGAAAAAGAGAGCATCCTTCAAGAGGAAATCCAGCAAGAAGGGGCCCGAGGTTAGACCTGGGGCCGGGTGGGCAGCTGGAAGGGGCAGGCGAGAGGGGCCTGTTTCTCAGAATAGTGAGCCCCTGAGCCGATGCTGCCGGCTCAGCCTTCACGGCTCAGTTTGGGCTCTGGGGCCCTGGGGCGGGTGGGAGATCAGATCTGAGTTGCCTCTCAGTGGCCAGGCCCATGGTAGGGTCTGACCCGGAGGTGGTACGTGAGGGGACGCTGCTGAGGATGGGGGTAGGGTCCTCCAGGACGGGAAAGAGCCTTACGAGCTCTCTGTGTCTCCAAGGAGGGCCGCTGGAGACCCTTCATCATCAGGCCCACCCCGTCCCCCCTCATGAAGCCCCTCCTGGTGTTTGTGAACCCCAAGAGTGGGGGCAACCAGGTACGCACAGCCTCCCCTCTCCACTGAGAGCCTTGGGGGAAGGGTGGGGTTCGGCCCCCTCCAGCTGCTGTTCCCAGCTTCCACTGCAGGCTTCCGCCCCATCCCTCTTTCCCAGGGATCCTGAGAAAACCTGATCCTGCCTCCACCCCTCGCTCCACAGCCACATCCTTCTCCCTACGCTTTTCCGTCCCTCAGCCCACCACCCCTGACTGCCTCCTCCCTGTCCCTCTTGGCTCCTGGTCCCCCACAGGGCGCTAAGATCATCCAGTCCTTCCTCTGGTATCTCAATCCCCGACAAGTCTTTGACCTGAGCCAGGGAGGGCCCAGGGAGGCGTAAGTACTTGTCAGGGCTCTGTGGGGGCAGTGGGGGGGCTTGCCTGGCACTGGGGCTATGGCACGCACACCCTGACCCTGTTCCTGTCTTCCAACCCCAGGCTGGAGATGTACCGCAAGGTGCACAACCTGCGGATCCTGGCGTGCGGGGGTGACGGCACGGTGAGTCCTCCTCCCTCTCCCGGCCCGAGCCGGGGCCCCACGGGCCTGACCTGGCCTCTTCTGTCTGCTCCCTCCAGGTCGGCTGGATCCTCTCCACTCTGGACCAGCTGCGCCTAAAACCGCCGCCGCCTGTTGCCATCCTGCCTCTGGGGACTGGCAACGACCTGGCCCGCACCCTCAACTGGGGCGGGGTAAGGGCCCACAGGAGGGAGCCGGGAGTGGGCCGTGCCGCGGGGCGGCCTGTCCCCAGGAGGGGCTCAGTTCCTGCTCCCCCCCCAGGGCTACACAGATGAGCCGGTGTCCAAGATCCTCTCCCACGTGGAGGAGGGCAACGTGGTGCAGCTGGACCGCTGGGACCTCCGCGCTGAGCCCAACCCCGAGGCGGGGCCTGAGGAGCGTGACGAGGGCGCCACCGACCAGGTGGGTCAGCCAGGGCCTCTCCACACCTGGGTGTCTGGGGTTCCCAGGAGACCTGGGCTGGGCCCCACTTTCCCCCTCGCTGGTTCTGGGACCTTGGGCGAGTCTCTTCATTTCTTCACTTGGCTTCTTCATCCGTACAGAGGGAATAATGGTCCTCACCTCACAGATAGTTGTTGCTCAGCCACTCGACACATATTTGCTGAGTACCTGCTACCTGCCAGGCACCGTTCTAAGACCGAACAAAACAGTCCCCGCTCTCATGGAGCGCCTACAGAATAGGGCGTGTCGGGGCAGTAAAGCCAGGGAAGAGGGTGCCAGCGGGCGAGGGGTGCCCCTGTGTGCCTGGCACTTAGAGGAGCCTCATGGGGGCTGAGGGGGCAGAGCCTGAGGTGGGCGGGCTGGGGAGAGAGCTTTCTGGGGGATCTTGTTAACTGGGTGGAAAGGCTTCTGACAATGTGTGGGCTGAGCAAGCGAGGTGGCCCCTGGCTGGGCCTGCCTTGACTTCTGGCTGGCACCTTGACTTCTTTCCAGCTGCCCCTGGACGTCTTCAACAACTACTTCAGCCTGGGCTTTGATGCCCACGTCACCCTGGAGTTTCACGAGTCTCGAGGTTGGCAGCCTGTGCTGAGGAGCCTTGGGAGGCCGGGGAGGGAGGGACACAGGACCCTGCCCCACCAGTAAAAGGCATTTGTTCCCACTCCTCCCTCCCCACCCAGCCTGGGAAGCCCCAGCAGGCCCCAGTGACTGACTGTCCCCCATTTCTTGTCACCACCCAGAGGCCAACCCAGAGAAATTCAACAGCCGCTTTCGGAACAAGATGTTCTACGCCGGGGTGAGCCTGGGGTCTGCCATCAACCCCCCACGCCCACCTGTTCTACCACCCGTGCCCCCTGCCCCCCCATGTCTGCCAGGCCACAGGACCCCTGCAGGGCAGTGATGAGAAAAGACCCCTGTCGCCAGATGGTGACGCCCTCTGTGTCCCACAGACAGCCTTCTCCGACTTCCTGATGGGCAGCTCCAAAGACCTGGCCAAGCACATCCGGGTGGTGGTGAGCGTGGGGCCGAGCCGGCAGGCGGAGTGGGCGGCCCAGCTGGGAGGCAGACTGTCTCGGGCGGCGCGTCTGCCCCCAACACCTGCCCCTGTCCTGCCTGCAGTGTGACGGAACTGACCTGACCCCCAAGATTCAGGACCTGAAACCCCAGTGCATCGTTTTCCTCAACATCCCCAGGTGAGGAGGGAGGGCACTGTGTGGGCTCTGCGGTCTCCATCCTGAAGGACTGTCCTCCGAAGCCCGGCCTGTCGCCCCCCTCCAGGTACTGCGCGGGCACCATGCCCTGGGGCCACCCTGGCGAGCACCACGACTTCGAGCCACAGCGGCACGACGATGGCTACCTCGAGGTCATTGGCTTCACCATGACATCCCTGGTGAGTGGCTGGCGTGGGCCTACCTGGAGCCCCGGCCCTGCTCTGTCCTCTGCCCTGTCCTCACAGTGCCCAGGAGCATGGCCCCAAGGTGGAAGGGGGTCACCAAGCTTCCCTCCTCTGGCTGGGGGCTACTGTCTCCTGTCTCTGACTTGAGTGACTTTCAACCTCTGTGTCTGGGAGGACACTGTCATCCACTCCCTCCGACTGGGAATCACCCCCATCACCTCTCTTGCCCTCCCTCTCCCCCCGCCTGGGGTCTCCCCTCCCTCCCCTCTCTGCCTGGGGTCTCCCCTCCCTCGCCTCTCTGCCTGGGGTCTCCCCTCCCTCCCCTCTCTGCCTGGGGTCTCCCCTCCCTCTCCCCCCGCCTGGGGTCTCCCCTCCCTCCCCTCTCTGCCTGGGGTCTCCCCTCCCTCCCCTCTCTGCCTGGGGTCTCCCCTCCCTCCCCTCTCTGCCTGGGGTCTCCCCTCCCTCCCCTCTCTGACTGGGGTCTCCCCTCCCTCTCCCCCCGCCTGGGGTCTCCCCTCCCTCCCCTCTCTGCCTGGGGTCTCCCCTCCCTCCCCTCTCTGCCTGGGGTCTCCCCTCCCTCTCCCCCCGCCTGGGGTCTCCCCTCCCTCCCCTCTCTGCCTGGGGTCTCCCCTCCCTCTCCCCCCGCCTGGGGTCTCCCCTCCCTCCCCTCTCTGACTGGGGGGTCACTCTCCCTTTGTTCTCTGGCCAGAGCCTCCCTGGAAGGATCAGAGGTTGGGGCCCCGCCAGCCCCCACCCTGGCCCCTGACCTGAGCCTTCTGCGCCCATAGGCAGCGCTGCAGGTGGGCGGGCACGGCGAGCGGCTGACACAGTGCCGTGAGGTGGTGCTCACCACGTCCAAGGCCATCCCTGTGCAGGTGGATGGCGAGCCCTGCAAGCTCGCAGCCTCGCGCATTCGCATCGCCCTGCGCAACCAGGCCACCATGGTGCAGAAGGCCAAGCGGCGGAGTGCTGCCCCCCTGCATAGCGAGTATGTCCCCCCAGCCTCCACGTGCCGTGGGCCCGAGGCCAGATACTGACCCTCGCTGAGCCTTGGTTTCCCCATCTAGAAAGGGGGTAACAGTCCCTCTGCCCCGGGCAGTTGGGAGGGGCACTTGCCGAGGCCCCCGTCTTCCTCCCTTGCCCTCAGCCAGCAGCCGGTGCCCGAGCAGCTGCGGATCCAGGTGAGCAGAGTCAGCATGCACGACTACGAGGCCCTGCACTACGACAAGGAGCAGCTCAAGGAGGCCTGTGAGTGGCCGGCAGGGCTGGGGGGAGCCCCGAGGGTGGGCCAGTGGGACACAGCCAGTGGCTGACGGCCTGCTCTGTCCTCCAGCTGTGCCGCTGGGCACTGTGGTGGTCCCAGGAGACAGTGACCTGGAGCTCTGCCGTGCGCACATCGAGAGGCTCCAGCAGGTGAGGGTGGGGCTGGGAGCCTGCCCTCTGCTGTCCCACCTGCTCAGGGGCTGCTCTCTCCCAGACCCGGCCTTTGCTTCTTTCAACAGGAGCCCGAAGGTGCTGGAGCCAAGTCCCCGACGTGCCAGAAACTCTCCCCCAAGTGGTGCTTCCTCGACGGTGAGTGGCCCTGGAAGGGCCAGCTCCTGGCGGTCCCAGGTTGTGTCCCGCCCCCTCTGTTGGGGATTCTGGGCTGGGGCAGCAGAAGCCCTGGGCCTAGATAAGGGCCGCCCTCACCCTCAGCCAATTAACTGTCTCCCCGCAGCCACCACTGCCAGCCGCTTCTACAGGATTGACCGAGCCCAGGTGAGCCCCTGCAGACTTGCTTCGTCCTCAGCTGGGTCTGGTGCACCCGGGGTCCCTCTCCTGGGAAGCCTTCCCTGTCAGCCTGCCCCTCCGCGGACGGGCTAACCCTGTCCTCCTCTGTAGTGTGTTGACACTTGTCCCTGTGCATGGATGGGGCAGGGCCCCGCTCTCCAGGCTGGATGCACAGGGATGGTGCTGACAGGAAAGGGAGCTGGTGGACCCAGAAAAGGCTGGCTGGAGCGGGGGGTGGGGGGGGCAGGGGGGGTGCGGAATAGGAGGGCCTTGAAGCACAGGTGCCACCCGGGGAGACACAGAAGAAAAGGCACTTCTGGCCAGGGGCCGGGTCACCTGGGTAAAGGCTTAGCAGTGGGAAGGGGCTGGCGAGCTGGTGGGCCCAGTACACAGAGGTCAGGGGCTGGGCTTTGGTGGGAAAGGAGAGGAAGTGAGGGGGGGGTGAGGGGAAGAGGGACCGGCAGGGCCTCTTGCCTGGCTGCCTCCCATCGGTGGTCACACTCACAGTAGAGGCGTCTCCAGGTCTGCAGACCTGGCTGCCCCTTCACCCGCACCGTCGGCTACCCTGGAAGGCCATGAGCCTCGACCCTGACCCTCGGCCCTGACCTCCCACCCACAGGAACACCTCAACTACGTGACCGAGATCGCACAGGACGAGATTTATATCCTGGACCCAGAGCTGCTGGGGGCATCGGCCCGGCCCGACCTCCCAACGCCCACTTCCCCTCTCCCCACCTCACCCTGCTCACCCACGCCCCGGTGAGTCCCCAGTCTCCTCCAGTCCCCGGCTCCTGTATGCCCTCCTTCAGCACCAGCCTGGTACCCACCTGCCCCACGCCCACCCCCGACTCCTTGGCAGCAAACCCAACCGGCCAAAGCCCTCTGCCCCCAGGGAAGGGGCATCTCTATCCACCCTGTCACTGGCCAAAGACTTGGGCTCTGGCCCTGATCTCTCCTCCCCCAAGTTCTAACCCTTCCTTCCACAAGTCCTGTCACTCTCCCCCAGCATCTGAGCACACCACCCATCCAGGCCACCGCGCCCCTGGCTGCCTGCTCTCCTACTCCCCAGCCTAGAACCTTCTCTCCCAGCACTCTGCTGTCATGTACCCTCCCCATGTACCTGGTCATTTCAAGTCTTCTCATCATGCAGCCTGAACCTGGCTGTCTCTGACCTCACCAGCACCGCCCCCTCATCCCACAGTCCACCCCACTCGCCTCTTGGTTCCTTGAGGTCTCAAGTCGGCCCCCCTCTGCACTGTCCTTGCTGCCTCAAACCCTCTTCCCCGTTCTCCACAGAGCTGCCCCCTCCATTCAGACCTCAGCCCGGGTGCTTGCTCCTCAGAGAAGTCTTCCTGGGAGCCCCATCTGAAGTTGCTGCTCATTACACTACCCCGTCTTGTCTTCTCCGTGGCGCCGCCTGCTCTCTCAGAATACCTTATTTACGTGTTCACTTGTTTGTCCCCGACTAGAGTGTAAGCTCCGTGAGAGCCAGTTCTCCAGGCGTCTCCGTGTTCACTGCCGTAGGGCCGGGGCCTAGAACGCACGCTGTGTAGGAGGCACTCAATAAACTGTTGAAATAAATAAACCGGGTTGGGGCTGGGGAGGGCGACAAGCTGGCCTGTGCTGTAGCCCTGTCACATCTCACCTGCTCTGTTTGCAGGTCACTGCCAGGGGATGCTGCACCCCCTAAAGGTGAGGCCTCTCCCTGCAGGGCCCCTCCTTTCTCCCTGGTGCTCGGGCGCGTAGCTCGGTGGGGTGGGGTGGGGCCCATACACAGCCTTACACAAGCATAACTGTGAGGTCCACGTGGTCACGCTCACCACGAGCCCAGCCCTCGGCACACGATAGTGCATCCCGAGAATGTTCACGCTCCGCCACAAGCCAGGCCTCCAGGGTAACGGGCAGGTGTTCTGTGCAGGTGAAGAGCTGATTGAGGCCACCAAGAGGAACGACTTCTGTAAGGTACTGGCGCCAGGGCCCAGGCTGCTTCCCCTGGGCAGCCCTTCAGGCGCCGGGGATGGGCCCTCTGGGTTGGGCCAAGAGCTGACCTGTTCAGGCACTGTCATCTGTCATCGCTTGGCCCTCTGCGGGGTCTCCATGGTGACCCATTCCACCTTGCCCCTGTCCCTCTCCAGCCCACAATTGGTGTCCCTTCGTAGGGGCTTCCTGGCTCAGTCTGTCTGTCCCCGGTGCTCAGAAAGGAGTGGGTCTTAGAGGAACTGCAGCTTCCAGGGCTTGGCCGTCAGTGCTCCTGGGGAGACCACGGCGTCTGGGGTGGGAGAAGCCCGTTATCTCTCTACAACTCCAGAAAGACCCCCGGGAGCGGTGTGTGTGAGCACACTAGTGTCGGGCCTGTGGCCTGTGTGAGTTGGGGCATTACTGTGGCTGGAAGGAGGTGCCCTGAGGAGCCCCAGCTCTGCCCTGCCTCCTGCCTTCAGCTCCAGGAGCTGCACCGAGCTGGGGGTGACCTCATGCACCGGGACCAGCAGAGCCGCACGCTCCTGCACCACGCGGTCAGCGCCGGCAGCAAGGAAGTGGTCCGCTACCTGCTGGACCACGGTGAGCTGACCACTGGGGCCCCCAGGCCGGGGCCGAGGCGGGAGGAGGGGAGGCTGCCAGCCCTCTGACCTGCTCCCCTCTCCTCCAGCCCCCTCAGAAATCCTTGATGCTGTGGAGGAAAAGTGAGTATCTGGGCAGTGTAGGACCCTGGTTGCCCTGGAAACCGCCCTGTCTTCATCAGAGTCCATAGACCTTTCCTGGCCACATCTGTTGTCCTCTGGGCCCCCCCTCCTTGCCCCAGGGCCCCGAACTTCCTGCCCTTTCTGATGGCCCTCGGGAGACAAGAGGGCCCAGAGGACTGGATGGGGTCCACAGCCAGTCCCTGTGCCCCCAGCGGGGAGACCTGTCTGCACCAGGCAGCAGCCCTGGGCCAGCGTACCATCTGCCACTACATCGTGGAGGCTGGGGCCTCTCTCATGAAGACAGACCAGCAGGTGAGCAGACCAGCAGGGAGGGCAGGGAGTCCTCATGGGCACAAACCAACCCTCTTCCCAACTTGGGCCTTTGTGAGAGGGGAGCCGAGGGGGAGGGCTGGCGCTCTCGCGGGATTTGAAGCTGTCCTTCAACCAACACAGCGTAGACCCTGAGAAACCTGAGCCAACAGGGTTGGGGCTGCCAGGCCTGGAGGCCTTCCCTGCCCCCTGGCAGCCTGGAGGGAAGAGCCCTGCTCTCTCCTGAGCCCGTTGGGGTGACAGGTCCCTGAGCTGATGGCAGCTCCCCCTCATCCAGGGCGACACTCCTAGGCAGCGGGCTGAGAAGGCTCAGGACACGGAACTGGCCGCCTACCTGGAGAACCGGCAGCACTACCAGATGATCCAGCGGGAGGACCAGGAGACCGCGGTGTAGCTGTGGTGCCAACGCCTGGGCAGCAGGAGGGGACGGGCCAGCCGGGGGACGAGCCCCTCCTCGCCCACCTCACTGCCACATTCCAGTCGGACTGCCACGGGGGGACCCATGCACCAGGGAAGGAGCCCCGGGCTGCCCCCTGAGGAGCCGCCCAGACCTAGGGCTGGACTCTGAGGAGCTGGGGGGACTCACCTGTCCCCCCGAGGCCCAAGCCTGCCCCAGAGACTCACGGGAACAGGAAACTGGACTGTGTTGGGCCTCTTCAGTGCGGCCCCTCCCTCACTGCAGAGGGTGGCCTCCCTGGAGTTTAGGGACCAGAGGTGGGGGTGGCAGAGGGGCTTGAGGCCCTATTGGGGAGCCTGCAGGAAGAGGCTTCCTACACCCCCTGGGCCTTTAGGGCCCCCACTCTGAGGCTCTGGTCAGGCTCCTGCCCTGACCCCACCCTCCCCAGGACTTCCTCCCGGAAACACGGAGCCTGCTGCATTTACCTGCCCACTGCCCTGCTTGGCACCTACCCCGTGACCCTCCCCGTGTACCCAGTCATTTCAATGCCGACTGTGTGGCCTGGGGGCTGGGGTGGGGCTCTCACGGTGACATGTTTACAGCTGGGTGTGACTCAGTAAAGTGGATTTTTTTCCTTTCTGCTTTTCTTTTTTTGTGGGGGAGGTCTTACAGAAGCGGCGGGGTCTGCAGGGTTATCCTCAAGGTGGGGGACTGGACATCGTCGACCCCAGACCCTTTTCTGGGGCCCCGCTTCCCGTTTGGGGGTGGGGTCTGCGGGCTTGCCCGGGACCTGACCTCGGCCCGGCCGCCTGGCCCGTCGTGGCCGGGGGAGGAGCCGATTTCCTCCGGCTTCCCGCTTCCCGCTTCCCGCTGGGACGATAACAATGAAAGTGAAAGAGGTGGGGCGGGAGCGAGGCCCGGATTCTTTGGCCCCTTTGCCCTGTGGCCTTGGGCAGGCCCCCTCCCCCAGGCCTGAGGAGCTTTCGCAATTTAGAGGATCGGGTGCGGTGGTCCCCGAGGCCCCAGGGTCAGAAGGGGTGGGCATTTGCAGCCGCCGCCGGGGCCGGGTCTGGAACTTCTCAGACGGCTCTTGTCAACTCCAAGTGTTACCAAACCCAGGCCTGCGGCTCCTCTCCGCCAACTGCCCCCGCTCCGCCCCCGCCCACCTGCGCTCCAGGAGAGGCGCAGCGCCCTCCGCGCCCCCCGACCCGTGCGCTCTCTCTGGGGCTCCCGGTCCCAGGGTCTCCCAACACTGAGCAGGGCATCTCTTTGCACACTTGTTGAAACGATCCGAGGTGGGGGCTGGCGCTCCTGCCCCAGGAGTCAGGGCAGCGCTGGGGGCCAAGGAGGCCCTGGGAAGCGGAGCGGGGCCTCGACGAGGTGAAACAGCGCGGCCGGAGATCGGGGGACGGAGCCGTGCACAGGCTCAGACGCGGGCGCCGCGAGGGGACCTGTGACACACCCGGGGCTCTGCGCTCCCTCCGGATCTCCATCTAAAGCTCCGCCGCCGGGAAGGGGAGCTGGCGTCCAGCTGGGAAAGGGGACGGCCCCGGGGCGGGGGCAGAGGGCGGGGGCGGAGTGCTGGGGCCCGGGACAGGGGGTGCCCGGGCAGGACGGAGGTTTCGGGCCTCCGGACCCGAACTCCGGGCTCGGAAGATGGGGTCCAGGAGCGCCCGGCGTCCGAGGGCGGACGGCATCCGCGGGGCGAGGGCGCGGGGACGGACGGCGGGCAGCGGGGTGGAAGCGCTGGGGGCGCCGGGCGGGCGCGGAGGCGGGGACGCCGGGGTTGGGGGGCGGCGCGGGTTTGAGGGGAGGGGGCGGGGCGGGTGCTTCCTCGGTGGGGGGGAGGCGGAGAGGGGGCGGGGGCCCATGTGACCGGCTCAGACCGGTTCTGGAGACAAAAGGGGCCGCGGCGGCCGGAGCGGGACGGGCCCGGCGCGGGAGGGAGCGAAGCAGCGCGGGCAGCGAGCGAGTGAGCGCGCGGGGCCCCGGAGGGCGCGCGGCGGCCTCGGCCCCTCGCCCACCCGGCCGCCGCCGCCCTAGGGCTGGAGGCCGGGTGGGGGTCTGAGCTGCGTCCTGGGGTCCAGGCATCCCCCGGGGAGACGCCTCCCGGCCGTGCGCCCCGGCCCCACAAGTCCTCCCGCCGCCGCCGCCGCCTTAGCGGCCCGACCCTTTGGGCCTGAAACGTGGGGAAAGGGGGTGGGAGGTGCACGCACGCGGCCCTCGGTGGGGAAGGGGGCGGGCGGGGGCTCTGACCCGTGCTCTTCTCCCAGGATGCAGCACCGAAGCTTCCTCCTTCTCGCCCTCCTCACCCTGTTGGCGCTCACCTCCGCGGTGGCCAAAAAGAAAGGTGATCTGGGGGGCAGGGCACTGAAGGAGGGCTGGAGATGGGCAGGTGAGGCCGGGCAGCCTCGGGGCTGACCACCTCGGTTCCGAGGCCGGGACCCCAGGAAGGGATCCCCGCGTGAGTCTTTTCGTGCCCCGGTCCTGAACTCTGTTCCCCGTGCGTCGTAGACAAAGTGAAGAAGGGCGGCCCAGGGAGCGAGTGCGCCGAGTGGACCTGGGGACCCTGCACCCCCAGCAGCAAGGACTGCGGCGTGGGTTTCCGCGAGGGGACCTGCGGGGCCCAGACTCAGCGCATCCGGTGCAGGGTGCCCTGCAACTGGAAGAAGGAGTTTGGAGGTGAGGTGGGGCGCAGACGGAGGGCAGGCAAGGGGGGCACGGCCTCACGGTGGCCACAGGGCACCCGGCTCTGACCCTGGGCGATCTCCCGCAGCCGACTGCAAGTACAAGTTTGAGAGCTGGGGGTCGTGCGATGGGGGCACGGGCACCAAAGCCCGCCAAGGCACCCTGAAGAAGGCACGGTACAATGCCCAGTGCCAGGAGACCATCCGCGTGACCAAGCCCTGCACCCCCAAGACCAAAGCTAAGGCCAAAGGTTAGCCAAGGGGGGGCTCATTGCAGGGGGCTGCCTCCACCTGTGAGAGGAATGGTTAAGCCTGAAGTTTGGGGCCCTGGCGAGTGACTGACTTCTTGACATGTCCGCACTGGGTTCCCCTGTCTGTAGCAGTACCCTAGATGGGCGCTTACTGAGGGCAGCCGGCGGAAGGGGCTCTGGGGATATTAAATCCATCTGGCCCAAGCAAGGACAAAGTCACCATGTTCTGTTGGAGCATTTGGCTTAGGATCCAGGGAGGCTGTCCTGGGAGAGCTTGGCTTTGTCACCTCTCCAGCCAGAGGGGGCATTTGGTCAGCTCGGCCCTTCCCAGTATGGGAGAGACTTCCCAGTCCTGCACCGTGTGTCTCCTAGCTCATTCCTGAGTCAGCGCAGCCCGGAGAGGTCAGCAGGGCAGAGGTGGATCGGCCCACTTCTCAGATGAAGAGGCTGAGGCTGTTTGTTGTCCAGGGCTGCTGGGACCAGAACTGGGACTGGGAACTTGAAGGTTTTCTGGATCCCCAGTGAAATTTTTAAGCTGGGGGAGTGGGGAAGGTGCAGCATCCTAATGGCTGTCCCATCCCACTGCCTTCCAGGTCCCCTGATGGAGAACCACTAGGGGGCAGAATTTTCTTCTCCCTCTTGTCTGTTAGGAGGGTCTCTACTGGGTCGCTAGAAACCTGCTAATGTGGTATTTCTTGTTTTACAGCCAAGAAAGGGAAGGGAAAGGACTAGAGGCCAGGACCGGATGCCAAGGGGAGCTTTACTCGGGGCCTGGCCCATGCTCTCCCACCCACAGGCCCAAGATGTAACCCACCAGTGCCTTTTGTCTGCTGTTAGCCCTGTCAATCACACCCTGCTTCTTCCCTTCCACTCCCCCACCCCCCACCCAAGTGCCCAAAGTGGGGAGGGACAGAGATTCTGGGCAGCTTGAGCCCCCCAAAAGGGTTGATTCCCGCACCCCTTTTGTTCTTCCCCACAATAATGCCGTTACTAAGAAACAAATAAACCGTTGTTTTTTTCCCCAATAAAAGCTTTTCTTTTAATATATAAAAGCCCCTTCCCAGGGAGTTTGCTGTGGTGATTTGTTGCGGGTGGGAGAATGTGGAAGAAAGGGAAGGCTGGAGGGACCGGGGGTGTTCAGGGGGGTGGGGGCTTGGCGGTGAGTGCTCCCCGGAGCTCATGGAAAAAGCAGAATGGTTATGAAAATCTTTTCCCACTACTGACCCATGAAAGGGTTCCCCACCCCTATCAAGTCCCCGAAGCCTGTCTGGATCCTCCGGGGGCCACACCAGGGCTGAGGGAGGGAACCCTGAATACTCTAGAACTGACGCTCCCACCTCAGGCAAAGGGCTTTTGGTCTAGCCCGCTGCCAATCAGGAAGGTTCTATCCATTGGGAGAGTAGAGATGGGGGTTGCTTTCAGGACCCCTGTGTGGGTCAAGTCCCCCACAGGTCAAATGACCCAGGCCTCCCTCACACTCTGCAGAGCCCAGCGGGGAACACTGCCCACCACAGCCCCACCTTTAGTGTGTGTGACCCAGCACGAGCCCGCTCCTTGGGGACAGGGGAGGGCTCTTCAGAATAAGGTGGACCCCTCTCTGCTCAGCCTGGGACCACCGTCCTGAGTGTGAATCCCTGACCTCCCAGCTGGCCCATCCGAAACTGGGGCAGTGCTACGCCGGGGGGACCTCGGAGCCCACTCTGCCTGGCCTCCAGCAAGCCCACCCACCTGCCCAACCAGAACCTGGCTGAGCAGCTGCAGCAAGGGGAGATTTCTGCCCCTGGCGTGGGATTCGGGAGGAGGGGGCTGCCTACATGCGGGGTGCAGGGGAGCAGAAAGCACCAATTACAGCAGAATGGAGGGCCCTACCCTTCCACTGCCTTCCTGAGCCTCCTTTCCCAAGCATTGGCCCCTTCGCTCCTCCCGAGGGGAGCCTGAGCTTTGGGCTCCATTGTCCATCCTTTCAGCCACACAGGTTGGTCACAGTGGAGCAGGTGCCCACGTAGGCCAGCGCCCCCGGCTCCCTGAGGCAGGGCAACAGAGGCGGGCCAGGCAGTCCCGGTGCAGACACCTCCTGGGGCTGACCCTCCTCGGCCTGAGCAGAGATCTGGTCTCTCCGAATCCAGCCAGAGCCTCTTCCTGAACCTCACAGTGTCTTGGGGACCTCAGTTCTCCTCTTAGCGAACAAGAACACGGAGAGGTGCCTCCACGTCTCTGCCCCACAGCAGCAGGGCCGCATGGTCCCCCAGCGCACACATGCGACCACCAGCACCTCCTACGGCACCCCTGCCTGCCTACCTGGCAGTGCCGATGTTCCGATACTGGCACAGCAGCAGGTGCCTGAAGGTCTTTTTAAAGGTGGCGTTGCAGAGGGCATAGCAGGCAGGGTTGATGGTGCTGTTGACGTAGCAGAGCCAGTAGCCAATGGACCACACCGTGTCAGGGATGCAGCTCTGGCAGAAGGTGTTCACCAGGACCATGACGTTGTAGGGCGTCCAGGTGAGGATGAAGGCCAGCAGAATGGCAAAGATGGTCCGCGTCACCTTGCGCTCCCGGGCTGCCATCTGCCGCTTCTTGCGCACCTGGTTGCGGGCGATGCTGGCAAATTTGCGGGCCACGTTGGCCGCTGGACGCATGCCGGCTGGCGTGGCAGGCACAATCTCGATGGCTGTCACACACTCGTTGCCCGTCTGCTTCGTCACAATCTGGATCTTGGACCATTTGGAGGCCGGGTTGAGGGCCCGTGGATGTAGGGAAGGGGCGGGCGTGGCAGGCGTGGTGGCCTCTGTGGTCGACAGCTCTGTGGGTGGTCGTTCCTTGGTGTTCTGAGTGGCGCTGCCTGAGCTGGACTCATTGGAAGTGTCCTTGTCGGCCACTGGACGCGGAGGGGGTGGCAGGACCGGTGGAGGGGCCTCCTCTAGCTTCCCGTTGCGCAGCTCCTCCCGAGCAGCTTCTCCTGGTGGGGGTTTCTTGACGCTCTGCTTCATCAGGGGGCTCTTGAGGAAGGCCAGGGTCTTGGCTTTCTTCTCCTTGGGGCCCTCGGACCGGTGCTTGTGAACTCGGCTGCGACTGGCCAGGGAGATGTGAATATAGAGCACAGTCATGATGACCACTGGCAGGTAGAAGGCAGCGATGGCCGTGCCGAAGGTCACCGCCGGGTTGGACAGGAACTGGATGAAGCACTGGTTGTCCGGCACTGTCCGCTTGCCCACCACAAACTGCCAGAACAAGATGGCAGGCGCCCAGAGCACGAAGGACAGGACCCAGGCAGCAGCGATCATGAGGCCTGCCATCTTGGTGGTGCGCCGGGCTGGGTAGGTGAGGGGCTTGGTGACGCAGAAGTACCGGTCAAAGCTGATAATGAGAAGGTTCATGACTGAGGCATTGCTCACCACATAGTCCAGGGCCAGCCACAGGTCACAGACCACGGCGCCCAGAGGCCAGTAGCCCTTGATGATGTACACGGTGTAGAGGTTCATGGAGAACGCGCCTATGATGAGGTCGGCACACGCCAGGCTGAAGAGGAAGTAGTTGTTGACTGTCTGCAGCTGCCTGTTGACCTTGATGGACAGCATCACCAGGATGTTGCCCACCACAGTCACCAGGCTCAGCGAGCCCGTCACCGTGGCGATGAATACCATCTCCACTGTCTCGTAGCGGTTATGGGTTGACGTGACCAGGCGCACAGACTGGTTGCCCGAGCTGCCATTGACTGGTGTGAAGTTCGCCATTTCGGTCAGCAGTAGTGGGCGTGGGCAGGCCGGGTCTGGAGGAGGAACGAGAGAGAAAAGGGCTGAACGTTGAGGTGGGTTAGAGGGGTTATGCGGGGCAAACTGGAGTCAAGGTGAGGGAGGACCAGCATCCTGCAGAACCTTAGAGAACTCTGTCCCATCACTTCCTCATTCGTTCATTCATCCCTCCCCTATCTGCGAGCACTGTTCGAGGTGCTGGGGCTCCAGAAGTGAATGAGACACGCACGGAGCTTACAGTCAGATCCGGGGAGGCATACAAACATGTGAGCAACAAAGAAAGTGCTAGAAAGGAAACATGGCAGAGCGATGGTATGGTGGGTGAGTCAGAGGACAGACAGGGGTGGCTCCTTGCTGGGTGATCAGTGAAGCCCTATCCAAGGAGGTGATCTGGATAATGACAAGGAGGTAGCCACGTGAAGAGCTACAGAGGTGGCCTAGTCAATGGCAATGGTGGGGGCAAAGGCCCAGGGGCATGTGTGAGGCAGGACAGAAGCCCAGTGTGGGTGGGGCCCAGGGAAGCAAGGAGGAGGGGGCGGGGAAGGGTGGCCCCAGAGGTCAGCATGTGGCTCCGGTCAGAAGTGGTCATTCATTCATCCTCTTGGTCATTTCTTAACCAAACATTAGCAGGGGACCTGTTCTCAGTCCCTACAGAGGACACTGGGGACAAAGGCAAATATATTAGCAGGTAACATTTATTGTCTCCTAAGCACCAGGCACTTTCCACACTTTTTATAAGTATCAACTCATTTCACCCTCACAACAAACTTAGAAAGTAGATACCCTTATTTTTACTACTTACAAATGATGAAACTGAGGCACAGAGACGTTAAATAACCTGACTAAGGTTCCACAGCTTCTTGGCATGGAGCTGGGAACATCCAGGCGGAGGAGAAGGAGGAAGAGGCGAATGCATACCCCCAGGGCATCGGGGTGCAATGCAGGGGTAGCTGGGCAATGTCAGCAGCCAGGGGCTGAGAATCCTGAGGAATCGTGAAGGGCCCACCAGCTGAGGAAGGACACACATGGCTTCCCAAGGGCCAGGGTCAGCCCCTCCCTGGCCCAACTGGGACCTCAAAGGGTGAAAGAGTGTCCCCGAGGGGAAAGACGGGCTGCTACAGGGGAGCCTTTGGCTGGCCCCTGAGGGTGCCCCCTGGCCCACCAGTGCACCCTGATGGCACCCCTGCTGGGGCCCCCCAAGCACAAAGCCCCTCCCCTGAGCCCACGCACCCTCCCCCCAGGCTCTTCTCCATCTCTGCTCCCCCTCTTCCTCTCCCGTATATGCGAGGGAGGCCCACGCCCAGTGCGCTGTGCCAGGGCAGCCGCTCAGCCCAGCCTCCTTCACACCCGCCAACACGCACACCATTACACACACGCACAGGCCCCATCACAGCCCCGCCAGCCACACGGCGCACTGTCGTATAGACGCAGTTCTGTGCGTCTGTGTGTGAGAGAGAGGAGAGAGGGAAAGGCAGGGGCGTGTGGAGGAAGGCGGACTCACCCTGCCGCCCAGGCTCAAAGGCCAGCAGGGTCCAGCTTGTGGCCTTAGGCGAGCCGCCTCACTTCCTGCATCTCTCTTTCTCATTTGTAAAATAGAGAGGACTCCTGTCCTGGGACAACCTCCAGAGCGGCTATGGGGACCAGCACTGGAGGCTGGAGCCAAGTGCCCCCAGCCTGGCCTCAGGCCCTCTAATCCACCATCCAGATACAATCCCACCCTCCCGGAGGGCCTGGTAGTTCAAGTTCGCCTGCCCAAATCCTTGGTTCAGGAGGAGAGGCTCAGAGAGGGGTGATGCCACCTCCAAGGTCACAACAGAGTCAAGGGCAAAGACCGGAATCCGCCCTCTCCCGTGGTCTCTGACAGCCCCTCTCAGCTTGGAGAGCCTCCAAGATTGAACCTCAGGCGTCACCCTCGGGCTGGGAGGGCAGAAGCACCCAGCATGGAGAGGCCGCCATCTCCAGGCATGTGCAGGAGGGTGCAGGGTGGGTGGGAGTCATCTGCCAACCGCAAGGAAACTCGCGTTTTAGCCTCCCGAGGCCAGGACACAGGCCAGCAAGATCAGAACGGGGCTGGAGGTGCCAAATAGGAAAAACATAACAGCTCTTGTTTATTGAGTGTTAACTATGAGTCAGGAATCCCTCTGAGCTTTTTATATAGATTATCTGGTTTAATCCCTACAACAGCCAGAAAAGGCAGGCACGACCGGTAGCCTCATCTTAGGGATATGTCTTCTTACAGATGAGGACGATGTTAATTAACTTGCCCAGAGGCACCCACTGTGTGTAAGTAAGGGCGGCAGGATTAGAATCCAGGAGCCACCTTCTCAACCCCAAGGCACTGCTGCCTTCTAGTCAATTTCCTGTCTCTGCTCTCCCCCCATCAAAACCACACAACTAGGGCTGGATCAGGTGAGGCCTGGGGAGGGTCCCCTCCCATTCCCTGCCGGCTCCCCCACTTAGCTTTCCCAGGAGAAACCTCTTGCCTTCGTCGGAGACATCTTGTCTCCAAGGAGGTGGCAGGGTTTAGTCCGGCTCGGCCCGCTTGGGGAGCTGCCAGCTGTAGACAGGGCGAGGCATAGTGTCCCCCGCCCCTCACTCCAGCCGTCTTTCTGGACTCCTCCGGGTCTCCCGCGGGCATTCTGACCGCAACCCTCTCTGGCACCTTCTCTAGTATCCAGGCCCGCCCGAGATCTGGGGAAGCGAGCAGCCGCCGCCCTAGGCTGTGGGCACCGCTAGATGGCAATGTCGGTCCCTAGGTGCCAGCCGCGGATCTAGGGCGGGCGGCTGCACTTCGCCACCGCCCCCAACTCCAACACGACGGCGAACACAGAGCAGGCCCCAAGCAGGGCCTCCGAGGGAAGGGGCATGGGACCCGCTCGCCAGGCCACGCCCGGGAGCTGCCTGCGGCTCCGCGTGGGGTTCAATGGTGGGAAAGTTAAGGGAGCCCGGATTCCACCCACCACCCGGCGACTAACGTGTGGGCGGGAAGGCGAGTGCGAGTTCTGTTTGTGCGATCACTGGGGAGCGCGAGTAGAAGCTAGTAGCTGTCTGCACGTGCGTGTGTGTGCGCTCCACCACGCCTGGATACCAGTGAGCCCGGGTGCACGTGAGCGTGTCCGCGCCATGTGGACACGTGCATGTGCACGCGTGTGCGTGCCTGGAGTGCCTGTGGCCTGAGGGATGCACACGGTTCCAATGTGCCTGTATCTGTGAGCTTGTGGACACGAGCAAATGCAGTGCCGACAGTCAGTGACCCGACACATTCCAAATGTCCCTGCCGGGAGACTCAACACAGACCTTAGCTGTCTGAGCGCGAAGAAGGGCGGGCCAAGAGCGGTGGGTGTCCGCTTGCGGGTGGGGAAGGGTCCCAGGCAGGATGATAAGGCCAGACTCCACCGTGGTGTGCGACAGGCCCCCTGACCTTTGGGCATCGTCATAGCTGAGAGCCCAGTGGCGTCGGCGTCCCCAACGCTGCGGTGCGGAGTCCCAGCCTCAGACAGACTTCTGTCGAGGGGCTGCTGCTAGAGTCGCGCGACCTGGCATTGCGGGACACGAGGCTCAGCTCTGCGTGTCCACGGCGTGTTATCGCCAAAGGGGACCCAGTCTGCGGGCGGGAGAGTGCGGGCCGCGCCCCACAACTGGGAGGTCCAGCAGGGGCTTGGGTGAGGCGAGTGTAAGATTCTTCCCCTCCCACACTCCTAATCCTGCACCCCGCCCAAGAGGCACCGCCTGGCTCCAGCAGCTAGAGTGGGCACCCGGCTTCTCAAGCCCGGGGCTTGGGCGGGACTCGAGGACCCGATCTCCAGGGCCGGGTTGGGAGTTATTACTGGGCCCGCCTGGAGGCTCCTCCAGGTCTCCGTGGCGGTCGATGGGGCCCTTTCTTTCCGGTGCCCTGCCCTCCCCCAACCCCCTAGCACGCAGTTCCTGCAGCCTCTGGGCGTGGGCACCGTGCTTTCCCGGGTCCTCGAGCCCCCCTTTCTCGGACCAGGCGGGAGCGCGTGCTCTGGACGCCGTGGGGGCGGGAGATTTGGGGTGTGAGTCCTCGGTTCTTAGGCGTTCACTCTAGGGCGCCGGAAAGGCTGTGGCCCTTGGATCTGTCCCTGGGGCCGGAGAGGAGACTCAGGAGTTCAGGGAAGGAAGGGGCGCAGGCGATTTGGTACCGACATTGCGCCTGACACTTCCGCCACTGGGATCAGGACTTGGCGCTGGGTCTTTCGGGTTCGGAGCCTGGGCAACAGCTGGGGGTGGTCCGGAGTAGGGGAGGGGCGCTAGGAGAGGGCAGGGGTGTTTTCTGTCGGGGTTCAAGGTCGCTGATGGAGGACTCCATGGACCGGAGTGGGCCGGCAGTGCTGGGGGGCAGGGAGACGGGCGGGAAAAAGGTTTCTGGGGGCTCCAGCGCCTGGCGCCCTAAAGAACTGCCAGTGGGAGGGCTGGGGTACGGGGTCCCGCCCCCAACGGCTGCCCCTGGCTCTTTGAGGGCTGTGGGTGGGCACACCCCCCCCCCCCCGAGCTGAATGTCCATTCCTTCCCAGAGATGCACCTGGGGAAGCCTCCGGGAGACTCTGGGCCTTTCTTCCAGCGGGGCCCCTCATCCCTGTGCCCTCGGCAGCTCCCAGCACCGCGCTCGTCCCCGAAGAAGCCTGGGGCTCCGTCCCCGGCGAACCCGCCTCCGGGGAGCCTCAGAGGGTCCAGGAGCCCCGCGTCCTTCTCCCCCGACCAAGTCCCCCCGCCCCCGCGCCGCCGCGGAGTCACTTACCAGACACCTCCGCCCCGCTCCCCTCGCACCTGACAGACGGCGGGACAGGCGGGCGGCCCCACGGGCCAGCGGGCGGGGCGGGCGGCCCGGCCGCGGGCCGGGGGCGGGGACGGGGTGCCGAGGGGCGGCCCCTGCTCCGCCCGCAGCTCCCGGCGCTGTGTCTCCGACTCGCGCTCACGCTCGCACTTTTCTCCGAGCCGCGTGATGTCACGGGGAAGCAGCCAATCCTGGTGGGGCCGCGCCGCCCGCCCCGAGCCGGCCACTCAACGGCGACGCGCTGGGGGCACCACCCGGGGCGTCGGGGACCCCAGCTACGCGCGCCCCTCACTGGAGCCGGCCGGCAGCTCCCCGCTCGGCCACTGCGGGGTCACCGCCCACGGTCGCCAGTGCTGCTTCGAGGGGGGCGCTGCCCTCCCGGGATGCTGGGGGGGGGTGGAATGTCCGCGTTGTCATGGGGACGCGGCGCCCCCTCGCGGGCTGGGGAGAGAGCTGGCAGCCCCGTCTGGCTGCGCTCCCCGCCTCCGCTCTGACCAAGCACCCGGGACCGCGAGGTGGTCTCGCGCCCGACCCGGATCTCACTGCATGGCCCCGCACGGAGTCGAACCGCGGAGGCGCGAGTGTTTGACCCCAACAGGAGGCTGTGGTGGGTGGGGTCGGCTCTGCCGCCATGGTTCCGTCGGGGCAGGGAGCCGAGGGCCGGCAGTTCGCAGCCTCGGGGCTGCGTGTTGGCCGCCGGGCAGCAGGAGAGGGGCGCCGTCGGGGCCTGGGAAGGAGCTGGAGAGAGGACAAGCGGCGGTCCGCCGGGGAGAGAGGGGCCCGCCCATCGCACACAACACCCGCCCGCCCCCCGCCCCGGCCGCCCGGGCCCCTGCTCCCGCGCTCCAGGCCGGGGAAGGGGTGCGCACCCGCTCTCCCAGCCCCGGGATGGGACACGCCGCCTATCCAGCCGCTGCCCGGAGGGCGACTTCATCGATGCCTGAGGGAAAGCCGAGTGTCCAAGGTCACCGGGGGCGGAGCCCGGAACGAGACCCCGGAGGGCGAGCCGCCGGTCTCCTGAGGTCTCCGGGAAGCGCACGGGCCGGAGCCTCGGGACTTGGGGCCTTGCCTGCGCGCAGCGGGAGGGCCCGGGAGTCCGCGGCTGGGGCGCCCCCGGGACCGAGCGCCCGGCGGCTTCAGCACCTCGGAGAGCTCCGCCTCCGCCCTGACCTCGCCGGCTCCGCTCCACCCGGCCAGGCACCGGCGCTTCCGTCTCCGAGTCTTCCTGAGGCCGGCCAGAGTCGGACTCGCCCCCACGCCCGGGCCCCGAGGCCTGTCACCCCAAACTCTCTGAGCGCAAACACCCGATTAACCTTAAGAAGCTGGTTCCTTCTCTTGGAGAAACTCAAGTCCAGCCCCTCCTCCACCCTCCCCCAAGGGGCTGGGTGGGGGGCTGTGTGTGCGGGGGGAGGTGGAGGCGGGTATGGCAGTGACGGGGAGGCGGCAGGAGCTGCCATAAAAGGGGCGGGAACTCGCGCAAGAGCCAGCGCACAGGGCTCTTGGTGGGGGTTCTGCAGGCTGAACGCGGAAGTGGAGGTCAGGTCCCCAGTGCTCCCGAGGGCGAGGGCTGGAGTTGGCTGGCTGGGCTAGAGTGAGAAGTCATCATCTTCACGTGAATGATCCAGTCTCCCACGAGCCTCATAATGAGGGATGAAAGAAGCGCTGTTGCTCCTGCCCCCACCTCATAGATGAGGAAACAGGCTCAGTTGGTTGGTATGACAATTAGATGACAGTCCTGCACTTATTCCACTTTGCCATATCCCTCCTAGGGTCCAGGAGGGTGGTCCTAGGAGGGTGGAAGTGGGTGTGTGCAAATGGGATGGGGGGAGGCCAGATACTTACCACAGTCAGATGGGGAAACAAGCAAGACAAAGGACTGCCCACCACAGAAAACACAGATGCCTCCAACCACTGCCTTGAGTTCTTCCAGAAGCTGTCAGGCAAAGCTGCGAGTTTCTCTTAAATCTCTATTTTGGCAGGGGGAGGGCTTTGGCCTCCCCCAATCCCAGAACCCACAGTGGAATTGTGGAGAGCTGAGTTGGGAACCAGGGGACCTGTTTTAGTCTTTGCTCTCTGCCTTTGATCCAACTGGATCCATTGAACTTCTCTGAACCTATTTCCTCCCCTCCAAATGGGATTGACAAGCTCTGCCCTGCTGACCCCACACCTTGTTATGACATGCAAGGGCCCCCCCAAAAGTTTTACTACTGGGGAGGATCTATCCACCAGACAAGGGCTTTCTAAGGAAAAGGGTTAGTATGGGGACAGGAAGGTGTTGACAGGGGCCTCCAACAGGTAGGAGCTGGGTTCCTCCTTGGTCAGAAAGGGCAGAGGTGAGGCTGGGCAGACTAAATTTGCATCACCTCATCCACAAAGCCTCCTCATACCCCTTTTTCCAAAATAACAGAACAACGGTCCCATCTGGGTTCAAATCCTGGCTCCACCAGTTAGTTGTGTGGTCAGGGGGTAACATCAGTACACACCTCAGAGTTTTTGTGATGAGGATTGAGTGATAATACACATTGAGTCCTTGGTACATGGTTTACTCTCAACAAATTCAGAGTCCCCATTGTCAGACCAAGGAATTTTTCCTCCTGCTGTGGGGAGTATGTGGGTGGAGGGCGGGGATTGCAGTGGGGTGCCCTTCTCCTTCCATCCTTCAATGCCTGGGTCAACCCTCACCTCTGCAAGCTCAAATAACTCGAGATTACAGAGCTGGAAGTATCTTGAAGAGGTTGCATAGGACAAGCCCTACTGCAAGGGAGGAAGGTGAAGCAGAGAAAAGGCAAGTGGCATGCCCAAGGTCACACAGCTAGCTGATGTGTCTTTTAGTCGAGTCCCATTATATAATGATTTTCTGGAAAATTCTAGCGTTCGTAACTAGATAGCTCTTCACACTGCTTTGTATTACTTGCTGGCCCATTTAATCTGTTTTCTCTTTGTTGGGGCAGAATCGCTAATTTTGTGTGCCCCCTGGTGTCTGGGACAGAGTTGCCCACAAAAAGCCCTGGGTGGCCCTGATTGTCCTTTATGCTCTGTAAGAGCTGGGGCAAATATCTTTCTCCTACTTTCTAACTGGCTTGAGACTTGCAATGGCCAGGGCCCATGAACAGAGCAGGCCCTTCAGTCACCGTACTGAGGACACAAAGTAAAGGGAGCCTGAACAGCCAGCAAATGGTATCTTTGACCAAGTTTCCTGCCTGGCCAGCCCAGACACCCACTATGGGTGGTTTCCCAGGACTGGAGGGGATCCAGCTTTTTGGCCAGTTACATCTTCACTTGAGGCCCATGGTCCCAGGTAGGAAGCCATCAAGATGAACGACCTTCTGTCATTCTTACCTACCCACCCGTCACTGTTGAGGTTGCCCCAACCCTTAGCAGGCCCCAGGAAACAGGTGGTGGCACACAGAGAAGCGGTGTGAAGCAGAGGTGGCAGCCCTCACCTGAGTGGCTTCTGAGTTGTCAGATAGGGCTCCCCACCTAGGACAGCAGCATCAGAAACACTACCTGGGAGAACGTGGGCCTGGCTCAGTTCAATGACCTTCCTCTCCCCCAACCCCCACCCCCTCCATCCTCCATGGAAACAAACAGAGACGAGCCGGGTGAGGGGCATGTCATCATTTTAATGACGTAGATCTTTGGTGTTTCCCTCATTAGCAGTCAGACTATCCCCTCTCCTCCCACCACAATGTTTCTATGATGAGTTACAAACAGAAAAGAAATCACATTTTCATACTAAAAACAAAATAATCAGAGCCTTGATTTCTCCACTAGAAACTACATGTACAGTTCAAGATTCCACATGCAACACCTTAAATCACAGACCAAGATCTCACATTCTGACCTGGAGTCTCCTCCCCTCCCCCAGCCTTGGGCTGGCTTTGGCCTCGGCTCAGGTAATACTGACACCCACAGGTGCTACTCTGAGGGCCATAGGGCAGGGGAGAGGAGCTTGGTGGACAAGCCCCGGGGGCTGGCCAGCCGACACCCCCCACTCCTAAGTGAGGACCTGCCCACCGTCCCTTGGCCCCATCCTGTATCAGGCAAGCAGGCCGCCTCCTTCACTCCATGGTTGTCCCCATTAGTAAGTGCCGGAGTCCCTGTCCTCAGGAATCTGGGAGCCTGGCCTGACCCCGACTGTAGTCCTTGTGGGGTAAGATGAAGAGAGGGCGAAGCTCTGGAAGGCTCAGCAACGGAGGTGGTTTCTGGGGCCAGGATGCTCCTCCTGCTCTTGGGCTCCTAGTGGCTCTGCCCACACAAAAGGTGGACAGGGCAAAGCTGCCCTATTGGCCACTGTCCAGGATGGTTTGGCTGGATCTGGAAGACTGTTCACCGTTCTGGAGCTCTCTCCCCAGGGCTGAGTTCCTTGAGCCATGTTTCTAGGAGAGAGAGGGGTTCATGGCAGGGATACCCACTTGCTCCTCCATCCACACTGAGCACAGCAGTGTGGCTCCCCTGGGCTCCAGATCCTGGAAGGTTCTAGTCCCCTGAGGCAAGCCTTGCCCATTTGACTGCCTCATGCCCACTGACTCTGGCTTCCTCCTGACACCCCCCGTCGCTCCTGTTGCCTGATGCAGCCCGCAGCTCTTCCGCGTGTCCAGTTCCCAGTCAGCTGTGAGATCCGGTTTCTGCTCAGCGGCTCGAGGGGAGGCACCAGTGCACATTTGTCTCTACCTGTTGCGCGGCTCCCCACTGGGGCCTGCAGCTTCTCCCCTGCCGCTGCCACCGCCGTTAGGAAGGTGGTTGTTGTTGGTCAGGTCGCAGTGCAGGGTCGGTCCCTCAGTGCTGGGGAGGGGGACAGGAGGAGGGACAGGGGAGGAGGGCAGGGTTGGCTGGGGTGGCTCTCGCCCAGGGGTACCAGGCTGGTCCCAGGAGGCTGTCCGGGGGCTTAGGCCTCGCTCTGTCAGTTGCCCAGTTTCTGGGAGCAGTCCCCGAGAGGTGGAGGGCTGGGGCGAGGCGGCGCCGGGCTCGGTGCCCGTCTGGGAGCTGCGGTGAATGCGGTGGCTGACGATGATGTTGTTGCCGAAGCCGCCCATGGAGGCCATGGTGGTGCTCTGCTCCCGCTGCACCACGGCAGTCATGCCCCCTTCTGCCATCAGCCGCTGGATCCTGCTGAGGGCGTCTTCCCCATTTGCACCGTACTCTGAGCCCTCACCTGGAAGGTACAGAGCAGGAGAGAGGGAATTAGCCGCTGGCCTGGGTCTCTGAGTCAGGCAGGCACCCTCTAGTAGGAGCTGGGGGATTCTAGGCTAAAAGCAGAAACAAGAAGAGGCCCACTCCCTCATTCTGAGAATCAGAGACTCAAAAGCCATACAAGATGCCCTGAATGATCCTCATTCATACTTCCATTTCAGTGGTGGAGAAATTGAGGCCTAGGATGGCATGAAGTAGCCAAGGCCACTCAGCCAGTCATGAGGCAGAGCTGGACCAGAAGGCAGGTGTTCGGCTTGAACCCTTTTGGCACCAGTGGCAGGCTAGTCTCTATAAACAAATGATGGTGGCTGATGAGGCAGGCCGACAGCTGGCTTTGTCTGCCCGCTCCCAGGCTTGGGGAACCTGGCAGACCCAGCCCTGGATCGGGTATGCTATCTGGTCTTTGGGAAGAGAGGGCACCTGCAGGGTGTGGCCCAAAGGCACTGGTCTGCTCGGCTCCATTTCAAAGCTGCACCGTCTTTGCTCAGTGCTGTTCTGTTTCTGTTTCTTCCTGAGAGCCCAGCGGAAGACTGGGTCTTTAACTGTTCCCTGGGAGGCATTCTGTCCTTCTCTCCCCCCTTACCCACCAACTTCCCAGGCTATTTCCCACATGCGGTTTCCTGGGGCTGGCGCCTGATACCCTCATCTCTTCCTGCAGGCAACCAACTGCCCAGGCCCGAGGCTTCAGCCTGCATCTCCAGGGAGGGAGAGAAGGTTCTGCTTCTTCCCCAAAGCCTGGGCATTCCCTTGTGTGGGAGCAGGTGAAGCTTTGGCTCAAATCTCAGTTCTGCCACTCACAAGCTGTGTGACCTTGGAAAAGTCCCTTAACATCCACGACCCTGTTTCCTGCCTTGTAAAAGAGGAATCCGGCTTGCAGAGTGCTGGGCGGAGGAGAGGAGAGGATGCTCAAGTGCCAGCACGCGGAGGGCACTCAGCCGGTGGTGGCTGTGGTGAGTAACCTGGAGTCTGCAGTGGAGCTCCGTCCTGAGGGACCTGCCCTCCAGCCTGTGCTCAGCCCTCAAGTGGCAGATAAGCATCCTGGCCTGTGGGCAACTATGGCCAAGGCTCCCGGGCTGCCAGGGTGGCTCAACCAAACTACTGATTTGCTTTCTTGGCGACTTGCTGGCTAGTTTGGGATTCTGCAGTTTTGGGGGCTTTGATGGTTTTTTGCTTTTTTTGGGCATTTGTTGTCAACAGCTATTTCTGCAAGACTTTCTTTGCTCCCTCCCTGTCTAGTCCTTCTCTCTGCTTGCCCTGTTAAGAGCTGGATTTCTAGACAGCCAGTTTCCCAGCTTTAGCTGCGTCTGAGCCCCGTTCAATCTCTCCTTCTCGCTGGTGCTTGGCAGCCTCACACAGTAGTTCCTCCTCCGGGTCTCAGTGAGACGGTTCTCAGCACGGAGCAGTGGGGACTCTGCCTGGCCTTTCTCCAGAGCTCCTGGTAAACTCTGCCCCGCAGCCCCGCCTCTCAAGGCCACTGCCCTTACTCGCTCCCCCTCAGACGGCTCAGTGCTAGCTCCCGGGGCAGAAGGAAAGAGAACCTTGAAGAGTTCCCAGAGTACTTCTCTCAGAGAAAAAGAGTGGGGCTGAGGGGCCAAGGAAAGGTCAACCTAGGGGCTCAGTGCCCAAAGGGCTGCCTGGGGAGGGCCCACAGGGACCTCCCTGTGCTCACTGCCCTGCTTTCCAAGAACACTGTCCACTGAGGCCTCACCAGCCCGGTGTGGGACGTGCAGCGGCTGGCCCGAGGCCTGCTGCCACTGGAGCTCACTGTGCTGGGCTCTGTGCCTGTGAACTATCAGCTCTTTTCATGGAGATCCCCTCCAGGGGCAGGACAGGGCTGCTCTGGGGCCCGACAGGAGCTGTCACAGCCAGGCCCTCAGAGAGGCCCCGCTGCTGGCACTTAGGTCTGGGCCCTCCTGTCCTCTCCCCCTGCGCCTGTGGACCCGGTCCTGCCACCTCTCACCACGACTGTGACCCCATTGCCTAACTTTGTCTGGCTTCTCACCCTTCCCTTTCCACCCAGCCTCTATGGTGCTGCCATTACCATTCTAACTCAGCTCTGATTTAGTGAGTTCTAGTTAAGTCCATACTCTGTTCAAAATCCAGCAGCTCGAAGAGCCCTTCAAGTAATCAAGACTCCTTAGCTTGAGATTTAAGGGCCCTCTGGTCAGGCCCCAGCCTCCTCCCTGACCATCCCCTCTTCCTACACCTGCTGACCTCACTGCAGCCCACTCAGCACTGCTGTGTGCCTGCCTGCCCTGCCCGCACACATGGGGACACACTGTGGCTACTCCACCTGCTGTGCACTTGCCCACCTCCTCATGCCTCAAGTCCACTTATCTTCAAGGGCCAATGCAAATACCACCTCTCACCCAGCCTTCCATGGTCCCCTTCACAGCACCCACACTTCTCTGTGTCAGAACTATCTGCAGCCGCAGTATCTCCCTTCTGGGCTGTAAGTTCCTGAAGGTCCCGGACTAAGTTTTATTCACCCTTGGGTCCAATGTCTAATGCATGGTCTTGCACTTGGTGTCTATTTGTCCAATGAATGTGTGGGTGAATAAAAGGGCTCCCAGGCCGCTACAGGCGCTCTAGACTTAAGGTGGCTTCAGAAAACTGGTCACATGTCACCCCTCTGCTATGGGAGAAGCACTTACACATCTGACTCCTTTCAGGACTTGCTTCTTGAGAGAAAAGACATGGTTTCATCTCTGAATCTGATTCCCTCTGCAATACCTTCGGATTCACGATGCCTAATACAATGCTAGACATAAAGTAGTGCTCAAAAAGGATTCGATGGAAGAATTAAAAATGTACACACAAATGGTTTCCCTGGGGCTGGGTGAAGATAGCTTCAGCCTAAGGAGCTGTGAGCTGTCTGTCTCTCTTGGGAATTCTAAGTCAAGGCTAAGAGTCACTGAAGGCAGCCAGCACATTCTTCAAGAGCAAAACACACTGGGGCCTGAGGGAAATGGCAGCCATGGCCAGGGATCCAAGCTATTAGCTCCAGGAGCAGTGGTGGCCACAGAGGTTAATTCTGCTGTCTCCTTCCCTGTCACAAAAGCATTTCTTTTTGTCTTTGAAAAATGGGAAATTGATTTAGTGTTGACATGAGAACTTTTCCTTGGCAAGTTCCAAGGTACATTCTGGATTCCGAGGTCAGGGTGGGATCAGCAGCTTCCCACAATGCCCTGTAACCACATTCAATTCTGGGGGTTTCACTGCCCAGAAAAGGGAGGTGGGGCTGACCTCAAGCAGGAGCTGCTCTTCCCACCCTTAGAGGACACGCTGGTCTCCTGGCCCCTCGCTTTTCACATCTGCTTTTCCCTGGCCCAGGCGACCTTTCCTCAGGGGTCAGAGGCAGAGGCATGGGCTCCTCGAATAGTGTGGCACAGCCAAGCTCAGGGGCAGGGCCCTGCCTCCACTCAGTTCACTCCACACACCTCCTGAGTGCCTACTGTATGCCAGGCAGGTCTATCAGTGCTGGGCGCCAACAGGGAGCCCAGGGAATGCTTCCATCCCTTTCTGAGTGACAGGGTAGGGAAGCTTTAAATCTGGACAAGCAAAAGAGCTGACAACTGCAAACTCCCCCTGTGGAGGGCTCTTCTTGGAAGTCCTAGAAAGAGCTGAATGGATTTTAATTAATTTTTATAGAACAAGAAAATGAGGAGTAGCCTGGGAATCCTTCAGTGCTAGCTGACAGGAAAGGGCTAAGGGAGGGGAAGGCCACAGAAAAGTAATTACTACAAGCAGAGCTGGTTTCCCACACCAATAAATCTGGGACCCTGGTGTGCGTGGGGGAGCGTGTAGGTGTCATCTTCCCAGACTCCACCTTCTAGCTAAGCCCAGAAGAGGGATTAAGCAACTTGACTAGGGGTTTCCTCTACGTATTCCTGCAGAAGGGGCCACCAGTGTGCCAATGTGGAGAGGAGGCCGGGGCTGGGAGTGGGGTGGTAGTATGTGCAGCTGCTGGGCCTGCCTGCTGGATGGGGAAGGGGGTCCAGAGAGGAAGTCTGAGCCCAGGGAGATCCCTGATTCCTGGTCCCCCTGCCTCGCTACCAGAAGAGAGGGAATGGTTGGTGGTCAGATGAGGTGGGCCAGTGACACCCATCTGTCAATTCCACACACCCCTGCCCCCAAGCCACACCTCCTCTCCCCTTACTTCTTTCTAGGTGTGGGGTTTCTGAAAGGGACTGCGGTGCTGAGAAGAGCTGGAGGTCCAGAGCACTAAGCCAAGTTCCCAGGGCCGCAGGCCGACATAGAGCTATCTGAGCCCTCTCAGCGAAGGCTCCAGCCCCCGCCAGCCTCTGCTGAAGAGCGCCTCTGCAGGCTCACCCTCCACCACCTGCTCTCCTTTCTGGGGAGGAGACGAGGAGGAAACGAGGTTCCGGCCTCTGGAAACTGGGAAAGAGAGGCTCCTTCCTCCTGCCAGCCCTCCACCCCCACCCCCAAGCAGGAAGAAAGGAACTTGTAATTGACTGGAGCAGAAAAAAAGCAGAGGATTCTTTGGGAGGTGCAACACCGGAGGATGCCCTTCTTCTCAAGCTGGCAGCTCCTGGTCCCAGAGCCCTGCTGCACCTCACCTTCAGGATGAAGGCCTCCATCCCAACCCAGGCTCTGTCATCTGCCCTCCCTACTCACCCAGCCTCAGTTCTCAGCATGTGCTGGACAGGCCCCAACACGAACTGCTCTCTGTGCAGTGTGATGTTCTGGAACTCGGTGTCCTTGCAAGAGCTGTCCCCTCTGCCAGGAATCCCCCTCCTGCCCACTGGGCCTAATTCCTACTCATCCTTGTCGGCTCAGCTCAGGGTCGCCTCCTCCAGAAGTCTTCCGCAAGCCCCACAGGTGGCATGGCCTGCGCCCGCTTTTTGCTCCCGAGGTCCTTATCCTACTAAGTGACTATCTGCTGGGTGTTCGCCTCCCTCTCTAGACTTCGAGTTCTGTGGGGAAGGACCAAGGCCTACTTGTCTTTGTAGGCCAAGCAGCTGATCGATGGTAGACAATCAGTAAATGGCCATGAGATCAATTCAGAGGGGTCTGCCTAAGACACAGTCTTTAGCCTGGGGCTAAAGGCTGGAGAAGCCTTCAATTCTCTCCTCATCAAGGCCTGAAGCTGCAACTGGCGGCTCCAGCCACCACTGCCAACTGCTGACGTCCACACCAAGGAGGTTTCCATGCAGCAAAGAGTCACGGGCCTCGGATGTAGGAGGTGGCCTGCCCCACACACCAAAAGAGACTTAACTTAAAAATTTCAGTTCCTGGCAGCAAGAAGGCCAGTGCCCCGTGGCGGGGGGCCTGCAGTAGAGAAAGCTGTGGCCTGGAGGTGACATGGGCAAACCTGTTACTCTCTGCCTGATGCACACCACGGCTTCTCCTCCCATGGTCTCTTTTGAGCAAATGGCTCAACACAGACCTAGAAAACGTGTTTGGAGACTGCCTTGTTTGGCGCGCGGGCCAGCAAGAGGCTGGGTAGGGGGTGAGGAGAGGCCCTGAGTGAGAACAACCTGTTTAGCACAGCTGCCGACAGACTCCAAAGTGGCCCGAGCTCTACCACTGAGAAGCGCTAATTGGTTCTCAGATGTGTGAGGTTGGCACTGAGAGCCAGGGCCGAGGCTGGCAGAGCCACACCTGAAGGAGGTGAGAGGAAGGGCTGATTGTGTGCCAAGCTGCAGCCAAAACGGCAATGAGCCATGGGCGTGAAAGGAGCATGAGGGCCTCACCTGTGGCAGGCCCAAATCTGCCACACAAGCAGGGGCAGACAGGTTACCCTGTGGGGTGACGTCCCTGGAACGAGAGCCTGCCGCAGGGAGTCTCTTGTCGCCTCCTCCATCTAGGCTCCTCTCTGGGCTCTCTCTTGGAAGAACCGGGGTCCTCCAAGTTTTAGAGAAGAGCAAGGTCGGGGTACTTGGTGGGAGCTGAGCAAAGCTGTAAGAGCAGCTCAGCTTGCTGGAAACAGTGCCCCAGACCAGGGAAATGATGTTCCTGCCTGAGGAGGCTCTTAATGCCACCAGGTGGGCATTACCCAAACACATGAGGGGGACCCATCCTGCCCGGGGAGTGCACCCTCTCAGCACCACCTGGCCATGTAGAGGGGCCAGGAGCGCTAGGGAGGGGTGATGATGGTCCCAAATGCCTACCCCCCCCCCCATCACATTTCCCTCTAGCATTACAAGGCTCTTACCTTCACCAGGACCCGAAGCTGCTGTGCCTGGCTCCTGTATCTCCCTTTCTGTCTGTGTTTCGGCATTCTGCAGCTGAAGAGCCAGAGTCTGGGTGCCCTGAGATGTCACTGAGGTGGTGGGGTTGCGGGGCTGCAGCCCAATTGCATTCATCAGACCCATGTCTCTGTCTGTCCTCCATGTGGCTCTGCTGGTTCTAGGGAGAGAAAGGCAGACTGAAGTCAGGCAGGGCTTGGGACAGCACTCCTCACGATGCTGCAGGCCAATGCTCAGGCCACAGCCTGGACTGGGGCCTGCAGGCTGAGAAGAGAAGCCCTGCACTCCCACAGCAACCTACCGAGAGCAGTCAACTCATCTGTGTCCCTTCTCCCCCAGATCGGCCCATGCTCTGGGACAGTGAAAGGAGGCCGCAGAACCATCCAATTTTGCAAACCCAGTTGGTTTAGTAACTCCCTTAAACAGTGAGGGCGTTTCTGGGGAGGTAGAGATGGCTGATCTTAAGACTCTTATTTAGATTCAGGAAGCCACAAGCTGAGCTCTATGGGTCAAAGGATAAGCAGTGGAAGAAGGACCTTTCTCTCTGTAGCTCTTCCTTCCTTCTAACTATATGCTGACAAGAATCCAATTTAAATCTTGGAATTTTCACTGGATCTCCACTTTGGAGGAAAAGCAATGGGACTCTTAGGAGCCTGTTCTGGGATCCTCCTTCAGGGCCTTCTGAAAACAGACTTTTATAGGTAGGGACCACAAGCTGCCCTATGAGTAAGGCCCAGGCCCAAGGTCAGCACCCCGCTTTTCTTGGGCACTGCCCAGGCACTGACCCTTGGGATAGCTAGAGCTGGCAGCAGAGGGAGCCCAGGATATTTGAGATGGTCACTGGCCACTCAGAGTTCCAGCTGCTCCTGGGGACTATTTCTCTAGCGGTGCCCTGCAATTCCTCTAGGAAGCATTGATGGCCTTGGGTTTATCACTGACCTAGCAGTCTATTGTCTCAAAATGTTCCAGTCTTCATTAGTGAATTAAGAGATAAGAGGATCAGTCCCAGGTTCCTACTCTCTAACTGGCCCCTGGGGAGGGTTTGTTCCCAAGCTACAGATCTGGACATCTTGGTCCCTGAGGCCCCGGTCCCCTGGGAGAGAGTCCAGAGATTCTCCCTGGGCCACAAGACACTTCCTAGGGACAGCATCCTTTTCCAGTGCCCTGTCTTCTCTCCTTATTCCAGTGTGCCCAGACACCATGGCCAGCATGGGAGAGGGCCAGAAGGTGTCCCAGCCTGCTCTAAAAAGCAAGACTCCAAGAGCAGAGGTTTTGTTTCTTAGTTGTGGAACACTTTTCTTGAATGAAACTGTGTGCAAAAGCTCAATGCATGAAGCCGATCAAAGAGGAGCTGCTCTGGTGGAGGAGGGACACCCAGGGAGCCCTGGAGCACAGTCTGAGGGCACTGCTTGAGAGACCATCAGAAGGAGGAGGAAGGACAGGCCTCCAGCCAGCTGGGCCCCTCCTCCTTCACAAACTCACCCGGGCCTTTCACTGCTCCTGCTGTTGGAGTGGACAGTGAAGACGGTCTCGTTCAGCTGGTCCCAGTAGTACTCAACACCAGAGTTTAAGGCCCTGAAAAGGAGTTCAAAAGGGCAGAGGAGAGAAGGTGGAAGGCGTTAGAGAGGGAATGACCAGAACTCCTTACAATTCCCAAGCTTTGTGGCCTGTGGCCTGGCAGCCCTCCTTCCTCTCTCCTGGGGCTGGGCTGAGATCAGGACCAGAGATACTCCTTCATTAGGATGCAAAGTGCTGGAGCAGTTCAGACAAATCTCCAACAGCCCAAATGCCTGTAGAGGTGGTTTCAGCCTCTTCCTTCCCCCAGACAATGCCTAACTGGCGACCCCTGGGGCTAAGAGATAGCTAAAACATAGCCATACCAGACACGGTGGGTTCCGAGTATTCTTCAGACATAGAGAAAGGAGCTAAGATGGTAAGTGGGAGGCTGGAGGGGCCCTGGAGAGACAGGGTGCCACGGACAGCCCTGCCCAAAGGGTGTGCTTAGTCCTCAGAAACAGCACAGCTTCCTGCCATTGGGTCTCCCTACTGCCATGGACGGGGAGAAAGGAAAATGAGGGCACCTGAACATTCTTCATTTACCTGGGGTTCAGAAGTCTAAGCAGGAAAAAGCCCCCACTGTGCTGGAATGGCTCATATTTCTTTCTACTCTGGACCTAGAGCCTCCTTTGCCAGGGTAGGCTGGACAAGCAATTGGGAAAGGTGCTCTTAGAGCTGAAGGAGACCCTGTGAGCACTCACAAACTTCTCACGGAGCAGGAAGGAGAGCCCCTCATGTGGCAGCGGGCTGGACTTTTGACAGCAGAAAGATGAGTTTCTATCTGTCGAGCTCTCCGGGCTGCCAACCTTTCCCTGGTTCCTTCTTTCCCCACAATGGACTATCAAGCAGTTTCTTCCAATCTCACACGGGGACAAGGGCCAGAAGGGAAGCAGTGGCCTCTCATCTTTCTGTACTGATGTTCCACCTGACGCAGCAATACTGCCTGCCAATGGCAGGTTCCAAAGTACAAGATTGCTTTGCTTTGGAAGATTCTTCCCCACATGTGTACGGTGACGGACGGCAAATAGACTTGGTGGTGAACACGATGCAGTCTATACAGAAGTCGAAATATATGAAGTACACCTGAAATTTATATGATGCTATAAACCAATGTGACCTCAGTAAGATAAATAAATAAGAAGATTCCTCTATGGAAGAGGGACGACGGTTAAGGGTGGGGTGCTGATGGTGGTGGTGAAGGCGGGGGATAGCATTTGGGAAAGAGGTGTCTTTGAGCCCTTTGATTAGGACTCTGGTGTCCGTGTAGAGACCATAAGAGATACTCAAAACAGCCAGCTCTGCTCCTAAATGGGACAGGGCATATACATGTGCTTGAAGAGCTCTGCTACAGACTAAATTGTGTCCCCCCAAATTCATATGGCAAAGCCCTATCCCCCAGTGTGACTGTATCTGGAGATAGAGTCTTTAGGAGGTAATTAAGGTTAAATCAGGTTATAAGAGTGGGACTCTAATCCAACAGGACTGTGGCATCACAAGGCGAGGAAGAGAGAGATCTTCTCTGTCTCCCTCCACCATGTGAGGACACAGTGAGACGGTGGCCATCTGCAAGCCAGGAAGAGAGTCCTCACCAGAACCCGACCATGCTGGCACCTCATCTCAGACTTCCAGCCTCTAGAACTGTGAGAAAATAAATTTCTGTTGATTAAGCCATCCTGTCTAAAGTATTCTGTTATGGCAGCCCCAGCAGGCTAAGACAAGCTCCAACGAGAGCCAGCTTTTTAACCTAGTGGCCTAGGTTACCTTCCTGTAACAACAGAATGTCTTCAATAAAGAGCAAACAAATCAAAGTCAGTGGGTTATGAGGACTAGCCAAGAAAGGATGAGCTGTGGGGGGTGATGTAAGGTGCTTCCTTCCAAAATGTGAGGATTAGATAGGACAGAGACCTGATGGGCTGTGATGATGAGGGACTGTATGTCAGGAGGCTGTGCCACCACAGGTGAAAGGAAACAGGCCTAGGCACTGAGCCCCCAAATCTCTCTCTAGAGGGTCACTAAGCTTCTGGGGATTAGGCTTCACCTGAGGGCACACTAGCATCTTTGAAGGGAAAGAGCCACAGCCAGACAAAAGTGCTCCTTCTTTCCCTGCTCTGCGCTCGCCCCTCCCAGTTCCCCTCAGAGGGCCAGCGAGGCTGTGGATTTGGTGTGATCTTCAGAATACTCCTTCTCCAAAAACAAATTTTTGATGAGCAAATCCTGGCTGCAAGAGGCACCACGTGAAGCCAGCTGCTAGGGAGCCTCTGATTTACAAACTTGTCAAGATTTATTGACAGGTGGCAATACCATGTGGGTCCCTGCCAAATCCTTCGTCTGCAATTCTTGTTAGCCAGGGTTGGTTAGTGACAACAAACTGTTCACACCAAACCTACATCAAATCATGCACTGCGTGACCAGGAACCTTCTTTCCTATTTCCAAAAAGAGGCCACCTGAAGGCCCATTCTCCGAGCTGGGACTGTCAGCATGAAGCTGACAGTCGAAGGGTCCCCTCAAACACTGTCCACCTGGCAGCATGTGTCATCAGCTCAGAGTAATGAACTCTGGCCGTTTGTTCATGAGGTCAACTGCCAAAGAGAACAGGGGTGACAGAGACTCTATCAGATATGCTGCCCCATTCTCTTCCACTACCCCAATCCTTTCTGCACCCCACCAACAGATCTAATTCTGGCTCTGGTTTGTTCTACCTTCTGTGGTCAGAGCAGCTTCACTACAAGTTCATGGATTTGAAAATCTGGTTGAAATTCCAGGCACTGTACCAAGGAAAAGAGTTGAAGACACCCTCTCTGGCTACTGAAACACTTAGTCTTCAATAGCCAATATCACTGATTTCCATCTGTAAGCTAAATGGTCACAACCATCTCCTTCCTCCTTGGGTCTTAGTGAGGATGCATGAGTCACCACTGTTTGCTCTAGGTTCTTCCTGGAAGCTAGACAAACACACAAAGTGAAGAAGAATGGGAAGGCCAATCAGGGCCAGCCTTTTCAAATGGACTTACACTTAACACCTGGCTTCCTTCAGCAGTACTTGTAATCTGTGCTTCTGGGCTTGGCTCAACGACTCCCTCATGGCTAGGACCTTCTGGGTTCCCTGAACACAGCGAAGAGGCAACCTGGCTTCCTCAGTGGTGGCAATGCTCTCACACAGGACTCTGGCTCTAAACTTCCCAACTTCTAGGAAATATTCCCTTTGAGAACATTCTTCGTTCATCTATCAGTGACATGGCTGCAGAGGCTTGGACCACATGGCTGTCTCCTTGGAAAGAAGGACTGCTTCCAAGAAGACTGGCAGTGACCCCAATATCTCTGTGATGTGGGAAAGAGTTGGCACTTGGCTCTTGTGGGCAGGCTGGAAGACGTAGTCTCTGTGGCTTCCCTTCCGATTCAGAGGCGTGCCTTTACCCTCCTCAGTCAATGATGCTTGATTATAATCGCTATTTATAGTGGTAGCTCCCTCTTAAGGGACAGAGCTGGGGCCTTGCCAGGAGTCCCACCCTCAGCCACAGGGGCCAGATGCCCACAGTTCCAGCCTACTTTTTCCTGACTTGAGTCTCTCAATTCTGTCATCTGAGCTGACTCTGAGAAGCAGTGGTCTTAACAGCAACACCTCCCCCCATTTGTAGGGCTGATCTATGAAGCCGGAAGTGAGCAAGCACCCCCTCATATCAATCTGGTACTTCACACCCACTATGGTTATCAGTGGGGGCGTTGGCTGGGCTGGCGGTCAGCCAGAGGCAGAGCAGCAGCTTGCGAGGAGTGGCAGGTGGGGGAGCAAAGCAAAGGAGAAAGGAGCACCTCACTGCTAGGAAGGGTGACTGGGCTATCAGCCACCACAATGGCTTTGTATAGAAGCTGAAGGGCCAGGTGTTCGTCTCCTCACCCATCCTAAGACTTTCTTTCTCTGGAGAGATGGAGTGTTTCCTTCAGCCTTTTTCTACTGTCAATGGGGTTTTAGTACCACCAAGAGATGCCTGAGGAGCTTGTTCCCTCTGTCTTTATGCTTGGAGAGAGTGCTGAGGCTAAGACAATGGAGGGGAATCAAAAGCAGGATGGAGAGCACAAAATGAGGCGCAGCTGCCTGTGCCTGGGACAAAGGCAGACAACCACCTGTTTTGGAGGGAGGGCTGTAATCTTGGCCCAGCTGGCTGGCTGGATCCTGTGCCCCGGGAACGGGTGTGCCAGGGAGCTGCGTCACACGGGGAGAGGCGGCAAGCCTCAGGCGGCTGCCTACTAGAAAGACGGCAACCCTGAGCTCCTCCTTCCCTGTTCTTTTGTTCTCTGCATTCTAGGCCAGAGACCAACCACCGACTGTTCAAAAGATGGAAACCTTCTCACTTATCCCCTCTCGTTTCCTGCTGCATCCCTCACCTGACCCGCTTAAATGCCGCAGCATGATCTAGAGCTGCACTCTTCACCTGAGTTCTTGAAAGAGTTACAAAATTATACGTGTTCCTGTCGTATATTTTTCTGTGGCGAGAGTCTATTGCTTCCATCAGAATTTTAAAGGGGTTTTTGATTGAAAAAAGGTTAAGAACCAGCTACAGGAAAGAGCTCTGGATTGGAAAGTTAGGAAGCCTAATTCTGCCACTGATCTGCTGGGAGGCCTTGGGTGAGTCTTAACTTCCTTACCTGAATACTGTTCATAGTCTTCCCTGCCTAAAGCAAAAAACCTGTACAGATATGAAGGTGACTGAGAACTGGAGAAGCTCTGAACAACTTGGGGCAAAGTCGTGTCCATCTTAATTTACATGGTACCTTTAAATATCTAGCCCTAAGGCTTGGAGCATTTGCCAAATGACCCAAAAAATCGGGAGAAACAGCAACACCATAATCTAGTTCTCTCTCAGTCCAACACAACCCGGTCTGTGATGGGAGGCTGCTCACGGTGTCAAATGCTAGTGCCGTCTTGCTCATGGAAGACGCTTGAGTTCCTGGTGGGTAAGAGAGTTCCCCAGGCAATCCAAGATGGCTCTAGCCTGCTGAGACTCTGGGATGCTGATGATGACATATCGGGAGAAAAGAGAGGTCAAAGCCAGCTTCATGTTTGGCTGAGGTGTCTGTGACTCACACCAAGGACGTAGGATGGGGTTTCAGAGATAAAAGCCTTTGTGGAGCCACGACAAACTGGAGCTGGAGACTCTGCCTCTGCAAGAGCAGGTCTCCTTTGCAAGGAAGAAGGGAGCTGGAAGTTTGGTTAGGACAAGGTTAGTGGTTAGAGCCACAGATGAGACAACAATGCTGAGGAAGGATGTCTCTGAGAAACAGGGAAAGACAGGCTTGTAATTACAGAGTTGGTAAAATTATGGTCCAGAATTCTGTGCCAGTTTTGGAAAAGATGCCTATTGGATTCCTCTTATAGACTCCTAAGAAAAGAGGAAGAGGTAAGACAATCAATCTCATGCGCTTTGGGGAAAAAGAAATATTTCAGGGCAGACTGATCCTGGAACTATGGACAGGCCAGGGAGAAGGGCAGAAACCCACAGACCCAGTGCCTGGACTAACAGTGGCACAGTCGTGAAAGGGGCAGGCTGTGTCCTGGAAAGCCACAAGGAGCTAGTGAAAGAGGTTCTCTGGACACAGAGCCTGAGGACAGCGCGGCTGGCAGAACCACGTGGTCTCCCAGCTCCAAGAGCAGCTTGACTAGGTCAGGCTCAGGCAGCAGCCTCTCTTTGGGAGGGGCTCTGAAAATTCAAAATAGAATGAAACAGATGCCCTTAGAACCAGGTTTTCTTTCTCCTGGGGCACTGACCTAACTCAGCTGACAAGGGCTCAATCACCAGTCACCTACCAGGCCACAAGAACTGATCCAGACACACACACTAGATAAAACCACCAAGGGCCCTATCAAAAGCCAACATGCACACTCCCAATAGCCAGAGACCCTACGAGACCAGTCATACTGAAGACTCTGCACCAAGTGAAGGACAGCATTAGGACGGCCTGGAGGCAGAAGTGGCATTTAGTCGGCTGGAACCCTGCAGCGGCCCACGCAGCAATCAGCCTGCTCTGTGCTGAAGCACAGAGTTCCACACTCCCCACCTGGCTGGGTCTGGCAATTGATGAGAGACCCGGCTGAATCCCAGGGTCTTGAGTGAAAGGATGCCTGGACAGACCTCTATCCTCCAAAAAGCCAGAGGAAGGGGAAGGGGTGTCATCAGGACTTAAGACAGAAAAGCTTTGGTTCCCTGCCCCCTCTTACTCCCTACTTCAAGACCAGATAACAATCATTTTGACTTTAAATTAGGCTTTTCAATCTATCTTCACTATTATGAACCAGAGCCCCAGCAGAAAGGAAAACAGGCAGGACACAGACAGAGCCAGGCTGTTAGAGATCAGTGGCTTGACAAATTAGGCTTTAACAATACTCTATTTCCAATTTTATTTCTTAAGTTAATGTCTATGGCATTTACACAAATCCAAGACCACCTGTTGAATTTTTCAAAAAGGGTTTAGAAAAGAATCTTTGATATCTATGCTTTTGCCTGCAGCGAAACTTTACTATCACTAGGAAACCAGAGAATAAGATAAAACAAAGAAAAAAACACTGCCTTAGATTTAAGAAGACATAATAAACTCAACCAGGCTTTTGAAGATTTCTGGAATGGAGCGCTAACCCTACCATCCCCCAAGTGAAAAGGACACTTGAACGAGTGACACTGAGGATGAGGCCGGCTCTATTTAGCAGGATTTAGATCTCCCATCTAAAAGACCTCACACCTCAGGGCCAGATCTGGAGGTGAATGCTGATCACTCCAGCCTTCAGCCCAATGACCTCCTCCACACCCACCCCGCCGTCCCCTTGAGCCACTCACTCTGGTCGGCAGATCACCAGGTCTCCTTTGTTGGTACCATAGGCCAGGCCAAGCCCTGGCTCGGGCAGCCAACGGGCAGAGTTGATGCTGACATGTCTCCGCTGGTCAGCAGGCATGGGGTAAAGGACGTTGAAAACTCTCTGGATGGGGGAGAAAGAGGGAAGAAAAGAGAATGGGAGGAGAAACAATTTGTTACCAAGAATAACAAAATCCAGGGGGAAACAAAGTCCTTCTACGGCCTGAAGCAAGTTAACCACAGGGAGGAAAGGAGATGGTTAGGCTGGGACTGGGATGACTCTCAACACATATTTTGAGAACCTGGGGTAGCAGAGGGAAGGGCGGGACCCTCTTACTTTAGGTGAGGGCTAGCACTCTTTCAAGAGATACCAGGAGAATACTTGGACTTTTCTGCATGAAGCTTAGCTGTGCTCTTCTGAGAGCTTCTTAGCATATCTCACTTCACTGCTTTTAAGGTAACCCCCTGGAAAGCCCCATCCAGAGTCCAGCCCCCTGGGAAGGACTGCCCCTAACTTTCCTCTGACCAGACAAACCAGTGAGAGCCAAGCTCGACTGGTAGTCCCGTTACCATGGAAATGACAGCACTCTGGCAGTGGGGAATTGAAGGTGATAGGGGGGCGGGAGGGGGTGATAACATCAGAGAACATTCTTAATTCATCTAATTAAAAGCAGTGTTAAAACTGCTATTGTTAAGGAAACCTAAAAGGTGCAGTAAGATGTAGGAAGCAGGGCAGAGGGGAATCTTGAACACACAGGTACATGATTTCTTTCTAGCTTACATAAATCACCATTAAATAGATCATTTTCATTTCTCAAAGGGAGAGAGTCTCCTTTCAATAGTCTACAACTTTCCAAAGCTATTATTTTCTGGGGGGGGGGGGGCAGCTTAGCATGTCTAGGGTTTGCGCTGAAGGTGAAAAAAGGCCTCCCCAGTCTCTCTGGCCACTGACATACGTGATGTTCCAGAAGCAACTTTAGTCAGACATGGGGCAGGGCAGTGGAAGAATGAAGGATATGGACTTCAGAGTTACACAGACCTGGGTTTGAATCCTGACCCCACTGCATAACAACTTCTCTAGATCTCAGTTTAAAAAGAGACAGCACCAACATTCAAAAAACTGAGGCGATTAAAAGAAATGATGTATGTAAAATGCCTGGCATGGTGCAAGCTCATGAACGGTAACTTGTTATTATTACCAGGAACCTGCACCTGGGGCTTCAAAAAAGATGGTGAGGGCCTATGAAAAGGACATGAAGCTGCAGATCTATTAACTGGAGTTTTAGTCAATACGACGTCTTCCCTTTTAGCCTCCTCAGGTTTTAATCTGTAAAATAGGGATGTACTTCATCTCCTTTACCTTTCCATAAGGGTTGATGGAAGAAAAAAAAAAGAGACCAAATGACAGTTTGATTTAGAAAGTAACATTCAACAATGAATTTAGGGTGGTACAATGATAATTATTATTTTTCTGATTATCCTGATGAGAGAGGAAAAAAAGAAAAGAAGTAAAAATTGGGCTAAGGTGGGGCCACCCGGTGGCGCAGCGGTTTAGTTCGCGCTTGGCAGCCCGGGGTTCGCGAGTTCGGATCCCGGGCGCCCGCGGATGCACTGCCTGTTAGCCATGCCGTGGCAGCGTCCCATATAAAGTGGAGGAAGATGGGCACGGATGTTAGCCCAGAGCCAGTCTTCCTCAGCAAAAAGGGGAGGATTGGCAACAGATGTTAGCTCAGGGCTGGTCTTCCCCACAAAAAAAAAAAAAAAAAAAAAAAAAAAATTGGGCTAAGGGTCCACTGCATTTACACACAAGCGATGAGAAGTCCTGGATTTGGGAACGCTCGTCCATGTGCCTTGAGATCTATCTGAAAGGCCTTTACCAGACAGTCTCTGGAACAGCATGAGTGCTCAATATACTGACACATATACAGGAAATCCTGTTGTGAATAATTTTCCAGGTTATTTGGTGCTGAGAAATGTGCCTGGGCAGCTAACAGCACACTGCCACAACAGCCTGCTGTGGTTCTGAGGTTGAATGAGTCTTTCACAGACATGGAATTGGCTTTGGTTTGAGGCATAAGACTGCCTCATGGTTGCTGCATTAAGAATTTCCTATGCCCTCCCTGTCTGATTCAATTCCAAATGTAAGAATTAGCCAGGGCTCCTTAAATTTTTGCTCTAACTAAAGACTCCTAAAGAAGAGCCTAATAGAGTTTATGAATTTCCAAACTAGTCATCGAGAACATGCTTGTTTGACTTTTGGACAATCTCTTTCTTGCACATATATATGTGGCAGACCCCCTGAACAAATTCAAGGCTCCTACCCTCCACCAGCCTCACTGGCTGCCTGTCCATGGACGACAACACCAGTCGTTTCCCTTTACACCTAATCAACCCTTTTCCTTCAAATCAAGGGATGGGGTGTGGTGACTTCATCCCTTCTCACAGAGGTTTTCACCTTTCCAGAAGATAATCAATGGTTTCTATCTGCCCTATAAGCTATGTGGTTAAATATGACTTGGTATGCATACTAAATGGACAAAGTAGTTGTGATCAGGCAATTGTGGCTGGAATCAATTAGTCTGTTTAATTTTCCTTCTCCCAAAGGTCAGGTGGTATGAGTAGGGTATACCCAGCGTTAAGGAAGGATGCGTGTTAACTTCCGTGGTTAGATGAGAGGAGCCTCAGTCTTGCCTTGTGGCAGCTCTACATGGGTCTTACAATGGAGTCTCCCCTAAAATCACAATGACTCATAAATTGCAGGGAATGGGGCAGAAAGGCCGGAGAAAGTGGCCTTGCAAGATGGGGGATAATAAGGTTAGTAAATCAGATGCTTGATGGTTGTGCTGTTTTTTGATGGAGGGGTCTCAAAGAAAAGAATAAGGGAACACTTCTAAAAATGTTCCAGACTAGGAAAGAAACAAGGCTCTCACATGTCACAAATTTACCTTTTATAGTTTGTTGCTGCAGAGGGATTAATATGCAAATACTATCAATTTGCTTCTAAGTACATGAACTTGCTTTGGGGACAAAACCCTGAAGAGGCCAGTATGATGGATGACCCAGTTTAGGTGAGACAAGGTCAGAGGGATTGGAGAGAATTAATTAAAGGCTGAGCCCCTCAGACCTTGCTGCACAGATATTCACAACCTCCATGGCCCATTAGGGCATCGATTTGTCCTCGGACTACGGCTGCCCGCCACCCCAACCCCCCCAGCCAAGTCCTTAAACAGCACTGAAAGGGCAGCTCCCAAGTGCCCATCTCTTCCAATGTCTGGGTATTAGGCTAAATCCTGCTTTGTGGCAGGAAGCCAGAAAATGCCACGTGAAGATCAGCAGCCTCCAGGATTCCTGATAAGCACTTGCTTACTTATCACACTCTAATGTGGGGGTGGGAAGGAGGGAGATGAGGCCAAAAAGTAAGGGTGTGTGTGTGTGAGAGAGACGAGAGTATAGAGGGTGTAGGATGGGTAGGAATCACTGAGTTAGGTCCCGAGAGGTCATCTGGTCCAATACTCCTTATTTCACACGTGCCTGAAACTAAGGACCCTAGAGGAATGAGAATCTGGTCCATTTTGAAAACTATCCAGAGATGTAGTTTCCACTCCTTTCTCTGCTCGGAGTTTCACAGCTCCCAAAGCACCTCACCAAGGGGAAACACTCCTCACCATCAGTCAGCCCCAGAGACAAGAGAATATCTGGGCAGCAAGCTCCCCAGTGCTGACGGTTGGTTAGGTACGGTTTTGGCCATCAGTCTTTCCAAACGACTCACTGGGTGATCTGTGAGTCTCCTCCCAGACTTCAGTGGGGCCTGGCTCTGGCTCTGTAAACCCAAAGTTCATCAGCAATGTCAAGAAAGAAGATCTGAGATAGTGTAGAGGACAGACAGCTCTGGCCTTCACTTAAAGGCACCCCAAATTTATCTCAAGTAAGGGTTTCCTTAACACTAGTCAGGTACCCTGAAGCGCCCCATGGGATGTTAAGGACAAAGCTGGGTGGCCTGCCAAAAATCCCTCTCTCTGACAAAAGTGACACTCCACGAAGCTGCCAACACCACATTCCATCACATCGGAGAACTTTATAGTTCTGTGGGACTGGATACAAAACCCAGCTGCTGATTCATGTGTGCAGAATCCTGGTTTCACCTGTCTCAGCTGGAGCTGTTCCCTAGTATATGACAAATGCTGAAAGAAACCCCCTGCCCCAAGCAGACTGTTCTCATTTCTGTCTGACATCTACAAAGGAAACCGGAATCAATATGCTAGAAGGAACAAATTTTTTAGAGTCAGTGCAGTCTCAGCATGTCAACAGGCAATGAGTCAGGTCACCAAGATCTTTATGGTTCTAAGTGAGTGGAAGAAGACAATGATTCCTCCACTTCTGGGATCCAAGACAATCCCTGTACCGCTTGCCCCTTCAGCCCTCAAACTCTAATAGGAAGTAGGAGCAAAGAAAACAGCTCCCAGATCAAACTAAAGGGGTCTCGTTTCTTGTTCAAAGACAGACAGGAAAAGAATGAGAAGCAGCCAGAGGAGCTCAGTGGGAAACCTTCCTCTCCATCCTCTTAAAATTTAGAAGAAAAATGTATTGCTGCCCTCAACAAGACGCTTTCTTTTCTACTGCATGTCAACAAAGCTCAGACCATTAGGCCAAGCAGCAAAAAGCGCTGCTCAGATCAGCCCAGATCAGAAGCTAAAAGAAAAAACTGTGGTTATCTTGTTTACATTTGGGAATCTCATCATCTGTAAAGCTGGAACCTCGCCATAGTGGCAAGAGGCTGAGTGCAGTTGGCAGATCTCCCTTGTTTTAACCAAGACAATGAAAGCTGGTTGGAGGAAGGGGACAACTGGAAACTGAGGCTGGAAGGGCCATGGCAGAAGGTGCAAAGCCAAGGGGGCTTTGAGGAAGAAAGGAACTGTGAGTAGGAGAAATGCCTTCTGGGAAATGATGGGAATCAAGGGAGGCTTTAAGCTTTTAGAGGGTTACCAGAGAATTAATTCTCTGGAAGAGGGGGAAAAAAAAAAATCAGTGGAAAGCAGATGCTACAAGACAGCTGACCTTTCCACTGGAAATGGATGGCTACACATCCTGTCACAGGCTGAGAAGTGCACACATCCCAGAGCAGGCAGGGGGATAAATACTATGGTCATCTTTTCTTCCTATTGAGCTGTTGATTTGCTTAGATTCATGAGTTATTGCAGTTTCTTCATCCTCTAGGAAATCTGAGTGTTTTTCAGAAACTTTAATTTCTTTTACTGTCTTCAAGCCTTCTTTATATTCCACTTTGGAGTTCAGAACTCATAGAATATTGATCTTAAAGTGGTTATTTTAAAACAAGAATCAGAATACCAAGTCACCTAACTCTCCTCTTTATTCAGCTGAAGCAGGAACAAATCTGCCCAGGTCACCCTCGTCCAAACCAAAGCTCTCCGTCGGAAAAGAAGAGCATGCAGCTCCTTTTCTTAACTCTTTGGAATTTGTTGCCCTCTGCTGCTACTGATAATCTGCTGCCTTGAAGTCATTTCTAGCCAACCTCCCGCGATTTGTTGAGACCTGTAAACGTTGTCTTACTCATTTGTTCCTCTCAAAGGGATCCCAAGGATAGCCAGAGGACAAGAATTTTATTTTTCAATCAGCCTGATGTTTTCCAAAGGCCATCTCTGGCCATTAGGATCAAAGCACAGAATTACTTCAGCTGAGGGATCTACTTCTGTGCTAAATGAAGTGCCAATATCAATGCTCCTGGAACTCCTAGAAATCAAAACAATCTCTTCTTCCTGTTCCCACATCTCCGAGCACAGCACAAGCTCTTGAATTTCCTTGGCTTTCTAAATCTCAAAGGAAATGGCCAAATGAGTAGTTCTTCTAGATACTCACCTTGGGTAAGAGAGTTTTGCAGTATATTAATTATTTTAGTTGATCCATATTTTTTAGAACAAGAAAGTCCAGGACAGGGGCTACACTAAAATACTTTTAGCTGCTAAAAGTACTGAAGTGGGTTCTCCTACCAATGCTTGAAAAAACAAAATGTTTTGCCTTTCCCCTTTGAAATTATCTACTGGGAATCTCTCACTATGTCTCAGTGCTGGGACTAGTCCTGAGAAACTCACTGACATTGGGCAAAATTGTGGAAATGAGTAAGACACTCCCCATTTTCATAAGGGCCATCTCATTAATACGTTCGTTCAAGTCCCATTTACTGAGTCACAATCAAGGCACACTGCTGGTGGTGATGAGCAGGGGTGCACGTTCACGTACGTGCAGGAGATACACCGCACACGAGATTTCAAAGTGATACGCATTCCCGGAACAAACACTGAGAGCCTCCCGCGAGCCAAGCACAGTGAAGGCTGGGAACGCAGCAGTGGAAAGAGCCGTCATGAAGACAGTCGTCTAGCACGTAAGCACCAGGAGAGCAGGACCAGGGCCGTTATGTTCACGGTATTCCCAGACCTAGCCAAGTACCTGGCCCATGGTAGGCGCTCAGTACAATTTTATTGAGTGAAAAAAATAAAATTCAGCATAGACCGCACTCTACTGAGAGGCCATGGAGGAAAGAAATTGTCAGAGTTGGAGGGATCTGTCATGGAAAAATTCGCCTAAACTAAGGGCTTTGATTGCAGCTCAAATGTTATTTTTAATTTTCTATCTTGCCCCCTTCCTTCTCTGACAAATTACATCAGAGACAGCCCTGCCTTCTCCCATACCCCTCCCCCTTTCCTACACGGTGTTGAAGAAAGGAACTTTCTGAGGATAGATGCTTTGTACCACATCTCAGAAGTCAACTGTAAGATAATTGCAGCGGATGCAGCTTCTAATCAACTGACAGGCAGCTTTAAGAAAATTAATGAGGACAAAAATCTTCAGAAGAGTAAATCATTTCTGACAACAAAGCTGTCTCTCTTTTATCCCAATCTCCCCTTGAAGAAACAGTACCCTTCCAGGATATAAAAATAAAATATCTTTATTTTTGGTTTTTGCCACTCCCAGGGCCAGACAAGATTAAGAGGCTCAATTCCCTTAGATTTCTGGAGAATATTCTGGATTGAACTAGAGTTCCAGGTCACTTTTGAAAATCAAACTTTTAGAATCTAGGGAAGTACAGATGATTGGATTATATCACAGGCTAATTTCAGGGCAAGGAGGGAGCCTTGGTGAAGAGTATATATCGAAGCATGGAGCTAGGACAGACCATTTGTTAGTTACATAAATGCTGGTCAGTACTTATAGCACTGGCCACTCATCCTGACCCAGGATCTAAGCTATAATTTAGTTATGACTAATTTTAGCACTCTGGATACCAACCCTTTTCTGTGGTTCATTTTAATGAACTTATAATAATAATAATCAGTCATCTCTAGGCTCTGTGAAGATGGCTATAAAATGGTATGAAAGAAAGCAAGCCTACTAACATTTCTTTACAACCAGGTGGCACTAAGATAGTCATTAATGCGTATCACAGTGATCTCTCCCATCCAGGGATAACAGTGAGTTGAACGTGGGAAAAAGGAACTCAAGACATAATCCTTCAGGTGGGGAAGGGCCTGGAGAGTAAGATCAAGATATTGCTTCTCACTTTTTAAGCATCTCTATATTCTACAGAATATAGGCTAACAGGCATGGGCTCACAGTTAAGAGCTTCAGTAAAGTCAACTGTGGGCAGGTAAGAATTTCAATCAGAACTGGAAAAAGGCCTCAGAGCATTACATTAGTCCTTAAAGTACCATCACTAGGATGCTAGCACGATCCAGAAATGCTCAGGGTGGGAGGTACTCATCAATTTCTCAACTTCCTGAAAGTATCTGGAAGATCTGGTTAATAGGAACCACAGAAGTAAATCAGATGAGGTTCCAGAGACAGTAAGAGACAGGCCGAGAGCAAACAGGAGAAGGACAAAGCTATATTGACAGGTGAGGTCTGACTAGAATCCCCATGCAGTCAGTGATTGGTTCTCAACCTTGACTGAGGGTGCAGAGTCATCCAGAGGGCTCAGGGAAAACAAGAATGGCTGGGCCCCACCCCCAGAGCTTCTGATTCAGCAGGTGGGGCTGAGAATCTGCATTTCTACTAAGTTCCCTAGTGATGCTGATGTGGTCTCATGGGAATACACATTCAGAATACAGCCCAGTCAGGTGAATAGGTTGTAGGTCTGTAAAAAATGGTAACAAATTTGCTTTCGTTCCCTGCTGCCTAGGACCTGTTGAGATGAGGGGATGCATGTCTCTACAGCTGGACCTCTAGAGGGAGAAGGTATACATGGGGACAGCCCCCAACGAAGAGCAGACTCTCAGGGTCAAGGTGGGGTGGGTAGAGAAGAAGAGAGGAAGAGAGGGGAAAGGAGGAGAGGAAGGGGAAGAGAGGAGGGGGGAAGGGGGAGAGAAAGAGGTAGAGGGAGGGGGAGGAGAGGAAGGACAGGCTCTATTTCCAACACCCGCTCCAAACTAACAATCTGTCTAGGTAACAGTCACTCAACACTTGAAAATAGTTTTACTGCAGAGCCACAAAGAAAAAGCTTTCAATATAACTGACCCTTAAGTATTTGAGGCTTTGCCTTAAAAAGCACAATGCTGTTCCACGGAGAAAGGAGAGCTAAACCGCTTCTGTCCTAGAGCTTCTTCTCCCACCCAAGTCAAATGAAGGTGTCCTTGTCCATCACTTTTGCCAATAAAACGACTAGAGAGAAAAGCAAACCAGCACTGGTGAGATTCAGGGAACCAGTGCCTCTAGGATCTGCAGGGATTATGCAATAAGGATCTTTTTCAGTTCTTATTAAACCACTTATATGCCTACAGCCCCCACCTGTTGGGGGAATGGTCTATGCATCTGGGAGACAGTATACACCACCTGTTAATTCCTCTGTTGAAAGCACTAATCCTTATTCTTGCTTTCTAGCTCAAAATGCCCACCCCACTCCTTGCTGACTTTTGCCCCCATTCTGAGGTAAAATAGCACCTATTACTGAATTCAACTGGAAGAACAGTTTGGTATAGGACTATTTCTGGTTTCATTAGTAATTTTATATTTTTGTTATTACGCTTTCACTTGGTTACAACCAAAGTTGTTATAATGTGCACGTTGCCACTATTTTAGAAAATTAATTGCAGTTTTCTGTTACAATATTGTGCCTTGTTCCAATTAGAATATGAAAGCAGAGAGGGAACACAGGCAGTTTAGTGTTTTGAGAATTCAGCAAGACTTCAGCTCAGCAATCTCTAAATGCCTAGCTTAAAAACAAAACAGAAATTAACAAAAAGCCCTCCCTGGCTCAAATGTAAGGGAGTTGGGACAGAAAATAAGACCCTGAGTCATAGAGAGGAGCAGATCCAGTCTGGAGGAGCCTGAACGGACAGAGGGAAGGGGAGATCAAATATGTGCCCAGTCTTATTATGCCTAACTTGCCAATCATCCTAAAATTGGGAAGACTAAGCCTAGCCTCAGTAAACAGAAAAGGGAAATACCAAAGGACCCTAGATCCTAGAAACAAGGCTGAAAATTAAAATGACAACATGGGAAGAAAAGAATCCAGCACACAGAGAGATTCAGAGGAGGACCCTGGAAAGCAACAACAGCTGAGAAAAGATGGGAGGTGAAGCACAGACAGCCAAAAAGCTAAGTTTGGTAGGAAATTGAACACAAACACCACTGTGCCTGCAACAAAATTAGCAAAGGATCAAAGCACCACACATAAAACCACAACAAGAAGTAAACCTGAGACTGTCTCTGCCTTGCTGAAGAGGCTGAGGGTAGAAACCTAAAATGAAGAAAGTAGTCATTAAGAACAGCAGTTCTCGGGCCGGCCCGGTGGCGCAGTGGTTTAGTTCGCGCTTGGCAGCCCAAGGTTCGCGAGTTCGGATCCCGGGCGCCTGCGGACGCACTGCTTGTCAGCCATGCTGTGGTGGGATCCCATATAAAGTGGAGGACGATGGGCACGAATGTTAGCCCAGGGCCAGTCTTCCTCAGCAAAAAGAGGAAGATTAGCAATGGATGTTAGCTCAGGGCTGGTCTTCCTCACAAAAAAAAAAAAAAGAACAGCAGTTCTCAAACTCAAGTGCACATCAGAATCATCTGGAAAGTTTGTTCTACAAACACAAATACCTGGGTCCCTCCTGCCCCATTCCCAACCTGATTTTAGGTCTGAAATGGAGTCTGCACTTGAACAAGGACTCCCATATTCTAATGCAGGTTGTCTGAGGAGCACAGTTTGAGAAGCACTGACCCAGAGGTCTAAGAACGACTTAGAATAAGTGCACTAAGGCTAACAGCAATTCATTTGCAGAAGAGTTTTCATATGGTATTGTGTAAGAGATCATCTCTTCGGGAGAGATGTCATTCAATGTGAATTAAAATAAGATAAGACAATACTCTGGAGGATGTTCTCCTGGGAATATCTGTTGGCCCAACAAGCTCATCTCTCTGAATTCTAAGAGGTAACACCAAAGAGAAGGGGAATTCTGGGTAGAGACGCTCTAGGACAGGACCATTACCCACAAAAACATTCCTTCAAGGACAGAGTTTGACATCACAGATGTGACATCACAGAGACACCCATCTATACTTACCTGTGCAAAGAGGGAGATGTTCTACTGTACCATTAAACCCTCACTCCCTGTTCTCAGACAAAAATGCACTTCTTGCCTTAAACGGTGGTACAGCTATCCAAAAAAGCTGGTGTCTTCCCTTCCACCAACGACTGAATTCAGGGACATTTGATGAGTGCTTTGGTGCCTTTGGACGTAAGGGGCAACCAAGACCTGGAAAACCAGAAACCTTTCTGTAGCACGGGGGTTTAAAGTCAGACTGGATGGACACAGGGTGAGCAAAACCTTGTTGAGAGGCCTGGATCCCATCTCTTGGGTGAGAGGAACACTTCCCCAACGGGAGCTTTCTAGTTACTTCAGTTCCCTCTCCGAAGTGGTAGATGGTACCTATTGAGATTCAAAAAAGCCTCTCTGGAAGGCCTGAGAAATCTCTCTTGTCAGGAGGTATGCAGCAGCTGGCTAGTTGCTTTGAGCCCCTTAGCAGGACAGCAATGGATTACCTCATCTCCTCAGCAGACTTCTCCAACTGCATTCCCTGAGCGGCCAGCCCCATCTGTGAAAACATCTTGGCTTCCGCCCTGGAGCTGTTTGCCCTTGGCCAGATGTTTCTGGCTACTTAGGGAAAAGAGGAACCTTGCTAGGATGGAGGACTGGCAGGCTGTGCCCAGAAGCTGGGCAGGAGCCCTGGCTTCCGGAAGAGGCTGGAGATGTCCATTAGTGTTGCCAAAATAAGATCCTGTCTCTTAATGATTATAAAAAATTATTCCACAATTAGGCAGGAAGGGTTAGAAGAGCAGCTGTTGGGACCAGGATTCTAGGTGGTGAAAAGCAGACAGCAGGTACTTTTACCATCCAAATCTGTTTAAGATAAGCAAAATAAGAATATTTAACATTCAACGTTCATCCTCAAATACCCAGATAAGAAAATAGCCTGTGAACTTCCCATGAAGTCTTATTCTGATCACCTAATATCAAATATTTCCAAAGTCATATGGAATTCAAGAATCAGAACTTTCCTCTCAGTTACGATGTCAAGAGCAGAGAATGCCTTGTTTCTATCCTGTCTGAGGCTGGGGGGCACATGCTGTCACCCATCATTGGTTCTGCTAGTTACCACCTAGAAATGATAAGAAGGACGCTTTTCTTGAGGTTCTCTTTCATTCACTCAGCTTCTCCTGAACGTCAGGTACTTGGACTTCATAAAGACGAAACAGATACGGTCTCTGCTCTCAAGGAGCTCACGGTCCAGGAGAGAAGAATGACATGGAAACAAATAACTACAATTTGGTGTGCTGAGTTTTAACATGAGTGTGTGTACTAGGTACAGTGGTGGTAACAGGAGCGAGGGATCAATTTGTTTAGAAAGGTTCCACAGAAGGGGAAGAGCTTGCGGCAGTTGGGTTTGAGGGAGAGGAGGGCATTCCACGTAAAGGCACACTGGCAAGAAAGAGCCTTATTCAATCCAGGATGTTTGGAAAGTGGCTCAGGAGAGTTGGACGGAGAGGGTCACTGTAGGCGACCGGAGGGAGAAAAGGATGGAGACGACCACACCAGCCCACCCACTTTCTAACGTTTTGTATATAATGGGTTCTATATAGTTTGTTCTTTAAAACAAATGCTTCTGCTACAGGTACTCAACAAGCATCTACTTGCACAGACTAAATGAGGGGCCCTGGGGGATACGCCCCGAAGGAGCTCACGCTGAACCTAATTAGGTGTATTAAACATAAAACCACACGGCTAAGAAAACACAAAACAACGCATAAACAACTGTATAAAACTATAAATGGCACAGCACAAAGTGCTAAGGGAATTCACAGGTTCTTAGCTGGAGACAGAGCTTAAATACCATCTAATTAGAGAACTGTTCAAATGCTCGACTCCCCCTGACAAAACCGTGGCCAAGTGAGCCGAACAGGTTGTGGGAAGCTCAGAAACTAGTCTGGTTGAGTCCAGAAGGCCACCAACCCCACGATGCCCAGAAAGCTTTTATGGCAATACAAGAGAGGTCCACCTCAGACAAAAGAGGATCCTAAATAGTACCTTTCTCTGCTGGTAAAATGGATAGGATGGTTAAGAGCACAGCAGCTACCCAAAGTCCTCATCTTCCATCATGATTACAACCCACAGAAAAGAACATTCCATAGTATACCATCTATCACTTTTTATAGCTTGCTTCCTCAAAAAAAATTTTTTTTAAATAAGCATAAGTATTTCATTGGGTCGTTTATGTATCTCCAGACTAAAGGTCTCATGTTGAGGTAAAGAAGGATTCAGTTTGGTCTTTATCCAAAGACACTCTCAGGCCTCTGGGGAACCCAGCTCATGATCCAGGGTGTGAGAAAGCTCCTGCCTTTAAATAGTCCAAAGCTTCCAAAAGTGAAGTCTGCTGGTCATGGATGGACTGACTGAAGTCTCCTTACTCATTATGAACATTACATCTCCGGTCCTGGCTGGGAGATCACTGTTGTCCTTCCTTACCCTGCCAAGCCTAGGAGAGTTGCCACACAGTGGAGGCACAAGCAATGGAACTCACCCGCATGGAGGTCTCGCCACCATGGGCCTGTTGCAGCCTGAAGACCTGGGCTACCATATGCTCTGTGGAGGGATGCAGCAGGATCCTTCGTGAGGCCAAGCCCACCATTACGTATCGGCCCATTGGGGAAAGGCTCACTGAAATGGCATTGGGACCTAAGGGCCAACAGAAGAGAGAGACATTTCCCAGAGTTTTTGCCATTATAAGGAGGTAATTTTCCCTCTTAGCCTTTTCTTTCTCTCCAATCTTCATCTTCATTTGGTCATCCTGAGGTTACCTCATAGGATTGTAGTGAGGAATACAATGAGAAGGCATGTAAAGTACTGAGTACAGTCTCTGACATATAGAAAGTAGTTAATAAATGCTAACCACTGTTATCATAGAACACATTTTAAAAAATTGGTATCATACTGTAAACACTATTTTGAAATCTACTTTTTTCACTTCATATATTATGAACATTTCTTCATCATTAAATGTTCTTCTATAAGAGCATTTTAAAGGCCAAATGGTATTCTGTCCTATCAATGCACCAACATTTATTTAAGCAATGCTTCACAATTTGACATTTTCCCTATGATAAACAACACTGCTGTGAATATCCTTGTATATAAATCTTTGTATAGTTTTCTGATTATTTCCTTAGAAATGAGACTGCTGAATCAAAATGAACATACATTTTGGGAGCTTTTAGTATGCCAAACTACCTTGCAGTGTAAGAGTGTGTCCACTTTCCCAAGCCATGACCAGAGCTCTTTCCTTATGCCTGGGCATCACAAGAGGAGCATGCCAGTGATGCTACTGTGGTAGGGAGGACTCGTATTCTGAGATTCCTCTGCAATGCTACCAGCCAGGACTCCTGTAAAGCAATCTTCCTCTGGTCTGTGCCCCAGTGAAGCAGGGGCAGTACGCGACCATTACTCCCACCTAAGCCGTGTCTCACCTAGGAATGCCCATGCCACAGTACCAGCATCCCTCTGTCACTAGGTTGGGCTTCCTCTCCCTTACCAAATCGCTTGGTGTAGAGCATTTCGCCCAGGTTATGGGGGGCCAGGGAGTACACTGCCAGGATGCCTTCATCAGGAAAGCCCCTTTGGCTGCTAGGGATGAAAGCTGCCAGGAGCTGGCCATCTGCAGAAATGTCACAGCTGGCATCATTGTAGATCTTGCAATTCTGCACCAGCACATTCATGGAGGCTGTATCGGACAAAGAAAGAAAAGAGGTAAGAAAGTTTGGAGTTGATGCTGTGAAAAATTCTGGGTCAAGAAATTTTGGGGCCTTCCTAAGGGACTGAACCCTCTTTAGAAATGCTAAAGGCTGCCTTGTCAATCAAGCTAAAACGTCATGGAACAAGCAACACAAGAGACAGGAAAGATATGTCTCTTCTGCCACTTTAATAGGAAACTACAGATAGTCAACACAACCACAACCACCTGTTGAGTCTTAGCTCATACTTGGGAATATCATTTAAGAGATTAGATAAAGAAAAAGTTATTAAAAATTGTTCTTGGAGAGTCACTCAACAGCTGTTACTGTTCAAACAATCAAAACTAAGATGAATGAAAATGCAAACCTATGGGTTCCAAGAAAAAGGTGATACAGGTAAAGCTTCCTTGGGGCGAGAATCCTACTCTATACCTGCTATGTGACCTTGGAGAAGGAAGTCATTTCACAAATTTGTGTCTTACTTTCTCATTTAAGAGAACTGGAACATTTAGAGACTTCAATCTTCTGGATAGCTGTTTGCTAATACCAATCCCTAACTCCACCAGAGAGAATAAAGAGAAACAAAGCCCAGCCCTGGCTGGATGGCTGGAGCTCTTTTCCCTTCTCACTATGCTCTATGCCTGATCCACACCATAAGCCAACGTCCATGGGCAGCCCCAGTCTGCACTTAGCAATTACTGAGAATTAAGCATAGGGTCAACCAGGCAGCAGGCTCAGCATGAGAGAGGGGTGGGGGGTGGAGGAATGTCTGTCGGTGGGGAGAATACACACCACACAACAAGACTGATGAGATGTTAGCCAGCACCGGGACTGTGCCTGCATGCTTTGTTTCGGTTTTCATTTGAATCCCTCTCCGAGGCCCACTGTGCAATTCCCTGCCAGGAGGAAGTGGCTTACCCTTGACGTGAGCCTGGAATCAGAGCGCCCACATCATGGGCACAAGCAGAACAACACAACACACCCAAGAGGACGAAGCTCCTTTGGACTTTGTCCCATATGCTTATGCAAAGAGACTTTTTGCTCCTCCTCTTATTTGAAGGAGATGACTTGGATGACCACTCTCAGAAGCATTACGGTAAACAAAAAGCCAAGCTCGGCTGCCCTCACCAGATTCCAGGTGATCTACTCCAGGGGCCAAAAGGCCTGGCCTGGGAGGTCAAGAGCAAGTTTCCCCAGGAAATTACCTTAAGGAAAACAAAACAAGAATTGTTCTTCAGGGGCCTGGAGGCTTGTGGGATCAGGGACTCAGAGTTATTTCTAAAACTCTTTATTCATCCCCCTTTCCCTGTGTGTTCCTAATGAAACCACAGAGATGACAGAGTAGATCAAAAAAGACATCAGAACACAATGATTAGGCTATTGTCCAACTCTTGGGGGCTGACACCTACAGTACCATTACACATAAAACCGAGGAGGGACCACCAGGATGGTTCTGTTTGCTAACTAATAAAATAATGACATCCAAATATTCATTGCTATCACCATTAGGACTCTGTACTGCTCAACTTCCAACCCACCATCTGCTCTAGCCTGCATGGCTAGATTTATCTAGTTAGCACTGAGACCGTCTGCTCCTTACTCAGGGTCCCAAGCCTGTTGCCAAAAAAATGACAATCTCCTCCTCCTTCCCTGGATTGACACATGATTCCAACTGGGGATCTAGAACCAATGGAACTGGGGGAAGAAGCTTCAGGAGTGAGTCCATCTTGGTTTTCTAACCTTGAGGATGGTACAACCTTCAGAAAGACAAAAAGAAACTGACAATTGAGACCATAACCATCAAAGGCAAGGAGAGAAAGAAAGCAAAAAAATCATACATATTAAGTAGGACACACAAAAAAAACCAGGGAAGGAGATGGGACTCTGTGGACTTTAAGACAGCCTTGCACAGTTACCATTTTATCTACATTGAATGTCTCCAAAATGCATGGTGGGTATTTTATGAAAGTAGGCTTTTCTACATTGCTGTTACATAGATCTAGCTCATGTGTGCTAATGTGTAATTCAGTCCAACATAGAGAAGCCTAAAACAACCCTCAAAACTCACCACCAACATGAAAAAAGCATTGAACTGCTTACTGTCAGATTAATTTCGGGGGGGGAGGGGGCGGGATGGTGGGAAGGAGAGTACAAGTAAGATTTCCCTCTTCTGGAAAGCTTGGCTCTAAGCCCCTGAAAAACTGGGCATATAGACAAAAAGTATTTTGTCACCCTCAAACCCAAGCCACTGTGTTTGTGTTTGTACTACATTATGATGATTCCAAGTCAATGGCCATCTCCCAAATTTTGTCCCCTCCCCCCAATTCCACCCAATTTCACAATCGCTCCCAGTGACTGCAGTGAGCTCAGAGACAGAAATGCAAATGACAAATGAAAAGAGAATGCTGAAAATTACAACAGAGCTTCTCCAGCAGCATGCTCAGTTTCAGAAACGGTGTGGCTAGTGATCTAGGGTTTCACTTCTCCCCAGTGAAGGGGATGTGGTAGGCACAGAGTGATTTGGTAGCTTCATTTCAGTGAGCGCTGGGTGGTATGTTTACAATTTCATTTTTATTTCAAAGCTCCAATTAGCAACTTACATTTGCTGCTCGTTGTCTATTAATTTCCCACATGGAAATGGAAATGTTCAGTTACAATGGTGAGTGGTCACTGCTTCAATTCACTTGTGCAGCTTCTTCCCATAAGGTGGAAATTTTGATGATTAACTTACGCAAGAAGAGATTTCTTGGATCTCTGTTCCTTGTTTTCTTAGGCCATAGGAAAGTAAGGTACTAACGATAACTCATCCTCTTCGGACTCAACAATAATATAAGCAGGTAGAGAAAAAGGTGAAGTGAAATATAGCCTAAGACACTGGCAACCCACACACCACTAGAAATCTTTGGTCTCCTCCCTGCCTTGTCTTACCACAGTGGTTCTCAAGCGTAAGCATGCATCAGTCACGTGGAGGGCTTATTAAAACACAGAATTCTGGGGTGAAGCCTGAGAATTTGCATTTCTAATAAGTTCCCACATGTGTTTGATGCTGCTGGTCTGGGACCACACTTGAAAACTGCTGCCTTACCAAAGAGTCCTTGATCCCTGAGCTGTAGCTGCAGCAATCTGCCCTGCACTTAAAGCCAAAACATATGTGGGGAAGGATGATGGGGCAGTCAGCTGGGCAGCTGAGCATGGAAATAAAGGCTAGGAAAGAAAGAATTTTTCAAATCACAACTGCTTAAGAGCTTCAGGGGGCAGCTCCAGGGGGAGAAAAAACGATGCAGAAGACGGCAGGAAGCCATGTTCCAGACTCTGCAATGTAATCTCCTCCTAATTATAAATGATTTCCAAGTGAAAATGCCCTAGCAGGGAATGGGAGGGGTAAGAAATACTGATGCCTGGAGGAGCAGATGGCTCTGCCTTCCTATCAGCTCCATAAATTATAAACAAACACCTTGTACAAAGATCGATTTGTAGCCTGTTGCTGGCCAGCCAGATGAGGCCATGGGAGCGATTAGCAGTTATTGTGCTTTTGCAAATGCATTAGATACCGATTTGGAAAACCCAAAGGGGTTTAAATCAGCAGGAACATTTCCTTTTGGCTATCTCAGAGCCCCTCCGATTGCAGAATAAGACCTCCTGCACAGAGCTCCAGATGACACCAGCAGCACTCCCCAAAGGCACCAGTTACCACATCCCTTGTGGTGCGGTCTGCCCCACATCACTCAGCCCCTGGGTTTCTTAAGGCTCGTTCTGGCAGGGCACCCTAGTGACCAATGCTATTCACCCAGTAAGAGCTTACTCTTAAAAACCACAGTGAATCTAATGAGCTGCTTTTTTTCAGGGAAGCAATTTCAAAATTATCCATGTATATGAGGCCTAATTCACAAACTTCTGAACTCTTTAGAGAGTAATTCATTAATCCTGCATCCCAACTGAGAGAAACAAGGGGCAAGAATCTTTAGCCTTATTCCAGAAAAGGGTTAAATGTAATTCAGATAAGTCAGATGACCAGCAACATATTGGCTGCTGAACACAGGAGTAGATGACAGGACCAGTGGCTCCCAGACATGGGTTGTGCTACAGCCAAAGGCACGCACCTCACTGGGAAGTAGGTGACATTCAGAAATGAATCCTACAGCAAAACAGATTCCCAACTCACTCTGCTGTCCGCTGAAGCCATCAAGAGTGAAGATCAAAACTGTAACTACTTTATTCAGACCAACCAGGAAATACAGTTACTTAAGAGCTAATGAAAGGGACCTCAGGGAAAAGAGACTGTCATTCTAGAGGGTAATACCATGGAAAGGAACACTAGCAAGCATCACATGTATGAGCCCTAAACTCCTAGAATGCAAGTTTTTTTCAAGGCTGAAACTCGAAGGAAAATAGGGCACTTTTGAAAAGCAGAATTCTAACCACACATGATTTAAAGGCAAGCCAAACTTAATGAGTTAATCTGGTTGCACATGACGCTCTTTGATCGGCTCAGGTTTTAGAAGAGCCATGATGAAAAGACTTAAGAAGGAACACTAGAGAAGGGTAGAGTTGTAGTCGGAACGAGTTGAGGCTTACACAAAAAACGTTAAGGACAACCAAAAAGGCCTTCTAAGCTATGCTAGCAACATACCCGATGCCTCTATTCTTCTGAATATTTTGTTTTTCTATCAAGGAAACTGATCTCCAACTGGGTAGAAACAACATGCTTAAGAAGGTTCAGAAGTCCATTACAGATGAGGCAACAGGTTAAATGAGAGCAACGTTACTCTCCAGAGATGGAAAATACATATCTCAAAGTAATAAGAACAGGGGCAGGTGTGACTTCAGAGTTACGGCCACACTCTCAAAGAATCATGGTGCAATTCAAAGAAAAGACATGATAAAAACAGCTAACACTTATTGACCATTTCCTATATATCCTAAGTGCCAGGTACTGTTCAGAACACTTGACATGTATTAATTAAATTCTCATAACAAGCCTATGAAATGTGCACTATTATAATCCTCGTTTTATAGAAAAGGAGGCTAAGGGATAGAGAGATTAAGTGACCACAGTCACACTGCTAGAAGGTGGCTGAGCAGGGATTTGAACCTGGACAGCATAGCTCAAGAGTTCATGTACTTAACCATCATAGGACAGTTGACAGAGAAAGTTATCAAAGAACTACCTCTCCCTATGATTGTGAAAAAAAGAAGAGAAAAAAAGCATCAGGCCTAGACCTTTAAAGTATAAAAAGTATAAGTAATTCCAATACTATTTAAACTGTTTCAGACAAAAGAAGAAAAACTTCCAAATTATATTTATAACACAAGCATAACATTGTTATCAAACCCCATAGATTTTATAAAAAAGAAAAAGGTCCATCCTACTTATGAATATCAATGAAAAAACTCTAACTGTAAGCAAGCTACATGGAAGGAATTTAACATTAAAGAATATACCACTGAGCTGGCCCGGTGGCATAGTGGTTAAGTTCACGCGCTCCGCTTCAGTGGCCTGGGGTTCACAGGTTCAGATCCCAGGCACAGACCTACACACCGCTTATCAAGCCATGCTGCAGCGGCGTCCCATATAAAGTAGAGGAAGATGGGCATGGATGTTAGCCCAGGGCCAATCTTCCTCAGCAAAAGATGCTAGCTCAGTGCTACTCTTCCTCACACACACACACACACACACACAAAAGAATATACCATGAACCAGGTGGGGTTTATTCAAGGAACGTAAGGATGGGTTCAATATCACAGAATCTATTAACATGATGATATTATTAGATCAAAGGAGAGGAAAAAACATGATTATCTTCACAGATGCTGAAAAGGCCTAACTAAATTTAATATCCACTCTTGATAAAAACTCTCAATATAATAGGAATAGATGACTTCCTTACAATGATAAACTAGTTCTGGTTTAACCGAAAAGCCAGCAGTATGCTTACTGGGAAGAAGCTAGAAGTTTTCCCAGTAGGGTCAGGAACAACGTGAGGATGCCTGCTATTATTTACCATCGTACCGATGGCAGCAGCCAGTTCATTTAGACAAGAGAAAGAAATCACAGGTGTAAAACTTGGAATGGAGGAGGTAAAATTATCACAATTTACAGATAACATAACCTAGAAAACCCATGAGATGTAACTGAGTAACAACTACAATTACTAAACAAATTCAGTAAGATAGTAAGATTTAAAAAACAAACTTATAACAATAAACTTAAGAAATGCATAGGATCCATATGAAGAAAACTTGAAAACATTCCTAAGAAAACAAGAGAGACTTGGAGAAATTGAAAATCATACCATGTTCTTACATAAGAAGATATCATAAAGATGCTGAATCTCTTTAATTTATAAATTTAATACAATTGCAATAATTGTACTAACAGGATTTTTTCAGGAGGATGAAGGGAAGAAGCAAGGTAGTTTTAATAGTCCATACAGAAAAACAAAAATGCTTGAGCAGTCAGGGAAATTTGGATTAAAAAAACAAGAAGAGACTAGCTCTACAAGATTTTAAAACATAAAGCCTCAAAACAAACTCATGTGGTAGTTCTCACATGAATAATCAAACAGATCACTGGGACAGAATAGATAGTCTAGAAATACATCTATATATACCCAGGAAATTAATAATAGGATGAAAGTGACATCCCAAAATCAATGGGGACAAATTGATTATTCTACAAATTGGTTGGGACAAATGAGTAGCCGTTATGGAGGAAAGTTGGATCATACTCTGCTTATTTAGGACTAGGTTAAATTTCTAGTGAAACAGATTTAAAGCTAAAAAACTAAAATATAAAAGCACTAACTGATCTTCCTAATGATGACACAAAATCTAGGAACCATAAAAGGAAAGATGGGTAATTTTGACTACTTAAAATAAGTTCTATGGCAAAAATAACCTTCAGCAAAGTCAAAAGACAAATGACAGCTAGGAAACTCCTATTACAAGTTAATTTCTGATTTATGAAGAGCTCCTGTAGAACCGATAAGGAAAAGATGAGCAACACCATAGAAAAATACATAAAACATGTGGACTGGTCAAGAAAAAGCAACACACATGGCTAAGTGTATGAAGAGGCACACAACCAGTGTGTAAGATGAGAAATATAAATTTAAAATACCTACATACTATTTTTTACCTATCAGATTTGCAAATGTCCCAAAACTATGATAATACATTCTACAGGCAAGAATTTAGGGAAAAAGGCACTCTCATAAACTGCAGGCAGAGTAAAAACTGGCATAACCTCTACAGAGGGTGATTTAGCAGAATCTACCAAAATCACAAATGTACATACTCTTCCTCCCTTCAATCCCATATCTAGGAATTTATCCTACAGATATACTTGCACATGTGCAAAATAACAGACTGCAGCATGGTTTGTATAGCAAAAGACTGAAAACAACCGAAAAGTTCCTGAGCAGATGAATGGTTAAAAAACGGAACCTAGAGATTCCATTTGGACAATGGAATAGTAGGTAGTCATTAAAAAGAACAAGTAAACTCTTTATACACTGAGATGGAAAGATCACCAAGATATAGGGTAAAGAAAGAAAAGTGCAGAGAGAAGAGTATGTATAACACGCTACTATCTGGGTTAAATGGGAGGTGGAAAAACATACATTTGCATTTGCTTGTATATACATACAATATCCTTGACAACATATACAAGAAACTGCTAACTGGTTGCCTATGGGGATGAATGGTGTGTAGCTGGGAGCAGGGTTGGGAAACTTTTCACTGTATACCATTTTATATTTTTTGAATGGTGAATATATTTCAGGTTATAATAAAAGAAACAAGGTAAACAAAATTTTAAAATCCAAAATAAATGGAAATAAATTATGGCAAGCAAGATCCGGGCCAGGAATCTTGAGATGAACAAGCAAACTTGGTATTCAGTAAGGGAAAAGGTGGACTGCAATTGATTCCCAGGAGAGTTAAAGAACAGATTATTGAACATGTGACTTATAAGCATTTAGAAAGAAAGAAACTACTGCTACTGAGGTTTCACTAAGATTAGGACATGAAAAATTAACCTCCTTTTCATGGTGTGATAAGGATACCAAGACTGGCATATTGGGAGACGCCACAGACAGAATATCTTGATTATTTTAAGGCATCTGACGAACTTTTACAATACCCCGTATACAAGACAGAAGGGTGTGGGCTTCAGATGTGAACAACTCAGCCCAGGGTGCTAATTCATGAACCAAAATCGTCACAGAAGAGCCCACAGTAACATACCACAAGGCTTGGTGCGATGTCCTAACTGATTCACCACTTCTGCTAGCAATCCAAAGGAAGACAGAGAAAGCAAGCTTATCAAATTAGTAGACAATGTAAGATTGAGAGAAAAGGACTGAATCAAAGTTCAAAAAGATGCTGAGAGGCAGGAACTAGGAATTGCAATTGACACTGCTAAGATAAAATTTAATAGAAACACATACTTGGTTTTTAAAAGATTCAAATTGCCCAAGTAAGTACAGGATGGTGGAGTCTTGGTTTATTAACAACTATCAAGGAATTTTAAGTGACTGCAAACTCAATAGTGCCTTCAGAAAAAGCTGCTGAAATCTTAAGCTGAACTAACACTGTCCAAACCACTACTGTACTGTGCATTGGACAGCTCTCACTGCGGTTCTCTACGCTGTCATGGCCCCTCAAAGTTAAAAGGGAAGATGAACAGAACTCTCAAGGAAGATGAACAGTTCAGCAAAAGGAATCTAAGGAAGTCTGGCCTGAAAAGAAAGATTTAAAGGGAAATGGTAGTTCACCTTCACAGAGCTGGAGAACTGTCACTTAGAAAGGGCACCATTGAACTTATTCTATGAAGATTCAGAGGTAGAACTAGGACCAATGGGAGGAAGTGACAACGAGGGAAGTGGTGGCTGGCTGCGAGAAAGAACATATTTTTTTAGCTTATATTTTATTTTTATTATTTTGAATTATACATAAGTTTAAAATTTGTATGTATTTGGTCAGTCTTCTCCTTTGCCATATCTTCTTTTGCTTCTAAACTGCATGATCATTTCCCCATAGATCTGATAAACATCATATTCTTTTTTTCTCATGTTTTCTCTATTACTTTTTTTATTGAGGTCATAATAGTTTATAACATTGTGTAATTTCAGTTGTACATTCTTATTTGTCAGTCACCATATATATCTGGCCCCTTCACCCCTTATGCCCAACCCCAATAATACCCTTCCCCTCCGGTAGCCACTAATCTGTTCTCTTTGTCCATGTTTATCTTCCACACATGAGTGAAATCATACAGTGTTTGTCAGAAAGAACATTTTAAAAGGAATTTAGCAGTGATGGATTAGACTGTCTCATCAGATAGTGTGACCTATCATCTGAAGTATTCAAGCAGAGTCTTAACTACTACTTCTCAGGAGAACGTGAGTCCTTCATCAGATAGAAAGTGAAATGAGATGCCTAAAAAGTTGTGATTCCAGATGAACAAATGGGGCATGGGATCCCAGACTTCCCTAGAAGCTGGGCAAATGGACTGTCAGACAGACATGTTTGTAAATCACATATCAACCCTGCCACTCACTTCATTCAATTCAGATCTGGATTAATAAAGGAGTTTAACATCACTACAGTCTTTCCTCAGGGGTCACGAGGTCTAGCTCTCAGTTCCACCTAATTTTTAGGCTTAGGACTAGTGAACTACTAGTCAGTACACCCCGCAGGGGAGAGACATCTTCATTTCGTGTCCTCCTTGGCCTCATTCCTAGCGCTGCTCGCTGCTCAGTGCAGGCGCTCAGTACCTGCTCGCCAAACTGCTTAACCGAGAGCTGCAGAAACGGCACGTGGCAATCAGCTGCTCAGAGACGATAAAAAATCCAGCGCTATCTGGGTTCTGAGCTCTGGCTCACCAGTAAGAGACATCCCTTCGACCAGTACCCCCAGACCTATCTTGGCTTACCATTACTGATTTCTGGGAGGTCAAACTTAGTGAAGTCCCACCACTGGAGCCGGTAGGTAGTATTAGCAATGTTACTGGCCACAGCAGACTGTCCATCACCAATCACCGCCCCTGGTGGGGGAGAAGACAGAGAGAGCAGGTTACTGTATTTATCTACATGTTTCCACTGCAAACGTAAAACAGTACTGGGATTAGCAGGAGAGGGGGAAGAGGACGAACCATAACTAAGACTGAAGAAAGGTGACGAGTCCCATCTGTCAAGTCCTTGTCTCAAAGAGAAACCAGACATGTTTCTCAAGAACAATCCTATATGGAAAAATAATCCCATTCATCAGCCCCTCCCATTATTACTTAACATTTACTTAGTGCCAACCATGTGGCAGGTACAGTATATATCGTGTCTGGTAGGCTCACAATTTAAAGAGACAGATAAATTTTCATAAAAATGTGGGGGGGGGGGGAGTGAAAAAAATGGAAGGACACCATCAACACAGAAAACCCACACAGAAAAGCACTTCAGTCCACAGATGTCTTTGTAGTAAGCAGAGCTTTTTGGGAGAAAGCATCTCCTCCTTTGTATATGACCTTCTTCCTAATAAATAATCTCAAAAGGAGGCTTCCTCCAGGCAAGAGGCAGCCAGCATATAGCTGATTGGATAGACAAAGACAGTAAAGAACAAATGAGGTAATATTTGTTAATTTCTTCTGGACCCCTGGCACGTAACAAAGCAGAAATTTATGAGCCTAGCTTTTCAGCACCAGAATATTTTTATTAAGGCAGTATTTTATAACGCCTTCACCCCACCCCGCCCCATGAGAACTTCCTTGAATCCAGATTCATTTGTCATATATCTCACAGCTTAACTTTCCCTGAGATACACACTTCTGTATGACATTTTTTCCTTGGTAACCAATTAAATAAAAAATGGATTTTTTTTAACAGGGTGACACTTTAATTTGCAGTTGTATTTCATTTACATGAACATGTCATTTCCTCCTCCTCCTTCCGAGGTGCATTTCATACACAACCACCCTTTTGATCAGACAGAGCCAAACCCTCTTGGGAGAAGAGAACATTCTTATATGCTAGACAACCTAAATGGTATTCTCTGCTGCAAATCAACTCCTACTTTGAGAAACTGAACTTGTTAGAGCTTACTAGCCTTGAAACAATGGACAATTTTATACCTAGATTCTTCAGTATCACTGTCTTCCTCCTCTGCATATCACTGCAAAAGGGTCTTGTCATCTGTATTCTTTTTCCCTCTTAGAGAGCTGCGTTTATTGCCCTGCTACTCCTGGTGTTTCCTATTCTTTCCTCAAATGGTTAAGAGATTGTTCAGAGAGAAAATGTCCTCCATACAAGCCATGAAATATGAGAAAAGTACTCTTCCCACTCCCAGTTTTGTAGCCCACTGCATGAGAAGACTCTTTTCATCATTAGTTTATTGATAGTGTCCTTGTTTCAATTTGTAAAGAAAGGTACAAATAAGAGTTCATTTCCAAGATGATGATACTTCTAGATTATGTACTCTCAACGTGGATAATATTGTCCCCATGGGGGTGAAAACTGATTCACGGGGGAAAAAAAATCTTAGTACAATCGCTAGTTAACCTCCAAAGTACTGCAATATATAAACAGATATACAGCATAACTGTGGTATTAAAATTTCATGGGAGGTGGAATGATTATGAAAAAAAAGTCTAAAAAGGCTCCTTAGGAGGGTAATAATAAAATAAAGGTTAAATACTGTTCTAGATAAACCAATACCCCCAAAACAACACATTCTTTAAAATCTTGCAGATTCAAAGACAGACCCAAATGGTCATGATTTCCTTGAAGGCCTGAGAAAGACAGCATTTGGGAGTGCTGTCAATGAGCCCACTGACCTCTAATCCCTACTGAGGGCCCTGTGGCATATCACTCAAATGAGGTAAATATATGCCCTTGCTCTTAACCTTTATAGAAAATTCTATAATAATTACATCTAACTTGGGAACTTTTGCTGAACTTCTGGGTCATGAGGAGGGTATGCAACTTACAGGACTTTTATAATAGGAATTTTCTTGGTTTTTCTAGGCCTCCTCGATAATGAAAATCATTTTTAAATTCTAAGTTCTACCACTTCTCTGGAAAGAATTATTCAGTTTCACTCTGACCCAGGCTCAATTTCACTGAGCTTAGGAATTGTTCCCCTGGCTTGCTTATCTAGATGGCTGGCATCTCCTTTTAACCACTAGTCTCTCTCAAATTACTTTAGTTTCCTATCATTTCCTCCAACTTTTACTAGAAAGGCACATAACCCCAAATGGAAGAAGATAAGTTGATTTTCTCTGCATATGACAAACGAAATGCTAGTTGGTAAAAGAAGGTAGAAAATAAATTGAAGAAACAAACCTCATATTCTAGGAGCTTAAAATCTAGGGGAGAGGATGGGAACTACGAACAGGAAAACAGTTAAGGAAAATACCAGATGCTTTAAGAGTGCTGTGGATCTGCAACTGGGAACACAAACGATTAAGACTCCAACCCACAGCTCCAGGAGCATCCTGTACTGTCCATGCCTCAAGAAATGGCTCCTGGAGAACAGCTGTGCAATAAAATAAACATGTATGGTCGCACTGGGTGGAAGAGATTGGGGAGGTGTTCTCTGTCAATGCTGCCAGAGTGCTGAGGAGGAACAGAGGCTGCCACCAGGGAGAGTCAATTTTCAGTGCCATGTAAACATAGATTAGGGAACTAAAGATGCCAGCAACGGATTAGAGTATTGTCACCAGGTTCTCTTCTGCAAGAATTGTAGGTCAACTGAACCTGTCTCTCAGAAACATCAGGAAGAAAAAGTATCACCCTATTAAAAAACTCCAACCATTTAGTAGGCCTCTGGCCACTAAACTTAAGTTATAGGAAATGTGCCAGAATGAGTTAATGGACTGAGCTACAAAGTATTTACATAGGAGGCACTCAGCCTCAGAAATCAAATCCTGAGAGACTGCTGGGGGATTTCTGAGGCCTCAAGGTTTTCTCAGTAATAAAAGAATGGAACAAGCTAGACTCAGAGTTTCTCAACCTCCACTGTTGATATTTTGGGCCAGATAATTCCTTGTTTAGGGGATGGGGTGGGTCTTGCGCATTGTAGAATGTGTAGCAGCATCCCTGGACTCCACCCACTAGATGCCAGTTGCACATCACCCCCTCACCCAGTTGTGACAACCAAAACTGTCTTCAGACATTGCCAAATGTTCCCTGCAGATGAAAAGCATCCCTGGTTAGGATACTCCAAGCTAGATAAACAGAGTCTACATTTTAACTCTAAGACAGGTGTTAGAAGGCACCACTACTGGAATGCCCACTGCTAAAGGCACCAACACTGTTAGTGATACTGATTTTGCAAAGAAACTAATCAAAGGTGCAGCATTATACAATGTTCCCTTAGCAAACTTCCAGCTTTCTATTTCTGCCATGGGTGACAGTCTGGCTTGAACCGGGACCTTATGGTTTATTGTTTGTCTCTTTGTTTTTTGCATTGTTTCTGAGAATACAGTCTTCAGAATCAAGACGAACCCAATTTTGACACTTCCTGCTAATAGCTACAGTAGTGTGACGTTTTGTAAATTAATTTCTCTGAACATCAATTTCCTTATCTGTAAAAAGGGTCTAATAATAATACCTACAACTTATAGGGTTGTTGGGAGAACTTAATGAAACAATAAATACAAAGTGATGGCAAATAGTGTCTAATAAATGACCACCATTAAAATTATTTTAATCACTGACTCCAATCTCTGTATGCTCTTCCTCTATAGGTACAGCTCTGTAATCAACAGGTCATAGACAGAGGTTCTTTTGTAAGAGACTGGCCCAAATAATGTGCCAGGGCCAAGAGAAGGAAGCTCTTAATTTTACAATTAACGTCAAATGTCTAGGCCCCAGACCCTTTAGTAACTTTCTCTTCAAAAACAGCCTACGCCAAGACAGACCATATTCTGGGCCATAAAACACTGTAACAAATTTAAAAGAACAGAAATCATACAAAATATGCTGTCGACCACAAGAGAATTAAACTAGAAATCAGTAACAAAAAGATAACTGGAAAATCCCCAAGTACTTGGAGATTAAGCAACATATTTCTAAATAACACATGGCTCAAAGAAGACATCAAGAGAAATTTTAAAATATTTTGAACTAAATGAAAATGAAAATACAACTTATTAAAATTTGTGGGCTGCAGTAACAGCAGTGCTTAGAGAGAAATTTACCGCATTGAATCCATATATTAGAAAAGAAGAAAGATCTAAAATCAATAATTGAAGCTTCCACCTTAGGAAACAAGAAAAAGAAGAGCAAATTAAATCCAGAGTAAGCAGAAGAAAAGAAATAATAAAAATTAGAGCACAAATCAATGAAACTGAAAACAAGAAATCAATAGAGGAAAAAAAAATAAATCAATGAAACCAAAAGCCAGTTCTTTGAAAATATCAATAAAATTGATAAACCTCTAGCGAGGCTAACTAAGAAAAAAGAGAGATGACACCAATTATTATTATTATTTTTTTACTCTTTTTTTTTTGTGTGTGAGGAAGACCAGCCCTGAGCTAACATCCACTGCCGAACCTCCTCTTTTTTGCTGAGGAAGACTGGCCCTGGGCTAACATCTGTGCCCATCTTCCTCCACTTTATATGGGACACCGCCACGGCATGGCTGACAGGCAGTGACGTCGGCAGGAGCCCGGGATCCGAACCAGCGAACCGCGGGCTGCCAAGCGCGAACTTAACCGCTGCGCCACCTGGCGGCCCCAAGATGACACCAATTATTAATATCAGAAATGAAAGAAGGGCCATAACTACTGATCTCATGGACACTAAAAGAATAATGAAAGGGGCCGGCCTGGTGGCATAGTGGTTAGGTACGTGTGCTCTGCTTTGGCAGCCTGGGGTTTGCAGGTTTGAATCCTGGGTGTGGACCTACGCATCATTCATCAAGCCACACTGCGTAGGCATCCCATATGCAAAATAGAGGAAGATGGGCACGGATGTTAGCTCAGGGCTAATCATCCTGAGCAAAAAGAGGAAGATTGGCAAGGGATGTTAGCTCAGGGCCGATCTTCCTCAATGGAAAAAAACAAAAGGACAATGAAAGACTATTATGAACAATGCAACATCCACAAATTTGATAATCTAGATGAAATGGACCAATTACTTGAAAGACATAGTCTACCAAAATTTACCCAAGAAGAAATAGATAATCTGAATAGGCCTATATCTATTAAATTGAATCAATCAGTAATAATCTCCCAAAACAGAAAGCACCAGGTAAGTTCACTGGTAAATTCTACCAAACATCTAAAGAAGAAATTATACCAAATCTCTACAATCTCTTCCAGAAAACAGAAGTGGAACTATTTCCTAATTCATTCTATGAGGCTAGCATTACCCCAATACCAATACTAGACAAAGACACTGAAGAAAAGAAAACTACAGACTATCTCTTACGAACACAGAAGCAAAAATCCTCAACAAAATATTAGCAAATCAAATCTGATAACGTATTAAAACAATTATATACTATGACCAAGTGGGATTTATCCCAGGTATGCAAGGCTTTTTCAACATTTGAAAATCAATTAAATCCATCACATCAACAGGATAAAGAAGAAAAATCATATGATCGTATCAATAGATGCAGAAAAAGCATTTAACAAAATCCAACACCTATTTATGACAAAAACTATCAGCAAATTAGGAAGAGAGGGAAATTCCTAAATGTGATAAAGAACATCTACAAAAAACCCATAGCTAACATCATACTTAATGATGAGAAACTATACACTTTCCCCCTAAGATTGGGAACAAGCAAGGATATCTCTTCTTACCACTCCTCTTCAACACTGTCCTGGAAGTCCTAGCTAATGCAATAAGACAAGAAAAGTAAATAAGAGGTATGTAGATTGAAGAGGAAGAAATAAAACTATTTCTGTTTGCAGATGATATCATTGTCTATGTAGAAAATCCCAAAGAATAAAAAAAAAAAAATTTCTCCTGGAACTATTAAGCAATTATATGAAGGTTGCAGGACACAAGGTTAATCTACAAAAAAAGGTCAATTGCTTTCCTATATCCCAGCAATGAACAAATGAATAATTGGAATTTGAAATTAAAAAATATCACTTAGGGGCCAGCCCCATGGTGTAGTGGTTAAGTTTGGTGTGCTCTGCTTCGGTGGCCCGGGTTCGCGGATTCAGTTCCTGGGTGCGGATCTATACCACCCATCAGCCATGCTGTGGTGGCGATCCACATATAGAGTAGACGAAGATTGGCACAGATGTTAGCTCAGGGCAAAAAAAAAAAATACATCCCTTACATTAGCATCAAAAAAATGAAATACTTAGGTATAAATTTAACAAAATATGTACAAGATTTTTATGATGAAAACTATAAAACTCTGGTGAAAGAAATCACAAAACATCTGAATAAATATTGAAGACATATTCCATGTTCATGGATAGGAAGACTCCATACTGTTAAGATGTCAATTCTTCCCAACTGGCTCTATAGTTTCAATGCAATCCCAATCAAAATCCCAGAACATTACTTTGTGAATATCAACAAACTGATTCTAAAGTTTGTCTGGAAAGCCAAAAGATCCAGAATAGCCAACAAAATATGCAAGGAAAGAACAAAGCTGGAGGACTGACACTACCCAACCTCAAGATTTACTATAACTACAGTAATCAAGATAGTGTGGCAGTGGCGAAAGAACAAACAGATCAATGAAACAGAATAAATAAACCCACACAAATACAGTCCACTGATCTTTGACAAAGATTCAAAGGCAATTCAAGAGAAAGAATAGTCTTTTCAATAAATGGTGCTGAAACAAGTGGACATCCATATGCAAAAAAATGAATCTAGACACAAATTTTACACTTTTCACAAAAATTAACTCAAATTGGATCACAGACCTGGATATAAAACATAAAACTATAACACTCCTAGGAGATAACATAGGAGAAAACCTAGGTGACCTTGGGTTTGGCAAAGACTTAAGATACAACACTAAAAGCACAATCCATGAAAGAAAAAAATGACAAATTTGACTTCATTAAAATTAAAAACGTGTGCTCTGTGAAAGACACTGTTAAAAGAGAATGAAAAGACAAGCAATAGACTGGGAGAAAAATCTTTGCAAAACACTTATCTGATAAACGACTGGTATCCAAAATATATAAAGAACTCTTAAAACTCAACCATAAGAAAACAACCTGATCAAAAAATGTGCAAATAGGGGCCGCCCGGTGGTGCAGCGGTTTAGTCCGCGCTTGGCAGCCCGGGGTTCGCGAGTTCGGATCCCGGGCGCCGGCTGATGCACTGCCTGTCAGCCATGCCGTGGCGGCGTCCCATATAAAGTGGAGGAAGATGGGCACGGATGTTAGCCCAGGGCCAGTCTTCCTCAGCAAAAAGGGGAAGATTGGCAACAGATGTTAGCTCAGGGCTGGTCTTCCCCACACAAAAAAAAAAATGTGCAAAGGATCTGAAGAGACACCTCACCAAAGAAGATATACAGATGGAAAATAAGCATATGAAAAGATGATCAACGTCATTCCTCACGAGGGAAGAAACAATGAAAAACCACTACACACTTATCAGAATGGCTAAAATCCAAAACACTGATAACACCAAACGCTGAAGAGGACATGAAACAACAGGAACTCTCATTCATTGCTGGTGGGAATGCAAAATGGTACAGCCACTTTGGAAGACAGTTTGGCAGTTTCTGGCAAAACTAAACATACTCTTACCATATGATCCAGCAATCATGCTCCTTGGTATTTACACACGGAGTTGAAAACGTATGTACACATAAAAACCTACACATAGATGTTTATAAAAGCTTTATTCCAAACTGCCAAAACTTGGAAGCAACCAAGGTGTCCTTTAACAGGAAAATGGATAAACTGTGGTACATCCAAACAATGAAACATTATTCAGTTCTAAAAAGAAATGAGCTATCAAGCCATGAAAAGACTTAGAGGAAATTTAAATACATACTACTAAGTGAAAGAAGCGAAAAGCTACATACTGTATGATTCCAACTATATGTCATTCTGGAAAAGGCAAAACTATGGACACAGTAAAAAGATCAGTGGTTGCCAGGGACCTGGGGGGGAGGGAGGGATGTATAGATGGAGTACAAGGAGATTTTTGGGGCAGTGAAACTATTTTGTATGATACTATAATGGAGGACACATGTCATCATACATTTGCCAAAACCCACAGAACTTAGAGCATCAAGAGTGAACCCTAATGTAAACTACGGACTTGGAGTGATAATGATGTGTCAATGTTGGTTCATGGATTACAACAAATGTACCACTCTGGTTCAGGATGTTGATGGTGGCGGAGCTATGGGTGTGTGTGGGGGGAGGAGGCATATGGGAACACTCTGTACTTTCCACTCAATTTTTCTGTAAACCTAAGACTGCTCTAAAAAAAAAGGTCTATTAACAACAACAAAAAGAGCCCAAGACTCTCACTCATGTTCTAGGAGACAGTGGAACAGCAGCTCTCCATAAGGATACTGTCAGTCATGGCAGTTCACTTTCTGTCATACAACCGCAGAGTTCCTCCCCTGGAGCCTCAGAGCAAAAGAGTCAATACAGATTATTCTGAGGAGAGACAAAACAAGGGGGAAAAGAAACTTAAATCTAGTGGTCCTGGCCAATTATTAGAACAATGGCAAAAACCAAGCTGCCAAGTCTCATTCTCTGAGTCAGGTCTTCAGTTCGTAGGCCAGAAGCCTTGGGAATGTGTCTAGGGATAAAACCTTAATAGTCATGACAGGTACACGGTAGGTGAGCTCTACTAAGCCTGATAGCCTACATGCATCTCTCTGCCTCTGCTTCTGCTTCTCTCTGACTCCTCTCTTCCGTCGCTTGAAAAGGAGAATTAGGAACCTTTTTTCCATAACAGCTTTTTAGCCTCTCTCCAAGATCTGTCCTAGGAGCAGGGAAATGAAGAGTATGATTCAACAGTACAGTGAAGATACAGAACAATGCGAATCATTAGCAAATCTATCAGAAAAGCTAATTCAGGAGGGTAAAAAAGGGCAAGTTAACAAAGAAGGAAACAATTAAATTATATTTCAGTCCCATAAAATTGTTTCATTTGAGGCTGCCTAATTCAGAATGACCATCTGATTGTGCTGCTGCTGGGAAGATAGAATAAGAACGGGACTGGGGGTGTAAACACCCATCAGCCTGGAAACACAATTAATATCTTTCTGCTTGGTTGTGATATGAAGCCAAGAACCAGCTTGCTAACTGCTCAGTAGAACTGAGACTAGAAATCCCAGGGCAGGTCCAACTGAACGACTTATCAACTTTTCAAAATTCTTAGAAAGCCGGTCACAAAAGATCACATACTGTTTGATTCCACTTACATGAAATGTATAGAGTAGGCAAAGCTACAGAGACAAAAAGTAGATTAGTGGTTGCCTAGGGCTAGAGGTGGGCAGGGGAAGGGAAAAGTGAAAGAGGAAGTGACTGCTAATGGGTATGGGGTTTTTTAGGAGGTGATAGAAATGTTCTGAAATACAGTAGTGGCAATGGTTGCACAACTCTATGACTGTTACTAAAAACCATTGAATTGTATACTTCAAATGGGTGAACTTTATGGTATGTGAATTATATCTCAATAAAGACTATTATTAAAAAACACTATTCAATATACATTTTGGTTAATTTGTGAAGTAAAAAAATGGCAACCCCACTTTTGGCATCCCTTTGCATTTCTTTAATAATTTAGAGTATTGATGAACATCTCTTTATTTGTTTATTGTCCCATTGTATTTCTTTTAGTGTGCACTGCCTACCCACATCTTATGTGCATTTTCATGTTTGGTTATTTTAAGCTTTTTCTTACAGATTGTCTGAGCCCTTTGTAAATTAATAAATTGATTTCTGTCTACGAAAAATAATTTTTCTTAGAGCAATACAACATGGTATTATTTAGACATAAAAAAGCATTCTATCTCTCTAAGTATATACTGAATGGCATCCTAGGAAAAACACATTCTTCTTTCCAGAAAGCTTCATTCAAATGCAGTCTTTAAATCTGTTCTAATAAGGGGGTATAATTAAGCACTGTGTCACACTCACTTTGTCACCTGAACACCATTTGAAAAATCTCATCTAACATCATAGTCAATTATTCTATAGCTTGGGGACTTGGAGAGAGTTCCTGATGGCAGATAACAAGACTTCCTTCAAGGGTAAAAGTTTCCCTTAGTTCCCATTCGTGGTTTTGACATTGAGGAAAATGACCAAACTATATACAGTTTGTTTAAAAATAACAGCTTTATTGGGATATAATTCACATACCATATACTCCACCTACTCAAAGTATATAACTCAGGAGTTTTTCGTATATGCACACAGTTGTGTGACCATTATCAAAATCAATTTTACAACAACCATCAGTACAATCTAATTTCAAGACATTTTCGTCATCTTCTTTCCCCCACAAAATGCCTTACCGATTAGCAGTCAATCCCCTCCACTCTGGCCCACTCAGGCCCTATCCCTAGACACCTACTAATCTATTTTTTGTCTTTTGGTTTTGCCTCTCCTGGACGTTTCTATAAATGGAATCATATAGTGGATGGCTGTTTGCATTTGGCTTTTTTCATTTAGCATAATGTTTTCAAAGTTCATCCATGTTGTAGCATGTATCAGTGTTTCATTTTTTTTTATGGCTAAATAATGTTCCACTGTATGTTTATAACTGAACCACAGATTCACATGAGAATAAGATAATAGTTTTTATTTATAGAAAATATACTGCATGGAACCCAGCAATCATAAAAGTGTCTGAGGGAAACAGAATTATTTCCTTTGGAAGGAAAAGGTAGGTTTTCAAAGATCAATTCTGAGTATATTACCTATAGCTGAAACCGATTCTTCACTTTTCCTGAGGCTAAAATAAAAGATAAGAGGAATATTAGGGGACATCATTTTCTGTAAAAACATAAAAATAAAACCCCATATAGGTATCACATGGGTGACTATAATTCTGACATAGGAAAATGTTCTGAGTAAGGGGTGTGGTTTGTCTATCAAATTTAGGCTGTTTAATAACTGCTCTAACTGGTCACTTAAATTGGTATCAAGATCAATCATGATACAAGTTGAAACATATTTAACACAAATTAAAGGGTAAATATTTTGTAGATACAGATGTCAATAACTATACGTGCTCTTAGCAGGAACTGGGCTCCTAAAGGCTCCAAAGCTCCTGCTCCTAAGATGAGGGCAGCATCAGTCCACATACAAATCATGAAAGATACCACTGAGGTCACAGGCGTTGGATGAGGCCAACAAAACGACACCGGATAGTCTGAGAACTCAGCAAGGAAACTAGTAAGGCCTGGAATACACAGAGTGTGCAAGGAAGCGAAAAGGAACAGCTGTGGAATAATCTACATAGTAAAGCTTCATCAAAAATTTTCTCAAAACAATTCAAACCAGAATTATGTGGCCACAGCAGAGCAAGCGTTATAACGGGCCAAGAGGAGGAAGAGAAAAGAATCTGATGTTCATTAGGGCCAGAGCAGTGGATAGAGTCTTCCTATCCGGAGTAAGTACTACAAAGACTCTGGTATCAACTTTTAAAAACATTGTGATAAAAAGCACATAACATAAAATGTACCATCTTAACCATTTTTAAGTGTACAGTTCAGTAGTGTTAAGTATATTCACACTGTTGTGAAACAGATCTCCAGAACTTTTTCATCTTGCAAATCTGAAACCCTATATTCAAAACAACTCCCTTTCCCCCCTCCCCCCAACTCCTGGTAACCACAAATCTACTTTCTGTTTCTATAAATTTGACTACTTTAGATATCTCATATAAGTGGAAGCATGCAGTGTTGGTATTAGTTTTTAACATGCCTTGAAAGAGGAAATGCACAACTACATAGCATGTACACAAAGTCATTCACAGACATGATGTGCAGTCAGTCATATTCAAATCACAGGAAAGGAGCAACGTCTGATGGGAGAATGTAACCTTTAGGCCTAGCATGACCATTTTCCCTTAAAAAGCCATTCAAAGAGGTCAGACAGAGCAAAGGGCTCATGCTATTAGACCTAGTGAGCTTCAGAAAGCCCAAAGGTGGTGAGACTACTTTACTTTACTTTGCCATCAGACTACTTTGCTTCCTAATTCAGGGATCACCGAGGATTTAACCGCATTGCCTTGCACGTACCAGTGTCATCCAGAGTTCAGCAATGTATTACCATCCTAAAGCAAAGGAAGGAAGCTGCTCTTCACTGGGTCCTTGCTCCTTCCTCCCATCACATTAAAACCCAGGATTGATCTTGACTGTTGACAGGGTGACTTGTACCTCCTAGCTCTCTGAAGTCAAGCTCAGATGCTCCTGTGTGGGTAGGTGAAGAAGCTGAGGCCCGTTTTCATCACCATTCTGTAGACCTGCCCTTTTTTGATATACATGCCCTAATGAAGCAATTATCTACACTTATACTAATGATGTAATTGGGACAAGTAATTATGAAAGCAGAACATCCATTTTCAAAGAAACGAATATCGTTACCTTTCTTCCACCCACAAACATTATTCAAAACAAAAACAAATAAGCTCATAAGAACACACGCTACTGAAAGATTATTAGGAACAGCATTCCCAAACCCACAGCTTTCAGGAGAAATGGAGGAAAAAAAAAAAATAACCCAACAACCCCAGAACAAAAACAAAAACAAAACCTAGCATTCACTCCCACCAGGCAGAGATTTCCTCAAAGCCTCTACCGCTGACAGAAGACATGCAGGTGGATAAGAGTATGTATTAAGAATTACTTTATCTCCACTTCCTCATCCCCCACAACCTGGCATTTCCTATATTAGGTCCCAGCAACCCCTGTTGCTGGGAGGACACTGGCTTAGGCAGGTCCCTGAATGAAGTCAGGAAAGAAGTTGAGAATGCTGTCATCCTTTCTTTGTTGCACAATGGAGCTGCTTAAGAGGGCGCCTCAGCAGCAAAAAGATGGGCAGAGAGGGGGGCGAAGGCAGGCAAAAGGACTAAGGGAGAAAGAGGTGAAAGACAAAGATAAAGAAAGAGAGCGACTGACTGACTCAAGCAATGAACAGCTCTCACCAATCACTTGTCTTAAATTGCTGAGACTCCTGCAGCTTTTACTGTTTGGTGGAAGCACAAGTGAGTGGAATTGGACCAGAGGGTCTTAGGCTTGTCAGCACCAGGAGGGAAACGACCTTTATTGCTGCAAAGAGGATGCAGATTTCAAAAGCCTAAAATCTGTAATGAAGGGAAATGGAAATATGCTGAACGTGGGTTTGACTGGCAGCTTTCCTCATCTGTCGATCACAGGGTAATAAACACTGGGAGATGGCAGAAATGAAGATAAATGCTTTCAGCAGAACCATTCCCTACCCTCCCCTCCTCTTCCGCCCCCACTCAGCACATGACAAGAGAGTTAAAGCAAGAAAATAAATCAGCTTCTTAACCAACTCTTTTGTTAAAACTTTCCTTACAGGCCACCTACACGTGAATTATTGCTCTATGAGCCTATATCCTCATCGGGGGGCCCAGTTTGTAAAGGGTGAAAAGCACACCCTCCTGTCAAATCACACCTGTACATTTCAGGGTACAGCATTAGCCGGCTGAGTCAGTCAGGGCCAATATGTAAGAGAGAGGCCAGGCCTGCTCCTGGAGGGGAAGTTATAGAACTCCCCAAACCTGTGAAACTCACTAATTCAAAGCCTAGCTCACTCAGTTCAGAGGAGACTTTGGAGCTCCAAGGACAGCATGGTGTCATTTCACTGCAAAATCACTGCCCACTGCTATTTACCCAGGGACAGCAAGGCTAAGAAAGCTCTGAGGGCCAACAAAGAAATCCCTTGGACTTGGAGGTCAAAGGTGAAGTCAGATCAGAAAGAGGACTACAGAATACAATACTCAGTCTTGATTACCAACTTCATATTCACTTTGGAATGAAGGAAACATTTATAAGCTCGACAATCTTATGGGTTTCCCACATGTAGGTCCATGGGAAACATCTTGTATTTTGGGACTTGTGACGTTGAGATAAAGCATCTAGCCAACCTGGTTTTTGTAAAGGGACTAGGGTTTTTTGAGTAAAGTCAAAAGTTTAGCAATTCCTAATGCATGTGGTGGCAGTTGCTTGTAAGAAGTTGGTTGGAAATTTTATAAAAACTATATCCTGATTCTGCTCAAAGTGGGCCTGACAAAAATCTTAGTAATTAGATCCTTTAGGACATTCAGAAAGGCATTCTGCCCTACTGGCCCAGCCAGGCTGTTCTCCTCTAGATCCTGAGGTGAAAAAAAAAAGATTCCAGACCTTTGTTCTAAAGTGTAGGCATCAACTAGTAGAAACTCTGGAGCAAAAATAAGTGGAAGAGAGCTTGGTGAATGGATCTGTTTCAAACCACAAACTGCTCAGAAACTTGAGTTGTCCCCAGAGCCATGCATATGCTCTGGGACCCTAGGAGAACAACACCTGTCACATAAAGATAGCTAATTTGAAATAGGGTTTCTAATTAAAATCCACTGTTCAGACATAAATACTAGGCACAAAATGGAAAGCACTATTAACGAGTCCTATATTGAGACACTGCTAAAAGGATGCGCCCAGAAGCTAGACAACACTCCAGATTAACCTTTCTAGTCTTTAAACCTAAATAAAATCTCACTTCTTTCCGGAAGCTTTTCTGAATTAGAGAGAAATCCCTGCCTATACAATATTAGCTATTTTTGTAACACAAAACATTTGTCATCTTTTAGGTTACCTGGCTATAAGAACATAAAGTTTGCTCTGAGTTTAAGTGTTTATATCTCTGGGGACACTTAGCCATCAATTTTCAGTTGGTACTGCATGGTTTCTTTCCTTCTTCTTTAAGATAGTGAACTCCTTGAGAGAAGGGGTCAGCTTTCATCCACATTTTAAATACTATACAGTCATGGGACTTAGAATATTGCCATTCATACAGTCAACATGAAATAGAAAGGGTAAGGAGCACTAATGGGAGCTGCAAAGAATGTCACTGCCAGTCTTATAAACTGTTCCTTCTACAAGCAAGAAGATATGTCCCAGACAGTCTTTACCACCTGTATCTATTATAGAGACAGGCTGAATTATAAAGAACCAAACCAAATGTTACGAGAATTTTCAGTCTGGTATATACATCCAGGAATGGGACTAAGCAACTATAGTTTGCAAAAGGAGCTTGTCTTTAATTATAAATAAACCTAAATATCTATCAAGAAGAAAATAGTTAAACTATGGTTAATTACACCATGGAACACCAGGCAGCCATTAAAATAATAAAGTAGATCTATATGTAATGACGCAGAAAGATTTCCTTGATATATTGTTCGTATGATTCTATCTCTATTAGAAAACAAAACAAAGAAAACTATATAGGTGTATAAACAGACATACGTGTTTGATTATGCATAGGAAAAAATTTGGAAAGATACATTCCAAACCAATAAATCTTTGGGGAATGGAACTGGGGATAAGAGTGGTGAGGAGAGAAACTTTTTACAGTACATATTTTGATGTTATCTAAATTATTTATAAGGAACCTGTATTTATTTTTTTTTCAAAATTTACAAAGAAGGGCAGGAAGAGTGAGAAGTTACCTTTATAATGACCTATTAAAAATTTATACATTTTACTATTTAATACCCCCTATATTCAACATATACATTTATTTGTTCCATGAAGCTAATAGTCAAAGGACTTGAGAAAAACTCCTTGGTCCAGGGTTTACAATAAAATTCACAAACCTCAAGTTTTCCATTTTCACCAAGTGCCTGTCAGAATGGTACCCTGAGATGTCCTTCATATATCAAAGATGTAAGAGGGTTGTGTCTTTGGTAGCCAATAAATCTGTACTATGTGACTAAAAAGGAGCCAGAACAATAAATCTCTGGGCAAATATCTTAGAGAAAATGCTACATATGTACACAAAGAGATGCCAAGAAAGTTCAAGGCCCATTATAATATTAAAAATCTATAGTTTAATCGTTACCAACAAGGGAAGAGATAACAAAATGTGTACAAATGAACATGAGAATACTACACAACAATTAAAAGGAACAAACCAAATCAAACTATGTCAATGTAGATCGATTAAAAAACAATACTGAATTTTAAAAGTTGTAAAATGATACATATGGTATGATACCATTTATATAAACACAGAACAATTATATCTTACTAATATATTAAGTTATGAAAGATGGACTGCAATTATATAAACCAAATTCATGATAGGGGTTGCTTCTATGTAGAGTGGGAAATATCATTAGGGAGGTCAAAGGGAACTTCAACTTTATCTGAAATGATTTTATTTTTTAGAATGAGGCAAATAAATAGGGCAAACTGGTAACAACTATTAAATCTTGGTTTGGGGAGCACAAATGCTTGTTACATATATGTGTCTGTATATACTTATTTTAAAATTTTTCACTATTGAAGGGAGGGAGAAAGGGGGTAGGAAAGAAGGAAGTAAACAAGAAAGCAAGCAACTAGGACATGAAGGAAAGACCTTAAAATGCTTTTCCACAATCTTAGTCCTTGCCCAACAAGGTATGGGCGAAGCAGTAACTGGCTAAAATGGGATACAGAATCCCACTAAATTCCAAAGGAGGGCAGAGATGACCACATTCTGTCCACTTCGAATTTCTGACAGAAAAGATTTCGCCCACAGAAATATGTCCTGAGTCTTAACCCCGAGCTCCTGCACTGGTGAAATGATCCAGCAGGCAGCTAAGAACGGCATACGGTCACACAGACTTTGTACCCCACAAAAGCGGAGACTCTAAGGCCAGAGGCTTCCCGGGTTCATGCTAGCAACAGTCTGTCTGCACAGATGAAATGTACAAACAGATGTCCGGCCCCAAGCTTTTCTCTTAGATGCCATCTTGATGCCTTATAATATCTTACCTTGAAGACAAGAAAAGTTTATTTTTAATGTCAGGTTAGATGAATTTCTGAGAAAGGCCTGTGGCAAAATTCTAGTTTTTAAAAGAGAGATTTCACAAAGGAAAGCAAAAGGAGATGAAGATAAGCTTTAGTCTCTTCCTTTCTGCCAGAGCTCCTTATATGCACTTCTCAGAAAACACTGGGCCTGCTATCACACTTCAGGGATGTCTGCAAACCATTGAGCACGGCGGTACACACACCTTTTAAAGATGAACTCTGTTGATGGTCATCATAAAAAAAAAATGCATGAAAACCTGCAAACTTTCTTATAAGTCCCTTGGGGTGTGGGTAACGACACGAAATAATCTTACAGTTAACTAAGCCATGGGCCCTTGTTCCTTACAAAATCATCTATCTTCCTCTCTACTCTCCTCGCTCCAATCCATCTTTCAATGCCAGACTGATTATTTTTTAAAGCAGAGTTTTGATTGTGTTGCTCATCTGCTCCAAAAGGTTTAATGGCACCTCATTACCTAAAGTGAGCTAGATTCCTTGGTCTGCTATTCAAGGCCCTCAATGGTCCGTCTGTAGCCTACCTTTCTGTGCTTATCTCCCACTGCTTGTTATTTTGGAAAAACATTTTAAATACATCCCCACTTTTATACTTTTGCTTACACTGTTCCTACTATCTAGACCCCTTCCTCTCTCCTCTAATAAATGCATATTGAAATCCCCCAACCCCCTATCCCTGTTCAAGGACTCTCTCAATCACTTTTTGCAAGAAGTCTTTTCTGATCTCACTCACCCGGTATGATCTTCTCTTTGGAAGCCCCATAGCATTTTGTTTCTCTCTCATTCTGTCATATTCCTTCTCCTGTCCGCCAGGCAGGGCTCTCTACCATTATTTACTCCACGTGAGGACAGGTGTAAAATTCAATCCACCTGAAGTCCAACTCAAAATCTACAAGCCAAGTATATCTGCCCTGTTTCCACTCAACACTTCCCCTGAACCTGAATCCCTACATTACATTATAAAGAGGTTCTTTTGACAGGAAGGACACACAATTTTCTCACCTTTAGGTGAAATATCTTGATGCTCTGCCACAGGAGGAACACAGTAACTCCACATTAAATACAGAAACAAAGGGTTACCTGAATATGTGTGACTCTTCCTACTAGACTGTTAGCTCCTTAAGAGTAAGGACTATTTTAAATCCCTCTGAGAGACTTCAGCACCGCTCAGTCCTTGTGTCCTAAAGAGCACCTTGGACAAACCACATAGTTGCAACTCAGTTTTGCTGACTTGGAGCCAAAGTACTTTTGGTTTTGAGAAATATCCATTCAACCAGCAGAAGAACACTTCCAGAATTCCTAAAACCCCTTTTGTTTGAATTCTGAAACTCTAGGAAAGTACCCAACCTCTGGAAATCTACCCATTACAGTACTCAGGGCAGTAAGAAATTGACGGTTACATGCAGGGGAAACACTCCAAGAATTTACTTCCTTTATATGCAGCCCAAACAAAGCAGGGGTGGGCAGGTTTCTGACTACAAGTTGGTATAACGTTAAAAAGTTTCTCCCTCTGGCCTCTGGAGGATCCAAGCTGGGAGCAGGCTGTCCCCTTTGTCTGCCTCTGCAAGGCTCTTGCCTTGGGGCCAAGAGGATTAGCACAGCCATTTCATGCTCTGAAAAGTCAGAAAAGGCGAGATGGGGAGCTTTTGACTCAAGGAAATGCCTAGTAGTCAGAGACGTTCTGTTTCTGTTCAAAAGATAAGCGGGGATGCTGAGGTTAAAAAGCAAAATTTCCAACAATGCTTAATGAAAGGTTTGGAGACAATGTACAGAATTAGGCAAGGGATAAATTCCAAGAAGAGAGGAGCAGGTGCCAGAGCGAAAATGCAGCAGAGAGTCAGCACTAGACGTTTTCATGCATTCAAAAATTTCCATGTATTTAAAATGTCATCAGGACGCCCTGTGAGCATAGACGTGATGCAGCAATTAGGGAATGCAGGCTTATCCCTCTCGGCACAAAATACCCACAAATAAGCTCCTAGTATAAAAGGCAAAAGAAAGCAGAAAGAAAAGCTTTACCATAAAAAAATTGAGCAGTTGCTACATTCTCTTAGCTTAACAGATAATTAACTACAGATCTTCTTGTGAAGAGGTAAATTAAAGTCACATACTGTATTCAAAGGCACAGAGCTCCCAGGGCCCAAGCTGGGTTTTAAACTTTGGGCCTACAGATGGGCTTCAGGAGGTCCAAGAAACCACTGAAATAGCAAATAAAATTGTGTGTGTGTTAGGGCCGGCCTGCTGGCATATCGGTTAAGTTGACGCGCTCTGCTTCAGTGACCCCGGTTTCGCAGGTTTGGATCCCGTGCACGGACTGACGCACCGCTTGTCAAGCCATGCTGTGGTGGCGTCCCATATAAAGTAGAGGAAGATGGGCACGGATGTTAGCCCACAGCCAGTCTTCCTCAGCAAAAAGAGGAGGATTGGCAACGGATGTTAGCTCAGGGCTGGTCTTCCTCACACAAAATAATAATAATAATAAAAAGTTGTGTGTGTTACTGTGTTGTGTTTCTTGTTTTCTATATTTTATGGTGCTTTGATATCTCAGGGGCCTTGCGGACTGAGGGACTGCCCCTCCCAGGCTTAGCTAATTCCTAGAGAGAGCAAACAACTTGCCTGCAAGCATGCAAACCAACCATTCCAGAGCCCATACCCCCAACCACTTTCTTTATCAAACTCTCAAACACCAAATCAATATTTCCTCTGCCCTAAATCATCCCAGGGCAAGACAACTAGGGAGCACCCCATAGGCCAGAGTCTGACAAAATTATTCAAACTATCTAATCCTAAAGGTACTCAGCATACCTTCCCTGCCTCACCCATTCCTTCCTCTGAAAATCCCAAGAAGGGCTCTGGCTCATGCTGTCCCCTCGACTTCTTCTGCCTGCTGACTGACCATGCATGACCCTGACCCATAAGGCCCTGTGTGATGTGGTATGGCCCCCTACTCTTGGAAACTGTAGGTAACAAACTATCTTTTCAATGGTAAGTGTCTCCTCATCTGTTGGCCTTCCTTTTACCTGAATAAAACCAAAATCCTGGGTACACTTTAATACAGCTATGTGTGCACATTTTTTCTGAGGGGAGGGTCCAAGCTTTTAACATACATTCTCACAGAATCACTGTCCTGGAAAAGATTAAGAACTAGTGACCTAAACGTTTCGGGTCACACTGGGCCTCTAGCTCAGTGGGTGAGACTACATCACTGATGAGGTCTCTCTAGGGCACACGTAAAGCCAGGTGGTAGTTCTTAGAGGGCACAAAGAGAAATACTGGAGATTGCAGAGGGCTTTGCTTTTTTTCCTGTTTTTCTTGGCTCTTTGCAGCGCAGGGGATCATGAGGCAAGGGAGTATAAAGGGAGAAGGTTCATAAATTTCGGAAGTGGTGATGGTAATGAAAAATTAGCATTTCTCTCAAATAATACAAAACTTTTGAATGCTTAAACATCTACAGGATCTGAAAGATTGGGACTGTCCACGTTATGTTCAGTAAACAACTAGCACACCGTGCCAACCAACGACAGTATCACCAGCAAAGAGATAAAGCCTTGGCCTTCCACCTCAGTGAGGCTGATAAAGACAGAGAGATTTTTAAACCAAAGTACGAAGTCTTGAGACATGCTCAGAATAAAGAATAATGATCTCAAAACAGAAAGCTGGGGCCACCCGGTGGCGCAGCGGTTTCGTCCACGCTTGGCAGCCCGGGGTTCGCAGGTTCGGATCCCGGGCGCCCGCCGACACACCGCACGTCAGCCATGCTGTGGCGGCGTCCCATATAAAGTGGAGGAAGATGGGCACGGATGTTAGCCCAGGGCCAGTCTTCCTCAGCAAAAAGGGGAGGATTGGCAACAGATGTTAGCTCAGGGCTGGTCTTCCTCACAAAAAAAAAAACACAGAAAGCTTTTTGACGGCTGAGTGAAGACTGAATATTAAACAGATATCTATCAAACATAATACTGTGGAAAATGTATATAAAATGGTAATGAGATGTCCTTCTTGCTTGGTTGGAGCCTATAATCCAGTTTGGGAGATAAGACTTACATCAAAAGCATTACAAACAAGAAAAGGCAATGTAAGTGTCTAATGAGCGGTACAGACAACAAGAGCCACAGCCCGTTTAGGAGAGGTCACTGGGCTTAGGGAGGGGAAACCAGGAAAGCTTAGGGTAGACATAGGGGCTAGGGGGTGTAAAGGAAGGAACGATAGGATTTGGAAAGGAGGCGAGAAGGAGCACGGCTCAGGGTAGAAAGAGGCCACTGCTCGAGGAAATTCAGGGTTCAAGCAAGGGCTATCATCAGTTCAGTGGGAAGCAACGGCTCAAAGAATATAAACATTGGGCTGAAAAAGAGACAAGGAATTTGTCATCTGTGCAGCAGGAAATAAAAATCCTTTGAAATTTTTTGACTATGGGAATTGCAAAGTGGACAGCTTTTAAATTTTAATTTTTATCAAAGTACTACATACACATAATGTTAAAAGTTAAAAAGTATTATGAGGCTAATCAAGTTAAATAGCAGCCTCTAGCGCCAACCTCTCCCTTGATTTCTGCTCTCCAGAAGCAATTACTTTTCAAATCTTTTAGCTGTTTTTCTTGTGATAATTGTCATATTTCTACTGTGACTAATTTTTCAGTTTCAATTATTATCTACTGGCTTCCTATGATGGGAGACTATTTCTCTTACCCTCTTTCCTCCCTCATTGTTCCAAAATAGTTATATCACATTTTTGGATCAAATAACATTAATTATTTACAGTATTATGACTATATAAATATTCACAGCATACAGGAATAGTATAATAAATTATATTTCCCTTCACATACAGTTTTGTTTCTTCTGGAAGAGAAATGTTTTTCTCATCACTTGCTACTCATCATCCTCCTTTTCCCATTCTCCTTATACAATGAGTATATTAAACTTTTTTCTAATTCCTTCACTGTCATTTTGGAGAGAATTTAGGAGAGGGTAGAGATAAGCGCACATGTTCATTCTGTCATGTTTACCAGAAGTCTCTGGTCACATTTTACGAAGAGTAATCTGGCAAGTATTTTAGGGGCAGGAAGACTTCAAGCAGGGAGCCACCCATTAGGAAACGTCAACGGTATGATAATGGCCAAAATGAGGATTAGAATAATGAGAAGAGAAAGGAAGAAACAATGAACAATTCCATTAGGGATGAATCATCTGAACATGGTAGGAAAATGAATATAGGATAGCTGGGGAGAAGCAATGATCCATAAAAACTTATAGGCCTAGCACTTAGAGATCAAGAAGAATGTTGGTAGCATTAGTAAAAACAGGGAAGGGGAGAACATCGTAGAAAAGAAAGTTTGGTTTTTGACATGGTAAATATAAGATGGCTGTGGGCCATCCAAAGCAGAAAGAATTTAGAAAAATGTCTGAGTTATTTTCATAAAAGTGACAACTCAGAAAACAGAAGAAGACCAAAGTAAACAGGAGAGCTGGAGTGGAGCTGGCAGACAGAGAAATGGGAATCAGGAAAGGAAAGCTTTTCAAAAAGGAAAGTGATCAAAGGAAGTTACTGTTTAGGAGACGTCAGTTCTTCAAAAAGTTAAACATACAGTTACCATATGAACCAGCAATTCCCCTCCTTAGTATATACCTAAGATAACTGAAAACAAAAACTTGTACATGAATGTTCATAGCAGCATTATTCATAATAGTCCAAGAGTGGAAATTGCTCAAATGCCCATCAACTGATGAATGGATAAGTAAAATTTGGTATATCCATACAATGGAATATTATTCTTCCAAAAAAGAAATGAAGTACTAATATATGCTATAACATGGATGAACACTGAAAACATCAGGCTAAGTGAAAGAAGCCAGACACAAAAGGCCACATACTGTATGATTCCATTTATATGAAATGTCTAGGAGAGGCAAACCCATAGAGACAGAAAGCAGTTGCCAGGGACTGGGAAGGAGAGGAATAGGAAGTGATTACTAATGGGGATGGGGTTTCTTTTTGGGGTGAAGAAAACGTTCTGGAATTACATAGTGGTGACAGTTGCATGACTCTGTGAATATACTAAAAACCCCTGAATGGCACTTTGAAAGAGTGTATTTTATATGTGAATTATACCTCAATTAATAAAAAAGAGAAAAGTCAAAGAGAATGAATAAGGACTAGGAAAAAGTCATTAATTTAGGGGATAAGTCACTGTGAAGGAACAAAAAAGATAAGAGATCATTCACACTCTTATACATGAAGCTGAAAGCAGGTCGATATAGCCAAAGTAAAGAGGAAATTTTAAAAATTGCTTAAAACACTCAACCTAACTATATATTCTTCAACTGTCTGTCCCCAGAATTTCAATCAGCTTTAAAATCACATTAGTAAGGAATGGAGAAAAAGTTTGTCAGCTCTTAATTAATTCAATACGATGCACTGAGTGATAACTATGTATACGTATAGGAACTTATTGAAAATGCAAATTTTTATAACCTAAGTTGGATCAATTAATTAGGCAACAGGAATTTGATCCTAAACCTGGAACATTCACTATGCTTAGAAAAACACGAATGCTGCATCCTCAGGGCACAGGTTGGTGAAAGGTACATAGGAAGCCCTCAGACACTTGTTCCATGAAGGAATGCTGGCTGAACAACAGCGCTGCCTTCTTTGAGTGGTTCTGTGCACTGCAAGAATAACTGTGATAAAGGTCATAAGAATGTGCAGTAAGCAGTGTGTGCTGGTAGTTATAAAAAATTTTTAAAAGGTTGGAAGAATAAACAGTTAAAACGGTGCTACTTCCTAAAGCAATCTACAGATTCAGTGCAATCCCAATCAGAATCCCAATGACATTCTTCATGGAAATAGAACAAAGAATACTAAAATTCATATGGAACAACACAAGACCCCAAATAGCTAAAGCAGTCCTGAGAAAAAAGAATAAAGCTGGAGGCACCACCATCCTGGACTTCAAAATATACTACAAAGCTATACTAATTAAAACAGCATGGTACTGGTACAAAAACAGACACACAGATCAATGGAACAGAACTGAAAGCCCAGAAATAAAACCACACATCTATGGACAGCTAATCTTCAACAAAGGAGCTAAGAACATATGATAGAGAAAGGAAAGTCTCTTCAACAAATGGTGCTGGGAAAACTGGACAGCCACATGCAAAAGAATGAAAGCAGACTATTTCTTTCGCCATACACAAAAATTAACTCAAAATGGATCAAAGACTTGAAGGTAACACCTGAAACTACAAAACTCCTGGAAGAAAACACAGGCAGTACATTCTTTGACATCGGTCACAGAGGGATCTTTCTGAATTCCACGTCTTTCAGACAAGGGAAACAAAAGAAAAAATAAGCAAGTGGGACCTCACCAAACTAAAGAGTTTCTGCAAGGCAAATGAAACCAGGATCAAAATGAAAAGACAACCCACCAGCTGGGAGAAAATATTTGCAAATCATATATCCGACAAGGGGTTAAGCTCCACTATATATAAAGAACTCACACAACCGAACAACAAAAAAACAAACAACCTGATCAAAAAATGGGCAGAGGATATGAACAGACATTTTTCCAAGGAAGATATACAGATGGCCAATAGGCACATGAAAAGATGTTCAACATCACTAATCATCAGGGAAATGCAAATCAAAACTACAGTAAGATATCACCTTACACCCATTAGAATGGCTATAATCACCAAGACCAAAAAAAGCAAATGTTGGAGAGGTTGTGGAGAAGTGAGAACCCTCATTCACTGCTGATGGGAATGCAACCTGGTGCAGCCTCTATGAAAAACAGTATGGAGATTCCTCAAAAAATCAAAAATAGAAACACCTTATGATCCAGCTCTCCTACTACTGGGTATTTATCCAAAGAACCTGAAATCAACAATCCAAAGAGACTTATGCAACCTATTGTTCACTGCAGCATTATTCACTATAGCCAAGCAGTGGAAGCAACTCAAGTGTCCCTTGACTGATGACTGGATAAGATGTGGTATATATAAACAATGGAATACAACTCAGCCATAGAAAAAGACAAAATCATCCCGTTTGAAACAACATGGATGGACCTGAGGATATTATGTTAAGTGAAATAAACCAGACAGAGAAAGATAAACACCTCATGATTTCACTCATATGTGGAAGATAAACTAACACACAGACAGAGAGAATGATTTGGTGGTTACCAGGGGGAAGGGGGTCTGGGGGTGGGCACAAGGGGTGAAGGGACACATTTATATGGTAACTGATAAACGATAATGTACAACTAAAATTTCACAATGTTATAAACTATTATGACAATAAAATTAAATTGTCAATAAAAAAAAAAGGCCCATGCATCACTCTTAAGGAAAAGGAAGATGTAATCAAATGTTATATCTAGTTGGTTTAGGCTTTATACTTATACACATATAGCTGTAATATATTTTAATTTAAAATGTCCCAGGTAACATGTGTTGTTGTACGTTGAACTCTCTAGCTACTAATCCTCCCTCCCCATTTTTTTTTCCTGAGGAAGATTCACCCTGAGCTAACATCTGTTGCCAATTTTCTTCTATTTTGTTTGTGGGTTGCTGCCTCAGCATGGCCACTGAAAGTGGTGTAGGTCCACGCCCAGGAACGGAACCTGGGCCACCGAAGCAGAGCGCACTGAACTTAACCACTAGGCCCCTGGGGTTGGCCCGAAACCACTGTTTCTGTAACAGCATTTTTTTATTACTCTGAATGTCTTAGGAATATAACCCTTGCATTACAGCAAAATAGGCTATAACAGAAGCACTGGGGACCAGCAATATGAAAAAAGACAAGGTTTCTGACTTGAGGGAACTAATAATCTAGTTGGAGAGAGAGAATATGTACACAAGAGGAGAATACAAGGAAAAATATTGTAAACACACTATACACCCTAGGTACAATTTGAATATAAGTTATCTTGAGAGTAAAATAAATCTAAGAAAAGACATAGCAACATGTATTTCATTTTTTAAAGTTACATTCATCTAATATCCATACCTTGCATTCTGATATAACTGGGCACTGTGATTTATGTTCATTTTTCAAAAATATGTGGCAAAATACTTTATATACTAATCAGTTACATAAGTAAGACTTATCTTCCTTAGAGCCAAGGAAAATTTCCTAATTGTTATCATTTTCTAAATGCTTACTATGTGCCAAGGGCCACAATAAGTTCTCATTCAATAAAATTCTCATTCAATCTTCATAATTACCTTTAACGAAGTTTGTTTATTCATTAGACAAGTATTTACTTAGTGCCTAGTACATGCCAGACAATGAACAAAACAGACAAAAATTCCTGCCTTCATGGAAATTACATTTTGGGGAAAGGAGGCGAAACATAACAAAGAAATGAGCTCACCACATAGCATGTTAAATTATACTAACTACCATGGAGAAATATAAAACAAGGAAGAGGAATGGAAAGAACAGGGGGTGAAGGGTTGGCAACTTTAAATAGAGTAGTCACTAAAAGGCTTTGCTGAACCCCTAATTTACAGATGAGGAAACTGAGGCTCAGGGAAGTTAAACAACTTTCCCATGGTCACCCAGTTAGTAAGAGATGAGATAAAGTTTGAATGCAGCTGCCCTTACTATCAAGCTACAGGGCCTCTCTCCAAGTCAGTAATAAAGTCAGTTACAAAAGTTTGCTTTATCAGATATTTCTTTAAGATTATACTGGCATTTTTAATCTCCCAAAGGGGTTAAGGAATAACTTTCTATTTCAGTATTTGATGTCTCACTTCACATCTACATTAACTTTTACAAAGGAGTAGTGAATGGCCTAAGATCTTTGGTTGACATTATATTCTTGGAAAAACTGAGAAGAGATCAAAATAATAATTGCTAGGGAGAGTCAAAGGACATTTCATGAAGTACATTCAGCCTCCGAGAAGATTACGCAGGTCCTACCTCCTCCTTACTGTTGCTGTGACCTCTATTTAGTGCATTAAGAACTATTTATTTTATGTCCCAAGGGTGCCTAGCACAACTCAGATGTTCTTTAGCGACTCCTTTTATTAAGCTGAGACGAATCCTTTTCAGTCGCCTGAGCCTGTCTCTTAGTATTGCGGTGTTCCTGCCACTAGAACATCTAAAGATGGCAGTCCCAGCTTGTCTCAAGTAGTTCGGGTACTGCAAATAACCTGGGTGCTAAGGCATATATCTATTTTTCTTCCTTTTGACTTCAGATGATATCTTTTTCAAAGGAAGTTAGAGTGCTTTACCATTTTTTCCTACTTAATCACTGGAAGGAACATGGAGGGAAGCACCACATCCTCACCTGTCATGTGGACAAAGAGACTAAATGACTCACTCAAATTATACAGTGAATTATTGAAGGAGCCAGAACGACAACAACCAGGCTGAACTTCTAGTTCAGCTTCCAACAGACAAGATCAGTAGTTCACAACATACATTTGGGTACCAGATTTTTTGGCAGTATATTTGAAGAGATTAAAAGACTCAAAACAACAGTCAAGTCAGCAATGATAAAAACGCAGTCACTATTATAATAAGACAATGTCTCACAGCGCCTATCTAGTGGCCTTTGGTACTGTGTCAATGAGCAGAACTGTTCTCCCTGGCTGATAGTTTGTTCACCAACTCACCATGCTAACTTCTCACCTGCTCTAGGAAACACAAGCTCTTTCTTTGGCACCGGACTCTCACCTCGTACTCCTACCAACTTGTATCCTCCTCTAGAACATAGTGTGTGACTTCCTCAGCCCAAAAGTCAACCTGATATTGCAATAACAATTTTAGCAAAAGTGCATTTTACACACTGATCAAAACCTGGTGGCATACCAGTGTGCTAGGTTATGTAAGAAAACTCAGCCCGTCTTCCAGAAAGCAAAGATGCCTCCTCAGCTAAGAGGTCAACTTGAATTTAGTGCTTAATTAATACTTTAATTCAACATCACTGGGAAATAAGCCATTGACAGGCAGTGCCAAAGGCCCTCATTAAGGACTACATCCTCCTGTATCACATGAGTGACAGCCTCTGTGGGAGCCAGGAAGAGACAACTGACCTCATCTAAGGAAGCCAAAGCTGGGAAGACACTGTACCAAGTCAAAAAAGCTCGCTGAGGAAAAAGAAGGCTGTGTAAGTCTGGTTTGAGCAGTAGGAACTTTAGGTGTGGTTAAGAGACACAAGGAAAACTAGAGAAGTAATAACTTGAACTTTTGTAACACATTTCTCTGATAGGATAAGTACTCTATTGACATCTTTGGGTAAAGCCTTGTAATAGAATAAAGTTGATTATTTTGCTGTAACTTGTGGGGGAAATTGTGACAGAGTGATGTAATGACCAGTGGTAAGGAATAATAAAATCTAAGACCTCTGCATACGGAATAACAACAGTAATTCAAAGTACTGAAAAGGTAGGAAATAATAATTGAACCTGGAAGGATTCTTAAGGAAGTTAACTTAATTTTTTCTGTTAAAAAGTCCCAGTACTGAGAGTAGGACCTAGCACATCACAGCATCACACAAACTTGAAAACAGGACTACTTTAACCATTTGAATAGCAATGGAAGCAGTAGTAAAATCAGTCAGTGTTGGTATTTTTCCTGGTTGATTCATTTCACAATGAAGTTAGTAAATATTAGAACCACTGGCAGAAAACAGTTTCCAGTGAATAAGGGAAGGTAAAAGATCGATATGAACAGAATAGATCCATTCATGCACTTCTCAAGTACAAAGAGAGACTCTAATTTCTACTCCAAATTCTACCCTTGGTTCTAACATAGGTATACTGTCTGCTGGACAGAGGGGGGGAACCTCCAAAGGACTCGTACTCATTCTAGATTCTTCCTTATGGGTAGCAGATAAGATCAGGCTCCAGGAGAGAAACAGTACTCCTTCACTGAGGACATCTAATCCCTATCTATCTTCTTCTAAGGAGATGCTGGACATGGTCTTTAGAGCCATAAGGATGGGAAAACAAGCAAAAGTCAAGAATGTTGGCAGAGAAGCAACACAGTGTATAGCTGAGAAATGGAAATTTTAAGGCTCAGCTTGATAAGGTCCACAGATATCGACAGCATGTTCCCAGAGGATCCATGTTCCCAAAGAATCAACCTGAGTACCTGGAGAGGAGATGAAGAGAGGGGAATGTGAGCGGGGTGGATTGAATACATTTTTAAATGGAAAAAAAAGTCTTATCAACAGCAAAAAATAAAGTATTTTAGGTCCTTCTGAAAATGGAAGAGTAACCCAACTAACTTTAAACCCTGATCAACCTCACTGGCAGGCAGCCTCCAGGACCCAGTGCTAGGTATAATTTAGAATATAAAGGATTAATCACGATTAAAAGAAGAATTCAAATCTTTGGTTTCTCGCAGGAAAGCAGCTATGGGTGACTCCTTGATATTTCCTAATGTTGAGCATTTAAGAACATCAAAGCCAAAGGAGACCATATGTGAAATATTCAACAGCTTAATGTCTACGTCCTATGTTGAAAAAAGAACAGAGAGGTATGCATTTCTTTGGGAAGTAGACTGGACCTTAATCTCACCTGTATTAGTTTGCAATATTCTTTGAATTGAGTCTATTTATGCACACACACAAAAAAATCCCCTTCCATTGCAGACTATCTGATGAAGAAAGGAAAAAGAGAAGATATAAGAGGCGCTCTGTCAAAATTGGAAGGTCTAAGGACTCAAAATTCGAACATTTTCCTTTAGAGACAGGACCCCTTAGGCCATTGCCAGTTTGATAGATTGTTTCAGGTATATTCCCCATACAAAAGTTATAAGTCATGCAAAACTGTAAAATGTAAAACAGTCAAATTGTAACCAACATTGCTGAGCTCTTGATATAAGAATCCCATAATTTCTTGCCATATTCTTTTCACTTTTACTCTAAGTCTCAGATCTGGAAAGAGGTGGAATAGGGAACTGTGGCATTCAAAATAAGGAGGGCAAAGAAAGCAGGCATCTTTAAATAACGGATATCCCAAAATATGAGATAAGATTATTTGTTTCAGGATTTCCAAACTAACAACTTTTCTTCAGGTGCCAGAAAAGAGCACTGTCTCTCTCCTTAGCTGTATTAGCCTTTCAGAAAAAAGCCTCTTTCCCACATAGGAGAGACACTAATCACACAAAGGAAAAGGCAGGCAACTCCACATTGTGCCTGAAAACAAAGACTAAAAAAGTCCACGCTAACCAAACCTAAAACACGGAGTACCTGGAAATAATGGTAGAGAGGGACAAAAAGTATACACAAAGTTGAGGGAAATAAACCACCAGTCAGCCTTTCCGTCACCACTAGCGGCAGCTCAAGAAATTCTATAAATGAGCAAAAGCAAGCTCCCGCTTTGGCTTAGATGGTATATTTCTAGGGGTGGCTTGGGTTGGATAACAGCGGTAGAGAGGTATTTAAAGAGTCCCAAGCTCCCTCGGTGCTGGCTGCTTCTATCCCATAGGACTTTAAAATTCTTCCTAGATAAGACAAAGATTAGAATAGCTAGAAACTTCTTCAGAGCAGGTGCTCCTAAGCTGTCCCTGTGGTCTCTCCACCTAGAACATGGGAGTGGAGAAACTGGGCTTTTGAAACAAGTTATTTCAGCTTTGAACTGATACTTTCGGTTTTAATTAATTTACCTAATAAGCAATATAACATTTTACCACTTTTCCCAGTCACTTCACTTCAGCAGAATCAATGGGAATATTTAGACCAATGAACACTTTGTGGCTTTTAGAAGCTCTCAATTAGCTCTTATGTTAGCTGCATTCATTTTGCCTTAAAGAAAATCAAGTTCAAATTCTGTGACCCCTGACAGATACAAGGAAAAGGCAGGAGGGGAATGCCACCCAAAGAGCAAATGCAAAAGAAAGGAAGGACACTGGCTGAATCTCATCACCACACGCTCTAACCTCTTATCAGGCAATAAGAGATAAGCTCTAGTTTTATCTGGGAAGATTCTCTCCCTTTTTAGATTAAACAGCCTGTACATTTCCATTCTCAGCACTGTTCTTCCTTCCCAAGGCACATCACTGCTCCATCTCCTCTTGGGGGTGAAGTCTACATTTCCCCCATCCCAGGGACAGCTGAGTGTGTCACTTCTCTTCACTTTCTAGTAGCAAACATGGCCACACACAAACATTTCAAGCTGTGGCAGCAGCTCCTTTTCTGTCTCACGGTCATTTCATGAATCTTGACTAAGCTTTGAGGCAAGGCAAAGAGATGTTTAATAAGCACACTAACCATCGACAAAACGAAAAGACAATCTAACAACCGGGAGAAGATATCTGCCAACCATATATCTGATAAGGGGTTAACCTCCAAAATATATAAAGAACTCATATATCTCAACAACAAAAAAACTAACAACCCAGTTAAAAAATGGGCATAAGACCTGAACAGACATTTCTCCAAAGAAGATATAAAGATGGCTAACAGGCACATGAAAAGATGTTCAGCATCATTAACTATCAGGGAAATGCAAATCAAAACTACAATGAGATATCACCTCACGCCCTTGAGAATGGCTATAATTAACAACACAGGAAACAACAAGTGTTGGAGAGGATGTGGAGAGAAGGGAACTCTCATACACTGCTGGTGGGAGTGCAAAACTAGTGCAGCCACTATGGAAAACAGTATGGAGATTTCTCAAAAAATTAAGAATAGAACTACCAATATGATCCAGCTATTCCACTACTGGGTATTTATCCAAAGAAGATGAAAACACCAATACGTAAAGATACATGCACCCCTGTGTTCACTGCAGCATTGTTCACAATAGCCAAGACTTGGAAGCAACCTAAGTGCCCATCAAGGGATGAATGGACAAAGAAGATGTGGTATACATACACAATGGAATACTACTCAGCCATAAGAAATGATGAAATCCAGCCATTTGTGACAACATAGATGGACATTGAGGGTATTATGCTAAGCGAAATAAGTTAGAGGGAGAAGGTCAAAAACCATACGATCTCACTCATAAATAGAAGAAAACAACAACCACCACCAAACACACAGAGACAGAGATTGGACTGGTGGTTACAGAAGGGGAAGCAGGGTGGGAGGAGGGTGAAAGGAACGATGAGGCACATGTGTGTGGTGATGGACTGTAATTAGTATTTGGGTGGTGAACATGATATAATCTATGCAGAAACAGAAGTATAATGATGTACACCTGAAATTTATACAACATTATAAACCAATGTTATCGCAATGGAAAAAAAGGTCAAATCAAAATATTATGGTATAGTAATTTTGATGCTATACTTTCAGCAATCTAACTCATCACTTGAGTAATTTAAATTATCTATAATATTTAAATACATCTTTAAATGAATGAAATGGGAAAATAATGGAAACAGGCATAAAGACAAAAGAAACTTTTTATCAAGCCCATCATTTGAAACAATTTAAATATTTGTATCAGTTGACCTATCACATGTGTATATTACAAATTCAAGACTGCTTAGGTTAGCAATCCCTTCAGTTAATTATTTCAATTTTTAATTTTGAAACATAATTCTAAAAGTTAGCATTTATACATACTATATGTTGTTTAGATTTTCAGTGTACTACTTAAATAAACCTTAGTAAGCACTGCATTGTACAAGTAGCAATTTGTTTATGCCTACCTACATTTTGGTGTGTTTCATTTATTCATTGATTTAAGACACATAATGGAATTACTGGTGTGATGTTATTTTCCCTTAATTATTTTTAAAACAAATGACTTTAGAATGGTAAAAAAAATAAGTAAATAAAAGTCTGCACAAAGCAAAAAAAGATAAATAAATAAGCACACTAACTCACTGGGCGCCCTGTTGAGCTGGATGACGAAGTTCTTGTCAAAGCCAGCTTAAATCTCCAATGATAAGCATACATCTTTCTTGTACACAGGTTATTCTATTTTGAATGCAACTGCCTAGGGCAAAATCCAGGGCTCACCAACAGCAAAGCCTGCATCCCACCAGTCATTGAGATAGCTCTGAAAGAACATCAAGGAAGTCCTAAAAGAATGACTGGTGAATATTAAATTTGTCTCTATGTGCCCTGAGGCCTAATCCACGTATTCACATTTGCAGCCCATAAACCAGTTTTTAACCAATCTCATCAACAAGGCCAAGCAGAAACTAAGTCCTATGCTTGAGAAGAACTGAATTATAGCTTCTCCCAACCACTGCTATAAGAAAGCAAAATATGCGACAGTGATTGGACACACAACGATCCCTTGCCTTAGTTTTCAAGAACTTCTCTTCCAAGTTGCTTCTGTTAAAGAAGCTGCAGGTTATAAATGATGCCATGGTTCACTTACAGCCAATTTAGTAAGTGCTTGCACAGTTAATTCTGTCAGTCTTACTCCTACACGGAAATACATGTGGCCCCAAGGGGCCCAACCACCCACAGAGCTCTTCTGTCTATCTTTTTACCCTCCAGCACACAGAAATAGAGGAGGGCTACATCCCAGAAAACACCCAGAGAAAGAGAATAGGTAGTTTCTCTGAAACGCTATATCTAGATAACCATGATCCAGCTTCCCATTAGGATGTAATTTCCAAATTCATGTCTCTCTGAATAATCTAAATAATGATCTAAGCCAAGCAGTTTCTCTGAAGCTCCAAATCTATACATCTATACTGGCTGGGATGCTGAAACCTTCCTTTCATGTATATGTAAGGACACTTAAAAAAGCAATTTGTTTAAAGTGAGCTACCAGGCTACCTCAGATCTCAAAAATCTCCTCAGTTATGGTAGAATGTTATAGTAATGCCCCTAATGACTCAAGCCTCCCTGTATCCACGCCCTTGTAGAGTCCCCTCTCTTGACTCTGGGCTTAGCCACGTGGCTTGCTTTACCTGATGGGACAATAACAAAAGTGACATAAGCAGAGACTCAAAAGGTGCTTGTGCACTGGGGCCTGATCTCTCTTACTTCTCTTTGGAACCCTGAGACACTATGTGAAGAAACATGAGTAAGCTGACTGGTGAAGAGAAAAGAGACAAATCAACCCAGCTGAGGCCAACCAGCCTGCCAACTGGCAGATATGTGCGTGAAGGCATCTGGACTAGTTTTCTGTGGCTACCATCACACATTACCACAAACTCAGTGGCTTAACATAAATTTACTAGTTTCTAGTTCTGCAGGTCCAAAGTCCAACACGGGTCTCAGAGGGCTAAAATCAAGGTGTTGGCAGGGTTATGCTCCTTTTGGGGGCTCCAGGAGAGGATCTATTTCCTTGTTCATTTGGGTTGTTGGCAGAATTCAGTTCCTTGCAGTTGTCAAACTGAGGTCCTTGTTTCCTTGCTGACTGTTAGTTAACGGCCATTCCCATCTTCTATCACTGCATTTCTTTGACTAAGAATTCAGCCTTTCTCTTCTACTTTTAAGGGCTCATGATTAGACAGGGTCTACCCCGATAATTTAGGATAGTCTCCCCACCTCAAAACCTGTAACCTTAATTACACCTGTGAAGTTCCTTTTGCCACATAAAGTAACATATTCACAGGTCCCAATGATTAGGATGTGGAGATCTTTGACAGGCCATTATTCTGCCTGCTATACCAACCAAGACCATCAACACCCAGCCAAGCCACCAACTGATCACAGAAAGCAGCCCATTTGGCCCAGATCAGATGAACTGTACATTGGACCTAGAAAATTGTGAGCAACATTAAATGCTGTTTTAAGCCAGTAAATTTGGGGTGGTTTGTGAGGCACCAAAAGCTAACTGATACAGTGGCCAAGGCTACATCACTTCTGAGGAGTCTGTGTAACCCTCAACCCACTAACATGGGTATTCCCCCTTTCTGCTCTGGTTCAACAGGCAAGCCTAAGAGGCCACTGGTGGTTTTCTGTTCTCTGAATCATAAAACAAAACAAATTAGTTTTATTTTTTCCTCCAGTCCAGATCTAGAGATTACTGCTGAAATTTAACATAAGTCAGCCTTATTATCTCAAGAGAACCATAGAGGGGCTTTTCTGAATCCACAACTAGAAGCTACAGACATGAAACAGACATATATGCTAGAAGAAGTCAAAGGGAAAGATTTGAAGGAAGAGTCATCTTTAGATCGAGCAAATGTTGCTGATGGAAGAGGGAAATTTCATTGCTACCCAACCATCTCTCCTCTGTGCATAAAGACCAATGAGGGCTTTGGGGCACAGCTTCTAAGGAGGGGTCTCTAACCCTTCATTAGCTGCAAGTACATTTTCTCAAATGGGCTCTCCCTCAAATTTGCTGATACGTAAAGGTCTGGAAAACTTCAGTAAAAGGAAAATGCCAATAGCAAGTTAATGTCCTCCTGGCTCTTTTGGCTGACTTCCCTGCGCCTGGGTCCTGCTATTAATTGAATGCTATTCGGATTCTATCTGAAAAACAAATGAGGATGGAGACCAGAGGCCTGCCTTCCCCAGACTGATAAGAGCAGCACAGTGCAATTACACCCGAACAGCTTTGTTTTGGAATGTAATCACCGCCCCAGCCTTCTTCCCAATGGGATGGCAACAGTGTAATTACCTCTTCAGGATTCTTTGTTAGGGAGTGTAATTCTTCTACAGGGCCCCCTTTCTAGGGGAAAGGAGATGCAACAAGAATATAGCAGAATTCGCAGCCCCCTCCCCAGTAGCAGTCTTGTGAGCTAAACAAATTATTCTTGTTCTCTTAAAAGTAAAGCCAGAGTTTAGATTTCCAGCCTGTTTTTCTCCCAGCAAGGAATCACCCACACCCCAGGATGGTTCTGTTTGAAAAGTCCCAATCTACTGCTTGAGTCCCGGTTCCCACTCCGTTAAGTACTAGCTATGGTCTTCGGCAAATTACTTCATCTCTCTATGCCTCAGTCTCCTCATCTGTAAAAACGAGTAGTAACAGGACATCAGTGGAATGTTGTGAAGATTAAGTGAATTAATATGTGAGAAGTGCTTAGAACAGTACTTGGCATTTAGTAAGTGCTCTTGGGTGGTTTTTGTCTGTTTGGTTTTTTAGCACATTTGAAGCACCATATTCCACAGCCACTACATTTTGCAAACACAACCTAATACTAGCTCATGGTCAAGTCTAAGCTTGAGTTACTGCGTTCTTTCTTTCCATAGCCCCTTTTGCCAGTTCAGCATGAGGGGCAACGTTCTGGATAATTTTAAATGCTGCTATAGAACTGTCACAGTCTCTGAGCTATTTGCCTAGGTAAAACTGCACTCTAACAGGCTGGAGTGACTGTGGATATTTCCATGTCATTCCTTTCATTTACGTTACTAGTCCAAGGGAAACTACAATAAAGAGACCATTGTGAAATCTTGTTCTTGGGACAATCAGCAAGTATTACCAAAAGTAGCCATTGGTAATACTGCAGATTCTGGAGAAAATTCACCTTTCTAGCCGGATTTATTTATGAAAATAAATGATACATTTTCCTCACATGCCTACAATTCACCCCACCTCCCTGAATAACACCCTCGTTCCTACTGGGAACTTAACCTTTTACCTCCTGTCCAGCATTCCTTCTGTTCCTTTGTAGTCTAGACCAGTTCAATTCTCTGCTTAGGAGAGAATATTTTCCGGCTGGTGCTTCACCAGCCACGAGCCATAAGAGTGAAAATCATGAGTTTGTTTGCCAGGTAGCCCTACAGAATACAGCCCCACAGCTCAAGACAGTAGGAATGAAGCTGGGCCCCTTCTGCATGGCACCCAGCTGCAGTGAGCTGGACTTCTGATAAACCCAGGGACTCATCTCAGTAGCCTGTAACATGAGAGACTGTGGGTAAAGGATAACTATCTGGCTCTGGGGTGACACTCAACTCCTAGCCAAAAGAAACACTCTCAGGAGGTCTCAACATTCCAAAAGGTCCCTGGTCACCCACCTGCAGGTACCTCTTTCTACATCATGGCTTATACCAAGATATCCATGCTTGCTCGTGGCTTCCAGCTGAGTGGCACAAGGACCCTGGGGAAGAGCTGGCCTTGTGGATCAGCAGGTGTTAAAGAAAGGAAATTAACACCCATAGGTTGGCTCTACTTTGGTAAAGAGGGTGAGAAGTGCTATCTACTAGCTCCCATGGCATTCCCAGCCAGTTTGGAATAAATGAGGCTGCTTGAGGACATGAAAAGAGGAAGAAAAGCTAAAGCGAGCTCAGAGTTTTAAAAAGGAGGAGGTAGAAAGTTAGCATAGGTTACTAGCTTTCAGAATTCATATTGATCGCTTGGGTAAAAACTGTCAGAGTAAATGGGACAGCAAAGAGGATTGTTCCAAGTCTTTTCAGGGGTTGTAGAAGATCTCTAATCTAAAATAAAGAGCAGACTGTCTGGCTGCTGCATCCACCGGAAAATATGGGCTTTGACCTCACATTTGGCCTTTTCTTTCCTCACATCTCTGCAGATTTCTATATTGTTATATCATTTGTTCTGAGGGGTTGAAAAACATGTCAAAGCACAAACCAATCATAACCTAAGAAGAGAGGAGTATTACAGTGGGTCCTTACAGATCAGAGGGCATCTTCAGCTGGCACCTTCAAAATGAACAGCATTTCTAAGGAGTACACAACCACAGGACTTAATAAACTTTGAGATCACTCTAGGTCTAGGGAAGCCCCAGAGTACAGAGAAATTAAACTATAAGTATATAGCGGGGTCTCAATCCAGATATGTTGATGTTAACATTTCTTTTTCAGAAGGAAGAAGGGGAACGGTGGGAAATTGGTCAAGATGTTAGAAGAAAGGTTACACGTCAATTTCTGCTAGGAATGAGAATCCTAGCAGAGCTGACAAGAACCTGTTCCAGCATAACAACTTAATGGGCTACCATTTTCTGCTGCAGAAATGCTATAAGGTTCTGAGCTCTCACAGTCAGCTTTCTGTTTATATATCTACTTTAGCATTGAGCACAATACCCACTGTCTTATAGCTGTTTATGAGCGTGATGGGCTTGCCCAGTAGATGGTAAGCTGGCGGAGAGCAGAGATCATGTCTTGTTCATCTGGGTACTATTGTATACTAACACTGTACCATGTAAACAACAGAAGCTCCTTAAATGCTTATCAAATCAAAATGGCTGGTATGCCAGAGTTGAGCACTCTGTAGGTAATTACGAATTCATTCATTTTCTCCTATTACTAACAGCTCCAGATTAAGAAGAGTTATATACCAGGGGCTCACCAGGCCCAAGATATCTTGGATTTCTGGTATGCACACCCTTTACTGTGTTAACAAGCCATCTCTTTCCGTGCCTCTGCCTCTGTTCCTAGCTTAATGAGTTAATCTAGAGCAGTGGTTCTCAAATTTTCAAGTGCACCAGGATCACCCAGAAGACTCTTTAAAACACAAATTCCTAGGCCCCCACAACCAGTTTCTGATTCATTGGGTCTGAAGGAGGGGCCAAGAATCTGCACTTGTAAGAAGTTCCCAAGTGATGTTGATGCTACTGGTTCAGGAACTACATTTTGAGAATCCACGTTGCCATGGTTACGTAGGAGCAAGCACTTGGTTTGCTGAGTAGATGCTTACTTCATCAGCACAGGTTCTTATGGGGACAGAAAAGGACTTCCCAAATGCAAACGCTGTGACTCCTCTACTCTTATGCCCTTGGGTGACATGACTACAGGCAACAGTGGACACATCAGCTTGTCAAACTATCAACACAGGGGATCTTCAGGTCACCATCTATCAGTGCCAAAGAGCACAAGCTCCCTTTTCAACTCACTGACCATAACTAAGGGGAGATAGTCCTGCTTCGGACCCAGGAAGTGCACCACCGGGTAGGAAAGCAGAAGAACAGTGAGAGATCAATCACTGAGGAGACTGATATGGCTCTAAATCACACTGGCCCCCAAGATTTATAATAAAAGTCATAACAATGATAATAGCTAACATCTACTGAACACTTATTGTGTGCCAAAAATACTGTTCTAAGTGTTTCACATATTTTAACTCATTTAATCCTCAAAACAATCCTATGAGCTAGATAGTATTCTAATGCTCACTTCACAGATGAAGAAAATGAGTCCCCAAAAAAGATAAAATAAATTAACCAAGTTATACTGCTAGAAAGTACCAGAATGAATATTTAAACCTAGACAGGCTGGCTCTGGGCCCCAAACTCTTAAACACTTTGCTATACTGTCTCTCAAGCCGACTATACACTGCAAACGGCAGCTGTCCTTCCCAGCTCCACTCACTCATGCTCACAGACCCATTCAGAAGATGAATGGTGACACATTCAGAATTTCTTCAAACTGAACTAAAAGACATAAGTCCTTGGTCCAAGCCCAGGTTTGAGCTGCACCCTCCTTAGCTAATCCAAAAGGATTGGCAGTTAAAGTCCCAGGGGAATTATTAAATTTTTAATGGCAGGGGTAAAACAAAATATAGAAAACCAGACCACTCCCTGGCTAGACTGTAAACTCTCTAAGAGCAGAAGCATTTAATTCCTTTATAAGAGCCAAAGTGCCTTGGAGAGTGCTAAGCATTTAGAAAGTGCCATGTACCTTTCAAAATGATGGTACAGAAAGGGCACAGGTGTAAAGCATCAGTGGGGAAAGATCAAGAGGAAATCTCCTGGGGGAGAGAGACAGAGGCCAGAAAAACTTAGTCACATAGTATAAAAGGGACAGATAAGTTTACTGACAAGGCCCAATATTTTCCTCTAGAAAAGCACAGGCAATTCAGCTTCAAAATTGGGCCACAGGTTCTCAGTAAGTACACCTCTCACTAGTGGTATAAGGAGACGCAATAAAGGGCTGAGGCAGAGAGGACGTGGATACTCCAGCGATCTGCGGACACCAAACAAGTAAAAGGCCCTGGGTGCCGCGGGGCATCTGGGAAGGCTAGGTTCTCTGGGAGGAGTGTTGCATTTACTTCTCTGTTTCCTGGGCAACCAAGTCAGCCCCTTATCGCCTTCACTTTCATCACTGGAGCAGAATGAAAGGTAATTGGGTTAATTATTAAAGCAGCTCTAGCTAGTACCACCACCACTAATTGTCCATTTATCTGGGGTTTACAAACAGCCATCTTAATTGATGTTGAGTTGGAATGTGCCACTCACTTTATTTGCCTGGCTACTCGGTACCAGAGAGGTACAGGACATGGGGATAAAGGGTCCAGCCAAAAAGATAAAGGGTCTAACACCAGAATTATTATTCATTTCTGTTCATACTCATTTAAGTACACCACGATAGCCCTCAACTGTATTCACCGCTAGTCATCTTTCCCAGATTTGCCAATTCAAGTGAAGATCTGGTATATAGTAATTAAGCAATTTGTTGTATTAGAGAGCTGATATCAGGTTGAGAAATCAGGCTAATTCCTAAAAGTCAGCAAGCCCGAGGGACCAGATGCCCATCCTAGTTGGCCAAATTAGACTAGACAGGCCTCCTAAAAGTAATTCCCTAAGATACCAGGAAGATGGGAACATCTAAGAGAGAGGACTCGTGTTTTAAAAAGAGATGAGGGGGCAAGACACAACCCAAAATAAAGTTAACAAAGAAAAGTAAATTCTTACAAAAGGGGTAGCTCTGTCTTATCCACACAGGCAACAAATAGGATGTCTGGGACATGAGATTATATAAAGTCATAATTATAACACTGTGTTGTTGGCTTTGTAATATATATATAGAGAGAGAGACGTACTATATATGACAATAATAGCAAACAGGAGGGGGAACGGAATGGAGTTATAGTGGAGCAAAGTTTCTGTATCTTACCAGAATTAAATCTGTATAAGTCTGAAGTAGATCCTGATAAAATATAGTTTAAAAATTCAATAAAGGAATTAAAATGGTACATCAGAAGATATCCAATTAATACAAAAGAAGTCAGTAAAGGAAAAACAGAGACAAAAAAGATATTAGATATACAGAAACAAACAACAAAATGGCAGATAAAAATCCAATTACCAATAACATTAAATGTGAATGGACTAAACAATCCAATCAAAAGGCAAAGAGTGTCAGACTGGATAAAAAATAAGATCCAAATATATGCTTTCTATAAGAGACAGACTTCAGATGCAAAGAAAAAATAGGTTCAAAGTAAAAGAATGGAAAAAGATATATCATGCAATCAACAACCATAAAAGACCTGAAGTAGCTATACCAATATAAGAAAAATCACAATTGAAGACAAAGGGACATTACTAGAGACAGACAGATATTTTATAATGATAAAAGAGTTAATTCATCAGGAAGGTAGAAAAATTGCAAACATATATGTACCTAACAACAAGGTCTCAAAACATATGAGGCAAAAACTGACAAAACTGAAGGGAAAAATACACAATTCAGTAATAATAATTGGAAATTTCAATACTCTACTCTGGTTTTTTTTTTGGTGAGGAGAATTGACCCTGAGCTAACATTCATGCCCATCTTCCTCCATTTTATGTGTGTTGCCTGACACAGCATGGCTTGATAACCAGAGCGTAAGTCTGCGCTCGGGATCCGAATCTGTGAACCCCGGGCCACCGAAGGAGAGCGCACAAACTTAACCACTATGCCACTGGGCCAGCCCCTCAATATTCCACTCTTAACAAAGGATAGAACAACCAGACAGAAAATCAGCAAGAATATATAAAACTCGAACAACACTATCAACCAAGTAGATCTTCCTGGCATCTATAACACTCTACACAACAGAATACCCATTCTTCTCAAGCACACAGGTAACATTCTGCAGGATAGACCATATGCTAAGCCATAAAACAAGTTTCAGTAAATTTAAAATAATTGAAATCACACAAAGTATGTTCTTAGACCATAATGAAATTAAATAAGAAATCAACAACAGAAGAAAATTCATAAATATGTGAAAATTAAAGAACACACCCCTAAACAACTAACGGGTCAAAGAAGAAATCACAAGATGGGGGCTGGCCCCATGGCCAAGTGGTTAAGTTCAGCGTGCTCCACTTCGGCAGCCTAGGGTCAGTTCCTGGGCACAGACCTACACCACTCATCAGCAGCCATGCTGTGGTGGCAACCCACACACAAAACAGAGGAAGACTGGCACAGATGTTAGCTCAGGGCAAATCTTCCTCAGCAAAAAATAATTTTTAAAAGAAGAAATCATAAGAGCAATCAGGATGACTGAGAACAAAGCCATCTCTAGCCCAGGACACTTGACCAGGACCCACTGACCTGTGGTGAGGAGCAAGAAAATCCTGACACTTCCCACTGATTTTAATCAAAATACTAAATTAAGTACATCAGGCCCACATCTGCTGAGAGCAGATGCTCATTAGATTGGAAGTCAAAAAGATTAGGCAGGACAGACAACTAATACCCTACATTACCCAGGCCCCTATCCCTCAGAAGTTTTTTGTTCTTCCAGTAATTACCAGAAAGATGTCAAATGCCAGAGCTTCTCATTTCACTTTTATGAGGCCTCAAACATGCAGAAAAATATTATAAGCTTAGGAACCTTTTGGCAAATACTCCCTACTGAACTCAGGCAAAACATGGCAGAGAAGACAGACTAGATTATTATGAGTCGGGCAGACAGACCTGGTTTAAAGTTCCAGGTCTGTCTCTCACTGTGTTATACTGGCCAAGTGATATAAATTCTCTGAACCTCAGTTTTCTTCCCTGCAGAATGGAAACGCACCATCTACTTTACAGGGTTGTGGATAATGATTACAGGAGATAACATATGGGAAAGCACTTAGGACAGTACCTGGCCCATAGTAGGCAGTCATTAACTTCATTTCCTTCTTGATTATCGGTTGCTGTTACTACACAGCTAGAGCTGTCTACTAAAAAGTCAGCAGGTGGAGCTCCCTGGACTTCTGCCTGTTTCCCCAAAAATATACCTGGTAGAGTAGCAGTAGCTTTAAATGCATTTATGCCTCTTTTAAGTACAGGTTCAGAATTTGTGTTGCTGAAGAAGGGGCATGGCATGGATTGATGGGTGATTGGAGGCCACCAGGAACCTACAAAATTGTGGGGAAGGCACCGAGATATGGTGGAAGAGATGAAGTGAACAATCAAAATACTTCTGTGTAGGAGCTTCTGTTTTCTCTTATCTCCCTCAGGCTCATGTGGGAAGAAGTGGGCAGAATGGATATTAACTTTCTACAAATCCATTTTTGTTGTTGATTCTGAATGGCTTTGGCTAGGGTCCACTGGAGACTCATCTGCCACCATAGCACTGGTCATGTCTCCTAAAACCACAGGTGTGTATATGCTTTGTCTCTCCAGGGCTGCCAAATATCCATGCTTCACCCCGGCAAAAAAGCCACTCACCATACAAAGGGTTCTGCTTTATGTTTGGAGCTAAGAACCAAATGGCAAGACTGAAGTACAGCCAATCACCTAGACTTTGAGGTACAGGAGGGCAGGGATCATGTCTGTCTTGTTCACTCTGGTAGTCTAGAACAGTGCCTGGCACACAGGTGCAGAACAAATACCTGTTGAATGTAATTGTTCTGAGACCATCACAACCTCATTCCAATCATACAAGAGAAAGTGCCTTTTCAGGAAAATTGGAAGTGCTTACTGCTAAAAGGCCAATTTGTCTTTCACTTCAAAAGCCATTACTACAGCAGCTCTATTACATGATCACAAGTAAGTTCAATAAAAAGCAAAATATCTGTGTCCAGGAGGGCAAGAAGGCTTGGGAAAGGTCTGTTACATAATGAGATTTTCCTCAGCAAGCACTGCTGGGTCATAAAAAGTTATGTCTAGAAACCACTAAAAAAGAGGAATTAAATAAGAAAAATTCTGAAGATCAGCCAAGTTCTCTGAGAGCTCTTTCCCTCTTCTCGATTGAGGTCCTAGAAGAAGAATGCTATTTTGATGATCTATCCTTTAAAATAACTGTGGGGGGGCCAGCCTGGTAGCATAGCGTTTAAGTTCATGCACTCCGCTTCAGCGGCCTGGGGTTGGCAGGTTTGGATCCTGGGCACAGACCAATGCAGCGCTTGTCAAGCTGTGCTGTGGCAGTGTCCCATATAAAACAGAGGATGACGGGCATGGATGTTAGCCCAGGGCCAATCTTCCTCAGCAAAAAGAGGAGGACTGGCAACAGATGTTAGCTCAGGGCTAATCTTCCTCACAAAAAAATTAAAATAACTGGGGAGGCAGGCTAGGAAGCTTTGGAGTCCCACTGCCTGGTTCAGTTCTGGCTCCTCTACTTCTAGCTACATCACTCTGGGCAAGTCCGCCTTCCAGGCTTTAGTTTCCTCCACTGTTAACTAGATAACAGCTCCATCGCAGGATTACTGCAAGGAAGAAATGAAATATGACTGGGAAAAGCATTTAAAACACTCCCTATATATAGCAAGTGCTCAATAACTGTTAGGCTTTTTTGGTTGCCATTATTATTATAATTGGAATTTCTCAAGAGAAGAAAAAAGTAATAGAATTGTCAATAGAATCTGGAGGGACATCCCAATATCTACAAATGATGAGGACTTTCAAGAAAAGACTATAGGCACTCTGTAGCATGTATCTTGAGAAAATGAGAGAAACTAGTTTAATTATGAATGGAAACCATCTGCTGATCTAACTCGAGAGTGAGGTTCTTGAGAGTCTAGATTTCCTTCCCCTCGAGGCACTTTGCATCCTTTGTTAGAGAACTTTCCTCAGTAGATTTCATATCTGTAAACAACAGCCTGCTGGAACATAAGCCCTATATTCAAAGGTATCCATAAGTCAAATTGGGCCACTTGGGGTCAGACCTCTGGGCTTAAAGTAGGGACCAGGAAATGGAGGTAGAGTTATTAGATCAAAGGAAGAAAAAAACAACATACAGCTGTTCCAGAAAAGCTAAATGCCAAGGAAACAGAGATCTTCCAGCGGTAGCAAAGCAGGAGGTGCTGTGTGGGGTGGTGGAGGCAGATGTCTGGAACAAAGAAGGGTGGGGAAGAGCTCTGTAGTACTGCCTGGCAGCAAGTGATTATCTGCCAGTGAGGATCTTCCACATGGCACCAGCCAAGCCACAGAGAAGCACCAAGCATGGAGAGGCACAGAGCCAAGGGGTCTGTTTACCAACCAGGGCGAGAGCCCTCCTCAGACGACACTGTCAGAGGACCATGGGGTAACCTGGTCCCCTACCAAGCCTAGGCTGATAAAGTCCTGGTGTCCAGGAACTCAGAGAAACCACTGAGGTTTCTGGGATTTCTAGGCCTTGACATTGGGTCAAAGATAGTACTACTTAGGGGGGGTCCAGAACCCATGGCCTACCAGCTGTCACAGCAGCTTGATTAGAAGTCACCATTTCCCAGCCTGACAGTGCCACTGCCTCACAGAGATCTGTTTCTACCTTTAACCACTACATGGCCCAGATTTTCCAAAGTATAATGTCACTTAAAAATGTTTAATAAAGATTCTTATTAAAGATACTCCTAAATGTGGCTTGATTTTTATTCCTTTTATGCCTTCACATACATAAATTTACAAGTTGGCAGTGGAGGTAGGGGAAAGGGGCCGGAAAAATGTGATGGGGAAACCACCTTTGTCAGAAAGAACTAGAATTCTAATTTGTTTCCTCCTCGAGAGACTGCCCAGAAGCAGCGGCATACACTACGTCTCAGGGCACAGTCACATCATGCATCTTAGCCCCAAAACACCAGTCACTAAGCTATTCAGCCACCATAAAGCTGGGCTTGTCCAGCCCATTTTCTGTTCTGTGGAGATTTCTGAGCCAGCTCTATGGCTCTCTTCTCCTCTTCCTTCTACAGAAGATTCCAAGTGCTTGGAAACTCCTTCTGCCGACAGTAGCAAAGGGTTGCTGGAGAGGTGTGCATTAAGCTCCTAATTAAATCACAGGACCTGGTTCATGAGGATCTCACCAACCAAAACACGAGCAGGACACCTTTATGATTCAATTAAAAGCATAACCAGAATCTAATTGCTGGATTAAGAAACAAATAGTTAAAAAAAATTTTTAAAGATGTTTGAAGGAAGTGGCAATGGGCAAGAGAAAAAGTTATCGTCAATCCTGCAGTTTTCTGCCTTCAAGTAAGGAACTGAGTACAAAACCTCAAAACAGAGTTTTCAACCAGATGCCAACATGCCATCACATCAACATGGGTAAAGGAGGGGAAAGCTAAATCTGGCTCCCAGCCCCTTCAAAACTTTGAAATCCAAAGAAACATTTCCTTACCTGCCAGGACCCTGTTAACAGAAGAGTGAGTAGCCAGGCCAGGCTGTCCACGTTCATGAAAAATCCCAGCATAAGGCAAGTACTCAGGCAACAAGAAACGCCTACAAAAAGGAATCAGGTGTGAAAAGCCTACTAATAACGACCCTAAAACAACGGAGACAGACCATCCACCTGCCCTCAACAATCAAGGCTAAGGGATCCACTAAGCTTAGGAATCCACAGCAGCCCAGAGAGGAGGAAAAATTCCTAGGATTTGTCCTTTCACAGATCTCCTTCCTGCTATTTCTTCTAAAGTTTCCCAGGGCTTCTAATCTTGAACGGGATGCTCCCAATGCCACTTTTTTATCTCTTTTTATTGTGGCCAATCATCTTCCGTCAAGACTGGAGGTGGCAGGGTTGGATGGTAGGCTCTCTAGGAAATAATTCCAGATATGGAAATCCAAAGACCAGAAAGTAGGTTTAAAAACTAAATCCCAGGTTCTCATAAAGGTTCCCTCATCAAAGTCTCTCATAAAAACTGACTACCCAGTTCTTACCTTGGGACAAAGCGTCCAAGCGAAGGTGCAGACATCCGGGCATTGCGTGGAGCTCGGTGCCTGGATCTGTCACCATTGTCCCTGGAGAAAACAAAAGAGTTATAAAGAGTAATGTAAGAGAGTCACTAAAGCAGAATCAGCCACCAGTCCAAAGACAAACATCTCCCAGACTAAATTCCTACACTTAGGTGAAGACCCCAGAGAAACTAGTCAGCTGGTTGCTTACTAATTTGGATGACACATTAATATAGTGCATTTCTGGAGTACCTCAACTAAAAGATTTATGAGTATTTACTAACAGTTCAGTAAGAAGGAGGAAGATTTTTCTTGAGTTAATGTGGTCTCTGAACCCTGCAGCATCTGAAATTGAAGCCAAGTTTAGATCTTCTAAGGGATCCGCCATGGATATATATAAACTTCTTTTTCTAGGTTGAAAGATACAGAGAAACTTCAGCTTGTGAGGATCTTGAAAAGAGAAAAATTCCCCCATCAATGTCATTCAGCAAATGGTTATCTTTAAATGAATCTGTTAGGTCCTGGGTGTGGAAAAAATCATTGATAAGTGAAAGAAAAACAACACGAGAAAAAGACTAGGCAGTCCCTTCTCTTAGAGACTGAAAAATTGACAATGATGAAGAATAGAAGACAATACAATCCTAAACCAGGTCATTGGAGCTAAAAGGAAAAAGTCTAGGTGTTTTCTTCATGGTCTGTTAAAGCAATAGTAATAATCACCATTTATTAAATATGTACAAAGTTCTAATACAAAGGTTATTAATATGTTATCCCATTTAAGCCTCCTAGCTATCCTATGAGGTATTAGCTCTCTTTTACAGATAAGGAAACTAAGGACCAGAGAAGCAAAACCCAAGGTCACACAACCAGTAACCCGAGGCAGAATTCAAGGAGTATCTATTTAACTCTGAAGCCCTTGCTTTCCACTATGCTTCACTGCTTCCTAAAAGAAAAGAGAGGACAGGGACTTCACATGGCTTAGTTTCCAACACATCAAAGGAACAATAAGCCAAAGGGCATTGGCTGGACAGAGCAGTTAATTAGCTGCTTAACCAACTCCACAAAATAAAGGAACTCTGAGAGCTTGATTTGAGATATTTTCTGAAGTCTCCCTCTGGATTGTCTTCAGCTTAATGAGATAATCTTCAAACTTGCCCTGGAACCAAAGTTAAGACAATGCTTTGGCTTTCAAATGGACCACTGGGAGCTTTACAAGCCAGAAATGAAAGCCTAGGAAGGTTTTTATATCTTGGTGGAATTGGATGCTGAGCATTAAGAGATAAATCAATACCAGGGATATTGGAAGCTGATCCATTAAAAGTCAGTACTTGGTTTTTATTTTCCCAAAAGAGAAAGCGTACTATTGTTTTCCTTAACATATCATATTTCTTTGACTTGAAACTCTACAGTTGAAGGAAAAGGCAAGGAGAAAGAGAGATAAGACCATATGGAAAGTAAAAGGGGGATTAAAAAGAACAATGAAATTGGAAGTTCCTCAACAGCAGACTGCAACTCTGGGGAGTCCATAAATTATTATAAGGTCTTGGTAGCTGCATGTACACAAGGAGTAAATGAATGTCAAACAAATAAGATAGCTCCCAAATTAAGCATATTATTATTTTTCAAATATATGTAGCTTCAAGTTGTGATCAAAGTATCAATTCATTTAAAAGTACAAGTGAATTCATGATAGCTTTTCATAATAGCACATTTTACTTATCAGCGGGCACTAAAAGTATAACTCCTGAGAGGAGTTAGAAAATATTTTGAAGTTAAAAAGAGTTCTAAGGAATGAAAAGGGCCCTAAGCCTCAAAAAGGCTGAAAACTAAGCTACAGAAAGAAGCATCACAGGGCTGGCCCAGTGGCGCAGCAGTTAAGTTTGCGTGTTCTGCTTCGGCAGCCTGGGGTTCGGTTCAGATCCTGGGTATGGACCTACTCATGGCTCATCAAGCCATGCTGAGGTGGCGTCCCATATAAAAGAACTACAACTCTACAACTATGATACACAACTATGTATGGGGTCTTTGGGGAGAAAAAAGAAAAAAGAGGAAGATTGGCAACACATGTTAGCACAGGGCCAATCTTCCTCAAAAGAAAGAAAGAAAGAAGCATCATGGGACAGATCCAATTACTTTATTCTACAGCTACCACATTGTGAAGCAGATAATGCTTCTGCAAGATCCGAAGATTCCTCTCCCTTAGGACAACAAATAGTACTCTATCTGGTGTTAGCAGAGGGAGCAGGGAAGGAGAAGACAGTGCACTAGACAGTACTGCTCAGCAGTTGCCAGTGCCCAAAGATGACACAGAGCTTGGTGAAAGGACACAAAAAGGTAACTTAGAAAAATGGATAAACACCAGAGCCGGGGAAAAATCTGGGCTCCTACGACATATTTCACAAGCCTCTTTTCACTATTACTAAAACCTAAAAACAATCAACTTCTTTCTGATTCAGTTTCTCCCTCCTTTTAAAAAAATGGGGGGGCGGAGAACACATCCAGAGATAAAGGCTTCAAAGTATTCAGAGATTACCGGACGACACACACATAGGAAAATAAGAATGAGATCAGCTGGCTCAGAGACAGACAGTCTCAGACTGATGGTTACATCAGGCACCATGAAAGGGGCAATATACTAAGTAAGTGGAGATGTACCCGCTGGTCCTCAGCAAACATCTTGACTAACAATGGGGAAAGTAGAAGCTAAATGGCATCAAATAAAATGTCGAGAAGACTTCACTGAAAAGTGTTGAGAACTCTAGCAAAGAAGGAGAAAAGACAGAATGGGACCCGGAATGATTAGAAAAATGTGAAGCATGGTAAACACACAAATGAGATGCTGCCTATGGGAGAAAAGAACAAAGACATCTAGCAGAAAATAGCCTACAACAAAAGCAGCTCAAACATTTACTGACTAGGAAAAACCTTGAAAACAGGAATCGGGAAGGTGGCAAAAGGTCAGAATGTCCAACCAAAGGACAAGTTAGGCAAGAAGAGGGAAAAAGGCTCTGGGTTTCAGTACTGGCACACCAAAGTCCATGACTAAAGGCACAGCTCCGAATAAACCAGAGGTGAAAAAGGCAACTAATGACTGGATTCTACAGTCTAGAAAGAAGAGAGATTCAGAAACAAGGAGTTGAGATGGGAAAACAAATTTCAATGCATAGGATATTTTCGGGGCTCGCGTTGGGGGGTAGAAGGAAGGGGGTAGAGAGAGTGGTAAAAGTTCCAAGAAAGAGTAAAGAAATTAAAAGTACTTAAAAATAATGTTGCATTTAGAAAACTACACAGACTCTGCCACTCGTTTCAGTGCTGATACAAGATCAACATGAAACAAGGCTCCACAAAATGAAGGAGGCAAAATTAGTCAGGTAGAGACTAAATATGAGTGTATGGGAAGATGTCTGCCAGACAAACAGCAGGAGAAAGGCAGACCCAGAGAGACAGTTTATCTTAGGAACAGCGGACGGTGCTACATACCGGGGCCTAACCTAACCAGCCTGTGCCCTTTCCAAGGGGAGGCCTAAAAAAAAAGAAAACAGTGAAGACCAGAGTATGCAAATATGCTGGTACTCACAGGAGGACTCTCTCTCACCAGAATACTTTTCAGGGAAACACCAAAGAAATCCTCATCAATTTCATCAGCCAGAAGCTGCCTTTAAGTCAGCAGGATAGAAGCTGGCTGAATTATTAATGGCCTTCCCAGCTGCTGAACTCTGTGCATCTCTGATTAACTCTCAGAGGGGTATTTGGGAAGGAGAGTGAAAAAAAATAAGATTTTCTTGTAAAAGATTTTATAAGGAAAAAACACCCTTCAAACAATCAAGCATCCAAGACAAGTACTGAATACAAGAAAATGTATCTCTGGAACAAGGGAGAAACACAGCAGCAACTCTTGCTAAATGCCTGGGATTAATTGCCTCAGAGAGAGGCTGTAATTTAAAGGAATGAAAAATACACCTACAGACTGCTGTCTGAATCCTGACCAGACAGTCAGGTTGTCATGCTCCTCAGTGACAAACGGCTCTGATTCGAGCCTTTATAAATGAAGCTCTTGCAGCAGAAAGCTCAAAAGGCCACTGTCCTCTTGACAATATATAGTTGACTTTGCTGAAAATTAGAATATTGAAAAAATACTTGTTTCCCTAGGCTCCTCTGTTTCTACTTCATCTCCAGACAATAGAAGGCCTGGCTGGTATTCCTGTCCCTGGATTCCACAGTGATCTTGGCCAAGTCCTTTTCTTACTTGGATGCTGTTAGTAAGAAACTGTGGCCCCAGCCTCTAAAGCCAAGGACTGTGCACCTGTGTCAGGGCTTAGATTTCTGGGAGGCAGGCACAGGCCCAGTCGATATCATTCACAGGGGATACCTAATTGCACAGGTCTCTTGGAACTGCAGAGCCTTAATTTTCTCTCAAGGAACAGTAATATAACAGATAATTACCATTTACAAATTCCTCTCCTCCTTTATTCTACCTTTAATTTCATCTGCATACATTATGCAAATCCATATTCCTATTGTGTATTTTATGTTAAAGAAATAAATATCTCTCTCTAAGTGGTGATGTCCTCCTTTGCCCTCTCTCCCCTCCTGGCTATTTAATTCTTCCTTTTGTATTTTCCTATTCTGAGCCCAAGCATAATCCAGACATATTCCACTTTCTTTCTCTTCTTCTGCATCACTCATAATAAATATTCATATGTATTTTACTTGCCAAAGACTACTAATGCTAAAGTTGCCAAGCAATATTACATATTTCTAAGCAACAGGCTCAAAATCCTCAGTAAAGAGCTGGAATTCAGGTAGGCATATATTTTATAAATATATTAGGGCTCTACAGGTACCAGAAATCCTATTCCTAATCCTCAGAAGTTGCCTCACTTTTCAGAGACTCTTAATTATTCTACCTCTGCTGAGTACAAGGGAAATTCTTCTAAGGTAGTTAGTTCCAACAAAGATCCAAGAGCTTTCAGGCTAAAATAAACTTCGGAGATTATCCAATCTGATTTTACAGATTAGACATTGAGGCCTAGGGTGGGAGAGGGACTTGCCCACAATCAAATGACAAATCACCGCTCAGCCAAAACTAGGACTCAGGGCTATTCCCTAGACAACAGTCATCAGGCCAGTGGGCACTGACAAGTGATCCCAGTTCCAATCACAGCTGTTCCAAGAGTCCTTGCTATTTTATAAACTTAGTTCAAAATTGGTTCCAGTAAGCGTGAAAAAGGACTTGGGGAACATTTTATTTGGAGAAGTAGGAAGTGCGACGGCTGAGCTCTCAGACAGCTCATTCCCACTGGAACATTCACAAAACAGTCTCCACGCTTAGAAAACACCAAGGCCTCTTACACCCAATACTTAACATTCAGTCCTCCTATGTTCTCTCCTGTATTTCACCCACTGCTTTCTAACTGGTTTTACTGCATCCATACATTTGCCACTTTAGGTCACCCTAACCAATGCTGTCAAGAGTTAGCTGCCTAAAATACATATTGAATAATGGCTGCCCCCAGATAAAAATAAAGTCAAAACTTCTCAGCTAGGCATTCCAGGCCCTCCACAGTTCAGGCCTTTCTGCTCTTCTCGCTCACATTACAACACTCCACAGCTCTGGCCAGATTTATTCAGGGTCCCTGAATAAACTCTGTAAATCTTCTGTCTCTGGGCTTTTGCTTAATCTACGCCCTTTGTCTAGAATCTCCTTCCCTACCCCCATCCTCCACATCAATTCATCATAGTCAGATGCAGTCTTCACACGCGCTGAAATCCATGAAGCCTTCTCACATCTCCCCAAATACTCTCTTCCCTGCACACAATGCTGCCCTGTACTTTATTAGTACCTTATTACAGTCTATCTTGTAAGACATTATGCAAAAATCTGATCATGCTATTTTATAGCTTAAAACTTTTCAATGACTTCCTCTCACCCACAGGATAAAGTTCACCTACTTTGCAAGCCACATAAGACTCCCTAAAAATCTGGTGCCACCCTAACTCTTGGGGCTCATCTCCTGCCACATACTGGGGACTTTAGAGCCTAGCCATACTTATCAACAAGGGAATTCCTCAAATACTCCATGCTGTTTCATGTTTCTGTGTGCAGTTATTTCCCCTTCTCCTAAGTATACCTAGAGACGGTCCTATTTTAAGACCTAGACCTTTCTCTTTCATAAGACCACCTTGTAAAAATAATCAACCACTACAAAAATAAAGTGAAATTATTTAAAACTCTCCGGGGGCCGGCCGCGTGGCGCAGCGGTTTAGTTCACGCTTGGCAGCCCAGGGTTCACCAGTTCAGATCCCGGGCGCCCGCTGACGCACCGCTTGTCAGCCATGCTGTGGCGGCATCCCATATAAAGTGGAGGAAGATGGGCACGGATACTAGCCCAGGGTCAGTCTTCCTCAGCAAAAAGAGGAGGATTGGCAACAGATGTTAGCTCAGGGCTGGTCTTCCTCACAAAAAAAAAAAAAAAAAAAGTTAAAAAAAATAAAAATAAAACTCTCCAGTAAAAAGGAAGAGAACAGTTTCTTCTCTCATTGCACTTTAAGAACTACTTCTGTACAATACCACCACTCAACAAATGTAGTTGGATCCTGACTGCTTTAGCAGGTTCCAGTCTATAAAGAGAACAATAACATTACAGTGTGTTTCCTTAGAGTTTCTCTCGCTCTTCTAATACCAAAAAGTCTATGGTTTGTAAGTCAAAGGAAGACACAAAGGCAACTCCATTTGAAAATGAAATAGACAACACACCCCTCCAAAGATTGACCTTTCCCTTTCTTGGCTACAGGCTATATAATTGTTGTTAGTAGTCATTGACTCCCACAGAAGCCTTGGAAATTCTGAGCACAGAATAAGGGGCAGGAGCAAGTACTACCAAGAACAAGTGGCTTCACTCTACTGGAATTTCTAGCCACGACAAAATGAAGCAAGTACATCAGTCTCACAAAACTGACAAGATTTCGCCTATAGACAGATGGTAAAAGTAGTAGTATTTGGTTTCTAACATATTTTCTTTGCCATGGCTCAACTAAATTTCAGTTATGGCAAAAGGGCAGGTGAAGAATATTAAATTCTGAACTAAAGGCAAGCAATTTCTCCTATGCCACACCCAATCAGATGGCAGAGCTGAATGACAGCCTCAGAACTCGCCTCAGCTACCTCACATACTGAGAAGACTTTTAATGACTTCCTTGCCAAAAGGTGTCTAGCAAGGGGACATAAAAGGAGCAGCTCTTCCTGCAGTGAGGCTCCTCTGCACGTGTATGTGGTATGTGTATGTGGTGCTGCTAGAACATATCATGCCAAACTAAGGAACCAGAACCCATCTCTGGCCGCAGAAATGACTGTCATACTCACAATGAAACATTCTTGCAGATATGGTCACAACACGGGTCTCCGGGTAGAGGAAACCCAAATACAACCAGATAAATTAGAAGAATTAAGAAAATAAATGTAATAGACCTAAAGAGACTTCATCTTAATGCTGAAAGACTAGAATTCTCACAGATGTTTTTCCAAAGCACAGCCCAGTGTTACAACTGTGAATGAAGGACTTGTTCTCTTCTGCGCTAGCAACAATTTTTAAGAAGTTAAATATAATTATCCAGTGGCTGGTATGCATGGTAGAGATATTTGTGACTGATCTAACGGAAGCTTCTCTAGTTCTGACTGTCATTAGCTCAGGGCATCCTTTGTCTTGGAAGGGAAAGCAGTTACAAAAAGCAGGAACATGAGCTGGGGATGATTCTGGGACTACAATTACACTCAGAATAACTGATAAAACGAGGAAGGGGGCGAGGATAGCTGGGACAGTAGTCATAAAGTCACATACACCATCTCCTTTGCAGCCCTTAAAACTACCGGGACACAGCACTTAACCTGGGCTTCCTAAAAACCTCCTTCCCTCTTTCCAAAGGAATGGTGAAAATGAAAATGGGAATTTTCCTTATGCTTATTTGCTATCTACATTCTAGCAGGTGATCTGGGCTCAAAAGCAGGCAGACAGCAATGTCAGGGACAGCCACACCTTTAACCTGCTTGTGAACATCTTTATGCAAAGACAGATGCTGAGGGCTTCAGGATAGACCTGCTGACAGCAGATTTCTGAATGTCCTGTTTGTGCATTTTGATAAACACAGGGACCCTGCAGTCTCAATTCTTGCCGCAGAGAGAGATGAATGGCAGGAGAAGATGTCCTCCTGGGAAGACGGTCATTAATCCAAACCACAAAAGAACAGAAAATTTAACCTGAAGCTGACCAACCTTCAAAGCCATCCTCCCTAGATATAAACGTAGATAGTCTTATTCCACAGCAAGCTCATGGAGCAAGGGCTCAAATATGGTTGTACATCATTTTTAAAGGTTTTTAAATCTGCAGGTCAATAGAAGTCAGATACTAAAAATGCTCATTTCTGTTCTCTAATCTTAGACATGTCTGATTTTGGTCAAGTCTCGGTATCCTCATTTAGAAAAATATCACAATGGAGTAAATAACTATCTTATTGGGTTATTATAAGGCTTAAACAAGATTTTTAAATGTATACATTATGTTAACTAACATTTATATAAACTACAAGTGCTTTGTATGTTAAATTAGTATACACATGAAAAATATTATAGCTGATACTTTTCATTCAATGGATGATGGAAGAGAATTACAAAAGATGGGATCTGGGTGGTGGCTCCCTTTGTTTGCTGGGGACTCTATACACCTGGATGGGACAAGCTAGAGAAGGGCAAAATGATCTACAACTCAGCAAATGGCAGGAGAGTGAAGAGGCTGAAGTAGGGTGGCAAAGGCAGGAGGATGATGTGCTGTGAAGGTGAAGAAACCCAGTCTCAGTCTCTTAATGGTACCCTAAGTGTTGGGAGGATTCCAGGCCATATCTAACTCACCTGCTTCTCTGTTCCTGAAAGAACTATAAATTATGACTGTACAAGTCTCTAACTTTCCTTCTAGTTATCAAAGCTAAGGAAAAAGACTGGGGCAAAGAAATTAAAACGGGCTGGCACATTCCCTAATTTCTCACTCTCTCCCTCCTCAGAGCACCCAGAAATTAAGAGAAGAGGAACCACCACAAGCAGGACTTGGTTTACAGTCGGGGGAGGAGGGCAGGGAAGGAGACAGAGAAAGAATGAACAGACGGTAAATTAGTATCAACCAGCCAGCAACATCCTTCACTAAAAGACCTGGACTAATATGAGGTGACTAATCCACAGCTGCTATTAAAAACAAGATTATAGTCTGCCTCAGCCCAAAGAGAAAGCAAACACCCAGGGAGGGACTTTCAGAGGGGCGTTAGAGAATCAGCCCATTGTTACTAACCAGGGAACAATATAAGACCCCCTAGGAAAAAACAATGGTAAATCAGTGCATGAAAGGTGAAGAAGGCAATGTAAATTCAGGTCGTGCTGAAGCCAGGGGGAGGAGAGTGCACAGGTGGGCCATGGGGAGCACAGGAGGAGGCAGTCTGACACAGGAAAATTGAGGGGGAAGGAAGGGGAAAGGGAGGAGGTGGTAGCAGAAGAAAGAGAAGGTAAGATGAGAACAGAACATTTTAAACTAACCCAGAACCCCATTGTGAAGGACAAGTCACGAGGCAAGATACAGCTCAAAGGCACGAGCCCCACGTTTCACCACTGCAAAGAGATAACACAGCCTTCCAGACGTGCACAGAGAGAGGGCTATGCAATCTGCACTGACTCCCAGAGATCCACAGGATTATGGAGGCTTTTCAGCAGCACTAAGTCCCAGCAGCCCCGGTGTGTATACTGAAACTGCTTCCCTGAATAGACCTTGGTGCTAGAAAAATCATCATTATCTACGGGGGAACATATTTCACTACAGGTGTCTGCCTGGCTAAGGGAGTGGAGACTGTCTGTTCCCTTCACTGCTGGCATATGCATCCACCTTGCCCTTGAGTGGACAGAGGGGAGAACGATGCATGCTGAGAGTCAGAGAGGAGTGGGGCTCTTCCCACCTAGTTGATGATAGAGGACTGCCATCCCTGTTCCATGGCCATACCACACCTGCTTTGGGGTATCCCTGCATTTCTTTCACATTTATATCTTCCTCAGACAAAGGAACCTCCCATTTAGTCTTCCTTCTGCTTCCAAGTACACAATTGCCGGTATGTTGAACCACAGCATCAGGAAGGCAAATTGGTACAAAGGTTGTTCCCACCTTCTCAGTCCTCTCGGGCAAAGAGATTCCTCACACACGTCATACGGCTCTGCTGCAATAGGCTCCTGGGGAACTATCCACTCAGCTCACTGAAGAGGAAGAAGGCTGAGGGGAGGCAAGAACTCTTAATATCCCAGACCTGACCAGGCTATGTCAAGATGGAGGGGGAAAATATGGAAAATGGCTGACAGGCTGTCCTATTCCAATACTGCTAGCAAAAAAAAAAAAAAAGAGGAAAAAAATGCTTAACCACCCTTCTCTCTCTCATTTTGCATGTTTGAGAACATCAAAATATAGGAATCAAAACAAGACCCAAATGTCCAATTTGATACAAGCCAGGAAAGCTCAGTGTCAAGATGAAAAAAACCACAATGAATGGCTAGAAAGGTCAGGAGAAGCAGGTCAGAGAATGCAAAACCCAGCAGTAATGTTGGGGAGCTGGAATTCTGGAGCCTGTGGCTGACCCTGCTCCTTTAGCTCACCCCTGCCCCCCAACCTACTACTCAAAAAGACCTGAAGAGCAAGGACTCACCTCTCAACCCACCACATTAATTTGACAGACAACTTTCAAAGGATCCTTACTGGAGGGAGAGTGAGAAAGTTTAGGCAAGGGGAGTAGAACCTCAAAGAATCAGTCTGATCAAGGGTACTAAGAGAATCTGCTTTTTAGGGAAATCTGGGTATTTTCTTTATTTTTAATCTCTATACCTACTCCACTTAAGAGAAAAAACACCAGCCCTCCTGCCTCCCAGATATTACGAAGACAGTCCATGAGAAGCATTTCCATAGTCACTTTAATGCAAAGGGAAATAAAAATGTTGCCTAAAGAGCAGCAGCCATCTTCTCCCAGTCTGGCCTGGGGCCCAATGGGCTGTCCCTTCCCACAGGCTCCAGTGAGTCAGCAATGCAACTGCCAGAGGTGGGAGTGCCCTGGACATGTGAACCCTGTTCCTCACCCATCCTACTACTCATAAATACTAACTCAGGGGTTTAAAGTAAGAATGTCAACCACTGCTGCTCACATAGTGGCCAACTTGGAAGCACTCATGGCTTGGGAGAAGAGGGAAGAAAGCAGGCCGAGTATGTACTTACTCAAAGTCCTCAAATTCCAAGTCGGTTCCCTCTACTGACGGACCCTGGTTGTCTGAGGAAGAGGAGGAGGTGGAAGAACGGAGACGGTTCTGTTGGTAGCGCATGGAGCGCTGGCGAATACTGTCTCTCCGTGAGAGATACTGGATCATCCTCTGGGCGTAGTATGCAGCAGGAGATAATCTGAGAGAGACAGAGATGGACAAACACAAACTAGCACTAATGTGGAGAATACTGTGAAAGGCAGTAAATCCAGTTCTCCCACGGCATCTCCCTGCTGAGGCAAACTCCGGAGACATGAAAAATAAAGGGCATTTAACTCACCAGGAGGTTTGTACTGCACAATATGCTTATCAGACTACCACCAGTGTTTCTGTTCTGACATAAGGCAAAGAGGCTGCACAATCAGTCATCATCTGATCAACAGCCACCCCCTCCCAAGAGAATAACACTGGACCTTTCTCTTTAGTTCCTTAAGGGACCCCTTTTAGCTTCCTAGGGTCCCATTTATACAGATTCACAGCTTTTCCTCAATCATCCATACTCAAAATATAAGAAGTGAAAGGGACCATAGCAATTATCTACAGGTCATCTTTTCTTTCATTTTATAGATGAGAAAACAGGCCAGGAGATGGTAAACCCGAGGCGACTAAAGAAGGCATCTACAGGCATCATCTACACCAGGACTTCTTTCTTCTCCAACAAATATACATAGCTCCAGATTTGTCCTAGCTGCTTAAAATGATCTCTTTGAACCTAGTATCTCTCCTTTATGGATTATTCATTCATATCCGTAACAAAGAGAAAATATTCAGGATGGAGACAGAGTAAAATACACTCAGGACAACAAAAAATCTAACAGAAAAAAAAAGAGACTTTTCTATTTCTAATGAGAGAGCATCAGAGGCTACATGGGCACTGAGCAATACAGAAGGCAGCAGTCATTCCCTTTTCTTTTCCCTTGGTATGGCTATTCTGAGTAAACAAGCAGACCTATATTCTTCCTTATATGGCTTAGCGTCTTCATATGCCATGAAAACGTCTACTGTCCTACAATTCACCACATTCCCTTCTTTCTCAAGCTTCTCCTCCTCCCTTCACAACACTGTTATATAATTTGAGGCTGTGAACTGAGAAAGTGAGAAAAGAACAATAACAGAAAAGTGTTTTGTATGATAACATTAAATGAATTACTAAGAAATTTCCAGACTTAAAACCTGACTGAAGCACACACTTTGACTCAACAAACTTTGACTCAACAATTTCACTAGGAATTTTATCGGACAGAAACACACAAGGACACAAAGATACACACACACACACACACACACACACACACACACACACACTGTTAGACTTAGCGAAAAACTGGGAAACACAGCAAATGCCCACCAACAGATTAAATAAACTATATCCACACAAAGAAACACTATGTAGCTATTAAAAAGAATAAATTGGGGCCGGCCCGGTGGCGTAGTGGTTAAGTTCGCATGCTCCGCTTCGGCGGCCCGGGGTTCGAAGGTTTGAATCTCGGGCATGGACTGAAGCACCACTCGTCAAGCCGCGCTGTGGCGGCATCCCACATACAAAATAGAGGAAGATGGGCACAGATGTTAGCTCAGGGCCAATCTTCCTCACCAAAAAATAAATAAATAAATTATCCCTATATAGGCACAAGGAAAGCCCTCTAGAATAAAATTTTAAGTGGGGGAAAAATTGGAGAATGGTATGTATATACTAATATGGGCATAAAAATATATATTTCTGTAATGAGAACAAAAAACTAAAAGGAAACAAAACAATCCTAATGAGGATTCCTGAAGACCTTAACTATGATGTTTAAATATAAAAGGAAAAAAGCTATGTATCTTTTTTTTTAAATGGACATCTGGAAAAACTGATTGAGAATGGAAATAAAAAGCTATATGCAAATGGCAGGAAAAGTATTTACAAACATCTTGCTGCCTGACCTTTCACTACCCCTGGACAAAATCTCTGGCCAAATCCTCAGTAAATCTACTGACTCAGGGCAAAGTCAACTGCTATAGGAACTAAGGCTGCCTCTGAAATGTCTGTCATCTGAGAGTGTCCTTCTGGCCAACTATAAGATGGAATTCCCAAGCAGGCCAGCCGACAATCTTTGGAACTCAAAAGTCTGTGTTATGAAACAATATGCTGCATGTGGCATCCCTGAATCCAAATTATCTTTACATAGCAGGTGGGCACAGGATGCACAGATGCCTTGGCTAAAGCATCAGAGTACGAGAACTATTTCTTTAAAGTCTCAACTTGTAGAACTTTCATTATCTGTTTGGGCCCCTGTTCCCATGCATTTTGTAAGGATGAATCAAGAAATCTAAATTTTCAACATACAGAAGTCAATAACCTGGAGTTGTTCCTATATCTACCAGATATATAGAAATCTTCCAGTAGAAATCAACCCTTGTTAAATTCTCAAGTCAATCAGACTAGAAAAGAATGTAAAAAAAGTTTCAAGAAGAGAATGATGATTCTTTTTTTGAAACTGATTCTGAAAAATGACCACAAGTACACTCATTCCTCAGCTGATAGCCTACCCTAACTAATGGAAAAATTATAATATTATTGGTGATAGAGAAAAAGTGTTGGTGCTGACAGTAACAAATAAAGACTGCCCTTTTATGTAGGCGCACAACTTCAGCACTAGCTATCCCCAACTGTTTAATTTCACTAAAAGACAGGAGTTCCCTAAGCTACAAAACTACGCATCAGTGGTAAAAACGGATTCCTGGCACGATTATTAAATACAAGCACATCTTAGCCTCATCCGTGAGGTGTTCAGAGGGAAGCTAAGGATCTGAACAATGAGGAGATGTCTCTCAAAGGCTCTGACCTATACACACTGTGTACAGTGAAAAGAGGAAAAAAGAAATGAAACAAGCAGTAATGAGGTAACAATCATCCTCCTACAGAAGAGCTGGATAATCATCAAACTCTAAAGTGTTCCAAGTGAAATTTTAAAGGTTTAAATAAATCGTCAAGTTTTCTTCAAGGAAGAATAGTTTCCCCTCCCAAAAAACCTATTTTGTGTTCAAATGGAAAATGTAAAAATACCAACATCACAAAGTATGACACTTTCTGTGATAAAGAAATCTGAGGAGAAATAAATAACAGATTTATTACACGAAAGGAGGACAAATAATGGTCTTTAAGAATCACTGTTAAAACCGTCAGGTTAAAAGTTCTGGGGATGAGATTCCCATTGCTGTCCTAAAAGACACTGTTTTATAGCAAGAAGTTCTCTCAGTGTTTCAGAGTATTTGATTCAGAACAAAAATTTCCTTCTCGTATTTAGGGTTCTAACTTTCACACATGATTGGAGACTAACATAACCTTCCTTGCTTTAGTCATCATCTAAAGTCATCCCTCTCCATGTTCCCTGGGCCTTGGACTTGCCATTTCCAGGGTATGGAAAGGGAAGTAAGAGGATAATGGGGAATCTCCTCACTAGCATCTCAAGAAGAATGCTCGGTATCATGACCTGACTGCAGCAACAACAAAATCATTCACTATTCCTGGAATCAACTTGGTCTAAAGGTTTTTCCAGACTTGAAATTCTCAACCTAGAGCAAAAGTCATTTAAACTTTATCTGACCTATATTGTTAACGTGCCAACCCCACCCACCATTATAAATTACCTTTTTCTTTTGACAAAGCTTCCCAGTGTGCTTTGGTTATTGCTTAAATAATGTTCAGGTTTATCCCCTTTTTAGATCATTAACAAAATCAGTTAAGTCTGGCTATGACAACCCCAAGGGGCTGCTCTCTATAGATAAATGTTAACACATCAACTCGACACTTCATCCTCGGTCCTCAGTTACCAGTATCAGGTAAAGGCTGGCCTTGAATTCATTTGAATGTTTGTTTGGTTTTTTTTAAATCTCTTCAAGACATTTTCAAAAGTCTTCTAATCTGTGTAAAACAAGCACTTTAATAAAATGCCAACTTTGTTTTATTCAGTTACCCTTGTCAGTCATCCCTTCTTTCAAGTGGTCTCCAAAAATTCAGCATCTGAATGAACTTGATTTCTGCCTCGTAATATTCTAAATTCTCTCTCAAATGAAAGCAAGTAGGATTTTTTATTTATTTGTTTTAATTTGTAAGTTCCCTATTAATAAAAACTTTTGTTTCCCTTTTGGCTGTCCATCTGAATGGCAACAGCCTCTGTGATCAGCAGAAAAGGAATATCCTGTGACTCTGCCAGTGGCCTTCTCAGGTTCCCCTCTAGTGCCCCACTTAAAGAAATGAGCCCCAAAGGATAAGAGCTCAGTCATAACCCTCTGTCACCAGAGGTTCTGTTCACTTACCTGCAATACTTCCCAATCACCTGAACCACCTGTCTCAAAACTGTGGCTGAAGAGTAAAAGAGCACCAGGACCAGAGAGGCACAGAACGGGGCTTCCAATAGCTTGGTAACCCCAAGGGCAGCCCCTCCCCCCACCTAGTGCCATTTCTCACTTTGGCCTTACCTCGCTGGGTCTGGGTAAATTGGGTGCTCTCTGGATCCTGCTCCATCATAACGGGATAATGAAATGAGGGAAGATTCCAGCAGCCTCCTAGCAGAGATTAAAAAAATGGCAATAATCCCTGTCAATTACCAACTCAGAGGTCATTCATTAGGAAAAATTGGGGGAGAGATAAATAACATCCCCCTCTGCAGCTAACTAACACCTGTAATCGGGGATCACACCCTTCCTACAAGCTAAGTACTTAGAGACAAAATGAAGAGCTACAGGGCTCCCACATTGGATATGGCCACTGTATCATGTTGAATACTGCTCTGCAGTGAGAAATGAACAAGCGCGTTAGAGACATGATCTTATTTCTATTTGTAGTACCTCCAGTAGACAAAGAAGAGGTTAGGATCAACACAGGAGGGGAAAATTAGGCATACCCAGAGATTATCACCTAGGCCCAACATTTATCTTGGTGTTCAGTTCCTCCATGTCATCCTAATCCACATCCCCTTATCTTCTAATCATTCTGCTCTGCCCTCACCCCTTTTGTGAGAAAGAGTACTCCCCTCAGGCTCTCTTAACAACTGACAAAAATCTTTACTTATATAATCTAGCCCAATCACAAATTCAACTGATCATATGTGACACACATACATTTTATTGAGCATTTTTGGTGTCAGGCAAATACTAAGCAATTCATATATATTTCTTTATTTAAACCTCACCACAACCTGGAAAGGTAAGCATTACTATACACACATACACACATGAGAACACTGGGCCCAGAAGTTCAGTATATCGCCCTGTGGCACACACCTATTAAGTGACAGGGCCAGGACACTAGCGAAGGTCTGTCAATTCCAAAATGCTTCAGACCACTACACTATATACTGCAGGACCTTCCAGGGTCCATGCAGCTGACAACTGCATATGTATCCACTGTGGTCCAAGCAAGAATATAGGCTCAGTATTGCTGGCTCTTCCTACTTTTTAAGGGAAGCCACAAATCTGGACTTTTGCATGCAATCTCCTTTAGTTAAATTTTAGCTAAAACATTTTTTCTCCTCGTATAACAAGGGCCGGTTAAAACACATCTGGTAAACATGGCCCAGACACCGCCCTCTAGTTTGCCACATCTGCCACACTGCTTCCCAACTCAAATGTGCCTTGGCAGCCAATCAAGCTCCTGCCATAGTGCACGTTTCAAAGGAAATGGTCTCAGAAAGAAATGCATATTGTTCCTCTCCAGCAGCATCTTGCCTGGCTCTCCTGGGAACAGGTCTCCAGCTCCCTGCCAGACTCTTCTTTAAAGCAGATCTGCAGGATAAGGACAGCAGCTACCAATCTTCTCCAATTGAGTTAATTCAATTCACTGTTATTAAAACCAGCTGGCTTTAGGTATAGTCATGTGCAGTCACTTTATCTCAGCAACTGGCCCACCAAAGCATTTCCCCTAACAGCTTGGGAGAGACACAGCAGAGGCTCTGCCAACCTGGCTCGCAACCTTTCCCACCCAGGACAACCAATTGTTAAAAGATGTTTTCCATCTAGACAAGGCCTATAACCCCCACATCTAGGATACTTTAAACAGTCCTACCACTGAAGGGAAAGGATACAATGTAACCAATGAGGAAAAGAAGAAAGCAATAAAATACATCTCTCTGGTTGAAAACCTGAATCTTCAATGACATCACTGTTTACAGCAGCAGATACGCTGTATTACATCAATTCTAAGCCACGTTTTTTTCCTCCACATATATATTTTTTTGCTTAAGGAAGATTAGCCCTGAGCTAACATCTGTGCCAGTCTTCCTCTATTTTGTATGTGGGTCGCCACCAAAGCATGGCTGATGAGTGGTCAGGGTCCGTGCCAGGGATCCGAACCAGCTAACCCGGGCTGCCAAAGTGGAGCTTGCCAAACTTAACCACTACACCACTGGGCCAGCACAGCTTCCACATTTTAACATGTCTGAAATGGGATGCATCTTACAATTGTGTAACAGTTTAATTCTCAGGATTTTTTTTCTTTCACTGGGGCAAATAAACTAATGGCATGTCATTGTGTCTTTGAAATACAAAATGTTTGTGAGAGGTAAGGTTAGGAGAGGTACATATAGACTGGAGAAAGAAGAAAAGTGAAATTTTGAGAAGAGTATCTATTCAGGACATTAATGCCATCTTATTCACTACGAATTCATTACTTATTCATTACGAATAAATTAGTTCTTTAGGAATTGGGTGGGAGTTGAAGAATGGAAGCAGAATCTGGGAGCAGCTGACTGCCCTGAAACACCCAGAAACTTGTTCCACTGCCAAGGGCTCTGGAGTCAGTCCTGTATATCACTGAGCTCCATCATGTTATCCTCCAAATGGCTGCTTAGTAAGCAGAGGCCCTTTGGCAGGAAGCATCCTCCCGAGTGACCAAAATATATCCTTCTTAAGTATTTCTGCCTAGAAAATGATCCTGGCAAGTTAGGAGGCCAATGTTAGCCCCTACTATGCCAAGGCAGTGACGGTATTCAGAGAGATGAGATGACTTCTTAGGGATGCTGGAGAAGAGATTCTTGAATTAGAGGGGTTGGATTAGATAATTTCAATTGTAATGATTCGATTTTACAATCCTGCAAAGTCTACTTCCCATCCTAACTTCCTATCTTAATTAGGAAGGCTTCTTTAAATCAGAGTAAAACCAAAACGTTAAGCTTTGTCTCTGGGGAGGCTCTGATGAGGTTCTTTTGGAACATGCATTCCTTGTGCCCACTTACTACAGAATCTGTTGGCACCATTTGCTCCCCAGGCAATACAGTGGACTGGCAAGCCATATGTATATACACATATATATACATATATATATACACATATACATACATATATATACACATATATATACATATATATATACACACACATATATATACATATATATATATATATATATACGGCATTTTAACTGCTAATACACAAAATCAGGAGAGCCAATGACCAAAAATGGTACCCCCACAAACATATCACTGAAGAAACATTAAGTTCTCTACAGTTATAACACAAGTACTAGTTGAAGGAAGAAAAAAGATTTCTCCAATTGGTACTGAATGAAGAATGAACTAGAGTTACTAGACAAGTAAACATCGCCACCATTACTAGGAACCTCAAAGAAAGATCTTTCTTTCCTCCAGTTAGCTTCTTGCAAAAAGCCATCAATGGAGAAATGACATAAGAAAATGGAATGGGATGGCAGCTGTGTGCCTTCTGCTCTGGCCACTGCAAATTTGACTTGACAATGATCTATCACGCAACTGGATAATGTGAAATCAGGTAGGACTCAGGAAGGGCTCAGACAAGCATGTGCAAGCTTGAAGCTACCATATCATTCTGATCTATAACCTCAATTTAGAAATGTTCTAAAGAATCACTGAGGTTCTGACAGAAAAAAAACAAAAATCTTTTCTTTGCAAGCTTGCCTGGTTCATTCTCTATACCAGTGGTGTCCAGGTGAGGTACACCCCAGGCTGTGCTATTTTGATCCACTAGAGAGCAGGAAGAAAATATTAGAACTTTTGATTTATAATGCATAACACACACACACACACACACACACACAGGGATTGGTCAAAAGCCTTTTACTAACAGACGTATTTTTTTAAAAAGCCTGAAGGCCACTGTTCTGTCAAACTATACACCACTTTAAGAAAATTCAATATTTAAAAGAATATAATAACCACTAATATATAAAATATAAATATGAAAACCATATATATATAAAAGTGTAACCATACTCACATATACATAGAGAGCAAAAGAGAGAGAATGATAGATAAAGCAATGTAGTAAAATGTTAACATTTAGGGAATGTGGGTAAAAAGTATATGGGAATTCTTTGTACTATTTTTACAACTTTTCTGCAAGTCTGAAATTATTTCAAAATTAAAAACATTCAATATACAAAAATCTAAAAGTAAACCACTGAAAACTAAAGAGGTAACTATTCATTTTGAAAAGAAATACTTACTTCTTAAAAAAGGATTTCTTCAAACAGCAAGTTGCCCTAATTCTCTAAAGCAGGTTTGGTAAACTACAGGCCCTGGGCCAGCTGCATGTTTTTGTAAACAAAGTATTATCCAAACACAGCCACATTCACTCATTTACATATTGTCTGTGGCTGCTTTGGAGCTGGCAAGGCAGAACTGAGTAATCCTGATAGGGCCAGGCCTAAAATACTTACTAGCTGGCCCCTTACAGAAAAAATTTACCCACCCTTGCTCTAAAATATTTGCTTACATAAAATTCCTTGAAAGATAAGGTGGACTCACTAAGGAATGGAACAGAAAAATTTGATATCAAAGTATTACACACTAGAGTATTACACTATCAAAAAGGAATATTAAGCCCTGCTAAAATCGTTAAGTCAATAGGAACACAATTCAAACTGTAAAATTCCTAACATTTTAAATGACTACAACTATTGCCTCGCTCCTTGATTAATACTCTGAATATGTGCAAGGAGGTTCCCTAGATCAGCTGCATCCTTTGATGACCAGGAAAACAATAAAAAATAGTGGAAGCAGCTCTAGAAAAGAACAAAGGTGTTGGGGCAGATGAGATGGGTCATCCAAAAGAAAAGAACCTGTGTTTCAAATTCAGTGGGTATCAGGATTAAGAAGCAGAAAATCTGGATACTAGTCTAGACAGAATAAACAAGCCAGAGACAACTCTTCCTTAGTACACAATTATATCCTGAAGATATTCTTTTAACTAGTTGTCAGATCACAGAGAAAACCAATATCCTAAAGGCAACAAACATGTTTAGACCTTCTCTAATCACTGGAAACAAGGAGCTCTGTGACTTATACTGATATGGAAAGCCTGCTCCTAGAAACTAAGATGCCACTGGTGCCCGATGCCTAAAGAGTAACTTCCCAGCCTGGCTTTGATGTCTGGGTGACATCTGCTATTTCAGTTCAGGGGAGCCAAACCCAAACTAATAGCTCCTTTCTACCTAGGAAATAAAATCCAAATTCCTCAGTTTGGCATCCAAAGCTTTGCAGTCCAATTTCTCATTCCTTCTGGATATACTATACGCTTGAGCCCACTGGTTTTCAAACTTTTTGGTCTCAGAACTCCTTTAACATTCTTAAAAATTATTGAGGATCCCAAAGAGCTTTCGTTTACATATATTTTATCTATCAATTTTTACTAAACTTGAAATTATAACTGAGAAATTATTAATATACAAGCACACATTCCATTAGCCGTCAGAGTGATAACCTCATTACACATCATGTAGCCTCTAGAAAACTCCACTGTACCTGCATGAAAGAATGAAAGTGAAAAAGACAAAGAACGTCTCAGCATTATTATTAAAATAGTTTTGACTTCAGGGATCCCAGGCCACACTTTGAGAACCATTGCTCTAGCTAAACTGAAACATACCCTCATTATCTCACCTATGTATTTAGCTTGGCCATTTCTTCTTTTTGGAAAGTTCTTCCCCATCTCCACCTGTAAAAATCCTTCAAAGCTCAAATATCTGACTCCTCCAGCCAGAAGTTCACCCTCTCTTCTCCAATACTCCAGAGCATTTTGAAACCTCACTTAAGAGGCCTTCTCCCACGTCACCTTGTACTGCAGTTACATACTAAGTATGTCTTGTCTCTGCTACTGAACTACAAGCTACTGAAAGCAGGTACTGGATCCAAGTCATCTTTTTATTCCCATTAAAACTCACATCCTAATTAACATGTAATACGAGACCAATAAATAACTAAGTGAATACATCAGCAGGCCTAAGTAGATTTGGAAGAAGCAGCAAGAAGACATATCTGATTGCCCCTCATTGACCCTGTGACTTTCAGATGAGGTTGCTAGATGTCCAAAACTCACACTAAAATTCCTGAAGGAAAAAGGTTTTCAAAAACTGCTTACATCACCCTTCATCTCTCTGGTCACTTAAGCCGCTCAGGTTAAAGTGCTGACACAGTTGTCCTGATAAATGCAGTGCAGCCTGGTCCCTGGGAGGCTTATTAAATCATAAAGTCAGGGGCGGGCTACTTGCCTGGGAAGCTACCACTGATGCTCCTGGATGGTGTATTGCCAGGAGACCTCAGAGGGGAAAGAGGGCAAGGTTGTCGGGGGAAGAAGGGGCAGGGGGTCAAAGAAACTTGGATGCACTACTGCCTTCTTCCTTTCTGAATCTTGCTCTGCAAGCCCCATATCTCTGCCTTGGCGCATGCCTAGGCTGAGAGATGACAAGCCCTTCTTCTTTGTAAAAAATAATTGTGTGTTCTGAAACGACACCTCTATTATGATTTCCAAATTGACATCTCTGCTTTAAAGCGGAGGCACTGAAGCCTCCCCATTTCACACACTGGCAATTATCATTTAAGTTATCCAGTGATAGGCACTCATCTGATCACTGCAGGGCCCCCGAGTTCTAGGGGTGCACTTGCAGCACATGATGCAGTTGCCAGCAGAGCCTGGCAGGCAATTCCTGCCCCTGCTGTGGGGGGACCAAGGCAAGGTGGCACTGCTAAAAGGCTAACCTCAGGAAAACACCAGACATACTACAGGAAGAGCTTACAGTGCCTGTTCTGTGGATCGGCCTTATTTTACTATCAAGCATAAACAATTCATGAGGCTCAAAACAATGCCTTTCACCAGAACAGCTTTAAAACATCTTTACAAAACATTAACGTATTCCTCAATGCCTCCGTGCAGTGAGCGATAGATGGGAAAACATCAGAGCAAACATAATCACAGATATCAAAAGAGAAGCTGGAAATAGAATTCATATGCAGTGTGCAACTGTGTACCTATACAAAAGTCTTGCCTGAAAAGTCAGCCAAACCCCTCTGGGAACATCTGACCCTCTGCTAACTGTTTGGTGGGTGGTTATTTTTAATACAGTTGTAAAATGACTGGTTGGCACTATGCTTAGCTCTTGTATATCCTCAACACATTACACTGTAGTTACGAAACTTCAATTTATAATAAAAACTCACTTTTGTCAGCATCTGAACTCAAAGGCCCAAGGTGATCTACATGGACACGTTTACTCTGTCTCCAAATCCATTTTCTCCGGGAGACTTGGGAGCTGTGCTCCCAGACCACAGACTTTTTTTTTAAAACTAGGAGCTTAGATCAGAGGCTTTTCACAAATGATGAGTAAGAGCATGTCAATGACAAAAGCTAGTTCTGATACTCACACGTACACATACCCCCACAAGCAGCAGCTGTGGTATGCAGGTTCAGACTTTAATTAAGAGGCAATGCATCCTAATTGACTGGTTTCACCCCAAAATCAAGAAGAGATTTACAGAATTTTTTTTTTTTTTTGAGGAAGACTGGCCCTGAGCTAACATCTGATGCCAATTTTCCTCTTTTTACTTTTTTTTTCTCCTCAAAGCTCCGGCACATAGTTGTATACCCTAGTTGTATGTCCCTCCAGTTCTTCTATGTGGGACGCTGCCTCAGCATGGCTTGATGAGTGATGAGTAGATCCGTGCCCAGGATCTGAACTAGCGAACCCCGGGCTGCCAAAGTGGAATGCATGAACTTAACCACTACGCAACGGGGCCAGCCCCTGAGATTTACAGAGTTTAATAATCCTGAATTCTCAGCTAATTTTATTCAGAATAATAGACAATTCCAAAAAAAGTCTATCTCTAGACCAATTAATTCTACAAAGAATATATTGGTAGAATCATTTACTGCGTCAGTAACAGCAAACCTGTACATTTCTTCTTAGACGATTTTTCACATTCATATTCCTGACCTGAAATTTTAAAAACTCTTGACCAAAGCCATTCGTTCTTAACTGACGGGCCATTGACCCTGGTATACTGCAAACACTATACTCTGTAATATGACTTAAAACCTTAGGGCCAACATCAGGAGGGCAAAGAGTTAGTAAATGAAGCCTTACAAGAGAATGAAGAAAAAGGAATGCACAGTGGGCTGAGGCATATATTCACTAGAGGCAAAGAGGCAGGCAGCCTTCCTGGCTCATGTCTGTTCAAGTAATGAGGTTTCTGCAGTCTACAGAAATAGACAAGAGAGCAGACTCCAGCTGGGCTCCCAAACAATCCACTGTTAGCCTTGAGCTAACACAAAGTTCAGAGTACAATCACTTTTCTTATATCATGAGTTCACTCTGAACTGCTTCTCTCAGTGACATTTGATTTTCACCGACTTGACTCTGGGGGTATACCGCTTGCCCTTCCATCCTGATCCTGACTTCAGCAACTTTCTTGACTCATTTTGGACTCAGCATTTGACTCCACTGGAATAATTTCTCCACCATTTCCCTCTGTCTAGACAACATGAAATTGTCATAAATGGCACCTAAAGAATAATTAGTAGAGAAACTGCAATTTCCACCCTCCTCCCCCGTTCCCCAAAAGAATTGCACATTAACGTCCTCCAGCATGTCAATCAATACTACCCTGAAGATTAACTCTGTGGAACCTGGAAGCTATTTAATTCCCAGCTGGCTAAATATTACGCATTTCCCCCCTCTACTATAATTAGAAGATGTAAATTGCCTTCTTTTCACTAGCACTAATGGTTGTAATCTCAGAGATCTCAATGCCTGCTGAATCGATACCTGTGTAAAAAGTCCTTACAAAGACCACTTTATCCAGCTGCATTTTATTTAGGGGAATCACAAACAAAAGCAAGAAGACAAGGCAAAAGAGGAGACAGGCAATGAGAGAAAGGCATGACTCAAGACCATCAGAACTAGGCAGTACTACTGTAACTATCATAAGAATAAGATGGTTTGAAGCCACTGCTAGTTTCTTGTAAGATGCAATATTCAAAAAACAGCAAGGTCAAAGGACAGCAAATTATGAAATAACTTACCAGCAGTTTTCAATGGGAGGGCCCCCCTGCCCTGGGCACATAAGGCAACGTCTGGAGACATTTTTAGTTGCTGCAACTGGGTGGGGGGAATGCACTGGCATCTAGTAGGTAAAGCCCAGGGATATTGCTAAACATCCTATAATGCACAGGACAGCCTCTCATAATAAAGAATTTATCCAGCCCCAAATGTTAATACTTCTGCTGTTGAGAAATCCTCTGATATATCTTAATGGTCTGAGACTAACGAAGAGAAACTCTGAATAACTAATAGATGAGGCAAGTCAGTGCTTTAGCTTTAGAATCAGATTGTAGTTTAAATTCATCATCTTGTGTCACTTACTAGCTGTGTGACCTTGGGCAAGTTCATTATCATCAGCATCCAAATGTAAGGGGAAATTCCTATTTCACTAGGTTATTATGATTAAATAGGAATATATGTATAGTAGACAGCACACAGTCCAATAAATAGCAGTAACTTTTTTATTCCTTGGATTACAACTCCCAAAGTGTCTGCAGGGAACATGATGCACTTTGGCCACCCAAGTCACTGTGCTTAAAAAGGTGGTTTCCTAGAAAAACATGTGTTGAAGAAGGATGGGTACTGTAAAGGCACAAACATGGGATCTGAGCCCTAAGAATCACAAGAGCCTCACCCAAATAAACCAACAAGGCAGTTGGTCATCCATCCACCAATTCTGTCTGTTGGTCCACCCAACCACTGATTCAAACCACAAATATTTATTGAGTGTCTACCATTGGGCATATATTAGTGTATAAAATAGATATGGTCCCTGTAGTAGCTGGTCTCTGAAGATGGATCCCAAAGAGCCATACTGCTTGGTATTCTTGCCCTTGTGTGGTCTCTTCCCATATTGAATCTAGACCAGTCTGTTACCAAGCAAATGTGGCAAGCTGTGCCACTTCTGGGACAAGCCTTTAAGAGGACTGACAGCTTCCATTCCCTCCCTTTAGGAACTGTCACTTTTGGAAACCCTAAGCTGCTACGTAAGAAGTCTGGCTACTCTGCTGGAGAGGCCACATGGAGAGACGAGTCCCTGAGACTAGATGGAGAGGGAGAGAGGCCTAGCTGTCTCAACTGAACCTCTAGATGACTCTGAAGAGACTCCAAGCAAGATCAGCAGAAGAACTTCCCAAATGAGCCCCATCTATCCAAAAAAACAAAGAAAGATGACAAAACTGTTACATTAAGTCAGTAAGTTTTGTTGTGTGGTTTGTCACACATCAGTAGATAAATGAGATAGTTCCTGATCTTGTAGAACTTTCAAGCTAGTCACAACAGCTGCATTAGAACTAAGTCCACGGGGCCGCCCAGTGGCGCAGCAGTTTAGTCCGTGCTTGGCAGCCCGGGGTTCGCAGGTTCGGATCCCAGGCGCGGATCCCAGGCGCCCGCCGATGCACTGCTGGTCAGCCATGCTGTGGCGGCGTCCCATATAAAGTAGAGGAAGATGGGCACGGATGTTAGCCCAGGGCCAGTCTTCCTCAGCAAAAAGAGGAAGATTAGCAACGGATGTTAGCTCAGGGCTGGTCTTCCTCACAAAAAAAAAAAGAACTAAGTCCATGAAGTTAGCTCACAAGCCTAAAGTAATCACATTTATACTTAAAGGAATCTTGGCCACCAAAGAAAAAAAAAAAAAAACCAAAACTTGCTCACTGTGCCTAAAGCATGAGGTCTTGGTATTGGTCAGCAGAGTTAATGTCAATTTAGAAAGACTTGCTACTCTTGCCTACCTATCCCAATCAGGCTCTCCACCTTTCTTAAACACACTTCTACCCTGGATGGCTCCCTCTCAATGTAGAAGGTAGCCCTAGAATTTGGGAAATTAAGGTTATTCGTGCTCCCTCCCTTATCAAGCGGCAGGACCAGTTTCTTTTGCACAAATCACTATAAAAGAGTGCAGGAAAAATGAAGATAATATCCCATTCCCTTGCTATGGACCATGATACTTTCTGAATTACTGAACTTTCTAAAATAGAACCTCATTGTGTCTGCCTCAAGTGACTAATGGGAGTAACCAGGACCAGCCCCACCACAACAGCCATTCCTTACCCTCCCTTTACAAGGCACCTCACTTTTTGTTTTTTTTGTGAGGAAGATAAGCTCTGAGCTAACATCTGTCGCCAATCCTCTTTTTGCTCAGGAAGACTGGCTCTGGGCTAACATCTGTGCCCGTCGTTCCTCTACTTTATATGAGACGCCGCCACAGTGTGGCTGACAAGCAGTGCATTGGCCGGCGCCTGGGATCCGAACCTGCGAACCCCGGGCTGCCAAGCATGGACTAAACCGCTGCGCCACCGGGTGGCCCCAGCACCTCACTTTTTTATGTGCATGGTTTACTCCAATTTTACATGGTGAGATTTCACAGATATCCCATGAAGCCTGAAGTCCAAAAAATGATACTAACAGACAAAAGAAAATGACCTGAACAGAATGTTATGGCAAAAGAAGATTTTTTTTTTTTGAGCAAAGTAATAATGGAGAAAGGGAGAAAAGAGCAGGCATTTCTTGAGCGCCTAAATTTGTAACAGCAACTGATGTTTAATTCATTTAACCTGCACACAATTTTATAATTGAGGAAACTGAGGTTCAGGGAGGTTACTTCATCTGCCCAAGGTTACACAATGGAGCCAGAATTTGAATCTAGTGTTGCTCAACTCCAAATCTTTCCATTAGAATAAGTTATAAGAAAAGAGAGAACAAAGGAGACTGTGAGAGTTAAAGCAGCACTGCATCACATGGGACAGGAGCAAAAGGAAAAATAAAAGGTGATGGATATGCAAAGGGATTTAGAACACTACAGAGATTCCGGGGGAAGGGGAGGTGGTGGTGGTGGTGTTAAAGAGCTCCTTGATGGTCTAAAACAGTGTTCTCTAACTTAGTGCATATCAAAATCACCTGGAGAGCTTGTTAAACATGGAAACTGCATGCCTCCCCTGACTGAAAGTTTCTGATCCAGTAGGTCTGGGGTGAGCCCAGAAACTTGTATTTCTTCTTTTCCTTTTTTTTTTCTTTGTGGTGAGGAAGACTGGCCCTGAGCTAACATCTGTTGCCAATCCTCCTCCTTTTGATTGAGGAAGACTGTCACTGAGCTAACATCTGTGCCAATCTTCCTCAATTTTTTTATATGTGGGACGCCACCACAGCATAGCTTGACGAGTGGTGCGTAGGTCTGCACCTAGGATCCAAACCTGTGAGCCCTGGGCCGCTGAAGCCGAGCGTATGAACTTAACTGCTAGGCCACCAGGGGGCCCCCAGAAACTTGTATTTGTAACAGGAGAAACTGATGTTCCTGGTCTGGTAACCACACTTTGAAAACCACTGGCCAAAGATCTCACAAGAGACATATTCTGATATCTCTACCTGTTTCTTTCTGACCCATCTAACACAGCTGCCAAATTTAGCGGCTCTATGAGGGACTAAAATTCAGCAACAAAAAGGTTAGGATAAATATTACAGCAATGGTCCTTTGCCTTCGATGAGCTGACAGAACATAACCAGCCCAGTGTCTGCCTCAATTCTTTCTGAGAACTTATAAGAGACAAGTATAAAAAGGAATCAGAAAAGCAGGCAAAGAAATAGTGCTGAACTGGGAACACATTAAATTGGAGAAGTTTAAAGAAAAAAAAAGAGACCTTCTTGTTTTAATTTTAAAAGTGTTACATGCGCTGAAAAGGAAACTAAGAAAATAATCCTATTTACGATAGCATCAAAAAGAATAAAATACTTAGGAATAAACTTAACCAAAGAAGTGGAACGACCTGTACACTGAAAACTACAAAACACTGCTGAAAGAAATTAAAGACACAAATAAGTGGAAAGACATCCCATGTTCATGGATTGAAAAACAATATTGTTAAAAAACTGAATATTGTTAAACGCAAAGAAATCTACAGATTCGGTGCAATCCCTGTCAAAATCCCAAAAACAATTTTTGCAGAAAGAGAAAAAAAATCCTAAAATTCATATGGAATCTCAAAGGACCTCGAATAGCTAAAACAATCTTGAAAATGAAGAACAAAACTGGAGGCCTGATACTTCCTGGTTTCAAAAACATATTACAAAGCTAAGGTAATCAAAACAGTGTGGTGCTAGCATCAAGACTGACATATAGACCAATGGAACAGAATAGAGAGCCCAGATACAGACAAATATGTATACAGACAAATGACCTTTGTGGGGTGTAAGACTACACAATAGGGAAAGGATAATCTCTCCAACAAATGGTACTGAGAAAACTGGCTATCCCCATGCAAGAGAATGAAGATAGGCCCTTATTTTACACCATATATAAAAATTAACTTCAAATGGATTAAAGACCTAAACACAAGACCTGAAACTATAAAACTCCTATAAGAAAGAGAGGGGAAAAGGCTTATGATATTGGCATGTGCAATGCTTTCCTAGGTATAATACCAAAAGTACAGGCAAAAAAAGAAAAAATAGATAAATGGGACTGCATCAAACAAAAAATTTATGCACAGCAAAGGAAACAATCAACAGAGTAAAAAGGCAATCTACAGAATAGGAAAAAGTATTTGAAAACTATTTATCAGATGAGGGGTTAATATCCAGAATACATAAATAACTCCTAGAATTTAATACAAAAAAAAAGGACCCAATTAAAGAATGGGCAAAGGACTTGAATAGACATTTATCCAAAAAAGATATACAAATGGCCAACAAACATCTGAAAAGATGTTCAACGTCACTCATCATCTGGAAGATGCAAATCAAACCCCAATGAGATACCACCTCATGCCTGTTAGGATGGCCACCATCAAAACACCAGAATATAACAATGTTGGTGAGGATGTGAAGAAATTGGAACCCTTGTACACTGTTGGTAAGATTGTAAAATGGTGCAGTTGATATGAAAAATAGTTTAAAGGTTTCTCAAAAAATTTAAAATAGGGAATGACGTCAGGACCATAGTGGAGTGAGCTTGCCCCATGAGACTCTCCTGGTCTAAGACACACTAAAAGGACTTTCAAATATCAACAGAGGACACACACAACACAAAAGACGTCTGAGAGATCTACACAGCCTTACATCTGAGGGTGGAGGTGCTCGTACCCATAGAGGAAGTGGAAGGAGGTAAGGAGAACTCCCCTCCTTCCCCAATGACAACAACCCTGGGACCAGGACCACACAGCTGAGACAGGGGAGAGAGGTGGCCCTCCATGGAAAAACCGTCGCTCTCCAAGTTCTCTCATAGCCTGTGGGAAATTCCCATAGGAGGGGACTGAACTGGTGCAGGGGTTCCTTCATCAAGCTAGCACGGGGGGAGAGCAGACAGCAAGGGAAGAGCGAGAAGCCCCCAGGATCGTGTAGGCAAAAGAAAGACCCCTCCTGCTGCATGGAGCACCAGCACAGCCAGTTGGCCAGAGCACCAGTGCATCACAGCAGGCTCAGAATACACAGCTCTTGACCCCCACCCAGTGGTGGCAGGTGGAAGCTGCAACCAGATAGCTTCAGAATGAGGGGAAAAAGCCCACACCCTCAAGCACTAGGCAAAAATTATTAAATATCCAGACCAGAAGGAAAATGAAAGGCACCCAGAAATCAATCCCGAAGGTACAGAAATTTATAACCTAAATGACAGAGAATTCAAAATAGCTATCATAAAAAAGTTCAATGAACTACAAGAAAATACAGATAGACACTTCAATGAAATAAGGAATTTCTTCACAAAAGAGATTGAAACTATAAAGAAAAACCAATTAGACATGTTGGAGATGAAAAACACAATAGAGGAGATAAAGAAAAATCTGCAATCTTTAAAGAATAGAGCTGACAATATGGGGAAAGAATTAGCAATACTAAGGACAGGAATGCAGAAATGCTCCAGATGGAGCAGAGAGAACTAAGACCAAAAAGAAATCCTCCGAGAAATATCCAACTCAATTAGGAAATGCAACATAAGGATTATAGGTATTCCAGAGGGAGAAGAGAGGGGAAAAGGAGCAGAGAGCTTGTTCAAAGAAATAATACCCGACAACTTCCCAAACTTGGGGAAGGAGCTGGAGATACCAGTGAATGAAATCAATAGATCTCCTAAACATATCAACATGAAAAGACCCTCTCCAAGGCATATAATACTAAAGCTGGCAAAAGTCAAGGATAAAAGAAAAAACATTAAGGGCAGCAAGACACATAAATAAATAATGTACAAAGGAAGTCCTATCAGGCTCTCAGCCGATTTCTCGGCAGAAATCTTACAGGTTAGGATAGAATGGAATGATATATCCAAAATTCAGAACGACAAAAACTTTCACCCAAGAATAATCTATCCAGCGAAAATATCCTTCAGATATGATGGAGAAATAATAACCATCCCAGATAAACAAAAGCTAAAGGAGTTCATTGCCACAAGACCGCCACTACAAGAAATGCTCAAGGCCTTCATACCTGAAAAAAAAAGAGAGAAAGGGGATACAAAGCTTTAAGCAAAAAGAAAAACAGGTAAACAAAATTAGAAAAATTGTAGCTCTCTACCAGAATAGGTTAGCAAACCTTAATTACAACACCAAAGATTAAGGGAAGGAAAACACCAAAAATAAATATAACCTCATCACTTTAAACACAAACTCACAACACAAGATGGAATAAGTTGTGACAATAATAACTTAGACGGGGAAGTGGAAAGGGATGGAACCCACTTAGTCTAAGGAAATAAGAGGCTATCAGAAAATGGACTATCTCATCTAAGAGATCCTTTATACAAACCTCATGGTAACCACTAAACAAATAATCAGAACAGAGACACATATGATAAATAAACAGAAAACTAAGAAAACCATCATACAGAACTACCAAACTGAATTGGTAGTCTGAAACACACAGCACAAGAAACAAAGGAAATGCAAAAGAACCAGAAAATGAGCAATAGAATAGCAACATTCGCCCTCGTATATCAATAATCACTCTAAATGTAAATGGATTGCATTCTCCAATCAAAAGACACAGTGCGGCAGGATGGATTAAAAAAACAAGACCCAACAATATGCTGCCTCCAGGCAATACATCTCAGTTCTAAAGACAAACACAGGCTCGAGCAAAAGGATGGAAGACAACACTCCAAGCGAATCACAAACAAAAGAAAGCAGGTGTTGCCAAACTTGTAATGGACAAAGCAGACTTCAAGATAAAACAGGTAATGGAGACAAAGAGTGGCAATATATAATGATAAAAGGGACACTCCACCAAGAAGACATATTACTTATAAATATACATGCACCCAACACAGGAGCACCATAGTACATAAAGCAACTATTGACAAACTAAAAGGAGACATTAACAACAACACTATAACAGTAGGGGATCTTAACACCCCACTTACATCAATGGATAGATCATCCAGACAGAAAGTCAATAAGGAAATAGAGGACTTAAACAAAAAACTAGACGAAATGGACTTAACAGATATATATAGAGCACTCCACCTAAACATAGCAGATTACACATTCTTCTCAAGTGCACATGGAATATTCTCAAGGATAGACCATATGTTGGGAAACAAGGCAAGCCTCCAAAAATTTAAGATTGAAATCATAACAAGCATCTTCTCTGACCATAATACCATGAAACTAGAAATCAACTACAAGAAAAAAACTGGGAAAGTGACAAAGATGTGGAGACTAAACAACATGCTACTGCACAACCAGTGGATCACTGAAGAAATTAAAGGAGAAATCAAAAAACATCTGGAGACATGAAAATACACCATACCAACTCATATGGGATGCAGCAAAAGTGGTCCTGAGAGGAAAATTCATAGCAGTATAGGCCCACCTTAACAAACAAGAAAAATCCCAAACAAGCAACCTTAAACTAAACTTAACAGAATTAGAAAAAGAACAAAGTCCAAAGTCAGCAGAAGGAGGGAAATAATAAAAATTAGAGCCAAAATAAATGAAATTGAAACCATAAAAACAGTAGAAAAGATCAACGAAACAAAGAGCTTGTTCTTTGAGAAGATAAACAAAATTGACAAACCCTTAGCCAAACTCACTAAGAAAAAAAGAGAGAAGGCTCAAATAAATAAAATTAGAAATGAAAGAGAAGAAGTTACAATGGATACCACAGAAATACAAGGGATTATAAGAGAATACTATGGAAAACTATACGCCAAAATATTGGACAATCTAGAAGAAATGGATAACTTCTTAGACTCATACGACCTCCCAAAACTGAATCAAGAAGAAATAGAGAATCTGAATAGACCAGTCACAAGTAAAGAGATTGAAAAAGTAATCAAAAACCTCCCAAAAAATAAAAGTCTAGGACCAGATGGCTTCTCTGGAGAATTTTACCAAACATTCAAAGAAAATTTAATATCTATCCTTCTCAAACTATTCCCAAAATAGAGGAAGATGGAACACTTCCTAACATATTCTACGAGGCCAACATCACCCTGATACCAAAGCCAGACTATGACAATACAAAGAACGAAAACTACAGGCCAACACTGCTGATAAACATAGATGCAAAAATTCTCAACAAAATACTGGCAAATCAAATACAGCAATACATTAAAAAGATCATACACCATGACCAAGTGGGATTCATACCAGGGACACAGGGATGATTGTGCATCCACAAATCAATCAAGGTGATACACTACATTAACAGAATGAGAAAGAAAACCTACATGATCATCTCAATAGATGCAGAGAAGGCATCTGACAAGATCCAACATCCATTTATGATAAAAACTCTCAACAAAATGGGTATAGAAGGAAAGTACCTCAACATAATAAAGGCCATATATGACAAACCCACAGCCAACATCATACTCAACGGGGAAAAAACTGAAAGCCATCCTTCTGAGAACAGGAACAATACAAGCATACTCACTCTCCCCACTCTTATTCAACATAGTACTAGAGGTTTTGGCCAGAGCAATTAGGCAAGAAAAAGGAATAGAAGGAATCTAAATAGGCAACAAAGAAGTGAAACTCTCACTGTTTGCAGATGACATGATTTTATATACAGAAAACTATTAGAAATAATCAACAACTACAGCAAAGTGGCAGGGTACAAAATCAACTCACAAAAATCAGTTACATTTCCAAACTCTAATAATGAACTAACAGAAAGAGAACTCAAGAAGATAATCCCATTTACAATCACAACAGAAAGAATAAAATATCTAGGAATAAATTCAACCAAGGAGGTGAAACACTTATATAATGAAAACTAGAAGACATTATTGAAAGAAATCAATGATGACATAAAGAAATGGAATGATATCCCATGCACATGGATTGGAAGAATAAACATAGCTAAAACGGCCATACTACCTAAAGAAATCTACAGATTCAGTGTAATCCCAATCAGAATCCCAATGACATTCTTCATGGAAATAGAACAAAGAATACTAAAATTCATATGGAACAACACAAGATCCCAAATAGCTAAAGCAATCCTGAGAAAAAAGAACAAAGCTGGAGACACCACAATCTCTAACTTCAAAATATACTACCAAGCTCTAATGATTAAAACAGCATGGTACTGGTACAAAAACAGACACACAGATCAGTGGAACAGAACTGAAAGCCCAGAAATAAAACCACACACCTATGGACAGCTAATCTTCAACAAAGGAGCTAAGACCATACAATGGGGAAAGGAAAACCTCTTCAATAAATGGTGCTGGGAAAACTGGACAGCCACATGCAAAAGAATGAAAGTAGGCTATTTTCTTTTGCCATACACAAATATTAACTCAAAACGGATTAAAGACTTGAAGGTAAGACCTGAAACTATAAAACTCTTGGAAAAAAACTAGGCAGTACACTCTTTGACATCAGTCATAGAGGGATCTTTTTGAATCCCACGTCTGCTCAGACAAGGGAAACAAAAGAAAAAGACAAATGGGATTTCATCAGACTAAAGAGCTTCTGCAAGGCAAAGAAACCAGGATCAAAATGAAAAGACAACCCACAGCTGGAAGAAAATATTTGCAAACCACATATCCAACAAGGGGTTAATCTCCATAATGTATACAGAACTCACACAACTAAACAACAAAAAAACGCAATCAAAAAATGGACAGAGGATATGAACAGACATTTTTCCAAGGAAAATATACAGATGGCCAACAGGCACATGAAAAGATGTTCAACATCACTAATCATCAGGGAAATACAAATCAAAAGGAGACCAAGATTATCCCCTCAAATCCGTTAGAATGGCTATAATCACCAAGACAAAAAGTAACAAAAGTTGGAGAGGTTGTGGAGAAACAGGAACCCTAATTCACTGCTGGTGGGAATGCAAACTGGTGCAGCCTCTATGGAAAAAAGTATGGCGATTCCTCAAAAAATTAAAAATAGAAACACCTTATGATCCAGCTATCCCAGTACTGGGTATTTATCCAAAGATCCTGCAACCCACAATCCAAAGAGGCTTATGCCACCCCTATGTTCACTGCAGCATTATTCACTATAGCCAAGAAGTGGAAGCAATCCAAGTGTCCCCTGAGTGATGACTGGATAAAGAAGATGGGGTATATATATATACACACACACATATACATATACAACGGAATACTACTCAGCCATAAAAAAGATGAAATCATCCCATTTACAACAACATGGATGGACCTGGAGGGTATTATGTTAAGTGAAATAAGCCAGACAGAGAAAGACAAATACCACGTGATTTCACTCATGTGGAAGATAAACTAACACACAGAGAGAACAGTTTGGTGGTTACCAGGAGGAAGGGGATTGGGAGGTGGGCACAAGGGGTGAAGGGACACATTTATATGGTGACTGACAAACAATAATGTACAACTAAAATTCCACAATGTTATAAACTATAATGACATCAATTTTAAAAAATGGAAAATAAAATTTTAAATAGAACTACCATAGATCCAGCCATCTCACTTCTGAGCATATATCCAAAAGAACTGAAAACAGGATCTCAAAGAGATATCTGCACATTCACGTTCACCGCAGAATTATTCACAGTAGCCAAGACGTGGAAGCAACCTAAATGTCCACCAAAAAATGAACAGATAAAGAAAATGTGGTACACACATACAATGGAATATTATTCAGCCTTTAAAAAGAAGGAAATCCTGTCATATGCTACAACATGGATGAATCTTGAGGACATTATGCTAAATGAAAGAAGCCAATCACAAAAAGAGAAATACTGCATGATTCCACTTATATGAGGTATCTAAAGTAGTCAAACCCATAGAAAAAGAAAACAGAATAGTGGCTGCCAGGGGATGGGGGGGGAGAAATGGAGAATTGTTTAATGAGTATAGCCTTTAACTCAAGCAAGAGGAAAAAGTTCCTGAGATCTGTTTTACTACTATGTGCATACACTTAACAATACTATACATTTAAAAATTGTTCAGATGGGTGGCCACCCCATGGCCTAGTGGTTAAGTTCAGCACAGTCTGCTTCAGCAGCCTGGGTTCAGTTCCTGGACGCGGACCTACACCACTCGTTGGTGGCCATGTTGTGTTGGCAACTCACATACAAAACAGAGGAAGATTGGCACAGATGTTACCTCAGGCCAAATCTTCCTCAAGCAAAAAGAAGAGGACTGTCAACAGATGTTAGCTCAGGGTGAATCTTCCTCAGCAAAAAAAAAAATTAAGAGGGTAAATTTATGTTACGTGTTTTTTATCACAATAAGAAAAAAGATCAAGAAGGGGGGGGCAGTGTTACATTTACCATCAGAACAAAGAAAGGAAAGGATAAAAGCCACCTTGCTGAGGTGAACTGATCCAAGGAGACAGCAGGGAGATAGAGGAAAACTGAGAAACATACGTGAACATGCGTAGGGGAGGAAAAAAGGAAAAGAGGCAAAACAATTCACACTCTTACCCTGTGATGCAGCAAAGGAAAAGGGTACACGTTAAGAAGCTGCAATTCTCTTTCTATGACAAGTCATACTTTCAGCGTTTGATTCCTTTATTATCACAATTTTCTACTCCTGCTCTAACTTGATTTTAATTTTCTGGCAGGGGACACCCAAATCAAGTGGCATTTTCACCGGAACTCACCCCTCTGTCCAAGGCGCTCTGCTAAGAGAGAGAGGTGCAGACATTCTTCTCCAAGATTTTACATAGTCCATCATTAAAGGAAGGTTGCTTTCACACTGCATAACCTGACATAACAGAGATCTGCTCACTGAAGTGTGCCCCAGCCATCAAATAAGCCTGGCACCCCCACTTTCCCTCTTTGGAAACGGAGAGGAGTTTATTAATTGTTGCTATTAAAAAGTCAGGCAGCTTCTCAGGAGAGGGGGCTGTCAGTGTGTCAGCCTACAGCCAGCAGGGGAGCCCCTTGTGTGTGAATTTGGCAGGATGGGTGGGGTAGAGGAGAGGGTACTGCAATGTCCAGTGCCTCCCCCTGGTGGAGTCGAGTGGTAGGGCACTTAGGAAATAGGTACTTACACACATAGCCATCAACACATTTTGCATGAGCTAAGGCAATGGCAACCAACACAAAATTGGAACTAAGTAGGACACACAAATGGGTGAAGTCAGCCCAGTGCAGACTAAGGCACAAAGAAAGTCCACGCCTTGACTAAAGGGGCAACAACGACTCATCTCCTGCTGATTGTTATTATGTGGGAAGGCAGGCCAGAACTTCTAATTTTTTAACAGAATCCAGAAATCTGGATTTATGTGGAAAAAAATGAAATTTTAAGAAACATTGTGAGGGCTAAACAAACACACCTGAAGGTTATTTTGCACTCTCTGGGTTAATGTAACAGGCCCACTCATTTAAGCCAAATTTGCTCCTGTGAACACAGTGTCAGCAGTGCTCCTAATAAGGAAAAGTAAGATGTATCGGATCCTCCCGCTCCCCATAAATATATAAGAAATCCAAGAGGAGGAGAAGCTACCTGCACAGCTCTAATGGGCTAGAACCGATTACAATAAGCAAAATATATTTGCAAACAGAACCCCATACACATGGTGGTGTTGTCAGTAAAACCTCCAACGTACCCTTTAGAGCACTGCTCTGAAGAGATACAGTAGAGGAGGGGATCTGAAGGGGAAGAAGGAGTACATGGGAAATTGCTCTACTGGATCTGCAGCACACATATAGATCCCCCTAGCACTAGTGTTGGAGTCCCTGTAGCACTCCAACACTTGGAGCTGACAGAAGCGATTACATCTTTTCAAGTTCTCAGTGTGTACACAAAGCACACAGCCTGCTCTACACCATTCAGCCCCAGAGAGAGAGATCATGGGGGATAATTTAGATGAGCCTAACAGGTGCTAATTTGACCTACAGCGGGGGAAGGGCTGTCTGTCAAGCATACTGCCTGGAGGACCTGGAGGTTCACACCCTCCCCAACACCAGGGCAAGCCTCCTCACTACAAACAATTCCCAAGACAGACACAGAGTGAGGCTGGAAAACCTGCTTCAGGGCAGACAGCAGGGGAAACAAGAAATTTTATGCACTTATACCTGCTCTTAACCGTCAAAGAATCTTACAAGAGCCACTACTTAGGACATCTAGTCCAAAGTACAGAGAGAGAGAAGTGCAGGAGCCCCCACCTACCTCTTCTGGCCCTCATTATCACAATGCCTTCTATTACCAGAGCACCCGACTCTTCCAAATCACGTTCACATTTTAAAGCAGGGATTGGCAAACCATGGCCTGTCGGCCAAATCTGGCCTACTGCCTGTTTTTGTACAGCCCAGGAGCTAAGAATGGTTTTTATATTTTTAAATAGCCAAAAAACATCAAAAGAAGACTCTTCCAGGACACGTGAAAATCACACTGTGTCCATAAAAGTTTTACTGAAACACAGCCATCCTCATTCACGTACACATCGTCTACAGCTGCTTTCAGGCTACAGGGGCAAAGTTCAGTAGTCGCAACAGAGACTGTACAGCCTACAAAGCCTAAAATATTTACTATCTTGCCCTTCACAGAAAAAGTTTGCCAATCCCTGATATAGAGGATACAGCCAGGGATCACAGTCAGAATTCAAAGAGGCTCAAATATCAGGGGACCTGACAGGTGAGCAGTGAAGGTGGGCAAGATTAATAGCAATGGTACCTCTCTTCCACCCTATCCTCACTCTCATATTGCCAAAGAGAAAAATGGGTTTTCTAACTACCCCTGAAGACAAGTCAAATATCCAAATGTTACTGCCATATGATGAGACAAGAGATGCCTGGATTTTCCCAGCCATTTAACAAGACCCAGAAGACTAGGTGGCCCAGACCTGGTAAGTAAGTGAATGTCAAAGATGGAACCAAGGTTACGCCTCCCTCATACAAGGCTGTTGGAGAAAAAAAGTACATGAACACCTCCAGGTGGCAGATATTTAAAATTAATAAAACAGAAGTCCTTCTCAACCTTGAGGAGCGGGTTCCTGAAAAACCCAGTGGTGGCAGAATTACTACTGAGAAACTTAAGACCTTATGGGAGGAAAAAAACAGTATTAGGAGTTCCAATCTATAAAATTATGAATATCTATGAAATTATGTTCACTAAAATAAATTAGGAAACAGAAAATATCATTTTACACATCTTAAATTAGTAATAACGAACACTATACAATTAATTTTCATTTATCATGAACAATGTTCATACTCTTCCACCCCAGCAACTATACTTCTAAAACTCCATCCTCCACTAGAAACACCTACATAAGTACACAATATGCTGCAACACTGATTGTGAAAGCAAGAAACGGAAACAATCCACATTCCATCAACAGGGGACTGGTTAAATTAATTACGGTGCATTCAATTGTTGGAATACTATGCCACTGTTAAAAAGAACGCAGCAAATCTATATACGTCAACATGGAAAAATGTCCATGACGTATTAAGCAAAATACGTAAATGTGGAACAGCAGATTTAGTATGATCCCATTTTTACAAAGAATAAATGCGTTTTCACTTGCATAGAAAAAAATTCTGGAGTTAACACACATGAATTGTTAACAGTCGTTAGCACTGCAGAGGACATTCACTTTCCATATCACACATTTCTCTAATGTTTAAATTTTTATAAATGAATTCATATTAGTTTTGTAAGCAGAAAAAACGGGCACCTCAAAATTTCCATTTATGATCCCTTTGCTCACTATAAATTTTTCAGGCTCTCCCTTCCTCACAGCTGCAATAATATGCCATCCTAGTTTGTAGGGGTTGGGGGTGTTACTGGCAGGGCTTTGTTGCAGATAACACACCGGCTAAGAGGCTTTATGTATTCATTTCTTTAGCAATTTCTTCATCCAAACATTTAAGGCCTTTCTATTTCTGACACCATCACTGACTCTCGCCTTCTGGTTTTCACCACAGTCTCAAGACACAAATTAATCTAAAAGTGTGTGATGTTGGCCTCACTTTAATTTACCCTATTTAGCAAAGCCTCTTCAGTCCATTCTCAATCAGCAGCCACAGTGATCCTTAAAATATAAGATCATGCTACTCCACTTCCGATGGCTTGCCAAATCACTCAGAGTAAGAGGTAAAATCCCTTAAATGGATTAGAAGGCCCTGCATAATCTGGTCCCCATTACCTCTCTCACTACTTCTATCACTTCATCCTTTGCTGTGCTCCAGCCAGGCGGCTCAGGGATTTTGCATTTGCCCTTCTCTTTGTCTAGAATGCCCTTGCCCCCAGTGTCTACAGAGTTTACTCCCTTACTTCCTTGAGGTCTCTGCTCCAATGTCACCTTATCAGCTTCCTCTGATGACCCTATTTAACACTGCAAACTTCCACCCCAGCAACCCCTACATTTTTTTTTTTTTTTTTTTTTACTATTTTTCTCCACAGAACTTATCAACACCTGGCATACTAGGTATTTTACTGATTTGTTTATTGTCTTTCTCCCATTAGAATGAGAGACTTATTGTTGGTGCTTAAATAGTATCTGGTACACAGTAGATGCTCAGTAAATATCTGTTAACTGAACAAATGAATGAATCAATCAATTAGAGTAATTACTTCACCGGCCCAATTCCCAGGGTTATAATAAGAGCCACGCTCACACATGGGCAGCCCTTGTACGTACTCCTCAGCTCCCTCCTCTAAGGCCTGAGTTTACCTTCCCCCAGCTTGCCTCACCTCTCTTTTTTTTGTTTTTTGTGAGGAAGACCAGCTCTGAGCTAACATCTGTTGCCAATCCTCCTCTTTTTGCTGAGGAAGACTGGCCCGGGGCTAACATCCGTGCCCATCTTCCTCTACTTTATATGGGACGCCGCCACAGCATGGGTGACAGTGTGTTGGCGGGCGCCCAGGATCCGAACTCGCAAACCCCGGGCTGCCAGAGCGCGAACTAAACCGCTGTGCCATGGGGTCGGCCCCAGTTGCCTTACCTCTCTTAAGACTAAGCTGCTTAATTCCACCATCAGCTCTGTCTCCTTTTTGATTTCTCAATACCTGGTTCTTTCTTTCCTTAGAAGGAACAAGTCATGATTTGCCCATACCACAAATTAAATTCTCTTGGTGGAGAATTCTTCTCCATTCTTCGTCCTCAAATGCCAAACTTCTGAGAACTCAAAAGTTAAGGAGGGTTTATCGTAACTTGAATACCAAAGACAACAATTCCACCAATTTTTAGGAGCATAATTAGAAGTAAAGCAAAACTCTCTCTTAATATAAGGATTCTGCCTCCCCCAACAAAGAACCTAAGATCATCTCAAAACTAAAAAAGATTCACTATAATAATGCTCAGATCCCAAAACAAAAAAAGGTGAGATCACCCACTTCCTCAAATCCAAAACATCCTACTTCTAAGCAAATTCAGGGAAGGGCTTCCACAGACACTAAAAGAAACATAAAGCACCAATGGGAAGAAGAACCTTCACATTTAATTTGCCTCATTCACATCTAATTTGGACTTTATTAAGACCAAGTATTCCATCACTGAGACCACAAAGAGTCTTTAAAGAAAAAAAACAACAGCAGCACTGACTGGCAGAGATATTAATACTACTGAGATGCCAAGACCAACAAAATGGCCTCAAGAGGAAGCACATACGATGCCAGTGCACTTAAGGACTGTGCAGGGCTGAGTCATCAGTGGGAGGCAACAGGAAGGACAGCTGATCAGGTGCATAAGACTTATTACAGGCTGCAGGACAACCCAACACACAAGTTAGAAACGTGGCACAACAGTGAGATATCAGAGGAACAAATTCTAGGACACCTGAGCTCAAGTCATGGAAGGTGTCTTCCAAGTACCACTCTAGGTAATGCCACTTCATTTACTCAACAAATACTTATTGAGCCAACGACTCTCTAGAAGACTAAAGGATGTGATAATAATAATTTTTTTTCTTTTTTACAAAGAAAACCAAAAAGGATATACACTGCATACTGAATCACAGGTGATATAATTTCAATTCCATTTGTTCAACTAACATTTATTGAGTACCTATGTGCCAGGTAGTGTTCTAGGTACAGTGGGAATATAGACACATTCACTGCCTTCAGGGAGCTCACTGACAGAAGGGAAACAAATTCTTTTCTGCCATGGGTGTAATATTACAAGGAAGTATCTATATCTAGTACAAAAGCAGTAAAGAAAAGAAAGTGATTATTTGGGTCAGTCAGGGAAGGTTTCCCAAAAGAAAAGGTGACAGCTGTGTTAGATTTTGAATAATAAATTGAGTATACTCCCCATCCAAAGCAAACAGGAGTGATTTCAGATATATAAACCCTTTAGGCCCAGTCAGGTCAGTGGCAAAGAAAAACTACTATAGATGGACCCCTCCCTACATTATAAGCAAGCTAAGACCAGTACCTTCCTGATTTCCAGGTCGTTTTCTCCCACTTATGGCCCCATGACTAGTCCTGCAGACACATCCATTTATTTCCCTTCATCCATGATGTTTCTGCTGAGAGCTTCCTAGAGAATCCCCACATGACCAGAGCTGAGGCATCAAACAAGTTGGCCCATGAAGCCTCAAGAGGCTTCAAATTGCTCCCAACTCCAAAGCAATTCCTTCAAAAAGTTTAAAAAAACTTAAAAATCTAATGAGGGCTTCCAATTCTAACCTTTGATGTTCTGAGCCAAATTTTATGCTATAACCATCAATGTCGTCCCCAACCTTCATCTTTCATTAAGGGAAAAGTACAGATGAAAAGACATCAGTTCTCAGAACACATTCAATCTTACTAAATATTTCAGGCACGAGGCCTTGTTACCTATCCAGACAAGGAATGTAGAAACAATTTAGCTGGGGAAGATTTAGCCCAATTTTGATCTCCCAGTTATTGAGATTTTAACAGTAAACTTTTCTAACTGGGATCACTTTAAAAGAACTAATCAATGCAGTGCTATAGGCAAATGACTAAAACATTTCTCCCGTATCCCTAGAAACATTGTACTGATTATATTTCTACCCAGAGACAATAATTACAAATGATCTACCAGACCTCCAATTTCTTACAGAGAGTTGACTGAAGAGCTGCCTCAGGTAATGATCTACAGAAGCAACAGAGGTTTTGATGGAGAAAACTGATGTACGAAAGCACTAATTTCAAATGAAGGGGAGGAAAGAGTGCCCTCTTTAGGACCCAGGGATTTGAATCCCATCTTTGGTACAAGCGCCTCTTAAAAAGTCACTTCTCTCTGCATCTAAGTTTTCTCATCTCTAAAAAAAAAAAAAAAAAAAGAGGCTGGACTAAATAAATTCTAGGTTTTCTCCAGTTTTAAGATGCCATTTAAAATTTTTTCTCTTTTTCCTAATATCAGCTTTTCAAGGCCACAGGGACTTCTGCTGCAAGGAGCCACAATACCCTGATCTTCTCCTGCTAGATCCTGGGCTATCAGACCCCAAAAGAAGTTTCTCATGATGAAGCAAAGGTCCTGCCACCAATGACATAAGTTGTAAGCTGGAGTCAGACTACACAGACAGCTCACGCTCCATTGCCCACAGGCAAAAGGAGACAAACAGTGACCTGGTCATTACCACTTGGCAACAGAGCTGTACGGAAATACACACTTGTGCTTAATATTCGCACTGCTATCTGCCAACACTAAAATTATATCAGCAGCACCAAGGATCAAAACATGCCTCCTTAGTCCATCTCCCACTACAAGGCCAAAGAATAAACCCCATCCCTTCAAGTAGGCATACACATACACTAAGGACACTTTTTCTTCCCTGCCATCCTAGCCTAGCGGCAGCAACAGCCCAACAGCGACACCTGCTGGGGAAATCCAAGCAAGGGCTGGCTCATCAGCTAGAGAACATTGGCCCCTTTAGAAGGTAGCAGAAGATGCTGATTAGCACCTGTTTGTACTAGTGATTTACACTGGAATGCAGCCACTCAATTTATAAGGAAGTGGTAGCCCATCATCAAAGAGTGTGCACTTACAACATTTTATAATACGCCTCATTTTTTGAGTAGGCTGTCAGCCCTCCTGGTACACCTCATCCTAGCTCATCTAAAAATGACTCCAAAAATAATGTAACTACTGTATTAATAATACTATTTTACAGTGAGAACCATGCATTTGTATATTTCAAAAGAAAAAAAAGCATATATGTAAAATTATTTAGAGAAAGATGACAAAGGACTTCATTTTCTACAATATACATTTTTTTTTTTTTTTTTTTTGTGGGGAAGACCAGCCCTGAGCTAACATCCATCGCCAATCTTCCCCTTTTTACTGAGGAAGACTGGCCCTGGGCTAACATCCGTGCCCATCTTCCTCCACTTTATATGGGACGCCGCCACGGCATGGCTGACAGTCAGTGCGTCGGCGGGTGCCCGGGATCCGAACTCGCGAACCCTGGGCTGCCAAGCGCGGACTAAACCACTGCGCCACCGGGCGGCCCCTACAATATACATTTTTAAATGGTTGAATTTTTAAAATTTAAACCACAAACACATACTACTTTTCATCTGCAAAAGTTTTGGGTAGATCCTTAGTTTCTGGGTTTTAAATGGCCTACTGTATCAAGAAGGGATTATTAATATTTTAGTCACATGTGGCTACTTATATTTAATTAAAATCTAATTTTTTTTTTTTGGTGAGGAAAAGTACCCCTGAGCCAACATCTGCTGCCAATCTTCCTCTTTCTTTTGCTGAGGAAGATTGGCCCCGAGCTATCATCTGTGCCCATCTTCCTTTATTTTATATGTGGGAAGCCTGCCACAGCATAGCTTGACGAGCAGTGCATAGATTTGCACCTGGGATCCGGGCCTGCGAACCCTGGGCCGCTGAAGCGGAGCACACGAACTTAACCACTATGCCACAGGGCCAACCCCATAAAATCTAAAAATTTAAATGTAGCTCCTCAGACCACACTAGCTGCATTTCAAATGCTCAATAGCCACCTGTGGCTAGTGGCTACCATATTGGACAGCACAGATATAGAACATTTCCATCACTGTATAAAGTTTTATCAGACAGCATTGCTCTAGGGAAACATTGGAGTATTTTCAGATGAAATTATACAATCTCTGGGAGGGAGGAGTGGATAGGGGATATAGATTAAGGAAAGCTGGCCAAGTGTTGATAATTTTTGAAGTCAGGTGATACGTATGTGGGAGTTCATTTATTATACTTTTCATGTTTATATGTTTGAAGATTTCCATTAATAAAATGTTAAAAGAAAAGAAAAATAAATAAAAATTGGTTCACCTAAAAATGAGGTTATCACATTAAGGAATACACACACCATGGAAGGCAGCTTGGAAAAATCTTTAGTCACACAGACCAGGGTTCCAATCCCCACTCAGCGACCTACTACAGGACCTTTAACAAGAAACTCGACTTCTCTGAGCCTCACTTTTCTCAGCTGTAAGATGGGAAATGTAATACCTGCCTGTACAGTCACTGTGGAAATTAGAAAATAATTGATGCAAAGCAAGAACACAGTCCCTAACACACAGGCAGGCCCTCAGTAATTGGTACCTCTAACATTAACAAACAGTAGAGTTTAAACCACTCAGGTATTTCTGAGAACACCACATGAAGAGGTACTGCTAGAAGAGGATGGACAAAGGCTGACCAGAAGCCCACTGGTACCATGGAAAAAGGCACTGGTAGGCTTTTAGAGCAGTAATTGAAGACAGTCCTTCTATGGCTACCTTTAATAAACTTCCTGAATGCCTACCATATGTCAGGCACTGTGCTTGCTGCCTTCTCACCAATCTTGACAAAGAGGAAGAACACAGTCCCAGGCTCCTGATGTGGGCTATTATGAAAGGCAAAATATTCCAAAGCCAGGAATTTAGGAGATGTTAATCCAGAACTGGTCTCAATCATATGGGCATAGTAACAACCTCTATTACTTTGTCTATCTTTCACATCCAACCAAGTCTCCCTCTGTTCCCCTTAGCAACTGTCCTTAGTAACCGCCTACTGTCTTACATGCACCATGCTCTTTCCTCCCTTAGTATGTGCTATTCCCCTAAAATAAAAAGGTCTTTGCCTCTCTAAACCCTACCCATCGTGTTAAGACCTGATTTCGTAAAGTCTTCTTTGGTGACACTTCCTTTTCTCTGAAATTACACTACATTTAATCTCAGTACCATTCAACAAAGCTTTTGGGTCATCTACATTTTCGATGTAACTACATGTAAAGAAGTCTTGCCTCTACAATAACACTGTATATTCCCAGTGGGCAAAGACTAGTATTATCCTTCTTTTGTATTGCCCACAGTGTCTAGCACAGTGCTGGAAAAATTGTAACCATTCAACAAATACTTATTAACTGGGTAACTCTCTAAAGCATTCTCCCAAAATAACGAGTACATTATGTGCCCAATCTATATTCCCACCCTTGTTAGAAGCTTATGTCAGAGAAATTTCAGTTGCTTCAAAAGAGGATGTAATGCCGAGCAATATGCTGTTTGGATCCAACAGGCATATTCTGGGAGTTGGTGATTACGCTAGATTTGACCTTTACAGAATTACAGAAAGAAGTCCCTAATAAATCAAGATAGATGCACACAGAGCCATACACAGAACACGTGGTGGGCGATCAACTACACCCACTCTGTTTCTTCCAACAAAGAGTTGCCTGGGATGCTGATCCAAGTTTGGACAGGCCTTCCTTCTATGAATTCTTCTTCTTCCCCACCCCGAGGTGAATGTCAGCCTGGAAGATCTTCTCAAGCAAGTACCCGGGCATCCAAAAAATATGTGTCTCTAAGAAAATATGGACTTTCCTTGACATACACAGGTATTTTTTTCCCCTTGGTCAAGCTGCAATGTTCCAAAAGATAAGGTTTAAGAGGTAAACACAGTTGTCCAAAACAACACAATCGAAGAAGAGCCAGTACACTAACCTGACTGAAGCAGGGTTCTCTCTTACTACTACTCCTGTGCATGCTGGGACATTTTCTTGTGTCACCATAACTAGTTCTGCACATACAATCCTTCAAGGTCAAAAGGCAGGGCAGAGGAAATCAATGGTTCCACAACCTCATGCGTCTCTAACCTAATCTACACTCTCCTTTAAGGCTACAAGTCACATGAGCTTAGCCAGAAAAGGAGCCAGAGAGCCAGCTGACTCATACTGCCAAGCCCTATCCTCTCTCTGCCACCAGAGCCAGATTTTCCAAGAAGACGCAATGGAAGCTGGGGAGATCAGAACCAGATGTGTGGGTCCCAGACACTCCAGATCCAGCCACAGCATCTACAGGACTGAAGGAAGAGGCATAAGGAGAAAAGTAAAGGCTGCAGAAGACAGGAAAGCCCTGCTCACCTCCTAAGCGAATCTTCCTCAGAGCTCTCCTCAGGCATATCCTGGTGTAAGGCCTCCTGTGATACAGTTCCAGATCTGCTGGACTGGGTATAAATTCTTTCCCAGTGGCCTGTCTCCTGGTTGAAGGCCACCCCCACAGTCCTCTCCTCCTGCGGACTAGCAGAGCTGCTCAACTCCAGCCTGCTGGAGCTGGGTGTTTGGGCCTCAGTCCGCTCGAGAGGGGGCAACTGGCTGCCACTCGACGGCATGCCCTCAAAGGTACTGGGGACCTGCCAGGAGGAGCTGGCCTCGCCAGAGGAGTAGTTAGGTGTGGTTCTTTCCCAGCGCAGCGTATCGTTGTTGAAGGTCAGGAGATTGTGGCAAGCGCGGCAGCGATTCAGGTGGCCTCGGGACAGGTTGGAGTTGTTCTCACTGCTGTGTGGGGTGGGCTGGTGGGAGGGGCCTGGCCTCTCAGATTCAATGTTATTGTTGAGCATTTCCTGGGCCTGTTGGCTCTGGGGGGCTTCCCCACTCAGGCTCTGGTCCAGCTCCTGAAGCCGGTCATACTCCAAAAAGAAGCGTCTCAGGTCACACTGAAGCTCATGGCGAATGCTGCCTGAGTTGTTTTGGCTGGAGCCATTCCCTCCATCTGACTCAGCTGCCAACCCCGAAGCTGGAAAACCCCTCCCTTCTGTGGCTGAAGTGTACACAGAGGCTTGAGAACCACCTTCCTGCTGCCTCAGCACAGACAGCAAACTCACCGAAGAGGCACTGGTCCTGGGCGGGGGCATGGATTCCGCCTCAGAGCGGGCGTTCAGACTGAGTACTGTCCGGGTCCACTCAGATCCTGTCAGCCCAGGAGCTATTTCTCGATGACACCTAGAAGGGTGGCTAGACAAAGGGCCTCCCAAAGAGCGACGGGTGGGGCCCAGACTGAGGTTGCGGAGCGTGTTGCCGGCAGTGCTGCTCTGGACCGTACTGAAGGCAGACGGCCGGTTCAGGAGGCCCTGGTCCTGCTGCGTTGACGAGGCCTGCTCCGGGGGATGGAAGGGCTCGGTCTGTACAAAAGAAAAGGAAGGAGTAGTAGCCCTGGCAGAAGCAGGGGGGACACTGTCCTGGTGTGGCAAGAGGGAAGGAACTCGAGTGCCAGAGCAGCGGCTGCAAAGGCACAGGATCCCAAGGTGTTGGCAGCACTCAGCTGTGGGGTAACTGACCCGCTGTCGGAGCCTGATGTAAGCGGAAGTCCTGGGGCGCTCCGTGGAGGGCTGAGGGGGAGGCGGTGGGGGTGAGGGGGTAGCAGAATCTTGCACTGTGCTTTGCTCTCCCACCTGGATGCCAGAGGAGCGGGAGGACAGCATGTGCAGGAAATTGTGGAGGAGAGGCGTCCGGCGAACTGGCTGTGATTGCAGAAGGGCACGCTGACGGTAGTGGGATAATTCTGCTCCGTCTATGGGGATCTCTGGTTCATCATCACCCTGCAACGTGGACCAAGGTGGGGCGGGGGTAGAGCAAGGCAGTTAGGTAGAACCTCCAGGTAAATCAAGAAAAAGTAACTACTGATAATCACCCAAGGAAAACCACCTTCATAGATAGGCAACAACTCTACCCCTGAAGTACTGAGAACCTGCTGACTTCACATTCAGACCGATCATATGACATTCACCTCCAATTAGCAACGCTTCCGAATGAGTACAGCTGGCAAACCAGTTCTCTTAGAAAAGGCATCTCCATGACATAGAAGCAGTGAGGGGAAGCAAAATGTCAACGAGCCAGAGGCCATGAATGACAAGCCACCCAGCACTGCCTGGTTACTTCTAATGAGGCCATCATTCGGGGGTTTCAGAATTGATGCCCCTGTCAAGATTATGGCCGTAACTTTGAATACACAGTCTGAAGCTACTTTTGAATCCTGACAGGAAAGAAACACTTGGGCACTGAAAATGAAAGTCCAATATAATCAGAATTAGATCACTAGTTTAGAAAATAACCCAGGTTTAGATGGAGTTGGAACTGCTGACTAACTTACCTGCTGGTTAGAGGGGTTAACAATTGCTGTGAGTAAGTAGTGTCCAAGAGGATCAAATCTCACTAGACTGAAAACACAGAAGAAAAAAAGAGACAGACATACACAGAGAGATTATGTTAATCGAGAAGAGGAAACACGTGTTCAAATTTATAGCACTCATTACTGATAACTGTGGGGTTACCAAGGTATCTACTTCATGCCAGAGACTTTCAAAACTTTCAAACAGATTAAAATAATAAGGCTCAATACTTCCTGTTACCTCCTCACACTTGCCAGAATAAGGGAACATTTATCACAAAAATAATTTCAAGAAACATCTAGGCTTCCATCCCAGGAAGCAGCTACACTGAGCACACATTTGCTCATATCTAAGAAGAGCTCATCATAACAGTAAAGCAGAGAACACTGCCATCCTCTGCCACAGGTTCAGTTCTTCCCTCACAATGCAGCTACACTGGCAAGAAGCATGAGTTCTGGTGACGACAAGCAGTCTCGGCATCAAGTGACACAGCTGAGACTAGAAAATTAGCCTATATCCAACTGCAACACCAAGAGAACCAAAGAAAAACAACGCGTCAACTTTAATTCAGGCAATGTGTGTTTCATCTTGAGGGCTAAATATCAATTAGCAGATTTCATACATACTTACGTCTCCACCTTTCAGTTTAACAAACACAGACATTCAGGGATGAGCAACTACCCACCAAGCTACTCAGGTTTCCCAAAAAAAGGGCTCTACCCCAAACCCAGATAGCTTTGAACCTAAAAAAGATTCTAATGACCCTGGTCTACAGAGACCAGAAGGTGAGGCCAATAAGGAACAGCTAAAATGAACAAAATGAACTGCTTCTCAGCTGACTGGCCAGCTGCTTAAAAAGTGGGAGGAGCCGTAGGAATAACCACCTGCCCTGAGCAGGATGACAATCTGTCTCCTGAGGTGACGGCCGGTGTAACCGTTGTCTACCATGTTAGTTCTACGCCAGACATCACTGGTGCACAGAGCACTCACCGGACCCGCTCCATCTCGCTAGCTGTCTTCACCACAGCAAAGGGCTCCCGTCGACTCCAATCCCAGAAGTGGATCTCGTTGGCAGTGGCAATCAGCAAGAGCTGAGCCGTAGGGTGGAAAGCCAGAGAGGCAATGGCATTGTTGCTATCTGTGAACCAGCTTTCACTGCCACCCTATGAATGAACCAATCCCAAATATCTCAGGTTACAAGCCACCAGCAGGCTGGGATGTCAATTTCATGAAATGTCCATTTAAGGTAAAATGACTACTTGAAAGGCCTACTTTAAATATGTCCTCTGTAAAACAATGTAGAGTATCAGTGATGTGGCAGTATCACCAATTTATTAGAAAAATATTACTGTCAGCTCAGTTCTCCAAGTCATCTACAATCCACAAGCAATGAGCATCCACACAGTTCCTGCTTCTGAAGCCTGTGAAAACTCAAGCTTGGTGCATGACGTGATGCACAACAACCCACGAGCCGGTCACCAGGACAAGGAACAATATTACTTTGATGATCATGGTCAGAGCACAGTACAATGCTTGCTCTACAACAACAGAAGTCCACCCTGAACACACCTGACACACCTGTACTATGTCACAACGGGCAGATGGAAGAATAAACAGGGTGTTCATCTTAGAATGGAGGACTATGGGCGAGACTTCCTATCAGTTAAGTGGGCAGTGACTACCACTTACTCAGATGTAGTCCTAAGAACCTGGCTAGTCTCTCCTCCAGAGTTAAGAACCCAATGGTAAACAAGTCTCTGCATTTAGAATACCAAAGAAAAGGAAATACTTACATGTAAATCCCAAATCCTAACCTCCCCATCTAGGCAGCCAGAAGCAATAAGGCCTGAGATGGTGGGATGGAAAGTGACACACCATGGAGTGCGGCGGTGTCCAATCAGAGAATGAACACACTTGCCAGTCTTCACCTCCGTAATATAGATATTATGGTTCACGTGGGTGGAGGCCAAGAGAGTCCTAGGGAATCAAAGAGTAGGAAGTGAATGCAAAGTACATGGGAAGGTAACAAACTTTAACAGCTCTGGACAACAGAGAAAATTGACACTATTCCCCATCCTAGTATGAGAAAAACCACACCTTTGGCATTACAAACAACAGAAATATTCTGATCTTTAAAAGCTTTTGGCTTCTCCACATTGTCCCCAAATGACACACACTACTTCAGAGAATATTTTTTCCAGCTGGGAAAACTATCACGCCATTGGTGGCCTCTATCACACAGTTAAAGGACTGCTATTGAGAAACTTTCCAAGTTTTGATCCTCGATGTTCATAGTTTCCTTTGCTTATTCCCATTATGTCTATGGTTAGCACTGCTCATCTACTTTCTTTCCCTTTCTGATACACTGGCAAAGCTCTGTCCATACAATACTTCAAAGAGAAGTATTTGAAGAGATTTGACTTAGGTGATCAAGGCAGGCCAAATACACAGAAAGCAATGCTATCACAAGTCTTAGGTTAAGTTATAGATAAGTACTAAGTACCTGTCTGGGCTGAAGGCAAGTAAGAAGGTAGAGCGTGGACTATCTGGCAGTTCAACCCTCTGGGAAACCAAAAAAAATATATATATATTAAAATACATTATTTATAAACTAATGTCAAAAGCACACGAACCGTTCTAGATTAGTATTCACAGAGTAAGCTTAAAAACTGGAGACAAAGATCAAGCTACATATTGAGAGAGGTAAATCTAAATTACCTTTGGGAAAAATGTCTAGCTCTAAAGGAAAAAGATATTTCTAGCCCATAAATTCTTCCAAATTTGTAAAAAAAAAAAAAAAAAACTCCCTAAGTTATATCTATCAATTCCCACACACAAAATAAATCACACCCCAACTCTATGTCGTTAAACCATTCTAAGGCTCCATTCTACTGTCACTCCTACAAATCCTATGTCAAAAATATCCATTTTTCTTACCTTGCCCTCCCATTTCATCCACCGAGTTTTGTCTTCCACCAGCTCCTGTAGAAGCCGCTGAGCTCCGAAGGCTCGAGTGCCCCGTTCTCGCCCCCAGAGTATCCGGACAGCATTCTTCTCTGGAACAACCTTCATGACGCTCAGTAGCCACTGTCACACCAGACAAGGGAAGAGAAGGAGCAGGCAATAGCTCCACACGCTGAGGCAGCTAAAATGAGGCCATCCAGGTCCTTGTAAGTTGTCTTCATGGAAACCTAAGGTATGGACATTAATGTCAAAGAACAATCAGAGAAGCTTCCTGCTACAAATACAATTCTAGCTCAAAGAGGAAAGGATTCTTTTCATATCTAATGACACTTTCTCAGAAAAGATCCTTCTCCCAGAACTTTTCTTCCAAAAAATATTTCATCCTTAAATTCCTCTCATATCCTCCACAGCTCAGTCTCATATCTAAAGAACAGATCATTCTCCAAAGCAGTTATTCTGTTATTATCAGGCAGGAAGAACTTTTGCTACTAATAAAAAAGTCTAAAAATCTGTCAAAACAAAACACTACACCTGCCCACCCCTTCCGTGCCACGCTGCTTGCCTAGTTGCTGGCACCCCTCCAAATCACTTGGGCAGCCTCCAAACTACAGGACAGGGAACCAATTTTAAAAGGCTATTACTTGGGGCCGGCCCCATGGCATACTGGTTAAGTTTGGTGCACTCCGCTTCAGTGATCTGGTTCAGTTCCCAGGCGCAGACCTACACCACTCATCAGCGGCCCTGCTGTGGCGGTGACCCACACACAAAATAGAGGAAGACTGGCACAGACGTTAGCTCAGGGTGAATCTTCCTCAGCCAAAAAACATAAATAAATAAATAAAAGGCTATTACTTGAGACATGGTTCTTATGTAGCAGCTTCAATTCTATCTCCTACCTAAAAGCAAGTACATAAGGACTACTTTGGGATACCTTTCTCACTCTCTTCTCTCCTCCACTAACATTCCAAAGTAGAGAACAGAGGAGGAAAGAGAAGAAAAATTTCATTTCCTTTTTCTCATCCACCACAAGCCTTAAGAGCGTAAAATTATCACAAAATAAACAAAAATTCTACTAAAATGTCAACTAGCAGCAAAATATACACAAGCTACAGTTAAAGAATTGTGGTTTCTCTATACAATGGAATATGCAGCCCTATAAAATGGCGTCTCAAAACACAATACATGTGTATATATTATTCCTTGCAGAACTGTTTCTTCAACTCTATTAGGAAAAATTTCAAATATACAGAAAAGTTGAAAAAACAGTAGAATAAATACACATTATTTACCACTTAGACTCAAGAAATGTTACTATTTTGTCAAATTTGCTTTATCTGTCTCCATGGATAGAGATATGGCTATATACAGGTTGTTTTAAATTTTTTTCTGAACCATTTCAGCAGGCATCAAGCCACTGTAACCCTATATACCTCACTGTGCCATCTCCTAGGAATAAGGACATCTGGCTTCATATGCACAATTCATATCCACATTATCACACCAATTATCATCTAACATTCAGTCCTCACTCAAATTTCCCCAACTGTCCAAAAATGTCTTTAATAGTTGGCTTTAAAAAAAAAAAATCCAGAATCCAATCAAGACTTAAGCAATGCATGTGGATGTTATGTCTCTTTAGTCTCTTATTCTAGAATGGCCTCCAAGTTTTGTTTTGGTTGGTTTTGTTATTTATTTATTTATTTATTTACAACACAAGCTTTTTCCCCTTCAATTACAACTTCTGTCTTATTGTAATAGCAAAAACTAGGGACAACCCAAGTGTCCATGTGAAGGGGATTAGATGACTAATCTATGGTAAGGAAGATTCTCTGGGTACTGATAACAAGGGATCTCCAAGATATATTGTTAAGAGGGGGAAAAAGCAAGGTACAGAACAATATATATAGTAATGCTACCTCTTGAATAAGAGGAGAAATTAATAGTTACTTATTAGGGACTGAAGAGACAAACTGAATGGAGACAAAGATGGAAGCAAGACTTTTTCAGTGTTTTTGCTTCATGTTATTTTTATTTTTGAAATGTATTACCTACTCAAAATTTATTTTTAAAATATTTAATGATGTGAAAAAAGCAGAATACAAAATTATGTATACAGTATGATCTCAATTTTGTTTAAAAAAGATCTTGGAGAGGGGGCTGGCCCCGTAGCCGAGTGGTTAAGGTTCCGCGTGCTCCACTTTGGCAGCCCGGGTTCGGATCCCAGGTGCAGACCTACTCCACTCATCAGCCATGCGTGGAGGCATCCCTCATACAAAGTAGAGGAAGAGTGGCACAGATGTTAGCTCAGGGGTAGTCTTCCTCAAGCAAAAAAAAAAAAAAAAGAAATCTTGGAGAATAATGACAGAAATATAAAAAATACTAACCATGGTTGTCTTTGAGTGGTGGGATTATAGGTAATTTAATAATTAGAAAAGGCAGTGTTCTTTTCACTTTTTCAATTTAAAAAGTAATAAATGCTTATTTTAAAAAGTCAACAATTGGCTCTTTACATTTCATGAAAGGTTGTGATCTAAAAAGTACACAATTAGATGTATCCAAATACAAACAGGAAAAATATTTATAGCATGTGCTGAAAGGAGTTTTCTTCCTGTAATATTAATATGTAAAAAGTCAGAAAGATTTTACAGAAAGACACAACTTGCAAGTTCCTAGTCGCATACAGCATCAAATTCCCTAAAGAGTGACAAAGGAACAAACTCTAGCCTGTATCCTCATGGGATAGCTCTCAGGCCTCATTAGTGCATGATATAAATATGTACACACTGAAAATGTCAACATGCTGCAGGCCAACCTCCTGAATAAACTAAGGATGAACTAACTGGAAGGAAATAATCTCCTTGGTGACCCTGACAACTCATGGTTTAAGACCAAATGTCTGAGGGTGAAACTGCCACACAGCTGAACAATTACTAACCAGGAAGGTGCCAGAAATACAGTTCCCATAAGTTCACCATAACCCTTTACTGAGTCTGTAATTTTTTTTTAAACAACTTTATTTTTTTTTTCCTTTTGGTGAGGAAGATTGGCCCTGAGCTAACATCCGTGCTCATCTTCCTCTATTTTGTATGTGGGATGCCGCCACAGCATGGCTTGTGAGCTGTGCGTAAGTCTGCACGCGGGATCCAAACCTGAGAACCCCAGGCTGCCGAAGTGGAGCAAGCCAAACTTAACCACTATGCCACTGGGCCAGCCCTGTAATTTTTTGTTGAGCTTCCCTTATCCTAACAGTGCAACATAAAAGTACTCTCAAAGAAATATATTTAAACTATTTATAATCTTAAAACGTGTGGTGAAAATAGCAGCGGTCCAATTCCTAAAAAATAATCTGACCTTCTGATCTCATGTAACTCAAGAGGAAGAAGAAAATATAGGTCAGAAACATCGTATGATTCAGAAAACTATGATGCAATCTGAAGTTCCTACAGGAATCAGAAGGAAAAGGAAAGAGCTGCTACAAACACCAGTTACCAAGAAAACTAAAACACTAAAGCTCAGGATTACTAAAGTGCTTGTCTATCAATTCCCAGGGACCTAAACAAACCAAAAGTTCAAACAAGAGAAAGTCTGACCCATGGCAAGAAGTCAAAAGGATTATAACAATTGCACAGTCTCTCTTTTGTCTGAAGAAAAATATTTGCTCTGTTCCTTTAAAAGGATAAGAGACTTCTCTCCTGATAGACTCCTTAAGCCACCTGAGAAGAGGTTTTTGCTTTGTTCTCTATAAAGAACAAACGGACCTAAATCAAACTGAAGTCAGACAGGCCTGTCGCTGAGGAGGAAGTGCCAGTCAAGCGTGTTTTTCATTCCTCTTTTTCAAAAGGAGGAAGAAACAAGTTTCCCAATCTGTCCCTTAAACCAGACTGAGACAAAGGGTGCCAAGAATAGTCTTTGTGATGCCACAGTCCCCAGAATCAGCTCTCAATCACCAAAAGCCTTATGCAAGTAGAACCAAAAGGACGCAACTGAGATATGTACATAACACAAATGCCAAGATTCTACCCCATTCCCACCCCCTACCCCCACATAACACGACTGATCACTCTAAAAAGATGGGAAGATAAACCACCTTTAAAGATTTTCTCTGCTTAATTCTAGGACATAATTATATTTAACGACTACTAATAAAAATCACCTGGAGAGTATGCCGCAACCCGGGGGGAACTAAAAGGCAGATTTACCGGTTTCCCTTGCAATTTGATCATCTTATGCCAGCCTTCTAGCAATATGACTTTGGGCAAGTTACTTAACGTCTTTGAGACTTAGTTTCCTCCTTTGTAAAACAGGAATCACAACATCTGCTTCATCAGGTTGTTGTGAGGCTCCAATAAGAAAAGAGTGGTGGAGTGTACTGTTGTCATTAGTATTGAATCCTCTTTGGGGTTCACTATGGTTTCCCTCACCAAACAATACGGCCAACTAAAACCCCAGAGACCTGAGATGGCACATTCCCAAGAGGAGCAGATTTCTAAGAAACATTTCAAAGCTGTTACCAGACAACAAAGTAAAAAGTACTCAGGAAAATAAAGTATATTTGTGTGGCAAAAATAACTAAATGAGATTTGGCAAAGATAAGTCAAATAAGTAAAGTGAATTAAAAAACAGAACCAACAACTTAGAGCTATATCTGCAACCTGGCTAATAATTCTGACCCCAAATCCTCTCTTCCAATAGCATTCCAGGGACGTGGATCAGAAAACTATTAGACCTGGAAGGGACTGTTAAAATGGAGTCCAATCACCTCATTTATTTGAGTAACTGCATCTCTCTCCACTTCACTATGCCCATGCAGGCAAAGTCTAAGAGTCAAATCACCTATGTAATACCAACATACATTTCATAATATACAGGATTCAACCCAAGGTGAACTCTTTAAAAGAAAAAACATCCTTTAAATACTAAACCTAGGATCACTTGCGTAAGTAAAGTTCTCCCAACAACTGGAAAATTAACTACAAAATGTCAGGCCATTAATTAGAGGCCTAAAAGTGGCCCAGTACTCTTTAGAAACGCCATGTGGGTGGAAATACCCAGGGTTTTCTACAATTGGCAGCTTTGTTTTCATTAACAGGACTTTGTACAAGGCATTTCAGGACACTTCAAATGACACCATCTAGGATCCAAGTTCTAAACGTGAGCACCACAGCCAGCAACCTACCCGCCTCCCCCAGCTCTTGCCTGATCCTAGACAAGACCGAACTTAGCGGGGGGCAGCGAATTTGGGGCAAAGCATCACAAATCTAGAACTGTAAACAGGTAACACATTCTGAAGGCAAACACACCTGGAAGCAGAAAAACTTCAGCTATTACCTGAATTGTGGAGTTACTGTGTGCAGGCTACTAAAGGATAGCCCAAGATATGCTAACTGTGGTTAAATCTAGATAGAGAAGTTTTAAGTAATGTTTATTTTATTTTTTTACCCATAATTTCTAAGTAAGAGATAGTACAGTATAGTGGTATATGGGCCCTGAAATCAGACGGGCTGATCCAATCCCAGCTTTGTCATTTTCTTGGTATATGAAGGTTTCTTGGAATAGTTACTTAACCTCCCTGTACTTCAGTTTCCTCATCTGTAAACTGTGACTATTGATAGTGCATATATGATAGGGTCACCACAAGGATTAAAAGATTTACCATTTGAAAAGTGCTCACTGTTATATAATTCCAATGCTTATACTAGAATAATAATTTCATTCTGTAATAAAGAATTAAAATTAAGGGGCCACCCGGTGGCGCAGCGGTTTCGTTCGCGCTTGGCAGCCCGGGGTTCGCAGGTTCGGATCCCGGGCGCCCGCTGACGAACTGCCTGTCAGCCAGGCTGTGGCGGCGTCCCATATAAAGTGGAGGAAGATGGGCACGATGTTAGCCCAGGGCCAGTCTTCCTCAGCAAAAAGGGGAGGATTGGCAATGGATGTTAGCTCAGGGCTGGTCTTCCCCACAAAAAAAATAAAAATAAAAATAAATAAAAAAAAAAGAATTAAAATTAAAATGGCAATAAGAAAAATAAAATTGGGGGCGGGCCACAAAGTCCTGTAAACAATCAGGCAAATTAAATTTAAGACAAATTCTTCTAGGCAAAATGAGACTGTCCACTGCAGAGGTCTCCACACCATTTCATATAAAAGATCTTACCACTGTCACCTTTAAAAAAAAAAGAAATAAAACCATGAGATAAAGGTTAAAGTAATAGTAACTAATACCTTCATAGTGCTTTTCATGCCCCAGACACTGTTCTTAGCACTTTACATCAAGTAATTCATTTACAGTCCTCACAGCCACCCCATCAGATATATAAGGTCCTGGACAGAACAAGCCACACTGTCAGTGGTGGATTCAGGATTCATACCCAGGCAGTCTGGCTCCAGAGTCTAGACACTTAATCACTGCAGAAAACTCCCTAATGCCTGAGATAAAACCTCTTATAGTGTCTCCATCCTATTTCATGTACTAGTTTCACATGAATTAGGCCCTCAATCAATGTTCACTACCTTACAAAATCAATTGGAAATCTGCTTGCTTTATATTTTTAATGTTCATTTCCTCAAAGGTGAAGAAATTAAAGAATGATGCTGAGGAAAAAAAAAAATTCTCACTCCTTCTTTACAGTAATTCATTTATATAGTTTTTGAGAGAAAAAGGGACTTCAAAACCTTTGACCAGAAATAACTCTGATAAAGCACCAAATGAGACTATATCATGAAATTCAGCTACTATGTTTTTACCCTACAAAACTACCAATTCCATCAGAATAGGAAAAATTACCTATCAGGAAGTAGAAATAGATGCCATAGTAAATTTACATTTTTCTGGCAACTAGGATAGAACATAAATCTTAAAAAACATAATCAACAGAGGCTGTGATTGTGCATACTCTGTCAAACCTGTGTATACCATTTTATCAAACATGAAATATGACATAAACTCACATGAACAGTCTTCATATAGCTTCATGCCAACTCTTTCTCATCCATATGGCAGACACAGGTGCTAGTGACCTCCCTGCACTGCCAGAGTTGGTCCCAAATCAGGAATCTCTATAGCTAATTTAGTTTGCCTGCCTGGGCTAGATTCTCTTCAAAGACAGCTGCCATCAATTCCTTCCTATTCTACTCCCCTATTGCTCCACCCATCAAGAGATGAGAACATATTTCTCTCCCGCCTTGAATCTGGGGTGACCTTATGACTTGTTTTGACCACAGAATGTGGCAGAAGTGATGATGTTCCAGTTCCAGGCCTGGTAGCTTCCACTTCCACTCTTGGAAGCCAGTTGCCAGGCTGTAAGGAAATTCAGGATGTCCTGCTGGAGAGAGCAACCCAGTGGAGAAGCCCTGGATGATAAGACATCACTTAGAGAAAGAGAGACCACAGGGAAGACTATCAATGAGCCAGACCAATGAGTCGAAACCCAACAGAACCCTTTAACCCAGCCCAGCCATCAGCTGAAAGCAGACAAATGAGTGCCCCAACTGATGCAACATAGAGCAGAAGAACCATCCAGATGAGCCCTGCCCAAATTCCTAACCCAGGAACTCAGGATTTGATACATTCTGAGAAATGTGTCTTTAGGTGATTTCTTCACTGTGTGAACATCAGAGTGTACTTAAACCTAGATGGTATAGCCTACTACACACCTCTTAGGGGACCACCGTCCCATGTGTGGTCCTTTGTTGACCGAAATGTTGTTACACAGCGCATGACTGTTCATATTTATTCTTCCCCATTCCAGGCAAAAAGCTCCTAAAACCCTTGGAATTTCCTAAGAGACAGGAGCGTCTTTTGTCATTCATAAGAAGGCCCCTTCGAGCTTATGCTGAAGAGGTGACTTAGGGTGGGGTCCCTGATAGCCTCAGGATGGGGCTGGACACCAGAAAGACCAAGTGATTAGAGAATTGGAACTTTCAGAATTGGAACCACCCACTGGCCTCCAGGAAGGGGAAGAGGACTGGGGGGGGCCTGCAGATTTAGCTCTATAAAAACTCTTGAACAACAAGATCTGATGAGCCACCAGGTTGGTAAATACATCCACTTGCTGGGAGGGTGACGCACCCTCTTCTGTTCCATGGGGACAGAAGCTCCTGTGCTTGGGACCCTTCTGGATCTTGCCCTGTGGACCTCTTCATCTGGCTGTTCACCTGTATCCTTTATAATAAACCGATAAATGTAAGTAAATGTTTTAGTTCTGTGAGCTGCTCTAACAAATTAACTGAATCCTAGGAGGGGGTCATAGGAACCTCCCATCTATAGCCAGTCAATCAGAAGCAATTGGCTTCTGAAGTTGTGGGGAGAGGTGCAGTTTTGTGGAACTGAGCCCTTAAACCTATGGGATCTGACACTAGCTCCAGGTAGACAGCGTCAGAACTGAGTCCAATTATAGGACATCTAGTCAGTGTGTGCTGAGAACTGGAAAAATGCTTGGTGGTGTTGGAAAAAACACACATTGAACGTGGTTTCTGCACAGCAACAGATAATTAAAACATTACCCACCTAAGAGCCACTGCAATTCTTTGTTGGGATTCTTTCTTCCTCACTAGACCATCACCTCTGTGAGGACAAAAACCACATCTATCATAGTCCCAGTACCTAGCACAGAATAGAATGAAGATGTGTATCTATTTATATCTAGTTGTGAGGAAAACCCAAAACAAACCCCACACTCATAAACAGCAACATCTAGATGAAAAAAAATGTGGTCAGTTATGGAGTGGTGCTGATGAGTTCAAGGTCGTAAATTCAATCTCCACAAGTCAAATATCACTAAAAAGAAAAACTTTGTACCACTACCAACCTAATCTCAACCAGTCATTTCATTATGCACATGTCATTAATCATGACAAGGCCAGGGCAAATCCATCCCCACCACTACCACAGCGGGGGAAAAAACCTAAAAAGTTACATGCCTCAGAGATGGTAGCATGTTTGAAACCTAGCATATTTAGAACAAAGTACAGAGGCAGGGATGGGAATATGGGATATTACATCTTTTGAGCTTGAGAGTGCAGATATAAAAGTGATGTGATTTAATGAGTAAAAATAAGACTAAGAGGTAAGAAGCTTCGATGACTGACTTTTACCACTGAGTTGTTATATAATCTTGGACAAATTACACTCTGGCTGAATTTCAGGTTTTCCTCCATGTATAAACTGAAAGTAATAACACCCTCTTTCTACCTTAAAGGGAAAATGTCCCTGGAGTATCGTAGAAGAAACGGGTTACAAAAAAATTCAAGGCAGGATTACTACTTTTCGAAGTAAAAGCCAAGTTAGGAACCAACAATAACCAGAGTACACAATAAACGGGAATTCACACAAAGGAGTTGGGCACTTACAATTCTGAAAGTGCAAAGGAAACGACAGTGGCTGTGAAGCAGAATCAGAGAGTACCTCTAATTAATCACCTGACAAACTGAAAGCAAATAATTTTATAGAAACAAAACCAATACAATTAAAATTATACCCAGTCCCTTTATAAGAAGAAACCCAGAAATAAAACGCTAAAGGACAGCACCTGCACCTCTGTCTCAGATATGCACAGCACTGATGTTCAGAATTACGAATACTCTACAGTACAACTGGTCTCCATCTAGAAAGTCAGGCTAAGAGGTAACAACAAATCAAGTACCCGGTACAAAAGGTGTCAGTCCAAATTTACCAAGAGATAAGCAAGCAATGTAAGCTCTTTTTTGTTCTCATATGCACCTCCCCCCAGGTTCTTCATATACAAACTCAGATTAAGGCAGACCTCAACAGGGTATAGGTTAACAACTTTACAAAATGCTTTGAAGACACAAATCTAAGTAAATTCTAATTACTGTTATAATAATAAAGGGGAGGGGAAAATTTTGCTTACTAGGGCTTCCTAAAGTAACTCACAATGATGTAACTAATGTCTGAAACACAGGCAAGTTTGTGCTCAAAAACAAAGTGTGATCAAAACTGGAAATAAAGAGCTGTAAGTCCCAAATTGGAGACCGACAATCTTCCTTACTCCCACTTACCTCAGAAGAATGAAGAAAAAAGAAATGAAGTTTTATCTGCCAACTATTCTGGGGGAAACAGTGTGCTGAGAACAAAAGAACCCCCGAAAACTCAAGGAAGAACAAGGAGGAAACCAACGAACCAAGAAGAAATCGAAGCTCAATTTTTACGTCTGAAACTATCAACAGAATCAAGAAGACCAGGAAGGCGACCTTTCTGTGCACAAAAATGGCAAGAGAGTTTCTACTAGCAAGCAAAGAAAAATGAGTAGCTTTTGATGGAAGAAATTTCACAGAGGCACAAACAGCTTAACCCCATAAATGGGAACTGACCCCAGCTGCCTCAGGCAAACAGGCCTAATGACTTTGGCAACAACATACCTTTCATCCACCAACAGTATTAGGAGGCAGAAGTAGAGCAGATTTCAAATCACGAAGGATCATATCTTTCTGTTTTCTGTAGTCTTTGGAAAAAGAGAGTCCAACTCTCCTCCCTGGAGCACCACACTGCCCCCAATACTTCTTGGAAACCCCTGGAGCCCCCGCACCAGTATTGTAAAAAGCTTCGAGACCATTAACCCAGGAATCCTCACAAGCTCCAGGACAGATGAGATTACTTACCAGACAAATAAGAAAAATAAAACCTAGAAGAGGTTAAGAAATTCATCTAGGTTTGCAGGTTGAGTCAGCAGCCAAAGCAGGATTTGAATTCAGGCTTTTCCTTCAGATAGTATCAGAGCCTGACTCCCAGTCCTTGGCTCAGCACATAGTGTGTTCAGTGTTCTCCGGTGTTAAGAGTCAGCCCAGGTCAGGTTCTTGGCTGACTAGAATAGGGAAAGGAAAAATTTCCCTCAAGGCTTCAGAAAAAGGAGAAGTCAATTTATTAAATGCAGAGCTCTTATGCTAAAAGGTCCAGATGCCCCTCCACCTTGCCAATCACATCTCTCAGCCAATCAAAATAAGGCACTGGATTTAAGAACCAAGTCATTTTACGCTCTGAGTAGAAGCTGGATTCCATTTCCCCAATTTTCCAAATAAAAAACACTTAAGGGGAGGGGAAGGATGCAAAGTAATGATAGTGTGGGGAATCAGAATTGGCCACCTCAAGATGTGTCTCTTCACCTTGCTCTGAAGGAGGCTTTGACCGTCCCCCCGCCCCCCAAATGTCTAAAGGAATTTGGGATGGAAGGCCTGTCCCTGGGATGGGCCATCACCTTGGGTAACTCTGGGTATCGACAGACTGGGAGGGTCTTTGCTGTGCCCATTCTTATCAAAGTTCTGTTTACCAAATATTTACATTTGTAAGGGAAATCTCCATTTGTAAAGGTATCTCCTCTGTACTGCGAAGAGGGGCGGATGACCTCATCTCTAGAAACTCGTCAGTGTGGAAGGCGAGGCCTTAAATCTGCATAATCTTACTGTGCTGACCCAACCCTCAATATCCTCGTTTGTCTATTTAGAGGAGAACCTCCGCCATTTTGTTGAGAGATACTCAGTTTCCCCGAGTCTCTCCCATGTACACATGTTAGAAAGCTTTGTTTGATTTTCTCCTGCTATTTGGCCTCATGTCAGTTTAATTTGTAGCCCAGCCAGAAAGGACCCAGAGTGGGTAGAGAATGCTCTTTCTCCCCTTCAACAGACCGCCAACAAACGTTTACTGAACATCTATTATGAACTCAGCACTATTCTAGGTGTTAAGGATACCACAGTGGACAAGAACAGTCCTGCCCTCAAGAAGCTTATGTGATTATTTATGTAATTAAAAACTGATAACATTTTCAAGTACTAATAAATGCTAGGAAGAAAATATGGAAAGTAACATTTTGGGGGGAGCAGATTAAAGGGAGGAAATCAATAGTTTAGAATCACTTCCTAATTTTCCATGAATATGAGCCTGAGAAAATATGAATAACTCAGGAGAACCTTTAAAATATTTTCATATAAATTAATACTACAATAAATATAATACAACATTACTTCCTATTTTTAAATAATTATATATAAGACTAAATTTGAAACAGCATTCAGAGAAAGTATCCTTATCTCAAAAGTAACAGCAAAGTTTTCTAAGTACATGGCAGAAAAATCCCAATATTTATCCAATTATCCGCCAACTGATAAAGACAAGTGGCAGAATATAACACATGTATTTAAAGCAACACTTTTATCTAATATGCACTGAACATTTGCCACACACCTGAGCGCTAAGCGCTTTTCCACACATTATCTCATTTATTTCTCACAATGACTGTATGAAGATAGGTACTACTATTATCCCCATTTCACAAATCACAAAACTGAGGCTTAGAGAAGTTAAACGGTTTGCCCACGTGGGGAGAGATTCAAAATCAAATCAGTTGCCAAAGTGCATGCTCTAACCACTATACATACTGCTTCTACAGAACAGGCATTAAACCTCAGATGCAGAAAAAAGCCCTTTTCATGTCCTCACACCTAGGTCATAACTATAAAGCGTTGGTTTAGGAGACAAAGAGAGAGAGAGACTATGAATAAATCCAAATGAATTTGAGAATTCCAAGACATCCACACCCCAACCTACTATCTATAAAGGAACTAACCTCACCAGAGCCAACCCTTAGTGGGTTGTGAGTGTTAATTAATATTTGTAATATATACACAGATGATCAGATGAAAGAGACAAGGAAATAGTTTATAATAATAGCATTATTATTATTGCTTTGATTCTAGAGCAAAGCACCAGAAATCAAGGTAAATATGTTATGTGCAAGAATGTAGAGTTTGAGCACTTGGAAAAAGAACCACATAAACTGTTATTTTTAACTTTTTCCTTTTTTTTAAATTTAAAAAAGCAATACACACCATATGACCCAGCAGTGGCACTCTTGGGCATTTATCCCAGAGAAATGAAAAACTTACATTCACACAAAAACTTGTACACAAATGTTCACAGCAGCTTTATTTGTAATAGCGAAGAACTGGAAAAAACAGACGTTCTTCAGTGGTCAAATGATTAAACAAACTGGTAAATCCAAACCATGGAATGTTACTTAGCAATTTAAAAAAAAGGAACTATGGATACATACAATTTGGATGAATCTCCAGGGAATTCTGCTGAGTGAAAAAGACCAATCCAAAAGGTTACATATTGTATGATTCTATTTACACAACATTCTTGAAGAGACAGAGAGAGACAGATCAGTGGTGGCCAGGGTTACAGATAGGGCTGTGGGGGTGGGAAATGGGCCACCTTCCCCAGTGGGTATTTTCCCTTAATTCTGTGTGCAAAGCTTTATTGCAACTTTATCCCCTGCACTGCCCAGTCATTATGATTTGGGGGTGGGAGTGGCTATAAAAGGGCATCAGGGGAGAGCCTTAGTGATGGAAATGTTGTGTATCTTGACTTGATCTTAACTGTATCAACAGCTATACCCTGGTTGTAATAATGTACTACGGTTTTGTAAGATGTTACCATTGGGGGAAACTGAGGAAAGGGCACACAGGATCTCTCTCTATTCTTTCTTACAACTGCATGTAAATCTAAAATTATCTCAAAATAAAAGGCTTAATTTTTTTAAAAATAGAAAGTAACACACGTTCCGTGTAACAAGTAAAACAACAGTCTATGATCAGTGTCCCTCCCAATCCCTCCCATTCCCACCCTCTTTAACCATGCAAACTCACTGCTTATACAAACACACATGCATGTAATAGTTTTGGTTTTCTGTATCAAAATGGGATCATATATACTACCTATTACCCTGCAGCCTACCTTCTTCACCTACTATCACTATATCATAGAGAGCTAAAAAAAAAAACCTTTAAGCGACAAGCAGGATGGCAGGTACAGAATATTTTCTGACTGGGCCAAATCTGACAAATGTTTACCACGCTAATGTCAATAGCTGAGTCAGCCACATTCAGTGTGAGTAAAAGAGAGAGAGTGCAATATAGAAGTAGCATTGTGAAAAGATCTGCAAAAATGCAAAGTCTTCAGCAGCTATTCTAGGCTCCCATCCCCCTCTATGCCTCCTCCACGGAACTACCCTGTGGGCCCACAGAGGAAGAAATGCTAAATGATTTCTTTTCAGCAGAAAATTGCAAGAGGGGATAATTCTCCCACACACTCAAGCCACAGCAAACAAACTTCCCTGAAAATACATTCCTCCTTCAAGCAGCAGTGCAAAATGTATTGCTGATAATTTTTAAAACAACCATTTGCAATAACAGCTGCTATCACTACTAAGTGTTAATGTTTTATATACTCTATCTCTAAAGTCCCCTCCTACCCCACTCTCATTTTACAGACAAAAACCTGGCTCAATGTGAAATTATTTGCCCACGATCAAACAGCCAGTAAGTGGTAAAGCTGGCGTTCAAAGCTACAAAACTACTGCTTTTTCCACTTTATCACGTTTTTCTATATTATCACATGCCAAAAGAATAGAGTCAATAAATTTAACAAGTGTATTTAGGCAGAAGCCATTTTCTAAATATGTCTGCTGACTTTGATTTAACTTTTTTTTCTCCTTTAGCATATTTTGGGGGGACTATACTATGTGTCAAGCCCTCCTGTAGGTGATAGGGACAGAGAGGTGGGGAAAAAGAAAAAGAAAAAACAGAAAAGGCCTCCAATCTCAAAGAGCTTTCAGTCTAGCAAGGAGACGGCAATATGCTGTAACTATAACTACCACACTGAAATGTGGCCAGTATTACCCTTAAGGAAGTACAATGCGCTATGGGTTTGAAGAATACAGCTATCCTTCCAAAAGCAAATGAAAAAAATCTCTCACATTAGCTTCTTTGCAATTGTTCTTAGTTTCAATTCTGCTCTGATATTCTACAAGTCACATATTTCCTTCTTGATCCCTGGGCAAAAGGTCTGTAATGTCCTTCTATACAAAACACTACCCTGGACATGCGTAATAAGTATGAACAGAAGCTTGCCAGCTCAAATCAGCATAAAGCTCCTTCTCCAAAAATAATCCTGCAATTTTTAAAAATTTTGGCAATGAAAATAAAGTATTTTTAACCTTTTCAGTTAAATCATGGACGTACAGAGTTAAAAGTGACTGAGACATCATTTTGAACATAAAATCTTAAGAAGCTAAATTCACTTGTTCATCGTTACAAGACTCACTCAGGGCAGCTCTGAGACAAAAGCCCAGGTTCCTCAACTCATTGTATGGGGTTCCTTCCAACTACTGCTCCTCTCCTTTAAGTCCAATGAAAACAAACAATCAAGTTCAAGTTTTCTCATTTCAAAAATGATAGATGCATCCACGAATAAATCATCATGTGCAGTTTAAAGACTAACTTTATGCTGCAGTTTAACAAGCAGTTTAAAGACTAACTATCAAAAGCAAACATGCTAAGTACCCATGATGAGGCATATACAGGGGAAAAGGACTGCCTATTCCTGATATGGCAGAAGCTCTTCAGGCATCTGGGAGGAAAATGTCAACACACTCTAAAAAATTGCCATCACCACCATCATCATCATCTTAGCAACAGCTAGTATTTGGGGGTATCCACTATGAGCCAGGCACTTGATCTATTATTTCCAATCCCCCCACCACTCTTGAAAGATAGGTGTTATCCCCGCATTGTATATTTGTGCACACCAGGTTTAAAGAAGTATCCCCAAATTCCACAGCTACCTAGGAGCTGGGCTAGAATTCAAACTCTAGAGTCCATGCTCTTTTCCCACTATCCTATGCTCCCTAAGGATGTAGTAATTGCACTGCACATGTGGCTGTGACATCAAGTCACTTCAAACTTGGACATAATCTCCTGACTGGCAGTTACATAATTTAGCCATCTTTTCAACCTTCAGGTTGTTTTAACTAATTTTCTTTCATGATTCCTCAGTGGTCTTCCAGGTTTTCTCTTTTTTTCCTTTTTTAGAAGCAAAACAATCTTTTCAAAATGAAACCTTATTGTGAAAACACTAAAATATAAAACAGATCAAAGTTGAGCTGCTCTGGTTTAAGCAGAGGGAAAACCAAAGCTCTTCCTTCCCCTCATAGCCACCCTTTAGGCACCTCCAAAGAACACAGTTTGAAAAACACTAGCTTAAAATAGAAGACTCTGCCTTCTCCATCTCAGCTTTGCCATTCACCATCTATAAAACCTTTGGCAATGATATCACCTTACACCCGTTAGAATGGCTATAATCACAAAGACAAATAACAACAAATGCTGGAAAGGCTGTGGAGAAACGGGGACCCTCATTCACTGCTGGTGGGAATGCAAACTGGTGCAGCCTCTATGGAAAACAGTATGGAGAGTCCTCAAAAAATTAAAAATAGAAATACCATATGATCCAGCAATCCCACTCTTGGGCATCTACCCAATGGACATGAAATCAACCATCACAAGAGGCTTATGCACTCCTATGTTCATTGCAGCATTATTCACTATAGCCAAGAAGTGGAAGCAACCCAAGTGTCCCTCGACTGATGATTGGTTAAAGAAGATGTGGTATATACATACAATGGAATACTACTCAGCCATAAGAAAAGACACAATTGTCCCATTTGCAACAACATGGATGGACCTAGAGGGTATTATGTTAGGTGAAATAAGCCAGAGAGAGAAGGACAGACACTGCATGAACTCACTCATATATGGAATATAAATGAACACACGGACAGAGAGAACTGATTGGTGGTTACCAAGGGGAAGGGGGGTGGGGGGTGGGGGGTGGCCACAAGGGGTGAAGGGTTACATCCACATGGTGACAGACAAACAAAAATGTACAACTAAAACCCCACAGTGTTATAAACTATTAAGACATAAAAAAAAAAAACCCTTTGGCAAGAAAAAATGAAATTCTTTCTTGTCCTTTACAACAGAGATACCACCATCCACTTTATTTTTATTTTTTATTTTTTTTTGTGGGGAAGACCAGCCCTGAGCTAACATCTGTTGCCACTCCTCCCCTTTTTGCTGAGGAAGACTGGCCCTGGGCTAACATCGTGCCCATCTTCCTCTACTTTATATGGGACGCCGCCACGGCATGGCTGACAGGCAGTGCGTCGGCGGGCGCCCGGGATCCGAACTCGCGAACCCCAGGCTGCCAAGCGCGGACTAAGCCGCTGCACCACCGGGCGGCCCCGCACCATCCACTTTATAGGTTATGAATATTACATTGAGGAATAAATATAAAATTCCCAGCACAGTAAGTATTCAAAAGTTGGCTCCCCTCTTTTATCCTGCAGTGGTAACAGTTGTTGCCAACTCAAGAAAGCTCAATAAATATATTTGATGATATTTTCAGTAGCAGAGAAATGAACAAGTAAATGCTCCCATAGCTCAACTAAAATAAACAAACCTAATAAATCCCCCATTAAAGGTACCAATGGTAATACCCCCTCCCAGCTTAGCTCCTCAGTCAGTCAATGACCCATGGACCTCAAGGCTCGGTTTTGATAACAGACAAGAGAGTCCTTATGAAATACCTTAACGTAGACCCTAAGTGTCAGTTGCATGAGTTGATGTTATTCTAAGTACCTTAACTTTGGCATTTCCTGAGCTGAGCATTTAAACTGGCAACTTAATACTACATTTAATGAGTGTTTTTATGTTCATGTTCTACAACAGAATCTAATGTTCATTTGCCCATCTTCTGGGCTTCTATTCCGCCAGGCATCACAAACCAAAAATATATTTATGTCATATGTACCTTCACCTAATCAATTTTAACCTGGCCCTTCCTAAACTAGTCATTAAGAACTTATTATTGATAATGTGTTCCCATTTCTCCATGTGAACCAAACCAATTTTTACAGGAAAGAGATTCTCAGTCCAAATCTAAGCTCAGCCAACAACTCTCGAATCACACACTGTATGGAAGCTGCAGATGTTGGCTTTGATCACTGCCATTTAGGAAGGATCATAACAATAATACATCGTATAGCCATGAAAACTCATTTACGATGAACACGTCCCTGAGCATTCAACACGGGAGCCAAGAAGACTCAGAATGTTAATCTTCTTTTTCACCAGGAGACCTTGAGCAATTCACCTATTCTCTATTGATTATTTCTTCATAGGGAAAATGAAAATTTAATCATTAAAATGCCAGAGATACCATTTGATTAACCATCAAACAACTATGTCCTGGGGTTACCAGAGACCTAAGCAAGTCATCTTAGTCATCTCCTTCATTTCTTAACAAGCCCACAGGTAAATCATCCTTCAAAGATAGTTATCAAGTCTTTGGAGAAGATATTTCACAACCGCCTTTGGTAACATTCCTGTACCTTGGTAATTACCAAGTTCTTTCTAATTTGTAATCTATATCCCTTCTGTTGCAATTAAAACACATTCCCTCTTGTCTTGTCCTCTATGGAAAGAGAACATCTGCTTACCACCACCTGAACAATATCCCTGTAAGAGCTTATAAAATATAGGAAGCCCATTTCAAACAGCTTCATGTGAATGCAACATGGCGTTAAATGGGTCACTTTAGACAATGAACATGATTAAGAGTCTTAAATTCCCAGTTCCATCACTGACTTGCTTTGAAGATGATAGGAAGTTAAAACTATGCAGATGCTGTACTTCAATTATCCCATCAGTAAAATGCAAACAATAAAACTAGTAGTTAGGAGAACTCAGTTCCTCAAAAGTTAAACATACAGGAAAGAGATTCTCAGTCCCGATCTAAGCCTAACCAACAACCCTCAAATCACACTCTGTGGAAGCTGCAGATGTTGGTTTTGATCCCTATGGTTTAGAAAGAATCATAACAATAATACATTACTATAGGGTCCTTCAATTCCACTCCCAGGTATATACACAAAACAAATGAAAACAAGTACATGCACATTCACGTTTACAGTAGCACTATTCATTATATCCAAAAGGTGGAAATAGTCCAAATGTCCATCAACGGATGAATGGACAAACAGATTATGGTATATACATGATTCCATTTATATGAAATATCCAGAATAGATCAATCCATAGGGACAAAATGCAGATTGCTGGTTTCCAGGAGCTGGTGGAAGGGGGGAATGAAGAGAAACTGCTTAATTGTAAAGAAGTTTTACTTCGGAGTGATGGAAATGTTTTGGAACCAGAGAGAGGTGGGAGTTGCACAACACCGTGAATGTACTAAATGGTTCACTTTAAAATGGTGGATTTTCAGTTATGTGAATTTGACTTCAATAAATTATTTTTTAAAAAAAGAATGCTAGGAGAACTAGCTCTTCCCAGGAAAGTCATCATATAAAATTCTAGGCAGAATGAAAGCCAAAATGTTTCATATTACCTCAGTATAGCCAATTAGACTCTGAGCAAAGAGTATGCAAATGGGAAACAAAAGAGAAACCAAAATAAAGTCTAAAGCACAATTATACAGTATCCTATATGGAAATAAGAGCCAATAAATAAGTGAATGAATAGAGAGAAAAATAAAGTAAATAACCAAGCACATTAGCTCATTAACTATAGCAACAATGACCATAGGAAAGCAATAAGAAAAAAATAAAGGTAAGGAAAGAACTTTAAAAGCCAATAATAACAAAATACAGACCCATTAGGTAAGAGGTGAAAACAGAAAGGCTAAAGATAGCCAAGTTGAAAAGTACATAAACCCTTAAATTCCGAGGCCACATATAAAGACCACGAGAATCATTACTCTCACCATCTTGCAAATATCCGCATTCCCCCACCCCGTTCTCCTTTTATACAACCTCCTGGCAAGACACCAAGGCTAAGCAGCCAAGGACACAAAAATGAGAAGGTATTGTTCCCATCTTCATGGACCTTATTATATTACTTCTTCTTAAAGACTTACTCCTTATGGGGAGGCAGACATGCTAATAATTAAAATATACAGACCATTACCACTTCCTCCCTTTCCACTCCTTAAACCCACTTCAACTGGCTTCTGGCCCCACACTCCTCCAACATTGTTCTTGCCTTGATCATCGATGATCTCTGTTGCCAAATCCAACAAAATACAGGTGATCATTTCCTTCTTCAAACATGCTCCTCTCTCAGTTTCTGAGATTTTCTCTTAAACTCCTTGGAGCTTGCTCCTGAGCACTCCTTCCCTCCTGGTCTATACATACCCTTCCTCTACCAATCTCATCCATTTTCCTTAGCTATAAATACCACCTTTGTACCAAGAGCAGCCAGATTTACTTCCAATGCCACTTTTGAGCATTAGCTCAAAGACTGAATACTTGATGTCTCCACTTGCATGTTTTCACAGACATCTCACAGTTAGCATGACTAAAATTGAGGTCTTCATTCCACTCCCCAACTCTAGTCAAAATCTGCTCCTCCTCCAATGTTTCCATCTCAGAAATGGCAACTTCATCTACCCAGATGCTCATGCCAGAAATCTGAGAATCATACTTGACACCTCCCTCTTCCCACATATCCAATCCATCATTCAGTCTTGCCTGTCCTAATTCTAAAATATCTACTGAATCTACTTCCTTCCATCTCCACACCCTACAGCCTAATCCAAATCATCAACATCTTTTGCCTGGACCACTATAAGACATCCTAATGATTATACTTCCCCCACTTCTTCTCCTCAAATTTTTCACAATTTCCAAATTTTTTTCAACAAATTTCCAAAAATTTCCACAATGTAGCCAGAGTAATCTTTTTAAATCATATATTGGGTCACAATGCTCATTCTTAAAACCCTCAAAGGTTCCAATTATACTTTGGGAAAAAATCCAAAATCCTTGACACAGTCCTAAGTCTCTATCCTTGTCCTACGCCCCCTCCTTCCTCACCTGCTGCTCACTGTGTCCCAGCCACACCAATCTCCTTTCAGTTTCTCAAATGTGCCAAGTTCTTTCCCACCTCAAGACTTTCATATATGCTATTCCCTTTACCTTCCCCTTTCATCCTTCTCGTCCCTGCTTGAATACCACTTCTTTAGAGAAACCCTCACCAAAGCTCCAATATAATTCAGGTTCCCCAGGTTTGCTTTTCCATCACAGAACTCTACACAGATTGCAATTATACATTTATTGGTGTATTTTTTGTTTACCGTCTCTCTCCCCTCTGGACTACAACCTCTATAAGGGTATGGACAACGTCTATGTTGTTCACTCTAGTCTTAGTATAGTGGCCGCAGCTTAGAGAGTTTAAAATTGTTTAAAGTAGTTTAGAATCAGTATAATTTAGGGATTAAGAGCAGGGGACTACGGAGCCAGGCTGCTTGGATTCAAATCCTGGTTCTGCCACTTACTAGCTCTATGACCTTGGGCAAACTGCTTAACCTCTCTGTGCCACCATTTCCACATCTATAAAATGGGGAGAATGAAAGTATCCACACCGTAAGGTTGTTATGAAAATGAAAAGAATCAATGAAACAAAACACTTAGTACAGTACCTGGCACAAAGCACTTCAATAAGTACTGGTTCTGATCACCTCTTATTATGGTCTCCTCACCACATACCACAGAGGTAGACATTCAATAAACATTTACTGAATGAATGATTAAAAAGAACAGACTCCACTATCATTAAACAGGTTTTTTAAATGACAGAGCAGGAATATTACAGAGATTTAGAGAGGAAAACATAAACTATTAAGGCAAAGACTGAAGCAATCCACAACTTATAATGGCATAAAGAGATAAGAGTAATAAAAAATTAACTCTACTAGATTCTTAGTCTTTACCACTATGCAAAAAATACGTTTACTGTTCCAGAAGTTTACCCAAGGTGATTTGGGTAGCTTTAACTTTTCCTTAAATATCATTCTTTTCCATGCCTTTAATCAACTTCTTTGAAATCCTTTAAGCACCAATAACAGTTCAAATAGATGGTAAAATTCAGATGCTAACATTTTCTACCTGTTTTGCAAAGAAATGTTTTTCTGTTCCTAAAATAGCTCTGGCCTGTTTTGCTACATATATTACAAAATCTTCCAAATTTTGCTGTCTATCTTATATTTGGAACTCTTTCAGACACTGTTGCTTTCTAGGGTTCTCTTTCTCAGTAAAGACTCATCCGCCCATCCGCTTACTTTAATTTGAAGGGCACTGAGCAGAAGGAGGGACAAATATGCTGCTTTAACTACCTAGTTCCTATTCAAGTTTTCTCAAAAGACCCTAAATTTCATTCTAAGCATCACATTTTATTTTTACACTTTTCCAATAATATTTATTATTAAGCCATGACTCAGCATCCCAGGGTGGGGATCACCATGTACCCAGGTCCCCCTGCACCAGCCTGGGAGAAGCACAAAGGACAGAGAAGTGGAGTGGAGCCAATTCAGATCTTCCCAGGAAACATGCCTTCTGCCCAGTGGTCGTCCCAGGCTGACACCCAGTATAGGGGGCAGAGGGACTTGTACACACACCGGTACCATTTGTACACAGAGATGTCACTATTATTTGTTCTCCTTTGAAGAATATATGATCTTTATCTTGTTATAATAATACTGAAATGATAACAGCTGGAATATATAGTGCGATGTGCTGTTAAATGCTTTATATGTATATTAACTCATTTAACTCTCACAACTTTTCGATATTCTGCAGGTGAGGAGAGGCAGAGAGAGGTTAAGTAACTTGCCCAAGTTGCAGAGTAGTGGCGTTGGGATTTGGACCCAGACTGCCTGGCTCTAGAGTCAGTGCCACTATGTTGTTATTCAAGAGTTTGGGGGGCCAGCCTGATGGCGTAGTGGTTAAGTTCACACGCTCTGCTTCGACAGCCCAGGGTTCGCAAGTTCAGATCCCGGGCGCGGACCTACACATGCTCATCAAGCCACGCTGTGGCAGTGTCCCATGTACAAAATAGAGGAAGATGAGCACAGATGTTAGCTCAGGGCTAATCTTCCTCACACACACAAAAAAAGAGTTTGGGAAGACATACTTTTCTGCCCTGTTTTCATCAGTCAGCTAGACTGAAATACTCCAATTCTCTCCCCCAAATCAAACATGCATACGAATTCTCTCCAACTCAGCAAAATTTCATAGGCATACATACCGAAAACAAAGTAATTTTGGTTCATGGGAGAATACATATTCTATCCTGGGAAGGAGAAATAAATGATGAAATTATGAAATGTGAAATTTGCCCCAGTTAATTTCATAGCTAGAAATATGATTCCAATAAGCAGTAGTAAAAAATGTTTGCAAAATACTTTCCATTTCTTATAAGAAAGGTACCAAACAAGATTGTAGGTATTATTACATACACACTCAGCAGCGGCCTACATTTTCCCTCTCTCAATTTCACAATTCTCCTAAGTCTCTTCCTTTAAATAAGGCTAAGTACTTCAGCTTATCCCCTGCTACAACTACACCTGAAGGCATGTACCCAGTGTTCAAATTCATTGAACTGAACTTACAAAGAACAGTTATTTTGGAAAAAAATTAATAAATGAGAACTAATTAAATTCAGGTCACATTAGAAGTAAGAAGTTAAACTCATTAGTCAAGCATGCTGGATATTAATAAGTCACAGTGATCCTTTACTATGCCAAATCCAGTGTCATTATACATTAAGTAACAGACAAATGTTACATGGAGCAATCTTAAATGAAGACTTCCATTGTGATGGCAGTAGGGGAACTTTAATTTACTGAATCATGGTATGTTGTGATTGCAACTTTTTAGGAGGATTAAGGATGTCATAACTGACAACTCCAATCCCAGTGAACACCCACCTTCCTCACTCCTTCATCTCTCTCTGTCAGCCCTTGTTTGTTTCTTTCAGAGTGCAGCCTAAATCTCAATATTTATCAAATACCTGGTCAACTCTGCTTCCCCACTGGAATAAACTCCATAAGGGCCAGAACACTCATGTCTACCTTTGTACCCCAGCATCTAAGGAGCATTCAATAAATATATGCTAGATGAACAAAAGTCTGAAAAGGTAAGGGTTGAAACAGAGTCACAATCAAGAAATCATTCCAAAAGGTCTGAGCGGAATATTTCATACCTCAGGAAAAAACACAGTACAAGGGCAATACTCAATGAAGAAAGGGAAGAGTTTAGGTGGGGAAGTGGAGATTATCAACCTAAAGAGCAAAGGAAGACACAGAGAACAAGTTAGAAAAGATCTTTATTACACTAATCTATGGACACACAAGCCAGGACTAAGTGGAAGCGAGAGGGTAAATAACCTTAGTCTCCCCCATCTCCTCACGCAGCACCTAAAACCGGGCTTTCACTGGCACTTCCAAGCACTTACTCCTTTCCACATACATGTGAGTAAGCTCCTTCAATGCTGGTTTAATGTCTGTCACCTCTATCCTCCATGACTGTCAGCCATAATGCTGCCTTGAAAGAAGTAAGTGATCCAAAGAACCTAGATGACATCTGTTCATTGTTGCTGTAAGATAGCAAAGAAGTTAACACTTGAGCACTTTATCTTTTTAAAGCAGCTTCATGGACTTTTTTCCAACGCAAGTATTATGCTAGAAGTATTATCTTTCTCATTCTTTAAATGCAGACCCATAAAAGCATTCTAAGTCTTGGATTTGAATACCAGCTCTGCTACACAGTGGCTTTGTGAGCCTGGTCAAATTATTTACTCTCTCCAAGTTCCAAGTTCCGTATCCATGAGGAAAATAATATCTACCTTAAAGGACTATTATGAGTGTTAAATGAGATAACACATGTAAAGAACGTGATACAGTAAGTGCTCAATAAAGGACAGTAACATTCCCTACGCCGCCCTCCTTGAATAATTTGTACAAAGTTTCTCAGCTAGTAAGCTGGTAAGCCTAGGACTTAAACCCAGGTCTCCTGATTCCTTAATCTGTTTTCTTCTTACCACATCACTTTGGCAGACTGCCACCTACTACTAGGCACGTAAATACATTCTGACAATAACTAATCACAAAATTTGTATCGACAACTAATTTTAGCTTTGCAAAAAGGAAAAAAAATAGATCTGTTTAACTTGGAGGGAGAAGGGGTTTGAAAATATAAAATATAAATTACCCCCAAACCACAGGACAGGTTGTACCATAACACTTCTGTACAAACAGAAATTATGACAAGAAACAGAAAGTTCTCTCTGGGTTTATGAGGAACAATTGGAGAAAGAAAGAAGAATGACTATGATTAAAGGAACTTGAGGGTTTTTTTGGTAAACCAAACCACTGGGCAAAAAGATTTGTATTCCATTCCAAAGTAAGTCTATCAAGGCTGAGACATATCTTAAAGAAAGCGACCTCAATGTACTAACAACAAAACTTTTTCTTTAATTCCTTTAAGAGTGAGAAAAACTGTCAACATAAACTGCCAACATTCATGAAGATCCTTGAAGACCATAAATGTTTAGATTCAGTATTAATAAGCAGCATAAACGAGCATGATCAAAAGAAAAAAGTTTCATAAGTTTTCTAACACATGTTGAAAATATTTTGAAATTATACAGTGTAAAATTAAGTTACTATTCTGCTAACAAAAATAACCAATTGTTTTCAAGTGATATACACAACTAATTGTTTTCAAGTGATATGCATAACTCCTCCAGGACAAGTTCTAGAAGACATTCAAAGAAGTTCACGTCTTTAATAATCCCCAAGAACTTTCTTACTAAAAGAGAAAACAGAATAATTCAGTCACATTCTGAATCTGTAAATTTCTGAAAGGAAATTCCAGAAGAGAGCCTGATCGGACATTGACAGAACAACACAAGATTTAACCAAGCAAGGTAAAAGTTCAGTGAATTTCTATCACAAAGTAGGTGAAAAGCTGATAAGAAGCTGTATCCCTGTAAACCCCCCCACAACCAAATTTCTTATCCTCCTCACTTCAACTTAAACCTCCTCTAATTATTTCCTACAGAAACATAAAATGTTTCTAACATTTCTTTGTGACATTCATAGCAAACTCCATTTATTATTCAGCATTCATTAGGAGCCTATGAAACACTAAATTCTACACAGAATCTATCAAACCCCAGCGGATAACGTACTTCTCTAAATTCTCTCCTCTGATATAAATTCTCTTCTACCATAAAAAATTTCTCAGGGAACACACATTCTTAGCCTAACTTCCCAACCTATATTCTCCATAAAGCTAGTCTGGTGGCTCTTTATTTATTTATTTTTTTTTTAATTTTTTGTGAGGAAGACCAGCCCTGAGCTAACATCTGTTGCTAATCCTCCTCTTTTTGCTGAGGAAGACTGGCCCTGGGCTAACATCCGTGCCCATCTTCCTCCACTTTATATGGGACGCCGCCACGGCGTGGCTGACGAGCAGTGCATCGGCTGGCGCCCGGGATCCGAACCTGCGAACCCCCGGCTGCCAAGCGCGGACTAAACCGCTGCGCCAGCGGGTGGCCCCATGGTGGCTCTTTATTAATCCCTTTCTGGAAGTACTGAGGTCCTGGCAACTAGGAAAAATCACTCATGATCAAGCGCCCTTCATTTAAATCTTGCTGAACTCACCAAAAAAAAAAAAGAAAAAAATTAGAGGAACTATAATGTTTCCAAAACTCATATGAAAATTCTAAATTATTAAAGGAATATAGATTTGTGTAGTTTCCATCCAAGGACTAGGAATTTAGTCTATTCTCCCTTAAAACCATTCTCCTGCTGATTCTACTATGGAAATACTTATTCAACCTAGAATGACCTCTACGCTGATTATTTTTTTCAACAGTTACACAAATTAGGATCATGACACTAAATCCAATGAAAATAAAGTGAGTAAGAACATTTAGTCCCTAAAGTTTCCAAGTTGGGAGAGAAAAGGAAAACATAATGGAGTTCTCAGAACATTAACTTTCCATTTAAATATCTCAATATTTGAATGATTCCTACACACAGCCTTTTTAACTGCAGTATACGCAGCAACTAAACCCCTAATCAAATATAACAAAACTATTCCGAAAGAGACTCCTCGGGTTTCCTTTGGACTCTTCCTAGAAAGCAAACTCTCTCAGGACTTCAAAATCTTGACCATCTTCTGTTGGATATTAACCACTCAACAGCATAGTTGAAAGATTTCCATTGAGAAATAGGCTGAGGGGAAGGAGGAGAAAAAAGTATCAACCAGAAAGCAAACTGGACAGCAAGCAAAATTTTCTATCAAGAAACAAAAAGAAATTGTCATTGCTACTCTCGCTAAAATGATACAGACTTTGAAAAGCAAAACCGGCCACAAGATCGCATGGTCCCTTTAATTCTGAAGTCTCCAGGGACGGAATCTATATTCCTAGGAAGGAGAGATCACAGACAATCAAACGTCCAATCACTGTGTGCATAAACTGACTGGTAAAATGGGGAAGAAAAAAAAGAGCGAACTGGTAAATGACAAAAAATGACTTACGGTGCATTTAAAGATTTGTCGGGGATATGGGGCAAAGTCACGTCCCAGACCTCAGCCTCAGTTTCCCTATCCAAAAAAAGGCGAGAACATGACACTTCGCTCAGAGGAGCCAGAGGGCCTTGTTCACACGCCTACAGCGACTCAAGGGTCCCTTCAAAGGCCGGACTCACAGGGGGTCCCCAGTGCAACTGAGTCACGACACGCAGAGCGTTGAGGGCAGGGAGGGGGGAGAAAAAAGGGAGGAGGGTCAAAGCGCGCAAAGCTCTTATTCGTTCCAGGAAAGCTATTTTCCCCACACTCTGGGGGTGCGACACCCGCCCTAGACCCGACATCCCCTCCCTACCGAACCACACCGGCGGCCCCAGCACCTCTCCCTCGTTCCGGCTTCTCCCTCCGTTCTCCGCCGCCTCTCCGACCGCGCCCCCGAACCCGGCCGGGTAGCTCCTCCTCTGGCCGCGTCTCCGCGGCCGACCCGCCCTCCTACCCACCGGCGCCAAGGTCTTCTCAACCCGGCGGCGGAAGGATGCCGGGCCCGGCCTCCCAGGCTCCTCCGGGCCTACCTGCAAGGCGGGCGGGGGCTCCGTTTGCTGCCCAGCGTGGGGACTGGGCCACCGAGAGCAAGAAGAGGCAGGAAGGTAGCAAAGGATCCGCTCCACCGACCAGCGGGAGAAAGCAGCCTGAGCGCGGGGCCTCGCAGAAAAGTCAGCCTTCGACCCGGCGCCGCCGCCCCTCAGGAGACATCAAGCAAGAAGACGGCGCAAAAGATCACCGAATACACGAACGCCCCAGACATCAAAGGAGGAGCGCCCAGGCAGTCGTTCAAGGAACTGCAGTCGAGCGCCGAAAAACAGCCCCGCTCCAACTCGAGGTCCGGCTCCTGTCCAAGACACAAATAAACAAACCCAGATCACAGCCATGGAGTAAAGGAGCCTGTGCTTCTGCCATTTTCTGTGTCGGTTGCCGGCTGTTTTAGTTATTTAGAGAACTGGAGTTTTTCTTGAGAGTGTTGAAGATCAAGTCATAGCACAGTAACACTTGTTGTCTATAGTTCAGCGATTACCTTAGGGACTCCCAAAACTATTTATCCCATTGAACAAATTTGACTTAGTTTTCTCATAGAACAGTGAGGTGAATAAAAGATATATATGATATATATATTTATATATATATATCATATATATATGATAGAAGCACAAAGAGAGAATTCCACACTGAGGAACAAAGTGAATAATCTCTATTTAAAGCTCCAATTTAGCTCCCATAAGCATAGCCTAGAGAAGCTGGGAAAATTCAGGGTTGTGTAGTCTGACCTTAAGGCAGAAAAAAAAAGTAATACACGTACTGCTTTTCTCTTTTAGTTTCTTCCAAAGGCTTAGAACCACAGGGTGCACACTAAATAAACAAAAGTCTCTTTGGGTTCAGAACCTGTCAAAGTGTGTTGACATTTTCATCGTCACAATAGCCTTTCTGAAGTCTCTTAGTAGGCAAACTGATATGATCAGCGCAAATATGGATTAATATGTGCATCCTAGGTTCAAGTCAATAAATCACATAGATCAGTACAAATATGCATTACCAAGTGTGAGCAATAACAGTTTACCCCACTTCCTCCTAAGGAGCGGGGGAGACTTGGAGAGTACAGGTGTAAAAAGGAAACAAGATAGTCCCAGCCCGTAGAGAGTTTATAATCTAATCAAAGTGAAAGACCCCATCCTTACAACATTAGCTTTATTTACAATTAATTTGTTTTAATTTTTTATTTTTTGGCGAGGAAGATTGGCCCTGAGCTAACATCTGTGTCCATCTTCCTCTATTTTGTATGTGGGATGCCGCCACAACATGGCTTAAGGAGTGGTGGGTCTGGCCAGTGCCAAGATTTGAAACTACAAACCTGGGCCGCAGCCGAAGTGGAGCTCATGAACTTAAGCACCATGCTATGGGCAGGCCCCATCCTTACAACATCAACTTTGTTTACAATTTATTGTAATTTAAAAACAATCTCCTAGGGGGCCGCCCGGTGGCGCAGCGGTTTAGTTCGCGCTTGGCAGCCCGGGGGTTGTGGGATTGGATCCCCGGCGCCCGCCAACGCTACTGCTTGTTAGCCATGCTGTGGTGGCGTCCCATATAAAGTAGAGGAAGATGGGCACAGATGTTAGCCCAGGGCCAGTCTTCCTCAGCAAAAAGAGGAGGATTGGCAACGGATGTTAGCTCAGGGCTGGTCTTCCTCACACACACACAAAAAATAAAAATAAAAACTAAAAACAATCTCCTCTTTTAAGTCTGTGAAAATACTTAAGGGACAACTCATATATGTAATGGAGGATAAAACAGCATCCATGATATGAGGAAAAAACAGTGGGCTTTTGTTGTCTACTACCGTTTTAGGGGATTTTTAAAATCAGTAAACATTATAGCAACATTTATGAAAGTCTAAAACAAAAGAAAGAATTTAATAATCTGCTTCCAAAACACAAAGTTTTAATTTGTTCATATTCCCATGCAGTACTTGGAAATATCCTACATAATTTTTTAAAGTTTAATTTAAGCAGAGCTACAACACTGTTATTGTTTTGCATTATATCGTTTCCCTATTAAAGTCTTTAATAGTTGTTATTTTTAACAATTTCACAATATTCCATTGAGAAGATATACTGACCATGTTCCCCATTGTTGAATTTGTACGTTGCTTCCAAACATTTTCTGTGTAATAGGTATTGCTGCTGTTGGAAGGAGGCAGTTATAACTTTGTTATTTATGATTAAGACCTATTGCACATAAACAAAAAGAGTAAGGAAGCAAGGTAGTGGTTTATTTCTCTGTTACGTAAAAGAAATCAAGAGATGTACAGCCTAGGGTAAGGTGTGGCCGTTCAGTTCTAGGGACCAGGCTTCTATCTTGTTACTTTGACATCTTCAATAAGTGGCTTTCATCTCAGATCCAAGACAGCTGCTCCAGCTCTAGCCGTCATGTCTACATTCCACCCAGCCGGAAGCTGAAAGAGGAAAGGCATGTCTCCTAGCCATAAGGACACATCATGAAAATAGCACAGGACATTTCCACTTATATGCCACCGGCCAGAATTTAGTCACATAGCCACACCTAACTGGGAATTAGTCTTTATCCTGGGCAGCCGTGTACCCACAAAAGTCAGGGGCAAATGGAAAAGGGAACAACTAAATAAGCAGTCTCTGCCACATTCCCAGAGCCAGATGAGGAGCATACAAATAGACTTTTCCTTTTCTCTCAGCCCAGGGCTGAGTTTCTCCTCCTAGAACACGTGCTTTAGAGAAGCTTCCTTCTTGGAGAGGCTTGTGGGGCATAACTTTCTAGAGTTATAACCCTCATTAAAATTTGACCCAAATAACAACATTATTTTGAAACCTTGGTTCCAGTGAGAAAAACTAAAGAAATTAATTTCAAGGCTACAAGAAGTTTTCAGTGTTTCAAAAGCCGGAGGCTTTTACTTTAGGGAAAACACCTGAAGGTTATGTAAATATAAATCTAAAATCATCATCTGAAAATGGAGATATTTGAGAAGCTTAGACTAGCCTGTGAAACCATGGAAAAGATGGCTTATTCTGCAGGTGGAGTTGCATCTCTACAGATAAATTTCTTTAGAGAACTGTCTATTTTCGTGTGTGGATTTAAGCTTCAATTGACCACAAACCACTGCTTGTTCTTATGGAGAAGTCTATTTGGACAGAAGAGTAGATCAGCAGATCAGGAACTGAAACCCTCAAACCTACAGGAATCTCTTCACACTGGAGGAAGTCCAGAAAAAAAGAAAGCAGGTGGGCAGAAGTAAAGATAATCCTGGGATGTACCACTGATGCCTACATACTGGTGTTAAGGCTCAATAACTCATGATTATTTTGATGATTATTGCATTCTGATAGGATTCTTCTGGGGAAGCCACCCCTTTGAAGATAAGATGACGCTTTCCCTGAAGTAGGGTGAAGACTAAGAGGTTTCCCAGGACACAGGACTTCAAGTGCTAAAACAGCAACAGCTCTAGGCAAACTGGGACAGTTGGTCACCCTAAGAATGAACCTCGCCACTGTCGATCACTTGGAAAGAATTTGGAAAGACTAAAACAGGAAAAGAAGATTGGGACATGTTGACCTGGGAGAATTGCCTGAGATGAAGGGCGAAGGGACGGGAAGGGAGAGAAGGGGAGAAATCTGTTCCTTATCTTGGGTGCTGAGAAACATGTACCACACTCTGGGTGGTAGAAACCAGACTTGAACCTGGGATGAGACAACTCTGCAGCAGTACCATGAGTCATCTTATTAGGAAGTCCAGGAAGAGGAGTCAGGCCCCAAGCAGCCAAAATGATGAGCCAATTGCAGGTTTGGCGGTTGTAATTCTATTCTGTTCTTTTGTGGCCTGGCCTCATAGCACTGTGTGGTAATGTACACAACTTTGGGCTGGATGGGAAAGGTGGAAGCAGTCTAGTGATGTAGGAGTGGCCCAGGGAAGGGGAGAGATCCCAGAACAGCAGATAACCATTCACAGTAGAATGATAGGAAGCTCTTCCTTCTGTGGAATTATTGATATGGGATAAATTTCCAGTGGTGGAATTTATCAGTGGGTTGAAATGTATGAACATTTCGAGACTCTAGAATGCTAAAGAAATCAGCCCTTCCATAAAGATAGCTGTATATGTAAGGGTTAGAAAAGTCTCAACAGAATGATAAATCTTTAATGTTTGGCTGGATAAACATGGAGGTTCCTTTCAAACAGACTTTTTGAAATTTACTAACCTATGATTTCAAGGTCTACTTTTCTTGCTCCTGGTTAGCATTCAGAGATTTTCTCTCTCCCATTTGATTATCGCAAAGTGGGCCTTAGACTGTAGTCACAGAAAACAAAAAGCCTGTGAACTTGATGTTAGGAACTGGGGTGTCCCCACCTCCAGCTAGTATTTTCCCTTCCTTCCCTCATTGCCATCCCTACAACCAACACAGTCCTACTTAATTCTGAGTCGCTGACCTCTTATACCCACAATTTCGTAAAATCTGGGTGGGATCTAGAGAGCACTATGGGCCCTGAGGACATATGTATGTATGACGGTTAAGATCCCTTGATTTCTTACTTTCTTGTCCTCCTCCTAACTTCTCCTCCACTGCCAGGGAAAGCGACTGCTGAGCCCAGTCTTGAGTTGTTTTCAGTTTATTGTTTCAGGTAGGGATACAATCGTAGTGTGTCTATTATCTGTCTAGTTTTTATTTTATCCCTCCCCACCTCTTATATGTCTTCACTCTGTGACCTCATTAAAATTGTGGGGGGGGTTTTGTCCCTAAATTAGATTAATTTGCTATAGATCCTTTACAGTCCAAGGACCAGGAAAGGAACTCCATCTCTGTTCAGTTAATTTTAAACTAAGGATATGTTTATGGTCCCCCTTTTGTATAATTTGGAATTGGTAAACCAGTGATGACCCAATATTATAGTTTTCCCTTAATATATTCTGGGATTTTGCTGTCTTGAAACATCTAAGGGCAAATCTGGAAAACTCTGATGCTGGCCAGATGGAGTCAATGAACTCATCTATGGGAAGATGAGGTTTACATAAGACAGGCGAAATCCTTGACTCTTTCCCAAATGGTACTAGGAAGACACTATAAACCCACAATAAGGACCTCAAGAGGAGAAGATTTCTCCGGCACTTATAAAAAGCCCCTAAAAGCAAACCTTTGGCAATTTGGAAGTATAGACCCTGATCCCTCCCCTAGATCATTTTGGGGCAAGTGTAAATATGGACTGAAAAAATCCTGGCCTGTAAAAATCCAGGTCAAAAGAAGATTAAAGGAGTAGATTTGAACAGTTATTCTGTGGAATTAGTAGGAGGAAAAAGAAAACACAGCCAGCCAACGTTCAGTCAGTTTAGCACTTGGAAATTATCTTTGGTGTGCAAGTAATAGATTTGAAATTGCTTTTGAAATCTCTCCAAGACTGTCCCTCCCATTCAGGCTTCCTGTTACCATCTAGCGAGTTAAGCTGCAAAAAAATAAATAAGTTAAAAGAAAATTGGAGTTATTTTTTTGGTGAGGAAGATTAGCCGTGGGTTAACATCTGTTCCCAATCTTCCTCTTTTTGCTGAGGAAGATTGGCCCTAGGCTAACATCCGTGCCCATCTTCCTCCATTTTATATGTGGGACACTTGCCAGCATGGCTTGAGAAGCGGTGCATATGTCTGTGCCCGGGATCCGAACCTGTGAACCCTGGGCCGCCAAAGCGAAGCACACCACTGGGCCAGCCCTTTTTTTTTTTTTTTTTGCTTGAGGAAGATTAGCCCTGAGCTAACATCTGTACCAATCTTCCTCTATTTTGTATGTGGGATGCCTCTACAGCATGGCTGATGAGTAGAGTAGGTCCACGCTGGGGATCAGAACCTGGAGCACCGAGGCAGAGTGTGGAACTTGAACCACTTGGCCACTGGGCCGGCCCTAACTTAGTTTTTAAGGCTAAAATGCTAGGCACTTTCCAAAATCACCCTCCACTTTGCCACTTATGATACATGGGTGGCAGTAACCCTTTTCTCATGCAATACTCATAAGAGAACCAAAACTTTATTGGGAAAAATACCCATCTTGGGAAACTTGCAAAGCCTGTAAGAGTTAAAATGTTGCCTTAGATGGGAGACAAAGCATACTTGGGCCACAAGTTAAACTTTACAAAGAAAAAAAACGTTAACAGGACACTTCTGTTGCACAATGAATAGAGCTCAAGTTTCCAGTCATCTCTTCGTTGTCCACTCCTATCTCAATGACATCATTGTATATATTAAGCTCAACCTCCTGCCAAATGGACCCACTCTTTATAGAGTAGGATGATGATGGGAAATAGCCCCTGGAGTAGAAATAAACAGCAGATAATAATCCATAATTGTTTTTAATCTTGAGAATGAGTCACCCCTAATTTATTTCCAAATTTCTTCTGTCATCAGCTGTTCATTTCTTTACTTTGAAAGTCACCAGATTAACACAGCCAACGGCAGGTAGGAAATGATCCAAGAGGACAAGTCAGAGGTATCACATGGTGAGTGGCTGAGAAACTGGGAACAAGACAGTCCTCAGGAAAGTCTCTTTTTTGTCCCAGCAAAGGCACCAATGTGTGAACCTAATTCACACTTTCATTATTCCAATCAGGTTATTTTTATATCAGTATAATTTTAGAACAAGACTTGGTGGGGGGTTGTTTATTTCCTGGGAAATTCTGTCAATCACTTTGCACACAAGATATTGAAGTAGGTCTATCCAGAATTCATTTAAACCAAGAAATTATATTCCCTTTACCTCTCCTTTTAATACTCTCACATACCTTCTTTATTCCCTAAATCTTCCTTCTGTACAAGGAGTTTCAAAGCAGAAAGGTCAAACAGACATTCTAACATCATGATCATAAGAAATAGGATCTATTTAGATGGGAGCTGTTAAAACCTGGGTGAATCTCCTCTGTCCATCAATCTATCAGAGTCTTTAAATCTCTTGTAAAGTGTAAGCTTGCTATTTTGTTTATATTTGACTTGTCTTCTTTAAGTTGATTGGGTTTTCCCATTGAGCCTCTAACTCCTAACTCAGGGTTGGAAATAGGAGATTGGAGTCCAGATATTCTCCCTAGGAACTAGGCCCAAGTTACAGTCCAATTATTGCAGAAAGACTAAAGATGGAGGTTTCAGATTGTCCCTAATATCCTCTTAAAAACACAAAGCTGCAAACTCATATTGTTAGCCATTTACTTATGTCAGCAGACCATTCCCCAACTTAAATTTACTCTTTACACTTGCCTCAGATTATGCCTATATAGGCAGCACAGAAGGAAAGCTAAAATACTATCCAAATAATTCAGGACAAACAAATATTATTTTCATTTGAAATCTCTAGATAATTCAAACAAAAAAGAGCATTCTGGCTAGATGCCATTTTCCCCCTTGCTTTGATTTTGTAGGCACAATCACAAATGTCTACAACCAGTGAGCTTTCAAATGAGTGGTGCTCAACCTAGAGTTCAACAGATAGTAGGGAATTCTTGTCTTGGTTTTGGTTTAGTTAATAAACTCGCAAATGAATCAAGATATTCTGGCATAGCCCCAACCCTTCTAAAATATGCAGATTAAATGTCAGTTTGTGACAAGTGTCCACATACTCAGTCATGCTAGGTGATGGAAGTGTGTAGGGGGTGGTGAGGGGGAAAGTTTGTCACGACTCTTTCTGGAAGTTTCCCTCCTCTCCACCTTCACATTAGCTAAAATGAGTGAGCATTAGCTCCTGACGGATGCGGTCAGCCTCTAGGTCCAGGGACTCCATGTGTTCATATTCTTCCTCAGGGGGCTGTTCCATGGGTCCTGTCATTGGAGAGGACCAAACATCCATCCCATGCTCCAAGGAGATGTTGTGGAGGACACAACAAGCCAAGATGATGTGGCTGGACTTCTCTGGTGAGTACTGCAGAGCCCCCTTGGATCCATCCAGGCAGCGGAATCGAGAGCAGAGGGTTCGGAAAGTCTTCTCAATCACACTGTGAGTTGCAGAATGGGCCATATTATAGCGATATTCGGCTGGAGTTTCAGGAATGTGAAGTGGGGTCATGAGCCAGGTACGGAGAAAGAAGGAACTGTCTCCTGTAGGGAAGGCCCAAGGAAATCATAAATGATTCTAATTGGAATACAAACAAAAAGGAAAATCTGGGAACATACACAAAGAATGGACAAGAAAATGCAACAGCCGGTGGAGCCAAAGGGTACCAGAAAAACCAAGAGGGAAATGCTGTGGTAAAGAGAAGGTATGCCAGTGTCATGAGCAGGAAGACATGAGTCTTGGCTGGGAATATCCTTGGATAAAACCAACAGAGAAGAAGGCTGGTAGCTAAAGAAAGCCAAGTCTAAAAGAATGTAGGAAGGAGGTGAGGGCACTAGAGGAAATAAAATCCCTGGATTTTCTAAATTCAGAGATATTCTTCTTTAATAAAAGGTTAGTAAAAACTATCACATAGCAAGCCAACCTTCAAAATCTCTAAAGGGCAAGAGTGCAAGAGAGGGAAAGAGAATTCTGCAAGGACATCTCAAACACGTGTGAGGAAAATTTCTAACTTGACTATTAAAATGTCAGGTCTGAAAGCAATACCTAGGGATTTCAGAGTATTTCATGGACAATAATCATTCATTCTCCTGGTACTAAGAAGAATAAAAGTCTCAGCATCTGTGGCAGAGATCAGAACTCAGGTGTTCTGCCTCCCTAGATATTACGTTCACTAGAACCACATCTTTGCAATAAAGGAACTGGTAGAATTTCACATTAACAAGGGCAGCAAAAATATAATGATGCAAATCATAATAGCCAGTGGTAATGAAATAAAATCAAAAGTCAATTAAAATAATATACACAAGGCATTTCCCTTAGGCAACTTCCTTATCAAATGATCCTGGGGAGTGCTAAAAACAAAACAAAAACTGGGGTGCAATGTCCTATTACAACAGTATAATGTTTCTATAATGTTTAATTGTCCTGAGACTACATCTGGCAGATGAAATGTCTCACAAAGAGGCACAACCTTCTAGAAATACAAACAGGTCCTAAGAGTACCAACTTGCACAACTGCTGTGGTCCTGACCACCATCAATTTCGATAAATAGTTATGGTCTGTTCAGAGAGGGCTAGGCATTATTCCAAAACATATAGGACTCCTTTCTTTCATTTTCTTAAATTTTATTTATTTATTTACTTATTTTTTGGTGAGGAAGATTGGCCCTGAGCTAACATCTGTTGCCAATCTTCCTCTTTTTGCTTGAGGAAGATTGTCGCTGAGCTAAAATCTGTGTCCATCTTCCTCGTTTTTGTTTTTTCCCTCCCCAAAGTCCCAGTGCATGGCTGTATATCCTAACTGTAAGTCCTTCTAGTTCTTCTGTGTGAGCCACCGCCACAGCAGGGCAACTGACAGATGGGAAGGAACCCAGGCTGCCAAAGCAGTGAGAGCACTGAACTTTAACTGCGAGGCCATCAGGGCTGGCTCTGGATTAACTTTAAATATTTAAGAAGTCTCATAAAGTTTTCAAATTTTATATTCAGCTAACTTTTTTCCCTCCAAGTACAACCTATTTTAACTGAACTCACCCCTACTGAATATTGAATTTAAGAAAGTGATGTTGTAAATAATAATAAAAATAATATCGATGACTCATTGAATACCTATTAAGTAGCAGGCACTGTGCTGGGCACTTTAAAAATATTATCTCTTATTATCCAATACCAACTCTGCCAGGTTAGATATTATTGAACTCATTTTACAAATGGGAAGATCAAAATATATGTCAGCCATCCTTTGATATGTCAGGCAAAGGAAGAAGAAGGAGCTTGTCACTAAAGGCTAATGTCAGACTCAGAGCTGCCAAAACAATGGTGTAATGCTGTAAAAGAGAATAATACACACATTTAAGATGAATGCCAAAGCACAGAGATACTAAATGATATTTGTTAAATATTTCTCTAAGAAACAGTATGGGCCTTAAATGGGGAAACAGACAGGACAAGCTAGTTAATGTAGACCTTCCATAAAAAGCTCCATCGTCATTAACTGTTTATAATCCAAGCACCAGTGGAAGACATACACTCAGGAGGGAATTAGGATCAGAATTGCTAAACAGATTACAATTGCTTACATGATCAGTCATCCATAAGACATTCTAGCAGATCTTACCCAAAGCTGCTTAACAGGACTAGGCTGAGCTGAAGAAATAAGGACTCAGGCTGAATTGTTTGCAGGAGCAGGTACATTTAGAGACGGGGAATTAAGTAATGTACTCTGAAAGGACAGATGAGAATGAGGACATGAAGGGACGACATCCATGGTGAAAACATGCTAAAAAAACCAAAGAGGGATCACAGCTAATTCTAGATTTGACAAATCTAGAACTATTCCACAAATCTGATGGTGTGAAGATACAATCAGCCATCTTCTCTCTCTCTCTTTTTTTAACATCTTGTCATTCCTCATAATCCTGCCAATCTTCCCCTGCATTACCTCATTGTCCACACATTCTCTAGAGACCAGTGTTTTCCAGACTTATCTATTTGTACAAATCATTTAGGGCACCTGTTAAAAATGGATGTCTAGATTCTTTCCTTAAGGGTTCTAATTCCCAAAGTTTCAAGTGGGGCCCAGTGATGTACATTTAATAAATTCCCCAGATGAGTCTTTTGATCTGGAAAATGTGTGAAACACTATTCTAGTTCAGGGGTCTTCAAACTAGTTTTCCTGCTAGAGCTCATGGAGGCTTTCCAAAGGGCATGTGCGAGAACTGATAGTACTAAGGGAATCAATTTCCACATGTATATACTTTCTCAGCATCCTTAGTGCCTGGCATGTGGCCTGGTACCAAAACTAGCCTTAATAAACATTTGTTAAATGTTGTTGCAATATCCATCTCTCCCATTTCCAGTCTTCCTGTAAAGAGGGGAATCAAAGTATATAAAATTTTGTCAGAGTTTTTACTTATTTCCAACTATGTCCTGTGAACCACTCAAAAAAACTATGCTGAAGCCATAATTCCAACTGAATCTGGGGTCCCAAGGTGTGAAGGAAAAAAATCAGTAATTCCTACATGACCCTGAAGTCCTTAACAAAAGGAATATATGCCAAATAGAGTAACTCCTCATATGATCTAGTTTTAAAACTCAAACACAAGTGACTTAGATATTCTGTGCCTTAATTTCCTCATCTGTAAAACTGTTGATAATATTAGTGTATAACTCCTTAAGAGTTTTTATAAGGATGAAGTGAGATAATCCAATGCAAAGTGCTTACGACATTGCCTGACAAATTCTAAGCGCTCAGTAAGTTTTAGCGGGCTGGCTTTATAGTTAGGGTACCAAAGTGATTTCATGAGAAATGAGCTTGGAACCCAAGTACTCCCAAAGAAGTAGCTAGATGAGACACTTGCAAAACAGATTTTCCTTCACTTCCTGGTGTGAGTTGTATGAAAATGAAATCTGAAAGTTCAAAGTTGGGCACAAGATGTGATTAAGATAAAGGCCCAGTAGGGTAAAGAGAAGGTGGTTAAATTCGTCACGCTCCGCTTCAGTGGCCTGGGTTCAGATCCCAGGCATGGACCTACACCACTTGACTGTTAGTGGCCATGCTGGGAGGGTGGCCCATATTAAAAAAACAAAAGAGGAAGATTGTCAACGGATGTTAGCTCAGGGTGAATCTTCCTCAGCAAAAAAAATAGAAAGTGGTATACTGAAGATGGTATGTAGAACCAACGACTCAAGAAAATCACTGGGCCGGGCCAGTGATTTAGTGGTAAAGTTTGTGCACTCTGCTTTGGTGGCCCGGGGTTCGCAGTTTCAGATCCCGGGCATGGACCTACACAATGCTCATCAGGCCATGCTGTGGCGGCATCCCACATACAAAATAGAGGAAGATGGGCACAGGTGTTAGCTCAGGGACAATCTTCCTCAAGCAAAAAGAAAAAAAAAAGAAAGAAAATCACTAAGTTCTAAGATGTTACACATGGCATCCCGGCAACTCTAAACCAGAGTGACAGCAGTCTCTTGCCACTTGGAACAGAGGACGTTTCTCTTTAATGTGCTTACTGGCACAATTCCCGAGCATCTATTACATGTTAAACACTGTGTTATGAGCATGTGCAGTTCAGATATGATTAGTGGTTTTGAAAGAGAGGTCTTCCAATCTTTAATGCATCTTTTCATCTCTCAACAATATGATGTATACAAGATAACCCTTATCCTGTTGCTCATATAAGAGTAGTACTTTAAGAAAAACAAACAAAAAAGCCCTCAGCTATCAGGCTTACTGGTTTTATCCTTGTTAACTAACTGGATTCCTCACAGCTCTACAGTCAACCAGTTTGCACTATTCAATATTGGATGGATTCTTGTCCTACTCACATCACTAAGCCAGGCTTTGCAATGGCACCTGGGCAGATCTGTGAAGTGAGTTCCTATAAGAACTGTGTAAGTGCACTCTCTACTATCATTTTCATATAAACATCACAGTGACAATCACCAATGGCAAAAATAATATATTTGTACAATACTTTATAGCGAACTTTCATATATATTACTTCATCTTAACAATAGGTATTACTACTCTTGGCATTATTTTCACCATTTTACAGATGATAAAAATTAAGGCTCAATTGTATGGATGTACTATATCTCACCAGATCTCTACTAACAAGTATTTCAACTGTATTTAAGGGGAATGTTTTTGTAGGGTTGTTTGCAACCACAAAACACTGCTGCAATGCAAATTCTTGTATGTAATTTTGTTTTATACCACCAATGTTCATATTTATGAACATGTACCTCCAAGATAAATTCTTAGAAGTGAAAGAGCTGGGTCAAATAATATGTTTTTAAGTTTTAATAAATGTCTGTTAAAAGTTGATTAAAAAAAATTAAGGCTCAGAGAGTTCTCACCTGAGGTCTCATTAAAAAAAAAGATAGGACTTGGGGCTGACCCTGTGGCCTAGTGATTAAGTTCAGCGTGCTCCGCTTTGGCGGCCTGGGTTTCATTCCTGGGCATGGACCTACACCACTCGTTGGTGGCCATGCTGTGGCAGTGACCCACATACAAAATAGAGGAAGACTGGTACAGATGTTAGCTCAGGGCGAATCTTCCTCAGCAAAAAAAAAAAAAAGACAGGACTGATACTCAGGTCTGTAGACTCCCATATGTCATTCTACTCTGCTACATAATTTTTCTATGGCTATATAATGAAGCATTTACATCTGCAAACTTACCAAGTAGCCAGCTATCTCTGTGCATTCCAGCTTCAAACTGACTACTGAGAGAAGACTGCTGCAGCACAGCATAGTCCTGTAGGCTGCCTGGACAGTTTGTCTCCACGGTCATTAGTGCCCCTCTGATGTCACACACCATCAGGCAATTTAAAGAATGCAGACCCTTGCGGTTCACATAGGAGAGGTCTTCAGCATTTGGTGCCTTGATTGCCACATGGATACAGTCAACCACCCCCATCACCCCTGGCATCCCTGCCAACCCATAGAATTCATCCTTCAGAGCCTGCATGGAGGCTTCATCAGCTGGAAAGCGAATGAACTGTGAGGCTCTTTCCACAAGTGCTTCGGTGACATTGGCAACACATCGACTCATGGATGCCTGACTGATACCAATAGCATCTCCCATTCGAGTCTGGAAAGAACCTGAGGTATAGAAGCCCAGTGCTGCAAGGATCTGTGTCTCTGGGCTAATAGCCCTGGATCTCTGAGTAGGTCTAGAGAGACTTGCCCCCAAGAGCTCCACCAAGTAATAAATGAACTGTCGAGGAAACCCATACATGGACAGCAAGTATTCATCGGTCACATCATCCAGCTTAAAGCGGTCCAATGTTCGATGACCTCGGCCATATAGCAAGAGATCACAGTCAAGCACTGTTATTGGTATAGCCATGGCACATGTAAATGTCTCTCCTTCCCTCTGCTACTTTTCCTGAACTCTTCCCAGTGAAGATGCTGGTGCAAGAAGTTATTTAAGGAAGTGTCAGAATTCAACAGCTAACCATCAGTTAAATGGCTCTGGCATTTATAATCTTCTCTCTGTAAAGGTTAAGAGGAAAAAACATTAGAAACTTACCAGAGACTTTAAAGTGATTCAAAGGCTACAACAGCTCCTTTTCTCAAATTTTCATTTTGTTCAAGCAAGAGGTGCAATACCTGTAACTATGGGTTTTCCTCCAGTAACTCATGGCTTTATGACAGGCTTGCTTTGGTTAAAAGGATAATGGGAGTTGAATTTCGGTGGCTCATTTAATGCCTGGCATTTGAACTGGGAAGAGCAAAAGGTTAATGGAGGTGATGGCATAATTACCCACAAGGTAAACGAGGTCTGCTCCTAACTATACAGGCCATGAACCAGCTGACATAAGTTATGACTTATCATAACTACCCGGCGCAGGGATTAGTCATCGAGGGTTTCATTATCCAAAGCCCTGTGGCTCCACCTGATAAGTACGGGTCGGATGTGAGGGGTGCTCAAACCAGTCTAACAAGGGAGAAAGGGGCAAAAAAAAAAAATGCCCACGACCCGGCCTGGTGGACGCAGACTGTGTGCTCTAACAACAAGCTTTCCTCTCATCCCAAGAAATCCAAATCGTGAGGCTGAGGGCTAAGAAGTAGAAAACACTAGACAGATTGGAAGAAAGGCGCGAAAGAAGAGGCTGGGAGAGCAAGGGCTGGGAAGTCACTCTGCCGCTTTTAAAAGGCACCTTAGACATGGATACGGAAGTCTGATTGCGCCGGCCACTCAAACTCAGGCAAGGCCCATCACCCACCTCTCGGCGGCTGCCAGGTTACCAGCCGCACTCCCCACCCTCCCAGCCGGGTGGGCCCTCCTCCGGAACCGGCGGCGGCGCACCGGCGGCCACGGCGCTCAGCACAGGCACCGCCCCCTCTGCGTCAGCGCCCGCCCCACGCCGCGTCCTCACCGCCGCTGCAGCCGCGACCCGCGGTTCGCCGACGCACATTCCACATACGCCCCCAAAGTTCTCGCTCTCTGAAAGACACCCCTCTATACGCCTTTATTTTCTTCTGAGATGCTTGGAAAAATTGGCGAGAAAGACTTATATGGAAATAAAGTCAAATTTTCTGCAAATTTAGAAGAGGAAAGAGTAAATACGGCGTCCATGCTGTAGCGAAAGTGCGGCTGAGGTTAGGCAGCTGTATTTCCCCCATGGCCCTCTCCCTCACCCTCCGCCTTCGCCGAAGCGGATGAAAACAAACACTAACGATGGCGGCGCCGGGAAGCGACCGGCTGCTGGGTCTAAAGCAGGAGTGATCGCTAGAGGTGCAAGGGGAGCCTTGAAGAGCGCCAGTCGACGGGAGTGCGACAACTCGCGCAGTCCTGGAAGCGAAACAGCTGGGGCCTGCGAGCCGCAAGCCTCCTGAGGCGTGAGGTTATCTATCTGTGACCCGTGCTGTCACCGCAGCTCCGGAGCGCGGAGCCCTCAGCCAGGAGGCGCCGCCGGCCGGCCCCAGGCCCCGGCCTCCGTAATGAGAGTTCCGAGCCACTCTCTGTGTCGCAGCTTCGCAGGTACCAATTTTAGGGGGGATACCCCCAGATCTCTCAGCGCCCCCGGGTGGGAGGCAATGGATCTGCGGCCTGTCGGGTACCTCCTTGTGAAGCCGAAGCCGACTAGCCGGCCACAGTTCAGTCCCTTGAGCTTTCTTGGGGAAGTCGGGTTGGTGTAGGCCCCGTTGGCCCTTGATAGTTCCCATTCTTTACATAGATCCCCAGAGCTTTCGTCTCTATTTTCTTAGCTCTTTGGGTTAAGTTGTAAGGCTTTTGGAGGTAATTTGTGGGGCCGTAACTCCGGGGTTGGGTACCAATGTGAGTGAGGTAGGTTTTCATTCAGTGATTTGTTGAGTGCCAAATATGTACTCCGCGTGTAGGTGAGGGTGATTGTTGACTAGTGAAAAAAGGGACACAAGGTTCACGACTCTCTTCTTACTGGCAGTGGAACGACCTGTGGAAACCTACGATCCATTCTCATTAAATAAATCTCTCGGTAAGTGGCTAAGCACCTTTTTGGCTTCATCACTAATTCATCTCGGTCTTCACTTTCCAGGTCGATTAGTTCCCTGTTTGCCTGGTCAGTTCAGCCTAGCATTTCACTTTTAGTATTTCTCTCTCTTCAGCCATCCCACAGCCAGAGAGAAAGACAGAGAGAGGCTCAGACTCAATAAATTAACTTCTGGGTTTTTGTGTGTTGTTTTGAGTGTTAGTCCTTTTCATATGTGGATATGTGACTCCAAATAAATTACAAGTTTTTTTTGTTTTCGACTCCATTTTTCAGCTTAGCAGAAGTCTTAAATGCTTGTGGAATGGAATCTTGACTTAATATTTTTAATACATAGTGTGTGATGAATATGTGCGGAAGCAAGTGTCACATATACTGATCTGTACAATAAGATGCATGTAGTTAACTCATGCATTATTTTCAAGTTGTACCCCTTTGGGTATAAAGTTAAGTAGGCTAGGGCAACTTTCAAGATTTACATTTCATGAAAATTGCAAACCACTGGATTTTCCATTACTGTACTTACACCTAATAGTTCTTATTGTATATTTGTATTTTTTTCCTCAACAGTAGATATTAAAATTGAAGCAAAAACTACAGATTTTCAGCTACTAAACACTCCAAACTATACTGTTTTATTTAAGGACTAAGAATCAGCTGGACACGGTGGAGTCCTACTGTATAAGCATACTGGAATTGTACTGTATGGAGGTGGGGGCAAGAAATCTCTTCTTTTCTTTGTCTTTCCTGCCCCTATCTGCCCAACTGCATTAGCTTATGACCTTCATGACTCAGAGCAGGGTGTGTGTAGCCTAAAGGCAAAAAGAAGCCTGAAACTAACTTTTGAGCTCCCAAGACCCAAGTCTTACTATGTAAGTGATTTTTCAAGGATAAATTTGACTATTCAGAAAATGCACCTACTGCAGAATTTATTGCACCAACTCAGTAAGGTGCATTCCACTCTGCAATTATGTTTTGCTCACGTGGGAGTGGAAGGTGTATATTTCAAAATCTTTTTCTAGAGAGAAGTTATTTAATTGTAGAAATCCCTAAAACTTTCGTTTTTAAATATTTCTTTCCTTTTTTAAACACTTTTTACTTTATTATAGAAAAGATGAATAATTACATTCATAACACTCTGGTTGAAGTGCTGCTTAAATTACGGAGAATGAAGAGTATGCTTAAAAAATTTCTCACTGTTATGACCCTTTATTATTCAACTCAAGTTTTTTGTTTTTGTTCTTTTTTGGTGAGGAAGATTGTCCCTGAGCTAACAACTGTGCCAGTCTTCCTCCATTTTTTCTGTGGGTTGCCGCCACACCATGGCTTGATGAGTGGTGTAAGTCCGAACCCGTGAACCTGGGCCACTGAAGCAGAGCACGCCGAACTTAACCACTATGCCACCAGGCCAGCCCCTGTTTTTTTTTTTTTAATGGAAGAAAAGTACATATAGAGACTCACTGATTAAGAAATGCAGGCTATTCAGATAATATTTAAGCTACCATATTGCTTAAGACTTTCTTGCCTTGTGTGTTGACTTGAGAGTCTTACAATATGTATACTTTATTAAAAGTTTATTCTTGAACAAAGCTTACCTAAACTTTATGTGTCGATGACTTGGAAGTAATTTCCAGCTTGGGGTGTTGAGCTCAGTATGATGAATATCCATTTTTTCATGCATGGATTAATAGAGGAAATGGTGCATGGGATTATGTTGGTCCTTGCTTCCTCCGTCAAACTGCAGAGACCCATAAGAACTGCAAGTAGGCCCTGATAGGAAGAAGGCAGTGTAGCCAGAAAGAGTGCAAAGGAGGCTGTCTAGTCCTTTCTGCCCAGGGGAATTAAGAAACTTTTCTTAAGGTTTGGGTTTTAGATCTTAAAAGGACTTTAAATCCTTAAAAGGGATTTTTAATTAATTTTAAGTAGTTTTTAATTGTAGAGTAAATGTGGGCCAGTTTATTAGAAAAATCCTCTAAATGCTAGAGTAGGTGGCACAGGAAATTTATCTTGTCCTAGTGGTGTCCCCCATATGCCCTTGGTTACAAGAGAAGGGATAGGATTGTGAATCACCACTACTTAGAAAAACAACTCAATTAACATGTACAGTTGACTGTTGGTCAGTAGTATCTTCTAGGTAAAAGTAAAGGTAAATAAAGAATTTATAGAAGTGATAACTTAGTATTGTTATTTTGGAAAACACTGCTTTCATTTTTGACTTTTGATTCATACAAATTTGAAAGAAATACAGAGTTAAAAATCATTTTATATTCTTTCTAGTCTTAGGTTTATTTTTTGTCCTCCAATTACTTCTGTATTGCCCACAGCTATTAGGTCAGGTAGGAGAGAGATAATGTTGAGAAAAACTTGTTGAGATTTAGATATCCTGTTTAAAATATAAGCTTAAAGGAGTTTTTTTTTTACCCCTTAAAGTATTTCTGTTGGGATTTTCAAGAAACCAGATATTGGCCTTATTTCTTCTTTGGACTGGTTTTTAAATTGTTCCTAGTTAATTAAGCAGGGCTTTTATCTTTATTCCCGCCTCCCATTTTCTTTTGATTTATTTTACTTTCTTGTTAAGTAGAAAACTTAAGTCTTTTTTAGTTATAAAGGCATTTAAGGCTATACCTCTTCCTCTGAATTCTTTTGCTGTATCTTACTTGTTTTGATGTCAAATATTCTCCATTTTGTTAATTTCTAGATAATTTGCAACTGGTTTTTATTTCAAAAAGCTTCTTAATGTATACGTGGTTAACTTTTTATTGTCTATTTCTAGTTTACTGGATTATGGGCAATAACATCTTGGAAATTTTTTCTTACCATCAAGAGCATGATCAGTTTATAATGTCCCTTGACCCTGAGAAGAATGTTTAAGATAGAGATAGATAAATAAGAGCTTTGTTAAGGATCTCCTATGTGGCAAGTACTCTTTACAGGAACTGTCTCATTTAATCCTTACCCCAAGCCTTTGCGGTAGGTATTATTTATTGCCATTTTATAAGAAAGGGATCTGAGGTACAGAAAGATTGAGTGACTTGCCCTATATACTACTACATATATATCAAACTTCGTTTTATTCAGATCCTTTATATTTTTGCTTATATCTGCTTGAGCTGTCAAAGAGGTATGTTGAATCTTCAGATATAGTTTTGGTTTTATCAAGCTCTCCTAGTATCTCTAGGAATTTTTGCTTCATGTATCTTATTGCTATATTGCTTATGTATGAAGGTTTATGGCTATTATATTTTCAGAGATTATTTTGTTATTGCTCAATATCTCTTCTAATCTTATTTCATCACTTTTGGCCTGCAATTCTGTTATAAATATTGCCACTTCTGCTTTCTTTTTTTTTCTTTCTTCTTCCTCTTCTTTTTTTTTAACCAAGTATATCTCTGCTTATTTCTTCTTTGTGTGTTTGAGGAAGATTAGCCCTGAGCTAACATCTGTTGCCAGTCCTCTTTTTGCTGAGGAAGATTGGCCCCGGCTAACATCCATGCCCATCTTCCTCTACTTGATATGTGGGACGCCTGCCACAGCATGGCTTGATAAGTGGTACGTAGGTCTGCAGCCAGGATCGCAACCCACGAACCCCGGGCTGCCAAAGTGGAGTGTGTGAACTTAACCACTATGCTACCAGGCTGGCCCCTGCTTATTTCTTTATTTTCAAACTTTCTTAGTAACTCTTTTAGGTAGGAAGACTATTTCAATTGTCTTGTCCACAGAAAAATTTCAACTTTTCTGTTTCTCATTTGTCTACAAAGAACTTTCTAAATCGAAAAAAGGATCTTTATAATTTAATAACTGATGTCTCGAAAATGGGAAAATTACCATTTTATTCTGTTTGTACTTGAACTTGTACTTAACTTTTTTTTTCTTGTTAACTGTTCCTAATTTTCTGTATTTAGCTTTTAAGCCTGAATCCAAAACATTAAAAAACTGTGTTAAAAATTGGAAAACATAGAAATTATTTTTTCAGTAATTGATGTTAACTTTTCCCAGTTTTAAGGCCTAGAGATATTATCTGGAGTCATTTTTATATGATCTCTTGCCAAATTATTTAGTTGTTTCTCTGAAATTATTTGCCCTTTGCTTCCTTTTTTGACTGTTACCTTAATTCAGTGTTATCACCAGCTCCCATCTGGATTACTGAAATATCTTCTAGCTGGTCTCTCTGTTTCTAGTCCCTTTGCTTCATCTCTCCCTCTCTGTATTCAGAGTAATGTCCCTAAATCTTTACCTACGGAAGAATTTGTGTTGACTCTCTGCTAATCGGCTATTAGAGCCTCTCTTGCTCACTTTCATGACTCCCTAGTAATTTGGCCAAACCGTACTTATCCACTTTATTTTTCTTTACCCCTTTACATGAAAATTCTCAGCTATATATTTCCTAATTTTGCTTCCCCGCATTCTTTCTTCTCTCCCTCTGTGACTCCAATTATATATACGTTAGACCTTTCCCTGTGTCCTCAAGGTCTCAGGTAACCTCATGTCTCATTTTGTACCTGTTGTCACAGTGTGGTTAAATACTTTAAATAGTGCTCTTTCACTTTCAAAATATCCCAAAAGTGTGTTGTCACTCCATGTCTCCTGTACACTTTTCTCTATTTTCCATGTTTTTGCCTCTCTATACTTCCTTCTGTATATTTTGTTTTGGCTTATAGTCCCTTTCACTATTTCTGTCTTCTGCTGGTCTAATCTGTTAGACTCAACCATTGAGTTCTTAATTTAGTGTTTTTTTGTGTTTTAGTTCTAGAATTTCTATTTGGTTCATTTTATAGTTTCTAGTTCTCTGTCACAATTCTCAATTTTGTGCTTTATTTAATTGAACATATTAAGCATAGTAACTTTAAAGTCTGTGTCTGATAACTCTATTAATATGTTTCTAATGTCTGTCGTATTGGTTGGGTTTTGGTCATTTGGATTTGTCTCCATGAATGCCTAATTTATTTTAATATGTACTAAATATATGAAAAATTGTGGAGATATTTTGTGGGCTAGGATGACATTATTTTCTTCCAGGGAGAAATTACGTATGTTTCTGGCAGAGGCTAAGGGCAGACTTTATCCCACATTGTTATTCCACATTGTTGAAGCTGAGTGATGCTTAAAATTTTTCATAATAAAACCTTTTTAAAGTTAGCTTGAAGTCACATAAATTACAACTACATTTAATTGTTTTCTGAGAGAAAGAAAATATATCCACTGTTTTTGTAAATTAAAAAAAATTTTTTAAAGAATATAGCAATAGCATATTTATTGGAATTGTATATTATGAATTAAAGGGGAAAGGAAGAACAGAGAGGGACTATGAAAAACAAAGAAATACTTGGAGAAAAAGGAAAAGAAGAAAGACTCATGCATAACGTCTCTCATCTCTGTCCCCCTTGTCCTCATTTTATGTCCTAATCATAAAGTTCAACCCATCACTGAATGTAAAATGGTATGGCTGCTTTGGAAACCAGTTTGGCAGTTCCTCAAAAAGTTAAACGTTGAATTACCACACGACCCAGCAATTCTACTTGTAGATATATACCCAAGAAAACTGAAAACATGTTAACAGAAAAACTTATACTTGAATGTTCTTAGCAGTATTATTAATAATAGCCAAAAAGTGGAGACAACTCACGTGTCCATCAGCTGACAAATCAGTAAACAAAGTATAGTATATTCATACAATGGAATATTATTCAGCCATAAAAAGGAATGAAGTACTGATACATGCTACAACATAGATTGAACCTTGAAGATATTGTACTGAAAGAAAGAAGCAAGTCTCAAAAAAAGGCCACATATTGTATGATTTCCTTTGTATGAAATGTACAAGAGTAAGCAAGTCCGTAGAGACAAAGCACATTAATGGTTTCCAGGGACTGGGAGAAAGGGGAAATGGGGAGTGACTGGTAATGGATGTGGGATTTATTTTTAGAGTAATGAAAATGTGATGATCTCACATCCTTGTGAGTATACTAAAAATAATCAAATTGTGCAGTTTAAAATGGTGAATTTTATGGTATATGAATTATATCTCAATTTTTAAGAAAAACTATGTAAAGTGATTTAAAAAAAAATTCAACCCACTGCTGTTCTCAACATCCTAAATCAACCCTCTCCAGTTCAGAAGCTCTGGGTCTGTGTCCCCTCCTTCAAAGTTACCCTCCCTTCCCAGTACTGCTCACTTTGTAGTTTTCCAAAACTTCCTTTCCTTGCTACCTTATTCTCAGGTATTTACAACTCTGATTCTTTCATGCCCACGCTGACTCCTGGTGATTTGGGCCTTATTCTGTAGCTGCCGTAAGTTCTCTTTAACGTGTTTAACAAGTTCACAAATAAGCATATTTCCTCTTGGCTTGCCTACTCTCCTATCTCCGCTGTGTAGTCTCTCATTGTCTTGTTCTTTTGAGTTCTTGGTGTTTTACTTCTGTGTGCAGTCTGTAAATTTTAAAATTATGAATTCTTCTAGCTAAAAGTTTGGAGGAAGGGTTATGAGTGTGGCCTGGCAGCAGGCTATTGACGATATCCAAGGCTGGGGATGCTTCTCCCAAGGCTCTTTCAGGCTTGCTTCTGCCTGTTTCTAGGAGTTTCAATAGTTCTGGACCAGTTTTTAGGTTAATTTGTTGGCTTTTTGTTTCTTTACCACACATGTAGGTAGTGTAATTTTGGATCTTTTATCTGTGTACTTACTGACTTATGCTTTTGAAGTTTCAAGAGTGACTTGCCCACCTCCCAACCTTGCCATGATAGATAGCACACCTCTTTATTGCTGCTCTGGGATTCTTCTGGCCTCTGTGATCAAGGACCATGGGGCTCTGGGGTTTTATGCAGGGGACTGGGTTTCTACCAGACCGTAAGATGGAGGTCCTGTCCCTTGGCCCTTCTCTTGTTCAGATGTGTTTAATAGAAGAACCTGACCTTGCTCCCCACAGGCCTCAGCTTCCTGGCATCCGCTTCCTTACATCTATGGCTTTGACTTAACTTTTTCTTTTTGCTGAGGAAGTTTCGCCCCAAGCTAACATCGGCTGCCAATCTTCTTCTTTTTTTCTTTTTTTTTTGCTTGAGGAAGATTAACCCTGAGCTAACATCTGTGCCAGTCTTCCTCCACTTAATATGTGTGTTGCCACCACAGCATGGCTGATGAGTGTAGGTGTAGGTCTGTGCCTGGGATGTGAACCCACAAACACAGGCCGCCGAAGCAGAGTGTGCTGAACTTGACCACTACACCCCTGACTTACCTTTTTTCTGGAACCTGGGATTTCACAATCTTTCTAATTCAGCTGTGTATCAAAACCTTTTTATTGTCATGTTTTATCTGCATTTTTAAGTGCTTGTAGTGAGAGGGGGTACTGACATCAGTTCAGTCCACCTTGTTGAACGTCCCCCTCGGAAATTTTAAACTCATGTTTATCAGTGCACAGTGCATTGAACTCTTTGCCTACTCCACTCTAAGGTGGGAATGTCCTGTGATGGGATCTTGGAAGTGCAGCTAGAGCAGTCATTCAGGTGTTGGGAAAATTGTATTTGAAACAGGTCTAAAAAGAGATAGATCTAATTCTAGAAAACTTTTATGCTAGGTGAAAATTAGTTAAGTTCTCCACCCTATTATAGACTGTTTGATGAGAATGGATTTTGTTTGTTAATTTAACATTTTTTTTGAAAAATGTCAGATCTACAGAAAAATTGTAAGAATATTATGGTGAACTCATATATATGCTTCACCTAAATTCATAGATCGTTCACTCTTTGCCACATAGCTTTACTTCTCTATGTATCATGCACTGTATGATAATATATACACACAATATGTATTATTATAACATAGTATGTACGTAATATAATAATATACGATTTCTTACTTTTTTCCTTTTTTTTCCCTTTTTTTTGCTGGACCCTTGAGAAAAGTTACTTGTATCTCTTAAGAACAAGAGCATTGACCAAAGTATAATTGTATCATATTGAGGAAATTCAATATTGATGCAGTACTGTTACCTAGTTTTCAGTCACTGTTCAGATGTTGCCAATTGTTTCAATACTGTCCTTTATAGCAACTTTTTTTTTAAGTCCAGGATCAAGCATTGCATTTAGTTGTCATACCTCCTTAATTGCCTTTATTCTAAAACCATTCTTCAGCCTTTTTTTGTCTTTCATATGATTGACATTTTTGTAGAGTACATGCCCATTATTTTGTAAAATGTTCTGTCTTTTAATTTAAGCTCATCTGATTGCTTCCTCGTGGTTAGGTTTGGGTTATACAGTTTTAGCAGGAAAACTACATAAGTAATATGTCCTCACTACATCACATCAAGAGGTATATAATATCAATTTTTCAGTTGTTGGTATGGTTCTTTGATTACTTTGTTAAGATTATGTCTACCAGACTTCTCTTTGTAATTAATAAGTTATCTTCGAAAAGATTGTGTAAATATCCCATTTGCCAACAAACTTTCACCCAGTGGTTTTATCATCCACCTGTGATTCACTTGAATCATTTATTCCTATAATGGTTGCAAAATGGTGATTTTTAAAATTCTGTTATTGCTTATACATATACTAATTGGCAGTCTGCTGTAAAGAAGTATTTAACCTTCTTCCTCCCATTTATGGTACAGCTGCCTTTGAAACCCCTGTTGGGGAAAATGTGAAAATCCTTGCTGTAGAAAAAATGTCTATGGCAAGAAAAGATTGTCTCTGCTCTTCCACTGTTAGCTGGAGAAGCAAATGTAAAATTATCTGTTTTAATTTCAGTACTCCCCAGACCTACATATTCTTGCACGATAAACATGAGCTTAAAAGCACTTTGTGGGTACAAAGTGTTATTTAAATTCTTATTGATCTTGAAAATAATGTTTGTGCTGAGCATTTGTCAGCAAGTTCTTTTTAACTTGCAGGCAAAATATCCTATTATCTCTGTAAGAGTTTTGAGGTTACTATTTATAGAGTTTGTGAGAATGGAAATAGATATTATACAAATATGAAAGCAATATTATTAATATGTCAGTGCTGTTACTCAAAACAACTGAATTTGGTTAATAATATTCATCCTTAAAATAAAGCAAGGAAATGTAACTGTTCGATATTTGATTAGTTTCATGTATAAATTTGCCTTTCAAAAAACCTAAGGTTATCAAGAGAAGTAGAAGACAAGCCACAGACTGGGAGAAAATATTTGCAAAGACACATTTGATAAAAGACTGTTATCCAAAATATACAAAGAACTCTTAAAACTCAACAATAAGAAAACCAACAACTCCGTTAAAAAATGGGCCAAATACATTAACAGACACCTCACCAAAGATATAGAGATAGCAAAGAAGCATATGAAAAGATAGCATCATATGTCATCAGTGAAATGCAAATTAAAATAATGAGATACCACTGCACACCTATTAACATGGCCAAAATTCAAGACACTGACAACACCAAATGCTGCCGAGGATGTGGAGCAACGGGAACTCTCGTTCATTGCTGGTGGGAATGCAAAACGGTACAGCCACTTTGGAAAATAGTTTGATGGTTTCTTATAAAACTAAACATACTCTTACCATATGATCCAGGAATTGAGCTCCTTCGTATTTACTGAAAGGACTTGAAAACTTGTTCCCAGCGGGAGATTGGAGGCTTCTCTGGAGAAATTCAGTGTCCTCAGAGGGAAAAACCTCTATATACTGACACTTGAGGTTTCTTTCAAATGAAAAAAGGTGGGGGGTGGGGGAGCAGCTTATTCCTGACGACCCTCTGTAAGCCCCACAGTTGACCACTCATATACCCTGAGTTTCTGTCTTTTTGGTGCCTCATGCTCAAGTGTGAATGAGACAGCCGAGGATCACCAGTCACTTGATGAAACCTCCAGTATGGTTGCAGTGTTTTCAAGCCAAGTGAAGAAGGGGGCTGCAGAGGTGGGAGTGGGAGTGTCTCATATAGACTTTGATAACCAAAGTCCAGCATGCTTTTGATTCAGTGTTTCCGACGAGTTAATGTCCATTCTTCTAACATCAGGGAGGAGGGGCAGTTCTGGCCTGAGCAGGTCATGAAGGCGGGTATAGGGCTCAGAGTGGGGTCTAACTGCTTTTTCTGTGGACTTTCAAATAATCCTTCTGTTTTCAGCCTAATCTGCCACCTTCCTTTAGGAGATATCTGGTACCTCTAATTCCTTAGCCTTTCTTGGGTTCTTTGATTCAGATGAGCTTGCTTTGTTTAGGGTTCCCCCACTGCTAGCTTGGATATCAGCTCTGCTCTGCTCAGTCAGTTATCTGTTCCCTTCAGATTCCTTTCCATCTTCCAGAACTTTGAGGCTGTTATCTCCATGCCTGTTCTTATCTCTGTGTCTGCTTGCTCTGGTGCATGCTTTTTAAACTCCCTCCCCTTTTTTTGTCATTTTAGTGATGTTTTAGGAGTGAGCAGAAATAAACATAAACATTGAAACCTTTATATTTAACCAGTCTGTTCACTTTTTTCCTCAGTATTTTGTTGACATCTTTCATTTGTTATTTCCTCTTTTGGGTTTATTTGTAACTTTTATATTTCTGTGCTTTTAATTGGGGATTGAGAAGATAGTTAAGGTAAATGGTTTTTATCTGCTTATTTAAGTAGAAATCATATTTTTCATTTAAAATTAGCATTTCAGTATGAACACAAGTAAAAGATCTAGAGAACCTGCCTACCCAGTTAAGTGTACTTTTCCCTTAGTTGATTATATCATTTGCACTTGAGCAGTGTTGTAGAATCTTCTGTCTAGTATTTGGATGTTGGTGATTATCTATATCTATTACATAACAATGGGAGAATTTATTTATTTAATGGTATCATTTTGTTATTGTTGTGTTAAAATACAAGTAAAATAAAATTTACCATCTTAACGATTTTTAACTGTTCAGTTCAGTGGTATTAAATACATGCACATTGTGTAGCCGTCACCACCATCCATCCCCATAACTCTTTCCATTTTGTAAAACTGAAACTCTAAACCTGTTAAACAATAACTCCCCATTCTCTCCTCCCCACAGCTGCTGGCAACCACCATTCTATTTTCTGTTTTTATGATTTTGACTACTCTAAGACCCTCATATAAGTGGAATCATACAGTATATGTCTTTTCATGACTGGCTTATTTCACTTAGCATAATGTCCTCAAGGTTCATCCATGTGTCAGAATTTCCTTCATTTTTATAGCTGATTAATATTCCATTGTGTGTATATACCACATTTTACTTATCCATTATATTTTCAGATAATTGTTTAAAACATTTTATTATGGTACAAATCTGTACCATAATAGAACCAAATCTGTTCTAAACACTTTGGGAACCTCAAAGAGTTATTTGTTATGAGTTTCTGTTAATGAAAATGATGTGCAGAGAATGTTGCTAAATTGAAATTGCTATTGAAGGTCCAGTAAATAGTTTTTGTTATTTGTTAAATGTCTTGAGTCTTGAAGAAAGGCCTTAATTAAATGAGATTACTTTTCAGACAAGAAAAGCTGGCAAGTCTGGGGAAAATAGGTGTTAATGAAGCTTGAAGGGACAGAAATATTTGTGGGAGTATTATGATGTGTAAATATATTTTTGACCTAATTAAGTTGTTTCAGAAAAGATGACACTTGATAAATTTAATCAAATATATGTGGGTGGGAACCACATAGAATTTTTTGTAAATATCTGAAATTTTACATGGTGATTAGGTTATGTCCCTAGGGCAAAAAATTAATAAGGAAGGTAGTAAGTAGCTCTGATGAATTTACATATTCAGCATCTTATCAGGAAAGGGACAAGAAATTTGAAAGCTTGCAGAAGAGTTTGCAACATAATTGAGAGACTAGAATGCTAAGAGGGAAAATGGCCTTGACTTGGACTAAGTGGTAACCTAAAAGCCCTGCTTTGGCTTAGTCCTCCAGTCCTCCTGATGTATTGCCTTAAAACCTATCCCATCAGGGGGTCTCCACCCTTAATGTAGACAGTCATTTTGGCAATCATAACATGTTGGAGACAGTGACTAATATGGGCAGTGGTCTGCAAAGTCTAAAGAAAAGAAGGTCAGATACATACATTGTCAGGTGAGAAGGCTGTCTAGACTCTTGGTGGCAGAATTCCAACTTGCTTGCCCCTGAGGTCGAGAAGGATATATGAAGCTCATTGATGACAACCATCGGTTAACCATCTGATATGATTTTAGTTTCCCAAAATGGTCTCCTTTTAGGGAAGGCAGCCTGTTGATCACTTGATGCTTCTCTGTCTACTTGACAGTTGTATTTCTCAATAAATTGGATTTATGGTATATAAACTGTCTCTTGTAACTGAGATTGTCACCAAAACTTTGACTGAACTAATAAAATTAGTTTTCTGAGCATGTACATCCAAGGACTAGACCCTGGTCCAAGATCACCATTTATTTTCTAGTTTCAGTGACCAAGGTCTTTACTGAAAGTGCCAGCAGGCCTTTGGTTACCTTTTTAAAGTCACTTTACCTATTTTCCCTGCTGACTTTGCATGGAGAATGTTGAAGATCAGACTGAGGAGTTTGCCAGAAGTTCTGGAGCATAGGAGCAATATGATGACATAATGCTTTACTGAGATTAGTCTTTCATGGTATACCTGAGGTTTACAGTACGATATAGAAGAAGCTGTTGGGGAGAAAAACATTTCCTGTACCCCGTTAGGTTCAGTGACTGGAGGCCTGCAAATTAAACCAACAAAAGACAGATTAGCAAGAGAAAAGTCTGAGAGTTTATTAACACCTGCAAAGTATATAGCACAGGAGTGCTCAGTGATTAATAACTCAAAAGAATTGCTTAGAATTTGGGACTTATCTGCCTACCTTAGTAGAAGAAAGGAGTGGGGAGAAAAGGCTTTTATGAGAAGAACAAATACATTTCTTCAGGAAAGACAAACGGATCTTTGGGAGAACAAATGGAAAATAAGAAAGTTTGTGATGTTTATTTATGTAGGTGCAAATGGTTTTTCATCTTCATGACCATGAAAGTCCCCCAGAAAGGGGATTTGTGGTAGATTTACTCTTGGTCTCTCTCCTGGGAGTAGAAGCCAACCCGAAATGGGAATTTCTGGCAGTTCTCATTTCTCAGAAGTTTCTGCTTTAAGTCAGATTAGGGAAGCTCCAAGAAGGTTTCTTTCTACATCTGTTGAATCTCAGATGTCTTTAGCTTAAAATAATCTTTATGCCAAAGTCGCGTATGTTGGGGTGGCATATCCTGATCCTTTTCAACGGTAAATTAACAAACCAAGTGAAGCTGTTCCAGATAAGAAATGAGACCTGGATTAAGGTGGTATCTATGGAAATGATAATGCAGAAATATAAAGGATTTTGTATAAGCAAGAGTTTGAAGGATTTAGTAATTGTCTACTATAGTAAAGGGCAGAAAAAAGAAAGAATTCAATTGTAGATCTCTTTTTAGTGTTTGTACCAAATTTCTCTCTATATTCCTTGGAGTACTCAGAGAAGGAATTTTGCAAAGAGCAAAGCATAGGGTAAATCTTCTAGTACATTTATAATGTAAAGGATGAATTAACTGCTTGACAGACTAGGCCTAAGGGAACAACAAGCTCTGATGCCTGAGAGAGAACTTTTCCCCCAGTGGAGACCTCACCCTTTTTGGCTCAATAACTATAGTTACGTAACCCTTTTAGTGCTTCCAGTGGTACAAAAAGTCACAAGAGTCGTTGTGCCATCATAATGTTTGCATTGGTAGATGCTCTAGTGGTGGGAACACAGTTCCTCACATTAGTGTAAAACAAGGGCAGCACAATCCTCCAGCACAGTTCTTATCTCCGGTCTTTGCCCCACGCTTCAGGACCTTGAGTCATTTAAACCTTTAAAAGGTCTTTTTATTTTTACTTTAACATTTTTTGGTATTCTTTTTAACCCAAATTAGGAAGGTCTGAGGTGGATATACATTTCAAATGCTGGCAAACGTACAAACAACGATAGGTCCCAAAAGATAAGTCCTTTATAATTTGGATCACTTTAGGCTTTAACCTGTTCTTGATCACAGTGGACTCTCCTGTGGCGTCTTATTCTGATAATTATTTCTTCTCAGAGGTGTTTTAGTTCTCCTTCATTGGGTTCTCCCCCCTCCCTATAAATTTGTTCAGATACCCCTATCCTATCAGGAAAATCCTTTTAACAGAACAGCTTGAGCTCTTTTCCTATCTAAGTTCTCAGAAGTAGCTGAATCCATTCCTCACTACCACTCTAAGAAACCCTCCTCTCAGAGGTCATTAGCAACATAATACCAAGTCCAGTGGCCTTTTTCTCACCTCTTGAGAATGAAGGAAACCAGAATATATCACCCCAAAATATGCCTCTTGGACATAAAAATTATTTTGAGCTGAAGGCAATTAAGAAGGAGCAAATGCAGAAGAACCTCTCTCTACCCTCCCTTTTTCTGCCTAGAGGCAGGATATAAAAATCTCTTTACTGGAGACAGATTCTTATCAGCCCAGAGAAGGCACCAGAGAAATCTGCAAACAAGCCTTCCTCCATTAGTTTCCTCCCATTGCCTTCCTGCAGTTTGCTGCCCTGTGGATGCCTACAACTGCTTTCCTTTGTCCTGTCATTTCTCTACACGTGTTGGTCTTTGTTGAAGATCCCATGTAAGCCACAGTTCTAAGCCACCGCTTTGAGTTATTTTTCCTTGAGGTTTCGCTTGCCTGTGTTATGTGCACTGTACACGTTAATAAACTCTTTTTAATCGTTTTGTTAAAGAAGCCCCACTGAAAACCTAAGATCGGGAGAGGTAAAGTTTTGCCTCCTCCACGAGAACTTTATATTGTTTGACCATCTCTTCAATTTTGAAACTTTTATTTCCCCTTGATTTCAAATGAAAATTGCTGAGAAATCATTTCATCTCCATTTCTCTGATTAGTTCTCCTATTTTTCTTCATGGTTCTTCAGATATTTTCCTAGGGTCTTTGTTATTTTCTTTATTCTGTTATCTCCCTTGGTGATTTCATTTATTGCTATATTTTAACTATCCCTTCCTTTTTGAGAACATCCACTTCTATCTTCAACTTTTACCTTAATCTTAACCTTTTCCATTAGTTCCAAACTTGGCATTTTCAGACAGATCTGGTGTTTCTAATTCAACCTATTAAGTGAACTGAACTGATGGGCTAAAAATAATGAACCTCTATCCTGAACTTACACCATATATAAAAATTAATTTGTGATGGATCATGAATCTAAATGTAAGAGGTAAACAATAATGTTTCTAGAAGAAAATGTGGGAGAATATTTTCATGACTTTGAGATCACCAAAACATTTTTTTTTTCATGAGGAAGACTAGCCCTGAGCTAACATCCGTTGCCAATGCTCCTCTTTTTGCTGAGGAAGATTGGCCCTAGGCTAACATCTGTGCCCATCTTCCTCTACTTTTATATGGGATGCCACTACAGCATGGCTTGACAAACGGTTTGTTGGTCCGTGCCCAGGATCTGAACCTGTGAACCCCGGCCGCTGAAGCAGGACGCTACACCACCAGGCTGGCCCCGCCAAAAAAATTTTTAACAGAACACAAAAAAGTGCTAACCATCAAAGAAGAGGTTGATAAATTGGACTTAGTAAATTAGTAAAATTCAGAAGACCTGATCATCAAAAGTCTCCATAAGAGACTGCTACTCAGCAATGAAAAGAAATGAACTATTGACGTAGAACACAACATGGATGAATCTCAAAATAACCATGCTGAGTGAAAGAAGCCAGAGTACAGACTGTATGATTTAATTTATATAAAACTCTAGAAAATGCAGATAGGGATCTATAGTGATGGAAAGCATGTCAGAGGTTGCTTAGGGATGGGGGATTGAGCAGGGGCTGGAGGGAGGGATTACAGAGGAACAGGAGGAAACTTTTGAAGAGTGACCAGTATGTTCACTATTTTGTGGTGATAGTTTTACAGTTATAAACGTTTCAAAACTTAAAAAATTTTACACTTCCAATAGATTGTTTACTGTCAGTTAAACTTCAGTAATGCTGTTTTTAATGTGGAAATAAACAGACGGGCCAAATGAGAACAGGTGGAGACCATTTATTCAGAGCTTGTCATCGCAGGGGAATCAGCCATCATCACTTGTGTTTGGCGGAAACCAAAGGCAGGAAGACCAGTGGGAAGTTTTATAGTGGAAAAAAGGAAGGCTTCAGGTGTGTCCTGATGGGGGTATATTGGCATGGGGGAGCTATCGGCAGACTAAGTACAAGTGAGGCATCCTATGTGATTGGTTAGGGGTACGTATTTGAGTTTCTCTGGGTGGTCCTAAGTTGGACGCAGGGACAAGCATTAGGGAAGCTGTCAATTATTAATCAAGTCCTGGCTGTTTGGGGCCAATTTTTATAGGGGTTATTGTTTGGCTTCCTGGACTAGTTGCTAGAGATAGTCTGAGTTCCTTGACCGGTTACTTTAGATATTAGGTTGGCTTCTTGGGCTTGTTTCTGCAGGTTGTGGGTCAGAGCTCTAGTTTTATATATGTAGTCCAACCAGTGTCCGTTGGTGTATTCAAACTCATGAAGAGAAACAGATTCCATAAGAAAGGCAAGCCACAAACTGGGAGAAGATACTGGCAGCACATATCCAACAAAGTACTTATATCCACTATGTATTTTTTTAAAAGTCCTACAATTCAGTAACAGAAAGGCAACCTAATTTTTACTGATGTCATAATAGTTTATCACATTGTGAAATTTTAGTTGTACATTATTGTTTGTCAGTCAACATAAAAATGCGCCCCTTCACCCCTTGTGCCCACCCCTCAACCCCCTTCCCCCTGGTAACCACCAAACTGTTCTCTCATCTGTGTGTTAGTTTATCTTTGACATGTGAGTGAAATCATATGGTGTTTTTTATTCTCTGTCTGGCTTATTTCGCTTAACATAATACCCTCCAGGTCTATCCATGTTGTTGCAAATGAGATGATTTTGTCTTTTTTTATGGCTGAGTGGTATTCCATTGTTTATATATACCACATCTTCTTTATCCAATCATCAGTCCAGGGACACTTGGGTTGCTTCCATGTCTTGGCTATGGTGAATGATGCTGCAGTGAAGATAGGGGTGCATAAGCCTCTTTGGATCATTGATTTCAGGTTCTGTGGATAAATACCCAGTAGTGGGACAGCTGGATCGTAAGGTATTTCTATTTTTAATTTTTTGAGGGGCAACCTAATTTTTTAAATGGGCAAAAGGCTTGAACTAGCACTTCAGGAAAGAGGACATCCAGATGGCTAATAAACATATGAAAGGGTGCTAGGAGGGGAAGTGCAGTCGTCATTTATTCACTAATTTAACCATTAATCATTTAATGCAGATTAAATGAGATACTACCACACTCCTACCAGGATGGCTAAAAGTAAAGAGTTTGTGATACTAAGTGGTGGTATAGATGAGGAGCAACTGGAACTCTTACATGTTGCTAGTGGTAGTGTAAATTGGTTCAGATTCTGGAAAACTGTTTGGCAGTGTCCATTAAAGCTGAACTTATGTATACTCTGTGCCCCAACATTAACACTCCTGGCTTTACATCTGATAGCAGTGAGTGTTGGTGTCCACCAAAAGACTCATACAAGACTATAATAATAGCTAGAAATGGGAAACAACCCAAATGTTTATCAACAGTAGAATTTATAAATAGGTTGCGATATATTCATACAATGGAGTGTTACATAGCAATGAAAAAGAATAAACTACTACATGCAACATTATAAGTGAGTCTTACAGGCATAATGTTGAATAAAGAAAGCTACATGCAAAAGAGTTAATATTGTTTGATTCCATTTATAAGAAATTCAAACAGACAAAACTAGTCTATGATGATAGAGGTCAGAATAATGGTTACTTGTTAGTCAGTTTATTGACTAAGGGGACACAAAGGAACCTTCTGGATTATTGGAAGCGTTCTCTAACTTGATCGGATTGTAGTTATGTGGGTTAATAAACATACAAATATCTATTGAGTTGTATTCCCAAGATCTGTGCATTTTAATACATGTAAGTTATACCTCAGTAAAGAACAGTGGGTTTGTTTTTAAAACTCGTACAGTACAGTCATGCGCCATACAACGATGTTTCCGTCAACAGTGGACCACATATACAATGGTGGTCCCATAAGATTAGTACCGTGTAGCATAGGTGTGTAGTAGGCTGTACCGTCTAGGTTTGTGTAAGTACACTCTATGTCGTTTGCACGAGGAAATCGCCTAATAATGCATTTCTCAGAACATATCCCCATCTTTAAGCGATGCATGACTGTACTAGAGTTTTAGCCTTGACCCCAAGCCTGAATTATTGCCAAGGACCTAATTAGTTTCCCTGCTTTTCATACTCAGAACTATCCTACAATATGCCAGCAAAGCTATCTTTCTAAAGCACCATTTGGTTGATACAAGAACTCTGACTATGTTACTTCCTCTCCTCAAAGCCTTGAGGGGGCTCCAATTTCTGGAGTACTAGATGCAGATCAGGCTCTGGCATTGCGTTCAAGATTCCCATGGTCTGGCCCCAACTCGCCATACTACTTCCGCATCCACACACAGTCCTTCGAAAACTGGCACACTTAATAGTTCCAAACCCATTTTGTTCTCTATTGCTTATACCTCTTTCTTTGTTCATACTCTTCTCTCTCTAAGGGCTTTCTTCCTCATACCAGCCCCATCTCAAACCATTTCAGCTTTAGGGGGATTGTTATGATGTGCTTCATGAAATCCATGAATCCTCTGAAATTATATCCAGATGTTTCTATATATGTGCATTTTTCTGGAGAAAGGGCTCGTCTTGACATCAGATTCTCTACAGGGATCCATAAACCCCCCCAAAGTTGAGTTAAGTTAGTGGCCTTTTGAAGGAATGTGAATTAACTCATTTTATGTTTTACCAAAGTTTTTGTCTTGTTAAAACTTAGTCCTCAATGTGCTGGGTCATAAAACATTTTTTTAATAGACAAGTTATATTTAAAGCTCAAAGTTTTAGATTCAGTCAGAATGGCTTATCCTCATCCATTTTTTAGGTCCCTAGATTTAGCTCTTTGTGTGGATTTTTTTTCCTCAAAAGATAGTATCTTAATATTTTTCAGTTTGGTATCTTTAGTTAGGGCAAAAATTTTTTTCCCCTCCCACATGACCATTCATACAGCTGGCAGACAGTACCATCTCTGTATGCTTTGATGTAGCAATCCCTTTTAAAAGATATTAGTCACATTTTTCAACACGTTTTTTTGTTTGTTTGTTTTAGATATCTATAGGCAATGGAAACTGATCTCAATTCCCAGGACAGAAAGGACCTGGACAAGTTCATTAAATTTTTTGCCCTCAAGGTAACATATCCATTCTCTTGAGCCTAGAACTGTTAGAAATAACTTCCGTGCTTCTCCCTTTTTGGAAATAAACAGCATAGCAGCTTGCAGCTTGCCCATTTTAAGGGATACTTCTGTCTGTTGTAAACCAAACTGTGAAGTTTGGGGGCGGTACTGGGGGTGTAACTAAAAAGTAGCTTCCAATTTTCCACAGCTACTTGTTCAAAAAAAATTTTTTTTTTGCAAGGCTGTTTGCAGAAATGTCAAACTGTTATGCCAGGTTATTGCCACAGTTTGTTCCCTTGGGGTGAGGACAAAGACGGTGGACTGGAATGGACAGCATTTTGGGCATCTTTCCCTCAGCATCAACCTACTCCGAAATGTCTGACTTTCATTATTGTTCCCTTCTGGGTAAATGAGGAATTAAAACTGAATTTTGAATGCTTTAGAAGTTATATTTTCCTAAATCTAAAAATCATTCCTACCTCTATCACTCGTTCCTCTCAACCATTGCCATGTAAGAACAATCCATGCAGTAGATTCTGGTTGTAAAATTAGTTGAAAGACTTTTACCATATGGGCCAAATGATACGAATAATTGTGGAATCCTTGGCTTAAATCTACTATGATTACATAAGTGTATGGCAGTGAATATTTAAACCTACGGTTGGACTTGTTCCTTTATGAAAGTCAGAGCCACCATATGCAACTTTCCTTCTGCCATGTGAGAATATTACAGAGTCCAAGCCTCAAACTATAATTCCTCATTTAGTTGACACTCTGCCCTCAGGAATATTGACAGTATTATTTTTGTGTAATGCTTTTTCTATCTGTTCTTGAACATTTTAAATTCTGCCCTTTCCTGAAGTATAGTTACCATCTTTGGCATCTTTTTAACCCTGCATTGGGAAGGTTTTAACCCTGATCAGGAGCCAAATCAATTTAAGAATTGTCATCTTAGATTTTTTTTGTTTGTTTGCTTTTTTTAGACTGTCCAAGTGATTGTCCAGGCTCGACTTGGCGAGAAGATTTGTACTCGTTCATCTTCATCCCCAACGGGTTCAGATTGGGTAAAATTCCTATTCTTTGCTAAGGGATATCCTGTAGTGTTTGTCACCAGGAGTCACAGTGCAGTAATAAGGAATACTATTTATAGTATTACTAAATCATAACATTAAAATATCTAATTCCATTTGATCCGTTCACTTGGAAAATATGTTCTTCATGGAAAGTTAGTCTTGTATTTATTTGGTTGTTGATTTTCTGCTGTGATAGCTGAAAAGCTTAGTCTTTACAAGACAAAAATATCTTGTTCACTAATCTTTGTAATACGTCATTAGCTGTTTCATCCTGAGTTTTGGGGCTTTGATGCAGGGTATCTCTTATGGGGAAGGTAGAAGTGAATGAATGTCCTTAATCAGTCAAAGCATTGCCTGCATTACGCAACATACAGTCTCACTATTTTATGTTTCCATAATGTTCCTTGTAGTTGTTTAACACAAAGTTCCTTTTGTTTTCTAGTTCAATTTAGCAATCAAAGACATCCCAGAGGTCACACATGAAGCAAAGAAGGCATTGGCGGGCCAGCTGCCTGCCATCGGGAGATCTATGTGCGTGGAGATCTCTCTCAAGACTTCTGAGGTAAGGTTATGGCCAGGATGCTGTCTAAACTCGGCACCAGCTCTTCACACTCTGGTTCCAGCTCAGCCTTGTTCCTGCCCCTTCCCTCCCTGAACTTCTCATCATTCTCTGAGGAGGTCGTGGTTTTTGTACTTACTTCAGCCACTTGGAACATGCCCTTCACTCTCATCTTCGTCATGTTATCTATATATGACATGTTTCTACTCTTCCTTCAAGACTCACGTGCTCTAGAAAGTCTCCGCCTTCTAGTAGGAGACGTGACTACTCTCTTCCTTCCCACATGCTTTGTTTATATTTGTTTCTAGTTTGTTTCTACATACTTGCTGTATTGTGATTTTTTTTTAAATGTCTTTTTGCTCATCTTATTCCACGGTAGAATTGAGGCAGATATTGTTACTTGTATGTTTATTAATCTGTTTCCACTACAAGATTGTGAGGCTACATGGTATAATAAAAGGCAGATGGAGTTTGGAGCTACACAGACCCAAGTTCAGCTTCCAGCTGAGTGACTTTGGCCAGATTACTTAACCTCACCCCCACCAATACCACCAAACTAACGTGACGCTTCACGGGGCTATAATATTTTCTTATTTAATCCTTGTTTGTAAAGTACCTAACATATCATATAGTAGGTGATCATCCATGTTCCTTTTCATACTTTACACTTTTATTCTTGAAGTCAGCAGCTATGCCACATCTTACTTATCTTTGTAGTTCTTAAAATTCTTAATGAAATGAAGCGGGATATACATAGCATCTCTGTGCCTAGCACGGTGCCTGGGGTGACACATAGTAGGCTCTTAATGACTTTTGTTGAATGAATGATGTCAATATTTATTCCTGAAAACCTTACCACCAAATAGAGCAAAACTTCCTATTCTTCTTTACTGAATCGCCAGTTTATGCTATGAATTATTTTCCCAGGTGATCCATAGGGAGTCCAGAAGGCATCCCTAGGAGAACTCTTTCCTCTCCCAGGCATCTGTGAAATCTGATTGTAAACTGTTGTGATTGTCCTAGAGAAACCACACCAGCTTGTCTTGGATACTTCCTGCTATCCAATCATGCCTTGAATTTTGGGGGGGAAATTCAAAATTCATCATGTCATTTAAAAATGAGAGTATGATGAGAAGGATATATTAAGGATACATATTTAAATTTGGTCTAGAACAAGTAACATTTAGTTCTCTATTCCACAAACTGACCCAGGCTTACTCCCAAACGTAAAAGAATAGCCCTCTTCCAACTGAGTAAAAAGGTTATTTGTGTTCAAAACTATGTGACTGTCCTTCTCACTAAGTGACACAGAGGAGTGTTATAAGATTGAGGGATTCTGGCTTTAATCTTTTCTTTTTCTTTCCCACCCACTAGACTAAGTCTGTTCAGAGTAACACATAGAGGGACTGAACAGTTTGGCTAAAGACATCAGACAGCTAAAAAGATTTTTAAGTAAGGAGTTTGTTAAAGTATTCCTTAACTGTGGGTGTCACCTAAGAATATCCCCTACAGAACTGGAGAGGAAGGCTCTCTCTGTTACTTGAAATGTCGGCCGTTCTGAAGAGCAATTTGGATTTTCATAGTGAAAACCTTAGAAGCATGAATACTATTTGATCTAACAATTTCAGTTCTGGACATTTGCCTTAAGAAATTAATTCAGGGTGTGTACGGTTTTAGTCTCAAGGCTATTTATCACAATGTTGTTTGTAGTAGTGAAAAATTAGAAACAACCTGTATGTCCAAGAATGGGGGGGACTGATTGGATAAAATGATGGCCATATGGTAGGATACTATGCAACCATTAAAAATAATGTAGAATTTTTTGCTAGCCCTGGTGGCCTAGTGGTTAAGTTCGGCACACTTCACTTCAGCAGCCCAGATTTCGTTCCCGGGCGCAGACCTACGCCACTCATCTGTCAGTGGCCATGCTGTGACAGCGGCTCACATACAAAATAGAGGAAGATTGGCAACAGATGTTAGCTCAGGGCAAATCTTCCTCAGCAATAAAAAAAAAGAAAAAGAATAAGAAAAATGAAAATAATGTAGAATTTTTAATTATAAGGAAAATTCCATGTTGTATTTATTTATTTTTTATTTTTTTTTGGTGAGGAAGACCAGCCCTGAGCTAACATCCATTGCTAATCCTCCTCTTTTTTTGCTGAGGAAGACTGGCCCTGGGCTAACATCCATGCCCATCTTCCTCCACTTTATATGGGATGCCGCCATGGCATGGCTGACAGGCAGTGCGTCGGCGGGCGCCCGGGATCTGAACCAGCGAACCCCGGGCTGCCAAGCGCGGACTAAACCGCTGCGCCACCGGGCCGGCCCCCCATGTTGTATTTATTAATAGAAAAGTAAGTGATAAAAATAGTATATATAGTATGATCTCACTTTTATTTAGAAAAATGGCTGATTGAATTATAAATTGATAATCTATTTTTAAATTTTTGCTTATTGATACTTTCCAATATTTTTATAGTGACTATATAGTGCTTTGTAATAAGAAAAGAGATGATTAAAAAAAAACAAAACTGAAATATCTTTCAATTGTTCCATCTACAGGGAGATTCCATGGAGCTAGAAATTTGGTGTCTTGAAATGAATGAAAAGTAAGTTCCCTGTCTTAGGATCCTTGGTTGTGGTAGCTGAGGATAAAGCAGATGACATCATATGAAAAGCAGGGCTTAGTTATCAGTCATGGAGAGTGTTCTGACCACTTAACAAAGCCAATAGGTCTTTGCTATACTTTGCTTCATGCTTGGCTTCCAGCCCATATGCACAGAGATGACCTTCAGAGGGAAAGTCAGTCCAGAGAGACTCAGACACGACGGGGAAAGGAGCAGAGAGAAAGCTGAAAAGGATTTGTTGTTTTCCCCGAGTACAGATAGTTCTCTGATGAAATCCCTTGCGAGCTCTTGTAACATGACTACTCTGTTTTGTCTGTTTTCTGTGTGGCAGACATCCAGTAAGATTTCCCCTCACTACTCTTTTTTATACACTGTGTTGGTCATGGATTGGAAATGCATGTTATTTCCCTCCTCCATTTTCTTCTTTCAAGGCAGATTAGCTTACTTCCTGCCTGAAGCTTCAGTTTTCGAGAAGAATATACAGGAAAATTGAGGAAATAGCAACACATCAAAAGAAAAATCTTTGTAATAAGTATGTGTGGTGTGGGCTTTATTTTCCTTTTTTAAATAGAAAGCAGTTGCCAGGTTATAGTCCAGTATTTTAGTACCAAGCAGACTTTTCTCCAGATTTCTTGTTAAAGAGGTAGACAGCTCATAAGATAGTACATTGAAATTGTGGTTGCGCCTTCAGTAATATGATTGCGATGTTGAATTACTGTTTTTAAGTGTGTTGCTTTATTTCGTAGACAGATACTGCTTCAAAGCTAGAAAAAAGTATATTGGGTGCCTTCTGGTGCCCTCCTGCCTGTGTCTAGTGCATGAGAAAGTGAAACTTTGACATACCTCAACAATCTGTTGATAAACTGACAAAGAACCCTAATTACACCTTTAGTTCAGAACATGTTTTAATAATAAGTTCAGTCTTACACAGTTCCATTGCTTAATTTACAACCATCTCTGTTGATTGTAACACTCTGTGAATAGTTTATTTGGACTGCAAAGCAGATTTTATTCTATTAGAATTTATGAAATAATGCTAACAAATTAATCTCAGTCACTACATGGAACATAACTAATATCTCTATATCCATTGCATCTCTGTTCTTTGTTTTACGTTAGTCGAATAGGAGAATGCTGATAGTGTCTGTGTGCTCCTCAGGTGTGATAAAGAAATCAAAGTTTCCTACACGGTGTACAACAGACTGTCGTTGCTGCTGAAGTCTCTCCTTGCTATAACTAGGGTGACACCAGCTTACAGACTCTCCAGAAAACAAGGGCATGAATATGTCATATTGTACAGGTAAACAGCATGGCTGCTCACCTTCTTGATTCACTCTTCAGCCTCACCACTCTGCACATTGTCTGACCAGAATTCTGGTATTCTGTGATTAATTTTTGGACAGATGGTTGATTGGCTAGTTGGTGCTATAGCTTGACTACGATGGTCTATCCATCCTCCCTTGTGAACCACAGCTTTCCAAAGCTACGAAGTTGTTCTTTGTCTGTGTACTGTCATGATTCCTGTGGGATGGATTTTGAGGTCCTACTGATATACATTTCAAAGCTGGAAAAGGAGCTTTAGACTTCAAAAAACAGGCTGTCCTGACAAACTGCTAATTCTATTTGTTTTTAATTAGTTGTCCGTGGACAGTTGTCTGGTCACCAGTTCTTTGAGTATTTTCCTTGGAGTATTTCACCTCAACACGTATTTACTGAGTGCCTTTTTTTTTTTTTTTTTTTTTTTGGTGGGGAAGACCAGCCCTGAGCTAACATCTGTTGCCAATCCTCCCCTTTTTGCTGAGGATGACTGGCCCTGGGCTAATATCCATGCCCATCTTCCTCTACTTTATATGGGACGCCGCCACGGCGTGGCTGACAAGCAGTGCGTGGGCGGGCGCCCAGGATCCAAACTCGCGAACCCCGGGCTGCCAAGCGCGACCTAAACTGCTGTGCCACCAGGCGGCCCCTATTGAGTGCCTTTTTAATGCAAGCATTGTGCTAGGCCAAAGAAAGAACCATACAGAGGCCCTGCCCTACAGGTTTCTAATCTAATGGGGGAAACAGTTTAGTACATACATACATAATTATAATGAAAAGCAGGATTTGAAAACTGCATAGCAGTATCAGGAAAAAAGTACTGGGAGAACACAGGAAGGGAAAATTTGTTCTGGGTGGGAGCAAACAAGATGGCCTTCATGGAGGAAGTGGCGTTCAAGCTAGAACTTGAAGTAGAGAGAATTTCAGCTGGTAGAAGTGAGGGAGAATGATCCTTCCAGGTGGGAAGTACAACAGATGACAAGTATAGAAGTAGGGTATGAGCTGTCCTCAGATGGTTGAAGGGACCAGCGTGATGGTGCAGAGGATGTGTCAGAAAGTGCGAGAGCAGAGTGTGGAAAGCCAGCAGTTCCCAAATCATCCAAAGACTCTTTTCTTTCATAGTATTGGTGAGCCATTGGTTTTAGCCTTTGGCTTACGTATATAGAGCTGATTTTGAGAAGAATTAGTATAGCAGGATGGAAGGATTAAGGATTAGAGATTTAACTAGTTCTGTGGAAACAGTCTAGTACCTGAGAATAGTTATCAACTCATTCTTGAATTTTCTTAGCAATAATCTAGCAACCCTACCCATATTTATTTTTTTAAGTCTTTAAAACATGTGTGTTGTCTTCTGTGTAGTGTTCCCAAGTTTCAAGTTGAGTATTCCATTTGAAAATTACTAGACTTTTATTGAGATATAACAGGATTACTTTCTAACTCTTACCTCTCGTTTACTTATGCAAGTCCCCTTCACTTTGGTTCTTTTATGAGTAGCCATACTCCACTACTGGTCATCAGCTTAGTTAACTAGGAATCCTAGTCTTTTCATACCAGGGTTTAAAGTCTTTACCCTGTATCTCTGGAGTAATACAGTATGTATTGCTCACTGTTTATCATTTAGAGGTGTTTGGGATGCAAATAACTGTGGTTTAAACCATAGAGAAGTGGGTAATCTCAGAGAGAGATTTGGCCCTTTTTTTTCTTTTATACTATTGTCAACAGGGTCATAGTGTAGTCTTATCCCATTAAAGAAGAGCCTTGTCGGGGCCGGCCCGGTAGCGTAGCGGTTAAGTTCGCATACTCTGCTTCAGCGGCCCAGGGTTTGCAGGTTTGGATCCCAGGTGCAGACAGACGCGTCACTTGTCAAGCCATGCTGTGGCGATGTCCCATACTTTACGGGCATGGATGTTAGCCCAGGGCCAATCTTCCTCAGCAAGAAGAGGAGAATTGGCAATGGATGTTAGCTCAGGGCTGGTCTTCCTCACACACACACAAAGAATAGCCTTGTCTTTTTTTTTTTTTTTTGAAGCTGTGTTACCACTTTTTCCCTGGCCCTGTAGACTTGATCGTGTCACTGTAGGATAACATTGTTATAAAATCTGATTCTGAATTTGTTATTCATCAAGACTGAATTAAAGTTTTATTGTCTACTCTTTGTGAAAAAAACTTTTGCTTAGCACCTTAATGGCATAAAGAGTATAGCCAAAAAACAGTTTAGCATAATTAGGTTGTTTTAAGCACTGTGCCAATATACAAATCAGTAGTGAGCTGACTGAGTGTCAGGTTTTTATTAGAGGGTACCTAGCAAAATCTCTTTTGGCAACACTTTATTAACATCATTCCTATATCACTGTATGGCAGGAGTCAGCAAACTATGGCCAGCAGACCATCTGCTTGTTTTTATAAATGAAGTTATTTTAGAACACAGCCCCCCATTTGTTTACTTGTCATCGGTGGCTACTTTTGCATACAACAGCAAAGCTGAGTAGTTGCCACAGACTATACAGCCTCTGAGCCTGAAATATTTACTGTCTGATCCTTTTAACAAAAGTTTGCTGAGCCCTGCTTTATGGTGTCTGTCACTTTCGTGCATGTATTTCAGATATTTATGTACATGTCTTTCCCCCCCATACCAGACTATAACCTATGAGATCTAGGATTCAGATTTATCCTGAATCTCATCCCTTACTTATCCTTATCTCATCCCTAAGACCTAGCCATAGGGCTTTGTATGTTGTTGGAGCTTAGTTTTATTGAACAAACCCATGTATGTGTTTAATTTTTAACAATATTGCTTGAGAAATATAAAAATACGTTTTAAGTGTTTTGTTATTCAGAATTTTAACTTAATATAGCCTGGCTTTCCCAGGGAGATTCGTGGAAAGGTTCTGCTGTTTATATTTTCAGAATAGTTGTACCTAATTATTCTATGGTGGAAAAGATTTTATAATTTCTTAACCAATTTACTTTGGAATGACTTGTGACGACAAGCACAAAGAACTCCCTTGAACTGAAGACCAGTCTTTAAAATCTTATACCTTCTGTTGCATATTTGAAAGTTGCTAAGAGAGTAGATCTTAAAAGTTCTCATCACAAGAAAGAAACATTCTGTAACTGTGTATGGTGATGAATGTCAACTAAACTTATTGTGATGATCATTTTGCAATATATACAAACATCAAATCGTTATGTTGTACACCGGAAACTAATATAATATTCTGTCAATTATACCTCAATAAAAAAAAAATCTAGTACCTTCTAATAGTAGTCCCAGGTCTATTTGCCAATTTTGTTTATATATTCTTTGTTTCCCAGTGGCTATACTTTAAAAACACATTGCAGAAATGGGAAGGAGAAACTTAAATAGCAGTTTCCACTTAACTGTTCTTTTCCTCATTTCTTAACCAGTCCTCTCCACATGCATCCCCATGCCTGCAGCTTACCTGACGAGGTAGCGTTAGCACTCCCTTAGAGGAGATGTTCTTGCAGACAAGACAAGAAGGGTTTGTTTTGTGATTTTTGTTTCTAGACAGTTTGGCTATAGAGGCCGTTAGAATCAAGATTTAGGTAACGTTTCTTTTTCTTTCTTCCCTACAGGATATATTTTGGGGAAGTTCAGCTGAATGGTTTAGGAGAAGGTGTGTATTAAGGTTGAAAACATTTGTAGTGTTAAGAGCGCTCCTGACTTCAGAGATGGGCTTGGCTATAATGACATGTAGCTTGTGATTTTAATATGTGTGATACAAGTAAGGGAAAGACAGGTAGGTGGACCAAAAAGCTGCCAGGGAATGGCTGAGTAGTTTTCCCCAAAGTTCCAGTAACTCAGTATTCTTTTCTACTGTTTATACATTTGTCTATTTTCCTAATTTTCTACAATGAGAATGTTAAATGTCTCTGATGAACATCAACAATTTTGAAAACTTGGAAATGAAACCAAACAAACCAGGAAAGCTTTGATGGAAGTATCACCTATAGGCCCTGGCTCTTCTTTACTTAGTTCTGGAGTGGCATCTTGGGTGGGAGTGCAGTTACTTCATAAATTGAGGTGTTGGCATGATAAACTCCTCATGCCCCTTTACTGTCTCATTGGGCATGTGACACATCTGGGCAGGTTTCGTTAGGACTTGCTCAAGCTTTAGGACTAACAGTCGTTTTACCTCTTTGAAGGTAATTTTATCTGGAAATAGAATGCTGTTTCTTCTGCCAGTATTGGGTCAGTATAGAATAAATAGAAAGAAAAAAAAAATATATATATATATGCACATACATACACATACACACACACGCACACACACACACACACACACACGAAATTGAAGCTTCTGTACTCAAGGTGCCGGAAACTGTGCCGGGGCAGTGCCAGTATTCTCTGGGAAAGAGCTATTTATTTGTCTTTTCTCCTAGGTTTCCAGACAGTTCGTGTTGGGACAGTGGGCACCCCTGTGGGCACCATCACTCTCTCTTGTGCTTACAGAATTAACTTGGCGTTCATGTCCACCAGGTGAGGAAATAGCCTTGGAATCCAAGAGAACTCTTCCAAAGACACTGGAGTTTTTTTTCCTTAAACTCCATGGCTAAGCCTGCCATTCAGCTTTGCCATTGCTGAAATCAATCCCCTTCTGCAGAGTAAAATCAAGAGAGACCAGTTTCCAGATTGGAGACTCTGAGTGTCCCAGAGCTGACAATGCAGAGTAGGTTGTTTATATTTAGGGATGCAATAGTTAAGGCTCTAGTGGTTCCTGTCAATAGATCTAAGGTGAGGGGCCCTCAGAGGGGCTAGCAAGGTATTCTAACAAATACTGCAATCTGCTTATTGCATTACAGGCAATTTGAGAGGACCCCGCCTATCATGGGGATTATCATTGATCACTTTGTGGACCGTCCCTATCCCAGCTCCTCGCCCATGCACCCCTGCAGTTACAGGTGAGGAATGTGAAAGGCACTTGCCCCAACTGCAGCTTGGCAGAAGCATCCATCTTGCACAGGTGCATAGAGTACTTTTATCAGCACTGACTAACGGGCGGGGGGCACTGATGGAGACCCCACATGGAGAGAAATGAAGTGGCTAGCTTCCCTTGCTGTTGCCTGTAAGGTACACCGAGATTTGAGGTATACAGAATATCTCAGAAAATTCTTGGACATTTTGGATCTTGATGGTAGTGATTTGACTTTTGATTTGATTTTACTTAGAGGCTACAAGAGTGGCAGAAATTTGTGGAATGTCCTTCACAAATTAATGGTTTTTGGGTCACCATTGGCACAATTCCATTATATGTTAGAATCAAATATCTCCAGGCCTAGATCCCAGAAAACAATTCTCGAGAGGCTGGAATAGGTGTGTCAGGGATACTGCCTCTATGTGAAGGACTTGTAGAATTGGGTTTGTCTTTGGAATCTAGACTTCTGTTTCACCACGTCTTTATTGCTGACATTTCTTTGGCCGTGATACTGGCCAGGCTTAAGAAAATACTCTCAAATGATATGTCAGGTAAGATGTTTGGGTTTAAAAAAAGAAAGCCATTGTCAACCTCTAGATTCTGCTTCCTCTCTCTCACCATTATGAACTCGTCTGAAACAATTCTTGTCCCAATTTTCATCCTTATTGAACCTCCCTATCGAACCTCCCTTTGTATCCTTTCTGAAATTGAATGCCATCACCATAAAATTCATGATTTCTTTTCCCCTCACTATAGAACCGCTGGTGAGGACACTGGAGTAACATATCCTTCTGTGGAAGATTCTCAAGAAGTGTGTACCACTTCTTTTTCCACCTCCCCTCCATCCCAGGTAGGGGAGACAGTTTCTGGGGTGGCGGTAGTTATTTGGTACATATATGGGCCTTATGAAATGGTGTCAGAATTTAGGTACAGTCTCTTTTGTTTCTAGGGGATTATTTTGAGGGATGAGGAGACCCTTCTTATCCAGCAAGTGATAATGCAGTGTTTCTAGTTGTAACTATTCTTGACCCACAAGAGTTCATGTAACCTTTATCTTCCTAGGGATATCTTAAATTCCCTAGAAAATCAGTGACAGAATTCCAGATGCATTCTTTTTTTTTTTTCTCCCCAAAACCCCAGTGCATGGTTGTAAGTCCTTCTAGTTCTTCTGTGTGAGCCACTGCCACAGCATGGCAGCTGACAGATGGGCGGTGTGGTTCCAGGACTGGGAAATAATCCGGGGGCACCGAAGCGGTAACCACTAGGCCATCAGGGCTGGCTCCCAGATGTGTTCTGATACCAGAGAGGTACTCTACCCTACACTTGTTAATTTGGTGGCTACTTCTCTTATGAAGTGGTAAATATGGTTCCTAAAAATGGAAGGAACACAAAAGGAGCCAATAATTATTTAGCATAAAGTGCCAATAAGTAAGCATAAAACCAGCAGTGCAGTTTTTCTTAATAGGTGACACCAATTTCTGCCCATTGCATTCTCTATCTGAACGTTTTTAACCATTAGCTTTTCCACTCGAGTCCATCTTCAGTGTCAGACCCAGTTTCAATAAAACATACACTCCAAACAATGTTCTTGGCTTCCCGGGAGGAAGTGCCTGTATGGCCTTGTAGTATAATGTACATGGTACTGAGACTACTTCAGCTAAGGAATCATTTTTGCCACCTGACTGAACTTCAGGGCACATTTCCTCCCTCCACCCTAAGTCACTCATCTTCTACCTCATTGCCTGCAGATCCCTGCTCTACCTGCCCATCATCTCTGTTATGCCCCTCCTCATTGACTTTCACATTAGATAGTTTCTTCTAGACCTAACTCAGCTCTACTTTCCTTTAAACTAGCCCCAGATTATTCCTTTTTGCCATCTTATTTTGGGAACCCAACAGATTAATTAGCTATCCATAAGTTTTTATTTTGTGTGTTTTTTTAATTAAGAAGAAATTTAAATTTATTCCGTTCTGCCTTGTTAGAAAATAATGGATTAAAATTATGGTTCTAATCTGTTTGAAAAGCATGTTAGGCACAAAAGCTAACCTAATGTGTGTGAAGCATGTTACAAAATCCACGGATCACTATTATTTCTATTGTCCCAATTTAGAGTTAAAGAAGTTTTTGTTGTAAAGTTATCTAGATGGTTTGGTTTGGTGGTGTAAGAACTGTCATTCCCCTCCCCCCATTAATATATGTAGGCATGAGTGTTGCCATTGCTTGGAGGGGGGTAGCTTCTGGTACACTTAGTGACATAGAATAATACCAAAAAAAGCGGGAAAAAGCCCTCTTTCATTGTTGCTAGTGCCATCGAGCCGATTCCAACTCCTGGTGACCCTGCGTACAGCAGAGTGGAACCCTGCCCAGTCTTTTTGCGCCATCCTCTCACCTTCTGGTGCTCCATCAGACAATGTTCCCTGCTATTCGTAGGGTTTTCATGGCCAGTTTTTTCGGAAGTGGGTGGCCAGGTCCTTCTTCCCGGTCTTTCTTAGTCTGGAAGCTCCGCTGAAGCCTCTCCACCATGGATGACCCTGCTGGTATTTGAAATACTGGTGGCATAGCTTTCAGCATCACAGCAACTTGTAGCTGCCACAGTATGACAACTGACAGATGGGCGGTGTGGTTCCCTGAGCAGGAAATGAACCCAGGCGGGGTGGCAAGAGCACTGAATCTTAACAGTAGACCACTAGACTACTTTCTTACTAGTGCACATTGGTGGGAGTAGATTTTTTTTTTTGATAGTCAAAAAGTGAATATGTCAAGTTAACTGTTCATTAAACAGTTTTGTTTTACAGGTGATAAATTCATAAACAGCAAAGTTATGACTTCAGAGATATGAGAGATGTTGAGGCTGGGCCTTAACAAATCAGTTTGTCTCTTTCTCTGATATAGTGGAAATTTGACCCGACCCCAAAAGTAAAGGGAAGTTAAGTAGTTTCTGCACATGATGTTTGCAAAAAAGTTTGTTGACCTGTGTAAGGAGAGCCTATCTTTTTCATGGTATCAGTTGCCTGTTTTTCTTGTCACAGTTTAAAAGTAGATCACACCAAGATCTTATCAATACTGAGCACCCTGTGGGTGAGCCCTGTCACGACTCCCTGAGCACCTCTAATCGAGGCTGGTACGGTTTGGTGAAGAAATACTCGTTGTGAACCTTGATGGTAGAACAGAGAGAAAATCATTTACCATCAGGTCTCCTCATTCCTGTAAATATTGAAATAGTTTTTTCTTGGTTTAACCTAGGGAATTGCATAATTGTTCAACAACTTCTATTTGAGCTTTTGCTCGAGTCCAGTAAATACATGTTAATGTGATGTTTGTTTTGCCAACAAAATAAGGATCATTGTGTCATTTGGGCCCAGGGTTGAGTCAAGAAATAGTTGTGACCATGAACCTGCTACTGTGACTTAACGTCTTTCCTCCAGTTCTAAGTATTAATTAGCTAATTGGTGGGACTTAATATGGAACAGCAAGACCTAAAATAATCTTCATGCTAACTAGCTTTGAAATCATAAGGGTTTTGAACGTGCCCCAGCTTTTACTCTGTCGAGTTCTCCAAAACCATCAGGGACTGTAAGAAAACACACACACACACCCCATGCCTACACCTGCACACACCCACTCATCTTCCCTGGGATAATGTAGGAAAGTGTGCAGCTGGGTACCTGAGCATTTTAAAGTTCCGGCCAACAAATGTCAACTGTTTAAACCTGTCCCTGCAGATTCTGGGTCCCCAGAAAAAGGTCTTCAGCCTAACATTTTAATCTCAGCGTGCTCATTCATCCTCAGCACACCTTGCTTCTGCTCCCAGGCCCTTTCTTCTGGAGGCTTTTCTCTAACATCCTCCCACCTTCTTTTGACTGAAGACTGACTAATGCTTGGTTCAGGTTTCCCTGTTTTGCCAAGTCCCACCAGCTTGACTCAGCTTTGTTTTCCACCTGCTCGTCAGGGAGACAGGCATGCAGTGGAGCACCCTGGGATCAACATCTCTTCTTCAGACTCTTCCAGGTGGTCCTTTTGGGAAGGCAGTCATGCAGCTTTCTCCCTGCTTCACTCCTGACTTCCACTGTGCATTTCAGCCTCTATTGCTACTGACCCTTCTGGAGTTTTTTTCACTTCTTTCTCAAGTCCCTTTTCTTTTCTCTTCTCTTGTTTTTCCTGTCTCTGTGTGTATGTGTGCACAGTGTGTGTTTACTGTTACAAAGGCACATTTTCAGACCCCTACTCCTGTGGTGACGGACACCCTGAGGGTCCCCATGGCAGGACTGGCCTTTTCCCATCAAGTGAGTCCATACTGGGAAGATGGGGATATAATCAGATGGCATCTTTTTATTTAAAATTGAAAATAAAGTAAGGTACAGGGTATAGCTATTTAAATGTCCCCAAGTGTTCTGTGGGTTATTTTGAGGCTTGATAATTGATTTTTAAGAGTACACAGCCATAGCACACCAGCCCAAAATAGGGTTTCTCATTTCCCCTCCTCCAACCATTGATGTGAAAAATACTTGGAGTTATTTATATCTTATTTCCAAATAAACAATCCAAGAGTGGTATTCTTTCTTTTTCAATATAAATAGGAACCTTCCCATACCCAGGGGTGATGGAAGGTATGATTAGAGAAGATGCCTTCTGTTTTAAGGGGACCTCAAGGACAAAGGAGAAAATAGAATGACCTGGGAAAAACTGATGACTTTGGCTCCAAGTTCTGCCCAGGCTTGTGCTCCACAGATCAGCTGGGCTGGAAACCAAAACATTTAGCTGAGCCCCTGGGAAAAGGGGGAGCAAGGAACTCTGGAAGCCTTGGAAAGTGCAGAGCTGGGAATCTTGGTCCCGCTACAAACAAGTCTCTGTTTCCTTATCTAGAAAAGTAATGGCCTGGTCTGTCTTGACCCTTCTGTCAGGCCCCTGCACCATGAGGATGTGGGCTGGGATCCATTTTTTACCTTTCTGCTGATCTTGATCGTTAGTCATACTCGAGGATGGCCTATTTTTTTCTCCTCCTTTCCTCTGCCCCTCTTTGTTTTTCTCTTGCTTAGCTCTCAAGCTCTCGCCTTTCCTATCAACCTGCTGCCCTGGGCGTTGGATCAGCTGACCTGGCTTATCCAGTAGTGTTTGCTGCTGGTTTAACCGCCACACACCCTCACCAGGTATCTTTAAGGATGGGGAGGACCCCGGGGGTTCCTATGCTGCCTCCCTGGCCCTGAGGCAGTTGAGGGGCCCCTTGGTACACTAGTATTATTCTAAGTGTTCTGAAGCAAGCTCTTCTGTGACTTCGGAGGACTAAGGTGACTCTGAGAGAAAGGGGCCTCTTAGACTTCAGAAAAGAAAGAAGAGCTGCCCAGGTGTTTTCTCCCTCTCTTTCCTTTCCCTTCCGTAGTTGTTATCTTGCATGTCTCCCATTAACTGAGTCCTAGAGTGGATAAAGATCCAAGGTTTCCTGCCCACTTGGTGGCAGCATTGGTGATGGAAAAGCTCAAAAGCAGATACCATCATGCTAGGCCTTGAGTTTCACCTCCTGCCTGACACTGCCATGAGTCACTGTATTTTTCCATTCTTCCCCAAAGCTAATGGTTCCCGGGAAGGAAGGTGGGGTACCCCTTGCTCCCAACCAGCCTGCGCACGGTACCCAGGCTGACCAGGAGAGATTGGCAACCTACACCCCTTCTGACGGGGCCCACTGTGCTGCCACACCTTCCAGCAGGTGAGTTCACTTCTTGGCTCTGCCAGTGTTCAGGCCAGCCAAGGGGCCTGTCCTCCCCAAAACATGTGCTTATTTGGTATCAGTAAAGAGTAGCTGTCAGCATTGGCTCAGGCTTGGCATTTGCGCCCCAAATGTGGAATCCTTAAAGTTCCTGATAAGGATCTTATGTTGCAGCTGGTATGTAAGGAAGCTGACCCTGGACTTCACTGCAAACAGCAGGGACTGGCCTCTTATCACCCTCACCCAGTGAAGGGGATTCTCAGATGTTTTTCTCTTGCCCCAAGATTTATTCCCATGGAGTTGGTCCTCATTTCTCCTGAAGACCAGAACAGGGTATTTACCATCACCCTGGAGTCTGGGGCCACAGTGTATCTTGGTGGTAGTTAGGATTGATTTTCTCTTTCTGCTGTGTTAACACCTCATGGCGATCCTTTAGAAACAACTATTTTTCCTCATTGAAGTTTTTTTTTAAATCTTTGTCTTTTCTGATGACAGAAATGATACATTCTGTAAAATTCAAATTATGAAGACATTGATTAGGTAGAAAATGAAAGTTCTCATAATCCCGCCCTGCAAAAATCACCACTGTTACCTCCTTTTCGAAGCCCAGAGGATCTCAGAAGGGTTAAGTAATTTGCCCAAGAGCACTTAGCTTGCAAAATGGCTGGGCACAAGCCCAGCTCCTCAGACTGCAGAGCCCGTGCTCTGTCTTGCGTTACACTCAGAGTTCTCCCCTGGGAAGCGGAGGCTGTCCTGACCTGCTCTGCCCTCCCTCGACTGGAAGGCCCCAGAGATCATGACGTAGATTGCCCCACCACATCTTAAGTGAACTTGTGGATAATAGAAATTCCTGGCATTTTTTTTTTCATTCCCACAGCAGAGTGGTGGGAGGGGAATTGTTTGGGAAGATCTTTTTGTGTCATCTATCAGGAAAAACAATTACTTTCATTCCTGGCTTCCCAAATTTCCATTCTCTCGTCCCTCCCCCTGTTAGATAATCAAAGGAAGATCTTGTTAATCACTTTACACTTGTTTTCTGAGTCTCTATTCTTGGGGCATGTCCGGGAGTAGCTAAAGACAGAAGCCCCTGTGAGGGGCTTAAATAAATCCAGGTCGTCAGAACTCAGGCCTTTCCTCAGTGCTGACTGGAGTCCAGAGGCCACTTGGACTGTACAGTCCTCTACCCACCTTGAGCTCCTGCTGTTGGCCAGAGGACCTTTCCTATCCCCTGCAGCTTGAAGGGCTGTGACTACTGGTCTGACAGCCAGAGTATGTGCCCCTGTTTCTGCTGCCTAGAGCCCCCTATCATGCAGGTCAGCACCAGTCTGGAGGGCTGGAGAGGGAAGGAATGGGAGCAGCCCAACTGAATGTCATTGAAAGACCTTGCTGAATGGAGGGATGATTGGGGGCCAGGAGAGGGGAGGAAACGTGGTACGGAGCACAAGGGACCGCAGCCCAGGTGATTTGTCATGGGCAGAGAAAGCTCTGGCTATCTAGAGTCAAATTTGGGACTCGACTTAGAATAATGGCAATGTCTCTTGTGAGGTAATGTACTGTAAACCATACAGTCTTATGGTATTTTTAGAAAAACAAAACAAAAAAAAGAAGATGGAGAAGAGCTAAAATCTTGAGTCTGGCTATGTAAAAGCTAATACTAAAGTTACAGTTGTTTATGGGAGCTGCTTGCCTCTATGTACAATTGCTCTATGCCTGGTAACTGATACTTGTCATTGGTATTTCAGTTTAAATTTTATGTAAGCTTTACACAATTTTAACACTAAGTTTCATTCGCATATTTGTAATTTTCAGTTGTTCCAGGAGATGTAGTCCTCTGGTCTCAACTCAAAAGAGAGGGTGATAGTGTCAGCAGCCAGAGGGCGTGTTGCCATTTCCCGTGTGGGTGGGCTGGTGAGGGCAGCTGCTGCCCTAGGCTGTAGCCCCACAAGATGGTGGGTGCATGGGGAACCCTGTAGGCTCTGCTGTGGTTTGAGGATGCGTACCAACACTTCCTTTCTTCTCCAGCGAGGATACGGAAACTGTGTCAAACAGCAGTGAGGGACGGGCCTCCCCCCACGATGTCCTGGAGACCATATTTGTCCGAAAAGTGGGGGCTTTTGTCAACAAACCCATCAACCAGGTGACTTTTCTGCCTCTGCCACCTGTGAGAATGTCTGAGCCTTTAGAGTGAGGCCTTAACCTGGGATCTGTAGGCACCGCTGAAATGGCACGCAAAATTGTGTGTGGGTGAACTTTTTGTGAAGAGGGTTAATAATCTGCGACATCTCTCCAGAAAAAGTTTAAGCCTCCCATAGGAGAGGGAGACTAGATACCCCTTAGTACAAATACACTGCATGGAAGTCTCATTGTCTCAGCCTAACTTGAAATAGAAAGTTTCTCCTCAGCTCTGTCAGTGAAGAACGGTTGTTACTGAATTACTGTGGGTCAAGCTTCCAAAGCTGAATCCCCAGGGTCCTGGGGAGCCCAAACCCCTATTTATGTTGTGGGCATGCGACGGGAGGTGGGGACAATGGGGGGTTCTCCAACAGGACAGGAACCTGAGGGGTGGCGTGGTCAGCCCAGGTGTGTAGACTTGCTGGACCTCCAAGCTTGTGGCAGCCTCTAAGGAGGCACATAAGCTGGGGGAGCAGCAGGCACTGATGCTTTCTCCTGTGTCCCTTCAGGTGCCCCTGACCAGTTTGGACATACCCTTTGCCATGTTTGCTCCCAAGAATTTGGAGCTGGAGGATGCTGATCCCATGGTGAGTCCACCACTGACTAAAGTGTCCGGGGAGATGGTGCCGTCGTCATTGTCGTCCTTCCTGAGCGAGTCACTCTTCCTCCACAGACCGTTAGCCATGCCCCTTGGTTTATGGATTTGCAGCCCGCGTTGGGTCCCTTCCACAGTCCTTGATTGTTAACAGTAATTTGCACCAGTGCACAGAACCGGCCCTACCTCTGCCTTATCCTGAAACAGGTGAATCCTCCGGACTCCCCAGAGACTGCATCTCCTCTCCAAGGCAGCCTGCGCTCTGATGGCTCCAGCGGGGGCAGCAGTGGCAATGTTCACGACGACTTTGTTATGATCGACTTTGTAAGTTGCCATCACCTTCCTTGACCTTGCTGCCCCAGGAAAAATAAACCTGGAAGCATCCATTGCACTTGAACAGGACTTCTTTCACAGGGATCAGATGGGCCGGCATAGACAGAGGGGAGGGGCAGGTGGGTACCCGGCTGTGCAGTTCAAGTGGGGAACCTGCCCTCATACCCTACTTGGGGAGACATTTGGAGCCCCATGAACAATAAGGCGTTTTGTGCCATGTCTTTGGTGGAAATTCGTAATGAAATCCAGCTCTAAATGGAGATTTCCCAGTGGTATCCATGTAGGTTGTATTCTTGTCAGAGTGGCTAGCCCCCTGCTAAGGAAAGGAGTTGGAAGGAAGGGGACAGAAACCTAACCAGGGGAGACGAATGTTACCACCAGGGTTAGAATTCAGCTGCCCAGAAGAGAAAGGTGTAAAGATGCCTCTCCTAAGATAAGCCCAAAGGAACCTTTTTTTTGATAATTACTGGAAGGAAAGAGTGTTGTTCACAGCTTAACTCCTCTGATTTTCCTCTGTGGTCCAAGGCAAGCTAACCTGAGTCTGTCTTATTTTTGAAGAAACCAGCTTTTTCTAAAGACGACATTCTTCCGATGGACTTGGGGACCTTCTATCGTGAATTTCAGAACCCCCCTCAGCTGAGCAGCCTCTCCATAGATATCGGGGCACAGTCGATGGCCGAAGACTTGGTATGGAAACCCCTTCCCCCACCACTCCTCATCCTCTGACCTTCCGTGCCCCTTTGATGGTCATTCCTGCTCCACAGGCCTAGAAATTTCTTCCTGTTACTCCCCCACCCCCCTCCTCCCATCTTCCCTGTAACAGGAAGGAGATAGTTTTAGGCCATTATCTTCTTTTGATCACGCTTGAGATTTGCCTTGTGCCTGGCAGTCATTATCTTGAATTTGCTTGTGCTCACTCCTTCCTTTTCTCTGCACACTCCCAGCAGTACTGGCACACTCCCCTTATCTGGTGCGCGATTCTTCTACTTGCTGAGCCACTAAACCAAGCTGCTCCAACAGCTCTTGCCTCAGCTGTTTAGCTTGCCAGGCAGATGCTAATGGTCCAGGCCAGAAGGTCCTGACTGTTGGTGTTCTTGCCCTTTCCACAGATAGTCCAGCCCTTGGCTAGCGGTTCTCATGCTTGGCCAGATGTCCTGGTACTGACTCTGATTACCACATATCCACTGAGGGTATTTCCTGCTCCCTGAATGAAGGACAGAGGCGTGCCCTGCACAGCCACAAACTCTGGGTGCCCCACATCATGAGATGTCAGGGTCCCTCTGCTTGAGGTGGGAACATCACCTCCTATATCAAAATTAGAAGAATGGCTCAAGACATAGGAATCTAGGAATAGCTGCCCCTGATTTCTTTAAACAGAAGAGCATGTGCAGTAATAATAACAATACAGTAATAATGTCTTTATTATTATTCACATGTATTGAGGCTTTCTAGGTGCCAAGCATTTTTCTAATTGCTTTACATGAATCTTGAACAACCCTAAGAGGTAGGTTTTCTTATTATCCCAGTTGACTGATGAGAAGACCAACACTGAACAGATGACTTGCCGGTGGTCACACCGAGCCGGCAAACCAAAGCTTTGATCCTGGAGAGTCTGGTTTCTGATTTTAGGCTTAACCACTGACTCCCCAGCTTCTCATTTGAAATGTACTTGGAAGGAACCAGACTCTGGAGGCTCTCAAAGTGGTGCTGCAGCTGGTTTCCCCGGCCTCCCAGACCTGTCTGGGCCACATCATAGGTTCTGAGGTAGGAGAGTGTCCCACCTTCCCAAGTACCTTGTGCTTGTCAGGAAGTCTGCAGATGCAAATCATCAGTGGAGACAGACCACCTGATGAAGGTCAAGTTGTTATTAAGAGTTGATTCCTGAGGGCAGTTAAACTTAACTCCTCATGGTTCTGTTTTCTTCTCTTTTTCATTGTTGTCTCTCAACCCCCCTCTCACCTCAGCTGGCATAGAGATGCAGATTCCCAGGCCTCCCCACAGACCTGCAGAGTCAGCATCTCTTGGGTGTGTGGTTGGGGTCCCTTGTTCATGTGCCCCCAGGGGATTCTGATGCCCAGCACAGGGTGTGAAGAAATCTTTCCTAACCTTGTCTTCATTTGTACTGTTTAATTCTAGTGTCTGTCTAATCTGTGCCAAAGATATCACACGTGTAATTTCTCTGTCTTTCTGTTGTTGGCATGGTCCTTTTCTGTCTCGTTAAGTATGTGGCCCACTTGGATTTCCTAGGCTGTTCTGACAACCCTCCAGCCCACACAAAACCCTTCTGGACATAAGCCCGCTGTCCAGTGCCTGCTCAGCTGCCCTGCCTTCTCCTGCTCTCCCAGCTCAGCCCTGCTGAGCCAGCTCTCTGCTGCGCCCCCTTACTCAGCCCAGGGTGACTGGGCTAGCTGCCTCTTCAAGGCCCTACCTGAATAGCAGCTTTTCTCTCCCCTCCTGGTACAGGACTCACTACCAGAGAAGCTGGCTGTGCATGAGAAGAATGTCCGAGAATTTGATGCCTTTGTAGAAACCCTGCAGTAAAAGTTGGTGTCCTCGAGTACCAGCATCCCCTTTCTGTAGTCCCAGGAGACAGAGAGCCTCTCACTCATCAGCTGCTCCCATTCCTGGTCCCGCTCCCAGCCAGGTGGAGGGGAGGCTGAGGACCCAGACATCCCTGCTCTTGCACCTCCTGGAGACGCCATGGCAGCAGTCACGCCCAGTAATCGCATTTGAGAGGACTCAGCCTCTGGCCTTGGAGATGGGAAGACCTTTTGTAACAAAAGGGCCCTCTGCAGGGCCGTCTGCTCACACTACCCATCAGCATCTGCTTCACAAAGGCTGTCATCCCAGTCCTCCTGCTGCCGGCCCCCTGCCCCGGGGCTGCCCTGCAGCTTGCCCCTCACCTGCCTGCCATTACCATCTACCGTTTGACATTCCAGCTGGTGGCCCAGAGCCTGGCGTGGAGGCAGAAAGAGGAAGGAGATGGTGCTGGGAGGAAGAAGGAAGGACTCCTTCAGGCTTTCTTTGTTGTTTCCTTTAGTTCTGATATCTTCCTCTCTCTGCTCCTGTGCCTGTACTTTTGACAGTATGACAGGCCTCCTGCCCAAGGCGATGAGAACTCCAAAGTCAGCCATTCCCCCCTTGAAGGTTGTGCCAGCTCATCCCTTAACAGAAGGTCTGAGCAGCCCTGGTGGCTGCCTGTGCTCAGCTCCTCAGCTACATGGAAACACAATCCTGTGTCTCTAGGATTCTGTCATTAGGCATCACAGCAAAGGTTCTTTTTCCTCTCTTCCCTCCCCCTGTTGCTGCTCCTTGGTTATAGAACACGGTAATTATTTATTACTTTCAGAGAAATCAGATATTTTATAGAGAAAATATGTTTGAGATTAGATGTTTTCACTTGGGGACGGTGGAGGGCCTCTCTCTGGGGCACAGCCTCCTCCTGTGGAGGTTCCTCAGTTCCGGGTTGCTGCTCTGAAGATCTTCCTGCCCATATATATAGGGTAGGATCCAAGAAGAGGGCTGGCTGAGGGCAACAGAATCTCCCAGAATCACTGCATTTGAACTGACAACAGGCTTTACCTTGGATACCCACATAGCCCTGGTGAGAGAATCTCTCACAGCTTCTGCAGAGTGACTGACTATGACTCTCCAGGGTTGTGCCACATACAGTGCCCAAGGGGCATTGTGCATGCCCTGCTGTGGCCCTGGGGAAGGTCAGACAGTCCCTCCTTCTGGAGTACTTGTTCTTGTTTCTTGGGGCTGAGCTTTGGGCTTTTTCCTCCTTCCGCCTGGGCCTGGCCACCACCTTCCTTTGATCCCAGGGTCTGTACACTGCCCTGAGGTTTACTGGTTGGATTAGTTCTTTGTTAAGAAACCAAAGCTGGGCATATGATTGATTTAACCCTGCAGGAATTGTTACTTGAGTAAGTCAAGTGCCTAGCCTCATCCACCTACCATTTGTCCCTCTCCCAGCCTAACTGGCCCGGAAAACTGGGCCTGCCCCATTCCTCCTGGCCCACCTGGGGTATTCATTGGCAGCAGCTATTGTTCTGCAGTGGAGCAGGTGGCCCTCCATTGCTTGTTAGTAAATGCATGTGACATTGTTCCCACCTACAAGGCTGACCTCTGAGGGCCAGAGTAGGCTCTGATGCTGTCTCAGGCTGAGCCCTGCCCCGTGCATGCATTCTGCTGCGACAAAGAAATGTTCCCAGCAGTGGTGTCCAACTGGCCCTCCTATCTTTGGGCCAGAACACACCGATGGCCTGCTAAGCCAATCCAGATTTACCTGCAAGGCCCCAGCGCTGAGAAGGGTGAAGGCCCTGGTAAGTTTGATTGCCTCCCCACCTGCCTCCGATATCGCAGCTGCTGCCCTCCTTTCAAGGCCAAGCATGGAAAGGCCTGTTAGCCATTGTTCTCTTTGACTCCTAATCGTTGGCCTCTGCAGGCAGCAGCCTTTCTTCAGGACCCCATCAGGGAGGCCAGGGAGGCTGAGCCCTGGCTTGGAGTTGAGCCTGGGAGGAGCAGAGCAACTGTCAAGGCCAGCCTTTGCCCCTCAGCCCTGGACAGTAAAAGGCATAAGCCCTAGACTAACTCCTGTGGCTCCCTGGGACTGGGGCTGGTCATCTCTCTCTAGGGGGCAGAGTCCCTCCCGCTCCTCCAGCCCATCTTGTTTGGAAATACTGAGCTAGCCTTTAAAATGTATTCAAGAGATTTCCAATAAAATGTTTTCTGTACTTTACAGCCTCCTGTCCTGCAAGTTGTCTAAAATCCTAGCCAGTTCCCTCCCACTTCTGTGCAGGCCCAGGTCACTGGCAGGCTCTGTCGGGGGGGGAAGACCCATGCTGTGTGAGGCACAGACAGGCTTCAGAGTCAGGCAGGCAGTTTTGAGTATTGGGGTTTGGCCACTTCCCGGTTGTGCAACCTTGGGCCAGTCAGGAAACGTCTTAGAGCCGCCTCGTTTTCCTTGGCTGTAATGTTCCCATTTCAGGGGCTTGTATGTGAATACTCAGTGAGATAATGTGTATGAAGTAGACAAGCATGTGAAGTACGCCCTTAGTAAAATCTCCAGAAATGTAAGCCATTATCCTCAGCTCTTTTTCCCCCTGTGCAGCACAGCTCACCACTCAGCCTGGAGGCAATGGCCTGTGGCTCAGCGGAAGGACAGCTGACAGGTCTCTGCCATGTTTCCAGCAGAAGCTGAGCGGGGAGTGTGGGGCTCCCCAAGCTGCCTGGGATCTCTTTGCTGATCTAGTGTGAGGGCTTGTAGCTGAGCAGACCAGAAGGAAGGGGTTGAGTGGAGCAGCAGGGACTCAAGGGCCTGTTTAAGTTTGCTTCGCTGCCCTGATCTGACAGACAACTGGAGCCAGGGCCCTCAGGGTGTCTCTGAGGAGCCATGAACAGTAGAAGAGCCCCATGGGGATTATTCCTGCCTGGCCCCCTGCGGGCTTCTGCAGCAGGCATCTCAGCCTGGCAAAGCAGCTCCTGCCTCCTAGTTTGTGCCTGCAGTGGAGGAAGGGAGTGGAAGGTGGAGCCAGCATCCCAGAGGCAAAGGTGCTTCTAGAGGCAGGAGACTGGCTGCCTGACAGACCTGGGCAGCTGCTGTCTGGGTTGCTCCCCAGCCCCTTCAGGCTGAAGCCAGGCCCCAGGGCAAAAAAGGGCCAGTTAGAAAATTCTAAATTCAGCCCAAACCTGGGGCTGAAAAGAATGGCACCCGCCTACTGCTGCCACTGGGGCCCTGGAAGCCCTTGCTTGTTAGTAAACTCCACGTGACATTGACCATGATACCTGACCATGCAGCCAGTCAGGACAGAGTTGCCCAACCCCTGGGTCAGGAATGGTAGATGGTCCCTAGTGTCCTCACCTTCAAGTGGGATCCCCAAAAACCAAAGTGTTCAGTTGCCCCATGTCTGACGATGGTGTCCCACCCCCTTAAAGTATCTCCCTACCCTCGGCTCCCAGAGGCCTGCTGTTGCTAAGGCAGGGTAGCCTGACTTTTGAGTCACTCAGCAGAGGCCATGCCAGGAGCCCAACCCAAGTAAACAGCTCTCCCCATTTCCCGCTCCCCTCTCTCGTGTTGCCCTGGGTCACTGCCCCTCTGTTGTAAACAGTCATCCAGCTTAGAGCTGAGCAGAGCCAGGGAGAGAGAGGCTGCCCATGCCTTCTGTTTGAGCTGCCTGGATGAGGACCACAGCTGTGCAACAGGACCAGCTTTTGGAGCTCGGTGCCTGTGTTTACAACCACATCTACCACCACCACTTGATCCTGCAGCTCTGGCCCGGCTCCCTCAGCCCAGGCAAGCAGTGAGGAGAAAAGAGAAGAGGCCTGACCGAGGCCACCATGGCCTCCTGATTGCAATCAGCAGGCAAGCAGCAAACAGCTGCAACTTGACCTTGACCACTGTGCCAAGTGAAGTTCTGGCTGGGCCTCCCAGGGACAACCCATTTTTTAAAAATTGTGGTAAGATACACATCACAAATTTTACCATCTTAACCTTTAAAGCAAAGGAAAACCTGCTCAAAAAAGGAAAACTGGATCTTTCACAGCCTCCATGTGACTAGGTGGCAGGCTCGCAGGCTGAGGGGAGGGGAGGGAGGAGCAGAATGGGCAGGAGATGAGGGTTCCAGTCCCGGCTGCTGCATGAGGTTGGGACAATCACTTCGTTCATCTGTGGAATGATGGTCACTCTAGTTACCACTGGGCACTCACTCCGTGTTATGTGCTGTATACATTATTTCCAATCCTCAGAGAAATGAAGAACCAGTCACAGAGATGGGGCCCATTATGCGACTATTAACAGTTGGTGCTGCGGTGAGTGACAGAACTAGGATTCAAACCTTGGTCCGACTCTAAAGCCCATACTGTTTCCACCACAGTCCACTCCATTTAGAGACAGAGGAGTATGGTCATCAGCCACAGCACTTGGTGGCCAGCTGGAATTCTGCAGGTGCAAAATATGGAAGGGGACTGTTCACAATTCTAAGCCTAGAAGATGGTCAGAAAGTTGGCTTCATGCCCACTCACAAGTGAACAGGAAGAGGAAGGGGGTCAGAGGGATTGGGGAGGGGACTTCCTGAGGCCCTGTCGCCTCTTCCGCAACCACACCACACTTCCCACCCAGGCCTGATCCTCCATGCTCACTTCCTTAATGGCCAGATGGGCAGTTTCCATCTCCATTTTTATTGAAATACAAAAAGTGCAAAGGTGAAATACATGATTGGTGCCAAGGAAGTCATTAAGTGTGAATGTGAACCCTCGGTTCACAGTACAAGTGCCACCCATGCCCCCTCCCCGCGTACAGACCAGTGGGGCAGGGGGCAGACCAAATAGATCCGCAGGCTCCCCCATAAATGGGGCCGTGAGCAACACCTGATGCAAGGAGGGCAGAAAGCAGAGGCCCGGGCTAGAGACACAGGGACTGATGGAACCAGCAGCCACTCCAGGCCCGTGAGTCCTAACGTGCCAGTGCCCTGGGGAGAGAGCCCAGTGAGGTCAGGGCAGGCCCTACCTGGCTCCCAGATGGAGGCGGGCTGGACAGTGAGGACCCCCACACTACAGGCTCTGGCCAAGGCTGTGGGGCAGGGCCACTGTGCAGGTACGTCCCTGCTGCCAGGGGACGAGACTGCAGGAAGGGGGGTCCCCAGGGTTCACCAGGAAGGAGTGTAATTCTAAGGGACACAGCTGGAATGAGGGATATCCTCATGGAGGTTCAGGGTCCAGGTTTTCTGAACGACAACAGCGCCCTGGGGCCCCGTGCTCCCTGGGGGAGGTTGCTAGAACTCACCTGGCAGGGGCTGAGCTAATTAGCAGTCTCTGGCCAGCCCCTCCAGGAGCCCCCAACTGGAGGAAGGAGCCACCGTGGATCCTGAGGCACCAAGTCATCTCTGGCCAGAGCAGGGACCAGTGTGACTCCACAACACACATGTCCCCAAGAGCGTCAGGCTGAGGATGTGTCCAGGTGGGCGGGGAGGCAAGGTATGGGGGGCGAGACTGCTCGTCACTGGTCTGACCAGACACGGGGCTCCTGGGGGTCTATTTTCAATGGATGGTGGGACTCCGCCAGTCCTGGCAGAACCAGGGGGTTAGGACATCCTGGGGGCAGTACCACTTGGGAAAGGAGGACCCAGGATGCGTAGAAGAGAAGGCAGAAGTAGGAAGTCGACTCCGGCCTTGTCATTCCTTAGCTGTGGAAATACCCAAGGCTGAGCCGTAAGAGGCGAGGACAGGAGCAGGGTGCTTGCACCCAGGCTTTCTCCCGGATGGGGAGGAGCCTCAGCAGGGCCGGCCAGCTCAGCGTTTCATTCCCCAGCAATCAGGAAGGGGAGGACCAGCCCCAGCTACCAGCCCAGCCGGCAGTGATTTTGGCATCTGCAGTTGCCAGGGAGAGAGGCTATGACCCTCAAGGCCGGAAAGGAGAAAACCAGAAAGGGGGTGCTGGGGCCAGCTCTGCAGAGCCCGGCAGGAGCCAGAGATCCAGGGAGGCAGTGAGAAGTATAAGGCGAAGAAAATGTCTTGTGGTTACAGCAAGGCCTCCAGGGCCGGAGAGGTGGGCTGGACAGAAGGGGGTGGAGGAGCTGCCCGGTTGGCTGGCTCCAGCTTCCATCTCCCGGGGGCCTCATGGCCCCTTCTCAGGCAGGAGCCCCGGGCTCCCGTAAGGCTGATGCCAAGAGGAAGAGTCCAAACTGGGGCTGTCAGAGATGGGGGCTGGTGTGGCAGGGGCTGGTTTCAGAGCCCCTTGGAGTCAGGGCTAGGGAACAACTCCCACTGATGGTCCAGGAGGAACTTGGTGAAGGTGTTGATGGGATTGATGGCCTTGAGGGTGATAGCCGCATCCTTGGCCCACAGCAGGTTAGGGCCAAAGACGACAGCCAGGTTAGTGTTGGTCATCTTGTTGTGCTCAGAGTGGGCAGAAACCTGTGGAGGGAACCGGGGCTGCAGCAGGAAGCCACAGACCCTGCCTCCCGTGCCCAGGCCAGGGAGCAGTAGGGGCGGCAGCTCCTCCTCCCCCCGCCTCCTCCGGGGGGCCGTCCGGCCGAGGCCAAGGTCTCACCTGCATCAGGAACGCAGTGAGGAACTGAAGCACCTGGTAGTTCTCCTCAGGCAGTGTCCGGAGGACCTGCAGCGTCGCCTCCACCCTCCGGCTCTCCTCGATGTCTGTGAGGAATGGGGGCCCAGGTTACAGGGGCCCGAGGCTGGGCTGGTTCAGGAAGCCTTAACACAAGGCTAGAAGGGAGACCCCAACCAGACTTTCCTTGGAGGTCAGGCCAAATCCACATACTCCGAGTCCAGCCCCGACCCGGCAGAATAAGTGCAGAGCTGGAGAGGGGGGAGGGCACTCACTGAGGAAGCCCACCACGTGGGGGTAGAGGTCAAAGGTGAGCAGGGGCTCAGGGAGCTCCCGGAGGAAGGTCTTGAGGATGACTGCTGGCAGGTGCAACTCGTTGTACTGGTCGAAGTCCACAGGCAGCCCTGGGGGTGGGGGTGGGGGAGGAAGGATGGAGAGGAGCTGGGCCCAGCCTGGAGGCCAAGGAGGCGCCACTGCCTGACTTTGCCCTCACGCGAGCCTCCTCCTCCCAGGGAGCTCCCTCTTGCACCCGCCTTCCCCTCTCCCTCTACGACAAGGGGACGCAGGTTCAGGCCATCTGGGTGGAGTGGGGCCCCCCAACACACACTACAGTTATTCCTCGCCTCTGAACCCAAACCCGGGACCCAGGAGCCTGACCAATGAGGGAGCAGGCCCAGGACAGCCAGGCAGGAGTGGGACCCATATCCCATGTAATTATACCAAATGCCACAGAAACCTCTGACAGGAACAGAATCAGGGCAGCGGAAGGCAGAGAAGCACCCACCAGTCACACACATGCCCACCACCACACCCACACCCACCCACCCACCCACCCACCCACACACACACACACACACACAAGGTCTGTACCAGCCCTCTGGCCCTGGACACCGCCCCCCGGACCACTCACCCATGTTGTACTTCTGCTGCACTTCCCGTACAATTTGGGTGTTGGCCGACCTCCGGAAAATCCCCTCAGTGGTGAGAGCTGGAAACAGTGGGGCTGGTGAGTCTCAGAGCTCTGGGCAATGTGTAGACTGCCCCCCCATTCTCTGTCTTGGGGTTCCAGTCAGGTCAGTGTGGGTGCCGACGCACGTGGTACTCTCAGCCCTGCCCAGCAGCTTCTTGAGGGTGCTGGGAGCGCCAGCTGAGAAGGGGGCCGGGGTTGGGGCTGAAGGGGAAGGGTGGGCCCTGGCACTCACCGTGGGCCTGCAGGTAGGCAACAGTCTCCCGGAGCACGAGCGGAATGGGCTCATGTTCTGTGTTCTTGTCCCGGAGGCTGTGGGGACAAGGGCAGTGAGCCAGGTCTGCGGCCTTCCCGGTCCCCAGTCCCCAGGCCTGCCCACCGTTTGCATACTCACTGCTGCAACGAGACCCCAAATTGCTGGTTGGGCAGAGGGGGCCGTGGTGGCATGGGCTTGGGGGCTGTGGCAGGGCTCTTCTGGGTGGACTTGAGGAAGTCATCATACCTGGGGGAGCAGATGGAAGGGTCAGGCCCTCTCCCCGGCTCTAGTCACCATGGCAACCTGTTTGTCGGGCACTCACTGGGCCCTTTACACTGGGTTACTTCATTCAATCCTCATAGCAACCCTTCTTCACACATGAGCAAGTGCAGACTTTAAAGAGATTCAGTCACATAGCTTCTAAGTGACAGAAATGGAATTGGAACTCGCCCTCTGACCCCACGTGCCTTGATAACTTTTCCTGTACCTGTGGAGGCAGAAGGGGAACTGAGGAGTGGGCTTGGAAGGACAGGCCCCGAGCTGGGTTCTGAATCATCACATTCGCTTCCTGTTTATCCTGGGGTTCTCAAGGCTTCCTCTCCCCTTGGCCAGCATGTCCTACCCCCACAAACGTGACCTACGTGTACACACACGCCCTGTGGGCACACACAGCCCCTGCCCCCCCTCACTTGAGCACTTGGCGAGGGATCCCCAGCTGCTCCAGCTTCACGTGCTCGCTCAACTCACTCAGGTAATTCACGTAGAAGATCTTCTGCCCAAACTTGAAGCTGCCGATGGAGGAAAGAGCACGGGTCGGGGGGTGGGTCCCCCCTCGGCAGGCCTCCACGGTCCCCTCAGCAGCCCACCCAGATCAGAGAGAGGCCCGGCCCCAACTGGTCTATCCCCAGGATGCTTGGTCTCAGGTTTCTGCCACAGAGTCCCAGGGGAAGCCTGGGGAGACCACCGCCCCGTGCTCGGCCTGCTCACCTGATGATGGGCTTAAAGAGGATAAGCAGGGTCTTGATGAACATGGTGGGGTGCACGATGTACAGGGCCTTGATGTTCTTCTTGTACCTGCAGAGGCAGAAGGGGACTCAGGAGTGGGTGTGGGAGGACGGGCACAGAGCTGGGTTCCGAAAGGACGTTTCTGATTGGACTACTCATGGCAAGCCTGCGAGCTAAGTGCCATTGTTGCCCCATTTTACAGATTAGGAAACGGAGGCCCAGAGAGGTTCAGTCATGTGAAAGGTCACAGAGAGAGAAAGTAGAGAAACTGGGATTGAAGCCCAGGCCATTCCGACTTCAGGTTCTCTGTGTTTACCCAGGTGGGGCACCTGCCTCCTCCCGGCGTGGAATAAGCTCCTGCCCAGGTGAAGGGCAGCCTAGAACCTGGCAGAGCCGCTGGCTCCAGAGCCACCTGCCCCCAGGCCCCAACCCACTTGCGGTCAAACTCCCGGTAGGCATCCCGGAGCCAGCTGAGGGAGGGCTTGTTGTCGCTGGTCAGGCCGTGGTGCAGGTAGAGCAGGGTGTAGTCGCTCTCCACGTACTGGTCCAGGGTGTGCTTCAGGTACCTTCGAGAGAAAAGGCCTGCTCAGGCCTGCCCTGTGCACAAGTGTGGCCCCATTAAGATGGAACCCGGCACCCCAGGAACCTCCTGCTTCTCTCACACCCCTCCCCATGAGCCCCTGCCCTGCCATCTCTCTTCTGGCTCCATAATCAGTCGCAGTGTTGTTGTGGAGGAGGTACAGGGTAGCGGCTGGGCTGGGTGAAGGAATAACAATATCAACAACAACAGCCTTCACTTTTGAGCACTAGCAGCCAGGAGACCAGGACTCTACCTGGAGTCCTCCCACATACCTGCAGGAAAATGGGAATAATATTTCCTCACAGGATTGCCCTCAGTCAATAATAATGACGACAGTCACCATTTGTCAATATTAAGCTTTTAGTGTCTGCCAAGCACTTTGCATACATTATCTCATGACTTCCTCGTAACAAGGCTGATATTATCCTCTTCTTACAAGTGAGAGCAATGAGGCTCAGAGAGGTCAAGTGCTTATCCAAGGTCACACAGCTTGTGGTAGAGCCTGGAGGTGAACTAACTTCAAAGTTTGTGTTCTCGACCACGGGACAGCTCTGCCTTTTACACTCGAACTCCTGGTGTAAGCTGTAAAATACTGTGCCCGTGAGAGGGGATCAGGGTGGCCAGAGGGTGCCCTCCTCTGCTCCAGTCACTGGGCTTTTCATGGACCGAAGAACCACATCTCAGGTTCCTCTAAGCTCACCATGATACCTAGCACCCCAGCACAAACACACACATGGTGCTGACCCCACCTGAGGTGGAGAAGTATGAAGGGAATGGACAAAAATTCCAGAAAGGACGAGGATCCGGTGGAAAGCCCTCTTTCTGGGTGGCTAGCTTCCAGGCCCCAGCAGGATCACCACTCCAGGCTGGGAGGCTGGGCAGGCAGGAATGCTAAGGGCTTCCAAGGGGAGGTAGGGAAGGAGCCTTGAGAAGTGCCCAAGGATTGGACTACATGTCCAGACACAACCTCACCTGACCGAGAGGGTAACCTAAACACTGGTCCGTGGGCGCTGGGCTGGGCCAGCACAGGTGGGCGTGTGAGGTGTCGAGAGCCGGATTATTAAAGTGATTCTGATTGTTATTAACTGTGCAATAATTTACGCCTTATACACATTGAGCACTTTGTAGTTTGCAAATAGCCGTTACATAAAGAGATGGCATTTTGCAACTATAAAATAGCAAAAATTATAGTGAAAATACACTCATTCTTTGATGGACCTTTTGGAGGGCAGTAAAGTGATGTTTATCAGAAGATAAAACGTCCCTACTCTTTGACCCTGTAAAAATATGGCCAGGAATTTACTCTAAGGAAATAATCAGAGATGAACAGAAACATTTCTGTAGAAGGCTATTTATTGCAGCCTGTTTTATAGTGGAAAAAAAAGTTGAGCAGCAAGTTTGTCCAACAACAGGGAATTGGTTAAATAAATCATAGGCCTTCTATAAATAGAATACCTCACAGGATGTTTCTGCAGACAGAACCAATCTGTGAAGTCAGATGTCAGAACAGTGGTTACCCTTTGGAGAAGTAGCTGGAAGAGCAAAGGGAGGTTTGTGCAGGTGACATGTGTGTTCAGTTCTGAAAATTCATCAAGCAATATACATAATCTGTTCACTTTTCTGTATACATACGTCAATAAAATGTTTTCTGAGGATGTCCTGAAAGAATGTGTAAAGCTCAGAGGATAAAACCTTTATCTTAATACAAAGCTGACTATAGAGTTCTGTTTATGTTATGGAAAAAAAAAGAAACTGAATAGGCTAAAATATTAACAGTGGTTTTCTCCCTGGGTGGTGGTTTTATGGGAGACTTTATTTTTTTTGTAGTTGTCTATATTTTTTCTTTATAGCTGCCTACGTTTTTTTAAATTCTTGAAATTTTTAATACTTTACAAATATATACAATGGCATTTCATGTATATTATCTTACCTAATCCCCACACAACCCTGTGAGGTGTGCACAATTCTTATTTTCATAAGGCTCAGAAGGGACCAGCCCCCAAAGCACACAGCTAGTAAGAGGCAGAGCTGAAGTTTAATTGGTCTTCTGTACCCAAGGCTCAGGTACTTTCTATCTCAACCCCCCAGATCCGGGTGGACAGCTGGGAAAGCTGAGTCGGAGATAATCTGACAGAAACAAGAGGAAGGGATGGATCCATGCTGGAGGCGCCTCGCTGCTCCAGGCAGGCGGGGGTGGAGGACAGACAGGGTGCACGGCACAGGGCTTCCTGAAACCAGACAGCCTCAGCAGGGGGGCAGCCTCACTCAGCAAGTTCTCTCCTGAAAATTGGGTGCTTTCCCATCCCCATCCTGACTTCCTCCAACTCGGACTGTTATCTGGCCTGGAGTCTGTCACCTGCCTTGTCAGACGTGACAGAACCAGTGGGGAGGGCAGGTGACTCAGCCACCCTCTGGCTGCGCTCCTTGGCCTGCTGCTGGCTGGGCCACGTGGTGGGCCTGGACAAGGCTCTGCCTGCCTGTCTGAGGCGCGGCGGGAGGAGGGTTCAGGTGGCCAGGGACAAAGAGCTCACACAAGGCTGGAGAAACTCAGCCCCAGCCCTGGCTCCCCGGGACCACAGAGACTCTGCACTCAGGCCCTTTCCCTTCTGCTGCTGCACCCCTGCCTGTCCCCGACCCTCACACCCCTACACACACACAGCCACTCAGGATCCCAAAGAGCTGGAATGGGCAGCACAGACATCGTCAACTGCAGGGAGTGCTTTAAACTGGTCAGGAAAGAGGTGCAAGATGGTAACCGGACACACTGACGAGCTTCAGGAGGAAGTCAGTTACAGCTCTGCCTCCAGGGGGGTCCTGTCCACGCTGTGGGCCCAGTGCCGGCGCACTGGTGGCTCTGCAATGAACATTTATCGGTCTGTTCAACTCCTGCTTTCAATCAGCCTTCTGACTTACATCAAGAGATTTCTAGACCAACCAGAGCTAGTGCATATATTTAGCTAACAGAGCCCAGATAGATACAGAAGTCATTGGCACCAAATTTGGCACAAAATAAGATAACACTATTCATATAAATGATGAAAGACTGCAGCCACATCAGACACCATATCATTATAATAATCAGGCCTTGTATTTGGGCGGTATTTTACTTTTCAAAGCATTTTCACGTGCAGTATCTCGTTCCTACAAGGCGGAAGGGCTGTATGATTATCCCCCGTGAAAAGTGAAGAAAAAGAGGCTTAAAGAGATGAAGGCACTTGCCAAGGTTACACAGTTTCCAGGACTAGAACCCAGGTCTGACTCCTGGCCCAGTGCTCTCCCCCAAATGTAAAACAGCTTCCTCAGGAGAAGAGGGGAGGCATTGAGGGTGGTGGCCTGGCACCCCTGGGCAGGGAGAGACAGTAAGGAAAATGCCATCAGGCTCTACTGAGCATCTGGGCACAGGGGCCACCACCTTCCCTATGTACTCACCCAAGGAGCTTGCTGTGGTCCAGCTGGTGGCTCGGGGGCATTCGGCAGGCACTAAAGACAATGATCTTCCGCCCATACTTGTCATCTCCTAGGTGTGGAGAGAGACGGAGCACAGTGGGTGGAAGTGAACCAAGAGAAGCAGGGTGAGGAGCTGAAAGGACCAGGCCCGGAGACCCGGACCGTGTAGCACAGGGGCCAGAGTGGCCCATGCAGATCTACCTCTGCGCAGCTGCCTGCACTCACGGGCGTGTCGCTGAAGAAGGCGGGACAGGTTGCTCTCAGGGCTAGTGAGCTGGGGTGTAAGAAATAACATGACTTTTAAAAAAGGCACTCCTGGTGGAAACAACCCAAATGTCCATTCATGGATGAATGGATAAAGAAAATGTGGTATATCCATGCATTGGAATATTGTTTGGCTATAAAAAGGAATGAAGTACTGACACATGCTACATTGTGAATAAACCTTGAAAACATTATGCTAAATGAAAGAAGCTAGACACAAAGGGCTACATACTGTATGATTCCATTTGTATGAGCTATCTAGAATATGTAAATCTATAGAGACAGAAAGCAAATTAGTGGTTGCCAGGTGCTGGGAGGAGGGGAGAATGGAGACTGACTGCTTATGGGTACAGGTTTGCTATGGGTATGGATGAAATTTTGGAACTAGATAGAAATGCACAACATTGTGAATGTACTAAATACCACTAAATTGTACACTTTAAAATGGTTAACTTTACATTATGTAAATTTCACCTCAATTTAAAAAAAAGTCACGCCCCCCAAAGCAATTGTTATCTTGCCAAACAGTCATCTTAAAAGTCCACGTTTATTCCAGAAGCACCCCCTCCGAGCAGCATGTATTTGGAAAACTTCTTGAACCTACCTTCTCAGCAAGTCTGAGGCCACTGAGGAAATCAATCTCATTCCTACTTAATACTCATGTCTCATTTTTCACCTCTGACAACACTTTCTGATTTTATTACTAGAATTATTGACCACACTTGGCTGTGACTGACTTCCAGACATTTCTAAAAATCGTATCCTTTCTCATTAAGGATATTCTAAAGAACACGGTGTTCAGAGGAGTTTGTAATGCTGTGGGACAATGCTCATTTGGGTGTATTCTCTCAGGGATGTTTGTCCAAAACTAGTCACAATTTGGTCTGACCATCTGGCTTTGTCATAAAGCCAGGAGCTCCCAAGACATATGCTATTGCCCCCTCCAAGTCAGATGTTCTTCCAGGGTCAGTGTGGCTCAGGGACCCCAAGCAATGCCTGATGGGGACAAGACCTGGTCCCCACTGCCCCATGTCCCAGGGATCTTCCCTTCATCTCTACCCTTATGCCTCTTCAGAGACACCAAACCACACCTGCCTAATCCCAGTTGTTTCAGAGGTGAATAAAAACCACTTACACAACCCGTGAAATGCAGTGAGACTGGCCTCCATCTACCTCTGAGCATTAAGGACCCCCCACGCCTGGCTGAGTATCTTCTCCACATTTACTAAGCCACGATCTTGATTATTCTTGGTCAGTGACTTCACCCAGGAGTCAGTGCTTTTCTAAGTGGTTGCTAAGTCTCTTACTCTTTTCTCTAAGGCTAGGGCACGGCTCAGTAGAGAAGCTGAAGGAAGCTTCTGGAATGTGGGCAGCATGGCCCCCGTCCCTGCTGGCTGCATGGCCGAGTGCTTTGGCCTGAGCTAGCACCTCTCTCCCAGCAGTCTGCCTACCTTGTCTAGCCTCTTGATCAGCCCCTCCAACCCACCCATCTCCACCCAAAACACTGCCTGGCCTCTGTTGGCCCTGAAAGGTCCTAGCCAGGACCCTCCAAGAATTCCCTGGGTTAGGGTCTGAGGCCCGGCCCACTAAGCCCAGAGAGAGACTGTTCTCCCATCTAAACTGCCCCAACTTCTAGCCCTGGAGAATTATAAACTACCTGCCCCCAACTCTCCTGCCTTGGCTCCTCCTTTCCTCCCAAACCCCACCCCAGATATACTCTCTGAGCCCCCAGTCCTGTAAATGACCCTGGAATGGCTCATAGGACTCTCCAGGCTCACACCACGCACATTTCCAGCACAGAAGTGCTTACAGCCCTGTCCACATCAGGCTGCTTTGAGCCTCTGCTGTTTCTCGTGCCAGACACAACTTCCTCTAGACAATTCTGCTCCCCTCCTCTAGGCTAACTCTTTTGAATCCTTAAGACTCATCCCAGGCATAGCCTCCACCCAGAAGCCTGTGTCCTCTCCTCCTTTCCCCAGACAGGTTAGCTGTCCCCTGTCATGGCTCCCAGCATGAGACATCACCCATCTGTCATGACACTCTGACTCTCCTAATCGTTTATGCGCCTGTCTCCTCTCCTGGCTTGTGAGCAACTCAAAGACAGGGACTGTGTCTCATCCACCTTTGAATCCCCCGTGCTGGCTCAGAGCCCAGCACGTGGCCGGTATTCAATAAATGTTGGTAGCCTGCACAAAGTCACAGGTCAGCAGTACACGGTATGCTCGGTTCTATTTCTGAGTCTGTTCACAATGCTATCTAGGTTACGAGACTGCTTTAGACAGTGAATTTCCCAAAGCCTGGGAAGGAATTTCTCCAGACTTACAAGCAGAGCACCCTCTGCAAACCTGTCTGAGGTGGAGAAGGTATGGCTCCATCCAGTAGCAGGTCTGTTTTGAAGGACCAGGTGCCACCTGCTCTCTTTCACACCCTCGCCTAGATCCTGATGTCCTGGGTTCCTTCCAGGCCAGCCAGGGGCTCTGGGCCCTGCTCTGATTCACTTCCCATGGACTCTGACAGAAGGAAGAGTAGACCAGCAGGGGGCAGGGACAAAGGGTTAGACTGGCAAGTACAGCCTCACGTACAACCTGGAGCTTCAGAAGCCCCCAGGCCTCCATCCACCAGTGTGTGAGGGGAGGGACGTCATCTCCCTCCTCCCCTCCAAGCAGAGGAAATGCCCAGGATAGGGGAAAATTCAGGGAGGAGCATGGGGGATTCCAAAAGATTCTTTCCATCACTGACCCCTAACAGTAAAGCAGCCCTCACTGGCTGGCAGATTTGAGGACTTAGGCAGGGCAGAAAGTCTGAGTTCACGGGGCTCTGGAATTTAAAGAGCTAGTAACTGGTTAAGCAAGCAACTGGGGTGAGGGGCAGGGGCCTGTGGTTCTGTTGCTCAGCTGGCCGCAGCACCTTGTAAATGGGAAACTTTGGGTTCTCAACCAGAGCCCCACCGTGGGCATCCACCAATGCCATGATGTTATATGAAAAGTATTACAAGTACAGGCACATGTTTTCTAGTGGAAGAGGTCCACACCTCTCATATTCTCAAAAAGCACTCAGACCAGTTTTAAGAACCACTTCACTGGACTGTATGCTCCTCGAAGGAAGGAATGTGTGTTCTCCCTCGCTGAATCCTCAGGGCTTGTTCCAGTAGCTGTGCTGTGAATGCATTTTGAATGAAGTCAGGATGGAGAAGGGCGGCAAAAAGAGGATCACTGAGGGGCTGGATGGCAAGACTCCCAGGCAGGCGAGGAACGAGATACGGGGGAACCCCAGGGTCTGGCCCTGCCTTCCCCTCCTGGAGTGCCCAAGTCCTTGGGTGGCTTGGGAATTTTCCAGCAGGCAGGGTGACTGCTTCTAGAAGAAGCATGTGTAAAAAGGCCCAGAACTCCCCTCCTGATCTCAGAAGGGAACAGACTTCTGCCCTGGAGACTGAAGGGAGGCAAGGAGCTGGCAGGACTGGAGCTTCCAGAGCTCTGGGGGCGAGGGCTCAATGAGGAGGAGGCACAGCGTTCATGGAAAGCCCCAGAAAAAGAGCAGCCGCTGGAGAACGAAGCCTCTGCATTCCCCAGATACTGATCAGGAACTCTCCCAGGGAGGCCTTTGTGTTCATCAGCGAAGCCCAGCTACTCCAGCAGGCATTCTGGGAACCCCAGTCCAGCCGCCCGCCCCACCCACAACCTGCAGAGCAGGCCAAGGAGACAGGAGGTGGGGGCTGGGGCAGTGTGCTAGAGCTGGCTCACACAATTGTTAAATTGTTAAATTGTCAGGAATATTGCAAGCCAGCTAACATCATGTGGTAGTTTGAAATCTGCTGGGGTAGAAATTGCAAATGCAGCAAAAAATAGCCTTTTTTTCCCTTTTCTGGAGGGCCAACTGTTAAACATTTACCACCACACCACTGGAAAGAACCCACTTGGACTCGGTCAAATTTGACCGTGGAGCATGACAGCCACCGCTGGCAAGGAGAACAGAGGCTGCAGAGGAGTTGGGGACATAACCCATCCTCCCTTCTGACACGCGCTCTTTCTCTGGTTTCTAGTGCCAGGAAACTGGCCACTCAGGACATCACTGTGGTCTCATTGAGTGAGTCTCACTCTGGCCGTGTCAGTCCAAACTCCTCTCACCAGTCAGAGGGGCACACACATGGGGGACAGCCCCACCAGAGGGGCCTTGAGCCAGCAATGAGGCCAGGCACTGCTTGTGGCCAGCCTCCCCACCCTCCACGGACAAGGTCCCCTTCCCCTTTGGGCTCTGAATGTGTCCCCGCACAGTCCCTGCTCTGTCAAACTGCCCATAAATCCTTTGCTATTTCCGGCTCCCAGGTACTGGCAGCTCCCAGCTCTCCGGAGTGGGGCTGCAATTAATCTGGCCCCACCTGCCTCCAACGGGAGCCCTTCCTGATTCACAGCCCAGAGGCCAAGCACAGAGAGCCAGGAGCACACCTACCTGGCTGGGCCCCCTCAGGCTCATCGCACCCTGGGGAAACAGAAACGTATTGCAGCTCTGCTTGCAGCAGGAAGAGGGGTCACCCAGGGGGTGGGGGTGGGCCAGCCTCCCCTACTCTGCCCTATGACTTGGCCACATAGGCCAGGAGGATGTCAGGACAGAGACTCCTTCACGTCAGACACCCACCACACCCCGATCAGGTCCATCTTTGAGAGTGAGAAGGTTCTGAACCTTCAGGTGACTTTGCTGTGCTCAGGTCAGGGCCAGGCCAGGAAAGAAGTCTCAGCCTTGCTTCTGCAGGGGTGAGAAAGGCCACGGCCAAGGCCCCCAACCCAGACCAGGGCAGGCTCCAGGAACACAGATGCCATGGAAACACCTTTGACATTAGGGGCAACCTTCTCAACTGCCCCATCCCTCTCTGAGCCCAGCACTCGGGGGAGATGGAGGTCCGTGCCACTCCTTTATGGCCAGATGCCTCCAGGGCCCCCTCAGCCAGTACCACACTGGGCTCAGAGGCCCTGTGCTACCGGGCTCCCTTGCCTACCCCTGTGCCTCAGCGCAGGACCATGCTGTCACCCTTGCTTCCAGCTGCCTGACCTCACCAGTGAGGACAGACAACCATTTGGGGAAAGACAAAGGATCCTACAATTCCAATTTCCTCTTCAAGCAATAGGACCCTAAGGGCAGCCACCAGGTCATCACCAGGCTTGCTACCTCCTCTGCTCCTGGAGTGTTCTCGGTCCTGCATTATGAACAGGAGGTGGGAGCTCACTGAGCCGAGACCCAGGGGGGCTCCACACTCATTCTCAGCAGGGTAGAGCATCTGCCAGGAACCTGATGCTCCAGGGGTCACGCGGCCCCTAACTTCTGAAAGGAGGCTCTGCCATTCCAGACTTCCTTGGAGGTAAGGTATCCCTCCCTGCTCCCCAGTAACTGACGGGGTGAAAAAGGTGACATGAGGGCAAAGGGAAGGGAGGTGAATGACCACTTATTCAGGGCCAACTACGTTCTGGCTCTGGGCTAGGCCCTGACATACATTCACTATTGTAATCCTCTCAGCAACCCTGTGGGGAAGAAACGAGTTCAGAGAGCAGAGCTGGAAATCAAACTGGCTTTCTGACTTCAAAGCCACTAGGTCACACTGCCTCCCACACATCATCCACCAGTGGAGACAACAGGGTCACAAGTCAGGATGTGGTTGCAGACGAAGAGACCAAGAGGCCATCACAATCACGCCTGTGACTTTAAAGAACGGTACATGTGCTCAGGAGCCCCAGGGTCAGGGGTCAGACTTGCCCCTCCCCCACAGCCCCTTCCCCCAGGAGGGGCAAGAGGGGCACGAGGGGCTGGTTTCCTTACGCCAGGAGTGCAGACTGCGAGGAAAGAGGTGCACTACTGGGTGCGCTCACCTGCCACCTCCACAATCTGGTGCCGGGCGATGTCATAGTAAGGGTCGTCCCACTTCAGGTGAGTGACAGGTTCCGGGGAGCTGCTTTTGGAGTCATCTGAGGAACACATTAAAGTCAGGGGGTCCTCTGGGGGCTGGCACAGTGTCCTCCCCCCAGTAAGGCTTGTGCTCCCAGCCCCACCTTGGGGCTGGTCTGCTTGCCCCCATCCTGCCCTCCTGGGGTCTCCCCCTCTAAGGTGCCTTAGATCCTGCAGTGCCCACCTGACTTGGGAAAGTCGGGCATTTCATCCGAGGGCCAGTTCTTCTCATCAATGGAGGCTAGCTTCAGCTGGTTCAGAGCCTGGCTGGTGTCATCCAAGGTCAGGTCATCCTGAAGCTCTGAGAGCGGGTCCATGGCCATCCCTATCCCCCACAGCCTCACCCCACAGAACCTGAAGAGAAACCTGGGAAGGCAGGATTGGCAGGTCAGTGACGCCCTCTCTTCACCTCCAACTTCTACAGCAAGCCCTCCTGCCCCCATTCTTTCCTCCCCCAAGCTCTCTTGTTTCCGTTCCTCAACACTTCTCATCCTTGCCAAGAGCTCCATGTAGCGCCTGGTTCAACTGGCATGTTGCCAGAAAAGGCAGCTGGGACAGAGGATGGCACAGCTCAGTGCCTGCCTTCAGGTCCTCCAGCTGGATAGCGAAGCCGTGCCAGGCCCTGTGCTGCCCACTGCCCAGCTGGTTCAGTCATGCAGTCCCAGCTGCAAAGGGTAGAGGTCCATGTCCCTCTCCACATGAGTCGTAGAGCAGAGAAGCTTCCCAGGCCCCAGGAGTTACAGGGTAGAGATGTTGCAAGAACCTAAGGAGCACAGGGATGCTCCAAACCCCATGCCTGAAAAAGGTCAGCTGTGGCCCTGGTCACTCCATTCCTGACCCCTGGCCTAGGGAAGAGGAGGTGGCCAGAGACCACAGGGTCCCAGAAAAAGGCCATGCCCAAGGGGCCCAGCTGGGTTTGCCCCGGGACAGAAACCAGGAGCAGGGGATGGGATCTGCCTGCCAGTCCTAGCAGTCAATCTGCAGGCTCCTGGGGGCTCTCAAGCCCACTCTAATCTGTGGGGCCCTCCTGATGCTAGTTCCAAGGTGGGAAAAATCAACAGACTGCCCTAAGGATGGGAGGGCACAGATGGGAAAGGGGGCAGCCCATGACATCCAGAGGGCTGAAATAATGGAGGTGAAAAACAGAACAGCAGCTACAGAAGGCTGGGAGGGAGGAGAGCCGACTCTGAACCTGGGTTTCCCCAGGTCTGGGGTCTGGTTCTCAGGAGGTGGCTGCATGCGGCCTGGTGGCAGCACTCTCTGCCCTCAGCCCTAAGGAGAAGCAATCCCTCTCCCATCACGAGCTCACCATCTGGGTGAGGGAGGGGAGTTTCAATTCAATCCACTCAGTCCAACCCCAGAGAGGAGGCTGCTCTAAGCCTGCTGCATTTCTGAAGCCCAAAAATGACATATATGGTCAGAGAATCAGCAGAACAGATAAGGAGCGCAGACGAGACCCGGGCGCGGGTAGGGAGAAGAGGGCAGAGCTGCCAGCAGAGATCTGGACCCTGAACACCTCTGGGCTCTGAGGCTACGTGACAACCTCCTGCACACGTCACAGCCGAGGACTCTGGATGGTAAACTGGCTCCCTGTGCCTAGCAACCACCACCCTGTTACCCGGGCAACCACACCGCTTGCGCGGCAAAAGCTGTTTCGAGCTACTGAGCCAAAGCCTACAGCCGAACAGCCAAAACAGAATCTTCTTCCCCTTCCTCTCCTCTGGCCTTATCTGCTACCCTTATTCACTCCCGCTGCTTACCACCAAAATATAAGTCCCTTCCAACGAACACAGAGAAAGATGACCTTCTCTTATTTGGGAATGCATTTCTCTCAGGGAGTGCTGCTGTGCCCCTCACTCCAGCCCCCTCCTTCCCCTTTGACCCTCCAGTGCAGGCAACCCTTAGTCCTGAGGAATCCACTCCTGACTCATCTCCATGCTCCTTCCCCCATTCAACCAGGAGGCTGTGAGGGCTCCCCAAAGAGGACCCCACTGGCACAGAATTCAGGTCAAAGTGACCTGACCCTCTCTAGGCCTGAGCCTTTTCTCAGTCCCTTCTCTTCTGTCACTGCCCAGGCACCAAGTGCTCCTTAGCCCTGCCCACAGCTATCCCAGAGAAGTCTTTCTGCACACACTGAGTGCTTGATGCAATGAAAAAGGCACGAGATAAGGTATATGGAGAACTGGATTCTAGTCCTGTCTAAGCAAATGAGTTGCAAAGATGCTGGGCAAGTCCTCTTCCTATCTGGGCCTAAATTTATTCATCTGTAGAAGTGAAAGCTCCTCCCAGAAATATAACTCTCCAGTGTTCTAAAATGCTTGTGCTGAAGTGAACAACAGAATTAGAAAGAGCAGCCGAGAGCTGAAGTATACGTGAGAGAGGGCGAGAAAGACTCTCTAAAAGGGAGCCGAACTTGAACTCCATTTCTTTTCCAGTAACTCCTCCTCTATTTTGTCAGTTCTTCCAGGACCAACCCCTCCCCCACTCCATGACCTCCTTTTCTAGAATAACTAATCACAGTTGTTCTCACCTCCCCAGACAGCCAAGCCTCTCTCACCACCCTCCAACCCACAGCTGTTGCCGGTTGTGAGCCCCAGAAGCTTAGCTCCCATTCAGTGGGAGGATGAGGGAAGATACGGTGGGGTAATTCTAACATAAAGTAGTGGAAATGAAGCATCCTGGCTACCTAAGACTCCAGTAACCTACTCCACTCTGTGCAAAATACTCTTTACTTTGAGATTAATTTCTCCCTTCTCATTAGGTAAAATGTCTACCTTTACAAAAATCTTTGAGAATCACTTTAGGCCGAGGTTTTAACCTTTGGAAGGTCCTGGACCTCTCTGAAATTCTGATGAAATTTGTGGACTTTTTCCCTAAGAAAAATCAGCACATGCATGAAATCTTGCATGCAATTTTAAGGGGTTCACAGGCCCTCTGAGAACCCCTGTTTAGGAGCCTCTGACCTGCACATATTTATGGTGACGGATGGAAACTAGACTTTTGGTGGTGAACACGATGCAGTCTATACAGAAGCCAAAATATAATGATGTAAATCTGAAATTTACAGTGTTATAAACCAATGTGATGTCAATAAAATAATAAGAAAGTGGGAGTCTGGAAAAAAAAAAGAACCCTTGAACTATTCAGAATTACATCTGGCACATGGTAGATGCTCAACCATTTGTTGAACGACTGAATGAATTAATTCATCTCCTAAGCGGAGAAGAGAACAAACATTTGTTGAGGGTCTATATAGCACCATGAACTGGACACAAATTATCTTTTAACTTCACAACAGCACCAGTGGGGCATGTACTACCAAGCCAATTTTACAGTTCAAGGAAAGAGAGGACCAGAAAAAATAAGCAAATTGCTTAGGGTCATATAGCAGAGTCAAGATTTTAATCCATGTCTGTCTAAGGTGGTCTCTTTGCTCAAGCCCATCCTTCAATATTTCTCTAAGTGACTGTCATTCGTGCGACTCACGAGGTGCGGAGAGGTTCTGCAAAAGGGCAAAGTAAAGCCTTTCCCCTAATCTCCTCCACGAAGAAGTGAGATAACAACTTGAAATTGTATTCTCTGGCGTTGGGATCGCCTTCCTAGTTGGGGCTCCAGAACTGCAAAACACATATCCCACAACACAACAGCAAGACTTTCAACAACAGTCTCTTTTGCATAGAGCTTCATGGTTTACAAAACCCGAATGTTGGGTGTAATTATCCCATTTCACAGATTAAGAAAGCGTGGCCCAAAATGTGGCAGGGTGGAACTCTTCCCCCAAATTTCTTGTTCTCAGCGCTTCGCCAGATCGGACCAGGGAGACTTCCCCTTCCCATGGCTCGATGACAGTGATCTGACCAGGACTCGGCCCCGGGGGGAGCAGGAGGAAGGCAGCGAAGGAAGTGAAGTCCTCTCACTGCAGACCCGGGAGTGGGGCAGAATCCCCACAGCCGGAAGGCCAGGCTCTCAGGCCCCGTCCCACCCTGCCCTCTTCCTCGGATCTGCCTAGATCCTCCCCATCCGGACCCCATCCCTTCAGATGACCTGGCCAGTCCCCTCCCTTCCCTCACCACACCCAGGGAGACCCCGCGCCTTGCAGCTCACCGTGGTCGGGCACTGCTCCTCCTGCCACGCCTGTCAAAGCTCGGCAAACATCCGGCTCCGCGGTAGAACGGGTACCGCCTCCTCCCTGTCTTTGCACGCCCCAACCACTTCCGCCACACCTCCAACCCACTTCCGACCCGCTGCCAGGTCCAAACATGGCATCTCCAGGAGCCCCGCCCACTTCCTGTACGTGCCCGCGTTTGGGAGGAACGGCATAGCCGTCCGACTCGTCCCTCCTAAAAGGAGGCAAGTGGGACAATTAGTTCCGCTTCCTCTGATACTCGAGTCTCCGGTGGGCCTCCGGAATCCTAGGCTCATATTGTCTTCGCACAGAGTGTTGCCTCACCAGTGCTCCCAAATTCCTGCTCCTGTGCACCAGTGATATTTGACTCTAACAATTCTTTCCTGGGAGGAAATTTGGAAGGCAATGACTGTTTCCGGGAGGAGCTGAGAAGGCGACGCTCACTTCCGGCGGAGGGAGGCTGTCTGACCCGGGATGGAGGAGACGGAGGAACAGCTCCTGGAGCGGGGGAGACTGCGTTCGGGTGAGTGACCTGCGATGTCCCCGACCCTCGGCCCTGGCCTGGATACACCTCACGTTCTCTGGTCAGCTCTCTCCCCGCGACCCTTTTCCTCCCGAGCCCGGGCTCCCCCTCCGGTGCCCTCGGAGTCTCTGGGGGCTTCTTAAGAGCCCTTAAACCCCCTCCAACCTCTCATGCCCCCCAGAGCCCTTCTAGATCTCTCCGACTCCTGAGGCCTGGCTGGCCCTGCGGTTTCCTCCCGCACCTTTTCCCACCCGCGTGGGGTCCCTCCCCGTCTTCCTGTCTCCCTGCAGCCCCCGAACCGCGCCTGGGCCCGCACTCAGGATGGAGCCCTTCCGGAGGGGGCCGTGCACCCGGCCTCAAAGACTTCCCGCCCGGGCCGACCCGAGCCATCCGCGCTCTAAAGAGCCTCCCCCGGGGCTTGGCCCTCGGCCCCTCCCTCGTCACGGACCAGCGCTTGGGGGTCTGGTGTGTCGGAGAGCCCCTGCAGCCGGGACTGCTCTGGGGGCCGCTGCAAGAGCAGTCTGACTCCGAACAGGAGGGCGACGGAGTGAAACCACGGCAGGAGGAGGTATTGCGGGGATAGGGCGTCTCCTCTCCCTGACTGAAAAGTTGTAAGAGCTTCAGATGTTTCTGGACAGCTCTTCAGTTTGTTAGAAGAAGCAGGGTATTTCAAGAAATAGGAGATGGTTTTGTTCCTTCTCTCCAGGACTGTCTCGTTTCTTCGCTTGCAGTGGTTAAGGAATGGAAGTGCAAAAAGTTGCTAAAACCTAAATTATATATAGTGTTAGCAGTGGTGAAGGTCAAGAGCAAAGGTTTATGGAATTAAAAAGCCATAGGATCAAATCCCAGCCTTGTCACCTGGCTAGTTAAATGGCATGCCTCACTTAACTCACGTAAAATTTTTAAAAAATGATTGTTTATTTTACTTCTCCAGAATTATTTGGAGGAATAGATAAAATAACAGAGGTAAGAGTTTAATTGCATACTCAGTACTAAAAAAAAAAGTTGATAGTCCTCTTATGATTTTTTTGTTCAGTATTCACTGGAAGGCAGTAATGTGTCTGATGTAGTAGTTCTCCACATCCTTGGGAGGGAGATGAGGGGACAGTCTTTTTGGTTTTTACCGAATGAAAAATTAGATACTACAGTCCTGTAGGGGCAGAACCAGAGACCATTAACTTTCCAGGGGCTTCATCTTAGATTTGTCTCAGGAGAGGTTTCATCCAGTTTTTTCTTTCCACCTTGGCCCCTCAAACACGTGGGAGAAGGACTCATTGATTTATTTCAGGACGTGTCGCTAGGCTCATGGGGAGACGTGTGTGCCTGTGAGCGGAGTTCAGGCTGGACCAGGTAAGTTACAGGAGAGTATGCAATGAAGATGCTCCTTTGAGGCTTTCTCTGTGGCTTGGGATGGAACCCGAAGCGGAGTGTAATTCCCCACCCACTGATCTTTTGCAGTGTGTTCCAAAGGCATGGGGTCCTTTAGGGGTCTTCAGGGAGGGCCACTTGAAGAGGGTCTCCTGAGCTAGCTCTTGCTCTGCTTTGCAGTTTGGTGCAGCGGGGCAGGCTGGAGGGTGAGGGAAACGTGGCCCCAGTGTGGATCAGCGAGAGACTCCACCTGCAGGTGTCTCGGGTCGTGCTGCCAGGCTTTGAGCTGCTACTGTGGCCCTGGCCTCCCTCTGCAGGCCTGAGCCCTGCCCAGCCCAGGCTAGAAGAAGAGGCAGCTGTGGCTGTGGTGACAGAAGTGGAGTCTGCTATACAACAGGAAGTGGCCTCCCCTGGGGAGGTTGCAGCAGAGCCTTGCACAGGTATGTGTCCAGTAAATGCTGGCTTCCCAAATTACCACCAAACAACAGATTGGTTGGTTGATAAGGCACAGCAGAGCTTATGACTCACGAAGGTAAGGGAGAACACTGCAGAGCCTTAGTAGTTTCTCTGAGGGGGAAGGGCAAAGCCTGGATAGTTACGGAAATTTTGAAGTCTAGTATAAGGCAGATTTTTCAGTGTGGGATGGGAGCAGGACTTGATTAGGACTGGGTAAGGATCATGACATAATAGTTTAGGATTCATGGACACAGCAAGGCTCAAAGTTTCAGGCAAGAGGTTCAAAGAGTCTTGGGGTGTAAACTGTCATTTGATGCTTTCTATTGAAGATTGATGGATTTTTTTCCCTTAGAATGAACAATGTAGATATTGGCAACTTTTATCTTCCTGAGTAAATTTCCTTGAATAGTAAGGTCGTCTTGATGAAGACAGCAAGCTGTATATAAGGTTTCCAGTTTCTTTTTATTATATTACCTTGTTTTATTGAGGTCATATTGTTTTATAACATTTTATAAATTTCAGGTGTACATCATTATATTTTGACTTCTGTATAGACTTCCCTTTCCCCTCTGGTAACCACCGATCTCTTCTCTGCATCTATGTGTGTGTTTGTCTTCCACATATGAGTGAAATCATACAGTATTTGTTTTTCTCTGTCTGACTTATATCACTTAGCGTAATACCCTCAAATTCCATCCATGTTGTTGAAAATGGCATGATTTTGTCTTTTTTTATGGCTGAGAGTATTCCATTGTATATATATATATACACTACATCTTCTTTATCTATTCATCCGTTGGTGGGCACTTGGGTTGCTTCCAACTCTTGGCTCTTGTAAATAATGCTGCAGTGAACATAGGAGTTAACATGCTTTTTGAATTAATGTTTTCATGTTCTTTGGATAAATACCCAGAAGTGGAATAGCTGGATCATATGTTATTTCTATTTTTAATTTTTTGGGGAACCTCTATACTGTTTTCCATAGTGGCTGTACCAGTTTGCCTTCCCACCAGCAGTGTATGAGGGTTCCCTTTTCTCCATATCCTCTCCAACACTTGTTATTTCTTATCTTTTTAATCATAGCCATTCTGACTGGTGTGAGGTTTCCAATTTCTTATGTTTCTTCCCTCTGGGGTAGAGATGGGGGTTCCTTTATTTTAAAGATGAGCTAAGGTGAAGAGATGGTGGTCTCCACTCATCCTAAGTGCATGTCTCCAGAGATAGAACAAAGGGACTCTAGGGATTATCTAGATGTCTGGGGGTACTCTGGTGCCTAGGAGTGCTCCCTAGGAGGCACCTGGGACCGGGCAGGAAGATAAATGGAGTGTGTGGCTCATGCTCCAGGGACGAGTTGGTGTCATTGCTCCCAATGAAGTTCAAGGGCTGGGTAGGAGAAGACACATATTCCTGTAACTTCCTGGTGACACCACCATCACTACCTGCTAACAAGCTCTACTGAACCCAGCACTCCACTCTTGCCTTGCAGATCCTGGACACCAGTCGCCCCCCAGCATCCAGGCAGAGAGTATGGTAAGCCCTGGACTTAAGCCCCAAACCCAGGAACTTTTGAAGGAGAGCCAACCCCTTGGCCCATTGCTTCAGGATGGCAGCGTGGACGTAGAGGACCCGCCCCAGACACAAATGCCACCTGAACCTCCGAGCAGCTCCGCTACCCAGAGAGGCCCAGAGAGCAGTGAGGCCAGTTCCCTGTCTTCTGCCAGGGGCACCCAGCTGCATGCTTACCTGGCCAAGAAGTTCCGTAGCCCCAGTGATCAGTGCCCACCCAGAGCAAAGACCTCAGAGCCCAGAGCTCAGCAGGCTGGAGAGCACCAGTGCCCTGGCTTCCCTGCATGCTTGCGGAGCCCTCCTGGCCCAACGGGAAGCTCCCCAAAACAGGGGCGACGGTACCGGTGTGGGGAGTGTGGCAAGGCATTCCTGCAACTGTGCCACCTGAAGAAGCATGCATTCGTGCACACGGGCCACAAGCCCTTCCTTTGCACTGAGTGTGGCAAGAGCTATAGCTCAGAGGAGAGCTTCAAAGCCCACTTGCTGGGCCACCGCGGGGTGCGGCCTTTCCCCTGCCCACAGTGCGACAAGGCCTACGGCACCCGGCGAGACCTCAAAGAGCACCAGGTGGTACATTCAGGCGCTCGGCCCTTTGCATGTGACCAGTGTGGCAAGGCCTTCGCCCGCCGGCCCTCCCTACGGCTGCATCGCAAGACCCACCAGGTGCCAGCTGCCCCCGCCCCATGCCCATGCCCCGTGTGTGGACGGCCCCTGGCCAACCAGGGCTCCCTGCGGAATCACATGCGGCTCCACACAGGGGAAAAGCCTTTCCTGTGCCCTCACTGTGGCCGGGCATTCCGCCAGCGGGGCAACCTGCGTGGGCACTTGCGGCTGCACACGGGGGAGCGCCCGTACTGCTGCCCGCACTGTGCTGACGCCTTCCCCCAGCTGCCTGAGCTGCGGCGCCATCTCATCTCCCACACCGGGGAGGCCCACTTGTGCCCCGTGTGTGGGAAGGCCCTCCGAGACCCACATACGCTGCGTGCTCACGAGCGCCTGCACTCGGGGGAGAGGCCCTTCCCGTGCCCCCAGTGCGGCCGCGCTTACACGCTGGCTACCAAGCTGAGGCGCCACCTCAAATCCCACCTGGCCGACAAGCCCTACCGCTGCCCGACTTGTGGCATGGGCTACAACTTACCTCAAAGCCTCAAGCGCCACCAGCTCAGTCACCAGTCCGGGGTGTCCTCCAGCCCAGCCTGTGTGCCTCCTGCTTCTGAGCCCACTGTGGTACTCCTGCAGACTGAGCCGGAACTGCTGGACACATGCAGCGAACGGGACGTCTCCCCAGCCCCAGACGTCTTTGAGGTCACCGTTTCTGAGAGCCAGGATAAGTGCTTTGTGGTGCCAGAGGAGCCAGGCCCCACCCCCAGCCTGGTGCTCATCCATAAGGATGTGGGTTTCAGCTCCTGGGCAGAAGTGGTGGAGGTGGAGACGGGCACCTGACACCCTTGCCCTCCCCAGCAGAGCTGTGTATAAAGACTAGTGTGTTCTCGCTGCTGGGTGTCTGGATCTTTTTTCTCTTCGGGTTGCCTTGTAAAGACTAGAGTCTACTGTGAAGAGCAGGTCGAGGACTTCCCGTCCTGCTTGTGGACCACCAGATTGTTCCCCAAGACTGTAAGGTAAACCCCTTTTAGACATGAGATCTTTTTATCAACTTCCAGACTATAAGGTAAACCCTTCCTAGATCTTTTTACCAACTTCTGGCAGAGCTTGTTCTGCCTCCTTCCCTGGGAACTTCTCAAGGTGCTTGTTCTGTCAACATTGCGTGGTGACCCCGCCCACGGAGGGAGTCGGGTGGCTGGCAGCACTCCTGCCTTGCCGGGGGCTTGGTGCTGGGAGAGTCACTCCCATCGCTCCCTGCAGGACAAGCACTTGTCTGCTTGGAACCAGCTGAATGACTTCTGAGGGTTAAAAGGCCAGAGGCTGAGCTCAGCACACCAGTCTCCCTAACGCAGGCTGTAGTTAGTGTGGCAGCTTTCCTCACCACCTGAGGGCTGTGAAGTTGGTTTTCCTTCTGTGTCAGAGGACACCGGACTCCCTGCAGGCGGCTAGGGCCAGATCTGTACCCTTCTGTGTACCCGGCCAGAGGCAGCCCTGTGGAGGGCAGGAGTGAGGAATGAACACTCATTGCGTCTGTTGTGGGCCTGGGCTGGCGGGACGCAGCTGTGAACAAGACAGAGGCACTGCCCTTTACAGCTCTCACGGTCTACCAGGGCAGAAGGCACTGGATGACTTCGCAGAGGAGCACGACCGGGTGCTGTGGACGTGTTTAATGGGATGGTTTAACCTGTCTGTGGCATCAGGGAAGGAGTCCCCAAGGAATAACAATGATAAAAAACTCTCAGCCCTTATTGTGGGCCGGTCCTATATGTGAGTTTATTTATATAATCCCCGTGGCAACCTTGTGATGTAGGTAGTGTTATTCTTATTTTACAGATGCGGAGGAAGGAACAAAGAGCTTTAAGTATCCTGCCCCAGGTGACAAAGCGACTAGGTGGCAGAGCTGAGATTCAAACCCACGTAGTCAAGCACTGGAGTCAGGCTCTTAACCTCTGCCCTCCACTGTCCCTGGCTTCAGCTGCGGTTTGGTGGATGAATCGGTGCGAGGGCAGGTCGGGTGTGGGGAGCTGCTTGTGGAAAAGCCCTGTGATGAGAGCCTGATGGGTGTGAGCAACTGAGACCAGCCCTGGAGCAGAGGGGAGAGGGGCAGGACCGGGTCGCACAGGCCTTCTTCAGGAGTCTGGGCTTTATTTTCGGGACATCAAGGAGATGCTGGAAGAGTTTTGAGCAGGGGAATGACATGATCAGATGTATGTGTGAAGAGACCACTGGAGAATGGATTGGCGGGCGAGGTGCAGTTGTGGGGACATCAGTGAGGAGGCTGCCGAAGTGGCTGGGAATGGGTGGTAGCAGTGGAAAGGCAGAAAGATGGAATCGCTGATCCAGCACATGCCCAGCGCTCCCTGTGCTAGTGTTAGGTATGCAGCAGTAATGACAGTCTCTGCTCTCACGTGGTTGCATTCTAGTGTGGGAAGACATACGTCAGATGATGGTAAATGCAGTGCCGGGAGAGGTTAAATGGGAAGTGTGGTTTTACAGAGGGTGGTCAGGGAGGGCTTCTCATAACAACCTGAACTATGGAGGGGAGTGAGCCAGGTTAGTGTCTGTGGAAGAAACTGGATTCCCAACAGCGGGAACAGCACTGGCAAAGCCCAGTGAGTTCATGGAAAAACAAGGAACAGAGTGGCCAAGGCAGAGTGTGGAAAGAGGCGAAGGCAGGGCAGGGCTGTGGGCTGGGTAAGGACTTTGAGTGGATACGTTCTCTGGCAGGTGTAACTGACAGAATTCAGAGACTGAGTGAAGGAGGGAGAGAGATCCAACTCCTGCCTTCTGACTTAGCAAGTTAGGTAGCATTGGGGTGGAAGCAGGGCAGTTATCATTTTGGTTGGGGATGGGTTGAGTCTGAAGTGCCTGTGGGAGAGATCTCAAGAAAGCAGTCAGAAGTAGTCACAACCCGGGGAGAAAAGCCAGGTGTAGAGGGAGAGTCACGGGAGATGCTGGCAATTAGGTTGTCACTGAAGCTGTGGGAGTGGGGAGATGAACAGGGCAGGAGGCCCGGACCAAGGCCCTGCAGGTTCACTGAGAGGAGGAAGGCTCCTCAGGGGAGACTAAATGAACATCTAACCAAATAGAAAAACCTGCAGAGTGTCTCTCAGAAGCTGATGGAAGAGCATTTCAACAAGGAAGAAGTGGCAACAATGTCCATTGCTATTGAGTGTGTTGAAGTTTGTGGAAGTCACTGGCAAGCTGAATGAGAGCAGTGGGAAGCCAGACTGGATTGCTTTAAGGAGAGGGAGGCAAGAGAGACAGGAAGAACGTACATTCTCATTCCATCCTTCTTCTGTCCTGCAGAATCAGGTGGTGTGATCCCTGCCGCACAGGTGAGGAAACTAAGGTTCAGAGTGGGTAAGAAACTGGCCAAGACCACACAGTCGGTAAACAGCAGAGCCGGGATTGAAAGGTGTGCTTTCTGGCTTCCCAGCACTTGATCACATGTCATAAACAGCCCCAGGTCTCACACGTTGCCACTGACATTAATCCAGCCACCTACCCAATCTGAATAACTTGGCAAATTTTGAAGTGGTCCAAGGGGAGAGAGGACAGCAGGAAATCATGGCTATCTGCAGAGAGAAAGGCCACACCATCCAAAGCCTGAAAAACAGCTGCTAATGTCAGTTTTCAGTCAACCCATTTCTTGGAGCCTGTGTGAAGCTCGCTAGGTCCTATTTTCCTGCTCCTGCTTCAGGTGGGGTCATTTCAACTCAGGTGACTGTTCAGCAGTGTCTGACCAGCATTGTTAGGTATCCTGGGGACATCATCTGCTTGAGATCAAACTGCAGGGCAGCGGGGAAGCTTTGGGTTGCCAGGGAAGCCTGTTGACACCCCACGCCATCCTCAGACCAAAACCTGGGATGCTCACACCCCCTTACCACATCCCCCCCACAGATGGAGAACTTTCCTCCCCATTAAGGCTGACCCTGGTGATGCAGAGTAGGGTCAGACCAAAGGCAACTAATTCGAAGGCACCTGGTTTGGGAGCCTCTGCTCTGCCAACACTCATGGCTCAGGTGAGAATGGGCATCAGAAGGGATTGTCCAAGCTCTTGTTACAGATGAGAAAACAGAGGCCTAGAGAAAAGTCACTTACCAAGGCACGAGACCAGGTCTTCTGGCTCCTAATATAGTGCTCTTCCAGTTAAAATGCATTGACTGTTCTGGAATATTTTTTCATTGAGAAAATATTTTCCCTCTGACTTGAAAATAGGTCTTCTGGCCGGCTTGGTGGTGTAGTGGTTAAGTTCATGTGCCCCGCTTCAGTGGCCCAGGGTTTTGTGGGCCAGGCGCAGACCTATACCACTCATCAAGCCATGCTGTGGCACAGATGTTAGCTCAGGGACAGTCTTCCTCAAGTAAGAAGAGGAGGATTGGTAAGATATTAGCTCAGGGCTAATCTTCCTCACACACAAAAAAGGAAAGAATTCTTGTTCATCATAATGTTGAATCCTTTCCCCATCCCCTGATAAAGTCACTTTGAACAATCTGGTGTAGGGAGTGCTGAATCCGAGTGCAGCTGCTTGCTGTGGGGTGCAGGTGCCATGAAAACATTGCCAGACGCCTTTTCACAGATGGCAAGTTTAACCTCACCCTGTTGATAGCTGCTGAACCAGATATTAGAGAGCACAGGTAATAAAGGATCACTTTTCCTGATTTGCAGCTTGAACAGTATGAGAAAATCTTAACAGAATAAAATTTGAATCACGTGTAGGGACCTTTGAACAATGCAAAGCATCATGGACTGTAAAGAGCACATTTCCAGGTTTGGGTGAGTCAGCTCTGCCATTGACCAGCTGCATAAACTCAGGTAAGTTACTTCTCTGTGCCCCAGTTTCCTCATCCATAAAATGGGAATAAACATGAACCTGCCTCATAAGTGCTATGTACCTGGCAGGTGATGAGTAGTTAATAAATTGTAGCTGGTTAGTAGTAGTATCATAATCCACCCAAGATTAAGGCACGTACGTGTTTCCTATAGGTTTTGCTTGTTCGGGCCAGGCCAGCATCACAATCGTTTCGTACTTGGGTGTCTTCTGGGTACTCTTCATAGTACAGCAAGGCTGTAGTCTACTAGAACATCACGGGACAAGGGTCGTGGGAGGAGAAGAGGGATGGCCTGAGGGAGGAGTCTGGGTCCTGGTCCTGGCTTTATCACCAATTCTCTGTGCTACCTTGGTCAATTAGCTTCCCCACTCGGAGCCTCCCTCTCCTGGTGACACAGGGAAATTGGGCCAGATCAGTGGTTCCGAATCTCGACTCCACCATGGAGCCCTTGCGAACATTTTTTCTTCTATGGGTCCCATATTTTAAAAGATTTCTATTAAGTAAAGATTGATTTACTCATATTTTAAATCAAAATATAAAACTGCTGATCAGATTGAGAAAAACAAGGCAGTTAACTACCTAGACATAATTTCAGTCAAAAGGGAAAAACATGATTTTTGTCTTATGGTAAATTTTTTTTAATATGCAAAAGGATAAGACCACCTTGTAGTACATCACGGAGCTCCAGGCTTTGAAATGTCTGGATTTAACAGTATTTGATCTTCCTTCCATTTGTGAAATTCTCTACATGTTAGAACATGATTTTACTGTTTTCAGTGATTACAGAGCTTCGCTTTACAGTACTACATTGGTCTTGCCCAGAATTTTGTTTGATGCCAACTTGTTGGGCAGAATTGCAGCCCCTCAATATGGCCTTGTTCTTAGAGAGAACTATGGCCTGCTGTAAGTGTGCGGGTATGTGTTTGTGTGAAAAGCAGGAATGACATGCTCAGTTGCATGGTACCCGCTGAGCATGGCCCAGAGAGTTCCAAGAACAGTTCTTGGAGGCCAGGGCCCTTGTAGTGGAGCCTGAAGACTAAGGGTGTACTGGGTCCATTACAGCTCTGCACCCGTGGTGGTACCACCCTGCTCTGGCAGAACTCTTGGATCCTTCCAGAGCCACTCACAAAGTGGGTACTCTACTTACAAAGGGGGTACTTTCCGTAGATATCTCTGCAAAATAGCATAGGTGTGGTCTTCTGTTCATCCAAGAAAACATGGAGGCTATCTAACTAGAATCCCCTTGATACTAGCCTCCATTTATTACGGAATTAAGTTTACTTTTCATCATGAAATTTTTCAAACACAAAAAATTAAAAAGAATAATATGACCTCTAACCACCTAGATTTAATGATTGTTAACATTTTGCTGTGCTTGTTTCATCTTTGTTGTAAATTCTTCAGTATAATCTGTCACTCATAAGGATTTAAAAAATCTGACCATGTGACATAGAATACTTATCAAATTAACAGTCATTCTTTCATATCAATGAGAACCTAATCTGTATTTAAATTTTCTTGTTTGTCCAAAAAGCCTTTTTACAATTGGTTTGTTCAAAAGTCTAAACCAATCATGGTAATTCTATTTCCCTGGTGCATTTGGTTGTTAGGTCTCTCTTAGGTTCCTATTATTCTGAACAGTCTCTCCCACCTGCCCCTTTTATTTCCATGTCATGAATTTGTCACAGAAATGGAGTAATTTGTCTAGTCTAATGTCCCTCATTCCTTGTGGTGTCTAGCTTATTCCTTTATCATCTGTAATTCCTGCAAACTAGTAATTAAAGTTAGAGGTTGATTAGGTCCAGGTTCATCATTTTAGGAAAAACCTTCATAGACAGCATTGTGTGTCTCCTGTTGCAAAATATCGTGTAACTGCTGTTTATTGAGTGCTTACTCTGTGACAGCATAGTGATGCTTGACAAACATTATGATATTTTTTGAGGGTAATTTTGGTTTTATTTCATAACGATAAACTGAACTCGGAATCCAACTGGACCTGGAGGGAGACGAGACATGGATTCCAAAGAGCTGCAGCCAGTGAGAGCACAGAGGTTACGGGATGTGAGAGCTGGGGGCGCTCTCCTCAGGGACAAAAGGGATGGTTGGGAATGAGACAAAACACAAAATCAAGTTCATGAGAATGGCCTAGAGTCTTCTGGTTGGTCTTGCCGTTCCTGGACCCACAGCGCCCTGTGGCTTCTGCAATGTTCATGCCGTCTCCTTGCCAGAGAGCCCGTGTTTGCCATCCAGCCCATCAGTCTTAACCGTGTGGATGACAAACTGGGAACCATTTGTGTTAGCTCCAGCTTTTGCCGTGGACAAGCTGTCAGGACCCATATTCTTCAAAATGAATTTCTCATCAGCCAAGTTCTCCCCCTGCCGGTACTATTACGGTGTGTAAATTCATCACCCTGACAAGTAAATCCAGAAGTCCAGGAAGGCAGGAACTCTTATAACCAAATCTCGTCTTCCCAGTGCTCAGAGAACTGAAGTTTTTTGTTTTGGAACATTGTCTGCAGACGAGGAAGGTATAGCCCAAGACTTGCCCGTTAACGGCCATGTCTGCGCATGAGTATGCCGTGGATGCTTGCTTGGATCCTTGCTCTTATTCAGCAAGGCTCTGAATAAGAGTCTGCAGTGAGGCCAGTGTGATCCTAGTTAAGTTTTTCAGCAACAGCCTTGTGAGGTGAATGTTGTTAAAATTCTGATTTTACAGATGGTGCAACCCAGGACTAGCCTCCCAAACCAGCGCCCTTTCATGCTGTGGTGCTTGTCTCAGGACTGGGGGCTCCTGACAGCGAGGGAACTGGGGGCAGTCAGCAGGTCTTGTTCCTCAGTAGAAGCGGTGCTATGTGCTAGGTGATTGCTCATTCCCCCACCACCACCCCCTCCTCTCGCCTCTTCTCTCTCTCCAGGTTGAGTCAGCACTGGCCCAAGCTGGTCCTCAGGAAAAGGAGGATCACCTGCCTCGAGGCAGGAAGGATGAAGCCACACCTCTCTTCTCTCCCGTTCTCAGGAGCCCTACCCCCTTCCCTTAAGATGTAATTTTTAAAGAAATTAGTGAGGCAAGGTCTTTTTACCATTCCACTCCCTCCCCCCAAAACAAAGAGTAGGCTGAGTTTCATTAGTCAACAGTGAATACAAATCAAAACCACACCTACTCATCCATCAGGATGGTTGGTGTGAAGCGGATGGACAGTATAGAGGGTTGGTGGGGACATAAGCAACTGGGGTCTCAAACATTGCTGGTGGGAGCGTAAACTAGTACAGCCACTTGGGACAACTATTTGTCAGAGTGACTTAAGCAAAACATGCCTGCCTTATGACCCAGCAAATCCACTCCTGGGCATGTGCCCAACAGAAATAAGTGCTTATCTACACCGAGAGACTTGTGCACGAATATTTATAGCAACGTCACTCATGATAGCCCACACTGGAAACTAATCCAGATGCCCATCAACAGGTAAATGGATAAATAAAATGTGCTCTATTCTTGCCATGAGATAACTACTCAGCTTTAAAAGGAACATAACATGGGGCCGCCCGGTGGCGCAGCGGTTTAGTCCGCGCTTGGCAGCCCGGGGTTCGCGAGTTCGGATCCCCGGCGCCCGCCGACGCACTGCCTGTCAGCCATGCCATGGTGGCATCCCATATAAAGTGGAGGAAGATGGGCACGGATGTTAGCCCAGGGCCAGTCTTCCTCAGCAAAAAGAGGAGGATTAGCAACAGATGTTAGCTCAGGGCTGGTCTTCCTCACCAAAAAAATAAAAAATAAAAAAAAATAAAAGGAACATAACATGGATGAGTCTCAGGAACGTGCTGGGCGCGAGAAGCCGGACACAAACAGCTGTATGCCGTAGGTTTCCATTTGTGTGAAGTTCAGAAATAGGCAAAACTGATCTGTGGTGATGGCGGTTAGCATAGTGGTTATCTTAGGGATGACAGAGGAGTCTGTTGGGGCTGGAAATGGTCTCTCTCATGATGTGGTGGTTAAATGGGTGTATGCATAAAAATCTGAGTTAAACACTTAGGATTTGTTTTAACATTATATAAGTTAAAGCTCAACTAAAAGTATATATAGAAAAATAGGAATATAGATACACAATATAAATGTTTATATATAAATATAAGAACTGGGCCACCCGGGAATTAAGCTGATTCTTGGGAGTCCTGGTCCCCGATTCTCTGCCAACCTTCTCTCTTCCCTGCTCTGCACTGGGTCACTCCCTGTGAGTTTCCCAGACCATACAAGACCCCCGTCCAGACGCCAAACGTCCAGGCCTGAAAGACGGCAAGGCAAGAACCTGTGCGCCCTGTGTTCCTGCTCTTTGTACCTCTGTCCTAATTAGACCCAGGACTAATATTTACCTTGCGTGTTGTAAACAGGAAATGGAGGAGGAGCAGGAGCAGGGCTGGGCGAGGGGCAGTGTAGGACAGCAGCCACTCCAGGCCTGGCCCAGGGCAGACAGGCGGGGGGAGAGGGAGGGTCCTGCTGTGGAGACCCGGGAATTTGGGCCACCCCTGTTCCGGGGTGGGCAGCAGGTCCTGGGGTAGACCAGAGGCCCAAGAGGTCCCTAGCTCCTCCTGCCGGGCACACTACACTCAAACACACCTCCATAGCTTCCCAGATGGGGAAGGGGAAATGGGACCCTCCATCAGGTGCTGAGAGGCTGGGGCAAATGTTGGCCGTCCCTGTCCCCAGTGTGTCCTGGGGCAGGGTGGGCAGCTCTCATCTGGCCACACCCTTGGCTCTATTTTCTTCTGTGTTGTGATTACACAAACCTCCCCATTGGTTTACGTCCTTGTATCTACTGATTATTAAGCACTCACTGTATTTCATGGGCTTTACATTCCTAATCTCTTCTGGTTCTCACAACAAAGTACTATTCCCATTGTATAGATGAGGAAACTGAGGCACACAGATGAAAGCGACCATCATCATGTGTTGGGATTGGAAGAGGCCTCGGGAAGATTGTGTGACCACACTGGCCCAAGTTGACCCATGTCTCAGGGAAGGAGGGGCTGGACTGTGGTAGTTACACTGGTTTTCCATTGTGGATTCCTCCCAGACCATCCATCCCTGGTCCCAGGAGGACCTGTCCTCCTGTATGGTGGGAGTGGACTACCTATCCGCTTGTCCCCACGGCCCTGACCCGCTGACCTCTGCCTCTAGGCCTATTTCTTCATGTTAGTTCAACATTAACCCAGAGGGGTCAGGACGAACCCTCAGAGTCCCAGCAACTGACACGCTATGGCGCACGTCCGAGGCCTGTGGCTACCTGGCTGCCTGGCCCTGGCTGCCCTGTTTAGCCTTGTGCACAGCCAGCATGGTAAGGGGGCTTGGAAGCTGGGACAGACTGACACACCAGGTTAGGGGCCTAGGGAGAACACAGGGCCGGCCCCCAGGTGAGTCTCAGCCCCTGGTATCCAGCTTAGGGAAGGAGCCGGGTCCTCAGGGCTGGACGGACGGTGACTGCTTCTCTCTTACAACACGTGCAGTGGGCTGGGGGTGACCAGTGAAAGGAGGGGAGTGAGTGGGCCTTTGGGGGCCTGCCGTCATCCTAGACATCCCCTTTCAGAAGCCAGCAGGGCAGGCCAGGCTTCCTGCCCCCATGGTGGCCAAGGCAGCCTGACTCCCTGAGGCCACTGTCCCACGCTCCTCCTGCTGCAGTGTTCCTGGTCCCTCAGCAAGCACTGTCGCTGCTCCAGCGGGTCCGTCGTGCCAACAGCGGCTTCCTGGAGGAGATGCGCAAGGGCAACCTGGAGCGGGAGTGCGTGGAGGAGCAGTGCAGCTACGAGGAGGCGTTCGAGGCCCTGGAGTCTTCCAGCGCCACGGTGAGGGCCGGGCTGTCGGAGGGAGGCCAGGGGTCCCGACTCCAGGGCCACAAATGAGAGGCGCAGACATTGCAGCTCCTTAACCGTTGATAACTTTATTTCATCTCTGAGCCCCATTTCACTGGGCTGCCGAGACGAGCAACCTCAGCCTTTCTTGGGGGGTCCCAGGGACGGATGAGGCTCCAGGACATCAGCGGGCCCCTCAGTCTTCAGACATCTGTCTACACTGGGATCTCTGGAGCCCCTGGCCCACATGGCCTCTCGGCTTCAGCTTTTCTGATACTTCTGAGCTGCCTTTGGGAGGTGGGACTCTGGTGAGGCCAGGACCCCTGGGCTGAGGCCTCAGTGTTCCAGGGGCCCCCTGTAGCCTGTCCCTTCCCCAGGGCGCTGCCAGGCCCCACACTCCTCTCTCCTCCAGGCTTCCGCACCCAGGGGAACCCCTTTTAGTCTTGGTTGCGGGGTGGGGAGCCCCTCTCTCCTCCGATACTTTCCTCAGTGAGCTTGGGCTTTTGGAAACAAAAGTAGGAAACTCTGCCACAAACCTACCAGAGCCTGCACCTGCATGACCAGGGTAAAGGAAAGAGGAAAGTGTTCGGAGAAGACAAAGTTTACTAAAAAAACAACACAAAACAAAATGGGATCCTTCCTAAGCCTCACACCAGGCCTTGTTTTTCAGGATGTGTTCTGGGCCAAGTACACAGGTAAGTGCTGGGAAGGGTGTGCTCCAGGGAGGGAATCTTGGGGACCCCAGTGAGAGAATGTTCTACCCCAGAGAATCTTCTGGTGAGTCCATCCCACCCATTCACCCAACCTCTTTCCTTCCTTCCTTCCTTCCATCTGTCTGTCCACCCCTGTTTCTGAATGTCGTCCCACCCATCTTTTACTCGAGCCCATCCTGTCCCTACCCCAATCCCAAAGGTGTTTCTGGATCTTTTCCAGCTTGTGAGTCGGTGAGGAAACCTCGAGAAAAGCTCGTTGAATGTCTGGAAGGTGAGGAACAGGCATAGGGGGGTGCGCAGGATATGAGGGGACAGCCTGGGAGAAGAGCAGAGCAGGGGTGTGTTAGGGGTTGTGGCCCAGCTGTGGCAGCCCTGGCATCTGCCATTTCTGTTCCTGCCATCAAGGATGTGTCTTTGCACCTGGCGGTCACCAAGATGATTAATGTTGGAGGAAGAAATGAATGGATAATGAATTAACATTTAAGGTCTCATTCTCATCCGAGCCCCTGCCCACGCCAGTCAGTCTTCCCCATGTCCCCAGGGCAGAGCTCCAATGATGTCACATTTGTTCTCCAAAACCTTGAGTGTCTCCCCATTGACCCTGGAACAAAGCACAGGCTGCTTAGCCTAGTGAACTTTGCAGCCTAACCTTAACCTTCCCTTCTAGTCTTCCCTCCCATTGCACCAACCAGAAACCCAGAGCCCCAGCTGCTCCGACAGCAAGCACTTCTCTAAATATGCCAAGATGTTTCTGCTTCCTGGCCCCTGCTTACACTGTCGTCTTCCCCTGAAGCAACCATCACCACTTACTGAAAACTTCCTGCCCTCCAAGGACTAGTTCAAATGCCACCACCTTGCTAAGCCTTCAGGGAGCCTCCTCCCTCCTCCACAGCATCCCGAGCACATGACAACAGGCCCCACTCCAGGGAACTCTAATCACTGGCCACACTTTCACTTGTTAAATAACTTACTCAACAGATGTTTCACTAAGTCCCTGCTATGTGCCAGGCACTATGTCGAGTGCTGGGGGTTTTAAGAGAATCAAAGAGCTCACAGTCTCATAGGAAAACAAAATTATAAAACATCAAAGTGATTGCTGGCAAAGGTCTGTTCCAGGTGCCAAGAGAGTGCCAGGAGGAGGGACATTAGTTTGCTGGCAGGATCAGGGACAGCTCCCCAGAAGTAGAGTTTTACCTGGATTTGTGGGATGCACTGGTGAACAAACAGGAGAGCATTCCAGGCAAAGGAAACAGTATGGGCAAAGGAAACAATATGTGCAAAGGCTCAGAGGCATGAGAAGCTAAGATAACAGGACAGGTAGACCAGGCCCAGATTAGAAGGACCTTGTTCATTTTCTCATCCTCCTGGCCATGAGGAGCCACTGAATATAAGCTCCATGAGGGCAGGGACCTATGACTGTCTTATTGACTGTGTCCTTAGTACCTGGCACAGTGCCTGTCACATGGTGGGCACTCTGAATATTTAGTGACTACTGTTAAGTGGATTGGAGAACTGCTGGGTGCAGAGGAGGTGCTGAGTAAGTGCAGGTTAAGGGTCATGGACCAGAGGGAGCTTGGAGGGGGTGCACAGACAGAGCTTTGCTAGGAGAAAGGGACAAATCCTAGGGGGACTTGCAGGGGGGACAAGTTCTCGGGGTAAGAGACCTGGGCCGGGATCTCTGCAGGTAACTGTGCCGAAGGTCTGGGTGTGAACTACCGAGGGGACGTGAACTTCACCCGGTCAGGTATCGAGTGCCAGCTATGGAGGAGTCGCTACCCACACAAGCCTGAGTGAGTGATGGGCAGGCCTCTCCACCAGTGGGCTGAGAATGGGGGCAAGGAGACCCTGGGGAGGGGCAGGACCTCCTGCTGAGCAATTTCCTATTCCAGAATCAACTCTACCACGCACCCTGGGGCTGACCTGGAGGAGAATTTCTGCCGTAACCCAGATGGCAGTGCCACCGGGCCCTGGTGCTACACCACGGATCCCACCGTGAGGAGGGAGGAGTGCAGCATCCCCGTGTGTGGTGAGCTGGGGTGACTAGGTAGTCCATGGCCAAGGCCCAGGAGTCTTCATGGGACCTGGCAGCCTGGGACGGAAGCCAAGATCCTGGCTCCCTTGAAGCAGGCGTTAGTCATCTCCAACATATTTGGGCCTGTTGGTCAATAAAGTCAGGAGACCAGAGAGAGCTGGCTTCCAGCCTCCTCCTGTCCCTTCCCAATCTTCGCCTTCTTGTGATGGAGGCTGTGGCTTATTCCAAGTGTGCTTTCCTTCCTGCCAGAGACACTCTTCTCCCAGGAAGCCCTCCCTAACCATTTCAGTCCAAATGCCCTTTCTGGGCACCACAGAGCAAGCCTCATACAGCACAGCCCTGAATGGTTCTCTCGTCATTATTTCCCATGATGTGTCAGTTAGTTATAGCCACAATGATGCCGCCAAACCCACAAACTCACAACTACAAAAGCTTGGGGGTATACGGCAATAAGCATTTCTTATGTGTCCGAGGGTCAGCTGGGTGGCTCCGCTGATCTCGGCAGCGCTTGCTGGTGTGTCTCTGGGCTCCACTGACATGGGCTGAGGCTCTGCTTCAAATGAGGAGTCCAGCTGAGCTTGGCTCCTCGTGTGGGTCGGATCTGGGTCTGCTCCCCATTGTACTCACGCTGAGGCTGAAAGGCGCAGTCTTCACGTGGTGACAGCAGAAGGACGAAACAGTGAGCAGAAATACACGACATGCCTTCAGGCCGAGGCTCAGAACTGGTGCAGTCAGATCTGCCCATGTTCCATTGGCCAGAGCGAGCCACATGGTCAAGGCCAAAGTCAAGAGGTGGAGAAGTACACCTTTGCCTGTAAAATCACAAGGCAAAGGATGAGGATGCTGGCAGGGGTCAAGAATTAGTGCCAATAATCAACCTACCAAACATGGGTTGGGTTCTTTGTCCTTCGTGCATCCCTGTTGGACCGAGTACTTCTGGGACTGGTCTTAGAGCAAGTTATCAATCGTGGTAACAAAAGCAGCTATATTTACCAAGCCTGCCTCCTACATACACATATACACATACACATGTACATGCACACACACACACCGATGAGGAATGTGTGGCAGGCATGCTGAAATTGACGTACTGCCCGCGTAGACATCCTCAGTCAGCCCAGCTATTTTTTCTGCTGTGCCCCTACAAAACACAGAATCCTACTTTAAAAACTCCAGATAGTCACTACCAATAGATTGCAGACAGCCCAGAAAGTGAAACCTGGTTACCATCTCTGGCCGTATGATGCACCAGACTTAGGGCGTATATTTTGTTTAAATTTCTCAACAGCCCTGCAAGAATGGCATTAGTAACCCCTCTATAGCAAGCAAACTGAAGCTCAGAGAGGTTAGGCCACCTGGGGTCACATAGGAAGAAGGCAGCCAGACTGGAATTCAAATCCCGGCTGTCTGCCTCCCCGTGTGGTCCCACCCGCTGCTCCTCTGCCTCCTGTCCCACCAGGCCAGGATGGTGTCACTGCGGAGCTGATACCACGCTCCAGAGGCTCCACGGGGAGTGTGTCACCTTCGGAGCCGTGCATCCCTGATCGTGGCCGGCAGTACCGGGGTCACCTGGCGGTGACCACACTTGGGTCCTCCTGCCTGGCCTGGTCCAGCAAGCAGGCCAAGGCCCTGAGCAAGGACCAGGACTTCAACCCAGAGGTGCCGCTGGTGGAGAACTTTTGCCGCAACCCAGACGGGGACGAGGAGGGCGCGTGGTGTTACGTGGCCAGGGAGCCTGGTGGCTTCGAGTACTGCGACCTCAACTACTGCGGTGAGAGGGCAGGGCAGGGGGCCTGAGACAGGACAGTGTCCCCTGTCCCTCTGGAGGGATTGAGAACAGTGCCTTCCCTGGTCTAAGGCTTACACGTGTGCCGTGAGTGTGTTCAGTACAGCCTCCCGGTAACCAGGTGGGGGCAGTCCCAGCCCCATCTTGCAGCTGAGTAAACTGGGGCCTGGGAGGTGAAGTTCCCTGGTAACCCAGGTGCACTTGGGATCTTAACCACTACAACACACGGCTTCCAAGGCCAGCTGGGGGCTTGGGGAGGTCTAGGGTGTGAGTGAGGAATAGCCCAGCCCAGCCCCAGCCCCAGCCTGTGCCTGGGTCCCTGCAGAGGAGCCAGTGGACGAGGAGGTGGGAGACCCGCCAGGAGAGGACACGGACACGGCCATTGAGGGACGCACCGTCACCCAGGACTTCCAGACCTTCTTTAATGTGAAGACCTTCGGCTCTGGGGAGGCAGGTGAGGTGGCGGGCAGGTGGGCGCAGGGCCTTGGGGCAGGGGTCTGCGCTTGGCCCCTCACGGTCCGGCTTGCTCTGCAGACTGTGGGCTGCGGCCTTTGTTTGAGAAGAAGTCAGTGGAGGACAAAACGGAAAAGGAGCTTTTCGATTCCTACATGGACGGCCGCATCGTGGAGGGCTGGGACGCTGAGCCAGGCCTCGCGCCCTGGTGGGTTCTGGCCTGGCAGTGCATTCACTGGCTGGGACCTGCTGCCCGACCCCACCCCCGCCCCAACCCTGGAGATTTCTCTGCCCTCACAGGCCTAGGCGTCACAGGCACGATAGCAGAGCACCCACATCTCATCGAATCCTCCCGGCAATCTTTTTTTTTTTTTTGTGGGGAAGACCAGCCCTGAGCTAACATCTGTTGCCAATCCTCCCCTTTTTGCTGAGGAAGACTGGCCCTGAGCTAACATCTGTGCCCATCTTCCTCCACTTTATATGGGGCGCCACCACGGCATGGCTAACAGGCAGCGTGTCTGCGGGCGCTCGGGATCCGAACTCGTGAACCCCGGGCTGCCAAGCGCGGACTAAACTGCTGCGCCACCGGGCGGCCCCCCCGGCAATCTTTTGAAACTGTTTCTTACTTCTCATGTGCAGACGGCAAAGCTGAGGCTCAGAGAGGTTAAGTGACTTGCCTAAGTGATGGTTTGCACAGCAGGACTTGAATCCAGTTCTGACCCCAGAGCTGTACCAAGCTGTGCGAACTCTGGTCTGGAGGAAGCTGGGGAGGGGTGCGAAAAGCAGGAGGCAGCCCCTTGGTGTCATGTATGTTTCAGTCCCCAAGGGCAGCCAGGTCAGGCTGGGTTCTGGGCTTAGCAGGCAGCTCTGTCCAGTTAGTTCTTAAATCTGGGACTTTCTACTTCTAGGGCCCGGGGAAGGGCAGCCCCCAGCTCCTAATCCCTCCCCCTCCCAGGCAGGTGATGATTTTCCGGAAGAGTCCTCAGGAGCTGCTGTGCGGGGCCAGCCTCATCAGTGACCGCTGGGTCCTCACTGCTGCCCACTGTCTCCTGTACCCACCTTGGGACAAGAACTTCACTGAGAATGACCTTCTGGTGCGCATTGGCAAGCACGCCCGCACCAGGTACAGGACTGGGGGCCTGTGGGTGCCCGGCAGGGGTCTGAGTCCTCCAGAGGGACCATAAGGGGCTCTGGTGGCTCTGGGGCATGTGGGAGATGTCTGCCGAAAACCCAGCATCTCTGCTGCAAAGTCCATTTGGCCATGTCCTGATCAAGGCTTGGAGCTGGGGACAGAGAAACTAAGACTTTGCAGAGAGCAAAATCCTGGCACCAGGACACGGCCCAGGTGTGACTCTGGGTAGAGGCTGTTGGATCAGGGCCCACAGCCTGTGTCCCTCCCCTACCTGCCTGGGCTGTTTGTGTCCAAAGCCTTGTGCAGCCTCAGGCTGGGAAGAAGCTGCCAGGGGCCGGGGGGCTGCCAAGGCAGGAGCCAGCCCTCTCCCCTCGCTGGCGGCCCACGGTGCAGCCTGACTCCCAGACCCTGAGGGCCAGCGGTTTCCTTCCTCTGGAAACTGGCTGCCCCTCACTGGGTGGCCTACAGCTTCTCCGTTTCTCTGTTGGGGTCTGTGCAGATATGAGCGAACTGTTGAAAAGATCTCCATGCTGGAGAAGATCTACATCCACCCCAGGTACAACTGGAGGGAGAACCTGGACCGGGACATCGCCCTGCTGAAGCTTAGGAAGCCCGTCCCCTTCAGCGACTACATCCACCCCGTGTGCCTGCCCGACAAGGAGACAGCAGCCAGGTCGGGGGCCCGGGGGCCTGGGCTGAGTTCCAGCCTTGTGGACATTCCTTCCCTTTCCAGGCCTCGGTGTCTTGCAGTAAACCCAAAAGTTCTCTCTGCTCTGGGGTCTGGATTCAGGTCTCTAAGGGGTGGCGTTGGGGCCCGGAGGCTCCCGGAGTGGTCAGTTCTCACTAGGTCATTCTCTTTTCCCCAAAGATTGCTCCAGGCTGGATACAAGGGGCGGGTGACGGGCTGGGGCAATCTGAAGGAGACGTGGACAGGCAACGTCGCTCAGGTGCAGCCCAGCTTCCTGCAGGTGGTGAACCTGCCCCTCGTGGAGCGGCCGGTCTGCAAGGCCTCCACCCGGATCCGCATCAGCGACAACATGTTCTGTGCTGGCAAGTCCCCTGGGCGTGGCTCGGTGGAGGGGACAGCTGCAGCTTGGGGGTTGGGAGGATGGAGACATGTTAAGAGCACAGACCTGTTCAAGTCCTGGCCCCTGTCACTTACCAGCCATATGGCTTTGGGCAAAGTGGCTTACCCTCTTGGAGGCTGTTTCTTCATCTGTAACATGGAGGTGAACGCCTCCATCTCCATCCCATAAGGTTGTGTGAGGGTTAAAGGAAACGGTGAACATAAAGCCTTAGGCCTGGTGCTAGTCACGGGTTGAGCTGTGGATATGTGTGAGCCCAGATGGCAGCAAGAGGCCCTGGGTGGAGGAAAAGCCACATTCAGTCATTTATGGAGTGCCTACTAGGATCCAGGCAGCATGCTATGGTATACAACAAGGACCCAAACAGACGATGTCTGTGTCCTCAGAGAGCCTCCTTCCTACAAGGAGGGAGTGTCAGTAAACAGATCTAGAGTAGCCATCGCTGCTAGGGAGGAAAATGAAGCAGAGTAAGGGAGAGAGAGATGGGGCCAGGGGTGATATTCTAACAGAGTGATTGGAGAAGGCCTCTCTGAGAAGGTGATGTTTGAGCAGAGGTGAGAAGAAGTGAAGGACTGAGCCACTCCAGGCTGAGGGGACAGCAGGTGTAAAGGCCCTGAGGTGGGAGCATGCTTGGTGAGTCTGAGAAGAGCAGGGAGGCCTATGCGGCTGGAGTGCAGTAAATGCAGGACCAGCGGCCGTAGGTGAGGGGAGCGAGGTAGGCAGGCAGAGGATGGGCACTGGAAGGACTTTGGCTTTCATGGGGTGAAATGGGAAGTCATTGGAGGATTTGGGGCAGGTGAATAAATGGTCTAACAATTAAATTATTCATTAATTTTAGTATAATTTTAGACTCACAGAAAAGTTGGAAAAATAATACAAAGAATTCCTGTATACCCTCATCCAGAGTCTGGTCCCCCTTTGTGTGTGTATACAGACGCTGTCCGAGAGTAAATTGTGCATATGGTGCCTTTTTACCCATATATTTGAGTATTTCCAAAAAAACAAGAATGTTCTCTTACATAACCACCATACAATTATTAAATCAAGAAATTAATAATGATATAATACCATTATCTGATTTGTAGAGATTATTCAAATGTTTTCCAATTTTCCTGCTTACTGATTGTCTTTTTTAGCAAAAGAAAAAAAATGTTTTTCTCATCCAGGATCACACATTGTCCTTAGTTGTCATCTTTCTGTGTCTTTTGTGACCTTGACATCTTCGATGAATACAGGCCAGTTATTCTGTAGAATGGCCCTCAGTTTGGGTTTGTCTGAGGTTTCCTAATGATCAGATGCAGGCTGAGTGATGTCGTGTCTTTCTCAGCGCGTCCCGTTAGCAGACACGTGATGTTGATTTGTCCCGTAACTGGTGAGATGAACTCTGACCTCATGGTTAAGACGGTGTCTACGCCTGCCAGGTTTCTCACTGTCAAGTTCTGTTTTTTAATCTGTTGACTAATGCATTTCTTGTGAGGAGAGATACAGACACTGTCCATCCTGTTTGTCATCAAATCGTTCTCTCAGCTATGGTGGCTGCCAATGGTGATTTTCTAATTCTGTCGTTCCTTCTACAGTTATTAGTTATCATTTAATTGCAGGGAAGGCCTTTCCTTTCTTTCATTCTATCAGTGTGGACTCGTGGGTCCTTTATTTGAAGGGTTATAATTTGTTACCATCATTATTTATGTTGATGTTCAAATTATCCCAGGCTTGGCCAGCGGGAGTCCTTGCAACCTGGCTTCTGTGACTTTGGAGATGTCCCTGTCATTCTCTGGTCCTTTCTTCCTCTCGGCACAAGACGTTCCGTGTTCATCCCACTTTCCTTCTAGTGGAGAATAGTATTTAGAAACCAAGATCTGGGTGGTAGGGGTGCACATTGCTCCTGGGGTGTCATTGCTTCTAGCTCTCTCGGCGGACAGAACTAGGAAATATGTGTATTATGAAAACACCGACATCTATATCTTTTTTAAAATCTATTTACCTACCTGCCTACCTACCTACTACAGTGAGTTTGTACCGAAACCTCCCATTGCATCCAACAGGATGAATTTTAGTTTCTCTCTGCTTATATTTGTAACTCTGTTGACAGTGAGAAACCTGACTCCCATTTTCCATGATATATCTGCTTATTTGATCAATACTAGAATAGACAGTTTCAGAATCACTCATCCCATAACTGTGAAAAAGGGTCCTACAAACTGGAGTTCAGAGTTCTGCACAGTTGTTTCTGTCTGTAGTCTGAGGATACAGAGTCGAAATACTGTGTTCAAAAGTAACTTGGGTTAGTTCTTTTTTCCCCCTTCTCTGTGTTATTTATTTAAAATACTGTTAGGCTCATTTGTTTGTGATTGTATTCAATTTTGGGTCTCTTTTTCCATCTTTGTTGTTTTTATTTATTTAACTTTTTTATTGAGGTAAGATTGGTTTATAACATTATATAATTTCAGGTGTACATCATCATATTTCAACTTCTGTGTAGACTACATCATGTTCACCACCCAAAATCTAGTTGCCATCCGTCACTATACACATGTCCCCTTTTACTCCTTTCACCTTCTCCCTCCTCCCTTCCCCTCGCATAACCACCAGTCTGTTCTCCGTATCTATGTGTGTGTTTGTCTATCTCCTGCATATGAGTGAAATCATATGGTATTTGGCTTTTTCCATCTGACTTATTTTGCTTAGCATAATACCCTCAAGGTCCATCCATGTTGTTGCAAATAGTGTGATTTCATCTTTTTTTAGGACTGAGTAGTATTCCATTGTGTGTGTGTGTGTGTGTGTGTGTGTATATATATATATATATATATATATATATATATATATACACCACATATTTGTTTATTCTGGAGTATTAACGTGGTTCTAAAAGTCAGACCCTTTAAAACAGGTGCCCTCAGAGAAGAGACTCTCCCCTTGCCCTCCCCTCCTGTTCCCACCCCCATCCCTGTGCAGTCCATTTCACCCAGGCCCTGTAGTTAACCACTCTTGGGAGTTTGTGGTTTATCCTTCCTGGGTTTCTTTTTGCATAAATGAGCAGACACTGTATATTTTCTTATTTTCCCTTTCTTACACACAGGGTGGCATACTATAGATATTCTTTGGTACTTTGCTTTTTTCATTTAATGTAGCCTGGAAATTCCCTTCATATTGGTTATAGAGTTTTTCCTTAGTCTTTAAAAAAATTTTTTATAGCCATGTTATACTCCATTATGTGGATGTACCATATTTTATTCAACCATTTCCTGTGTATGGGCATTTAGATTGTTTCCAGTATTTTGCAGTTGAACATCTTTTCATAGGCTTAGTGGCCATTTTTATATCATTTTTTAATGAATTGTCTGTTCATGGTTTTTTGCCCATTTTTTCTCCCTTTCCCATAAATTTTTGAGTTCTTCATATATTAGTGATATTAGGCCTTTATTTGTGATATACATTGCAAATATTTTCTCCCAGTTTGTTAGTTTTTCAACCTTTATAATTATTTTGCCATTCAATTAAAATTTTTTTATATGTTCAAATTTATTACTATTTTATTTTGTTGCACCTGGATTTTGACGAAGAGAAAAAACTTCCTTATACCCAGGTTATAGGGAAATTCGCTCCTGTTTTCTTCTACTACTTGGTTTCATTTTTCTGTGCTAAGATCTCTGAATCATTCAGAGTTTATACTTGTGTATGATATGAGATATGGATCTCATTTATCTTTTTCCAAATAGCTAACCAGCTGTCCCTACACCATTTATTAAAAATTCTATCTTTGCCCCAGTGATTTGAGATGTCACCTTTATCACATACTAGGTTTCTCTATGTACTTAGTCTGTTTCTCTTTGAAGACATTCCATTTGGTTCTCCTGGTCTGTTGTCTATTCTATTAAAACACTGTCTTGTTGGGGGCCACCCGGTGGCGCAGCGGTTTAGTTCGCGCTTGGCAGCCCGGGGTTCGTGGGTTCGGATTCCGGGCGCCCGCCAATGCACTGCTTGTCAGCCATGCTGTGGCGGCGTCCCCTATAAAGTAGAGGACGATGAGCGTGGATGTTAGCCCACGGCCAGTCTTCCTCAGCAAAAAGAGGAAGGTTGGCAATGGATGTTAGCTCAGGGCTGGTCTTCCTCACAAAAAAAAATAAAACATTGTCTTGTTTTAATTATAGAGGCTTTAGAATGTTTTAATAGCTGGTAGGGCTTGTCGTCTCTCGTAGTTTTTCTTTTCCAGTGTTTTCTTGGCAATGCTTGCATGTTCGTCCTTCCATTTGAACTTTGGTATCAACTTGTCTAGCTCTATAAAAAAGCTTGTGGGTATTTTTATTGGGATTATGTTAAATTTATAAATTAACTTAGAGAGAACTGACATCTTCTTGATGTTGAGTCATTCTATCCAAGGACGAGAAATGTCTTCCCAGTTGTTCAAGTCTGTATTGTGTCTTTCTGAAGTGCTGCAATGTATTCTCTTATGATTTTTTTCTCCTTGTCACCTTATTTTATATGTTTTCTCCCTTATTTTTCTTGAGTAAATTAGCTAGTGGTTGCAAAAAACAAACCAACAAAAAATACCTAGGAATTTGACTGATTAGTTAGGCCTTTTGTTTTTCTATTCTGTACCTCATTAATTTCTGCTTTTATATTAAAAATTTTTTTTCCTTATGCTTTCTTTTGGTTTACTTTGCTATTTTCTTTCTAGCTTTTTGAGCTGACAGTTTGGTTAATTTATTTTTGTACTTTAATTTTTGAGTAGGTCTATGCATTTTCCTCTGTTCATAGAAAACACTATATAGTGTTTGGGTTATCATTATTTTTTAGAAATTCTGTAATTTCAGTGTATATTCTCCTTTCATCCAAGAGTTGTTTAATAGGTGGTTTTTAAATTTCCAGATGTGAGGGCCCTTTTGTATTTTGATTTTGTTAATAATTTTGAGTTTTGCTATATTGCCATCAGAGAGTATTGTTTATAATATTTCTACTTTATGGAATTGATTTTTTTTCCGGCAGAGAGCTGTTTGATCAATTTCTTTGAATGCTATTTGTGTGCTGGAGGTGCATAGGTGTGTTCTCTATTATCCACGTGTAAAGTTTGATATTAATCCATAAATGTACCTTATCACTTGTTATTTAGGTCATTTATATCCTTATTTATTTTCAGTTCACTTGGTCTATGTTGCACTGAGTTTGGTGTGTTAAATTCTCTGATTGTATTTCTGTCTGTCTCCTTGCATTGTGTATAGTCTTCACTTTATAAATGTGGTTGCTGTGTTATTTGGTGCAGATATCCATAACTGTTATTTGTTCATTGTGAACTGTGGCGTTTAGCATTGAAAGCGTCCTTCTTTAAATGATCTTCAATTTCAGGATCACTATCTGTGCTCTCTTTTTATTTCCACTCACCTGATATATATACCTTTACCCGTCCCTGTAATTTCAACCTCGATGAATCACTTTGTTGTCTCCTCTGTAGTATAGTTGGATGTTGCTTTGTGAGTCAATTTAAAAATCCTTTCCTTTTTTAAAAATTGAGTCAAGCCCATTCATATTTTTTGATAGATTAGTATTAACTCTGCTGTTTTTTTTGCAATTATTATGTGTATTATGTTTCATTTGCTGTGTTTCTTCTATGTCTTTGCTTTTTCAGAAAAATTTTATATATTTAGGAAGGTTTGCATTTTTGTTCTACTGATTATCTTTGGGCTTACCTCTTTTTTCAATGCCCTTAGTACCTTATTTCCTTATATAACTTTTAATTGTAAGTCCCATCTGTTGGCTACACAACCACCAGTGAGTTTCCTTTCCCTTCCTCTTTCCCTTCTCCACCCATAGTTTTAGTTGCATTTTTTTCAACTTGTCAGAACAGTTCATCAGTCCATTACGGAAGCATTCATCTCTTGGTTGGATGAAGCTTGCCCCCTAGTAGATTCTTCAAGAAGGATTATGGATGTAGAATTTCCCAAGTTCTTATATGTTTATAACTGTTTTTCTGTAGCCTTGACACCTGGAGGTCAGCTTGGTTGGAAATAAAACCATGGTTCACATTTTCCAACCTTGAATCTTTTGAAAATACAGCTTTCTTGTTGTTTGCTTTGTAGTTGCTTTTGAAAAGTCTGATGCCAGTGTAATTCTTTGGACTTTGTAAGGTATTTGGTCTTTTTGCTTGAAGGCCTTGAGGGTTTTTTCTTCATCTTTGAAGTCTAACAGTTTTATTAGGATATATCTCAGAGTTGAGTGTTTTAGGTCAGTTTTACCAGGTACCCACTAGATCCTTTCAGTGTGTACATTCAATCACTTTCTTTTATTTCTGTGAAGTTTTCTTGGATTATATCATGAATATTAGTTCTGTTTCTTTGTTTTGTTTTTCTTCTTGAGAGACTCAAATTTCTTCTTTGGTCTGAGCAAGTTCCATACCAGCCAATTTCTGCTTTGCATTTCTTCCCATTGCTTTGTCCAGTTATTTTTAATTTTTGAATTTCTGATTCAAAGTGTTTCGTCTCAGGGGCCGCCCGGTGGCGCAGCGGTTTAGTCCGCGCTTGGCAGCCCGGGGTTCGCGAGTTCGGATCCTGGGCGCCCGCTGACGCACTGCCTGTCAGCCATGCCGTGGCGGCGTCCCATATAAAGTGGAGGAAGATGGGCACGATGTTAGCCCAGGGCCAGTCTTCCTCAGCAAAAAGGGGAGGATTGGCGACGGATGTTAGCTCAGGGCTGGTCTTCCCCACAAAAAAAAAAAAAAAACAACAAAGTGTTTCGTCTCAACCCAAAAATTTGCTTAAGATAATTTAATTCAGTTACAGTTTACCTCTGTTTTGTGGTTGTGTTTTGGCGGAGAGTTTTTATTAGCTCAGGTTTGTTTTTTTTTTTTTTTTTGGTGAGAAAGATTAGCCCTGAGCTAACATCCGTTGCCAATCCTCCTTTTTGCTGAGGAAGATTGGTCCTGAGCTAACATCCATGCCCACCTTCCTCTACTTTATATGTGGGACGCCTGCCACAGCACAGCTTGACGAGTGGTGTGTAGATCCGCACCTGGGATCTGAACCTGCGAACCCTGGGCCGCTGAAGTGGAGTGCGTGAACTTAACCACTACGTCACTGGGCTGGCCCCATAGCTGAGGTGTTTTTTACTCTTATCTTTTTGTTTTCCTATAGTATCTTTGTATGGATCTATTTCATTTTCATCTATTCATTTTGTAGATTTGGGGTTATTTACAAGATTCCTAATTCAATTGCACCCACTTCTTTGATCTGGTAGACACTTTTCCATCTTTGTCTCCAAATAGGTTTTAATATTAGGTGTACAATTAAATATATTAAATTGATTTGAAGTGTGGGTGTTCTCTGTATACTAGTTATGTGGAAGGTGTGTTTTTGTGTGTAGCTTTTGTCACTGTCGCTGTTCTTCACGTTGTTCTGTATTGTTCGTGGAGGATATGTGGGGAGATCTGGATAAAGGCAACTGCCAGTATCCTCAGCTACCTGTAAGTCTAACGTATTTTTTAAGTCATTCTGCCTGTTGGATGGAGAATGGATTGCAGGTGGGTGAAAGTAGGATTAGAGGAAACTAGAGGTTCAGGGGAGGGTACGTGTGACGCGACAGGGGTAGAAGTGGTGAGAAGTGGTTGGATTTGGGATATACATTGAAGATGGAGCTGACAAGATTTGCTAAAGGATCGGATATGGGGTGAGGAAATGAGACGAGTCGAGGATGACTAGAAGGGGTCAAGTGGATACTCACCAGCGGTGTCTCTTGAAGGGGGGTGGCTGGAGTCTGAGCTCTGCTCCTGAGTGCTGCTGTCTCTCCCAAGGTTACAAGCCTGGTGAAGGAAAACGAGGGGATGCTTGTGAAGGTGACAGTGGGGGACCCTTTGTCATGAAGGTAAGCTTCTCTGAAGGCCAGGAGCTAAGGGTAGATCTTCCAGGAGGTGGGGTGGGTGAGGAGGGACCCCAGTTTTCAGAAACACTTGCCTGACAGAGTTATACTGACACTGCCTTGGACTTGACTCTTTTGGAAATCCCATATTTCTTCCTCAGAGCCCCTATAACAACCGCTGGTATCAAATGGGCATCGTCTCATGGGGTGAAGGCTGTGACAGGGATGGAAAATATGGCTTCTACACACATGTCTTCCGCCTGAAGAAATGGATACAGAAGGCCATTGGTCAGTCTGGAAGTTAGGGGGCCACCCACATTCTAGGCTCCTCACCACAAAATCACAGAAACCAATCCAAAGAATTATTTTTGTGGTTTGTTCTTAAAACTATAGTTCTCAATAAAAGTGACTCTGTCAATGAGCCTCAGTGCTCCCAGTGCTGTTCATGGGTAGTGCAGGAAGAGCCAGCCTGTTTACTGGGTAAACAGGACTTGGAGAATCCTCACCCCTGGAACCCCAGGGGAGAGGGGAGAGGGCAGCCTGAATTTATGAGCATTTAAAATGTTCCAGACTTGGGGCTTTAATGGATTATCTCATTTAATCCTCACAAGAGGTGGGTGAGTAAACTGAGACTTGGAGAGGTACCATATCCAAGGTCACAGCTAAGAAGGGTCCAAGTTGGGCTTGAAACACAGAAGGCACTGAGGCCTGTGCTTTTAGTCGCTCTGCTGTGAGGGCTGTAAAGAGCGTGTTCTAGGACCAGAGAAGAGGCAGGAGGAGGGTAGGGGTAGGAGGGGTGAGTAGATACATCTTTCTCTTTACCTCAGGCTTCCCTAATAAGTCCCTACATCCTTCCTCATGTCATTAAAATGTCAGATTTCTGCCCCCAAAAGGCTCAGTATTTTGGACGTCTTCACTCAGGAGTACTGTGGGATATGGTGGTCAGCACTGTGTGCCCTGGTGTCAGGCTGCCTGCGTTCATATTCTGGCTCCAACCTTAACAGTGATAACCATGGTCAAGTCACTTGACCTCCCTGGGCCTCAGTTTCCTTATATATAAGATGTGTATAATGACATTACTTTCCTAATAAGGTTTTGAGGATTACATTATGTAATTTGTGTAGTGTACTTAGCAAAGTGCCTAGTACCTACTAAGCTCTCCATAGTCACTGCTGCTTTTTTCATTCTGACCGCCTGGCGTGGTGAAAGTTCCTCTGCCACTTACCACTTCCCCCTTCTGGCTCCTGCAAATAGCACACTGGTGGGGTTGTTGCTTCCTGGAATTTTCGACTCACAGCAATTATCAGACTTGAGCAATTTGTTTTTCTAAGGAGACCTAGAGGGTATATAAGTACATTCATAAAGGGTTTGGACAAATGTAAAAGTCATGAGTCATAGAACTTTAAAGATGCCCTTTCCACAGCACATTCTTCAAGGTTACCGAGGGCAGAGGTCACTGGTATGGGATGAAGCATGGCTCTGACACGTGCTGCCCTTCCACGTAGCTCCACTGTTTCCAGCTGTACCACCGCTATTCCTGTTGTTAGGGCTATTTATGACTCGGGGAACTAGGCACTGTGGCCTACAAGGTATGGCAGTGAGTTTCAACTGGTGTGAAATGCTCATCACTTGATAACCCTCGAGGACCGTGTTGCCAAGTCTCATCCCTGATCCAGGAGGGGAAGTGTGAAGACTGAATGCCTGCCTTGGGCATAGAACAGGGGAGTGGAGCTTGGATGCCATGTGGTTACCATTCTTGGCCTGGGATCTTCAACTAAGATCTTTAAACTTCCTAGTTTAAGGTGGGAAGGGACCTAAGGTAGGTACTCTCACCACCTCTCCCCGCACCTTTTTTTTCCTTCCCATTTTTCAATACATCAGGGAACAGAGAATTAAGAACAAGTGCCTTGCCCTCATTCTTTCTTTGGTTGTGGTTGCCCAGAAAGCAGGGTAAAAACTGGGAATTCAGGGAGCTTGCAGGATCTTGGCAGCCCAGAGCTTTAACCAGAGCAGGGGGAAGGGATTAAGAATTACCTGTAATACCCAGAATCTGCTTTTTAAACAAGAGCACACATTCTCACAAGACTGCTTCCCTCCAACACAGCTGTCAGCATTGTAAGCTCCGGGCACTTTGGTTTTGCAAATTAGCTGTGCTAATTCCAGACCCAGCACAGCCATGCTCTCTAAATATGTTCTTCTACAGCAATGAACTCCTCCATCTTCCCTTCAGTGGACGCCTACTCCCATGTTCCCATTAAAAGGAGGAGAGGCAAGTTTCATCTCAGGCACTGTGGGGGCCACCTGAAAATCATGACTGGAACCAATAGAGGCTTCATTTTGCACCAAGCCTTCATTTCTTGAATACCAGCTGAGTAAAAGGTAGTCTAGAAGAGTTCCTTAGAACTTACTTAATTATTGCCCAAAAAGTCTCCCAACTAAATCCAGAACCTCTTAGTCCCGAAGACTTTTTTGACTGTGGAGGGAGGCCCTGTGGAATTTATTCCAGAGGTGAATCCTCAGTTTACTTTCTGGTCCTCTCAGCCTGAAAGTGAAGCAACTGTTAGTCTAGACTAAAAGATACCCCAATAACCAGGCAGGACGCTCCTAAGCTGTCGCAGGCTCCTTTAGTCAAGTGACCCCTGTCCTGTCCAGTGTGAGGACACTGTGGCCCGGCCAACCTGCGGTACAGTCTCGCGTATTAGGCAGCAAGGTGGCGGGAAGCCTCAGAGCTCCTGGGAACCATGGCCGTGATGGGAGGGACATCATGACCAAACTGCCAAATAGGGAAGATGGAGAGTTCTTTGCTCCCCTAGGAGCTGTGCGTGGGAAGCAGAGAAGGTGGGGTCCTCTTATCCAAAAGGAGTAAAAGCACCATGTCTGTGAGCCCAGGAAAAGAGGAGCTCTTTAAGCAGTCATTCACCTTTCTCGAACGGGCGGAATACCCACTGTTCCCAAGAACAGGTGACAGAAAGAGCTGCCCAACCCTCCCAGATAAGGAGCACCTTGGGAGACAGTTCTAGTTAATGCAAACTTTATTTATAAAAGACTCTTAAATTAGTTGTATCATGCCATGCATTCATACAGAATACAGTGACCCTTCAGGGCTACAGGGAGAAGAGCTCACAAACTCAAAGGAAAACTAGTAAAGAGTGTCTAATAGTTAAAAGCTAGGAAAGATTAGGACAACTTTACAAATGAGCAATTAAAAATAAGACAAAAGAAAAAGGATATGGAAACTAGTCTGAGCTGAGAGGAGGGCAGCTGTTTACAAGTCTGTACACTAAACTAATCCACAGACAGTCTTCTAGAGGCAGGGTGCTGACGGAGAGAAGCAGAGTATGTACAAACACTTGTGCCACAGCGACTCCTCCCCAGATCCAAGGTAGGATACATACAACCAGGTTGTGTACACTAGGCCTGCCCGGGCCCCTTTAACTAGGAGGACTTCTAGTTTAGGAAACTAAACCTGCAGGGAGCCAGGGGAGTGGGCAGCTTCATTTGCGACTGCTCTTTATTCTCTCCAGTCTTTTTTTCAAGTCATCAATGTTAGCTGTGGAGGAGGAGGATGTGGTCATGGTTCCTGATGAGTGAGTCTGGTTAGAATCCAGGTCTGAATGCTGGTGCTGCTCCCGGGACTCCCGGAGCTGAGAGAGTTTGCTGTGCAGCATGTCCGTGGAAGAGGCAACGGGAGGAACTGCTGGTTTGGAGAGCAAAGATGTCAACGGGGGTCGGTCATCTTGCTGTCGAGAGAAGAGAGATTATTTCAGCAGGTCAAGATGCAGCTCTGGAACAACACATACCAAGACTGGGCCGCTTCTCTGGGCCAGCCTGTCCCTGAGTGGCTTGTCATTGCCCTTCCTGACCCACACTGAAGAAAGGAGCAGTACCTTTGTGTTGTCCAGACCACATCGCTGTCGGAGGATCTTTAGCCTTTCCAGGTAGACAGACGGTCCCACCTCTTCTCCGTTTGTGTTGCCTATGGAGGACACTGTGCTTGTGGGAGCGGGCACACATGTGACTTCCATCTGAGGGGAGATGCCTAGAGAGGAAATACAGAAAGAATATTCAGGAATACACACATCCCACTTCCAGACTGCTCTGGCTAATCTGCCACCAAAGGGAATAATTTGGGCCTTGAATATCGCTGCTGTACTTGAAGACTAAGAAATCTGCAAGAATCCACCTGGAGTTGGTGATAAAGGGTGCTCTGAAATACATACAAGGTAAGCTTAGAGAGAACTTCACGGATGGATACAGAAGAGCAGAATGTAAGCTGGGCCATCCTCCTACATCCCGGCCTAGGCAGGGGTTGTATTTCTGTAACTCCATGGCTGACCCGGGCAATCCAGAAAGCCCAAGCTCCTCCTGTGTGTAGGGTCAGTGCCCAACTGAAGGACCTACGGACTTTAAACGTCTGCAAGAATTAGACAGAGGGGAAAGCTCTTATTCAAACCAGGGAGGACAGCAAGGTGCTCAAAGCTACGGTGTTTTCATGAAGAGGGGAAACTGAGGGGCCCAACAAACACCCAAAGAAGGACCAGAGCTGCAGCATGTATAACCCCAGCACTGAGAGGGGAAAACCAAAACAAAAAACCCCCTCCATTCCTAAATTTCTGAGAAGGAACAATCACGAAATGCAGGCATTTAAAATACCCAATTTGATATCAATGAAATGCATCACATAAGTCAAAAAGATAAGGTACTGGGAAGAAAAACTCCCTTATGGTAAAAAGAAAAGTAAAACAGGTTACTCTGGGGCAAAAGGAATCCCTTAATGTAAAGATGAGAAGAACATTCTGAGAGGGTGAAAAGTGAATAAGAATAATGTAAAAGCCAGCAATCAGGGATTTTGAATACACTAAGGCATGAAACCATTCAATAAGCAGTGAGGTCACATACTTATGTTGCAAATGTGCTGTTCAGGCCTAAAGTATTAATTAAGAAAGGACTCTGGAAATGAGAAAAGGAGGCCCTGCAGTGATCAACCAAACCATGTGTGTCCGTATGCAACATGCCATTAGACATTCTGCTCACTATGCATCAAGAAAAAGACTCTTAAGGTCTTGGGGAGGGGTAATTTAAGGTGTTAAAAACAAATTTAAAAAATGACTTAAGAGAACACAATTGAAATGAAGCTTCAGCCTAGCAAGATACATGACAGAGAACATGACTAGAATCTGAAAACCACAAAGGAACACGGTTTTACAGGCAAATAAATTCTAGAATGTAGGAGTAGCTGAGCTTCACCGAACTCAGAAAGGAGAGTGTGAGAGCTCTACTCTGCACGGGGAGAGGGAACTTCTGCAGCTGGGTCTTTTTCTTGCTTTAAGGCTCTTGACAGCTATTTTATGTAACAGACACCTCTCCTAAGTCTTCCTTTTGTTTCTAGATCCTGTGAGCAGAAATTCTCAGATATTGGCTTTTTCACCATGGGGACAGTAATATTTCAGTTTACCATTAGAACAAGCATTCATTCACATCATTCAACAAATACCTACTAAGGGCCTACTATGTGCCAGGCAACAACACAGACAAAAATCTTCACTCTTGTGAATTTTAAATTCTAGCAAAGAAAGACCGACACCAAACAACTAACCTAATAAATACTACATTGTATGCTACGTTACAGGTGGTTAAGCGCCATGGGGTGTGAGGGGTAGGTTGCAAGTTTTAAATGAGGTCTCACTGAGATAGTGGTGTTTGAACAAAGATCCTAAGGAAGAAAGGGAGCTGCCACAAGGCTGTCTTGGGAAGAGCAATCTACAGGTAAGAAACAGCCAGTGCAAAGGCCCTAAGAAGGTGCATGCCTGGTACCTTCCAGGAACAGCAAGGGGGCTGTGGGAGTGGAATGAAAATCAGGGACAGTAGCGGGAGAGGAGGTTCTAGAGTTATCAGGAGGCCATATAATGTAGGCCCTCATAGACCTTTGTAAGGCTTTTCGCTTTTGCTGAATGAAAGGAAGAGCCTTTGGAAAATGAGAAGCACTGATTTGATGCTGTGTGTGGAAATGAATATAGGGAGGCGAGAGTGGAAGTGGGGAGATGAGACAGAAGGACAGTGCTGTAATCCAGGTCAGAGATGATGATATCCAGACCAGGACAATAGCAGTGAAGGTGATGAGAAGTGTGGTGGATTCTGCATACAGTTTGCAGGTAGAGCCAAAAGTACTTCCTGATAGAGAGGAGGAGAAGACTCAAAAGCTTTGTTTGGGTCGGAGCAAACTAGAAGGTCGAAGTTGCCATCAACCGAGATGGAGAAGAATGCGAATGGAGCAGGTTTTGGGGGAATATCAGGAGTTTAGTTTTTGACATTGTAATGTCTAGTGGAAACCCAAGTGGAGACGTCATGCAGATGTATCAGTTGAAATCAGGACGGAAGTCTGAGCTGGACATCAAAATTGGGCCTTGCTGGCATATACATGGTGTTTACAGTGATGAGAACAGATGCACTAGTCAAGGGACTGAGAGTAAGAAAGAAGAGATAATCAAAGACCAAACCCTGGGGGACGCCAACATTAAGAGTTCAGGGAGAAGGAGAATCAGTCAGAGACGCCAAGGAGGAACAGCCAGCAAGGTAGGAGGAAACCAAGAGAGCACAGAGAAGCTGAAGGCCAGGGGAGAAACTCTCTCAAGGGCAGGGAACATTGCCATTGTCAAACATGAATGATGGGTCAAGACAGGTGACTCAGGGTTGACCACTGTCCACAGCAATGTGAACATCACTGGTGACCACTAAGTACTGAGGTGCATGGATATAAATTTAAACCAAAACCTCCAGTTCCTGAGCTAGGAGCTATTTTGAGCTTACTCTTGGAGCAACTAGAGGAAACCATACCTGTTGAAGTGGGAATACGGCCTTTGCCCTCCCTCTCCATCTCAATCACCCGAAGGCCTCTCTCAACGTAGCTCTGGAAGAACTGTGAGGAATTCTTCAGAAATGGTTCAATGTCGGCATCTGAGTATTTCTTCTTATATTCATACAACTCTGCGAGGCCCTGGTTCACAAGAAAAAGGAAGAGGGGGACATGGATGTTAGCGACTCTTTTCCACAAAGGAGACTCCCATTTGGCTCAGCCCTTTCCCTCTCACCTCTTTAGTGTTCTCTTTAGAGCCAATCTTCTTAAAAATCTCAGCTAAGAAATCATTCACTTTGGCCTTTGATGATTTTTCATCCTGAAAAGTTGAAAGACACAAGGAAGGACTGGTTGGTTAGACTTGAGTTATTAGGAACAACGGGTGGATAAGAACTGAAAATCTCTCAAAATCCAGACCCTCCTGGCATGATCCTGCAGACAACAGAAGCACCAACACTGCGGGTTCTGCAGCAGGAACACTAACACTCTGGATTACTCGGTGTCTCTCAGGATTTCAACTAGACTTGATGAGGAAAGACCTGGCCCATTCCTCCCTCATTAGATAGAGCTCACAGTGCATTTATCTGGTGACCAATGCCTTAGGCACAGACACAGAAACCCCAAGAAGCACAGAGTTATAAATAGTTTATATTCGAAAATTTCATGGCAGAAATGGTTCTAGCACCATAGCAGGAGAGTGATGGGACCAATCCCTGAGCTTTCACCTCAGGCTCTCAGAAAGACAAGCCCCAGTGGCCTTCAACAAGATCACTTCCAGACAACCTCACTTCCCTCAGTCTTTCAAATCAGGACTCACTATTCGAGATGCTCCCTTTTCTGTTTCCTTATCAGACTTGCTCCCGGTCTGGTCCATACTGTGCTTCATCATCCGGCAGAGGTGGGCCTCCAGCTCAGACTCGTTCTTGTTGTCAATCATTGTTAGGTGGTCTAGGATCTAAGGGAGACACGTGCACATTCAAATGGTAGCAATGCCACTTCCATGATGTCCTCTCAAGCTTCCTTAAGGCCTGATTGCTCTTCTCACCTTGGGCCCTTTTAATTTGCATAAAGTGTGCAGCAGCGTCTTTAGGGTCCTTATAGGAAATTCACTTTTGCATTGCTTCAGTTTCTCTTTGGGGAAGACCTTCATGAAAATGTGTATATCCAGAAGAATTCTGTCCAGATTAATGCTGTTGATGGTATCAGGCAATAGTCGAACCATTCTCCAGAGACACTGTTGAAAAAAGAAACAAAAGTTAGAAGGAGCGACTGAAGAACGAGGACAGTCTCTGTCACCATTCACCTTCCCTAAGCTCTGGGATCACTTCTAAACCGTGGTCAGGGATACACATGTGGGACTTTATATCTTCCAAGTTCAGTTGCCAAACATGAATAATTTTCCTCACTTCAACCATGTCACTGGCTAAAGTGGGACAAGTCATCTGTCTAATCTCCACTCCTCCCCCCCACTCCCTAGGGATCAGGGCTTAAATAATGAGAAAATGTGGAGACTCTGTCTTGGATTTGCTTGGTACCTGAGTGTAGAGTAGATCATAATGCTTAACCAAATCTAACCAAGGAGACAAAATATTTTATACCATTGCAGTGTAATAACAGTTTTATAATGTTATAGATATGTTCATCAGGAGTCTTCCATCAAAGAGACCAAAATATTATAAGGCTATACATATCTTTTTTCCAAAAAGAAATGAAATTTGTTTCATCAAACTTCTTGACTTCTGATTCCAGGAAAATTGGTGAGATATTTACAAAGAAGCTCTTCCTTTTCACTGTTTGAGGCCAGGAATTGTTTAGACCTGAGCTTGGGGTATAAGTTGGAGGAAGGAAAAATTGGAGACCCGCTATATTTTTCAGGTGTGTCTTGGTTGATTTGAGTCTATATCTTAGCTCCAACTGCTCTTTCCCCACACTGAAGTATTGCAACTTTGAAAGAAAAGTGATCAAATTATTTCAACGTCACCTTCATAACAAGCTCTGAGAATTTGGGAGAACTGGCTGTTGCTAGTAGGCTGTCTTGGAGCAAAACAAGTAGGGCACTGGGAAAAAACAAACAAACCCAACACAACAGCATTAATAAGTTTCAAACTTGCATTCGAATTCACATCAGTAATTGAAAGGCTAAGTGTAAATACTCTCTATCCATCTAATCAATTGAGAGCTCATGGATGAGGAACTGCCTTTGATTACTTGGCACTCAGTTATTAAGAAAATAAACAGGGCCCAGCCCAGTGGCATAGCAGTTAAGTTCGCACACTTTGCTTCGGCGGCCCGGGGTTCATGGGTTCAGATCCTGGGCGCAGACCGATGCACCACTTATCAAGCCATCCTGTGGCTGTGTCCCATATAAAGTAGAGGAAGAGGGGCACAGATGTTAGCCCAGGGCCAATCTTCCTCAGCAAAAAGAGGAGGGTCAGCAACAGATGTTAGCTCAGGGCTAATCTTCCTCACACACACACACACAAAAAAAAAACAAAAGAAAAACATTCATCATTTAAGGTTCTTAAGTTACTACTTGGTAAATGGTAAAGCTTGTCACCCTATTTTCACTGTCACTGGTAGCTGAGAAAGAAAGAAATGTACCTGAAATGTAAATGACAGAGGAGGCAGCTAACAAACTTTACAGTTCTATTCTAGAAAACTCCTGATATTGGCTGGCTTACTGATGTTGTTACTAGTTTTAGCTGCTGTCTCAGGTTGGAAACCTCTGTTCATGAGGAAGAGAAGAGTAATACATCAACTTACAGGCAAACCTAAAGTTACAACTGATCGAGTGACTTCTGGTTTCTATGGATGGATAAAAGAGAGGCTGTTCCAGGCTCTAATGCTGAGAGTATAGACATACCTCAGGATGTTGGTCTGGTCTGACTTCTCCAGAACCTTCACCACCAAGAGGTTCACAGACCGGATCACCTGTTGTCCTTCTTCTAGATCTTCAATTCGAGAATCCAGCATTAAGGTGATGAGGCCATGCATCAGGTCTTTCAGCACTCCGGTGGAGGCCTCCCGAGCTAGGCTCTCTATCTGAAACAGCTACCCAATCATAACTGTGTTAGAGAGGTATGAAGCTCAATATACAGAGCAAGGAAGATGAACATGGGTGGTATATTCTAGTAAACTATTATATTGTACTTTTTTAAAATTCAGAGTATTAGGAAGAAGTAAAAATCACCACCCTCCCCCAAACCTCCAGTAACAGCCAAAATTAATTGGTGTACTTCCTTCCTGTTATAAAAGTATTTTTAATGTGAATAGTTATCTGTGAAAAGCCAGCCAGGGCCCACCAGGCCTGATGAAGAGACTGGCAGGAAGCAGAATTCCAGGTAGTATGTAAGCATTCTACTTTGTATCCTAACAATAAGGTAAATTGGAGTGTTGCCCAATATCCAGTAGAAGTAATCAACAGCTTGCATATAAAATCCTACAAGGGAAATAGGACTCACTGGAACATCTACACTGATTCAGGCTTTAGAACCCGGGCAGGATGGGAGACTGAAGGGAAGCTCATGATCTGCAGAGGTGCCCTTACCGAAATCATGTTGCCAATGATACAGCTATACAACTTGATGATCTCATCCTTCTCCAACTTCTCATCTGCCATATGTGTGTTGTAGATGAGCCTTAGCTGCATGAACGTGGCTATCAGAAACTGATCAATGTGGCCAGACATAGCTTCGGCTTTGTCTTCCTGTCTCAGGACCTCATCGATCTGTTAACAAAAATCCAACATGTATTTTCCAAGCTTTGTATTTGTAAGTAGCAGGAAGACACTACAAGGGATGTCTCTGGAAAGCACAAAGGATGTCTTAGCAAAGCACTTCTAATATCTTACCTTGAAAAAACCCAGTCACTTTACATATAAATAACTAGTCCTTAGGGATTCAATCATTCAACAAATATTTACCGAACAAGATACTGTTATAGGTGAATTAGTTGCAGCTCTTATTCTGAAAGGCTCACTGTCCAGTGCAGGGAGTAAGAATCCCTATGTTTAAAAGTCTAATTCATTAAAAACTGTTATCTTATTTGATCACTCCGACAGCTCTGAGAGGTGCACAGGGCTGAGAGTTAAGATCACCTTTTACCGGATGAGAAAAGTGAGCTCAGAAAGGCCAGGTTTCCCACATCTTGATCCAGTGTTCTTTTTGGTTCAGTACGCTGGCTGTTACTAATGGTAAAATGTTACTATGGGAAAAACATGTATTTCCTATTCACTACTGTAAAAAGATCTTCATTTTTATGATTACATAAATAACACCCCGAGACAATCGTGTCAATCTTCAGTGACCACCCTTTGATGCAGGACTGCCACATGGCACAACTCCACGGGGCACCATTTATACAGACTGCAATGCGAATGATGCCCTTGGTGCTGAGGAAGCCAGTGGTCCTACTTTCATTTATCTCTTTATGCATGTATACTCCATAAGCACACGCAATTTTATTTAACAGGAAATTTTTAACAATGCTGTTTCAACATGGACACCATAACAGAAAATACTCTCCTATTTTTCCAAGGTAATTAACATTAACAACCTGGTATATATTCTTTCATGTTCACAGAATCATATACAATCACACATGCACACACACACAGGGGCAAGGTTTAGGGCACTGCTGATTCTACAAGAGGATTATAGCATATACACTTCTTGGCATCTAGCTTTTCTAACTCAACAGAAAATTACGAAAAGCCCTAAAGTCAACAGGAATAGTTCTATTTTTAAAGGCTGCATAATAGTCCACATATGCACAAACCAAAATTTACTCAGTCATTCCCTTACTGACAAACTTTCAATGTGTTTCCAGATTGGTCATTTTGTCCACTAAAAATAATGCCACAATAAACATCTTTGTATGTATGTATACATCCTAATGTACTTGTTTTCTAAAAGAGTCCTAAGAGTATAACTTTTTAGTCTGAAGGATAAAGCATTTTTTTTTTTTTGGTGAGGAAGACCAGCCCTGAGCTAACATCCGTTGCTAATCCTCCTCTTTTTGCTGAGGAAGACTGGCCCTGGGCTAACATCCATGCCCGTCTTCCTCCACTTTATATGGGATGCCGCCACGGCATGGCTGACATGCAGTGCGTCAGTGGGTGCCCGGGATCCGAACTCGCAAACCCCGTGCTGCCAAGCGTGGACTAAACCGCTGCGCCACCGGGCGGCCCCTGATAAAGTATTTTTAATTATGGTATAATAATTATTACTACATTCTGGGGCCAGCCTGGTGGCGCAGTTTAGTTCACGCTTGGCAGCCCGGGGTTCATGGGTTCGGATCCTGGGCCCCGCCGACGCACCGCTTGTCAGCCATGCCGTGACGGTGTCCCATATAAAGTGGAGGAAGATGGGCACGGATGTTAGCCCAGGGCCAGTCTTCCTCAGCAAAAAGAGGAGGATTGGCAATGGATGTTAACTCGGGCTGGTCTTCCTCACATACACACAAAAATTACTATATTCCTTTATTAAAAACACACTAACAATTCACATTTCTCCATTTAATGTATGAAAGTATTGTTTTCCAGCATTTCTATCAACAGTATGTGTTAGTACTCTTTTCACTTTTTGCCAATCTGATGGTTTTAACGTGATATCTTAGTGTTACTTTACTCCGCATTTCTGTGTGCAGGGGGCTGGACAGCTTTTCATGTGCCTACTGGCCACTGATCTCCTCTGTGATGCGCCTCTTCAGATCCTTTGGCCATTTTTCTATTGGGCTCTCTTTTTCTCAAGGGTTAATAAGAGCTCTGTTTACTGTTGCTATGAATCCCTCATCAGTCGTATGGGTTGCAAACATGTCACTTGTTTATTGACAGTAGGATGGTTAATTTCTCCAGATTAAAACCTTAAAATTTTATATGATCAAATTTATCTTTTCTTATTAGGTTCTGGATTTCCTTCCTTATTTTTTTAATGGTCTCCTCAAATTCCTTGGTTATTTCAAGAAATTGGGGGGGAATTAGTTATTTCAAGTTTCCACAGTTGCTTCAAGTTTCCATTTAGGAGTGTGTTTCATACTTTCCAAGTAGCCAATATTTTTTGTGATATTATTTATTAAAAATTTTGTTGGGTTAGGTGACGGACAAACAAAAATGTACAACTAAAACCCCACAGTGTTATAAACTATTAAGACATCAATAAAAAAAAAATGGTAAAAAAAAAATTTTGTTGGGTTATCAGTAAAGAATTTGGTCAGTATATCTTTTACTTTTTGCATTTGTTAAGGTTTTCTTTGTGAACAAATATACGATTTATTTTTTGAAAATGTTTAATGAAGATAAAAATAAATTATCTTTTCAGAGATTTAAAATTTTCTCTCTATATGCATATATATTCATTAAATCTGGTTTATTGTTTACTAATATTCTTTTTTATTGAGGTTTAACTTTCATATGGTACAATGTGCAAATCCTTAGAGTACAACTTAAGGAAATTCTGTTAAGTGTATACATCTATGTACCTGCCATTGAGAACAAGCTATAGGACATCCATAGCATCCCAAAAGGCCTTTTTCTGCCTCACCAAGTTGGCACCCTTACCCCAACCAGGGGTTACTACTATTCTTTCTGGTTTTCTTTTTTATTACTATTCTGACCTCTAAACTGATAAAATTATTTAATTCCCCTATGTTCTTATTTTTTGTCTACTAGATCTGTCCAATTCTTGCCATCTGTAACTTGTCTTTTCACTGTTATAAACAAAATGTCTTCTGATGCAGAGAAGTTTTTAAAATTTTTAATGTAGTAAAAAATTTTATTTTTTCTTTTGTGTGTGTCTAGTTTAAAAAGAAATCCTTCCATACCTTAAAGCAAAACATGTTCTAAGTCTTCCTTCTCACATCTAGGTTTTTAATCCATCTGAAATATATTTTGGTGTAGGAAATAGCAATCTAATTATATTATTGTTCTCATGGAAAATAACTAATCCTAGTACCAGTTACTGACTAATCCAGTTTTACCAAGAGATTTTTAATGCCTTCTCTGCTTTAAGTTTCTTACAGATGTGAGTATTTCTGGGCTCTTTGTTCCATCCCAGTGTTCTATCTGCTTATCCCTGGCCAATACTACTCTGTCTTAATTACAGTGGCTCTGTAATCACTGTTGATATTCAGTGACATAAGTCCTCTTCATTGCGTTATTTTTTTGACTTGTCTTACAAAAAACACCAAAACTGTCTTTGCTATTAGGTCCTTTGATCTTCCATATAAATTTCAGAATCAGGTTCTCAACTGTAGAAAAAACTGTTGTGATTTTCATTGGAATGGCATTGAATGTATAGGTTAACTTGAGAAGAAGTGGCATCTTTATAATCCTGAACCTTGTGAACATAGTATATTTCCATTTATTTGGAAATTCTCTAATGTAATTCAATAAAGTTTTACAGTTTTCTCTGTCAAGGTCTTATATGTACACTGCTTGGTTTATTCCTAGGTACTTGAAATCTTTGTGGTGGAGGGTTTTATTTTTTATCTTTTAATTTTCTTATTATGATAAAATATATGTAACATAAAATTTATCATTTTAACCATATTTAAGTGTACAATCCAATGGCATTAAGTTCAGTCACAATGCTGTGTAACCATCACCATTATATCCAGAAATTTTTCATTATTCCAAACTCTGTACCCATTAAATAATAACTCCCTATTCCCCTTTCCCCAGCCCCTGGTAACCTCTATTCTACTTTCTGTCTCTATGTATTTGCCTATTCTAGGTACCTCATATAAGTGGAATCATACAATATTTGTCCCTGATTTATTTTACTTAGCATAATGTTTTCAAGGGTCATCCATGTTGTAGCATGTATCAGAGTTTCATTCATTTTTATGACTGAATAATATTTCATTGTATGTATATACCACATTTTGTTTATCCATTTATCTGCTGATAGACACTTGGGTTGTTTCCACCTTTTGGCTATCATGAATAATGCTACCATGAACACTGGTGTACAAATATCTGAGCCCCGGCTTTCTGGGAGTGGAATTGCTGGATCTTATTGCAACTCTATATTTAACTTCTTGAGGAATCACTAACTTTTTTTCCACAGTGGTTGTATCATTTTATGTTCCCACCAGCAATGCACAATTTCTCCACATCCTTGCCAACACTTATTATTTCCGTCTAAAAAAAAAAAATTCTAATGAGTGTGAAGCAGTATCTTATTGTGGTTTTCATCTGCATTTCCCTAACTGACTAATGATGGTGAGCATCTTTTCATGTGCTGATTGGCCATATGTATATCTTCTTTGGAGAAATGTTTAAGTCCTTTGCCCATTTTTGAATTGGGTTGTTTTTTTGTCGTTGAGTTGTAGGAGTTCTTTATGTATTCTGGATATTAATATCTTTTAAGAAAATGTAAATGTATGATTTACAAATATTTTCTCTCATTATGTGGGGTGCGTTTTCACTCTCTTGACAGTGTCCTTTGATGCACAAAACTTTGATCAAGTTCAATTTATTTTTTCTTTTGTTGCCTGTGCTTTTGGTGTCAGATCCACGATATCACTGCCAAACCCAATATCATGAAGATTTCCCTCTATGTTTTCTTCTAAGAGTTTTACAGTTATAGCTCCTATATTTATGTCTTTGATCCATTTTGAGTTAATTTTTGTATACGGCATAAGAGTCCAACTTCATTCTTTTGCACATGGATATCTATTTTTCCCAGCATCATTTGTTGAAAAGACTGTCCTCTACCCACTGAATGGTCTTGTCATCCTTGTCAGTCAGACCACTAATTTGGCTTCTGTAGTGATCATCTTCTCCTTTGATTCATCTATTCAATTTAAAAATTCTAAAACAATGGGTTTTTTTTGCTTGGAAGAATTTTTGTAATAATAAATTCTCCTTAGGTACGCTTTCTGCACTTCACCCCTCCCCCTGTGGTCATCTTGTCTCCTCCAGCAGTCTCATTTTGCCAGGAGATTCCTGTGTTGGTTATTTTCTTTTATTCTTCTTTCCAGTTACTGGGTACCTTCAGGTGTGTTATGTTATTATTCTTCACCTATTCAGGATTCACTCTTGGGTCTGCATTTTGGAAACCCTCAACAATGGCAATCTGAGAATGGGAGATACAGCAGTTTCTGCAGTTGTAGGTTTGTGATATCCAGGTGGCAAGCTGTCAGTCATATGGCAAAGGACCAAGAGCAGGCATTTCTGCTCTTCAGTCTCTAAAGGTACAAAGCCTGAGACTTCCCGGCCTCAGATAGTGAATCAGCCTTTTTCTTCAGCTCCCTATAGTTCCTTGGAGGCCAGGGAGTACAGCAGGTCCTCCTATTAACACTCACGTAGGCCACTGTTACGCTTCCTTTAGGGGATCTACCAACCTCCACAAACGAAGAGAGATCTCTCTCCAGGATTCCTGGTGTTTTGATCCTTTTCCCTGGGCTCTGCACTATTGACCCTCAGGTTCTCCTCAGGCCCATATGGGAACAAGTCTTGTATAAGACAGAGCTGGAGACTTGTTTACACACTTCAGATACTACCTACCTGACCCAGCAGCACCTCTGCTCAGAAAAGGCAGGTGGGTTTGGATTGAAGTTGACAGAGAAAGGCAACAGGGACACATGCATTCAAGTCACTATTTTCCAGAATCCTCTCCATTTGTTTTCTTCCAATATCAAAACTGTTAACAGGAGACTATTTGTCAAACAGCAGCAAAACTCTTGTGCTAGGATTCTGGTTCTGCCCTTCCATTCCTAACCATCCCACCATGGGGATGTCTAATGGGCTGCTCAAACTTAACACAGCAAAGACATATCTCTTGATTTCCAACCTCTCAAGCCTGCTCTTCCCCATCTCAGTACACAGCACCACCACCCACTTAGCTGTTTAAGGAAAAAATCAAGGAGTTACTTGATTCCTCTCTTCCCTTACATTTCATATCCAATCTATCACCAAGTCCTGTGGACTCTACCTCGGGAAGATACCCTGAAACCATCCACTTTTCTTCCTCTCCACCATGATCAAATATTATTTTTTATATGAATTTTGGCCATAGCTTCCTAACAGATCTCCCAGAATCCACTCTTGCCCTGCCTATAATCTGGTCTCTGTAGAGTGGCCAGAGTGACTTTTTCCCCAATAAAAAATAGTTCAAACGTTATAGAAATGTTGGAAGTACAGTAAGGGAAACTTTTTTATCCTGAATCATTTGAGAAGTTGTCGATCTGATGCTCCATGCCCTTCTGATACTTCAGTGTGTATTTCTTCATAACAAGGACATTCTCCTTCATAATCACAGTACAAGGACCAAAATCAGGAAATTAATACTGATGTTACTACTATCTAATCCTCAGGCCCCATTCCATTTTCTCCAGTTGCCCCAATTACGTTCTTCACAGCTTAAAGGCCAGTCTAGAATCATGTGCTGCATATAGGTGTCATGTTCTTAATCTCTCTTTAGTCTAGACCAGTCCCCTCAGTCTTTCCTTGACTTTCCTGACCTTGACACTTTGTAAAATGTCCCTCAATTTGCATTTGTCTGATGTTGCCTCAGGGTCAGATGACATTAGGAATGTCAGCAAAGTGATGCTGAATTCTCACTGGATCCCATCAGGTGGCGTGTGGTTTCATTCTGTTGTATTATTGATGATGTTCACTTTGAACACTCCATTAAGGTGGTGTCTCCTAGGTTTTTCTACTGTCATATTACTCTTGCTATTTTGTATTTTTGGGGTACTTTTATACATCTGTCCTTTGTATTTTGTGGGGAGGTATATGAAACTATGTAAATATCCCATTTCTCTTCAAATTTTTAATTAATTTATATGTGCATGGACTTGTGGTTCCCCATTTTATTAAATTCAATACATTTACTGAATTTTATTCAGTTTACTGGGTTATAGCTGATTACTATCATTATGTATTTTGATGCTCACATTGTCCCTGTTCAAACACAGGGAGTCTGTCCTAGTTGGCCTCTGTGTCCTTCTGACATGTCCCTATCATTCTTTGAGCCTATCCTTGCTATCTGACACAAGGTGTTCGAGGATCATCCTGTACTTTCCCTGATCCAGCCTTGGAATCAACCACTTTTCTAAGGAGCCCTTGTTCCTTTCAGTGGAAAATGGTATGTAGAAGACCGGATCTGGGTGCTCGTCGCTGTGGAGGTGTTGCTGGTCTCAAGTCCTCTCAGTGGAAAGAGTATATGTACATTATAGGGAATGTGTGTGTATTATCTGTGACACACACGTAAACCACACATACATGTACACTGACATTTATTCCTGCCGTCTATACATTGAAAACCATGAGTTCACACTGACGCATCTAATTCTGGTCCAAACCCAGAGTTCACTATTTTGCTTTCCTTCCATATTTGTGTTGCCCTTCTGTGACAGTGAGAACCTGGCTCCCATTTTCCTTATAATACTTACTTGACCAATCCCTTCATCTGTAACCAATCTCCCACTGCCACCAGCCCTTCCCCATGCCCACTCCTCTTGCTTCAGCTTTGACTCCCCATTCTGAGCTACTTGCTCACACACGTGGAGGATATATATCCTCCTCCCCTGCCTGGGGTCCTACCACCATGCCAGGCTGGCTTCCTGCATGGACATCCTCTTCATCTTGCTTGGGCTCTGACTCCTGACTCTCTGCGTCACCCCTCTCATATGATGTTTAGGCTCCCTCCTGACAACATTTGAGCTCAGAGACCCTCAGATTGGGCCACTAAGGCTCCCCGATCCCTTGCCACAACGCAGACGCCTGCCTTGCTCTACCCACCTACTGGCTTTGTGACTAGACTCAGGGAAGGGAGGCAGAGGAAGAGAATCGTTTCTTAAAAATATGGAGCTTCTTTGCTTAAAATTCCTTAATGGCTTAAAATAAAATCCAAACACTTACTCTGGGGCTTTCAAAGCTCTAAATGGTCTGGTTTCTATCTACCTCTCAGATCTCATTCTGTCCCATTCTCCCCCTTGCCCACTATGCTCCAGGCACAGGGGCCTGTACTGTTTCCTTGAACACAGCAAGCTCCTTCCTACCCCAGGGCCTTTGTACTAGCTGTCCTCTGCTTGAACCCCTGACCACCAATCTAAGTAACTATGCAGTTCCTCTCTCCCATCACCCCATTTGGGTTATATTTACACAGTAGTTGCTATTATCTGATATTTTCTTGTTTACTTATTTGTCTCTGTCCACTAAAATCTAAGTAAGTTTCATGAGAGCTGGTCCCTATTTATTCACTGCTGTTTTCCAGTGAATGAATGCAGTTGTGAAAAACAAGGCTCTATTAGAGCTATATCCTGTGAGGCAAGTGATGACTGTGAGTGGTCCCTGTGCACTTTTTTCATCAGGACAGCACTGAACACTGCCTGCCTCCCTTAACACTGTGACCAGTGTGCAGCCATCACTCTTATAGCCTCTATATCCATCAGCGGAATTATTGCCATGGGAATACCCCCATTACCTGTGTCAGAGCTTGGATGCTCGTGTTGATGTCACCACTGGCTACTTGGGAGATAATGAAATTGATTGTGGATGCTGTATTACTGTGCATGTCATCAAAGTGTGGAGAAACAGCCCGGATCCTATAGAGCAGAGCAAGGAGAAAAATTCAATCTTTGTTACAAGACATCCCAGTAAGTTGGAATTATGCAATCCCCACTAGATCCAGGTCTTAGGAAAGAACTGCTATCAGTCAGATAGTAATCAGTTCTAAAAAGTTCTAATTGCACAGAGAGCTCTTTTTACATATACACTCTGATGATCATGAACTGCTTATATTTAAATGAAAGAGATTAACTTACTTGGGTTCAGGAATAAGGACTGGTTCAAAAATGTCATCCAGTTTGTGCTGAACGAGTTCTGGCATTTCACATCGGACTGTACCATTGTCATTCTCAATCTCATCTAGATCCAGCTGGAATTCTCGGCGAACCATCTGGGCTGCCTCAGGATGCCCACTCATGCTTCGGGCTTGGCTAAGGGAAGCAAAAGGAGGCTCCTGAACTAAAAGAGACTTCTTAACCACAGGGCAAGAGTAGCACTGCCAGTTGCCCCAAAGCTTCAAGACAGATGTTCAACTTCTGGTTTCAGCCCCCCTGAATGATTTAAGTCATGAGACTAAGTAAGTGCCTTCAGTGGGCAACAGCACTGGTTCATGAATACCCTAAGAGTGCAGATTACTTTAACTTGTACTTACAGAACCTGCCAAGTTCTAAGTATTCTCTTTAGTTCATCATCAAAGCCAACAAACCTTGTACTGCTATTCCAGATGGGGCAGATAATATAAAGTATACTTATATTGCCTCAAAGCTCACTACTTCTGGGCAAAAATTTAAGAAGAATCTAGACTGGCTGGTTCTTTTCCACCAAATTAACCAGTGTTGAAGTTTTTCTGATCATAAGCATCATTCCATGCAGTGTTCAGTAAATTTTATACTTGAGGGACAGTCAGTCACCTCTTTTTAGGAATATTCACTCTTGATAGGTCAGGGCCAGCATTACATCTAAACAATAGGTATTCAAAATTTCCAAATTCAAATTGGTTAAAATTATGCTCATGATACAACTCAAAATAGAGCTGTCTTGCTTATTATGAGGCAGTTATCTTGAGTCCCTGAGACAATTCTGGGTTGCATGCATTTTACTTAGTCTTTTCTGAAGAACAGGAACCTGAGCATGACCAAATACAACACGAGGAAGAAAGTGAACCACGTGACATTGAGCTGCCACTTCTGCTAGCCAGTGGACTTTCGGGAAAGGCTTGATTCATGGGATGCTTATGGACATCCTCTACCCTGGTTATTAACTCTAAACCAATCGCCCTCCAGAGGGGATGAATCCAAGTCAGAAGTTAGAAAGATATAAGAGCCCTGCTAATGAGCAATTAGCAGGCAGTACTTACATCCTATAAGTGCGATACATAATTCTGTCCACGGAAAAGCAGTGAAAGAAGGCACAAGACTATTTAGAAGTGGTTTTGAGACAAAGACAATGAAGACTGAAGGATTAAACATTTGGTTACAAGACATTTACCCAGACACTTTGTCATGCATGATAATGGCTACAAAAACTCAAGATTATGTTACAGGATAAGCTCTGAGCACACAAGGCAAAGTCCACAGGAATGCTCTCAGACAACTATCTCCATGTACATACTTGAGTCTGGAGGACATGTCCTCGGCTGGTCCCTTGCGAAGCATGTTGGCACTGGAGCTTACGTTCTGTGTGCGCTGAGCTTTCTCTTCCACCTGTTTCACTGGTGCAGCAGAAGGCCTCTTTGCTGACCGCTTAATCCTCTCTTCAAGCATGCTCATATCCTTCTCAGAAAGCTGTAAAAAAGAGGCCAAATTTAATTTGTCAGCATATTCCTCCAATAGAATATGAGGAGAATTAAAAACCTAATCGGAAGACTTAAGAATTAATGACCATTTTCACAGCGAAGCAAACAGAACCTACTATTTTAGGGTAAGTTTACTTTTAAAACACTACATGTTTAAATCAACTACTGTTAAAACCTGCCTTGCTATAATAAGAGAACATATAAAAGAAGGATACAAAAGGAAAGGCTATTAAGAACTACAAATAAAAAGGTCAAAAGTTAAGTGACGTTTCCTCATTTGTGTTGTATCACCACTAACTAGCTGTGTGACTATGGGCAAGAAGCTTCAGTTTTGGTCACCTGTAAATTTCCCATCTGCTTTATCTCCTTCACTGGCCTGTAGTGAGGATTTAATTAGATTAATACAAGTAAAAATATCTAAGCACATTGTAAACATATGTGATTCTAAGAGGTAACTGGAGTGAAGAACTGCGTTCCAGCCACAATAGTGACTGGCTCAAAGGAAGTAAGGAGTCAGAAGTGGAAACTAACGTGCCCAGGGAGTCTGGCTCATGGCTGTAGCTCAAGACTCTTTTGATCTGACAGGTATCAGAATCCACATTATACACAAGTGAGTACTTGTACTAAATGCACTAAAAATTACAGAGCAGATTGCCAGGCAGAATTTAAATCCCAGACTAGCTCAGATTTCTTGACTCAAAAATAGCTCTCATTGCCAAAGCAAATTGCTATGAGCAGAATGCTCAGAAAAGAAAATCTGATTTCCAGTAAAACACAGCCTAAATGTGTTTTAATAATCAGGGACACCCTCAGTGGCTTTCCTGGATTCTAGGACATATTGATAGGCTGAGTTTAATAAACAGTAGTAAAAACTTAGCTGGAGTTGAGATGGCATGAAACTTGACACCTAAGTGATCTTGTAATTCACAATATGCTGAAAATATTCAGAGAAAAGTCACTCACAGTTCCAATCAATTTGAACACTTGATCCCCGTGGACATTGTACACTGTGACGATGGTGTTGAGGGCAGCATTGCGCACAGCATTGTCACGGTCACCTATGTGAATCGCTATCTCCTTTAAGGCTTTTCCTGGAGTTGGTTGGCAAACATTCATGCCATAGGATTCGACAAGACACCCTAGTTCTTCCAGGCACTCTGATGGAGGAGAAAGGCTAGATTAATGAGACTCAACACACATTTGGCATAGAGACCTATCTTTACTAGATAAATTTTCCTTGGTACACATGAAGCACTAAAATCTTATTCTGGCTCTGCCTAGAATTTTGCCTTGTTTACTGCCTTATTATAAAATGCACAATGAAATAATGGTGTTATAGCAAGTGCTCCTGGAAGAAAGGGATGCCTGTGAGTCAGATGGCCCCTGTGCACTTGATTTTGTCACCAGGGTGGTACTGAGTGATGCCCATATCACCTGATACTGTGGCTCCACCAGTGTGCAACTCATCACTCTCACAGTCCAAATCAGAAGGTTGGAATCAACTACACAGGCACTGAAGAAATTCCCTTGTTCATCTATAAACTATTTCTTTCAGAGGTCACTGTTGCACAGACTCACGCCTCAATTTAAATTGTTGCTTCACCTGCTCTCTGCTTAGAGTTTTTGGATTTGGTTCCTTCCATGATGAAAGGGAACATCTTGCTGGCTGGGTAGACAAGGCACATCCGGTTCAGGATGGCACGGACATCTTTACGAATGACATCCTTCGGTTCTCCAACCTAGTCAGCAAGGAAAATAATGATTAAGTGAGGCATTTTCTGAGTACCAAAGGTTCCCACCACGCATCAATACATTTGAGAGAACAGGAGCACGGGAATGAGCGGTGGAAGGTATCAGCATGTGATAAATGAAGAAAGGAGAGGAAATAAAAGTATAGAAACTGAGGTCAGCTGGAAACGGGAGCCATCTTCCACAGTGAGAACAACACATTACCTTGAGGATGAGATAGGGGATGAAGGAAGACGCTTCACTCTCAGTAAGATGATACTCCTCCTCACTTAGCAGGGTGAAGAGCAATTTTAAATATTCTAGGGCTTTCATTAGGACGCTTGTATTGGTGTCAAAAAACCGCAGGGTAAGCCACTTTAAGATAAGATCCAGGCAACCAATGACACCCTCTTTTTCAATCTCTAAGTGCTTAAAACAAAAGAAGACAAACCACCACAAATAAGACTACATAAAAATTTAAGTTCTATTAGGCAAGTAGCTCTTAAATTTTACTAGAGTCCAAAAAGAAAACAAAAAAATTTTAAGCCTCTATTTAAGACCTAAAATTACAGACATACAGTCATTAATTCTATCAAATAGTAAGAAAGCTCTAAACACAGAGAACATGGCGTATCCTCAAGTCAGGCAAACTTCTGATTATTTCACAGGGCTCGGTATTTTCACATGCCTGAGACAAATATGCATATTTATCTACTGCAAACTTACATCAACCATGACAGCAAGGGCTTTGTTATGATGCTGAAAGTCTGAGTGAAACATCTCATCTTGTAACCATTTAGCCACACAGCTAGACATCTGAGCCTTTAGTTGCTCAGTGTATTCATCCCGTGGAGTAGTAAAATTCCACTTCAGCACCTGAAAAAAACAGCGAAAAGGGGCTGTAAGGTGTTTGACTGAAATGAGGCAGAGAACTCTATTTAAAGCAGCTGCAGGAATCTATTTAACAGGATACTTTTCAATTCAACAAGATTAATTTGTAATTAAATATGAATGCAAAATGTACTTTCAAGCTGTCATACTTCTGGAAGCCTAACTCTGAAAACCTTCCAGGGATAGAATTTTCAGCAATTCTTACCAGAAAAATCAGTGATCTATTATTATATAAGATGGTGGACACTGTTGGTACAACTTTAAAAAAGGGAAAATTTGAAATATCAAAATTAAAAATGCACATACCATTCTAGGAGTTTAATGTAAATATACTAACATAGGTGCACAAAGACCTACATTCATAGATGCTTGCAGTGATATAGTTTATATAGTGAAAGACTAGAAGTAACCTAAATGTTCAATAAGGTGGGCTGGGGATGAACAAAGGTACAAACATATGATGAACCAGTAAAAAGAATGAATGCATATATACATGCTGATAGATATGGAACAACCTTAAAGACACTTCAAACATCATTAAAAGAAAAAATAAGACATGGAAAAAAAGAGTATGGCATGTTTCCATTTGTGTAGAAGGAGGGCTATATATTTATACATATATGATTGTACAGGTATGGAATATTTCTAGAGTCATACACAAAAAATCTGGTAATAACATCCTCTGTGTGGAGGGAGACTGGAATGGGACATATGCTTTCATACCATACTCTGCACTTTTTGTACTGCTTGAATTTTTTTAAACAACGTATATATTTTTTAAAAAAGATTTTTAACCGCCTAATAAAACCAAAACAACATCAAAAGAGAGATGATTGAACTAGCTATATACAGTCACCAAATCTGTCTTTTAAGGTATCAGATACAAGATGATTCAAGAAGTAGCCTACTACACATGGGTAGTCAATAAAAATTAATGAATAGGAGTGATGTCAGCATCATGGTGGAGTAAGTGTTCCCCCTGAGACTCTCCCACCACAAGATACAACAAACAGGACATTCAAATACCAACAGAGGACACTCACACAACACAAAAGACGTCTGAGAGACCCACGCAGCCTTACATCTGAGGGTGGAGGTGCTGGTGCCCACAGAGGAAGTGGAAGGAGGTAAAGAGAACTCCCCTCCTTCCTCAACAACAGCAACCCTGGGACCAGGACGGCGAGGCTGGTGGGGGAAGGGGGTAGCCCTCCATGGGAAAACTGTCGCTCTCCAAGTTCTCTCACAGACTGTGGGAAATTCTCATATGGAAGGGACTAAACGGTTGCAGGGTTGCCTTCATCAAGCTAGCACCCCAGGAGAGCAGACAATGAGGGAAGAACGAGAAGCCTCCTGGATTGGGCAGGCAAAAGAAAGGGCCCCACCTCTCTGAAACCACGTGGCTCTCAGAGAAGGGAGAGGGGCAGCCCTCCACGGGAAAACCCCCGCTCTCCAACTTCTCTCAAAGCCAATGGGAAATTCCCATATGGAGGGGACTGAACTGCTGTGGGGCTGTCTTCATCCAGCTAGAACCCCGGGAGAGCAGATAGCAACGGAAGAGCAGGAAGCCCCTGGGATCAGGTAGGCAAAGGAAAGACCCCTCCTCCCATGGATCATGGCGGGCTCAGAATACACAGCTCTTGATCCCAACCCAGTGGGGGCAGGTGGAAGGAAGCTGCAACCAGATGTCTTCAGAACGAGGAAAAATAAGCCCACGTCCTCAAACACTAGGCAAAAACACATTAAATCTCCTGACCAGAAGGAAAATGACAACCACCCAGAAATCAATCCTGAAGGCACAGAAATTTATAATCTAAAACACACAGAATTCAAAATAACTATCATAAAAAAGCTCAATGAACTACAAGAAAATACAGACAGACAATTCAATGAAATCAGGTATTTAGTCACAAGAGAGATTGAAACTATAAAGAAAAACCAATTAGAAATGTTGCAGATGAAAAACACAATGGAGGAGACAAAGAAAAATCTAGAATCTTTAAAGAACAGAGCAGACAATATGGAGAAAAGAATTAGCAATATTGAGGATAGGAATGCAGAAATGCTTCAGATGGAGGAGGAGAGAGAACTAAGACTAAAAAGAAATCCTCCAAGAAATATCTGACTCAATTAGGAAATGCAACATAAGGATTATAGGTATTCCAGAGGGAGAACAGAAGGAAAAAGGAGCAGAGAGATTGTTCAAAGAAATAATAGCTAACAACTTCCCACACCTGGAGAAGGAGCTGGAAATACAAGTGAATGAAGTCAATAGATCTCCTAAATATATCAACATGAAAAGACCAACTCCAAGGCATAGAGTACTAAAGCTGGGAAAAGTCAATGATAAAGGAAAAATATTAAGGGTAGCAAGATTAAAAAAAAATAACATACAAAGGAAATCCTATCACGCTCTCAGCCAATTCCTCAGCAAAAATTTTACGGCTAAGAGAGAGTGAAATGATATATTCAAAATTCTGAAAGACAAAAAGTTTCAGCCAAGAATACTCTATCCAGCAGAAATATCCTTCAGATGTGATGGAGAAATAATAACCATCAAAGATAAACAAAAACTAAGGGAGTTCGTTGCCACAAGACCCCCACTACAGGAAATGCTCAAGAAGGCCCTCATGCCTGAAAAAAAGAAAAAGGGGATACAAAGTGTTGAGCAAGGAGAAAAACAGGTAGACAAAGTCAGAAAAATTGCAGTGATCAGAATAGGTTAGCAAACACTTAATTACAACACCAAAGATTAAGGGAAGGAAAACACCAAAAATAAATATAAACTCATCACTTTAAAGAGAAACTCACAACACAAGATGGAATAAGTTGTGACAATAATAACTTAGAAGGGGAAGGGGAAAGGGATGGAATCCACTTAGTCTAAAGAAATAAGAGGTCATCAGAAAATGGACTATCTCATCTGCGAGATTTTTTATACAAACATCATGGTAACCACCAAACAAATAATCTGAACAGAGACACATATGATAAATAAAAAGAAAACCATCATACAGAACTGCCAAACTGAATTGGTAGTCTGAAACACATGGGATGAGAAACAAAGGAAATGCAAAAGAACCAGAAAATGAGTGATAAACATTAAGCCCTCATATATTAATAATCACTCTAAATGTAAATGGATTGAATTCTGCAATCAAAAGACACAGAGTGGTGGGATGGATTAAACACCACCACCCAACAATATGCTGCCTCCAGGAACCACATCTCAGTTCTAAAGACAAACACAGTCTCAGAGTGAAGAGATAGAAGACAATACTCCAAGCGAATTGCAAACAAAAGAAAGCAGGTGTTGCCATACTTATACCAGACAAAGTAGACTTCAAGATAAAACAGGTAATGGAGACAAAGAGTGGCAATATATAATGATAAAAGGGACACTCCACCAAGAAGACATATCACTTATAAATATATATGCACCCAACACAGGAGCACCAAAGTACATAAAGCAGCTATTAACAAACCTAAAAGGAGATATTAACAACACTATAATAGTGTTGTATAATAGTGTAGTATAATAGGGATCTTAACACCCCACTTACATCAATGGATAGATCATCCAGACAGAAAGTCAATAAGGAAATAGTGGACTTATACGAAAAACTAGATGAGATGGACTTAACAGATATATACAGAGCACTCCACCCCAAAACAGCAGATTACACATTCAGCTCAAGCACACATGGAACATTCTCAAGGATAGACCATATGCTGGGAAACAAGGCAAGCCTCTACAAATTTAACAAGACTGAAATTATAACAAGCATCTTCTCCGACCATAATACCGTGAAACTAGAAATCAACTACAAGAAAAAAACTGGGAAAGTGACAAGGATGTGGAGAATAAACAACATACTACTGAACAACTGATGGATCATCGAAGAAATTAAAGGAGAAATCAAAAAATATCTGGAGACAAATGAAAATGAAAATACATCATACTAACTCATATGAGATGCAGCAAAAACGGTCCTGAGAGGGAAACTCATAGCAATACAGACCCACCTGAACAAACAAGAAAAATCCCAAATATGCCACCCTAAACTACACCTAACAGAATTAGAAAAAGAACAAAGCCCAAAGTCAGCAGAAGGAGGGAAATTATAAAACTTAGAGCAGAAATAAATGAAATAGAAACCAGAAAAACAGTAGAAAAGATCAATGAAACAAAGAGCTCATTCTTTGAGAAGATAAACAAAATTGACAAATCCTTAGCCAGACTCACTAAGAAAAAAAAGAGAGAAGGCTCAAATAAAATTAGAAATGAAAGAGGAGAAATTACAGTGGATACCACAGAAATACAAAAGATTATAAGAGAATACTATGAAAAACTATACGCCAACAAATTGGACAATCTAGAAGGAATGGATAAATTCTTAGACTCATACAACCTCCCAAAACTGAATCAAGAAGAAACAGAGAATCTGAATAGACCAATCACAAGTAAACAGACTGAAACAGTAATCAAAAACCTCCCAAAAAATAAAAGTCCAGGACTAGACAGCTTCTCTGGAGAATTCTACCAAACATTCAAAGAAAATATAATACCTATCCTTCTCAAACTATTCCAAAAACTAATCCTTTTGTTTTCTGGAACACTTCCTAACACATTCTATGAGGCCAACATCACCTTATACCAAAGTCAGACAAGGACAATACAAAAAAGGAAAATCACAGGCCAATATCGCTGATGAACATAGATGCAAAAATTCTCAACAAAATATTGGCAAACCAAATACAGCAATACATTAAAAAGATCATACACCATGATCAAGTAGGATTTATACCAGGGACACAGGGATGGTTCAACATCCGCAAATCAATCAATGTGATATACCACATTAATAGAACAAGGAATAAGAACCACGTGATCATCTCTATGGATGCAGAGAAGGCATTTGACAAGATCCAACATCTATTTATGATAAAAACTCTCAACAAAATGGGTATAGAAGGAATGTACCTCAACATTATAAAGGCCATATATGACAAGCCCACAGCCAACATCATACTCAACAGGGAAAAACTGAAAGGCATTCCTCTGAGAACAGGAACAAGACAAGGGTGCCCACTCTCCCCACTCTTATGCAACATAGCCCTGGAGGTTTTGGCCAGAGCAATTAGGCAGGAAAAAGGAATAAAAGGAATCTAAATAGGCAATAAAAAACTCTCACTGTTTGCAGATGACATGATTTTATATATAGAAAACCCTAAAGAATCCATCGGAAAACTATTAGAAATAATCAACAACTACAGCAAAGTTGCAGGGTACAAAATCAACTTACAAAAAATCAGTTGCATTTCTATATTCTAACAACGAACTAACAGAAAGAGAACTCAAGAAAACAATTCCATTTACAATTGCAACAAAAAGAATACAATATCTAGGAATAAACTTAACCAAGGAGGTGAAAGACCTATACAATGAAAACTATAAGACGTTACTGAAAGAAATAGATGATGACATAAAGAAATGGAAAGATATCCCAAGCACATGGATTGGAAGAATAAACATAGTTAAAATGTCCATACTACCTAAAGCAATCTACAGATTCAATGCAATCCCAATCAGAATCCCAATGACATTCTTCACAGAAATAGAACAAAGAATACTAAAATTCATATGGGGCAACAAAAGATCCCAAATAGCTAAAGCAATCCTGAGAAAAAAGAACAAAGCTGGAGGCATCACAATCCCTGACTTCAAAATATACTACAAAGCTATAATAATTAAAACAGCATGGTACTGGTACAAAAACAGACACACAGATCAATAGGACAAAACTGAAAGCCCAGAAATAAAACCACACATCTACGGACAGCTAATCTTCAACAAAGGAGCTAAGAACATACAATGGAGAAAGGAAAGTCTCTTCAATAAATGGTGCTCAGAAAACTGGACAGCCACATGCAAAAGAATGAAAGAAGACTATTTTCTTTTGCCATACACAAAAATTAATTCAAAATGGATCAAAGACTTGAAGGTAAGATCTGAAACTATAAAACTCCTGGAAGAAAATATAGGCAGTACACTCTTTGACATCGATCATAGAGGGATCTTTTCGAATTCCAGGTCTAGTTGGACAAGGGAAACAAAAGAAAAAATAAACAAGTGGGATTTCATCAGACTAAAGAGCTTCTGCAAAGCAAAGGAACCAGGATCAAAATGAAAAGACAACCCACCAGCTGGGAGAAAATATTTGCCAAGCATATTTCCGACAAGGGGTTAATCTATAATATATAAAGAACTCACACAACTGAACAACAAAAAAACAAACAACCTGATCAAAAAATGGGCAGAGGATATGAACAAACATTTTTCCAAGGAAGATATACAGATGGCCAATAGGCACATGAAAAGATGTTCACCATCACTAATCATCAGGGAAATGCAAATCATAACTAAACTAAGATATCACCTGACACCTCTTAGAATGGCTATAATTATCAAGGCAAAAAATAACAAATGTTGGAAAGGTTGTGGAGAAACGGGAACCCTAATATACTGCTGGTGGGAATGCCAACTGGGGCGGTCTCTATGGCTAACAGTATGGAGATTCCTCAAAAAATTAAAAATAGAAATACCTTATGATCCAGCTATCCCACTACTGGGTATTTACCCAAAGACCCTGGAACCAACAATCCAAAGAGGCTTATGCACCCCTATGTTCACTGCAGCATTACTCACTATAGCCAAGAAGTGGAAGCAACCCAACTGTCCCTTGACTGATGATTGGATAAAGAAGATGTGGTATATATATATATATATAATGAAATGCTACTCGGCCATAAAAAAAGACAAAATCGTCCCATTTGCAACAAGCTGGATGGACCTGGAGGGTATTATGTTAAGCAAAACAAGCCAGACAGAGACAAACACCACGTGGTTTCACTCATGTGGAAGATAAACTAAGACGCAGACAGAGACAACAGTTTGGTGGTTACCAGGGGCAAGGAGAGTGGGGGGTGGGGGGTGGGCACAAGGGGTGAAGGGACACATTTATATGGTGACTGACAAACAATAATGTACAATTAAAATTTCACAATGTTATAAACTATTATGACATCAATAAATAAAATTAATAAATATTTTCCATTCTTTGATTCTAAAAATTAAAAAAAACCCCAAAACTTCTATTTATTTCTATTTGGGTGAAAAATAGGCAAAAGCTCCATTCTATAGCTTCTTTTGTAGCAATTAATTGCTCCCATAAAATAGTCTTAGAGAAATAAGATATAATTTATAAACAGAAGATTCAATTACTTACTAGATATTTCACAATGACAAGAATTTTAGCAGCAAAATTATTCTTCATTACAAAACAAAACAAAAATAACAAGCAAAAAACTCCTGAGGATTCTTATCTCTTCCTTACCTTTAATCCTTTTTCATCTTTCATTCTTTGCTCCTTTCCATTTGGAACAACAATAAAAATAGGACCAGATTTGTCTTCATCCTCCTTTAAGCTGGGTTTGCTCGGCACCTTCTTCCCTTGTCCGCTCTGCAGCCAGGGTTCAGGGAACACTGGTTAGTTAGGCTACTGCGTCTTGGGAACACAATGCTGCTGCCCAGTAAAAGGGCAGTATATAAACCAGAGACATCTCTCTACATTATATTCCACATGAAAGAAACAGAAGGGTCACAGAAGCTTGCATACATTACTTTTTGTACAGGTTTTCTAGAAATGTTTCTAACAGCACTCAAGTAACTGTTGGTTAGTCCTTGGACTGGCATGTAATGTAGTTGGAAAAGCTCTATGATCTGTCGTTTGTCTGGGTCACAAACAACTTTTGTTTATTGGATAGATCTTTTCTTTCTTGAAATCTTCAACACCATTTACAGCTTTCCATATTAATGACGTTCTGAATGGCACTCACACATTTCACATCACTTAGTCGAGAAAGATTTTCTGTTTCTCTCTATATAAAATGTATCTCTGTCACATCACTGTAACTGGAGACCCTTTGAATCTGTTTATAGAGAAAGTCGCTAGAAACATTTTAAATACTTAAATTACTAAAGTGGTTTTTAAAAACAATCCAAGACTTAGAATCTTTGTATCAGATGGAAAGAAAATAGTGAACACTCTTGTTATATATATACAAGGTAATATTTGAATTTCATTACTGCAACTATTACTATTATAAATGCAGCAAGAGCCCACTATTTCTAGTAGACCAGAATTTCCTTCTAGTTCAAACACTGAAGTCATTCAGTCAAAACAAATATGAGATCTTTTATGTGAAACTGCTTTGTAAACTGCAAAAGACTGAAAAAAGAAGTATGGCATTCAGAACAGAGTCCAAAATACTTCAAAGCACTTGTGATCAAAATACTAACATAAGCACTTGTTAAATCTAGGATGAGGACAGGGAGGAGGACAAGAACAGAACAGCTTCATTGGATAGTTCACAAGATAGTTAAAATAACTCAGAGTGAAAGGATCTATGCTATGCATAGGGAAGGAAAACAAATCTTGGTAATATTTAGACTAGTGGCCACAGAGTGCCATTCTATAATGAGCATGTAATAACAAATGTAGTGGGTAATAAAATGGTTCCTAGTCTGACTTTTTTCATCAGTTACATGCAGTTAATGAAACAGTTTCCTCCATTTATATTTACTATTAGATTTACTACTGATTGCACAGTTCTGTAATTTTCCTTTTGTTAAGTATTAAATAATGAATACTCTGAATACGTGACAAGCTCTAAATCTTAATATAGAAACTGATGACAATTTGCTGTGATTCAAAAACTTAAATGAAAAAATACCCAGGGAGTATTTAAAGTTGAGCATTTGAACATGTTTCTTTAAATGTACAACTCTGTATGGATGTTCAAAGGATGGGTGATGCATCAAAATAAGTCTCACTGATGCGGTGACAGAAAGTATTTCCTTGTAGGATCACCAGAACACCTTCTAGTATGATGACTTAATTGTGCCAAACATGAAGGAAGTTGATTACTTTCCTTCTCTCAAATCAAAATCAGCCTAAGAGATTCTTCTGCCAGAGCTACATACGACTTCCTTCTCTCTTCACTACTGCAAACCTTCCCCAAAGATCTGTAGGACAGAAACCATGGCAGCGCCTCTTGAGAGCAGGCTGTCTCTGTTTTGGAGACTTATTAATAACGAGCCATAGAAATTTGTATAAATAAATACTTTATAATTTGATACTATCGAGAGTAGTAACGTTCTTTCAGATATATGATCTTTCCTAACAGCATGACTCAGTATATAAAACCCACTTAAAAGCAATTCTGCATCTAAGTACGCAGCATTAACATACCTTTGCTTTAGAGGAAACTCCTAGAGCTTTGGCCTTTTTCGGATCTTGCTTGGGTTCTACAGTACCGGAAAGAGAATCTTCAACAGGTGCTTTGAGAAAAGAAGCATGTATATACTATAAATATAAACTCTCACTAATATCACTTTATTCTGGGCAGGTGAAATATATAATGATGAGACAGTGTGCAGTTTTAAATGTATCAATTTATAAAGTGTTTTCAGTTAGATGTTTTTCCTAATCTTTTTCTCCCTGAATTCCTCTTTAAGCATAACCTCAAGAAAATTAATTCAACCAACATGCATCTGCTTTACTAATATTTAAACTGAAGTTTTAAAACTATTTTCTAAACAGGAGTTAAGAAAACCTTTCTGCTAGATTGTTCCTTTGGGTAGGGTCTGTCATCTTTGATACTCAGTATTTACTACATAGCAAGATTCCAATAAATGTTATAATTGAATATATACTTCAATGCCAACAGTTTTACACATGTAAAATTTCTAACTACATAGATGAACAATTTCTATCCCACTAAACAGAATAAAATTATTCTGTTTAAGCAAAAGCCTAGAAGAGAAGTGCTTACAGGTTTTATTTATATATGATGGAATTTTAACATCAGGATGAAGAAATCAAGAATTTTCCCTTAAAGAAGATAAATAACTGGATCAGCAAACAGCTTAGTGTAGCAGAAGGAGAACTCATTTGGGACTAAGTGGAATTCTGTGCTGGTTCAGGCACTGGCTGGCTGTCTGGCCTTGTGCAAGTCACTTAACCTTTATGGGTTCTCTCATCTGTTAATAAAGGGGATTAAGCTAGATGGTTCCAATTCCCTAACTGTAATATCCAATAGCAGAAAATAGTTGTGGAGGGGCCGGCCTGGTGGTGTAGTGGTTAAATTCGCTTTGGCGGCCCGGGGTTCGCAGGTTCGGATTCCGGGTGCGGACAGACGCACCGCTTGTCAAGCCATGCTGTGGCGGCATCCCATATAAAGTGGAGGAAGATGTGCACGGATGTTAGCCCAGGGCCAGTCCTCCTCAGCAAAAAAGAGGAGGATTTGGCAATGGATGTTAGCTCAGGGCTAGTCTTCCTCACACACACAAAAAAGAAAATAGTTGTAGAAACCTAAAAAATAAGATGGAATACTCGCTTTCTGGAGTATTTCAACCTGCTACTCCAAAACTCTTTCTTGGACTTGGAAACCAAATTAGTCATCTTTGTACCCTAAGCACAGTTACTAGCATAAAACTTGACAAATTCTGTGGAAGGAGGGTAAGGGGAGAAAGAGGGTGGGCTTAGAATCTAAGTTGTGAGGAAATGTGGTAAAAAAATGAAAGCTGGATTTCTTTTTAGATTCCCCTTGGGCTGTTTCCCTCCCCATTAACCCTCTCAAAATAGAGTTAACTCACATAACTGAACAACAAAAGAACAAACAATCTGATCAAAAAATGGGCAGAGGATATGAATAGACATTTTCCCAAGGAAGATATACAGATGGCCAATAGGCACATGAAAAGATGTTCAACATCACTAATCATCAGAGAAATGCAAATCATAACTAAACTAAGATATCACCTGACACCTCTTGGAATGGCTATAATCACCAAGAGAAAAAAATAACAAATGTTGGAGAGGTTGTGGAGAAACAGGAACCCTAACACACTGCTGGTGGGGATGCAAACTGGGGCAGCCTCTATGGATAACAGAATGGAGATTCCTGAAAAAATTAAAAATAGAAATACCTTATGATCCAGCTATCCCACTACTGGGTATTTATCCAAAGAATCTGAAATCAACAGTCCAAAGAGGCTTATGCACCCCTATGTTCATTCAGCATTATTCACTATAGCCAAGAGGTGGAAGCAACCCAAGTGTCCCTCAACTGGTGACTGGATAAAGATGTGGTATATTTATACAATGGAATACTACTCAGCCATGAAAAAAGACAGAATTGTCCCATTTGCAACAACACGGATGGACCTAGAGGGTATTAGATTAAGTGAAATAAGCCAGAGAGAGAAAGACAAACACTGCACAATTTCACTTATATGTGAAAGATAAACTAACACATGGAGAGAACAGTTTGGTGGTTACCAGGGAGAAAGGGTTGGGGTGTGGGCACGAGGGGTGAAAGGACACACTTATATGGTGACTGACAAACAATAACGTACAACTAAAATTTCACAATGTTATAAACTATTATGACATCAATTAAAAAAAATTGAGTTACCGGAGGCAGTCTGGAATTTGGCTGGAGCGGACCCTCCCATTGGTTTGGAAGTTGTTTTAGCAGGTGCAGCAGGCTTGGCTGGCATGTTAGCCTTGGCTTTCTCTAGCATGGCCAACACCTGATCTTTAGAAGTTGGCTAGGGAGACAGCATGACACAAGTGAGAGGCCACATAAATGATATACTCATACTGTGCTCACTAACAGATCTGCTGTCAAACCTTTGAGCTCCTCGTTTTGAAATACCAACGAAGTAAGGGAGGCAGCTCACAGCGCAAGAGAAGTCACACACATTATGAAGTCACACCAAATTAGCTACCATTCTAGAAGGTCAGTTTTCATCTCTGCAGAGTCAGCAGGTTCTTTAGAAGTTCTACGTTGCTAAATATTAGATTTTTGCTCTCATTGGGATTTCAAGTTGAAACTCCCAGGAGGTAATATCATCTTTTGCCTATATAAATTCACGTTCAGTATTTTTCTAATGACTTTTAACAACAGCAACAAGAAGTAGCACCTTTAGTTTCCCAGTAGCCTTGGCCATTTTCTCATATCCTAAATGCATCATGAAGAATGGCAAGGCATCTTGGGCCTTCTTTCGCACATCTCCATTGCGATCCTCGAGGCAGGAGTAGAGATGAGGAACACAAAGGATAAGGTCTGTGGGGGTGGAACGAAGAGTTGGTAGTTTCTCAGCCAGCCAGCCCAGAAGCTGCCAAAAGAAACAAAGACCAGTTACACACTTCAAGCGGAAAATTGTTATTTATGATCTCAAGCTTAACGATTTCATCAGTACCAAACACTGAATTAGTTCTTACAGTGCAACTTTCCAAATTTGAAATCAATAATTTTCATTGTTCAAGAATTGTGCTATATTTAAATAATATATGCAAAGTCAACAATCTTCTTTAAGATAAGGACACAGTTCTTTGGACCATATTTGGACATTAAATTATAAAGCTTTATAGTTCTTAATGCATTTTACAGATGAAAAACTTTCACTTCTCTCTTTTTAATTCTAAGAACTATTCAGCTAAAGAAGATGCAAAACATTTATTTGATCAGAAGATGACAAGTTCTACCACACTCCTGTTTTCAGCCTTGCATCCAGTTTTTCTCCATCTCTAAAATAATTAACATTTGTTATTTATTTATTTTTTGTGAGGAAGATTAGCCCTGAGCTAACATCCATTGCCAATCCTCCTTTTTGCTGAGGAAGATGAGCCCTGAGCTAACATCTGTGCCCATCTTCCTCTATTTTGCATGTGGGATGCGGCCACTGCATGGCTTGATGAGCGGTGCATAGGTGCACATCCAGGATCTGAACCCACGAACCCTGGGCCGTAGAAGTGGAGCATGCACTTAACCACTATGCCACCAGGCCAGGCCCTGTATTTCTTTTTTAATTGAATTTTTTATTGAGATTGTAGATTCACACACAGTTACAAGAAATAATACAGAGAGGTCCCACACACCCTTTACTCAGTTTCCTCTAATAGCAGCACTTCACGAAACTACACTGTTGTATCAGAACCAGGATGCTGACGTTGATATCATTCACTGATCGTATTCAGAATGCCCAGGTTCTACTTGTTCTCATTTGTGTGTGTGTATATTTAGTTCTGTACAATTTTATCACACGTATGTTATTACATCTGTCGCCACAGTCACAATTTTGAACAGTTCCACTGCAAGGATTCCTCGTGTTGCCCCTTTTATAACCACACCCATCTCCCTTCTCCTTCCCCCCTCTCTAATCCTTGGTAACCACTAATCTGTTTTCCATTTCTAAAATTTTGTCATTTCAAACATGGTTATACAAATGGAATCATACAGTATGTAACTGTTTGGGATTGGTTTTCGTCACCCAGCATAATTCTTTGGAGATTTATCTAAGTTGTTGCATGTTATCAATGATTCTTTTCTTTTACTGCTAAATAGTATTACACATATGGACAAACAATAGTTTGTTTAACCATTCACCTGTTGAAGGATATCTGGGCTGTTTCCAGTTTTGGGCTATTATGAATGAAGCTGCTATAAATATTTGTGGATAGGTTTTTGTGTAGACATAAACTTTTATTTTCCAGCAATAAATGCCCAAGATCACAATTGCTCAATCATATAGTAATTACGTGTTGAGTTTTATAAGAGACTGTCAAACTGTTTTCTAGAGTGGCTGGGCCATTTTACATTTCCACCAGCAGAATATTCAAGTTTCCGATGTTATCACTATTTTTTATTTTAAAAATTATGATAGTTGTGTAGTTATATCTCATTGTAGTTTTAATTTGCATTTCCTTCATGGCTAATAATGTTGAACATTTTTCATGGGCTTATTTGCCATCTGCACATCCTTTTCAGTGAAATATCTGTTCATATCTTTTGCCCATTTCTATATATTTTTACTGTTGAGTTTTGAGAATTCTTTACATAGTCTAGATAATAGTCCTTTATTGGATATAGAGTTTGCAAATATCTTCTCCCACTCTGTCACTTACCTTTTCTTCTTCTTCACATAGTCTTGCGCAGAGTAAAAGTTCTTTTTTTTTTTTTTTTTGTGGGGAAGACCAGCCCTGAGCTAACATCTGTTGCCAATCCTCCCCTTTTTGCTGAGGAAGACTGGCCCTGGGCTAACATCCGTGCCCATCTTCTCCACTTTATATGGATGCCACCACGGCATGGCTGACAGGCAGTGCATCAGCGGGCGCCCGGGATCCGAACTCGCGAACCCCGGGCTGCCACGCGCGAACTAAACCGCTGTGCCACCAGGCGGCCCCGAGTAAAAGTTCTTAATTTTGATGAGGTCGAATTTATCAATTTTTCCTTTGATGGATTATGGTCAAGTCTAAGAATTCTTTGCCTGAAGAATTTCTATATCCTGAAGGTTTTCTCCTGTTATCATTAAAAGTTCTATAGTTTTATGTTCTACATATAAGTCCATGATCCATTTTTGTGTAAGATGTGAGGTTTACGTTGAGGTTTATTTTTTGTCTATGGATGTCATTTGCTCCAATCATTTGTTGAAAAGGCTATCCTTCCCTCCTCACTGAATTACTTTGGTAACTCTGTCAAAAATTAGTTGATCCTGGGCCGCCCAGTGGCGCAGCAGTTTAATTCGTGCTTGGCAGCCCGGGGTTCGCCGGTTCGGATCCCGGGCGCCCGCCGACGCACTGCCTGTCAGCCATGCCGTGGCGGCGTCCCATATAAAGTGGAGGAAGATGGGCACGGATGTTAGCCCAGGGCCAGTCTTCCTCAGCAAAAAGAGGAGGATTGGCAACGGATGTTAGCTCAGGGCTGGTCTTCCTCACCAAAAAAAAAAAAAAAAAAAAAAAATTAGTTGATCATATCTGTCTATTTCTGGGTTCCCTCTTCAGTTCCACTGATCTGTGTCTATCCTCCCCTTCCCATCCCCTCATTATCACAATGTCTTGATTACGTTAGCAATATAGTAAGCCTTCATATATGGTAGCGCAATTCTTTCCATTTTTTTCTTCTTTGTCAAGATTGTTTTAGCTAGAATTTCAATTTTAAAATAAGCTTATCTTTGTCTATAAAAAAACTTGCTGGAATTTTCATAGGAATTACTAAAAACCTATATAGATCAATTTGTTGATAACGGATGTCTCTACGATGTTGAATCTTCTAGTCCATGGACATGGCATATCTCTCCATCTATTTGGGTCTTCCTTGAATTCTTTCATCAGCATTCTATAATTTTCCACATACATATTCTGTATTTGCATTGTTAAGGGTACATCTAGGATTTCACTTTCTTTGGAGTGATTGTAAGTGGTATTGTGTTTTTAATTTCAGTGTCTACATGTTGATTGTATTATAAAGAAATGTGATTGATTTTTGTGTTGGTTTTGTATCCCGCAATCTTACTGAAGTCAATTATGGGTTCCAGGAGTTTATTTGTAGATTCTTTGGAATTTTCTATATAGACAGTCATGTTATCTGCAATTAGGGATAGTTTTATTTATTCTTTTTCCAATCTGTATGCCTTTCATTTCTTTCTCTTGCCTGATTGTAGTGATTAGAACTTCCGGTACTATGCCAAATAACAGTAGTGAAAGTGGACATCCTCGCCATGTTCCCGATCTTAGGGGGAAGCATCTAGTCTTTCACCATTAAGTATGATACTCTCAGGGAAGTTTTTTATAGATGCTCTTTATCAAGTTGAGATCATTCTCTTCTATTACTAACTTGCTGAGAGTTTTTATCATGAATAGGTGTTGGATTTTCTCAAATTCTTTTTTGTGTCAACTGGGTATGACAGTTGCTTATATATGATTATATAATTTTTCTTCTTCAGCCTGTTGGTATGATGGATTACACTGATGGATTTTTGAATGCTGAACTCTATTTTTATGTTCTGATTAAAACCTCTTTGTTATATTAGGAGCTCAAGAAAAGGAAAAATTTCACAAAAAGCCTAGTCCTTTAAAAAGTTTATTGTTAAAAAAGCACATTAAAGGAAAAAAAGGAAGCACATGAATACAAAAGCTCCAGGAATTTGGCTTCATTTTATTAACTCTTTCATAATGAAACTCGTTCTACCATACATGTATATTTATTCTTCATAGAGGTCCAAGCCTCTATGAAGGTAAAAAGACATGAGCAAACATATATTTGTAATACTAACCTCTTGCCTCAAGAAAGGATTTTCCTTTTTGAGCTCTTCAGAAAGGTCTTCTCCCTCCAGCCATTCCTTCATACCAGTCTGCTCTGCCCAAGCATTCACAGTTGCTAGGGCAGCAGCTCGAACATTGTTCTGAAAGGAGGGGAGAATTAGTAAAGATAACATCAATCATGGTTTGGTGGTAGGGAGTGAAAAGCTTGTTACTCTGTGAACATGAACAATAGAGGCTTCTCTAAGGTCCACATTAACATACTTCAAACAATCTTCTGAAACAGAATCTAGATCTACAGTTGTACTAAAACTCCAAAGTAAAAACATAAAACTCCAAATTGTAAAGACCCTGTACTCAGTTAATTAGGCAAAACAGTGAACTAGGCATAAAATATCATGTAAGGGGAATAAACTCTTCGGTTTTGTTTCCTGAATCTCTGGGGGCTCTTATGTCCATGGATATCTGCTAAAGAATGTAATCCTACATGTTGGGGAACTCATAATGGTTAAGACTGAAATTACTAACAATTTCATTCTCATTCATAATGAGAAGGACTTAGTGACACAAAAAATATTAAAACAGCTCAATTCCTCACATTAAATAAATTACACAAAAATAAAGAGACATTCAAGTATTCAATCTAGGGCTAAATATAAGAGGCTTGCAACTTTCAATGAGACTAATTCTAGGACTGTGAAATTGCAAACGTCTTACTGAAGTACTAGAAGATCCTGCTCTAGTAGTTCACGGAAAAAGAAAATAAATACATGATCCAAAAATTCATATATTTATTTACTCTTTATACCAATACTTTTAAAAATGATGTCATAATTATAATAGCAACCATTTTTTGAGCGTATACTATATACAGGTACAGGTACCTTATGTACAGACTTTTATTTAATTCTGTAAGAACAAAATTTCACAAAAAGAAACTGAACCTCAGAAGATAAATAATTCATGAAAAGGTCACACAGCTAGTAGGTGATATATCTGGTCACCTTAATACTGCCCGGGAGGTAAAAACATTTACTATTTTCCTCCTAATATTCTTTCTCTACAAAGTTTATAAACTGTTTTCATGTACTCTTACATGAAAGAAAAGAGAATTATTCTTAGCCCAGGAGCTTGGCTGGCCTATTCCAGAATGGAGCTGTGGTGAAGAGAGTCAGGTTTACCTTGCTGTCTCCAAGGACTGTGATGATAGGGATGCCTAAGTTCTTCACATGCTGCTTGATGTTTGGGCCCATGGCTACTGCCAATTGCTGAAGGATGTTCAATGTCTGCTGCACCTGAGTGGAAAGAGCCAACACTTTATGTCCAAATCATGAGCAAGCTGTGTTCACAGTTTTCCAAGTTTGCTGCTATACAGTCAAGCTAGTAGGAAGTTTCTGGCCTACTTAAGAGACAGGGAAATCAGCTTCTTATGATGCTATTCTAATTCGCTTATGAATAAATTTTAGGCAGTAGCCTCTCCTTTTATCATCAGTTCATATAATAGGAATATTAGAATTTTAGACCAGAGATTATACTGCTTTATAATTTTAAAGTAAGGTAAAACCTAGTTTAAGAAAATTCTGACATAAAAATCCATATTTAAAAATTAGAAATTAAGCATGTTCATGTGTTTTATAAGTGGTTTTATATAAAGATATTTAACATTAGAGTCCTGTAAAACACAAATCTGAGATTCATGAAAATTTGATTAGTAAATCTGCCATCTACCAACATATCTTGAGGCACAATTCAGAAATTAAAAGAAGCTATTTCTAGTATAAAGCAAATAAAGTGACCACTCATTTCCTTTGCTCGTGAAGGTTACATTGAAAAGGAACCTCTTGCAGGGGAGAAGGGGAAGAGAAAAAGAACAGGCGTATGTTGTTTTACATACCAAGATTTTATTTGAATCATTGAGACGACCCTTCAAGGCAGTTGGAAGTTCACCTATATTCGGTTGGATAAATTTTGCTTCATTGATAATACCTGCCACTTCATCTAGGCCTTCTTTCCTGATCTTCCAATTTTTGTCACCAATCTTAGATACCAACTCTGAAGTGATTTTATCACTGAAAAGACGGAAGACAGAATCCTTAATTCCAGATTCCTAAAAGAATAATGATGTCACAGAAGTTCCCTTGACTGAGAAAGAGAGGGCACCATTAAGAATTCAGGGGGTAGCCCGGTGGCGCAGCGGTTTAATCTGCGCTTGGCAGCCCGGGGTTCGCAGGTTCAGATCCCGGGTGCTGGCCGATGCACTGCTTGTCAGCCATGCTATGGCGGCATCCCGTATAAAGTAGAGGAAGATGGGCACAGATGTTAGCCCAGGGCCAGTCTTCCTCAGCAAAAAGAGGAGGACTGGTGACGGATGTCAGCTCAGGGCTGGTCTTCCTCACAAAAAAAAAAAGAAGAATTCAGTATAATAAATAAAATAAACCATTTGCAACAAACCTACCTGATTTCTGTCCTTGGCAAAAGATCCACAACATCATTGCCCCCATCATCTGGTTCGTCTCCATCTTCTCCTTCATCTGTACCACTAGTGCTGTGTTTGGAAATCCCTCTGGTTGGAGCAGGTGGGCTCTGTCCCTGCATCTACACACAAACAAATAAATCAGTGAGGCTAATGAACTTGATGAAGGAAATGAGAGTAAACAAGTTAGAGAATGGTGCCTGTGTCAAACTTGCATATTCCTTTATACTACTTAATATTTAAACAGGATATATTTTAATTCCTATTTAGATTCCAATTTTGAGACTACAGGGCAAAAGGTATTTTTACACAAACCTATTTGAATCTGACTTCTCAATCATTGAAGCTGTCTTTTGACTTGTATGCCCAAGACAATATAGATCAAGTCTGCCAAAACTCAGCAATTTCGATTAGAAAGTTTATTCAAAGAAAGTCAAGTTTCTTTCTTTTATTCAAAAAATTTTTAAATTTTTTATTTAATGTGTTTTTTGAATAGGTAACACCTTCAAAATTTTTGAAATTCCAAAGGTATAAAGGATATAAAGAGGAAAATCTCCCATCCTATACCCCATTCTCTTCCTCATAGACAAAGGCATCAATTTCTTATGAATTCTTCCCAAGGATACTTTATGCATATAAAAGCAGACACAAACATATTCGTCATTCCAAAAGGTTAATATGAGCATTCTCAAGTCCACCAATAGATTGTATCATTTGTAGAATCTTTACCTTCTCAAATTCTGCATCTATCTGGGATAGGAGGGCAGGCTTCTCATCCTCAAAGAACATTCGCAAAGAGGGTCCAACATACAGATACATCACACCAAGCAGGGTGATGGCAGAAGTCCTCACAGCCTGGCAGATAGAACAAAAAGAACTTTACAAATCAGAGCAGAACCACAAAGATGGCTGTATTCTTCCTATATAAGCAGGTATATACTCACTGGGTTTGTTGCAGCAAGAGCTGTCTTCACATTGCTAATGAAAGCTTTCACATTCAAGCTAGAAGAAATAACACTGAGAATTAAAAACAAATGAAACCCTCAAAATATTCAATAGAGTTTTATAAAGCCAGATTCTAGAAGTGACTCCCTTTGGATATGTCTCCAAGTCTCACCTATATTCTCTTTCTACATTCATCTAAAGTGAGCTTTAAATACTATCTATAGGCTAATTACTTTTAAATGCAGGGTTGACTTCTCTCCCGAACTTCAGATTCATATACACCACTGCTTTTGTAACATTAGCATTTGTATGTCTAGTAGATGTCCTACATATGTCAAAACCAAACTCCTGATTGTCTACACCCCAACCCCAAAACCTATTCTTCCCACAATCTTCCCTACCTAAGTAAAGAGCCACATCATTCTTCCAGTGGCTGAGGCTGCACCGGACTCTACAGAATCATCCCTGACCCCTCTCTCTCTTATGTCCAATATCCTGTTCAGTTCTACTTTCAAAATATATTCTGAGTCATAACACTTCCATTGAGTTCCACCTCTACAAACTATGCCTAAGCCACTATAATTTCTTGACAAGATTATTCCAATAGCCTACTAATTAGCCTCCCTGCTTCTGTGCTTGATCCTCACTATCTGTTCTCTCTGACTATAGTCAGAATGATCCTGTTACTCTTTTGCTCAAAATCCTGTAATGATTTCCCAACTTATTCAAAACTCTGAGGCCCTACATGACCTGGCCCCCTATTCTTTCTCTGATCTTCTATCCTACTACTCCCGATCCCTCACTCATTCGACTCCAGCTACATTCTGAAAAACAATCACTCCCTGCTATTTTTAAACACATCACATGTGCTCAAAAGCTCCACAGGGCTTTTGTACTTGCTGTTCCCTTGGTCTAGAATGTTCCTCTCCAAGACTGTCACAGCTAGCTCCCTTAAGTCCTGAAGGTCTCTGCTCAGATGTCATTGGTTCAGGAAGGACTCTGGTTTTACCCAACAGAAAATAACACCATTCCAACCACTCCAAGGTGATACCACCTAATCCTTTATCCTGCTTTATTTTTATTCTATTTTTTATATCTCCTGATATATTATTTACTGCTTACTGTCACCTCCCCTTACTCAAATATAAGTCCATTGAAAGCAGAATTTAATCTTGTCCATAATGTATTCCCAGGGCCTGGAACAAACGACTGGAATATCATAAGGGCTCAAAATATGTAATTATTGAATAAATGAAAGATCGTGGATGAATAAAAAAGAGGAAAATATTCACCTGGCTTTTATATCACACCAAGAGATAAATTTTACATCAAAGACTATACAGTTAAGAAGGGACTATAACAATACCCTCAACTGACATAACAATTCTTTGCTTGAATGATCACTTCTAGAGTAGTAGTTCTTCATTTGGTAGAACTCAAAATACTGGTTTTCAAGATATGAAGAGGCATGTTGTGAAAAGCAGCATGGCACAGAGAAAGGCAACATAGCATAGCAGTTACACTATTCTGTCTTAGAACTAGAATGCCTAGATTCAAATCTTCACTTTGCCACTTCCCAGCTGTGACTTGGGCAGATTATTTAAGCTTTCTGTGCCCTGGTTTCCTCGTCTATAAAACGGGGATAACAATACCTCACATGGTTTTTATGAGGATTAAATCGAATGAATTATTATTTAGAAAGTGCCTGGCATAAAGTAAGCTCTATAAAATTTTGTTAAATAAAGTAAAGTGTTCAACATGCAAATAAGTTTGGGAAACAGTGGGCTGAACAAAGTTAAACAAGCTTCTCTACTGCATGACCTCGAGAGCCTTTAATTCACCAATGTGCACTATAGGTCTCCAAACAAATGTGATTATATGTAGTAATTTCCAAATGTATTTGACTAGAAATCCTTGGAACTGGCTTTTCTGTGGGACAGTTATTAACACTTGAGGAAAAATAACTTAGGGACCTCTAATGTTAGTGGATATCAAAATGCAGGGGCACAAGGCAATACTGACTTTTGAGGCACAAAAGTAGTTTCTTTTTCTTTTTGCTGGGAAGATTCACCCTGAGCTAACATCTGTTGCCAATCTTCCTTTTCTACCCCCCTCCCCAAAGCCCCAGTGCATAGTTGTATGTTCTAGTTGTACGTCCTTCTAGTTCTTCTACATGAGACGCTGCCACAGCATGGCTCCTGACAGACGAGTGGTGTGGTTCTGCAGCTGGGAACTGGCCCCTGAACCCGGAGCTGCCAAAGTGGGGAGAGCGCCGAACTTTAACCACTAGGCCATCAAGGCTGGCTCAAAAGTAATTTTGTTTTATATAAATTGGACAACTCAGCTCTAGCTTCGCAGAACTAGCTACAACAAATATAATCACCAGTTAGAGACTGCAAAGCATTTAATTATTTTGTACTCAATTTCTTTCTGACTTACCCAGAAAAACCAAATTCTTTTATTGCATTTGATAGCCAATTCAAGGTTTCTGATTGATTCTTGGGATTCTTCTGTGAGAAAGCCATTGACATAACCTGGAGCAAGAGAAAACAAAAAACAACAGATCTGTGTTTTTGCTATTTCCTCATAGAAATATAGCACGGCATTAAAGCTGGAAGAGATTAAACATGGTTTGTCTGATGCTAAAACAACTGCAAGAAAGCCTTAGGAAGGAAATATTTAACTTACGCAAGAAAATGAGGAAGGTGACAGTAGTATGAAAAGCATTCTGGACTATTTATAACTTCTCATAAGTGATCACTCTGGATAATAATGTCTTAAGAGAAAATGACTCTTGTCTTGAATAGAATATTCTTTTTTTGTGTGTGTGTGAGGAAGATTAGCCCTGAGTTAACATCCATTGCCAATCTTCCTCTTTTTGCTGAGGAAGATTGGCCCTGGGCTAACATCTGTGCCCATCTTCCTCTACTTTATATGGGACGCCGCCACAGCATGGCTGACAAGTGGGACATCAGTCTGCACCCAGAATCCGAACCTGCGAACCCCAGGGCCGCCAGAAGCAGAGCATGTGAACTTAACCGCTAAGCCACCAAGTCGGCCCCTAGAATATTCTTGACTAGAATAAATTTTAATTATCAGGCAACAGTGCATTATTAAAGGTAAAATAAAAATGCAGTATCGAAAATGGTTTTACTTGAGAAGAAAAGAAATTAATTTAATCAGTAACCTTAAATTAAAATTTGGGAAAACCTGGGGAGAGAGAGCTCCACGTCACGAACCTGTTCAGCTGTCCATGGCAACATACAAGCTTCGGCTATTGCTGTCATAGCTTCTTTTGCATTGTTCCCACATTTCACATCTCCAATCTTGTCTACAAGGCCATCTAAAACAATCTGAGCTGAAGTTTTGGAAAAATTTCCCTTCTGGGCAATCAAAGCAACTATGTGAAGCTTCATCTGCATCACCTGAACAAGGATAAGTATCATAAAGTTAGGAGGAAGCCAAAGACATTTATTTATTTACTTATTTTTATAGCAGCCTGAAGATTTCCCACAGTTAGGGATGGCTGAGAACATGACCAAAATGAATCAGAATTTTAAACAAAGATGCAAAATAATTTTTATCCTTTAATTATCAAAGTAGCTAACTGATGGCTAAGAGAAAAAATAGCCAAACCACTCAATGTTTTAAAATATTAACAAGCAACGTTACCACATGGAAAGTTTATGAATTAAAAAATTTAATTTCTATATTCTCCCTCTCTTACGATTATTTGCATATAGTACTAAATACATCCTGAAATATATAATAAATGACCATATTAACTGCACAACTCAGAGTTCCTACTAGCATTGCCCACAAAAAAACTACAACCCTCATGCACACACACACACGACAGAACTTGAGAGACTTAAAGAACTTGCAGATTTTTAAGTGCAAGAATGGAAAAGCTGTGGAAAACAATTTAAAGATGTTAATGTGATGATGGCAGATATATGGACTTGGGACCCCTTTGCCCATAAATATTTCTCTTTGTCCTGTTTGAATAATTAAATAAGTGTGGGCAAGGATTTAGAGAAACTGGAACTCTCTTGCACTGCTGATGTGAATGCAAAATGGCGCAGCCACTTTGGGAAACAGTTTTGCAGTTTCTCAAAAAGTTAAAGTTACCATATGAACCAGCAACTCTAATTCTAGGTATATACCCAAGAGTATTAAAAACGTTCACACAAAAGTCTATACGTGAATGTTCATAGCAGCATTATTCGCAACAGCCAAAAAGTGGGAACAATGCAAAGGCCCATCAATTTATGAATGGCTAAACAGTGTTGTATATCCATACAATGGAATATTATTTAGCAATAAAAAAGAATGTAAAGTTGATACATGCTACAATATGGATGAACCTTGAAAACACTATGCTAAATAAAAGCCAGGCACAAAAGGCCATGTATTATATCATCCATTTACATGAGACGTCCAGAAGTAATCCACAGACACAGAAAACAGATTAATAGGTGCCAGGGACTGGGAATTTGGGGAGAGTAGTGACTGCTAAGGGGTATGCGGTTTCTTTGTGGGGTGATGAAAATATTCCAAAATTATATGGTGGTAGGAACTGCAGAGCTATGTGAATGTACTAAAAACTGCTGCATTGTACACTTTACAACAGTGAGTTCTACAGTCTCAATAAAGTTGTTACAAAGAAAAAAAGATATAAAGTTATCCCTTGTTATGGATCTAACACACAGGAGGGAATTAGCTCAAATCAGGTGTGCTTCCTTCATCCATCTGAGAAGCTGTATAAAGAGGAGTTTTAGAAGTGGTGCGAGGGCAGAGGGCAGCGTGAGGGTGTTCGGCACAGGAAGCCTTTGCGGAGCTGGCGTGTATGGACGAGGTGCTGGGACGCAGCGCTGAAGGAACACAGTGTACGAGAGAGCTAAGGGTCCTAAAGACAGAACAAGAAGTGGCAAAAGAGAAGCGAAAAAGAGACTAGCAGGATGCCAAAAATAAACCCGACACATTTCAAACTCTTGTTTTGCATAAGGTCTATGTAGAAGAGGAGAAGCAAACTCTTCTCCTTTTCCTTTATCACTTTCCTATATATCCCTTTACATCTACTTTTTAGACTAAACAATAGTACTACTAAATTTCATCTCTATTAATGAGTTAAACTAACAATGTGGGAATTTTTCATTGGCAGTTTAAAGACTGCATCTATTTATTTATTTATTTTTTGGTGAGAAAGATTGGCCCTGAGCTAACATTTGTGCCAGTCTTCCTCTGTTTTGTATCTGGGTCACTGCCACAGGATGGCTTAATGAGTGGTGTGTAGGTCCACAGCTGGGATCTGAATCTGCAAACCCAGGCTGCCAAAGCAGAGCACACCAAACTTAACCACTACGTCCCTGGGCTGGCTCCTGCATTTATTTTTTATCCAAACAAATAAGAAAGCTATCTCACTGTTTATCCCTCCCTTGAACATGTGAAGAGTAGAGGGCTTCTAGGCCTACATAATGAGAAAAAAAATGCATCCATACGAATTATACAAACAATATATATAATATTTATATATATATATGAACTCCTAATTGCACAAAGTTATAGGTATGTGTTTAATCAAAATGTATACATTCCACTGTTCATTTAAAATTAGATGACACATTGGCTGAGTGATTTAAAAAAAAAGACAAGCTAAAAATCATTACCAAAACTATACCTCTCCATTACTCTGTTTGATGATATAATGGAAATTACTCCAATAAAAGACATTACATATCCAATTAAAAAATACCTGAAAATTAGTTTCTTTCCATCCAGGTTTCTTGGCCAGCATCCTCACCAACGCCTGGCATGGCATTTCAGTTCGGTCCATTAGTTCAACAGCCTTAAAGTAAAACAACAGAGTAAGAGAGTTAAGGGATTAACAATTAGTTCCAGGGAAAGAGTATATACCAAACTTAAGTAAGTGGTTACCTGTGAAAGAGGTAGGGGACTGGAAGTGAAGGTTATAGAAGGCGCTTATACAGTTTCTGTTATAATGCTTTGTTTCTTAAGTTGGATGTTTTGTGTATGTTGTTATATTAACACCATTGAAACTTTTCTTTTCCCCACATTTCAGGAATTCACAAATAATTTGCTCCAAGGAAAGTAACAGAAACAGTTTTCATTTGCCTAGTGTGTGGCAGAAACTGCTTATACATATTTTGACCTATTTGATTTTCCTAAAAACATAGCAAAGTAGGGTAGAGTAGAAGTGGTTAAATACGAAATTTCAAAGATGCACAACTCAGGTCTAAATCTGAGTGGCAGATGTGGGACTGGAAGCCAGGTCTCCTGCCTCAAACCCCAGTGTTCTTTTAGTTTCTCCACACTCCTCATTAGAATCACAGGTTTTACGCCAAAGTGAACTACCATGCTCCTTTCCAAGACAGATTTTTGAAAGGAGCTTCTCACATCAAGTGATGTCTGTTCTTTCAAGAATCATGACAACAAAGAGGGAAACATAGAAATGGATGAAAGGTGGTTTAAGTGGAGAGACCTGTTTGCCTAGTAAGTTTAATGAACAAACACCCTAACAGTAAAATTCATCCCTAACAGTAAAATTCATCCAAACCTTATAATTCAGAATAAATATAATTTTCCTGAGTAAGTACAAAGTTATGAGCTTATAGAAGCCATAGAAAGCAGATGTTGAAACATAAACACAGCTGAACAAACAATAAAAAACCCCACCTCCTCTTTAGTTAACACCCTGGAACATGTTCACCTGTTATAAAACACAGCAATCAGGACAACTCCTTCATTTGTCAATTTCCTCACTTCTATGTAATGTAATTTTCTTTCATGCTCAACTCATCCCTATGCACCTACCTTCTGGAACTCTTCCATACAGGCCAGCCTTTCCTTCCAGTTACTGCTGTCTAGAAGCTGTATACAGGTAGCGGGAAGGACAGCTGAAGCTTTTTCTTCACATACTTCTATCTGTAAGATACAAAAACATTAACATTAAGAATTGTTTAAGAAAACAGATGGCAAGAATGTAAAAATGTAAATGTAAAGAATGTAAAAAGGTAAAAACACCCCAGCCAAAACAAGAACACTCCTATAGGTATACTATAGTATCTGAGGCTTCTATTATACTACCATAAAGGGGAAGTCTGTCCAAGGCACAGTTTCAATAAACTAAAAGATATCAATTAACTATATTTTGTAGAACTCAGGGAAGAAAGAATTCAAATCTTCTCATAGGTGTTGACTTTCCATGGTTTTTTTTTTTTTTTTTTTTTTTTGTGGGGAAGACCAGCCCTGAGCTAACATCCGTTGCCAATCCTCCCCTTTTTTTTGCTGAGGAAGACTGGCCCTGGGCTAACATCCGTGCCCGTCTTCCTCCACTTTATATGGGACGCCGCCTCGGCATGGCCGACAGGCAGTGCATCTGCGGGCGCCCGGGATCCGAACTCGCGAACCCTGGGCTGCCAAGCGCGGACTAAACTGCTGCGCCACCGGGCGGCCCCCGACTTTCCATGGTTTTATGAGTTTGAGGCATACTGTGTAATACTGACCGAGAGCTCAGGCTCCACTATTTCTTTGGTCTCCAACCCTTTCTTGTTCTTGGTTCCAGTGCTCCCTGCGCCTCCTGGTGCAGCTGGTTTCCCCTTCTTAGGTGGCCCACCAGCCTAAAAGCAATTAAAAAAAAAATTAAACCACTTAAGGATTTAGAACAGTGGTTCTTAAACTTTTTTGGGCCAGAGACTCCTCGAAAATTTGACTAAAATGAGGGATCACGCAAACAACAAAAAATAAACACTTTTTGTGCCCACAGAATTTAGCAGTTTCAAGGTCAGACAGATCTCCTGAAGACCATTGATGGGACCCACATTAAGAACTTCCAATTCAGAATGAGCTAATGAGATAAATGAAATCAAAACAATAGACTGGAATTATACTACATTTACGGAGTAATTTGAGAATTAATGTTTGGCGCCTATAAATGTCTCTAAATCTTTCCTACACTAGTAAAGGACAGTTTCTAAGTTATAACATTTACTCAATACTTAACCAAAAGGTACCCCAGTAATAGGAGAATATATTATTACTCATTGTAGAACTACCTAATTTTTTAAGGAAAATAGGGCTTGTTATGGCAATCTCAATGAGTATTCTGGTTATGTTGAAGATGGCCATCTCACTGAATCTTTTTATTGTTTTAGTAGTTTTTCAATCAACTTGCTTGGGTTTTCCAAGTATATGATCATATAATCTACAAAAATGATGATTTTGCCTTTTCCTTCCTAATATTAACACCTCTTACTTTACTCTTTCGTCTAACTATATAACATTATTAACTATAATGGTACCAGCAGGCATTTTTTGTTTTACTTCTCACTTTAATAGGAATACTTCTAGTATTTCATCATTATTAAGCATAATAGTGATTGCTGGTTTGTTATGTCTACTGCAATCTGTAGATCTATCTCTATATATTTACTCTCGTCAATATGTCCATCCATTTCCATGCAGTTAAGAATTTTTATCAAGAAGATATATTGAAATTTACCATATTCCTTTTCAATGTCTGAAATTAAATTTCTTTTGATCTATAAATTTAATAAATTTTTTAAGATTCATATCAAAACATCCTTGCAACACTGGAATAAACTTCAGTTGGTCATACTTTTTTACTGTACCCACTGGATTCTATCTGGTAACATTCTATATAATAGCTTGATTTAAATGTATCACCCCAGCTTTGAAAGGTCACAAGAAGACAGCAGTTTATCACAAGGTACACAGCCAAGAGCAGTAACATTAGCATTGCAACACAAATCATTGTTCTCATCATTCCCTCTATCTATTCGGGATATTTGTTAAGCAATGCCTAAACCTAAAAGAAGAGATAAAATGACAGAGGACCAAATTAGTCTTCAACATCCAGATCTGTTCTGAAACCAATGTTACCTTGAATCTGTTTGGAGCTTTTAAGGTGCAATTAGCAAAACAAAGATGCTTTTTTTTTTTTTAATTGATGTCTTAATAGTTTATAACACTGTGGGGTTTTAGTTGTACATTTTTGTTTGTCCGTCACCTTGTGGATGTAACCCTTCACCCCTTGTGCCCCCCCCACCCCCCTTCCCCTTGGTAACCACCAATCAGTTCTCAAAGATGCTGGTTTTAAATCGTATGGAAACTGCTAATATTGGTTGGTTCATTTCAGCAGTATAATTTTGTTGGTTCCTAATAACAATCCCATAAAGACAGATTTAATTGTTTTCTGACTCTAAAAATAGAAAATTCTATACTTTTTGATTAACTAGAACACCTCTTCTGATCCTTTCTTGTAATAGCACTCTAGAGAGAGGTACCTCTATTAACTAATCTCCTACTTACCTTTTTTTTGTTTTTTACAGACATATATGTTTATTGGCTTAGGTTTTCAAAGGAGGAACTGAAGCAGGTTGCCCCCCGACTCCCGACTAGTTTTTACAAAAAGAATTCCTCATAAGAGAAAGCCAGCTAGCACGGAAGGGTTCAGCAAGATAGGAAGAGGTCTTAAGGTGTTGTGCCCAGGTCATTGTCCAGAGAGGTAGAAACTGGTGAGAAAGGAGAAAACAGCTGCCAACTTCCTGTACTAGAATGCTGAAGAGACAGCATCACATGAAAGAAAGTACAGTGATTCTGTAGCTAGAGATACTTGGGTTTAAATCCCAGTTCTGCAACACTAGTCATTCAACAAATATATGTCGAGTTCCTGCTATATGTCAGATCCACTTCTACGTACGGGGCATCAAGCAGTGTCAAGATCTCCATCCTTTAAAGTTTACTATACAGTGTGGGGAGAGAGTAAACAAACAAACAGTTGAACAATAAAAATATCAGAGTGAATTTTAAGAGCATGTGCAGGACACTTAACCTTGCTGAGCCTTAGTTTCCCTTTCTGGAAAAACAGGGATCACAAAACACTTATCTCAAGGGTTCCTATGATGATTAAATGAAATTATGTAGGTAAAATGCTTCATCAAGTGATGCTCACTAAATATCAGTTCTCTTCTCCAAACTCCAGGTTGGGGTTCAGGGTGGGAAAAGAGAATCAAACTTTTTGCATCTGCAGTAGATAACTCCATGCTTAAGAAGAGTCCACAGGACAAGTGTTGACTAAAGAATGCCATATTTGCCCTTGGGCATTTCCCTCTTCTACACTGTACAAGGGTAACAAGACCTGGGCTGGTACAGAGACTCAGTGATGCGATCCAGGAACATTAGCTAAACGACCAAGGTGTGTTATTAATGTTAAGTGCCTTGCCACATTTTATCTCATTATTTAATGATACTTTCTGATCACTTAAAATGTACTCCTGTACCTTCATTACTATTTTTATCTCTATTAAAGTTTCAAATAACCAAATGTATTGTTGGAATACTCTGTCTTTGTTAACAGATGTTGTTCTGTATTTTGAATGTGGTAACGAGTTCATTTCTCAAATGAAATCATATTGGAAGGACAACCAAGAACCTGAGATTTAGAGCCTACCTTACTAAATTCTAATTTTTAAACCATATTTTCCAAGTCATCTATTAACCTTAGTAGCAGGTGCCTTTTTTAAGGGCCCTGGTTTGGGTGCTGAAATGTCTTTTGTGTCCTTATCTCCTGCAGCCCCTGAAGCAGCAGTCCTTCCAGGCACAGGCTTCGATTCCTTCTTATCAGCTGCTAGTCCAGCTTTCTTACCATGTATTAGCTCTACTTTTTCTGAACATTCTTTGATCTGGAGAATGAAATTGAGATGAACATCATTAAGCCCAACTTTGAAACACAATCACTATACTATTACTTAATAAGTCATCTAAACCACAACTACATGAGAATTCAGAGAGAAAAGTTTCCTTTTCAACACAGATAAATTATCCAGACTTTCTGACATTTTATTTCTACACAAATTAGAATTATAATAAATTTACAATAACTGCATTTTTGATAGAAGACATATTCATATTTAGAAAGGTGATTTTCCAGATATTAGAAACAAATTTATCTTAAAACACTGTTTTCACCTCCCCTACAGATCAGTCACTTAGCTTTATTTTTTCATTTGTTATAATTTGAAAGATATTTCTACTAATATCACCATTGTAGCTTGGGAAGAAATTTATATCTTCAAAAGCTGTGTTCTCAAACTCTGGGTCTGAACACCAGTGGCGAATGAAATAAATTTCATGAGTTGATATGAACATTTCCATCTTAGTGAAACAGAACAGACAAAATTGAAATAAAACCATTATGCACAGAGACAGGACTGTTGTCGAATTTCATTCTAACTCATTACCAACCTACCTTATCAAGCTTGAGTTTGTCCACATCATTTAGGAATGGGTTTACTGCTTTCTCACCAACCACCTTCAAAGCAGTACCCAATGCTTCAAATGCAGCATCTCTGACTTCAGGAGCAGAATCATTGATGTGCTATAGTCCGGAAGTAAGCAAAATGATCTTAATATAAGGTACTTTAGGTATTACTAATTTTAATTCAGACTGGTAGTTGTTGGATAAAGAATTTGCTTTTTACAATTTACTAAAGCTAAATATAGCTTTCCTTTTGCCAATTTACAGTTATTCTTTCATAAATTCTTTTTGGGTTAAGGAAACCTCTGGTAGTCCATTCAGCAAGGCAGTGCTTCCTTTTCCTCCTTCCCTCTATCTAAAATTCCTCACACTCAAATGATCTTCAAATACTGCAAATCGTATGCCTGTGCTTGGCCAGATCAGCTGAACACCAGTATGTGGGCCAAATAAGAAACAAAATGTTTAGCTGTTAATGGAATCATAAAGCTAACTTGTGCTTTTCCTCAAGAACAGGAACACAAATAGTACAAGAATCTGGATTCAGTTTCCAAAGCCGCCGAAGGTCTGCTCCTCAAAAGACCATAATCTACAGTCTGAAAGTCCAGTAGTCACTGTACATAATTAGTAGAAAAAAAACCCTTCCCTAAATATAAAATATTCCCCCAATTGCAAAGAAAGTCTATACCTTAAGTAGAGCAGCACAAAAGGGCTTTAGCAAGCTCTTTGGCAGAGTAGAAGCAGTGCAGTGGCGGAAGCTTCTTGCAATAAAAAGAGATGTCTGCTGCTTGATGGTTGGATTTTTATTATCCATTACTGCTAAAATATCCTCGCTGATGTTCTGTAGTGTGGTCTTTAGAAAGAAAATGTGGTCAATGAGCCTTTCTCAACTGTAAAGAACAATCAAAATATTACGGTGACAAAATTTACTTTAGACAGAAGTGCAAACTCCTGCTGTCAACTCACAGTAAGGAAGATTGCATCAATCGCCTCCTGCAAAGCCTGCACCACTTGAGGCTTCTTCTCTTTGAATTTCTCCAAAATGGTTGGCACAACCTATAAAAGTGAACAGCTGGAATATTACTCACAACCACAAGGAATGAAGGACTGATACATGCTACAAACATGGATGAACCTTGAAAATATTATACTAACTCAAGAAGCCAGTCACAAAGGACCACATATGTATGATTCCACTTATATGAAATGTCAAATCTATAGAGACAGAAAGTAGACTAGTGGTTGCCAGGGTTTAGGGGGAGGGGAGAATGGGGAGTGACTGCTACTATATAGGGTTTCTTTTCGGGGTGATGAAATGTTCTGGAATTAGATAGTGGTGACGGTTACATAACCTTGTGAATATACTAAAACCACTGAATTATACACTTTAAGAGGATGAATATAATTTCTAGTATGTAAGTTATATGTCAATAAAGCTGTTATTAAAACAATGTTTGGCTCTCCCAAAGCAAACAAAACAAGTGAACATCTAAGTTGGATAAGAAGTCATTTCCTTTCTTCAAGGGCACAAGAATCTCATGCTGGAACAATTGAGGGTTCCCATTCTATGCCACTGCAGTAGTGCTTCTCAATCTTTCTTCTGCATTGATACCTTATACGCAACCATACAAGCATTCCTATCAATAACATCTCTCATTAGACAAAGTGATTCCCAACCAGGTGGATTTAGGGCAGGGAAACAGGTATAGTATACAATTCTTCCTCCCCACCCAAGATTCTGATATACCTTACTGGACTGGGATGTCTCCTGCCCCTTCAGAATACTAAAGAAAGAGTACCAGAAATCATATCAATTTTGATCAGAATTGTATCTTCTTATTCAAGTACTAAGTTTAGATCAGTAAAGTTGGAATTTTTATAATTTTTATTTTATCTTATAAACTATCACTAATTCATTAAATATTTATTGAATGCCTAATATATCTATTAAGTGCCAGGCACTGTGCTAGCAGGCAAATTAAAGTTGTTTTTTTAAGGTCCAAAAGATACAGCTAAGCTCAACAGCATCCAAAAAAAATTTTTTTTCAAGATTTCACAGAAGTAATGTAGACCAGAAGGAGTATGGTTTCCATGGAGAAATAGAAAGACTTTTTAATATTAGCAGTTAGTTATAAACTTTAAAATAAAGATGTTTTAATGGCTATTTTAAAGCTAAAGTTCACTTTTATATGTATTGCCAAAGAAGATAGTTTACAAATAGCTGAAGAAAATAAAGCTGAACCACTAACATGCTTGATATCAAACACTGTATATATGATACAGTTTTAAGAGGGGAAAAATACCCCAAACTATAAAGCACTGGGGACATTCTTTAAGCTGCACAACAAAACGTCACAAAACCCGAATCAGAACTCAAACTTAGAGGGCCAGGTAATCATCCAACTATAATTTAGTATGTACTAAAATGTATTTAAAAAATTGTTTCCTAGAAAGCTTAAAAAGTTATTCCTAATACAAAAGTATAAAATATTTTCATAAGTAACACAAAACTGACCAAAAGCTAATTAATACACTGATAGCATACACAGATATTATATAATAAATATTGATTGCTATAAAAATATTGATTATAATTTTATTCCAATTCATGATTTACATGTCTAAGCGTTTTATAGACCCTTATTTTTCTTTCCCTGGTAACAAGCTAGTCATGATTTATTTTTATTTGGAAGGTCGTCTTTTTTCAGTTAAGTTCTCCAAACTTATTTTTAATGTTATGAGTAAACAAGCTCCAAATACCATAACTGAGTGAGATTAGATATTAGCTTCACAAAATAAAACTGACACATGACTATGGACTATTAGGAGACTCTTAAGTCAACCTAGGGAATCAAATGATAAGTGGCTAGCAAGTTAAACCTGAAAGTTCCATATGGTCAATTTTCAGGATGCTGAACCATTCTAAGTAATTCAGATCCGATTTAGAGGCCAATTGACAGATGCTATAGTTAAAGAAAACATCTCAATTTATTAAAATTGATTTACTAAACTTGATTGCTTCCAAATTTATACAAAGAAAATAGTATATTCGACAAATGTCTCCAGTCAGATTTTCTTAGAATAAATTAAACTGATATATCAACAACAGTGTAACCTATATAAATGTCTCAAGTATATAAGTAAATTATTATTTTTTTAAGTATGAAAACACTATAAAATACATGTTCTATATTAATCTCACTTCTGGTTTTATATTGCCTTTCCTACTCTCATTTTTACTCTGTCCTGGTTATCGCAAGTTTTATTTCATCCTGTTATACTGTATATAATGGTGTAAGAACAAAGCAAGACATTAATAAGTAAATAAGTAATAAGCAAATCAACTCAACTAAGTCATTTAGGCCAAGTGCCTGATTTTCTACATAAAGCTAATGAATTTAGTTATAACTGACATCTTTATTGACATGTTGTGAGGAGCTTTGCTCGATATTAATAAAACTTGATGAGAAATTTACTTTGCCCGATATATAAAGATCTGCCAAAGAGCTGTTTCAAAGCATAAAGCAAACTAGCCCTTCATTCTTGATAACACTGTTGATTTGTATCCAAAAAGCCTGTTACTTACGTGTCCTGCATATTGTCCAAATTTCTTCCTTAGCCCAACAGCCAGGCCAGTGAGACATTTTGCTGCCAAAGCCACCAACATGACATTGGTGTCCTTTCCAACAACCTACAAAGGGGGAAAAAAGGTAAAACAAAATAGTCACAACCCTGTAGAAGGGAACTGAAAATTTATTCTTAAAAGAACTCTGAAAGCAATTATGCTAATGGATAGCCAATTTTGTTTCTTACATAAGAGGAAAGATTCTTCTTTGACAATATCCAACTTGGGAGCTTCCCTTCATTATGTTTAGTCTCCTATCTTAAAGTTCTACCAATAAAATATACATAAAACCACAACTTCAAATTGCTAACTCTCCATTAGTGGTAGTCTGGACTGTCAGCATTGCACAACTGCACAGGAGGTGACTCTGATAATGGCAGAGAGGCTGGAGGCCTGCTGACTTTGCTTTGGGGCAGGGACACCCAGGGCAGCAGCTCTAACATTTATATCCAAGGAGCACCAGTAGAAACTGCTGGAGGCACCTTCAACAAGTCCATGGGGACTCTAAATTGCAAATGCCATTGCAACCATTCCTCTGAGGGAGCTTCTGGCCTTGTAGCTGCCAATTTAGTTACCTAATGATCATCAAGTTTGCATTTAGAGTCTCTTAGCAGAGTCCCCTCCAGCACTGTTTATACTACCACCCTCCCATACTACATCTCACAAAGCCCAGCACTCATCAAAACTCACAAGTAATAGCTGCATCTGTGTCAATTTAGCAAGACAGTGACTATGCCTGGATTCCTTTATTGTGGTATACTGCCCAAGTTGGCTGGTGTTAAAAAGCTGCTTTACTTTTAAGTGCCCCAACCCCTTGTATTTTCACTCTTTTCCCAGGTAGAAGTAATGCTTTCATTCTACTTTGGATTTTATCTAGTCTCTAAGATCTGGTATTCTATAAGCAGAATGCTTCATCCCAGATTTCCTGAATTAAACAACCCCTAACGCATAGCATGCAAAGAAGTTCTGGTTGGCACCTACATGCACTCCCTAAGTGCTGAGGAATAAAAATTAAGAGACAAGACTAACATTTATTAAAAATAAATTAGATATCATAGTTTTATAGGTGCTTTATAATCCGTATTTCATTTAATTTTCACCCAAGCCCTATAAAGTAGGTACTATTATTATCTCAATTTTGCAAATTTCAGAAATTAAATAGAGATTAACTTGCTCAAGGTCACAGAGCTAGCCAACGGTAGTGGTGTGATTCAAACGTACATCTGTTTTGACTCCAAAGCCTTTGCTCTCTTTACTAAAGCATATTCTCCTCCTAAACTCATGTGATGGCAAATTCATTTCCCTTATGAGAAGATGAGATCAGGGTCCTAATAAATATTTTCTTGAATCTCTAATTACTATAAATCTACAGAGAAAAAATTCCATTCAGTTCTGTATTGAATACTATTGGCATCTGTAAATGTTCACATTATTTTTCTTTTACAAAATACCTCTCAGGTATTATTTAGATGCTAGACTTTATATTTAGCATCTAAATATATATTCTAGGGATGGTCATCAAAAACATGCCAGACCCCATTCCAAGAAATCCTAGTTCAATAAATCTGGATGAGATTTGGACATCAGTATTTTAATACAGCTCAAAAGATGATCTTGTTGGCCAACAGACACATGAAAAGATGTTCAACATCACTAATCATCAGCGAAATGCAAATCAAAACTACACTAAGATATCGCCTGACACCCGTTAGAATGGCTATAATCACCAAGACAAAAAACAACAAATGCTGGAGAGGTTGTAGAGAAACAGGAACCTTAATTCACTGCTGGTGGGAATGCAAACTGGTGCAGCCTCTATGGAAAACAGTATGGAGATTCCTCAAAAAGTTAAAAATAGAAATACCTTATGATCCAGCAATCCCACTCTTAGGCATCTACCCAACAGACATGAAATCAACCATCACAAGAGGCTTATGCACCCCTATGTTCATTGCAGCATTATTCACTATAGCCAAGAAGTGGAAGCAACCCAAGTGTCCCTCGACTGATGATTAGATAAAGAAGATGTGGCACATGTATACAATGGAATACTACTCAGCCATAAGAAAAGACAGAATTGTCCCACTTGAAACAACATCGATGGACCTAGAGGGTATTATGTTAAGTGAAATTAGCCAGAGAGAGAAGGACAAACACTGCATGATTTCACTCATATGTGGAATATAAACGAACACACTGACAGAGAGAACTGGTTGGTGGTTACCAAGGGGAAGGGGGGTGGGGGGTGGGCACAAGCGGGGAAGGGATGCATCCACATGGTGACAGACAAATAATAATGTACAACTAAAACCCCACAATGTTATAAACTATTAAGGCATCAGTAAAAATGAAAAAAAAAAGATGATCTTGCTATGTTACCTCAGTTAAAGGCCATCATTCTATCCCATTCTTAGGAGAATACCTCTCCCTACCCACCATTAGAGCAGTAAGCAGTGGGAGCTGAACTCTAGACACTGACGGTCCTAATGTAAAGTCTTGAAGAGGATCTTGTGAACCTATTATATAGTTCAAGCTGGTAAAAGACTGAATGAACTTACAGGTAAGTGATGGACCAGGCGCTTGGTACACTATCTGCCTGTCAACACTCCTTGTCACACATCCCAGTTAGAATAAACAAGTTGTTCTCAACTGAGAAATGGGAGTCGGGAATGTGGAGAAGTGTTTCTTAAGAAAAATTGTGTATGTGCGGGTACTGCATTCTAAAGTTGGGAAAAACTCAGTGACTATGTTCTTGACTGGGGAAAGGAAGCTTTAGCTCACTGTTAATTTAATCTAAATAATGGGAAATATTTTATAATTAAAAGTGCTGTCACTTCTCCCATAAATCTAGGCCTACAATGTGATTTTAAGTAAATATCAATTAGTATTTATCTTTACTAATGTAAGCCACTAGTTAATAGAAATCAAAATAAAAACACTGTTGACAGAGGAAGAAATCAATGAAACCCATCACAATTATTGTGTTTAGAAAACTATGATGAATATAAGCAATAAGTAAGGGGAGAAATGTAGAAAGACCAAGTGAAAAAAGCTTAATATCACATAGAAAGTCTGGAGATTAAATAATAAAACACCTTGAGAACCCAAATTTTAATCTAAAGATTAAAAAAAATATATATATATCAACCAACATCCATGGGTAATTGGCAAAGTCAAAAAAGCTATCTGGGGGGTAAGAGGAAGGGGGAGGGGAGAAGGCACCTTATAAATGAAAGAACTATAATCTGTGACAGCAGGAAAGCCCACAAAATATGCTAAGTCAGGTGACAACTCAAAAGAAGGCAGTTTAAGAAATAATTTCCGGAATACCATACGGATTTTCAAAACAAATTGTTCTTTACTACTTGCATTATAGAAAAAAAAAATGGGAAATTAGTGGGATTACTTGACACAGACAATAGAGAGAAGAGACTATGGAGGAAAGAGGGATTGGTCTGTACCCTATTATTCAATCTCATTCTCTTCCATTTCCCTATTTCCCCATTTTTTATATGTCTCTGTTAAGTCAACATACAGTAGTCCCCACTTATCCGGGGTTTTCCTTTCCGTGATGTCAGTTACCCAGTCAACAAAGGTCCAAAAATATTAAATGGAAAATGAAAAAGAGACCACATCCACATAACATTTATTATAGTATATTGTTATAATTGTTCTATTTTATTATTAGTTATTGTTGTTAATCTCTTACTGTGCCTAACATAAATTAAACTTTATCATACGTATGTATGTATGGAAAAAACAGTACATATAAAGTTTAGTACTATATGTGGTTTCAGGCATCCACTGGGGGGTCTTGGGATGTATCCACTGTGGTTAAGTGGGGGACTACTGTAACATACATATGAAGTTTATTTGTGTTTACATGTAAGTAAAATCACATAAAATTTTTTAAATGTCATTTTAATTTATACAACTGAGGTTAACTTTCCATTGTTTTAAATATTTTAGCACAGTTTCTTTTTACTTGTTTGTAGCCTTTAATTGACTGCTCCCGCTCCACCATGTGAAGAGGGAAAGAAGTTTCTCCTGCTACCCTAGATCTCACAGATATCTATTGTCTATGTCTACCCACATATAAAATCCATCATCCTCTCTACATAGAATACAGTGAGAGATTAGATTTTTATTCAAGATGCCAATGGAAATCACAGAACAGTTTTTATTTGAAAAGCTAATACCCCAAGAAAATGTATGAAGATAACATCAGTTAATATTCTTTATCATTAGTTAAGGAAAAATAAAAGCTTTGATTTCAGGCATTGAGAATTCAGTCACAGAGCAACAGGATTCCTGATAAAAATCATATGCTAGAACTTTCAGAGAAGGTAAAGTTCTCTTCAAGGCCACTAGAATCTCAACTCCCCTCTCTTAGCACCTTCCACTTTTCCTCTTTCCTCCCAGGCTCCAGGTTGGTGGAACCTCTTCCCTCAGGGTAATTCCCTTTCAATTAATCTTGCCCGGGTCTGTGGCTTCAGGATGAAGACTAATGACTAAACAAAGATTTTGACAAATCATATCCCTGCCTCCAAATCCCACTTGGAGGAAAGCATAGGAAAGTTGAGTATGAGAAAACACAGTCCATCCTCATTACTCATGGATTTCATATTTGTGAATTCACCTACTTGTCAAAATTTATTTATAATCCCCAAATCAATACTTGGAGCACTTTCCTGGTCATTCACAGACAAGCACAGAGCTGTGAAAAATCTGAGTTGCCTGATGTGCACATTCCCAGCTGAGACTGAACAAATCTGCCTTCTTCCAGCTCTCATACTGTAAACAAGCATCTTTTTCATAGTCTATTTAGTGTCATATTTTTTTGCCCTTTTGTGCTTTTTGTTGGTGCTTTCACTGCTTAAAATGGCCCCCAAGTGAAGCACTGTCTGGCATTCCTAAGTGCAAAAAAGCCTGTGATGTGTGTTACACAGAAATTACATGTGTTAGATAAAGCTTTGTTCAGGCACAGTTATAGTGCCATTAGCCGTGAGTTCAATGTTAATGAGTCAATAATATATATTAAATAAGATGTCTTCAAACAGAATAAAACAAGGTTACGTATTATTCCAGAGGGTCGCAGGACCCTAACCTCATATTTCCCCTAGGAGCAATGGTTCAGTATTTGCTAACTCAGTGTTCATGCTGACTTTATAGAACGTAACTACCACGAATGATGAGAATTACTGTACTTACATGTGTGTATAATTAAAGATTAACCTCCTTTCTACAACATTCTAATCCTCTGTAATTTCAGGCTGAGAAGCAAACACAGCAAAGTTTTCAACCTTGCAGTATTCAAGAAGATGTCTTCAGAGTTTGTTCTTAAGCTCTGTAACTATATCCATAGAGTTGGATCTATGCTTTCAGATTTTAAGAAAAGCCATTACATACAAAAATATCCACCCCAGCATTCAACTTGGTTGGACTTAAGCAATACCAAAGGAGCGTTTTCTAAAAATATCTCTTTCTTAATTTAGTACTTGCCTGCTTTATAATTAACCACATATCCCCAGACCCTTGCTTTCCATGCTAATACAATACAGTGTGGCATCATCTATCTAACAAAAAAAACATTCTTCATGTTTACTATTTATCCCATTAAATAGAGTCAATTTAAATAGTTCATCCTACAGAATTATAAAACCGGACTATTTGGTTCTAGATCAGTAAGATCCTCTTTTCCTTGAGGTTTGTACATGCTATCAAATAGAATATTTAAAGTCAAAGTGATAATAAAGATTGAAAACCAGTCCCTTCAAACTAACCTAGGACAGTCATTTTAAACAATCCTTTAAGAATGTATGCTTATAATTAAAAAACCATCAGTACTGCTCCTTAAATGGCAATGTAGTTGTGATAAAAAACGATGACTGATGAAGAGAAATTCAATGGCCTAGTCTGCTGTTGGGATACGAATGTTGAAACTCCTCTCACTTACCTTCTTCAATGCTTTTACTAAATCTGCATAATCGCCTGCTTCCAGTTTGGGGTTTTTCACTAGAACTTCTACAGCCTCCAGGGCTTCTTTTCTCTCTTGCCATTTTTTTGCCTCCTGCAAGACACAATTATCAGTCACTTGCAGAAGAGAAAATAAGAGAGCAAAATAAGTCTATTTCTTGCACACTACTAATTCAAAGATATGTAGTTATTTTTTGTTTTTAGAAAGTTTTTCTAATGTTCATTAAAAAACAAAATTGCAGGGACCGGTCCAGTGGCACAGGGGTTAAGTTAGTGTGCTTCACTTCTGGTGGCCTGGGGTTCGCAGGTTCGGATCCTGGGCACAGTCCAACGCACTGCTAGTCAAGCCAAGCTGTGGCAGCATCCCATACAAAGTAGAGGAAGATGGGCATGGATGTTAGCCCAGGGCCAATCTTCCTCAGCAAAAAGAGGAGGATTGGCAATGGATGTTAGCTCAGGGCTAATCTTCCTCACACACACAAAAAAAGAAAAATTGCAAAACTGTACAACCAATCAGAATGTTTTGTACATATATATAAAAATTTGCTCATATATAAAAAGTATTTTCATAACAGTTCATAACCCTAAAGTTCTATAACAAATAAACAAATGAGATGCCATAGCCTTTTCCTTCTCATTCTCCAGGCAAATGTTAGTAAGCAGGTATAACAGAAAACATCGATAGAAAGCATTTCTAGCATATCTCCCCGTGGCACAACTACAGGAGAAAGGCATTTCCACACTGACAACATTCAAAAGACAAGAAAAGAACAATCACATAACCAACAACCAAAACCGTTCTAATATTGGAGATGAGCTTTCCAGATTGGGGGTACAATGCTAACCCTTCAGTTTTATGGCCATAAAGTAGAATATGCTTCATTAGAGATCAAGCAATCATTCAATAATTTGATTATCCACTATCTGAAAGAACTGGAAACACAAAGATGACGACAAACCCCTCACCCTGGAGAAGACAGCAGTTCAATTTATCAAATATTTATTTGTTAATCAGAAGTTAATAGGATACTCAAGGAGCTGACAGCAGAGCTGGGGAAGATCTTCAATAAATAACTACCAGCTCATGACCACTATGAAAGAAGCAGTACAAGCTGCTTTGGTAATATAACAAGAGCACTTAACCCAGTTTAGGCTATCAGGAAGGATCTGCCCTAAAAAGTGATGTTAAAGGTGAGATCTAGAAGATGAAGAGGAATTATAAAGTGAATGGGGGAGAAGCATGTTATAGGCAGAAAGAACAGCATATGTTAAAGCCCAGAGTCTAAGGGAGAAAAAAAGCGTGCCACATTTCATTCTGGGAGAAGTTCAGTATGACTGGAGCCTGGAGAGTGAGAGCAATCAGAGATGCAGCTAGAAGGTAAGCAGGGGCCCCAAAAGTGCCATAGATGGCCTCAATGGCCACAGGATAATTTCAGACATCAACTTAAAACCCACAGAAGCCATTGAAAGGGTTTAATGGGCAATGATATGGAAAGATTTGCATTTTCAAAAATGACACCTCTAATTACATTGTGAAATATGATAGGAAGGAGGCAAGAGCAGAGACAGGGAATCTTATAAGAAGACTACTGCAGCACGTAAGGCAAGAAATGATGGTAGTGGTTGAGATAAAACGGTTTCTCAACTGGGGATAATTCTGTCTCTTGGGGTACATTTGGCAAAATCTGGAGACTTGGATTGTCATGACTTGGAATGTTATTACTGATATCTGGTGGATAAAGGCCAGAGATGCTGCTAAGCATCCTACAATGCACAGGACAGCCCCCCAAAACAAAGAATTATCTGGCAAAAAATGTCAACAATGTCAAGGTTGAGAAACCCTGGGGTAAAGTGGAGGCAGCGGGATGGAGAAAGGGGGATGAATTTGAGAGATATTTAAAGGTAAAACTAGAAATGTGAGAAAAAGATAGAAGTCAAGAATAATGTTCTGGTTTTTGGCAAGACACATACAAACAAGTGCTACAGTAGGTACACATACAAAGTAGTATGAGAACAAAGAAGAAGCAACTGACTCACTCCGTTAGGGAAGATTCGAGGTGGAAGGGGGTGCACCAGAAAAGAGTTTAGCAGAGCATTCTCTAATTATACTCAAGTAATTATTTAAAATGAAATAAATGAAAAGTTTACCATTACTTACAATTTTATCATAAAAGTCTTTGGGAAGTTTAGAAAGAATTTCTACTGCTTCCAAAAGCTCATAAGCATCTATCTGTGGTACCTCATCACCATCATCACCACCTTCCAGGAGAAAAACAAAACAAACCTTAATTACTTATCAAACAGTTATCAGTCCTTTCACACTCCTGATGAAACCTTGATATAGAAGGGATCAGAGTTATTAATGCTATAAACAGGCAGTCCTAAAAAATACGCCCAGTGAACACGGATTCTTGTGGTAGGGCCCAATCTTGGCAATTTTTACAGAAACCAGTGTTTAAAATTGGCTCACCTCCCTCAGCATCTCCACCAGCAGAGTGTTGCTGTTCCAGTTTAGCTTCTAGTTCTTGCTGGGAACGCAGAAATCGACTTGGTTTAGGAGCACCTGGTGGCAGTTTGACCCATTCTTCCTCTAGTTCTTTTAACTGCAAATATCATAAAATATTTTAAACATATATCTACATCTCTGCCATTAAAGAATATACTTAACATTTACATTTACTAATATATCAGAACCCAATTTCTTATTTATGTGGCTCTAACAGGGCAAACAAGAAAAGACAAATTAAAATTGTATACATTTTGTAGCATAAGTCAAACAGACATATTTACTACACTGAAGATGTGTGACTAAGCACTTAGAAAAAAGAATAAAATCCATGTTTTTTTTTTTTTGGTGAGGAAGACCAGCCCTGAGCTAACATCCATCACCTCTTTTTGCTGAGAAAGACTGGCCCTGGGCTAACATCGTGCCCGTCTTCCTCTGCTTTATATGGGATGTCGCCACGGTGTGGCTGATGAGCGGTGCATCGGTGGCTGCCCGGGATCCGAACCTACGAACCCCGGGCTGCCAAGCGCGGACTAAACCACTGCGCCACCAGGCAGCCCCTAAAATCCACTTTTTAAGACACTCTCACTAGTTCATGAATTCGGATATATTTATATCAGATAAAATCTCCAAAACCAATTGTACTATAAAAACCCAGATAAGATGCATTTTGTCCAAACAGATATTAAGTCCTGCCACCCCAAAGCACTATAAAGGAATCTTTTAAACAGCTAAAGATTCAGCACTACATACTGGAGGCAATGAATGCACAGTATTTAACTTGAGAGGGCACAGTAACAGCAGAGACAGCCATGCTCAGAAAAATCAACTGATTTCAAAATTAAGAATGAAAAATAATTATTCGTAAGGACAGAACGTCAACAACGACAGGAAGGAAATATCTTCGTATTATGCAAAGACAATCAAAAAACTTTGTGCCTCACCTGGACAGAGTTTATATTTTGTAATGGGGGTCTCAGAGCATCCCGAATCCATCTGTAAATCTCCACAGCAATTAGTTTGGCTTCATCTCGAACAGCTTTCTCTCGAGACTCAAAGAGTTTTGGCAACACTTTGATAATTGGCTTAAGTAAGATGATTTTGGAACCAAATTCACTAGAAGTAAAAAATTGGAAAAAAAATTGTCAACATGCAACATGCTTGGGTAAAGTGTTAGCGTTCATTCACTCAAACATAGTTCCATACCTATTCATTGATAGAGTTACATAGGTTAACTTTTTTTAAGGCAGCAAAAAAAGAAAAAAAGAACTCATAACCACATCTATGTTTAGATGTCATTCTTCCAAGAATATTATTTAATGTCTAGAGTCCAAAATAATATTACCATCTTAAAGCTAACTTTCTAGGTAACCAGACTAGAAATAATTCAAATCTATAAAGGACCAATATTTGTGTAGTATCTTAAATATACATGTACATACACACGAAAGCTCAAAAGTATAAACAAATCAGTTTATAAATATTTAGATGAGTGAAATCTACCTTCGATAAACTTTTAATAGTTCTTATAATTAAGATGGTTTTCACTCAACTCAACAGATCACTAATCCTGGCAGTGTGTATTTCATTCCTGACTTCGAAGCTATCAGCCTGTAACTCCAGGCAACTTAAAGCCCTCTTTGCTTCAGTTTTCCATGGGGAAAACAGATGCATTCTCACTTCTTTTAAAAAGGTAGCACACTGTATTTTTAAGTTTCCAACTGGCCAAATTTAACTTTTCGATTCACTGCTAACATTTCTGAATAACAAATTCTGAAGCAAGAGAGATTTAGCTATGAAAAAACACAGACATTCTGCAGCAGGACCTATATATACTATTTATCTATTATCTGATGTATACAAATGTATCTCATGTGCACAAATGCAACAGAATTTTTCAGTAATAGCTACTGACATGTTCCAGCAGGTAAAGGAGGCCGTGAAAATACTCTCCCTAGAAAGTGATATTTAACACCTGACACCTGGTTGTGAAAATAGTTTAAATATAGATATTATAACATGAAAATAAACTAGATGATCTCCAAGATTTCCTTTAAAATCCCCTTTATTTTAATAGAAAAGAACATTTTTAACTTGGCTCAGCTGACCTTTAAGACTAAAGGAAAAATAAGAATTTATGGGGATAAACCATTCTGTTTAGGGATACTCATCATGGTGCCTGAAGAACCTAACATTTGGGATCTCTTAATCTTTCTTTACATTACTACTGTTTCATCTGGTTTTGTTTGTTTGTTTGTTTCTCTATCCTGAAAGATATCTTTCTTCTGAAAGATATCAAAAACAACAGATGAAACAGGTCCACACAGAAAATAGACACCTTAACAAAACAAAACATAATTTTGATACTAAACATATTACTATAGGAAAAAAAGGGTTCTAGAAGCCTGTCTTAGGGGCCACAGAACATTTCTGGTCTCCTAAAGCTATCACTAACATAGATAGCTTGAGGAAGCTCTGGAACCTAGGATTGAACAGTTCGGCCCAAGGTTCTTGAAGGTCCCAGAGAGCTATCTAGTTCCACTACAGATTCTGAGATGCTTTAGGACAAATAAACTAAACAACATGTATATGGAAGACATAAGAAGATATACCTAACTTGTTCTTTTTCTACCCTTATTCTCTCAGTCAGCCTAAAAATGAAATAACCAGAGTTTACAGCATTCTAGATTAGAAGCTTCTAATTTAAAAGTAGAAGATTATAATATATATTTTTACTAAGAGATCCAACACTAAGGACAGATCTACTGAGACAAGCACAGTCTTGATAATCAAGTCAATTCACTAAATTTCTAAGATGATAGAATGAGCATACTATTTACTACTCATTAAAACACATGCCCACTATACTGTAATAGACTAGAAACAAGGAAAAATTTATCACGCAAGAATCCAAGTGAAAGTCAAATTTTATAAAAGAACATTAAGAACCAAGTGAAAGACAATGCAAAAGTTTAAGACTTATAAATTGAGGATAGTTTAACAAAATTTCAGAATTTTGACACTTTCACGTAAGATAAACACCAAAGGAAGCATTTTTTCCAAGAAGTAGGTTATACACAAAATCACAAGAAAGCTGAGTTAGGAAGATCTTCACTCCCATAGGTTACACATTTAGGATTTCACTAGAACTGCTTTCTAAAGCACCTCACGTGGATAGTATTGGGGACAGGATATCAGATTAGAAGGACCGCCAAATCAGAACTAGTGGTTTGTCTAATTCAGATTTCCATAGCAAATTACAGCCACTTGTTCCTGAAAGAGATCTCATTCATGAAAAACTTCACTGCCAAACAACAAGAAATTCTAGGGTTGAAAATAACTTATTACATAAGAGTAAGAGTTATTTTCTATTTGCTATTGCTGTGCTTCTGTTTAAAGGCATATAGCATTTGCTTTTACTTAACTAAAAAGACACCTAAACAAAGATTTGCTTTAGCCAACAAACTATGTTTTCAGCCGACACCTGAAAGTCATAAATTTATGCTTGAGGATAGCAAGAGAAAAAGAGCTGCTTAAATACCCTAAGGGGTGCTTTTCCACAAAAAGGCCAATTCACAATCTGAGAACAGGTCAGAAATATCCTCTGCTCACCTTCATTAGGAAGGGATTTAGATAAAGTAACTATGCAACACCCTTGAAGACTAAAATTACTGAATACAAAGTGTCACACTTGAGGAATGACTTCAGTTTTTCCAGGTCACTTTCCTGGTTGGTGTGGCATGCCAAGTTAACTCCAGCAGTTTTCATTTCTGTTTAAACCAAGAACTCAAACTCAATTGAGAAATTCTAGTTAACAGAACTAAAGCAAAAGGAAAAAGTCTTACCTTAAGGCTTTCCTCAGTGTCTCTATACAGGCCACTATGATCTTGGGGTTCTTATTGTCCAGGCCTTTTAGGAGCTCCTCTTGCACAGCCTCTCCTTTCTCAATCTCTATGTACATTAGACAAATCTCAATGCCTAGCTCCTTGGCTTTGGCTTTGGGTTGGTTGAACACTTTACTTACGACACCTGACACAACTTCTCCTGTGGTTCTGTAACAGATTATAAACAACAACCCCACACGCAAAAACACATTTTAGTAGAAAGAGCTGGAAAAAAGTCATGG